>OX243911.1:12621244-14010896 GCA_945859665.1 Anorthoa munda | reverse complement strand
AAAACTTTATGAGAATTAAGCAAAAAACTGATTTTGGACCCTTTGACAGCCCATTTTTTTTTGCTCCTTTGGAATTTTATAGACTTTTCAGCCTACGTTACTGCTACCATAATGAACGTAATTTCGGTGAAAGGACTAGGCTTTTTTCCGCAGCAAATGTCTTTATTTCCTGGACTATTATGTGACTTATCGTTTGATATACTTACATATTATTTTTGACCAGTAAATAATATGTTTGTTTTTTATTAAGAATAGATATAATGATTAAGGTGTTGAATTAAGGAGTCAACCAGCATATTTGAACAACGACTCTATTACAAAAGTGTACCTAGGTACTACTTTGTTTACGTTAAGTATTTATTTGAACACCACGTTAATTTATCTAGACTAGGGCCTTATCTAGTCACTATCCTAGTCTAGTCTAATCGTGATAACACAAGTTAGTCAAGTCAAGCAAGATTTAAAAGTCACAAGCGCTCGGTCACGTCGTTAACCTTTTAAAAAACGAATAGCAAACACTCTCAACAATGATGCTATTTATATCAAGCAGGCGCTTATCGTGTCGTAGTGTAGCGGTCATTACTTAGACGGTGATATTTCAATAGCTATTATTGTGTTAATAGCTTTGTGTGAAGAAACGGTCAGAAAAGCAAGATTTAATAAATCCATAGCAAATAATGAAAACTATGTACATTTTCATTACACTTATACATTATTCAGCAACTCATTGCTAAGAGTAGTCAAGTAACTCGACCTACATACAACGTAAGCTCACTAAATAATCTAGCTTAGTTAATGAAGGCTGTAGCACAACTCACTGGGAATATTTCATAGCATTGAGTTATAGTTACCTGTGAAAACCTTTGACAGGTTTTAGCTTGCCGAGCTTGTGGAGACTGAATTAATTTTCAAGTTTGGCTGAGAAATCGCTAAAATCAAAGGAAAATTCAGGTGCTTCGCCCGTTTGTTGATTTTAGCAGAAAGATCCAGATGACAAAACAAAAAAAAGATGATTTATTTTTGCGCTAAGACGCCTACTGTTTTCGGATAGCAATTTGTTAAAACAAGGCTAATTGAAATCTTAACAAAGCAAACTTTTGGCTTCTCATGTTAATTTAAGTAGCTAGTATCTATCTATATACAGAATACCACTGAAAAACGCAAATATACATACATTACATACACACACACATACATACATCTTTCAAAAATAAATCAGCTATTTAAAATTATATGAAATCGAAAGCGCCTAATAAGATTGTAACTCACGAATATACGATCGACACGCGGCGTCATAGTCAGCGCAATCGCTCAGGCGCTCGGTACGCCTCAGAGAATTCAATAGCAATCAGTTTATTTCACACAACAAATATAATCTTAAAGGTCTATCCACACATATCAGGGCCGTGCCCGGGACGTGCACGGAACGTGGACAGACCGTGCCCCGTCAGGGGCTCAAAAAAATATCGGTGGGAACATTTTATATGTTCCAAAAAATCGGTAAAATGCGATTATTCGTCAATTTCTTGTCAAACATACTGTCAAATAATTAACTCTCCAACTTATTTGACCATTTGTGAGGCTAACAACTGAAAAAAATGGTGTTTCACCCAAATTTGCAACCCTAGGTTACGACATTTAACCATTGGTCGAGTTAACTACGGATTAAAAAACTGGGCCTTAGTAGGAACTCGGAGTTTTGAAGTTAGATGAGTAATTCATACGCCCACCTCGAAAAGCTCGTTTTAAACCTTTAGTCCTGCGCCTGATCAGTCCCTTGTCGTGTCGTATTCCCGATCGGACTATGAGAGCGAAAGAAGAGAGAGAGTGAAACTGCGCTTGCGCTCGCAATTGTGCACCACAATATCTCCCTCGCCGTTAACTAGTGATTAGCCGCTATGATCGGAATCGGTAAGGTATATGCACTATTAGGTATCATCAATCAATCAATCAAAGTATCAAAGTTAGATGAATTTAAAGTGTTCAAGAAGTAAAATATCACAATACACGCAATTCAGATACTCGGACAGTTGCACTCCTTATTCCATAGATGGCGTTGTGCATTGACGTCATTTTCTGAATGGCCGATTTAAGAATTTCCGTGGCAGAACGACACTAGAAAAATAATTGGTAGTTAGGTAGTAAGGCAGCAAGGCAAATAGGGTAGGTAAGTAAATAGGGTAAGGTAGGGTAGGCAGTTGACGCCGTTGACGGGAGCGAAGCAGCGGGCACAGCTAGTACATAATAAACTCTGAGTCATAACGAGATAATCAGACGAATTTTCCATTTCATACATTCTAACAGCCGTAGATACTTACAACTGTCGTAGATATTTGCATGACAGTCGGGGCCGACGGCTTCACGAAGGTACTCTTTCCGAGATACATAACTGACCATGGCAGCGTTGCTTAACCTCGAGCAATGATCATGTGGTCACGGCTTATCCTGATCTAAATTTTAAAAATATGATTCAGGTTTGAATAAACAGAACTTTATTTTATGACAGTATTATACAAGCTAATAATGATTGTGTAAAAGCGTCAAAATGGGGTGCCAGAAATCATAGGGCATCTAACGATTAGTTCGAATCGCTGAAAATGAAAAAGTGCCCAAGGCAGCGTTAAGTAGTGATAAGTAGGTATATTATACTTAGTACCTGAAACCAAAATATATTATCAAAACATATTTCTCTATTACTTATGCAAGATTATTTTTTGACTTAAGTATTTGATTTTATTAATATAAAGTGAAGGCTTTTGTATCTTCAAATTAAATTGCTTAACCTAACCCTCTGTTTCCCACCTTAAAATCGCAGAATTAATGTGACAAATTGTCAAGCCCTACGGTGCTTGAAAAATAAAAGCTCCTGATTTTTAGTTTCACCATCTCTAACTAAAAACAGAATAAGTATAAGGAGCGGAATTAGGGGTCTACCCCCTAGCTCCGTCAACGAAGTTACGGGCCCGTCCGAAAGTACTCCAGAACGGAGTGAACCTACTCTGTAATGATTAAATTTTTCGGACGGGTAAAAACACATCGGGATTAGGTACAACTGTCAAATTATGATTTCATTCATACTAATGACAACATAATTGAACGCATGATTCGTTCGGAGCCCGAACTACTAAGTTCGGGCTCCAAACGAATCATGCGTCCGTATGTGATACAGCAGGGCTTACAAAATGGCGGACCGCCGACCTATTTTGTGTGGATCTTGAGTACAATATGATTTATTTGTGTTACTTGAGTATTAATTTTATGCCGCACTTTGTCTTTTCTACCATCGAATCGCCAACGGACAATCATCTCATCAAAATCTTCAAAGATATTGCATCTATATTTACATATTAAAGTTTATTATTTCAATTTTAACAAAGTAAATAAATGGCCGGAGGGGCCTTTAAACCTTATGGATTGCGACAGTCATATTATTTAAAAAACCGGCCAAGTGCATGTCGGGCCACGCGCAGTAATAGGGTTCCGAAGTTGCATAATAATGCGGACTAATAAAAAAAGTTAATTAAAAATTCTAAAAACCCGACTGCTTAAAAAGCGAACTTAAAAGAATGTAAACAAGAAGAAAATCATGCTGTGCAGTCGGAGGATACAATATGTTCGCGAGCTGGCTGACCAAAACCAGATGTATCCTCCGACTGCACAGCATGATTTTCTTCTTGTTTACATTCTTTTAAGTTCGCTTTTTAAGCAGTCGGGTTTTTAGAATTTTTAATTATCAGAAGGTACTGCCAACGACTCCGGCCACTCCAATGCGTTATTCGAGCTTAAACATTATTAATTTAGAAATAATTATTATTAAGGATGTTATGATTTTAATTTTGTATATTTTTACATGGTTCATAAGCATATATTTACTATCTGTTTTACACAGCTAACAACGTTATTTAAGTAATTTTTCAATGGCATTTGTACAAAAATTTTACTGTGCCAAATATATTTTATAAGTTGGTCGACCATTACTCGTAAACTTGTAAAGCCTGTTATGATTTCATTTTTGTATATTTTTACATGGTTCGTAAGCATTATATTTACTCTGTTTTACACAGCTATCAACTTTATTTTAGTAAAATTCCTAAGGCATTTGTAAAAAAAAATTACTGTTCCAAGTATATTTTATAAGTTGGTCGACTATTACTCGTAAACTTGTAAAGCCTTGTTATCCGTGATAATTTTCCTTTTAATTTCGTTATATTTACTACTGCCGTGAATTTTTTCACATAGCCAAGAGCAACCATTTCGCTGGCAGGGGGGGGGGGACACTTGACTCTAACATAAATTTGCAACATAAAGCTTAATTTTACGCAAACGAATCTCTGAATCGAAAAATGGTTTTGACAAACCCATAATATTTTTGAATGGCCTATCCAACAATACCCCACACCATGGGAAAAATGAGAAAAAAAAAATACATCCCCATTTTACGTCTATGGGAGGTACCCGAAAAAAAAATATTTTTCATAATTTTATGTTACCACTTTGTCGGAATTATTAATCTATACTAATATTATAAAGAGGAAAGATTTTTTTGTTTGTTTGTTTGTTTGTTTGTTTGTACCGAATAGGCTCCGAAACTACTGGACCGATTTAAAAAATTCTTTCACCAATAGAAAGCTACGTTATTCCTGAGTAACATAGGCTATTTTTTAATCCCGAAAACGGGTCCTGTGGGGTGGTCCACGGGAGCGAAGCCGCGGGCAACTGCTCGTATGTATATACATGCCAAATTATAGCTTTCTAGTACTTAGATTCTCTGAGCTACGCTGCGGACGGACAGACGGACAGAGCGAAACTATAAGGGTTCCTTGTTGACTTCGGAACCCTAAAAAACGGATCTCAAATGAAAGTAATTGGTGACACCTGTAATATCTGTATCACAGGTGTCACCAATTCCTACTCTGGTAGGAAACGCCAGTAACGAAGGCCGAAATTACGGACTTCGTGTTTAGGAAGTAGATCTCCAGGACCAAGGACCGGGTTTTGATAAAACCATTTAGACTGAAGTGATTGAACTAAGCACCTGCAGGAAAAACTGACAGAAAAGATGACGATGTGGATGGAAGAGAGAAGTTTATGCCTTTAAGTGGGGCTCAGGCTAAATAGATTGATATATACTTGCAACCATGTTCATCAGCGATGGCTAACTTTACTTTACCGTTTAGTATAAATATAAGATTAGTATGCATGTTGTGATATCAGTACACATGTCATCGTAGCCCTGACCAAAACGAGCTCAATCGTGTTACGTTTTCATTTCAAAGTAGGTACGCTAGGCACTACTGCAAGTAAGTAAGTAAGTAGGGTCAAGTGGGGGACAGTGTAACAAAAAAGTCATTTTAATTTTTAGAAAAAAAAACCTTTATTATATCATCTTCTTATAATTTACCATAAAATCAGCAGTCTTTAAGCTTCATATTAGGCTTGATATACTATCGAATTTATACATAGAAACTAATTTTATTTTTAGTTTTCTGAGATCACAAATTTGTTATAGTGTACCCCAGGGGTGGGGTACAGTTTAACAGCCATAGGGGTACAGTATAACAAGATTACATATACATATTTTTGGTAATCAAAATCAAACATAAACAAATTTATAATATAAAAATATTATCTTTCCTTAGCCTAGATTAAAATGCCTCAGTATTTTCTTTGGAAATGAGTAGCAATCAGCCTGATGTCAAGTTTTTTTTTTCAATTTTGATAATGGCAGAATGGCTTCTTTCATAGCATTAGCATCGTGTTGACCGATTTGCGTCTTCCTTTTACGATTCCGAACCATTTTCGATGTAGCACACCTAAAAAATAAAGTAAAAATCAAAGGGGGCACATGTTACACTGTACCCCGTTACACTGTACCCCACACCATATTGTTTCAAACAAAAATTCGTTAAAATTTTATAGGTTTGAAATTGCGATAAACTTTGTTTACTATTAAAACACCAACTAATTGAAGATTAAGAGAAACATATATTTACTCACCAGAACTTATTACTTTTCCAATAAGAACGAAACTTCACTCTCTAAATTTTGCACATTTTTTTTACGAAAAACTTAAATTCGGGGATTCTTCCGTTCATCCAGCGATTTGTCGTCCGATGATAGCTGTTTAAGATGGCGGCACTTAAGACTGACAAAACACGTAAAGAGACACCATTGATAAATTAGAAAAGAACAGAGTTAATCTTGATGTTATACTGTGCCCCCTGTTACACTGTCCCCCACTTGACCCTAATCATTTATTTGCTCAAACATGAGTACAGTACACAACAAATAATTATTGTCAATATGTAAGGAATGTTAAAATTAAAAAATACAGCTCGTCATGTTTGCCTTAGATGATGTCATCCAAATATTAATAATAGAATACAAATCAAAATAATAAAATGTAAATCAAAATAATAAATCTAAAATATCATGTTATATACTCAAATTATTTTAAAATGTCGTGTAAATGTTAAAATTATCATTATAGACTGTCAAAAAGAAAAAAATAAAAATGTCAAAATATTAAATTAAATCATAATAATAAAATAAAATATAAAAGTTTGTCATTTTGAGTCAAATTATTAAAAATATGTAAAAATAATAATAAAAATACAATTAAAAATTTTCGTTCTAGAATGTGATAATAAAACTATAAAAATGTCAACATAAAAAATAACAAACCAAATTAAAAATTACAAGTCCAGCATTAAATTAATAAAAATTTCAAAAATTATTAATATTTTTCATACTGCAGTATATCAGGTCAAGATATTGTAATACATTGTGGATTATTCCCTGTGTAAAGTTATGATAAGCTAAATCATAAAAATATGTTTATTGCTTACACTGACTTCAACCCCTGGAGTGCCTAAAACGTGGATCCACGCGAGACACAAGTGTTTCGGTAATTACGGCACACACAACAGGTCATAAAATATCTTTTAACAGCTATCTTACGAAAAGGGGGTTGTTGTTTAGGCTTATATTTTTCTGGAGGTTCTATGTTTGACTTTAAGTTTGTTTTTTTTTTGTGCATTTTCACCGATTTCTCCATCAATTGTGGACCGATATTGAATTATTTTTTTTGTTTGGATGACTATGATCCCAAATTGTTCCCATTTTAATTTGGCGAAGATCTGATGAAGGACTTCGGAGATATACAACAGAACTCTTTATATAACTCTTAATAAATGACGGCACATCTCTCGGGATTGCTGCAATCGCATGTCTGTTTATTGTCTAGACCATTTCATAATATAACATCACGCCAGAACGCTCTAAAGTTCTGGCGCGCGCTGTCATTTCACCAGTTATGTGCAAGTTTCATGATATTCGGGTTATCTATTCTGACATTATAGATATCATAATAGATTACCCGGATAGCCACTATTTTACTGAATAAATTCAAAAGTCTTGTTCTGTGTTTCTGATGATATCTGCTAAGTAAGTTTCCGGAAACTTAATCAAACTATAAACTTGCTTAACCTTATAAAGCACATCAAATAAAAATCTCTAGTTATGTTTACCTCTGTTAAATCCTCCAATTTTTGTGTAGCAGTAAGGTACTTAACGGAAGATCCTTTTAAATCCAATGATGTCACGTTGTAAAACGCAAAACAATAGTTTCGCTTTTAAAATTACAAAGAAAATTAGTGTTTAAAATTGAGGTAGTTAGTAGCCACTCAAGCTTTTAATTTGGTGTTAAGTTTTAACGCTTATTAAGTAAAGGAAGTCGGTTTATCGCATTATTTATACACTAAAAGAGATTGTATAAAAGTACATAGATAATTGCATAGGCAAGTGATTGTCCGAGAGCCATTACTTGCACAATATTGTAAAGTGTATCGTGATCAATGTCACTCGCCGACTCAGACCGTTCATAATTTTTGTCAGCCTTCACACTTTTAATTATCTACGCCCTTGTTATAATTAATCCCTAAGATTCATAGCATAAATGTATAATTGTCTTAATGTTCTATTGTGAAATAGTTTTTTTCTAGGGAATGCCGATGTTATTTAAATGAGGTGTTGTGCACGAATCTCTCTGCGGGTAAATCACAATCCGGAGCGATCTTAGTTCGTATGCCAGTCACAACGCCACTTGTTTTGTCACGGAGGCGCGTTCTCATGTTTTACATTCATTGCGGAGAGGCAACGAGATGGCATTTGGATTTAGTTTAGAAACGAAGATCTCTGGGGTCTCGTTCAACATGTTAATGTATCATTTTCACGAGTAGGACCGGGGTAAAACTGGTGTAGTTACAAAACGGTAGTAGGTTTTGAGCAGTGGTGAATTAATGACGTGCGTAGCTCTCATACAAATGAGCTCGTTACGACATTACCTCCAGCTGTCAAGTGTATCAGCTATGGGCTGCAATGTTATCTACGCCTAGACTAGTAATGGAAGTCCAGATGTAGGTCTAAGTCACACGTCGATAGCAGACAACAACACTCATAATTTGAATGGATTAATTGAGCTACTTCTGTTGTAAATTTAGTACCTACTCATCATAAGGTTTATTCTTTGACTCGAACAACTATCTCTGTTTGCTTAAAACTTCTAACTAAAAACTGTGGGGATCCAAGAGTTAGAGAAATATTTACCGAAGATATGAGTCCGAAAAATGTTTTTGAATGTCAGTAAAGACTTGATTTTCTGGCTTTGTATTTTCACCTGGGCTACATAACAGATTTCGAAAACGTCAGCACGCGTTTTTCACTGGCTTATTGTAATTCTCTATTGATTTGATTTGATTTATTAGTTTATCCTCGTACGGGAACGCTTTGCAGCAATTACACCAATGGAGCACAATCTTATAATAAACTCACTTTATCTCCAGATTTCCCCACGATGTCTCATTGACAGCGATGTCCAAGATAAACTAAGAAAGAACAAATAAATTAAAAAACCGGCCAAGTGCGTGTCGGGCCACGCGCAGTAATAGGCTTCCGAAGTTGCATAATAATGTGCACTAAAAAGAGGGTTTTGTTGTTGTTACATGAACATTAGAACGGTTTCAGCGGCTCACAAAGTCTAAAAACGGCCCCACATATGATGATGATTTTTTTTAATCTATATTCTCGCGTTTGACCACTATCTCGCCTGATGGTAAGCGATGATGTGGTCTACGGTTAAGCACGCTTGCCTAGATGTAATCTATTCACTCTTGACTTAATCTCATTAAGGACTAACTGGTAACTGAAGAAGGAGTTATAAAATCCAACTTCGCAACTGAAGTTAGAAAAATATTATCTATTTGAGTAACACCGCGGGTGCGAATTGCGAAAGGATACGATACGGCGCTCGTATAGCGTAGCGTTAGAGCCACGGGGAATGGTATAGTTCGTTCCTGGATCATAGCGTGCACGCGCAAATTAGATTCATAAGTAATTTTAATAAAGTAAGTAGTGTAAGTTTTAATTGCATAAGTAATTTGCTTGGAAAACGAATCTATTTTGACTTTACTTTTAAGTTTTAATTACAAAACGTCGAAAATACTTCAGCACTAACACAAAATAGACTCCACCGCGCGCATGCGCCGTATGGACTACGGACTGGTACTGCCAACGAATCCGGCCACTCCAATGCGTTATTCGAGCTTAAACATTATTAATTTAGAAATCATTATTATTAAGGATGTTATGATTTTATTTTTGTATATTTTTAGATGGTTCTTATGCATATATTTACTATCTGTTTTACTCAGCTAACAACGTTATATAAGTAATTTTTCAATGGCATTTGTAC
The DNA here is from genome assembly GCA_945859665.1 of Anorthoa munda. Taxonomy (NCBI): domain Eukaryota; kingdom Metazoa; phylum Arthropoda; class Insecta; order Lepidoptera; family Noctuidae; genus Anorthoa; species Anorthoa munda. The sequence continues at coordinate 14,001,145 of OX243911.1, read as the reverse complement.
AAAAATTTTACTTTGCCAAGTACATTTTATAAGTTGGTCTACTATTACTCGTAAACTTGTAAAGCCTGTTATGATTTCATTTTTGTATATTTGTACATGGTTCATAAGCATTATATTTACTCTGTTTTACACAGCTATCATCTTTATTAAAGTAATTTTTCAATGGCATTTGTACAAAATTTTTACTGTTCCAAGTACATTTTATAAGTTGGTCGACTATTACTCGTAAACTTGTAAAGCCTTGTTATCCGTGATAATTTTCCTTTTAATTTCGTTATATTTACTACTGCCGTGAATTTTTTCACATAGCCAAGAGCAATCATTTCGCTGGCAGGGGGGGGGGACACTTGCCTCTAACATAAATTTGCAACTTAAAGCTTAATTTTACGCAAACGAATCTCTGAATCGAAAAATGGTTTTAACAAACTCATAATATTTTTGAATGGCCTATCCAACGATACCCCACACCATGGGACAGATGAGAAAAAAAAAGTACATCTCCACTTTACGTCTATGGGAGGTACCCGAAAAAAAATTATTTTTCATGATTTTATGTTACCACTTTGTCGGAATTATTAATATGTATATACGTGCCAAATTATAGATTTCTAGTACTTAGATTCTCTGAGCTAAGCTGCGGACGGACAGACGGACAGAGCGAAACTATAAGGGTTCCTTGTTGACTTCGGAACTCGAAAAAGACACTTTGCTACATGCCCGGATTCGAACCCACGACGTCAAGCACGAGAGGTGAGGTCTTAGCCAATGGGCCACATCGACATAATGTTTGAAATGATCTATGAAGAAGCACTCGCTGTGTACTAGTTGTTATGACTCAATTAAGATACTTTATAAAACTAGTTTGTAGGCGTTGCTCGTAATCTCCTGAGTATCTTAATAAATTACTGGAAAACTTTAATGAAATAACTTTGCAACTTAGATTACCATTTTACGGTGCTAAGCCACTAACTCACTTCACGTTGTAGATGGTCGTAACCGTGGAGCGCCTTAGCCATTAATTAAACAAATGATTCTCTGAGATTAGCATAACGGGTACAACACAATTTGTCTACGTTTTCTTAGTAGCACCGTGTAGCACTCAGACTTAATTAAATAGTGTTGTTACTCGATTATGGATAAAAAGATATATTTGTAGCAGCAGTACTTCCAGAAGTACTGCTGCTACAAATATATCTTTTCGTGTCCAGACACGGCTCGTAGTGTTAGTAGGTTCCTCTCTCTGGAGCCCTGACCGGCGCTTGGAGCCAATTCCCGATACCGGTGGGCCTCTATTTTTTATATATTTATATTTATTTTTTTATAAAAATATATAAAAAGGTTGGTGGATAAAAAAAAAACTTTCTTTCTGTACAGAAACAGAAGAATTTGAAAAACAAAGAAATCATTCGCATTCAGAAACGAAAAGTCCGAATAATAATAATTTAAAACTATAATTTAAATGATGAGATCAGATTTCAATCACTTTAGTAACAAAAATTGTTTATACTTTCTTAACAATTTAAATTAGAAAAAGCTCTAATTTAATTAATTGACTTTAAGATTTTTGTTGAATCAATCAAATTGTGAGGTTCTCAATTGCGCGGTCAGAAGTCGGAATCGGAACTGAACAAATATGTTATGTTGAATGCGTTATTGTGTGTGTGTACTGAAGATCGTCGTTGGCGTTGACGTCACGCGTTATTGCCGTACTGTGCAATTATACCTAAAACTATGCTAAATTTGGTTATTTTAGTTACACATATTAACACATATAAAAGTTTACAGTTTGATTCGGTAACATTATTTTATCTGTTACGAGTACATATGAAAATGTTTTTCTTAAAAGATAAAGATCGTTTATTTGTCAGAAACATGAGTATGCACACACAAAGCATGCAAGATGTTAAGTACATTGCAGAAAGGATCACAGTCATGTTTTACCTTAACGGCGTACAAATATTTGTTACAATAACATTAATTATAACTATTAATTATCATGCATATAAAAAATTAATTAAATTTAAATATAAAGTAGTTAAATAAACATCAATTAAATTAGACAAGTACAATAACAAAAATATATTATCATTACTATGCATATTATTATTATTATTAATTAAAAATGTCAAAATCAAAATAAAATAATTACAATAGTTAACAGAACCCGACTTCGAATGTAGTGGACATTAGAATTATTATGTTTTCTCCATTAGAAACTCAGCAATACTATAGAAACATTTGGCTGCTAAATACTCCTTTAGTTTTTTCTTAAATAGGTTATTAACAGTTATATCTCTGAATGCTTGTGGTAGGTGGTTAAATATACGTGGTGCCATACAGAAAACCCTTTTATGCATTAGTGCTGTATTGGATCGTCTCACACACAATCTGTGCTTATATTTATCGCGCCGGTTGCGGTTATCCATATCTGATAGTTTCTCAAACAATGCGGGTTAGATTTTATAAAAAATTTAATTTCAAATATATAGAGTGATGGGAGGGTTACAATTTTAAAACTGTTTTGAAAAACAGTGTTAAAAAAGATTCCGACGAATTGAGAACCTCCTCCTTTTTTTGAAGTCGGTTAAAAAACACTTATTGGTTACAGTTTGAGTACCTGATCTATAGGTACGTGAAAAACAGTCAGTTTAGACATAATAAGTTTTCACAGGAAATTTGATAAAAAATCATTTTTACAAAAAAATACTACCGACTTCAAAATAAGAAAACTACAAAGTGAAAAATAACTTTAATTTTTAAGTCGGCGTCTTTCGTAGGTACAATTTTTTTGCGTTATGGACGCCGACTTCCAAAAATAAAGTTACTTTTCACTTTGTAGTTTTCTTATTTGGAAGTCGGTAGTATTTTTTTTGTAAAAAAGATTATTATGTTTAACTTTTTAGTTGTACCTGTAACCTAATAGGCAAGTTGTTTAGTAAGGTACATATACCGCTAAAATAGATTACCCGAATATCATGCAAATTGAACATAGCCGGTGAAATGAGAGATCTGCGTACCCCTTAAGAGCGTACTGGCGTGATGTTATGTTATGAAATGGTATAAACAATTAACAGACATGCGATTGCAGCAATCCTGAGAGATTTGCCGTAATTTATTTAAGAGTTCTATTGTTTATCTTCGAAGTTCTTCATCAGATCTTCACCAAACTAAAATGGGACAAATTTCAAAACATACTTTTTCAAACAAAAAAAAATATTTTCAAAATCGGTCCAAAATTGACGGAGATATGCGTGAACATACACAAAAAAAAAAACATACATAATGTCGAACATAGAACCTCCTCCTTTTTGGTAAGTCGGTTAAAAATAGATATCCTCGTATAAGATTCTTGCACGACTTGTAATAATACCTACTTACGTTTTCCAAATCCTTAAATTCGTTTAGCGCGATAATTTTAGGTCTGTGATAAAGCACTTAATTATGTTATATTCTTATATTTCCATTAAACATTTGAAGTCAACTCAGACATTTTATTTTAATTATATTTAGCGACAACAGTCGTGCACACGGAACTGAGAAAAACAAACCGAAAAACATTATTTAGCCCTGACGTAACTTAAAATCTTTTGCTAAATTACTAGGCCCAAGTACATTCTTCTATTCTTTAGCTCCCGTGTGGTTCACATGGTGAGATCGTGTGGTATTGACCAGAGGGTCGACCACGAAATATGCGTAAATTCAATGTCACACGCGCTAAGACGCAAATTGTGCAATGGACGTAAAAGATAGAACGGACTTTGTAACTAGACCATCAGATACGTCATAAATGAACATTTTATAGAACTAGTTTAATAGGTGGATTAATAAAACTTAGGTCTGTTGCAGCCTGGAGTCTGAATTTGTTTCTTTGTTTCCGAGTGATAGGAAAATGTTCGCCTTTAAAGACCTCTTCGTAACTCGTAATACCTCTCTACTCTTCAGAGATGGGCCTGCTAAGAACTTGAGCATTTCCAACTTGTAGTAGCAGCAAGCAAACCCGTAGGTTTATTACGTATCTTTTGCAAGAGCAAAACGATAGCGATCAAACGCTTTATGTCATAAAAGTCGAAATTACTTGCAGTTTAGGTATGGTAGGTCCTACACAATCATTTGTTAATCGCTCGCTGTTTGTCAAATGCACTTATTTAAAAATAACCGCCAACAACTCTAAAACTTTTGTATTGAAGAGCAATTATTGCGTTAAATGTGATCCCCGAACTAGGTTTAAAGAAAAGATTTTAGAAGTTCTTCTAATCCTGCAGCGAAATCAAGCAGGACAAGTGGTGTGGGCTTTTGAAACATCAAATCAACTGATCCAAACCAGAAAAACTTGTAAACAATAAATTAATAATGACATAAAATAAAAAAATAATATATATATAGAAAGTTAGACGCCAATATAAAGAAAACTAGTTCCATAGCGCTCGCACTAATACCTTAGTCAGACGCTATTAAAATATGAATAAATAAATAATTTAATATTAATCGAGAATTTATGTGTTGCCTTCCAAGTTCCCTTGATTTCCATTGAGATGCCTATGTGTAGCAAAGCGTATTTAACCAAGGATCACCACAATAATTAGCTTAGAATAGAAACCTTACATTATTTATTAGAACGATTTATTTAATGTCACATTTATAACAACATTACCTACCTGTTCATGGTACACATTTATTAATATACTCTTCTTTAGGGTGAAAATAAAATAATATTCCGTACCTCAAAAGGAAAAAACGGAACCCTTATAGGATCACTTTGTAGTCCGTCCGTCCGTCTGTCTGTCAAGACCCTTTTTCTCAGGATCACGTGGAGGTATCAAGCTGAAATTTATATCAAATACTCAGGTGTACCGTCCCTTAAAGCTGTAAAAAAACAAACTTCTAAGCCAACGCGATCAAAAGATACAGCTGTTTATGCCGCAAATTTTCAACACTCGCAATGGAATCAAAACCTACAGGGAACTCAGAATCTTGAAATTTGGTACGAAGCAACGTCTTATAGCACAGATAAAGGAAAAATTGCGAAAACCGTAAATTTTAGTTACATCATATAATAAAAATATTTTTAATAATTTTAAACTTACTATCCCTTTCCTCATGAACGCGTAGTGGTATTAAATTGAAATTCATATCAAATACTCAAGTCTATATTACCTTTAAGCTGTAACAAAATCAAACTTCTATGTCAACGCAATCAAAAGAAACAGCAATTTAAGCCGCATATTTTCAAACTCGCAACTACTCGCAAGGGAATCAACACCTAAAGGATACTTCCAGTCGACCTAGAATCTTAAAATTTGGCATGAAGCAATGTATTATAGCACATATAAAGGAAAAATTCCGAATACCTTAAATTTTTAGTTACATCACATATTTTTAGTGTTCCGTACCTCGAAAGGAAAAAACGGAACCTACAGGTTTTTACGGAACCCTTGGTGCACGAGTCCGACTCGCACTTGGCCGGTTTTTTTTTCATTTTAACTAACTTAACCTAATTTATAATCACACTTCAGGAGGCGAGGACAAAATTCCACTGCACTTTGTCGAGCTATGCGAACGTATGTAAAACATATAGGTATTTAAGTTGATTCCATAGTAGGTACAAGTTCATGAGAATTTTCGATTTCTGAAAGATTTCCAATTCATTTACTAAAAAAACAACGAACATCTCAAATGCACAAAACAGACAAGTAAGAACCCGGAACAAGTATCGAAAGGACAAATATTCGTTCCTTTCGTTTGAGACTGAATCAAAACCTGTACAGAAATAGACTACATAAACATTTGACCACAAATTAGGCCAATATTATTGATCCTGCCTTAATTAATCTACATTTGTATAAACCTAACTAGTCTATATTGCCACAGGACAACTAAGAATAATAATTTATAGATCGATTATAAATGAACTAGCTGTCCCACGCGGCTTCGCTCCTGTCAACTACCTACCCATCTACCCTACATACATGATTGTTACCTAACTTTAACTCGGGCGCACGGTTGGCGCAGTGGTTGAGCGATTGACTGCTGCGCTGCGTGTCGCGGGTTCGATTCCCGCACGGTACAAATATTTTTATGACCTATAGATAGTTGTTTCGGCTCTGGGTGTTTGTGTATGTGAGTTTATATGTTTGTAAAACGCACCCACAATACAGGAAGAAATTCCTAGTGTGGGGAAACGTTTTTTTTAAAAAGAAAAAAAAAACTGTTTACGCAGTGCACGCAACGGAAGCTCTCAAAAAGAATAAATTTCCCCCTTTTTAGAACATTTTTCATTGATGCTCCGCTCCTATTGGTCGTAGCGTTATGTTATATAGCCTATAACTTTCCTCGATGGACTACCCAACACAAAAAGAAAGAATAGATTTACATTTAACCTTTTGCTGCACCTTTTAATATATTGTTTAGTACCGTAAGACCTTAACTCTTTATTACGGTAACGATCCGGTACTTACTTAGATTGTATCATCAAACATGACCAAGGATTTTACGATTACAATACTAATTGTAAATATTTACTCCTCACTTTTAGTTCGGTATTCGCACTTTATTTTGATTAATTCATAAACCACAAGTATTTTGAACGAAAATATAATTGGGTACTTATTTGAAGAACGCATGTTTTCCAGAATGAACAGATTGGGAAACGGATGTTTGATCAATGTTACTGTAAAAGCCCGAACTACGGTAAAACCTAGGATTTACCGGTAAAACCTAAAATCTGTAATAATCGATGGTAATCGCTAATTTCGGGCTTTTATCAGCAATCACACCGTAAAAAAAAAGGTTTATGATTCGAATAGTTGACTTCGGCGAAAAGTAAAATTGTCTAACAAACATAATACCAACATTGGTGGTGGATTGGTTGCTTGGTTTGGTTTGGTTAATCCTTAATTGCACTATTTTTTTTTCTCTCGTCTTTCTTATTGTAGTGTGTCATAACAATTTTTCAAAACTTACATCATCATATCATCATCATGATGCTCTTTGTAATAAGTTCTTTGGTAAATCTTAGGTTTTACCGGTAAATCCTAGGTTTTACCATAGTTCGGGCTTTTACAGTAATGAGGTTTTTCTAAAAACAGAAGGCGGTACTGATTTTCTTGGTCCTTGGGCTCTAGGCAAATTGAAAATCTATCAGCAAAAACGATAGTCAAATGTCCAAAATATATTGAAATTGGGATAAAACACATAAAGTAATCACAGCGGATCTTTGTGTCTCTGAAGTTGGCTCTGCCAACCATGCGCAAGAAACAGTTTGTCATCGAGTATACTGCATAGAGTAAGCGAGATAGGACGACGTGATAAACGTAAGTGAGTGAAAGAGACAGTTATAAAATGCTATCTTCACCTTCAACATTGACAACAAAATAGCTACTGCGCAGGGTCTTCCAGCCAATTCAGAGACACAAAGATCCGCTGTGAGTATTATAACATTTCGATAATTCATGTCAGTCATATATTTACATTTTGGACTCGTCGACTCGTTATCGTTGATATAATTACTCTTAAATTAGCCGCCATAAGAGATTCTATCTCTTTTGTCAGTTTTTCGAAAAGAGGTGCTATAAGGGAGGTTAGTACTTACTATCCAAAATCTATCTATCAATCTACCTTGTAGAGTAAACTATAATAATTATAATCTTCGCATTATCTAAGCTTAGGCTATAAAAGTATAAATAAGGAGATATTTAACCACCGGTATTTATACGCAGATTAGTGATGTAAATTATTAATTATTATTTTGTCTGAATTTTAACTCAATCTTTTTGACAACAGGTCAACAGGTTGATCTTTTCTTGATGTCAATTAATTACAGTTAGATAAATTTCTTCTTTTATTGCAAAATATTACTTTTCTAAGAAAATATTTTTGATTGTATTCAACTTTTGCCTTTTTATATTGGAATATATTTTTTATGCTTTTTGTGAATCTAAAAGAAAATTGTATCGGTGGATGATGTCAACAATTATTATCCTACTTCCAAATCACTGTGTTATTTTTTATTGTAAAAAGAGTATTGGACACGGCGCGTAAAGTCAGGAGGTTCCTCTCTCAGGAGCCCTGACCACCGGTAGCTTGGACCCTGTTCCCGATACCGGTGGGCTACTATTTTTGTATTTTTAAATGTTTTTTATTTTATTTTTTATAGAATAATATTTAAAAATGTAAAAATATGTATATAAAATGAATCAATGGAATAATAATAAAATAAAATAAATAAAATAGCTTTTTAATTTTTATCTATGACTGTACTAGTATCTAAAAATTATATTTAAACGGTTTGTTCTTATTATTATACATTTGAAAGAACTTTTAGATATGTTATTATTGGCAATAATAAGTTTAATTTCAGACTGCGAGCCTGCGATTAACCTATTATTAAAATATATTAATATCATCATACTTTACATAAGTAATATGATAAATTAATTTACTCTTAACTACACAAATAAATGAATAAAATAAAGTAATATAGAACATTACACAGTGTGCGTAGTAGACCAACTAATGAATAAATAGCCAATAAGTTAACTTCGCTTATGTATGGAAAATACTGGACCCATTTTGTTTGTCAACTTCCTGTATTTATGCAAGAATAGAAGCGTGGGTCGTGTGGAAGGTGGTCTACACTGTATTACATAGCTACTTTACACTGTATACATAGGTAATAATAAATTAATTGTCTTTAGGGTTCGTTATATTTTTTATTGACCCTAAAGCATATTTGTCAAATTTGAAACATCGTGAAAATGCTTAAAAAATACTACATCGTCGACCATATAATCGGTCATCAAACGCAAACCTAGAAATTAGTGAAATGAAATACATGAAAATGATACGAAATCGTCATGGGAAGTAGTCATTATACTTACTAAATGTATAGTTTTATGGTTATTAATAGGTACATTTCGATAAATAGGATTTATCCTAAAATAAAATTCTAATCTTTCCAATCACAATAATTTTGTCAGTGACAATAATTTTGTAATCATTTAAATGTAATTTATGAGTTACTAAATTATTGTCACTGACTCCAAATTCCAAAAAAGAAAAATGAATACCTGCGTTTTCACATTGATTTGTCTTTGTTTTCTGTAAAAAAACCTTCAATATAGTCGAAAAGTTTTCAATACAAGCTTGGTGAATACCAATCCTTTTTTTACTCTTACTAAAAGGTTAGGTTCTGTAGATAATGCTGGTTTTTGTCTCAATTGTACCTAGTAATTTCATTGATTGTTGATCTATCTCCAAAAGCCAAATCAAAACCAGTTTTTGTTTTAACTAATAATTGATTATACTTTGTAATCGATCGCCTAAGGGTTAAACACTAACATTGTATTGAATTATGTATGTCAGTAGGTTTAAATATCAGCCCGATTGTCATCTCAGAAATACAATCAATACTACTTTATAATTCAAAGTCCATTAAAGTTTACTCACTAATAATATGTTATAAACGTGTAGGTAGGTACCAACTTAATTTAATTTCTTTATTATACAGCTTAGATATTGGTCACTTATGTCAGTTAGTGCTAACATTATCATTATTTAAATTTAAGGCTATTCATGATACTTATTTATTAAATTAAACCGTATAGCTTATTGGAGTTCTGTCCTTAACCTTATTAACTAGCTATGGTAACATTAGATTTTATTCATCTCTTGATCGCTTTGGAGAGCGTAAAAGAAAAAGCTAATTTTGTTGTTGACCGTACAATCTCTACCCAAACTCAAAAGGGACCGTTCTTATGTAATTTGGGTACTTTTTAGTGTCATTTGGTACATATTTTTAAAATAGCAAGCATATTAATTTTATTGATGTACCTTACTCATAGACTTAACCTACATGTAGAAGATGAATGGCAGGAGTTTTCATTTAAATATATTATTGAATACATTTATGTGAACTTTGAGTGCCTAATTTTTGCCAAGATTGAACTGTCAACAAGGCTAGTATGACATAAAAATGCAGGAACCGGGGCAGTATTTAGATTACTTGTATTTAAAATATGTAATTGAAATACAAATATATATTTGGCATTTTTAATTCAATAACATCTTACAAATGTAATTTTTAATTGGTATTTTAAATACCTGACGCTGAGGTATTTTGTAGTTAGTATTTCAAAATAACAAAATGGGTGCGTTCTGCAGAAAATAGCGCTCGATATCTTTCGTAAGCAAAATGGCAACTGCTAAATATGTCAATCTGTAAGTTGGTAACGTAATACGTGTAGTGTTTTACTGTACGTTAAATTGTCAAGTGTCTTGTCATAACCTAACACCTGGCTGTATTTTGTATTTTAAATAAAGATAATTAAAATACTGTAATTTGTATTTCAAATACACGGCTTAAAAATGTTTTGTATTTGGTATTTTAAATACATGCAAGATAGTATTTTATAATTTTAATTAAAGCAAAGCATTTATTTTGCCCAGCTCTGGAACTACTCTCAATATGTAAAACACTTGCGGTTAAGAAATAAGAGGAAAAACCACAGATTATTATCATTTGTCAAAGACTTTAGTATCTTAACAAAAATAAATTCACATCTTTTCCTATGGGGTTTGGTTGAAACTCTAGAACGCCACCCGCTTCATACTGATTTTACAATAATTAAAAAAGAAAATCATTTTACATATCTACATATTTGTACATATTTCCACACCTTTTCAAAAACTACAGAACAGCACTTGCTCCAATCTTTACCCACGTCTTTCCAGAATCATTTTCTTTTTACCCGACTACGGCGAAGCCAAAAGGAAGGGTTATGATTTTAGCAGTCTGTGTATGTATGTTTGTATTTGCGTTTGTTCCTCCATAGCGCCTAAACTATTCATTCAATTTTGATAAATAAGATGTCAATCGATTCGTTATTATGGCCCGGGTAACATAAGCTAAAAAAAACCGTAGTCGGGTTACAGTTTTTAATTAAACATTTTGCTTGTTAAAATATCTACATGATACCTACATTTTAACTATATCTTTCTAGAAACATGTAATGAGTCAACGTCGATCTGCTATTTAATGTGCGGTTTTAATCCTTAGGTAGATGCAAATAAGAAACCGCAACAGTTTATACCTCTCAATTCCAATTAGTTTTTTATGTGCAATAAATCAATAACATAAGATATAAAATAAGAGCTGTAGGACTGAAGATGATACTTGGATAACTTATTTTTGGGACACTGCCTGTTTAGGTCGGCTGTAAAACCGAGATCGACTTTATACTTTGAGGTGCATTTCAACATTTATTTGAACGATTCTGAGTAGTAGTTATGGAGATGGGCGGGTCATATGTTACGGAAACCCCCCCGGACAATGAAGCGCAAAATCCTGACTGAATAGTATCCCAAAGGCGGTAAACAAAATAGAGGTCGATAACGCAAAAGATAGGACGACGAACTTAAAGTCACAGCCGGGCCAAACTGGAGAAGAGTTGCAAAGTACCGAAAATAATGGAAATCGTTTGTGGAGGCCATTGAAAAGAGGCACACAGTACTCTGAGATATGCTATAGCTCAAAGAACAACACCAACAAAATTAGCACAAGAGAGGCGTTTCAAAATGAAATGGCTATTGAATGGAATTGAAGTAGTAGGTAACTTAACTACCTAATAAAATAAATAGTTCATTAATTATTAATTGATTCGTTTTACATAAAACATCCGTCGACCAATTACAACTATATTGTCAACGTGATTATTAACAGCCTGATCAATCTTAGGTCATCTCTTATGACAAATACAATAGACGTACAACTTATGTTAGGTACAATAAAACATTACCGCAAATAAACGGCAATTAGAGAACAATAGATGCTTGATATTATTTTTTAATGTATTCTATTACAAGAAGAAAATAAACCATCGCTTATCATCGTCTCGCTGTCGGTGTAACGCAAGATTGACGACCATTGATAATAGCACTGTCATAAAAATTAACTCTAGCAGCTATAACAATAAAAAATACTGTATGAATATTAGATTTCTATTTTTAACAATAATCCTTACTATTTATAATATTATAAATTCTAAAGTAACTCTGTCTGTCTGTCTGTTACCTTTTCACGCCTAAACTACTGAACCGATATAATGCAATTTGGTATGGAGATAGTTTGAGACCCTAGGAAGGACATGGGATAGTTTTTATCCCGGAAAACCTCCTTAAGAGAGTGGAAACAGGGGTGGAAGTTTGTATGGTAAACTAATAATTTTTCAAGCTAGGCGACCCACACACCATACTATATTATGGCGCGATATAATAAAATAGGCTATTCGAAGTACTAATGCTGCGCAGAAGACATCGCGGGCAACAGCTACAATAAAAATAAAAAGACTGCCTCGTCAGTTTAGTGATTACAATAGCGACTTGTTGGTCCCGCTCCATAGGGCAATCTTTAATGTGGACAAAATCAAATTTGCTTATTTATATTCCTACTATTCATAGTTATTGTATTCTTATATTAATTTTTATATTTTTTTTAGAATTTGACTCACACACTGTTCCGTTGTTGTTGGATTAGGTATTTTACCTATGTTTGCAATATTTGTAAGTATGTGAGAACCATGCTCCTATTTATCAAATTAATGAATTTACCTGTTAGTGCTTTTATTACTTTATATCTGTACGTAGTATAGTGTGTAGTGCTATTTTTGGGGGCATCGTCCTCACATATATGAATTTATTAATGTATGTGCATAAGTAAACATTGTAAAACACCTATTTTTTTAAAAAGATTATATATGCAGTTTCTTGTGCATTCTTCTCCATAACAAGCTACTTTTCCGAATGCACGGTAGATCAATTTTTATTACTTGTACATTTTTAATTTAGATTTATTATTGTTTGACGTTCAAAAGTGCTGATTAGCCTAGTTCAAATACATATATTTGACTTTGACTACTGATTTTGTCCCTGAGATCGATTTCTAGTTCGGGAAATGCGTTAAATTTTTTCATTAGGTATTTTACAGTAGCACAATCTGTATTGGCCTAGCATGGGACTTAAATAAAACTGACGAAGTGTCATGTAACGAAAACAAAGCCACGTGCTGAAGTATCAACTATGCGGGCCATCACGTAACATCACAGATGTTGAAACAAAGTTAGGCTGATTACGGCGTCGGTGTGGTCCGATTGTTGCTATAACAAAACGTTTTTTTTTTAACCAGATTATATCATAAAGCAGAGCAGTGGTGGCTCACTGGAAACGGTCCCGACTTAAGTGTAGCAGGCGCTTTATTTTGTGTATATTATTTCATCACCACCACTCAAAACGGTGACGGAAAACATCGTGAGGAAACTGACATGTCCTAGAACCAAGTGGCCATTGGATGAGCCTAGCAGAACGAGTAAAATTATAAAGGATTTATATTTATACAAAGATTATTGAAAGAATTTTCACTATCAAATAAATAATCTGGTAAACATTGAAAACACAAACAGGCGAACATGAGATATTGCTCTTAAAATGCAACAAATAAAACACAACAGTATTTCGATAGATCTATAAGTACCTATATAGATCTACCTAAATATGGTAATTTATTTTATATTATTTTATCGAAATATTGTTGTGTTGTGTGTTTTGTATTGTTGTGTGTCTAATCTTTTAAGCTGTATATCATGCATGGACACGCAGGGCAGAAACGAAAAAAACATCGAGCGATCTACGTCCTCAAATATTTTGCATTCAATAAAAAAATACTCTTCTTGTTTATGTAGTCTGTTTTCTAACGTTCACATGCCATCGAATATACAACTTTACTCCAATTTAGTACACAAAATGACTCATGATTTTTAAAAAACAAACAAAAAAGGAAAGTAACAATTACAATTATGACGACGTATAAAATACTGAACTGTATAAATTCAGGTTTAACAGGTTTCTCGGCCTTACTATCCGTTATACAAAAATAACCATAAAGAAAAATTGTAAGAATGTAATCAATCTGGTCGTCTTTGCAAATGGACTGTTACTATTTTATAAACATCCTTGGAATTCCTGGGAATTTTATTTTAGTAAATACTTAGGTATTCATAAAAATATACGGGTATCCACCTATAATTTCAACCTTCCTACATAGTAGGCAATCATTTAATAAACATACGGGTCTGCAGAACTTCCCCGAGCACATTTGATGGGAATATTAAGTCTTTTCCTTTAAATTTTGCACACGTGTTTAAATAGTAGATATGAGGTATAGCCGATGTGTCATGTGAATGTCACTAGATTATCTCTAAAAGACAAGGTTATCCATTGTCTTACTTAGAACTTCCATAAAAATGATTGAATCATGTATATTCTTCGACTAAAATCATGTAGGTACAATCATGTGGTCAGTATAATATTATCTTATGATAATAACTAGCGTGGCTGTGGCACATTCACGAAACTCGCGCGAACTGATTAGCATAGTAAATATTGACAGAAGTTCATGTCTTGTCAAACTTGTCTATGAAAAACAGATATTCATTAGATAGTCAATAGAACTTGTTCGACATCACGATTGAGGGTTCCGTAGACTTCCGTAGTGAAACAGGATGTTTTTATCATGTTATATAAAAATATTGAATAGAATATATTCAAATATCTATAAGCAACAAAGCATTCCACAAGCAAAGTAGAGTGGTCGCATTCTTTCCAAAATGTATTTTCTTATTTTTATTTAATGAAGTTCGCACTGAGGTCATCAGTCGTTTATTTCGGATTTATATAATATTCAACGAGTAAGGAATGCACCGTAAGGAAAAATAGCAAAACAAACCTTTTTTCTACGCGTAACGCTTGAAAGATTTCATTCATTCGAGATTGGAAATCATAAAAAAAATCAGTGTTTGCTTTTCCTAATCGATTCATTTACTCAAAGGATATCTCTTGAGACTGACAATACATTCATCAGTTCTACACACAAAAAATACTACAATAAGAGAAATTAACAATTTGACAAAAGTTCAAACCGGAAGATGTAGCTAATCTCCACTGTTTGCTTACTGTAGATTACTTCCAGTTACTAATACATCCCATTCCGCAGTACTTTGCTTCTGGTTGGAACTGGTGCTAAACGATTGGCTTGCACTGTCTAAAACCGTAAAATAATTGTTATATATTTTAGATTTTTTATTAATGTAAAGCCAGAGTTGTAGTACACCACACTGTGCCAGTTATGTGAAAAGTATCATGGAATATTTACATCAACTAGCCACAAATTGGGACTCCAGGCTGTTTTTGAGAAATTCTAGATGGTAAAACCCCATATCACCTTGCCACGCAATGCTTTTTATATTGTAAAAAAAGTTCAGCCACACGCAAAACACGTGTTATACATGGCAATATTTACCTATTCATGCAAATAGCGTTATACTCAGAATACTAAATAAGGAATTTGTCATATACGTCATAAATTTTTTCCAAATAAAATTAAAGAACCGTTTTTAGTTTATGGGTTTCTACGCTCTTCAATATTTATCAGGAAAAGGACTTAAATCGGCTTTATGCATATTTATGTTAATGATATTGTAATCTGAAGAAGCTTTTCGATCGGAGCTAAATATCGCTAGTTATAATACTTATTCATAATGTTATTATCATAATGGAGTGCACGTCCACTTTCACACCACCTATACGTCTACGTTTTAAGTTTGCCGATTTTATTTAATGTCAGACAGATTTACACTCTTCAATGTTCATCAATTGTATGACATCTATACTTCTATACTAATATTATAAAGATCAAAGATTTGTATTTACGAATAAACTTAAAAACTACTGGACCGATTTCAAAAATTCTTTCACCGTTGGGAAGCTACACTATCCCCGGGTGACATAGGCTACTTTTTATCCCTGTAGTCCCACGGGAACGGGGACTACGCGGGTGAAACAGCGAAGCGTCCGCTAGTGTAAAATTGGTCACTTGATTGATCGCTTGTGTTATTTGATAATTTTATTATTTCCTTTAGATTAATTTAATAAAATAGTAGTTTATGCAATGGTCATATAAT
The DNA here is from genome assembly GCA_945859665.1 of Anorthoa munda. Classification (NCBI taxonomy): domain Eukaryota; kingdom Metazoa; phylum Arthropoda; class Insecta; order Lepidoptera; family Noctuidae; genus Anorthoa; species Anorthoa munda. The sequence goes on along the minus strand of OX243911.1, from coordinate 13,985,138 downwards.
AAGGGGTTATTAAAACACGAGCGTAGGTTTATCAAATGAGGCGAAGCCGAATTTGATAATAATATTACGCGAGTGTTTTAATACCTAATTATATGCTATTGCATACACTACTTTATCTTCACTCATACAGTTGAAATAAAACAAAAGTGGAAAAGGAAAAAATATGTGGTATGGTATGGCGGGCAATTTAGATTCTCATTGCGCAGCGCGCGCATCCACAGACAACTGACAATGACATGAGCCCATACGCGCCAGAAAATTAAAAAGTAAAAGTGTGCTATAAAAATTAAAAAGTTATTTTATGATGCAGTTGTTTGAAAATCGAAGGAAAATGTTGAACTATAATGGCTTTTTTTTTTAATTTTACCTATCCACGAATATAAAGTACGTGTTTATACAATATTTTTCGAATTCGTATTTGGAACATTACGTTGTGAGTGTAGATAAAGAATATTTTGAGTCAGTGATAGCATGACGGTGGATAGGACGGGATGGAAAAAGAAAACGTGTGGCGCAGACGGCAGACCCTAAGTAATATGGGACAAGGGCAGGCAGATGATGATGATGAATTTGAATAAGATTAATTAAACATATTATGTTATTGGAGAGCAGTGGTAGCCCAGTGGTATCGGCCGTGACTTACAAGTTGTGGTCGTGGGTTCGAGCCCAGGCAGGCGCTTTACTTTGTGTAAATTATTTCATCACCACTGCTCTCAAAACGGTGAAGCAAAACATCGTGAGGAAACCGGCATGTCCTAGAACCAAAAATTCGAAGACATGTGACATCCACCAACCCGCACTGGGCCCGCGTGGTGGATAACGGCCCATTCCCTCTCACAGAGAGAAGGCCTATGTCCCAGCAGTGGGAACATTAATAGGCTGATGATGTGTAATTAAAAATATTAATATTTATTTGGAGTTGGAGTTCAGTCGACGAAGTTTGAACATATTAAAAGTATCTGTTTGATTTTCTATTGTGCGCCTAGAAAGTATCACATCTTTCGATTGAATTTTGTCGGATCATGGCCTTGCTTCTTTAATTTATTACAGCTATGACTTACCTATCAATTAAATGTATATAAATATTAGATAAATATCAACGTATCTATTCGGTAAATATGGAAAACCTATCTGAATTTATAATCAAATAGGTACAGGTTTAAATTAAGGGTATGCTTGTATAAATTAAAATTTAATCTATTAGCAGACTCTTCAATGTGAACTAGTGTTAATTAAGGTTGACTGATCTCAGACTTAGATAACTTAATAAGTTATTAATTCTTTATTGTACACCAAAACAATACATTTACACAAAGTGATATCAATATTCATGTAAGTACAAAAGCGAGCTTAATTCCAAAATGGAGTTTTCTTCCAGCAGACCTTTGAGTGATAGAGATCATAACAATTGTGTGCAGTAATCTAGTGTACAATTTTACAGTAAGATACTAATCTATACTTAATCTATACTAATAAATACTAAAATTAAATATATAATACTAGCTGTTCCCCGCGGCTTCGCTCCCGTGGGCCACCCCACAGCACCCGTTTTCGGGATTAAAAAATAGCCTATGTCACTAAGGAATAATGTAGCTTTCTATTGGTGAAAGAATTTTTCAAATCGGTCCAGTAGTTTCGGAGCCTATTCGGTACAAACAAACAAACAAAAAAATCTTTCCTCTTTATAATATTAGTATAGATTAATACAAGTCATTAAAAGTTTACACATTCATTTTAAGTATAAGTTCATAGTGTGTAGATATAAAAACCTACTCAGTTTTTTTTTTTGCCAAAATAAACTTGATAGGTTAGTTTTATAAATTATATTGTGATGCTTCTGTTTAGCTTAATGTTTTACAGTTCTAGAGTGTAGTGACAAAAATGTTACGAAATATTGAACAATATTAAATAATTATAATATTAACTTAATGACTGAAAAAAATGTAGCCTAAAATATTTTTTTTTATTTGTTTTTATTTATTTAATGTGTTTAGCGTTCTGGGCACGTTTTCCATTGACATCGATGTGGAAGAATTTTCTCATTGTATATAGGTTTGTTTTGTTATTAGTCTAGAGGTGCGCCCTCACCTGGAGCATTCAAGAAGTTACAGAGTCGAGCATTACATTGGTGAGAGAGGGGAACCGAGCATTACAGTGCGCAACCTGTAATGTTACAGATTCAAGCATTACATTGGTATGGGAGGGAAGAGAACCGAGCAGTACAGTGCTCAACTTGATGATACAATGTGTAATATTTTGTTACAACTTTTAACATCAGTACGCACCACTTGTAAACATTGTGGTATCAACTAAATGCTCAAAATCGAATCTAATGTTACATTATTGACAAATGCTCGTCAAGTCAGGAAGGAGTATCTACTGTAATGTAATGCTCAAAATCGAATCTGAAATGTGACCTAACACAAAACAAAAAAACCAAAACAGAAAAGCTAAAACATAAAGGTGCTCCCTTATGCACCTTTATGTTTTAGAATATTCAATTGTATATATTATAAATAAATCTATTAAACTTCGTGATAATAAAATGTTATTTTCGCACCGCCGCTTACGTACTTTGTGCTTTAAGCCCACAATTATTTGAATTTTCGCCATAAGCTTCTGCATCTCAAGTAATAAAACATCGTTCAGAATTACCCAAGATTCTTATTTAAAAATAATGTTTTTTATTTAAATTTGAATTTAAAGGAACTTTACCTACCTAGTAATAGCTAAGGAAGTTCCAAGTTATGAAACTGCGAGTGCTACGAATGGTATGTGAGGTCCATTAAAAAGTTTGAAGAGAACTTTATAGGATTTATTGCAATCTTATCAAAGCTAATACTATAAAGAGGTAAAATTATTTATCACTTCATATCTATCTAATATTATAAACAGGAAAGATTTTTGTGTTTGTTTTTTTGTACTGAATAGGCTCCGAAACTACTGGACCGATTTAAAAAATTATTTCACCAATAGAAAGCTACGTTATTCCTGAGTAACATAGGCTATATTTTAATCCCGAAAACAGGTTCTGTGGGGTGGCCCACGGGAGCGATGCAGCGGGGAACAGCTAGTTATAAAATAAAATCCCCGCCGCGTCTGTACGCGATAAACTCGAAAACTACTGAAAGGATTTTCATGCGGTTTTCACCAATAGAAAGAGTGAGAATGGAGGGATTTGTGTATAATTTGTCACGGGCAAAGCCGGGGCGGATCGCTAGTTTATTTATATTTTTGCAATTATATATTATTATTATATTATTTTTTTATTACAAAAAAAGAAATATGTCTCGGGCAGTATTGATCTGATGACGTAATTACTTAATTGATGTATACACTATTGCCTGGAAAATGTACAGTTCTTGAGGAAACCGAAGCCACGAAAGCGAAACCGTAGTAAAAAGCTTGTTACGTACATACCAAAACGATCTTACATATGTAAAAACTCACCAAGTAATACATACCTATGCATATCTGCTACAAGGAGCGAAGAAATACCTTGTGACTCATTCATTGATCAGTGGGCGTCAGTTTGACGAAGCATAATGCTTTTATGACGTACCTACATATTGTTTTCATCTTAAAATAAAATGTCAGTGAACGCATATACATTACAAAATCACTAAATTGCAGGGATGGTAGGGAGCGCCGTAACCGTAACCGAATACGATATAAACGTTTCGGATAATTTCGCATAGGAGCAGAGTCTAAATGAGACACGTTATGACATGTTGACATGACCGTCGGGTTGGCGGTGCAGGAAAACCCCGAAAACATTATTTATGCCGATACTAAACGCGTCACTTATAAAGCACATACCAAATGATAACTTACTACACGGCATCGCGCGGGTTGGTGGAAGTGGGGTCATTTGACATTTCGGGTGCTCAGTTATTTTGACCAAGGTTTAGAAAAAAAGATATTTAATATCAATTTGTGTTCTCATTTTAGAATTTCTTAAAAATCTAATATCTGTAATCGAAACTAACGGATAATCCGAAATAATTTAATATCTGTAACCATATCGGAATCCGGTATAATTTTATTTCTAAATCCGTACCCGTATCCATAACATCCCTAATAAATTTTAGTCAAATTGAGTGGTCATTTACTTAGGTCGGTACTTACTTACTCTATAGGATAGATGGACCCCCTTTTCATTACTTTTGAAACTTGAGCATTACGGGCTAGGCCAATCAGCGTTGAGTTTAGTTAAATCTTATTTAAATGATAGACAGCAATTAGTTCAAATAAACGGTGTCAATTCGTCCGGGTTAACCGTGAAAATGGGGGTACCCCAGGGTTCAATTTTGGGTCCTTTCTTGTTTCTAGTCTACATTAACGATTTACCTCATCTATTGAAAAACAATCTAAACATGGTGTTATTTGCTGATGACACTTCGTTGATTTTTAAGATAAATAGACGTACGAGTAACGTTGACGATGTGAATACCGTCTTGCGACAGGTTCAAAATTGGTTCACAGCTAATAATCTAGTTTTAAATGCTAAAAAGACTAAGTGCATAAAATTTGTCTTGCCGAATGTCAAAAGTAATGATTGTGACATTTTATTAAACAAGGAGAAGCTAGAATTCGTCGATAAAACGGTTTTTCTGGGGATCACGCTAGACTCGAGGTTGCAATGGGGGCCTCATTTAATATCACTTGCGGGGCGGCTAAGCTCGGCAGCTTATGCTGTTAGAAAAATACGTCAGTTTACTGATGTCGATACCGCAAGATTAGTCTATTTTAGTTATTTTCATAGTATAATGTCTTACGGTATCTTACTATGGGGAAGGGCTGCAGACATTGAGTCAATTTTTATTCTGCAAAAACGAGCCATCAGAGCGATATACAATCTTCGCCGGCGCGATTCTCTAAGGGAACTGTTTAAGAACATTAACATCATGACGGTACCTTGTCAATATATTTATGAAAACATCATGTATGTTAGAAAGAATTTACATCTTTTTAGTAAAAACGGTGACAGACATAATTATGTTACTAGAAATAGGGATCAACTAATTCAACCAGGTTTCAGGCTGGCTAAAGTAGCATCATCTTTTATGGGGTACTGTATAAAATGTTACAATAAAATTCCTCCCCACATTCTACAACTAAATGAGACGAAATTTAAGACTTGTATAAAACGCACACTATGTAGGCAAGCATATTATAAGTTGGGGGATTACATCGCTGATAAAAATGCTTGGCTCAATGCTGGTCCTGCTCCGCAGCCACTAGGGCGCAAGAACAATTAGTGATGGGCAGAAAAGTATCGAAGTATTGTTGGACATGCTGAAGACTGTATGCAAATTTTTGTATTGTATAAACTCAATTTCTTTTAGTATTATATAATTGCACAGCACATGTGTGAGTACTATGTTCCGACTGTAGATAAATCTACCATTCACTGTACCTATATGTCGTTCGTTGACTTCTGTGTGCCCTGGCAGTTGAGTGTGTCATGCTCTCTCTAATTTCTCTCTGATGGTGGCACATGTGTTGGATCATTCGGTTCCCTTCATGATGGTTGAGCTGAGTGGTGCCGATCCATGCGTCATGTTCGTGAACGGGCGCCATCAGTTGGGATTGGTCATAACTTAGCTGTCTCGGCCTGTTAAAGTGCTTTTTTTTAATTATTTGTTACTCTAGACGCTTTTACGTACACGTCTTTTTACATCGTTCTCACATATATGTATTTTTTCAACAAGAATGATGTAACCAAAAACTTGTAATTAAAACTGATGGAAAAGAGTGTCCGGGGAGTTTCTTGCAAATTCTTCTCCATTGAGACCTACAGACGCTTGCGAATTTGCAACTAGAGTCATCTTTTTATTAATTTTTTGTTTGACAATTCAAAAGTACTTCTAAAGTTTAATTGAAATAAATACCTTGATTTTGATTTTGATTTTGATTTTGATTTTCCGCATTTAATCTCCTATTTGGTCCGTTGTGCGTGCAGGCCTCCTCTCTGTGAGAGGGAATGGGCCATATCCCACCGCGCGGGCCCAGTGCGGGTTGGTGGATGGCACATGTCTTCGAATTTTAAGACAAGCTTCCTCACGATGTTTTCCTTCACCGTTTTGATAGACCTTCAGTGGTAATGAAATAATTTACACAAAGTAAAGCGCCTGCTTGGGTTTGAACCCACGACCCCAAGACGCAGCCTTTACCACAAGGCCACCACTGCTCTCACTTACCCTATAAGTAACATACCTAACTTATCTTTACCTGCCTCTAATATACAATTATTCGGAATAGGTATAAGGAAATTCAACGAGAATTAACATTATATCACGGATGAAACCTCCAAATCGGTCGTCGCGTTTAATTTGGCTCTCGATATTAAGGCTCTATAATCATAACAAATACCACACCCACAGGTTATAACCACAGGTTTGCCGACAGCCTTTTACCTTTTTATATTTTATTTAGAAACCAGTTGTATAAAGCTTAAACTGGACTCATCGGGATGAGCTACGTAGCGCTACGCACCGGGCGCTGCGTAGCCATCGTAGCGCTACGCAGCCCATCCCAATAATTCCATTGGCGCTTTGCCGTGCGTAGCAAATAGGTATCAATGTATACAGGACTCGGCAAGTGGGCAATATTAATACGTATATTTGGCATTTGTATTTACTTATTTCCTAAAAATATATAACGCTTAGGTTTTTTGTAATAATTATTTAAAAAAATATGGCTTTAAAATATATTTTTAGAAAAGTACATTTGACGACATTATTTGAAAAAAAAATGGTCCATTGTTAATTTTGTGTATTTTACGACTTGAAAATATTTTGAAATTTGTATTTTAATTACATACGAAAAAGTTTTTTGTGTTTTAATTATAGAAAAAACATGTATTTTGCCCACATGAGTGTAAATAAAAATAAAATAATTATTTAGTATAGATGCGCTTAAATATTTAAAATGTATGCTTTCTTTTAAAAGGCACTTACTATCTCAATGGACACTCAGCGTTGTTGTTAAAACAGTTTTCTAGGTTTATTTTAAATTATTTTACTATGTTTATTTAATTATAGACAAGAATATTATTGCAATGACGTATATTATATGTCATTAATAGTCTACATTATTGATTATATCTGACTTCAGTGTCAAAGGAAACGAAATTCGGTTTGTTTTGGTCGCTATTTGACGTCATAAAATCTAAATTATAATTCAGTTCCGTTCCATTGCAAGCTCTTTATGTATTTATTCCTTATCAAAGGCAATCGGAAATCCGGCTAGTGCCGGATACGTTAATAATTCTTAAGCCAATAAATTAATGTTACTAATAAAAAAAAAACAACCATTTGTTTTGAAAAATGAATGACTGTTGTTGTGAATACTAAACAAGTGCAATAAAATAGGTTGACATAAAACAACAGATAATTAAATGTTATTTGTTTTGTGAACAAATCACCAACTCAACCCACTACATATTATGATGCGCATTAGGAGATTTAAATACTTAATTTTCCTTTACGGCATCCTTTGGAAAATTAGAACTATCAAGTCGTAAAAACCTATTTGTGATTTTTCAAAACCAAAAAAGTTATATTTAAATCATAATCTAATAATTTATTAATCTAAGGCCACCATGCGCTACCCTGGGTTATCTTACTAACTCCTAGTTAGGAGTTAGCCCCGTGTTCAAAGTCAAAGTCAAATATATTTATTTCAACCAGGCCATTAAGCGGCACTTTTGTACGTCAACAAATTTACAAGTAATAAAAATTGATTCTACCGTACATTCGGCAAAGTAGCTTGCAATTTATAACACTTATGTACGACATATTTTAATTTAACCTCGTGTTACAACTAACTATGAATAAAAGTTTTGGTACAAGTGGGCCTACATTCGGCCTACTACGACATATTATTTATTTACCTAGAACTAGCTCCTACCCGCGTTCAAAGTTCAAAAAAAAAACTCCGATCGCCACCAAACTTTACAGGATTATCCGCTGAGTCAATCTAAAGATTGTCTGAAAATTTCATTAAATTCGGTTCAGCCGTTTCGGAGTCTATAAGGATCCATACATACTTTCTCTTTTATTATATATAGATAAATAGAATAGAATGATTTTTATTTGCACAGAATATAGGCACAAAAAATGCAGATGAATTTTTTGTTTAAGTAGTATTTCTAAAGGTACTTACTATAGTACAATTACGTTGGTTACTTTATTTCTAATAATTAGATGCTGTCAAGTAAAACTATCAATACCTAAGTATTTAGAATAAAATGAACAACTAAGATTAACATTATAATAAATAAAACAGCACCACAATAAATATACCTCGTGTCAACAAAAGCTTACAGTAGCAATGTATGAATTAAAACATTTATCATTATTAAATGTAAATGATAGCCATTCAATTGTACCATCATCTGAAGATCATGCCGCATCAGATTTGTATGAACAGACTCATTACTCAACGTGATTGATGGCCGACGCTTCAAACAAACACTTTTGTTTATGTTATAAATCTAAACCTATATTACCTCCGCATACTAAAAGCCTGGATTCTTCGCTACTTCGAACTCGATAATGAGAACAGGTAAGCAGTGGAAATATCCTCACACAAATAGTCTCACCCCCAATGGGGGCTACCGCGTATGAATTCGCCGCTAGAGGCGCTGTTGTAACGTGAGGTCTCCGATATGTCAAATTGTATAGTTTTTGGCCTTTTAGCGCGAGTTTTGTTTATTTTTCCATATTTTGTAGATTAAGGTACGGGATTTACGGGCTGCGCAAATCTGATTATAAATATATTTAATCGCACTTAATCTACGGCATTAGAAATGCTTTTTATTCAAACTTTGCTTCCGTGCGCGTTATGACAACGGGTAACTGCTATTATTATGGACATTTTTTATGGAAATTTAAACTAACTTTAATTAGTTCATCCTCATTGCAATCAACCGTACACAACACAAACTCTAAGCTGGCATTGAAAAATCTCAGATGGAGAAACACATTAACACTGCTTTTAAGATTTTAGCGGAGCTGACTGTCTAATGTGTTCATTGCGATATTCTCAGTTTCCACGATCCAACAAATTTAATTGGTATTTTTCATGGTAAATTTTTAAGAGTTTTAAGTAACAAAATTAAAAAGTTAGTCTACTAGTCGCATCAATATGGTCAAGACGCAGAAACCGCCAAATAAATATGCCTGTTAACTATATTGTTTCGAGATTATTCCTTCCTGTCGATGCTGAGGACAGGGTTGGCAACGAAGGGTAAAGCTGCTACTGGTTATGTAGCCCCTGCAGTTCGCCGAACCATTCTCACATCCCTGAAGATGTTCCACGGGCATGCTTTCTGCGCTGATTGCGCTGATTGAGTCCTCACATCCACTCTAATAACTGGTGGAAGCAGTGGGCCCCTGGCACCCAACCACAATGGGCGCAAAATAATGAGAGCAAAGAGACGAAGCCTGATCTTGATGAGACCTTAGAAACACTTCAGGAACCACCCAAGAAATTAATCTGAAAGAGTGACTTAAGTGAATTCTTGTACAACACCCCAAGATGAAAAGGCCTGATGAAGTCTCCTCGGGGTAGTAAAATGGTGACCAAATTCTCATGTTGTGACTAACCCAAAACGAGTAAAGCTTAATAAAAGACGGTTCATAAAACCAACGAACTAATGCTTCTTTAATTCCCGAGACTAAGCTGACATTTAGCACTATCGGTTTTTGTATTTTTCAAAGATTTATTGGTACCGGCTTGATTAAGTTTTGATTCTAAATAATAAAAAACATGTTAATATTTTACTAAATTAATTATACAGACAAGATACGTTGAGTTCCTATCTTCAAAACCGTTTACTGTTTCAAATCTCATTTACAGGATGCGATTTTCTCGTCCTTACAATAAAATTGAAGCAACAAATGATTTTCATTGTCTGAGTAAACACGGTTTTGACAGTGCAACTGTTATTGTTGCTTTAACTTATAAGAAGTATGACACACCGTCTAGAGAAGGCTTAAAATAACTAATGAGTTGCAGGTTGCATCTTTAGAACAGCTAGAACTCTCACTTTTCTCCTATTGTCTTAGAAAAACTCTCTTGTGTTCTATGAGTTCTATGAGTATGTGTCTATGGGTAAGTAGGTAATGAAACTAGGATACAAGGCTAAACATTGAATAGAATTTTTAAATTCGAAAGCTTAACTTTGAAGCCTGCTCTTCTTTACCTATTAAAGAGAAAAGATAGTATGGAAGCATGTCCAAAATATTATTCAATCACATATACAAAATAATTCTACAAACATGATCAAAGGTGCTATTTCTGTAAATATACAATTTATTATCCATAATACACATGCATATTTCTGATGTTTACTTTTTTATTTGTTTATCTTTCGTGTCTGCTGTGCGGGTCACAAATAAATATATTTTCTTTCTTTCTTTCTTTTATATGCATAAAATTTCTGTAATCGAAGGACCGAAGGACATCTAAAACCGTGCCTTGGAAAGCACGTTAAGCCGTTGGTCCCGGCTGTCATTTGAAGATATTTGACAGTCGTTACGGGTAGTCAGAAGCCTGAGATCTGACACCAGTCTAACCAAGAGGTATCGTGTTACCCAGTTACTGGGTTTTGGAGGTCAGATAGTCAGTCGCTTCATGTAAAACACTGGCACTCAGCTAAATCCGGTTAGACAGGAAGCAAACCCCAATATAGTTGGGAAAAGGCTAGGCAGATGATGAATTTCTGTATTCGAAGGGTAAGACAGAACTGTACCCATAGCACACCCACTTTTGGCCAGTGACGTTTAAGTCCCAAATTATTGGGGCCGAGACTTTGTATTGTCATCAATCGGGCACAACAACAAACACAAACTACGGGTTGCTACTGAATACGTCCCGATGAAAAATCCCAAGAACATTTTGCCAGACCCCGGGATCTAACCCACGACTAAAAACTCAACAGTAGCGACTGTGACCATTAAACCATTGAATCTATGGAATCTTTCCAATGCCATGAATTTCTTTCTGCGATTACAAAAGCTCATGAGCCTTAGCACTTAGTCTTACTAAGTCACAAATCTGTAGTCTACATATTCAAATTATTTAAAACTGATACAATAACAGTCGTCCGCAATCGAATATCATTTGATTTAAATTCTAACAAAAATATTATAATCTGCAATAACTCACCTCACCTCAATAAGGGCAAAGGAAAGACTTTACTAAAGTGGAATAACTGGTTATTTAGGTGAATAGCCTGGGATCGGCTCGACAAACAGCCCTCGAGTTGGACCTATAGGTTATCGCTTTACTGATGGCTGCAGCGCCCAGGGCCGTAACTAGAGGGGAAGGGGGGGTTCCAGCCACTCCTAACTTATTCGTGATGTGTTCCTAAAATTTTCAAGGTCGCTTCGCTGTCAAATGTTAGTCGTTCTTGTTGTAAACCCAACGTTAAAAAACTTAACGTTAATAATATTGCAAAAAATCTGAGGTGAAATTTCAGTGCCATACTTTATTAAAAACAATAAATATTTAACTGCACTTTTCGAGCTTGACTGGATTAAGAAAAAAATCAAGCAAAATAAAAAAAAATATCTGCATAATAGTACGATACGAATTTTTCAAACCGGTTAAAAGCATTCAAAATAGTATAAAACAATTGTCAATGGTATTTTTTGAATGTCGAACAATAAACGCCACCCACACATCCCTAAAGGCTGGCAGGTTTCTTCTGGGTAAGCACACTCCATCGTCGACTTTGTCTCTGTCACATCTGACTTAGACTAGAGTCAAGAGCAAACCCATAAAAAAGAAAAACAAAAAAAGAATTTCCTTATTTTTTTAAAGTCACTATTAGTGTAAGAAATGTGTCACTACTAGTGTAAGAAATGTGTCACTATTAGTGTAAGAAATGTGCCAGTATTAGTGTAAGAAATGTGTCACTATTAGTGTAAGAAATGTGTCACTATTAGTGTAAGAAATATGTCACTATTAGTGTAAGAAATGTGTCAACTTTTTCAATTCAAATCTGTAATTTATGGGTGCCGTTCTATTACCAAGCCTACATCCGACGTCTGTCTGACTGTTTGTTAGTCCTACCCGCACTTGGCCGGTTTGCCTGAGATAAACTCATACTTAATTGATATCTAATAATATTCTAATAGGAATTTAAACGGACCATTTACGTCATAACAGTAATGAATAGAATCATTTCCCAAGATAAGACAAATTGATCATTTTATAGTTTCCTACATAATTTTGATATTTCCAGGCGTCAGATATTTTAGTAATTTTTAGGGTCCCGTACCCAAAGGGTAAAAACGGGACCCTATTACTAAGACTCCGCGGTCCGTCTGTCTGTCTGTCCGTCTGTCACCAGGCTGTAGGTATATCATAAACCGTGATAGCTAGGCGGTTGAAATTTTCACAGATGATGTATTTCTGTTGCTATAACAACTAATACTAAAAATAGAATAAAATAAATATTTAAATGGGGCTCCCATACAACAAACGTGATTTTTTTGCCGTTTTTTGCGATAATGGTACGAAACCCTTCATGCGCGAGTCCGACTCGCACTTGGCCGGTTTTTTTTGTCTTGATTTAGAACTAGATTTTAACAGACTTAAAAGACATCAAGAGTCAACGCCTTATTTAAGAACACTAGTCATCTGCAGCCCAATCTATATAACGAAGATTCCTTAGAATCAAAATATTCCTTACAACCTAAAAAACTGCTGTCGATTTATCAGCATCCAATCGATATTGACCATGATTCTTTGCGAGCAATTCCTTGTTGAAAAAGGTGTTTTTTATTTACAAATTTAAGAATTACTCAGTAATATGATAAATGCAAATTCTTGATATACCCACACTTTGTATTTACGTTGTCTGAATTTCATGACGATTCGCTACGGCCGCTACAGCGTCGGCCCTGTACGAGTATAACTACAAACATTCAAATTAAATTTTTAGCGACATTTTATAGTTTTTTTTAATAACCTGTAATTAAACTAATTAAATGGACAGTTAACTTACAGATGTTTTAATTAAATTTAACAATGATGTAAGTATTTATTAATGATGTTATCATTGCTCAAATACCACGCCCTATGTGATATAATACGCATTTATAAATACGTAACAGGTATAGATTTTCATTTAATAAAAATGTTGTGCAATATTAAATAGGTTTATGTATATTCGTATCCACCTTCCAATATTATTGTATCCGGTACGGAAATGCCAACGGTGACGAGCGACACAATCAACTGTGTATCTATTCACTAATAATATTAAACTCATGTTGTCTTAAAATGTACAATATACTATAATTTATGTTTCGCGAATGTTAATTTTGGACTAATAGCGGAAATTATCTGATTCAAATTAAACTTAACACTAAGCGTCGACACGATAAAGATCGCGCGTGACCACAAAATGAGCATGATATTAAATTTCGAATATATTTATTTGATCAATTGAGGCCTAATCTCAATAACGCATACACGATGACACTGGTCACTGGACAAACATTGAGCTCAATGACACCGCACTAAAGACACTGTTTGGTTCAACTTTTGCTTTTGTTTGCAAGGACAAGTTTATTTACTTCCTCTCTTAGATCAAGTCCTCTCATAACAGGCTTTGCAGGTGCAAATTAAATACATAAATGTAATGAAATCATCGAAGTTAGCCTTTTGTTATTGTTGAAGGATGTGTGGCTCACTTCGAATAACACTTAAAAATATTAATTTTTGTCAATAATGGCTAGTAGGTAATTGTTATGCGCGATTTACTACATACGTCCATTCACCGGAACGGACGCTATTGAGACGTCACTCTATTACTCTAAAACATTGACTGAAAGCTAAGAAAATGAGAACGTACTTGTTGCGCGTTTGCCGTCAGCGATGAGCGTGAGGCTGTGAGGCTTCTGCAGCAGCTCCTGCAGCTCAGGCTGGGGGTCCGCCGAGTTCTTCCTGGACTTCATGTTGATAGGTATACTTTAATAGTTCACTAGCACAGTTGTGAATTATTTCATTACAACTTCTTGGAGCACTTTTGTGATATAATGATAGTTGACGATATGCACGTCCGATGCTTCATCCGTGGGGCGGAGGCGCATGGCTCGAGGTGCGAGTGCGGCGGGAGCGAGGGCGCGCGGCCTTATGTGTAGACACGCGAGGGTACGAGCAGAGTCGCGCCGCGACTGAGCTGAGCGAGCCAGCCGGTCAAGGGTATAACACCTCGCGGACGGTACAACTGCGGCCGTGCGGCGGCCAGCGGCGCCATCGCAGACAACACACAACGCACATTGTTTGTTGTTATCGATTAGAGAGCCGAGATTTTTTATGATTCATAATTGTCGGGTCGGGTACCACATTCGTCTTAGCACTAAATTAATATCAAATGAGTTCTGTCAAGATGAAATCAAACATTAATTATTTAGCTTAACAATGATCACGTTGAACATTCAAAGAATTGCATACAATTCTCAAATTAAGAGACGAGAGGGAGTGGTTAATATTTAAAATCTTTCGCAATTTGCAACTGCATAGAAGTGCATACAAACACAGAACAATATACTCGCATAGGTAACCGTAGGTTTTAAAGGTGAATGACACTAAAAGTAAAGGGTTTAAGGAAGTACTTGTAGTTTTCAAGTCTCTGATAACAACAGTTTAACGAACTTATTTATATTACGATAATCGTAACAACATGTAGACAGTATTTATGATTGACTTGATTAATGCACGGTGAAGTAGACAAACCATTTTTAGGGTTCCGTATCCAAAGGGTAAAAACGAGACCCTATTACAGATGATGTATTTCTGTTGCCGCTATAACAAAAAATTCTAAAAACAGAATATAATAAATATTTCAGTAGGGCTCCCAAACAACAAACGTGTTTTTTGCGATAATGGTAAGGAACCGTTCGTGCGCGAGTCTGACTCGCACTTGGCCGGTTTTTTTAATAGAATAGAATGTACCTGTCGATTTGACTACAATATCAATCAAATGTATCTAATGATTCGTCGGTCTAGGCACTAATGTAGTGTAGTAATTGTGAAAGCATTTCAAATCTGAAATAACATGTTTACAAGTGCAGGTAATTCCATGTGTTCAATCCATTAAATAAATTATGATGAAATCGTTTACAGTTCGTTCTATTTTGTAATATACTCGATAAGAAGACATTCGCTATAAGTACAAAAATTCTACAAATCTAGGTTCATGCACAATTTAAGAAACTAGATCCGCAACGTGTTAGCATTATTACTCAGCACACGTACAAGGCTGGTAATTTCATACATTATAAGCTTCTTAATTTAGATTTTGCACAGAGCTTGGATTTTATTTTAAAACTAGAATGTGCGTCTCAATATTATGGCTCCTTATATACCTAGTCGTCATGTTCCTCACAATCGTTAGAGGTACCTAATAGGTAGTTAGCTTAAGTTATACAAGGGCGTATGTTAACTTGAAAGTGGACTTCCAAGTGATAATGTAGTTTTAAATGTGCATTTTTTTTGTAATCTATATGCTCGCGTTTGACCACTATCTCGCCTGATGTTAAGCAATGATGCGGTTTACGTTGAAGCACGCTTACCTAGAAGAAACCTATTCACTCTTGACTTAAAGACTCCAAGGTTCTAGCTATCAGGGAACAAAGACTCCGGAAGGGAGTTCCACTCCTTAGCTGTGCTGCGCACAATAAAAGTATAGCAAAACGCTTTGTGCGTATGGGAGGGATGTCCACCACATACCGATGGCGCATGGCCGTACGTCTTGTAGTCCGATGATGGAAAGGGCTAGGTGGAATTAAATTGTGCAGTTCCGTCGCACACTCCCCGAAATGTAACCGATAAAAAACCGACAGGCTGGCAACTCGGCGTCGATGTTCGAGGCTCTGGAGCTTTGAGGCGACCAGTGCATCGTTCCCTTTTGGCCCGTCTGTCAATCGAATCAAGTGCATCAAGCTGGTATTTGGCTGATCCATCCCAGAGGTGAGAGCAGTACTCCATGCTACACACACTCCCTTGGGGGAGTGTGTGTAGCATGGAGTACTCGTTGTAGGAGAGCACTGGTTGTGAAAGCCTTACGGCCTCGTTCTTTTGCTGATCCCAGATTCCCCCAAGAAAGTAAGATAGAAGTATAGCACATACAGAAACTAATATTCTAAATAAGCAAGCCATTGAACAGTATTGTCTAAAAAAGCTTTTATACAAAAAAATAAACCGACTTAAAAAGCAAGACACTAAAAAGTGCAAAATAACTTTTATATCGGAAGTAATTATTTAGTATACCATCACGAAAAAGTGAGCAAGTTCTGTAGTAAGATACCTAAAGCATTGACAAAATACTCATAATAAGTCAATTTACACATGTGTGCGGTTGGTCGCTAAGGAGGTTGTGGTGTGGAGGTGTGGAGGTTGGAGGTTGTATGTTCCATATCTTGAAAACTGCTGTCCCAAATTCCATGCAACTTACAGTATTCCCTAAGTTGAGAGATACCTAATCCAATAAACGAATAATAATCACGATCCGGTAAGTAGTTCTGATAAATGCGTGGATAAACATACATACAAACTCACACACTTATGACATTTGTCACACATGTTTAGAAGCCTACATAGAGTAACATATGTGAATATTGTGCAATTCCAACAATATTACATAGGTACGAAGTATCGAATTGAAAACCTCTTTTTTTGAAGTCGGTAAAAACAAGAAGGAAGGAATTGAACCCAGGCCTCGAAACAACGACGCTTGCAACCTTATTCAGACAAATGACATATACTCATCGAAAACTGATGGTGTAAAACCGATCAACAAAGCCTTCAAAAAACTTGAAGAAGATAGAGACAAAGACAAAGTGGTCCATTTGTCTTTTAATATTGAGAATCGATATGAGTCATAAGGACGAACCGACGGACCAACTCTACCTCGTTATTACATATCTCGATCCAGTTATAAACCTTACGTCAAACATCATACATAAAACGAGGAACTTCGTCACGTCAGGTTGTAAACAATGTTATATAGTGATTTGTGACCTGTTTTTAATAAGCCTGTATCAGTCTGGTAGGTAGTTTCAATCGCTGGATAGATTAAATGCGCTAAGTAAGGAAGTAAGTGTGTACTAACCACCGACATACATCTAACTAGATGACGCGTTTGTATGTACTTCGCGTGCCAAAAAACGGACTAAAGTTATAAGCCCTCGCCAAACTTCTTGGCCGCCCTGAAGTTGGTTTACCGGATGCGCGACGCACGAAACGGTGCTGTTTTTACCCGACTGCCGAAGGAGGGTAATGTGTTTATCAGTCTATGTATGTATGTATGTTTGTTCCTATGTGGCGTTCTAGAGACCAAACGCGTGTGCCGATTTTGATGGTTCTTACGTCAATCGATTCGTCTTAACCTCGCGAGTGTCACTGGCTACATTAAAATTGTAAAATAGGAAAATGGCGGTTCTTGGGCGCCATATTGTGGGGGCCCAAATATTTTTTTTCTTCTAAACCTATCGTGTGGGGTATCAAAATAAAAGGTTTTAAGAGGTGATTTCAAAAATGTATAACACTTATATGTTTAAATGTAGCTAATTCGAAAAAAAATAACTAAAAAGTTATAAATTACAAAAGTTAATTAAATTATCAAAAAACCCGACTGCTTTAAAACCGAACTAAAAAGACGTAAACAAGGAGAAAAACATGCTGTGCAGTCGAAGGATACATCTGGTTTTGGTCAGCCAGCTCGCGAATATGTATCCTCCGACTGCACAGCATGATTTTCTCCTTGTTTACGTCTTTTTAGTTCGCTTTTAAAGCAGTCGGGTTTTTTGATAATTTTCACAAGGATTCACAAGGAAAAATACCTTTTCTATTGTTAAGTAATGATATTTTTTTTTGTAACTGAGCCTGCAAACGTCTACTGAATACTAATCCCGTAGACATAGACTCACTATTTATATAATCGTATTAATATAAAATAATGCACAATCTACGGATCTGTTATTTTATAACTTACTTTGTAAGTATTAGATATAGATATTGCGATATAGAGACAGATAATTGAAGAAAATGCGCCGTATTTTTTTAGGATTCAGTATCTAAAGGGTAAAAACGGGACCCTATTACTAAGTATTCCACTGTCTGTCTGTCTATCACCAGGCTGCATCTTATGAACCGGTGGTAGCTAGACAGTTGAAATTTTCACAGATGATGTATTTCTGTTGCCGCTATAACAAAAAATACTAAAAACAAAATAAAATAAATATTTAAGCGGTGTTCCTTTACAACAAACGTGTTGTTTTTGCCGTTTTTTGCGATAATGACACGGAACATTTCGTGCGCGAGTCCGACTCGCACTTGGTCGACTTTTTTTCTTTTACATTCGTTTTCCAAGTTTGAAAATAGAATATGGATGCATAGTAAATACATTGATGACAATCCAACAACTTGATTACGTTTTTGAAGAACCTTATGAAATATTATCTATATAGGTATTTACTTTTCTTTAGTTAGACACTTTTTCTTAGGCTCTTATTTACCTGAACATGACATATTTTATTTATAGGGTCATTGTCATACACGGTCTTATTACAATAAATCGATTATATTCAAAACATCGATAAACACGTGGTTTCCATTCCTGTCACCTTTAAATCACGCATAAAATTATCCTAAATATCCGAAGTGGATACTTATAGGTGATTCTTGAATGTCAAACATTTGATTTAGCATTCATTTTGCGATCACTGGGTACCTAAACGACATGGGCTTTGCATATAGGTATATGACACACATAGGGACTTTTTAGGATTCCGAACCCAAAGGGTAAAAACGGGACCTTATTACTATGACTCCGCGGTCCGTCTGTCTGTTTGTCTGTCACCAGGCTGTATCTCATGAACCGTGACAGCTAGGCAGTTGAAATTTTCACAGATGATGTATTTCTGTTGCCACTATAACAACAAATATAAAAAACCGGCCAAGTGCGAGTCGGACTCGCACACGAAGGGTTCCGTACCATTATCGCAAAACACTGCAAAAAAATCACGTTTGTTGTATGGGAGACCCCCTTAAATATTAATTTTATACTGTTTTTAGTATTTGTTGTTATAGCGGCTACAGGAATACATCATCTGTGAAAATTTCAACTGTCTAACTATCACGGTTCATGAGATACAGCCTGGTGACAGACAGACAGACAGACAGACAGACAGACAGACAGACGGACAGCGAAGTCTCAGTAATAGGGTCCCGTTTCTACCCTTTGGGTACGGAACCCTAAAAACAGAATAAAATAAATATTTTAGTGGGGCTCCCATACAACAAACGTGAATTTTTTGCCATTTTTGCGATAATGGTACGGAACCCTTCGTGCGCGAGTCCGACTCGCACTTGGCCGTTTTTTTTGTTAGTCTATTTAAAGAATGAGTTGTTTGTTGCGTACCTAAGCATCTGCGCACATTTTATCACGACCCAAAGTCGAGGTGCTAAACATTAAGCTACTCAATTATCACTTCGCAATAAACGACTTTAGTCTGAGACGGTAAATTTGCCTTAATCCTCATTTTCACCTCACTGGCGGATTAGTGATAAAGTTAGCATTCAATCGAAACTGCTTTTTATCAAATTCCTGCCTTTTAAAGGGCGCTGCATACATAACGCGTTTTAATCCCGGACGGAACGGGACGTCCGTGCACCCGTGCCGCCGCTATTTAGTCGTATATCTTTTGTATGAAACGATATTTTCAAAATTTTGTCGTCCCGTTCCGTCCGGGATTAAAACACGTTACGCATGCAGCGGTACGACTCCCCGACTTCCCGATGTTAGGAATAAGGATAAACTTATAAGACATCATGTCTTTAGAGTTTTTTTAAACATAACAACTAAAATCGCAAATATCTTAATAGCTTTAGCACCTTGTAAATCCCAACCTGTAGGTGTCAACAATTAAGTAAATTATTTTAATCGCAATTTGCATCTCCATTCAAGCATAGACAAGTAATTGTTTTAAAAGCAAAGAATGCTTTGTACTCTGAGAACTGCAGTGCCCATGACCTGACCTGGGACTTGAACCTAAACATTGAAGGCGTTACTCTCGGAGTGTCATTAACATTCAAACTTAACGATTCACAGATTAACTTTTAATTTAATATTAATGAGCGTGTAATTAAACTAAGCCAATCACTTATTTATGTCATCTTAGTCACATAAAAAGAACTGTAGCACGTGATTTTTTGATCACCAACCTCGTTATTAACTTCAATGATTTATTCATATCTAAAATATATTTTAGTATATAATAAAAACGGCACCACTTGTAGGTTTTCTTAATTACAAATCCACATAATTAAAAAAATAAACTGGTGATTAAACAAAAAATATATAAGACCTTTAAAAATGATTTATTGACATATTATCGCGATGTCAATATAAAAAACAATCGGCGGTATGGACATAGTTTATTGTTGCGAATACATTTTCTTGAAACAGGTCCTGTGACTGGTACGTTGATAGACACATTAATTATATGTTATGTTACAATTAATTAATCGATCTCATAAACGAGATCAGATTGCGTAGATCGCTTGTTGTTTTGTCTGGTTTTACTCTAAAATATGAACACGGATTGTTTATATTTACATAACTATTTCCGGGAATCTATACTAATATTATAAAGAGAAAAGATTTGTAATTTTGTATGTAACGAATAAACTGGAAAACTACTAGACCGATTTCAAAAATTCTTTCACCGTTGGGAAGACACACTATCCCTAGTTGACATAAGCTATTTTTTATCCCTGTATTCCCACGGGAACGGGAAATACGCGGGTGAAACCGCGAGGAGTCCGCTAGTATACAATAATTTCCGGGGGTAATAGATAACAGTATATAGGAAATAGGAAAACTATTTGATATAGTTCAAGTTTTTCATTAATAAGGTACTTACTTTGGTATCCTGATCGGAAGGAAGTACCTAGTTACTTATAATAAACGAGTTCGCACAAACTATAAAATTAATGTAACAACTCGAAACTTTAACAAGCTTTTAATGATTATGGCATATAGCTTAACACTTAAATATGAAACCATTTTATCTGTTAAAAATATAATATCAATAAAGAAACAGGAAGGAAGAATTCGTCAAAACATAAATAGTGGTCTCAATATTTCATTTAAAGTCGATAGATCGAATTTAATTACGCAGATTTCTTATTTTTTGCATATGAATGTGATTTAAATCAATCGATCGACTGATCAAAGTAAAAGTCTTGTGACAAGGTTACCCCGAGCTTCTCACCTCTAAATTATCGCAGTATTAATGTGACAAATTGTCAAGCTAGCGTTATATGCTGTGATTGGTTGAATGGATTTTCAACAGCCAATCACAGCAGATTACGCTTGCTTGACAATTTGTTACATTAATTCTGCGATAATTTAAAGGTGAGAAACTCGGCCTTACAAATTTACAACAATTTTAATTAAACAAGCTCTTGCCAGAGGCTTCGCCCGCGTAAAAGGTGAAAATTATCCTATAGGGACATCGGTACTACCGGTAAAAAAAATATCCTGTACCCTAAGTTTTGATACAGATCATGGGTGGCAGTGATGGTACAGACTTTCAGATAGTTAATTTATTTATGCCAAAATAGGAAAAAAGAGCAGCTCGTCGCTAAATAATAACAGCCGCACGGGCCGATCTTCAAGGTTAAGCAACGCTTGACGAGGTCGGTCTGTGGATGGGTGACCATTTCAACATACCGAGTTTCCTCCGTGCCTCGGAAAGCACGTTAAGCCGTTGGTCCCTGCTGTCATTTGAAGATCTTTGACAGTCGTTACGGGTAGTCAGAAGCCTGAGATCTGACACCAGTCTTGCCAAGGGGTATCGTGTTACCCAGTTACTGGGTTGTGGAGGTCTGATAGTCAGTCGCTCCATATAAAACTCTGGTACTCAGCTGAATCCGGTAAGACTGGAAGCCGACCCCAACAATAATTGGGAAAAAGGCTAGGCAGCTGATTTATGCCAAAATAGGCTCATTAATGTTTCTCCATTCTTCTGTATTTATTAATTTTATCGCAGAAAGTCCTTTGATGCAAACCAACATACATGCCGTCTAATATTATTAAAAATCAATATTAAAGCGTGTTTTTTAGTTTTTTTTTAACTATTATTTATTTTTTTACTTTTTAATTAAATCTCTAATCCTTAAGATCCTGGTAAGGATAACGGGACAAACTATTTTTAACCGACTTACCAAAAAGGAGGAGGTTCTATGTTCGACTTCACGTACGTTTTTTTTTTAATTTATGTTCACCGTTATCTCCGTCAGTTGGGGACCGATTTTGAAAAATACATTCGTTTGAATAATTTTTTGTTTGAATGAATATAGATCCGATTAAGGACTTCGAAGATATACAACAGAACTCTTGATTATATAACGGCAAACCTCTCGGTATTGCTGCAACCGCATGTCTGTTCATTGCTTATAACATAACATCACGCCAGTACGCTCTTAAGGGGTACGCAGATCTCTCATTTCCCCGGTTATGTTCAAGTTTCATGATATTTGGGTAATCTATTCTGGCGTTATAGGTACCTTACTAAACAACTTGCCTATTAGGTAGGTACAACTAAAAAGTGAAAAATAAAAAACTTTTCGAACGTGTCTTTGGTAGGTACAAATTTTTTGCGTTATGGACACCGACTTCCAAAAATAAAGTAATTTTTCACTTTGTAGTTTTTTATTTGGAAGTCGGTAGTATTTTTTTGCAAAAAAGTTTTTTTTATGATTATTGCATTGTCGTCGGTCCTTAATAAGTGTGCAAAGTTTCAAATTAATTCGACCTTTTGAAGGGGGTGAAAATCAAGTTCAAAGATTCCGTTACATTGATACATAGATACATACATGCTAATAAAAACGTGTAAAAAAACCTGCATTTATACGTGTTCAGGAAGATTTATAAATAAATAAATTAATTATTGTAGTCAGGAAAACTCCACACTAATAGATCTAAAGATAAAACTAATTTTATACGGCAACATCCTAATTATAAAATACTATCATAATGTCTACTTATCCATAAATACTTCTTCAATTTGTTAATTCTTTGGCATTAAGGACAATATGTATGTCTGCCATATGCCGAACTAACTTTGGTGCATGTAGATACCTTGTAAGACTTGGCCACATTTGGGCGCTGAGGCAACAAGAAAGACACGGTAGAAAATACTCCTGATTCCATTACTTGAAAACTGGAAGAGAGAAGAAACGAGAGATCACGAAAATATTTAGTAGAAACAATGGAGTCGTCCTAGTTTCTTCCCTACCATTAGAGACTTTAGATTAGAAAAGAAACTTCTCTGACCGACACTTCAACAGTTCAAAAGCGCTTGTAGTAAATTAATAAATTTAAATAGAGAAGGGATTTCCCAGTAGGGGATCAGAAGAAGCAATTGTTTCTGGCCACCTTTTCTGACCCTCTTCTGGACAAAAGCAAAAAAAAAACAAAGTTGGTATTACAATTATAAAATCTTCTTTAAAAAAACATGTGACATGTGATTTATAGCCTTTTATTTAATGTTGAACACAAGTTCAAACATTATTTAATGGCCGTAATTTATTATAAAATTGATTAGCAATAAGTTACTCAATAAGAATCGATCTAAAATGGCCATATTTAATACACACGATATAAAATCATCAATGATATATATCTCATTACGGTTCGTTCTGAACCACTTAATAGTGCCATAAAGCGTGCCAATAAATTGATGAAACACCTTTAGAAGGAAAACCGTAACTTTTGTATGATATAAACCGCAAACACAGGTAGGAATTTTTCATTTTATTTTAGTAATTAAATAATACTTTATTTATTAACATATATACAATTGAATATTCTAAGAAAAACAAACCTATATACAAATACAAAAGGCAGACGGCAAAAAAAGCTCATTGTGCATCAAAAAATTCGTCCACATCGATGTCAATGGGAAACGTGCCCAGAACGCTGGCGGCATTGCCACGTTGTATGGCAATGCTAATTCTCTGGCCGAAGAAAAGGCCAGCCCTCTGGTCACGTGAAGAGTCGACGAGCTTTGTGCTAATTTCTCGAAAAACTCGATGCGCACTCGGACCCCATGGACCTAATGTTTCAACCCCAAACGGCTCAAACATATAACATCCAATAAGGTTGTTATATTTGCGCCGTTTGAAGTTTTCTGCACCGGCAGCAGCCGCCCCAGCACAGCCCGCCGTGCTAAGAAGATGGGATGGCGCAAGGGTGTCGACACATGTTGCATCCCACACCAAAGGCCTACCCACCTTCCAAGGCATTATGGTCATCCCGTCTGGTCTCTTCCCATCGTCGCGTGCCAAGCCATTGGGTTCTAAAACAGCTGGCACCCCGGCGGTGACAAGAGCCCGACGTATGATGTCATTAATGCTGGCGTGCCGTGCTATCCGGCCAGCGCTCCTACTGCAGGATAGGCCATGGTGACCGAGGCGGTCGACTGCTTCACCACATTGACAACGATGTGGAGCTCCACTAGGAGCACCCAAACGCAGACAAGTAGCGATCCGGAAGGTGTTGTCACTCAACATAGTACCTATGTTGAGTGACGGTAATGCCTGTAGCCAGAGGCCCGACTCCCACTCTCCCACAGCCAGCAGGCGGGCACGCTCAGCAGTATTGGTGGACGTATTTATAAGTTTATTCCGTACCAAACTGCAGACCGGCTCTCATCCCACTGTCTCTGGGAAGATGGGTTCTCGGGCAAGCCACTTTCCAGGCGCACACTGCGTCGGTCGAGCACGGCACTTCACAGTTAACCAGAGAAAGGATTAAAATTTTTTTGGTTAACGTTTCAGTGCTGTGGACCGAAGACAGGAACGCCGGTAGGCTTATACTAGAAATTTTGCGGATGCCGAGCCCGCCGAAGCGAATGGGTAGTGTAGCTTGCATCCAGGCTCGATTTTATTTTATAGACTGTAGTCATTTGTCTATTAAGTAGGTACATGTAGAATCATATTGTGGTATTAAGGTTACCACGAACTCATAAAGTCGTAATTGTATTATTATCAATTTAATTATCTGAGTTAATGAGTAGGTAGACCGGACAGATGTAGGTGGTATTAGTAAAGGTGCTGACACACGAGATGTTGAATTATCGATGAACGTGTGCAGCGTCTTGGTGACTTTGATATCATTTGGTAACCAGTTTTAGGATGCAACTGAGGTCTTCTTAGTTATACTTCGATGCAAGTGATACTGACATCCTATTATTCACCGCATTTTCTATATTTGGCGTTTCATAGACCTACCCCCCCCTACCCTAGATCACCTAGTCCTAACTTAACTTCGAATAAAATCATTGACATCAGGGCACCAGCAGCCTTTTTGCGTAATGAATTCGGCAAGGCAAAGGGCAAAGCCTATGAAAAATCGCCCAATCACATGCCAGATGAAAGACGCTATGTGTATTTCCGTCTATGTGATTGGTAAATTTTTCATACTCTTTGCCTTGCCGAATTCATTACCCAATAAGGCTGCAGGTATCATTTACATAGGCACCTGTGTGACAGCTGTGTCTATACATAAATATTTTGTGCCATATGCCATAATTTTATGAGCAACAGAGACTTTAAATCAAATACTCGATGTACCATAATTACGGTCAACGGTATATCAAATAGCCAAAAACTCTGGTCGACATTCATCATCATCATCATTTCAGCCGAAAGACGTCCACTGCTGGACATAGGCCTACCCCAAGAGTCGCCACATATCCCCGCCCACTGCCAATTTAGTTTGACAATTATTCGGCATAACTTACTTTTTAACTGACTTTAAAAGGAGTTTGTATGTTTGTCCGCGATTTTCTCGCGTTTGGCTGAACCGATTTTGATACGGTTTGCAGAAAAGTATTTGTTAAATTCTGGAAAA
Source organism: Anorthoa munda (assembly GCA_945859665.1). Classification (NCBI taxonomy): domain Eukaryota; kingdom Metazoa; phylum Arthropoda; class Insecta; order Lepidoptera; family Noctuidae; genus Anorthoa; species Anorthoa munda. Next base: position 13,959,190 of record OX243911.1, on the reverse strand, counting down.
GGTTTTGGTATACAACAAAATCGGTTAGGCAGTTATCAAGATATGGAGCATACAACCGAACTCTTTAGCGACAAACAGTACGAATTTGTAAATTGAGTTATTATGGGTCAATCCTTTAGTCAATCCTTTAGGTACCTTACTAAGGAACTTTGTAGTGATGGTGAACCAAAACTAAAATTATGGGCGGGACAAACAGAAAAGACGTAAGATAGAAGCGTCGCGACACAAATAAACAGATAAGACAGGACGCGGACGAGACGCAGTATTTTCTGTTTATTTTGTGTCGCGACGCTTCCCTACATTTGTATGAAAATTTATTGAAGGGGCGCCGCATCTGCGACGCGTTCTCGTCTTACGTCTTTTCTATTTGTCCAGCCAAAAGTGCAAACTAATTTTTAACCGACTACCAAAAAAGGAGGAGGTTCTATGTTCGACATTAAGAATGTTTTTTTTTTTTTTTTGTTTTTTTTTTTTTTCACCGATATCTCCATCAATTGTGGACCGATTTTGAAAATTCTTTTTTTGTTTGAAAGATTATATTCCGAAATTGGTCCCATTTTAATTTGGTGAAGATCTGATAAAGAACTTCGGAGATATACAACAGAACTCTTCAATAAATAACGGCAAATCTCTCGGGATTGCTGCAATCGCATGTCTGTTTATTGTTTATACTATTTCATAACATAACATCACGCCAGTACGCTCGAAAGGGGTATGCAGATCTCTCATTTCAAAGGTTATATGAATTTTTCACGTTATTCGGGTAATCTATTCTTTCGTTATAGGTACTTAACTACTTCGCTATTAGGTAGGTACAACTAAAAAGTGAAAAATAAAAAGCTTTTTTACAAAAAAATACTACCGACTTCCAAATAAGAAAACTAGAAAGTGAAAAATAACTTTATTTTTGGAAGTCGGTGTCTATAACGCAAAAAGTTGGTACCTACCAAAGACACCGACTTCCAAAAATAAAGTTATTTTTCACTTTCTAGTTTTCTTATTTGGAAGTCGGTAGCATTTTTTTGTAAAAAAGCTTTTTTTGTTTCGGAAGTCGGTGTCTTTCGTACCTCATGTTTTTTATCGTTTTGCGATTGCCTTAAAGACATTTTTTTGCGTTAATGTTTTTTCATATGCTCGTGTGTTACCACCTTAAACCGCTGCAGCTTTCAAAATCAGTGTGACACATACCTACAGAGGGCTCGCTACTTGACAAGGACGTCCAATATACGTAGGTACAGTTCCTAATTCGTACTTCTACTCGTAGATAAGGTAAAGATACGGCCTTCATAAACACACGACTTTTATTTAGGTAGGTAAAAGGTACCTGCATCTACGTTCAGTACAATTTATATTTCCTTGAGTTCTCTTCAAACTCTCGTTCTGATTATTCGTCATAACTTAAGAATTTGATCTGAACTACAGTTTAGGAGCTTGGTTAAATAGGAACAGCCAATCAGGGTTGGTTTTCAATGCAATTCTTACCAAGGTCGGTCCGTGGATGGGTTGGTATCTGTTCGTTACCGAGTCACCTCCGTGCCTCAATGGTCCCGTATGCCATTTTTAGATTTTTTGCATAAGTTACGGTTACGTGAGATACGTGGCCAAATTGAGAAGAGGCTCGGAAAATTTATTGATTGACTGAACTGAAGTTTTTTTTATAGTTTATTGATTAATATTGTGTCAATTTTGATGAATTGCACCTAAAACTAATAGTGAAATTGTTATTTGGTTAAATGCGTTTTGTTGCTCACCGTATCGTACTTGCATACCAAAAACAAATGTAATAGTAAATACGCAAAACCCTAAGGTAACGATTATTTATTTCATAACAAACAAGAGCATAACTAGAGGTGACTAGTCTTCATTCATAGAATAAACTCTAGTAACCTATCTAGGCTACCAGCTTTTAACCGCATGATGTGGTAACGTTTAAACAACAAATTACACCATACAAAATAAATGCCAATCTTATGAGTAACAAATAGGGAATTCCTAGTTCGCGTTTAGGGCCTTTTACAGCATAAAGGTAAGTACAGTCGGTAATAGCTGTTAGCTGACGCAATAAAAGTTAGACAAATTTGAACCTTCTTCAGTTAGCAGTAGATTAGTGTGATTCGATGCGTACGAGCTTAACGAGAGATTAGAACGACTTGTTCAAGGTATGTAAATATTATAGAATTCAGTTATGCACTTTTAACACGTAACGTTGGCGTAGGTAAGCTTTTGAATACTGTTTTGTCACATGATGGACTTGTTAATATTAAAAATATTTGTTAAGTCGATTTGGCCTAGTCGTTGCAACAGCGAACCAATGTCAACATGATTGTGACTGTTGTGAGTTCAAAACTAACTTTCAACTTCTTGTAGCTTTATGTTTCCAATATTCAATTATGTTTTTTTGAATTCAAATAATATTTATATTAAATTATGATAGTTTATTTAAATTAATTATGTAAACACAAATAACAACAGATATTAAAGCATTAATAATTATAATAAAGTTTTTATTCAATAATTACTTACAAAAATATATAATTGTCATAAAAAGGTAAAATAAAGTTAAAACATATAAAAGAAGTTAGAATACTAAACTACTTATGAAAACCTGGAATTCTTTTTATTTGGATAGTATTTAAACGAGCGAAAATAAATTCAAATTAAAGGTGTAAAAAATACTGAATATGGCTTACTGAAATACTAAGTGGGCGACAAACAGTGGGCGAACACAAATGTTTAAAACAGCTACTTGAAAATAAAACTTTGTTAGACGGAGCCCCGCTGCGGGGTTCTTTTTTCTGTCTGCAGGGTCTAAAGTAACCTAAGATTCTCTAAGCTCCCGAGCTCGCTTCGCTCGCTCTTGGACTAATTAGTTGAAAACACGAATACATCTGAACTCCCACGCTGCACAGTTATGTCGCCTATTTTTTAAAAGAATAATAATGCTATAACAGAAAAAATAAAACCCCAAATACAATTAAAGTATGTAACAATATTATTACCGCAGCTCACAAATACCTCCTAAAAGGTATTACGTAAACCGGATAAATAGTTAATTAGTATAATAGTCACACATTCAGTATATTTTTCGCCCTGTTAATAATTTCCCTTTTTATTTTATTTGTTAACGCGACATAAAACAGTTACTTCGTTTCAATAGTGCCTATAAAATACCCATTATTATTTTTTAAATAATCTTTTACATACTTTACAAAGTGTATATGTAGTTAACCAACATGTTTTATGTTTAGAAATTATAATATTTTTAATTTATTACATTAACATCACTACAATAACTGTCATACCTACTTATAAAATGTAAGTGAAAATAGCACTAATAACTTTGTTTTACCTATTTTTAGATTTTTTATAAGTATTTTTAGTTTTAATTAATATGGTTATGATCGTAAAAAGGACCAGGGAGGTGACCATAAGCCCTTAGAGTAAGGTTATTTTGAGATCGCGTAAGTGACAGATGTATACAAGTCATATACATCTGTCCCTTACACGCACTCAAAATAACCTTACTCTAAGAGCTTATGGTCACCCCCCTGCTTATTCATTGTATGAAACAATTCCTAAGAAATGATGATAACAACAGTTTAGTTAACACACAAACTGACACGTAAGTATTGTTGACTGCGAGGCGGTGCTGTCTTAATAGCGAAGTGGAGATTCATCTCTTTCTATAATTTGTTGCAAGCGGCAACTAATATTTCCAAATATTGGTGACTATTAAATCAGCCACCAACTTCTATAAGTTCACCAGGTCCCATTGAAGACATCCAGCCCCAGTAAAGTTATTCAACCGCTGGTTCTACAGGACAGTGAACAATCTGGCTGTATTGCTCTACAACAAAAAAAAAATAAACTGGTTTCAACTTTACGTTTAAGTATATAAAAATATGTTTGCTTACCTCACGGCATAAGGAATAGCTAGGTATAAAAACGAAGTATAAAATTAGAAAAATACACTCACTGCTATATTCATTCTCCTAGCAATCTCTCTGAAATCTAATGGCAACATTTTCCTCGTGCAAATAGATTATTTTGTATTTTAAATAATCACTCATTTGAGACGTGATAATAAAACTATAAAATAGAAATTTCAAAATTGGAAAAGACGTTGTTATTCGCAATTTAGTAAGGCAAGGTAAAAACATGTTTGCGCATAGTCACTACAATTGTGCTTGGGTGGGCTTTAGCTTTATTCTTACGGTTCATTTTTATTTTCCTACCCTTAACCTTAGTAACATTTTGTATACCAGTTTTGTAATGAATACGCCTATTTGTCTTTCAACTACCCACTTTACAAGTTAGGCGAAAATACTACCAATTTAGAAATGTTATATTTGAAGAATGTGCCCGTCTATAGTTCTTTACAATAATGTAAGAAATACTTACCTATCGAATAAAATCTAAATTGAAAGCAAAACGATATCCTCGACACAGGGTTTGAACTCGTATCTTGTTCGTCTCAGCCTTATTTATCATATCTTATTTATCAGCCTTACACGGACTACGAGACCAGATCTACTTATACAGGGTTGTCAAAAACTTTGGGGTTGACCTTAAGGACCTCCCGTAGAACAATTTTTTGCAGCTGATGACCCCATCTAGCCCCTAGTAGCGTTTGATCCACGACTTTTTGGCCATCCTGTTTATAAAATTAAAAATAAGCTATTAGTAGAAATAACATTAAATAAATTACAATACTCTGATAAACTTTTAGTCTTACAGCATTAAAATTAAAATCGCATAACAAGTTGTTATTCTATCCTGTTGTCTGTCCGAGTTGTTGTTGTTATTCTGACTTTAATGTCTTAAAGATAAAATTTGCGTATCCGTATTGTTATTGTGTTTGCTAATCAAGTAGCATTAATCTGATAAACTCATACAAATTGAATAACCCTTAATGTAAGGCAGAGGGTTCAAATTCGTTCGTTTTTAGAGTGGGTCAGGTAACAGCTATTACCGACAATACCGACTGCACAGACCTATTCACTTATAGTCCATGTCATTATTGTTATCTATAGGTAGATCCCAACTGACTTGACATGGTTAAAACCTAAAAAAACACCTCCTTTTTACGGAGCATAAGGCAGGTCTTAGTCCTTCTATTCTGTGCTCAATTAAGAATAATTAATTTGCTTTACAGATTCGTTAAATTAAATACCTCGAAGTTTTCTTAGGGAATGTAAGAAACTCCATACCTAGGGACCCGCTCTATCATCTAGATTAACGTAGGTACTATAAGGGCACCCCCCTTAGCAGAGGCAGTAAAATTAAAAATTCAAATTACTTCGATATGTTATATTTTTATCATAGTCTTCACGCTTTTACAGAACTGACAAGAAAAGCTAAACAAAATATCTTCAAATATTTTCTTGGCGTTCTGATTTCAATCAACTTCCAAAAATGCAATGCAATGCTGCAATGTGGCAATGCTGCCAGCCTTCTGGGCACTTTTCCTGTTGACAGCGATGTGGACGAATTAAACGATTGTACATATTAGTTTTTCTTATTTTAGTTCTAATATTAGTTTGTTAATAATGTACATAATATGTGAATAAATAAACACCATTAAAAAAAAAACTTAAAAAATACATGCTTACTTCCAAAACGAATTGCCAGTTTTATAATAGGCAAGGAGGTTGCCTCTAAATAGGTGAGGAACCCTCACATGAGTTACGCCCCTACAAATAGATGTGTAAAATCATGTGAGGCGCAACTATTCAAAATTTGTAAAGGTTAATCAATCCTACCTAATCCTATCCCGAACATTTACCTATCGGGGGATCGAAAACACTCGAGGTACAACCCTTATAAAGGGAAGGCTTAAGTCATGACCAACGGGCATGGGTACCGGGTATTCTGATATTTAATTCAACTTCAGTTACCGTGCGCATATGCACTAACGAACTTGTGCTTGAACCTCCTTGTTCAAAACCGCGAAAAAGAAATAAGGCGTCCTCTCGACACTAATAGGGATGATGCGTCAACTCACATCGATCCGGATGGGGTTTAATATTTAAAATTTAGTTATGATACAATCATTCGCTCTCGTGATTTTATCAGACCAGAGAAGGAAAGGCTGGGTCGCATTGAATTTATCTATCCCATCATAGAGCTTAACCCAGGGCACTGGTTTAACCCATTGGGATTCTTAATGTTAAACAATCCCTCCCTGATGGTAGAGGAATGGTCGTAACTGAAACCGACTTTGCTAAGTCTTTTACTATAATTCTCTACTGTAATACTTTCTGTGTCGTTTGTATACTTAAACACACAATTAAATTCATGTCAACAAAGTTCCAAGCCTATTATTTAAAGTTTGTTCCGAACAAAAGCGGTGACCGTGACAGGACTCGGATCGACGTCAATATTCATTTATCGAGTTCGACAAGTCCTTACCAACAACCACATCAAGCCGAAGTGGATTGCACAGGAACAGAAGTCTCTATCGAGGAACATTCTTCTAGAAGAAGGCCTCCCGTTGGATTGGACTTTTTGCGGCGAAAACGAACAAGGCTGTCACGTGCCTGCGCTTACCTACACATCCTCGTGGCACATTGGAGGTGCCTACGTTCTGGAGCCGCCTAATCAGCTAAGTATGAAGCTGTGAAGCCTGGACACCTACCTGCTTGCTTGTTTGCCATAATTAATATGAGCCCGTTCCTATCATTTTCCTAATTCTGTCCTCTTTTATCCGTGTTCACATTTAGTATCCGTTTCTATAAATGCTTGGTGATTATCTATATTATCAATCTATCTAATGCTCGGAAATTACTTGCCAATTGTTTAGCTCTAAGCATTTTGTCTAATCATTCAAAGGGAATCTGCAAGCTGAAATCCTTTAACGCCTTAACGCTGTGAACTAATATTTCACTATTGCACGTGGCATATTTCAATTCGAGTGAGCCTAAAATCTATTCATAACTTAAATACCTACAGCCATTCTAAGTTCCCATTAATAATCTAATTCTATTGGTTGCAAGATTGTTTACCAATTGTAACGTAGCTTACCTAGAAATATACTCTCTTCAGTCCCTCACTGCACGCTTATCGCAGCCAGCTGTTAATTGCATGATGTTGATTCCAGTGTAACCAGTCGTACGGAGTCAACGGCTTGCAGTGTGCTTTGTTTCTGCGATTGCTTAGCTTGAGCGGCACTGTTACGCTGATCGCTTGCTTCGCTGATAAGAAACCGATTTCTGTGAATGGGACTACGAAACGAGGAGGGTATCGTATACAATTTGACTATTTTCTTCGCTATTTCTTGATAATTTATCTCAATGCTTAACGATTTAAATTTTAAAGAGTTAAATGAAAAACGTGGGTCCATTAAAAGACGTGTAACTAAACTTAAAATGTGTTAAGACTCATTGGGAACCTTTGACAGCATTCTGCTGTTGAAGTAAGTAGGCTTGCGATGAAGTTGTCAAGAGTGGAAACGTTATTCATTGAGTTTGACAGGTTGCAGAGTCAAATAGAAATACTGGGCGAGTCTAATCAAGATGTAGAATTAACTACTCGTGATCTAGTTGAGCAAGATTTTGATACTTGCATTGCTATTGCCCAAAACTTAATTTTATTGCACGGCTCAACCCCCAAACAACCTGAAGGTACTGTTGGCTATGCTCACAGCAATGGTTCCGTGATAATCCTAAAATAAAAAATATTTATAAATTCCACTACCTCAGCTCTTATTTGGAGGTTAAAGCTGCGCGAGTTCTAAGCAACCTGGAAGTATCTGATAAAAATTACATAGAAACTTCTCTGCAACCGGTTTGACAATAAGAGGCAACTAATTAATAATCACTTAATCTATAAGTCAAGAGTGAATAGGTTTCTTCTAGGTAAGCGTGCTTCAACGTCGACCACATCATCGCTTACCATCAGGTGAGATAGTGGTCAAGCGCAAACCTTTAACGAATAAAAAAAAAAAAAAACCCTATTTACTTTTGAGTCAGTTCGTGAAACTGATAAGTCTCTCGGATACATTATTGATCATGTGAATAAAAACATACGGACTCCCTACTGACAAATGGGGTGTCCTAATCATTGATCTTCTGGCGGCAAGGTTAGACAACAGTACTATTTTCAAATAGGAAGAACACCTTAACACTATATCTGAAAAAAATCGGGCTGACGTTCTTGAAGCTGTTAATAAAAACAAGACAGATAAAACAGCTGGTGCTAACAAAGTTCTTCACAACCCAGCCTTTTATAATAAGAACACCACACAGACTAAATCATGCACGCTACGTCTAAAGAATCCTCCTCCTCTCCTCGAAACTATCAAGCATCGCGCATACGAGTGCCCCATATTAAAGTCTAAGTCAACTGAAGATAGGAATTCCATTGTTTCAACCCTAAAGTTGTGGCGTAATCGTCTGAGGCCTGGCCACGATAGTCAAGTTTGTTCGTTCCCCGGTTCTTGTAGCTCATGTAAACTATCCGGGCTGACTGACCTGGTTTACCCACTAAAATAACCCAGCGGCACTCCCGCATCATCTGAGTGGAGGAGGACTGGGAAACCGGTTACTTCCAGTCCTCCGCCGACGACCGCCCGCCTTTACAGCGGGGCCTTCAAGCCCCTCCCTTAGTGGAGGGGCCCGGGAACGACCGCAAGTGCTCGGCCGTTCCCGCCCGACGAGGGTGGAGATTTGTGCAATGCGAGCGAAAGACACCCCCGCGCCTGGCGCCCGCTAATCACCACCGGGAGGTGGGAGGAGACGATCATACAACCGCCTTCTCCCACCCCTTCTTCGCCTGCGGAGCGGCGGCGCGAGAGGGTCGTCCTCCCGCGCACGCTCCGCCGCTTCCTTTTGCGACATCACGACCTCGCAAAAGGAGGCGACCGCCGCCCAGGCCTCCTCACTCCCCAACATGGAGTTGAACACGCAGGGAAGTGAGAGGTCCTGCCCGCTGCTTCACTTACCTTTTTTTTTTTTTGTTTCGCTGGGAAAAAATGCATTACGCATACCCACCCATTGGGGGAATGGGGGGCTATGTGGAACTCCCCGGGCAAGCCCGGTATACCCACTAAAATAACCCAGCGGCACTCCCGCATCGTCTGAGTGGAGGAGGACTGGGAAACCGGCACAGCCTTTACGTCCAGTCCTCCGCCGACGACTACCCACCTTTATGGCGGGCCCTTCTCGCCCCTCCCTTAGTGGAGGGGCCTGGGAACGCCCGACGAGGGTGGTGATTGTGCAATGCAGACGAGAGGCGCCCCCACGCCTGTCGCCCGCTAATCACCACCAAGAGGTGGGAGGAGGCGATCGTACAACCGCCCACCCCCACCCCTTCTCCGCCGCCTCCTTCCGCGACATGGCGTCGTCGCAAAAGGAGGCAACCGCCGCCCAGGCCCTCCCGCTCCCCAGCATGGAGTTTACCACACCGGGAAGTGAGAGGACCTGTCAGGGCACGGCGCAACTACGCCCCCGCTGGGCACACCTAGACGGTGTGCTGCGCCGTGCCCTCCACCACGCTGGACCCTTATGTGGACGTAGGACACCCCGGTCCTCCGCCCACGGTCCCCTACGTTGCGGCACAGGCCCGGGAAAGGCCAGACGCCGCCCTCCGCGTCTGCGGCATCCGGCCCGCGAGGTCCAGACGCCGCCCACCGCGTCTGCGGCGGCGCGTCAAGACCGACGCTCCGCCGCCTCCTCCTTCCACCGACTTGTCCCCGCCGACCATCCCACGCCAAAGGAGGGTCGGCGACGACAAGTCATCACCGCCCGCCGCACATCCGCGGCACACCTTCGAGGGCTCTCTTCTCGCCCCCGGGCGGCGGTCGCCCCCACCCGCAGGAGAGAGAGCCGGGCGCAGAGCCAGATGCAGAGCGGGCTAAGCCAGTTGCAGAGCGGGCAGAGCCGGATGCAGAGCCGGGCAGAGCAGGGTGCAGAGCTGGTCAAAGCAGGGTGCAGAGCTGGTCAGTGCACTCGGGTAACGAACCGCAGGAGAGCCGAGTGCAGAGCCAGGTGCAGAGCGGGCTGAGCCAGGTGCAGAGCGGGCTGAGCCAGGTGCAGAGCGGGCAGAGCCGGATGCAGAGCCGGGCAGTGCAGGGTGCAGAGCTGGTCAGTGCACCCGGGCAACCCCCCCCCCCGCAGGGGCGGGCGGCCCGCCCAGAGGCCCGGAAGCGAGCCCCACCTCCCACCTACCTAACCTAACCTACCCCTACCTACCTACCCAGACTAGCCCAACCCCATGTCGCATCTGGTGTGTCCTCTGCTAATCAGAGGAACACCCAGAACGACATCCCCCCCCCTGTCAGGTTATTCGCCACCGCCAATAAGAACCCACGAATGGGAAGTTATTGACGGTGCCCAGAGTGCACCAGCCCAGCGGGTTGCTCTTCCCCCCGGACGTATCCGAAAGAGACCAGCAACCAACTAGGCCAACGTGGAGGTTACCTGACCCGCACCCCTGCTTCACTTACCTGAGTCAATCTCGTCCGTCCCTAGCCAACCAACATCTGTATTCATGTCTGCATTCTTCTCCTCAGAGTTTCTTTTGTGCAACGCTACGGTGCGACTAACTAATCCAAAACTAACGAAACTAGAGTCTGGCCAACGAAAGTGTGACCTGAAAAACGCGGCATATTCAAAAAATCCTAATGTGGTATCACAACATACCTCTAGTTAAAAGTTTTGATACTTGTATTATTTGTATTTATTATAATTTATTTTTAGATTTATTTTTATATTTTTGGCTCCGTTTGGTGAAGTGTGACGGAGCCGTGATTGTCATGGATGTGAGTTAAAAAAGAGTGTGTAGATTTATTTATTAGTATGTACATAATATTAACCCACTTAACATTTAATTTATTAATTACTTAATCATCATACTCAAAATCATAGTCCAAAAATTCAACCTCTAAGTATTCATCTGTATCTGAATCATCATCTACACTTATATACATTTTTCCAATACTTCTTCTGTTATGTGATCTATTTGTTTATATTTATTTGCTACATTTATTACATGGTCCGTCAATTTTCCAGTCTTCTGCAGTTATTCGGCCAAATGAGGAACATTGAAACATAAACATAAGAAAAGGTATCATCTTATCGCAAATATATAACTATCAACCAACATGGATCAAGATTACCAAGTCATACTAACAATCGCAATCACAGACAATACACAGATTAATAATGTTGCCATACCCCAACTTTGAAAATACCCCAGATCACGCTTTCGTTGGCCAGACTCTATTAGCGCTAGAGCTTTACTTGACAGCGGGGGGCAATCCTATTTCATCACCGAGCGTGAAAAGAGGGTACTCAATTTGACTCCTCAACCATCAAACGTCAGTATTTTTAGCATAGGTAACAACGCCCGTCAGTCCATCTTCAGGATCAGACCTCGAAACCAATCCTTCTCCAGCGCGGCGTGAGACAGGAAGAAGTCATTTCTCCGAAACTGTTCACTGCTGCGCTGGAGGATGTCTTCAAGGTTTTCGACTGGAGGGGGCTCGGCATCAACGTTTCAACGCACTAAACGTTTTGGAAATACTTTCATTATGCGTACAGCTAAGGAGTGGAATTCCCTGCCGGAGTCTGTGTTTCCAGATAGCTACAACCTCGGAATCTTTAAGTCAAGAGTGAATAGGTTACTTCTAGGCAAGCGTGTTACACCGTCGACCACATCATCGCTTACCATCAGGTGAGATAGTGGTCAAGCGCGAGCCTATATAAAAAAAAAAAAAAAAAAAAATGGCGAGAATATCACTCACCTTCGGTTTGCCGACGACATAGTGGTCATGGCTGAGATCATGGAGAGCCTCAGTACAATGCTCGATGACCTCAGTAGAGCTTCGAAAGAGTGGGTCTTAAAATGAACATGGACAAAACCAAGGTCATGATGAATGCTCATGTAACATCCACTCCTATCAAGAACGGAGACTCTACACTCGAAGTTGTAGACGATTATGTCTACCTGGGACAAACGGTCCAGTTGGGTAGGTCTAACTTCGAGAAAGAGGTCAACCTTCGAATCCGACTCGGCTGGGCGGCGTTCTGGAAGTTGTGTGGTATCTTCTCGTCCAACTTACCGCAGTGTCTCAAGACAAAAATCTATGACCAGTGTGTGTTGCCAGTGATCACCTATGGGACCGAGACGTGGTAGCTCACAATGGGCCTTATCAGAAAGCTTAAAGTCACCCAAAGGGCAATGGAGAGGGCTATGTTCGGAGTTTCCTTGCGTGATCATGTCAGAAATGAGGATATCCGCAGGAGAACCAACGTTACCGACATAGCCCGAAGATTTGCCAAACTTAAGTGACATATTAGTAGTAGTGGCAGGGTAAATTGCTCGCAGAACGGATGGCTGATGGGGCCGAAAAGTTCTGGAATGGCGACCGCGAACCAGAAGACGATACTTTAGATGGCCTCCCACTAGGTGGACCGATGACCTGGTTAAGGTTGCGAGAAGGCGCTGAATGCGAAACGCACGGGACCGGCCAATGCGGTGACGCCTGGGGGAGGCCTATGACCAGCAATGGTCGTCTTTCGGCTGAAATGATGATGATCATGATGACAACGCCCTAGACCTAAACCTAGAGCTCTGTTCTATACAACTCCAATCTAGCGCGACCTTTGAATTTTGAATGTGCTGTCTAGTTCAAAAACTAAAACTGCACCTACAGCCAAGTTGACAATCTACAATCGAGAACGCTAGTAGAAAACGAATCAAGGTATGGAAATGACACATCTGAACGTTAAGTCACGTGGTCAGACCATACAAATAGAAGGCGTTAACGATTGTAAAAAGAGATTCGATACGAAACGTTTGTAACTTGGCTAGGGGGGCTGGGCCTGTAACGAAGTTGATAATATACAATCGATAACGCTAGTAGAAAATGAATCAATGTATGGGAATGACACATCTGAACGTTAAGTCACGTGGTCAGACCATACAAATAGAAGGTGTTAACGATTGTAAAAAGAGATTCGATACGAAACGGTCGTAACTTGGCTAGGGGGGCTGATGACTTGCCCAAACATCATTTCGATATTACTTCCTTAAACCTAGACGACTTCGAGCTTGCAGACCCCAGCTTCAATGGAGCATCACCTATTGACGTGCTTATCGGCTCAGACCTGTTTTAGGAGATACTCAATCCAACACAAAAATAATGATTACGATCCAAGTATCTAGTTTCGGAGAAATGCGTGGACAAACATACATACAAACAAACATACAAACACTTATGAAATTTGGCACACGTGTTTAGAAGCCCACATGAAATAACATGTGAATATAGTGCAGTTCAAACAATAATACATACATACATTTCGAATTGATTACCTCCCTTTTTTTGAAGTCGGTAAAAAGGGTAAGTATTTAAATATTAAGCAAGCAAGCTGAATCGATAGAAAAAAGTTTTAGTTCCTTAGGTGACCGGGAAAGCCTCAAAAAACACTGCAAAAAGGTGTCAGCTTTTGGTGTCGTTTTTTTCATTCTTACTTTTTTTTTCGGTTTAGACCCTCAGCCAGCAAACAAATCAGAACTATAAGGTGCGATAAGGAACTCCGCTCCAAAAATGTAAGTACCTACCTAAATAGTCTCATAAAATCATGACTCATATTATACCATAACCGACGCCGACGTGATCAATCCACCGTACAAAATACGACATTGATAAACAACGGAAATAAACAATCACTGTTTGACGTTCAAAAGGTTAAATTATCTTTTAACAAAACCCTTTCCAATTCGCACAGAAGTATAACTTATTACTTACAATAAGATCGATCGTTGTAGATAAAGGGCGTAAGGGCCATTGCTTCGACAGCAACCTTTTTGTTCATTTCCTATTCACATTATTATAACACTTCTGGTCAAGATAAGCGAAGGTAATGTGGGTAGCCGTAGGTACCTAAAAAACCATTTGTATAAGTAGGAAGATAATTAATTAGCTAGGTACGTAGGTACCTATATACCGCCATATAAAAAACGTTGTACATGAAAAGCTTCAGCCATTTCATTATGAAACTCTTCTGACATAGATAAGCGATCAGACCTAAGCGACGCGACGTTGCACATACGGGTAGGTATTTAATACTAAAATATGGTCAAAAAAATTTTTTAAACTTTTCTCAGCAAAACTGTTCTCAAAGTCGATTGACATTAATTAAAACACAAGATAATACAGACTTATACACTTTAATAAAAGCATATAATACAAACATTTTTTAATCACTATATTCATCATTTGCCGAATTTTACTCGTCCAGAATACCTCCGCTTTCATCTCCAGTAACTCCAGACCCCAGGGGGTGAAGTAGTTCAATAATTGCACTACAAAACGGTTGACATTTTTTTCTTGGCAAGGGCGTATGCAGGAAAGGAATAAGACGACAAAAAATTCATTAAAAAATACCCTTTGTTTCCGCAACATCTTTGTTCTTATTTAACTTGACAGAATATATCTGACTACGATTCTTTTACTTTTTCTAATCGGACTAGCCCGCAAATATAAGAATACGTATTCGCGAGCTGGCTGACCAAAACCACTGGCTGACGTATCCTCCGACTGCACAGCATAATTTTCTTCTAGTTTACGGCTTTTTAGTTCGCTTTTTAAGCAGTCGGGTTTTTTGATTTTTTGAATTAACTTTTTTTATTTATAACTTTTTAGTTAATTTTTTTTTAGATTTCGGTACATTTAAACATATAAGTGTTAAATATTTTTGAAAAAATCTCTTAAAGCCCTTTATTTTGATACCCCACACGATGGGTTTGGAAGTAAAAAAAATTTTTGTCCCCGCCATTAAAAAATCCGCCATTTTTCTATTTGCCAATTTTAATGTAGCCAGTGACACTCGCCGGGTTAAGACGAATCGATTTACGTATGAATCATCAAAATCGGCCAACGCGTTTGGTCTCTGGAACGCCACATAGGAACAAACATACATACATACATACTTATATACATACATAGACTGATAAACACATTACCCTCCTTCGGCAGTCGGGTAAAAAACTGGTTATTGGCCATTTTATTGTATCAAATACCCGTATGTGCGCCGCATCGTGGTCACTACGCTTTTGTATGCGTCGGTCCTTAGTTGTTGTACTTAGTAGGTACGGTTATTGATTTATTGGCTATAAAATTATGATGAATGATTATCATTTAACTTGCTATCTTTTTTGCTATTGGTGCAAAAAGTTATCAAGTGGTCGGTATAAGAACTTTTTACCTATAGGCATATGTACCTGATGGTCTACGTTCATTATTTTTACGCTGAGATTTTCTAAGCAAGATGTTTTAGATATGTACCTACGTAAGGAATACCTTTCAAGTACATAGTTTATTTTATTATACACTCTAGACATGTAGGTAACCAATTATAATCAAGTTAAGAATCAGCTAAGTCAATAAGTTGTTAAAACTTACGACACTGATTAATATTATATTCACATACTCAACATAGGCAGATACCTAAGCCTATTAAGACCTACAATACAAATTCTACCTGCTTAGGTATAGTACGCACTAGTAGGTACTCGATGCCTCGTAGACCTAGTATTAGTAGTCGCAAACGCAACTGCTGAGTTAGAGTCTTGTGTTCGATGCCCAAAGTCAAGTAAAAAGTTATTGGGCTTTGTCTTACTAGGTTTTTTAGTTTGATAAGCCTGGTGTCTGGGCACTCAAAATTTGGTTTCTATTGATGGTAATAGGCTCACCCTGATAACATACTAGATATCCGACGGTAAATAACAAGCAATATGTATGAGGCTATGCTGTAGTATCTACTACCTACTGTAAGGCAGGAGTGCCTCTCCGGGAACGAACTCTGTAAATTGTAAATGTTATAAACTCGACTGTACTTACCTACGCCTCTGCCCATGGACACCGGGATTTCAAGAGGGTGTTCTTGAAGATGGACCCCCCTGAAAATAGTCCTGCCGGCGCCCATGCCTCTGCTTAGCCCTAGTATTATGAATAGTCCCTGAAATTGAACTTTACGTACCTATTCCACAAGCCTATTGAATAAAAACGCTTCAACATAATTGATATTATTATGTGATTAACTTCGCCATAATGCATGGTAAATATTATTACCATCCTAACGTAATGCAGTCTACAAATATTGCGTATGGAAATTAGCTTGAGTGCATACACTATAAGTACCTACCTACTTGCCTTATCAATAGAGCACTTAGTGAGATCAACACCAAGCCATAATTTTCCTATGAGTAAGTATCTCCGTACCTACCTTTTTGAAACTAATAATTTCGTGGAAATAAAAAATAACAGGAAGGAAAATGGGAAACGGCAGACTAACAGTAGTAACTTTTTTTTATTATAGATAGGCTCGCTCTTGACCACTATCTCACCTGATGGTAAGCGATGATGTCGTCGACGGTGTAACACGCTTGCCTAGAAGTAACCTATTCACTCTTGACTTAAGGACCCCGAGGTTGTAGCTATCTGGGAACACAGACTCCGGAGAGAAGACTTTATTCAAAACTTATTATTATCTTTCAAGTTTAACATTTTAAATTATACTGTGGTACCTAAATTACCATTTCCCTATTTTAATTGATGTAGCAGAAAATTAAATCAACTGCCTTTTGCGGGTAACTATAACTACTTAATGTACTTATGTAGTAGTTCCGGCATCGTGAATGTAAAACGTTTGATTTTGTAAGTAAGTACTTGTATAGATTTAACTATTAAAGACATTTTTTTTTTCCTTTGTATAGTTTCTTTTACCGATTGTTTTGTGAATGTGTGAACATTGTAGGCCTTCTAGATTTCTAGATGCTTGTTAACATTTGTTAACTCTTTATCTCGTTTATACAAACCTTTTTTTTTATTTTTTTTTACGTCTTATTGGCGGGCCTACGTTGTCCCCCCATATCTAAGCACTAATGCTGTAACATGGAAATATTGTAAAAACAAACCATTTTTTTTTAAAGAGTAGCCGTGGAGTTTCTTGCCGGTTCTTCTCCACAGGAAACGACCAACCCGAACCGTGCACCTTTTGTCGACGGTTTTTAAGTGCCCATGTAGATCTATGTGAAATAAAAACATTTGATTTGATTTGATAACCGTCCGAACGTTTGCTCATTTGGATTTCGGAAACGCTGAACTAGGTATCTTTAATGTCTCGCGCACAGGACCGCGTGGCAAGTAACTACGCTTCGGTCTAGTATGTATGACCAAATTGTGGCGTCTGTAAAACGCGCGATGCATCCTGTTCTCATTATGTAGGTCAATGGGTAGGTAGTACTTGCCTACATGAGCCTGATTACTTGTAGGTACAGATAGTCCAGAGGCGCACCGAGGATTTGCATGCGGGGCGGGGCCATCAACGGAGGGTTTGTGGGCCATAACCCGGTTTTTTTTTTTTAATTTACTTGGTGTAATTTGCGTGTTAGCCTATTTTGATACTTAAAAATCTACGTAAAATACAATCTTTTAATTTGGGAAATGATTACCATATGCGTTAATATATTAATTATAAAAAAAAATAAAAGAAATATTGGCTCGCGTTTGACCACTATCTCACCTGATGCTATAATTATAATTTATAACATGTTTGCTCAAGCCAGTCAGTGATATTTGTTTTACTGAAATGTAAACTATAATAATATATTATAAGGTTTTTGTTGCAATAAAGTTTGAATTTTTTCAACAGCTTATTTTTATGTAAGCGTTGCCATAACCCGCTAAATGTGTCGACGAATTGTCAAATTGGCAACACTGCACAAACAACCTAAAAAACCGGCCAAGTGTGGTCCGGGTCCGGGTCCCATTTTTACCCTTTGGGTACGGAACCCTAAAAATATGTTCTTTAAAATAAGTTGCCATGATTAAAGTCGTGTTGCAATCTATTTTATTTAGATTCCAAAGGTGGGAGAAATTATCATTGGTTAAATTAAAATTTGAGTTTGCTGGTCAGGGTCCGGGGGCCCGGTCCACGGCACCATGGGTCTAACCCTCCGGTAGCTGCCGGTTCGATTCCCAGTAAGAAAACTACTGCTTGAAAGTGTCGACGCCAGCAAAGAGCAAACGGATATCTAAAAAATCACTGTTTTCAGGTGCCGTGAGCTTTTTTAACGCGAAAATGTTATAACTTCTACAAGAACAATGCTATCTTTTCAAAGCAATAGTTAATTAATATGGCATTTTGAAGAAAACAGTGATATAAGTTTTTTTCGTTTTCTTGCCAATCATCATCATCATTTCAGCCGAAAGACGTCCACTGTTGGACATAGGCCTCCCCCAGGCGTCGCCACATTGACCGATCCCGTGCGTCTCGAATCCAGCGCCTTCCCGCAACCTTAACCAGATCAACGGTCCACCAACTGGGAGGCCTTCCAACGCATCATCTTCCGATTCGCGGTCACCATTACAGAACATTTCAGCCCTATCGGCCATCCGTTCTGCGAACAATGTGCCCTGCCCACTGCCACTTAAGTTTCGCAATTCTTCGGGCTATGGGCCTAAACACATAACCGCGTTGCGTGCCGCAACGCGGTTCTGTGTTCCGAAATCGGCGTTGGAAATTCTGGGGTTAACTATGCATTTCGGGCTGAAACACAACGCAGATGTCGGCGTTGCGGTGCCGCAACGCTATTATGTATTTCAGCCCTAAATCGGTAATTTTGGTTCTCGTGCGGATATCCTCATTTCTGAAGCGATCACACAAGGAAACTCCTAGCATAATATCCCTCTCCTTTGCCCTTTGGGTGACTTTAAACTTTTTTATAAGGCCCATTCTAAGCGACCACGTCTCAGTCCCGTAGGTTATTACTGGTAACATACACTGATCATAGACTTTTGCCTTGAGACACTGCGGTAAATTAGACGAGAAGATACCGCTCAACTTCCCGAACGCCGCCCAGCCGAGTCGGATTCGACGGTTGACCACTTTCTCGAAGTTAGACCTACTCAACTGGACCGTATACATAATCGTCTACAACTTCGAGTGTAGAGTCTCCGATCTTGATAGGAGTGGGTATTACATGGGCATTCACGATGACATTGGTTTAGTCCATGTTCATTTTAGGACCCACTTTTTCGGAAGCTCTACTGAGGTCATCGAGCATTGTACTGAAGCTCTTCATTTCATGGTCTCCATCGTCGGCAAACCGAAGCCATACCATACAATACATACTCGCTATTAACGTTGATGCCCAGCCTTCTCCAGTCCAGAACCTTGAAGACATCCTCCAGCGCAGCAGTGAACAGGTTCGGAAAAATAATGTCTCCCTGTCTCACGCCGCGTTGGAGAAGGATTGGTTTTGAGATCTGATCCTGAAGACGGACTGAAATAGTAGCGTTTTTGTACACACACTTCAACACCTCAATGAGGAGGACTGCAGTACAGAGCCCAAGTCTCGATCATATCGAAGGCTTTCTTGTAGTCCACAAACGCTAAATAGAGAGGCCTTGCCAAACTTTGCTATAATTTATTTTATCTACTCTCATATCGTAATATTCGAATTATAAACTTCAAAACGAGTTTATATTGACATACTTTATAAACACAATACCGAAATTTAAAAATAGAATCTTATTATAACACTTTTTCTCTAACAAAATAATGCTATAATACAATTTTTTTTCTATTACGATACAGGACAAATCCAAGAAGTTAATCACAAGGAGTTTTCATCAATTATTTTTTGTAATGCCATTTTTATAGTACCTATTTAAAAAGATTTGATTCCAATTTTTACTTGTCTATGACAATGCCCGCTTCAGGCTTAGCACGCACTGCGATTTTTATTCGCGCGAATTTTGTCTCTTCCTACATGTTCATAAAGCTCAAAATATTTGCGCGAATTAAATTCGCGCCGCGGTGCGGTGGATTCTGTGGCAAAACACGGATTTCTTGCGGTATTATTTCTGCACGATTTTTTACCGCAATGCGAGCAACTTCATACAATTCCATAGGTCGCAGAATAGGCGAAAAAAATTCGCACGAATAAAAATCGCAGTGCGTGCTAAACCTTAGCGCATGCGCAATGCGGTGATGTGCTGGGTTTTGGCGCCATTCGTATTTTGCAGGTTTAGTTGTATTGAATTTCATGAGTTTTTTTAATTCTTGCTTAAAAATGTCTGATATCAGTGAATTTGAAGAAAATTTGACTTCGCCCGATATTTTAGATGCGGCGAAGGAAATTACTCATAATTTATTACCAGCAAAGTCGAGAAAATTATATGATAAATGCTATCACGACTTTATGGCATGGAAAATGCAAAAAAGGTATTTAGTAGGTTCAATCCCAATGTATGAGTGTAGATAAAGTAGTGTATGAAACAGCACATAACTAGGTATTAAAACATTCGTGTGAATACTATTAAAAACCTCGCCTACGGCTCGGTTTTTAAACACACACTCATGTTTTAATACCCCTTATTATGCAACAGTTTCATAAACTACTATTATCTACTCTCATATCGTAATATTCGAATTATAAACTTCAAAACGAGTTTATATTGGCATACTTTATAAACACAATACCGAAATTTAAAAATAGAATCTTATTATCACACTTTTTCTCTAACAAAATAATGCTATAATACAATTTTTTTTCTATTACGATACAGGACAAATCCAAGAAGTTAATCACAAGGAGTTTTCATCATTAATTTTTTGTAATTCCATTTTTATAGTACCTATTTAAAGATTTGATTCCAATTTTTACTTGTCTATGACAATGCCCGCTTCAGGCTTAGCACGCACTGCGATTTTTATTCGCGCGAATTTTGTCTCTTTCTACATGTTCATAGAGCTCAAAATATTCGCGCGAATTAAATTCGCGCCGCGGTGCTGTGGAGTCTGTGGCAAAACATGGATTTCTTGCGGTATTATTTCTGCAAGATTTTTTACCGCAATGCAAGCAACTTCATACAATTCCATAGGTCGCAGAATAGGCGAAAAAAATTCGCACGAATAAAAATCACAGTGCGTGCTAAACCTTAGCGCATGCGCAATGCGGTGATGTGTTGGGTTTTGGCGCCATTCATATTTTGCAGGTTTAGTTGTATTGAATTTCATGAGTTTTTTTAATTCTTGCTTAAAAATGTCTGATATCAGTGAATGTGAAGAAAATTTGACATCGCCCGATATTTTAGATGCGGCGAAGGAAATTACTCATAATTTATTACCAGCAAAGTCGAGAAAATTATATGATAAATGCTATCACGACTTTATGGCATGGAAAATGCAAAGAAGGTATTTAGTAGGTTCAATCCCAATGTATGAGTGTAGATAAAGTAGTGTATGAAACTGCACATAACTAGGTATTAAAACATTCGTGTGAATACTATTACACACTCATGTTTTAATACCCCTTATTATGCAACAGTTTCATAAACTACTATTTTATAGGTAGTAATCTAGTTTGTTATAATGTATTATTATGAAATGCAGATTAAAAAAACCGGCCAAGTGCGAGTCTGACCCGCGCACAGAGGGTTCCGTATAAACAACTATACCTATTCACCAGAATAAAAAGGTAACATTACTAACGTTCATAAACAATTAAATCACCGAAGATTGCTCTAACGAAGGGATAAAATTAACTTTGCTACTCGAAAACTGTTGTCCCCACACATCAATATAGGTACAACATTTTTACTTTTCCAATTACATTTTAGTAAGGTAAACAATCGTTTCAGCAATTCGCGCCATTAGTAAAGTATTTTACAATAATCCACAATATTCAATATTTTTCTTTTGTAAATTTCAAAATTTAAATTTAGAACATAAATAATCATGCCAGGATGCTTTCAATAACATGGTAATACATCGTCAAATTAATAAAACTTCTTTTTTATCCTTCTTCATTGAAGTAGATAAAAAAATCTAAAGTTCCCCTTTTTTTGTTATTATTGATAGGCTCGCGCTTGACTACTAGTTTTTTACCCGGCTGCAAGGAAAGGGTTATGTTTTTCGCGCGTATCTTGTATGTTTGTATTTATGTATGTTTGTATGTATGTAATATTCTTTATTACCTCATATCTGTCAAACTAATTGACGGATTTTTATAATTAAGACATCGTTAGATAGGTATTGATCGCCCAAGTGTTCTTAGCTAAGTGCCTTTAGAAAAAAAGGAACATGGCGGATTATGAGCGCCTTAATGTGGGAGATGCAATGCAATTTTTTTTTTCTTCCTTACCCATCGAGTGGGGTATCAAAATGAAGGGTTTTTAGAGAAGATTTAAAAAATATATAACAATTATATGTTTATATGTATGTACCTAATTCGAAAAAATATGTTAACTAAAAAGTTATAAATAAAAAAAGTTAATTCAAAAACCCTCCTGCTTAAAAAGCGAACTAAAAAGACGTAAACAAGAAGAAAATCATGTTGTGCAGTAGGAGGATACATCTCGTATTAGTCAGCCAGCTCGCAAATATGTATCCTCCGACTGCTTAAATATGATTTTCTTCTTGTTTACGTCTTTTTAGTTCGCTTTTTAAGCAGGCGGGTTTTTTGATTTTTTTAATTAACTTTTTTATTTGCAAAGAGTTTATTAGATACTTGTGCATTTGTAAAGCCTACTTAGCTGTGATAGTTTTCCGTTTAATATCGTAAGATAGGTAGGTATACAACAAAAAAATTAACCCATATTTCTCTCACGCTATAACTTAAGGCTATAGCGTGACTAACGGCTTTACATTCGCTAATTCTTTGTTTGTTGTGTTTTTTATAGTTAGTAACTATCTTAAAGTAGGTACTCATAGTAATAGAATATTATAAATGTCAATGTGGCGATCGACGCCTTGGGGGTACAATATCCAGCAGTGGACGTCTGTCGGCTGAAATGATGATAGTAATAGAAACTATTATAGAATGTATACAATTGTGTGATGTCAGTGCCACCTTTGCAAAACCCAGTAGAATAATCCTCCATACCGTACCGTAGTTGGAACCAATTACCACTCCAAGGTATCGACGCCTGGGTCGCGGATAAATTTGAAAAAGAGTTACCGCGGCCCTGGCTCAAGCAACTGAAGGAACACGGGTGGGTTTTAGTCAGTAAAAGTCAATCAATATCCAGCAGTGGACGTCTGTCGGCTGAAATGATGATGATGATAGTAATAGTAGGTACAGCTTGGCAAAAAAGAGTCTGACGCGGTGACAGTTAACAAAAAATAAAAGAAATATTGGCTCGCGTTTGACCACTGTCTCACCTGATGCTATAATTATAATTTATAACATGTTTGCTCAAGCCAGACAGTGATATTTTTTTTACTGAAATGTAAACTATAATAATATATTATAAGGTTTTTGTTGCAATAAAGTTTGAATTTTTTCAACAGCTTATTTTTATGTAAGCGTTGCCATAACCCGCTAAATGTGTCGACGGATTGTCAAATTGGCAACACTGCACAAACAACCTAAAAAACCGGCCAAGTGTGGTCCGGGTCCGGGTTCCATTTTTACCCTTTGGGTACGGAACCCTAAAAATATGTTCTTTAAAATAAGTTGCCATGATTAAAGTCGTGTTGCAATCTATTTTATTTAGATTCCAAAGGTGGGAGAAATTTTCATTGGTTAAATTAAAATTTGAGTTTGCTGGTCAGGGTCCGGGGGCCCCCTGAGCTTGGGGGCCCGGTGCACGGTACCACGGGTCTAACCCTCCGGTAGCTGTCGGTTCGATTCCCAGTAAGAAAACTACTGCTTGAAAGTGTCGACGCCAGCAAAGAGCAAACGGATATCTAAAAAATCACTGTTTTCAGGTGCCGTGAGCTTTTTTAACGCGAAAATGTTATAACTTCTACAAGAACAATGCTATCTTTTCAAAGCAATAGTTAATTAATATGGCATTTTGAAGAAAACAGTGATATAAGTTTTTTTCGTTTTCTTGCCAATCATCATCATCATTTATAGTCCACTGTTGGACATAGGCCTCCCCCAGGCGTCGCCACATTGACCGATCCCGTGCATCTCGAATCCAGCGCCTTCCCGCAACCTTAACCAGATAAACGGTCCACCAACTGGGAGGCCTTCCAACGCATCATCTTCCGATTCGCGGTCGCCATTACAGAACATTTCAGCCCTATCGGCCATCCGTTCTGCGAACAACGTGCCCTGCCCACTGCCACTTAAGTTTCGCAATTCTTCGGGCTAAGGGCCTAAACACATAACCGCGTTGCGTGCCGCAACGCCGAAATCGGCGTTGGAAATTCTGGGGTTAACTATGCATTTCGGGCTGAAACACAACGCAGATGTCGGCGTTGCGGTGCCGCAACGCTATTATGTATTTCAGCCCTAAATCGGTAATTTTGGTTCTCGTGCGGATATCCTCATTTCTGAAGCGATCACACAAGGAAACTCCTAGCATAATAGCCCTCTCCTTTGCCCTTTGGGTGACTTTAAACTGTTTTATAAGGCCCATTCTAAGCGACCACGTCTCAGTCCCGTAGGTTATTACTGGTAACATACACTGATCATAGACTTTTGCCTTGAGACACTGCGGTAAATTAGACGAGAAGATACCGCTCAACTTCCCGAACGCCGCCCAGCCGAGTCGGATTCGACGGTTGACCTCTTTCTCGAAGTTAGACCTACTCAACTGGACCGTATACATAATCGTCTACAACTTCGAGTGTAGAGTCTCCGATCTTGATAGGAGTGGGTATTACATGGGCATTCACGATGACATTGGTTTAGTCCATGTTCATTTTAGGACCCACTTTTTCGGAAGCTCTACTGAGGTCATCGAGCATTGTACTGAGGCTCTTCATTTCATGGTCTCCATCGTCGGCAAACCGAAGCCATACCATACAATACATACTCGCTATTAACGTTGATGCCCAGCCTTCTCCAGTCCAGAACCTTGAAGACATCCTCCAGCGCAGCAGTGAACAGGTTCGGAAAAATAATGTCTCCCTGTCTCACGCCGCGTTGGAGAAGGATTGGTTTTGAGATCTGATCCTGAAGACGGACTGAAATGGTAGCGTTTTTGTACACACACTTCAACACCTCAATGAGGAGGACTGCAGTACAGAGCCCAAGTCTCGATCATATCGAAGGCTTTCTTGTAGTCCACAAACGCTAAATAGAGAGGCCTTGCCAAACTTTGCTATAATTTATTTTTTATAGGTAGTAATCTAGTTTGTTATAATGTATTATTATGAAATGCAGATTAAAAAAACCGGCCAAGTGCGAGTCTGACCCGCGCACAGAGGGTTCCGTATAAACAACTATACCTATTCACCAGAATAAAAAGGTAACATTACTAACGTTCATAAACAATTAAATCACCGAAGATTGCTCTAACGAAGGGATAAAATTAACTTTGCTACTCGAAAACTGTTGTCCCCACACATCAATATAGGTACAACATTTTTACTTTTCCAATTACATTTTAGTAAGGTAAACAATCGTTTCAGCAATTCGCGCCATTAGTAAAGTATTTTACAATAATCCACAATGTTCAATATTTTTCTTTTGTAAATTTCAAAATTTAAATTTAGAACATAAATAATCATGCCAGGATGTTTTCAATAAAATGGTAATACATCGTCAAATTAATAAAACTTCTTTTTTATCCTTCTTCATTGAAGTAGATAAAAAAATCTAAAGTGCCCGTTTTTTTATTTTTTTATTATTATTGATAGGCTCACGCTTGACTACTAGTTTTTTACCCGGCTGCAAGGAAAGGGTTATGTTTTTCGCGCGTATCTTGTATGTTTGTATGTATATAATATTTTTTATTACCTCATATCTGTCAAACTAATTGACGGATTTTTTTAATTAAGACATCGTTAGATAGGTATTGATCGCCCAAGTGTTCTTAGCTAAGTGCCTTTAAAAAAAAAGGAACATGGCGGATTTTGAGCGCCTTAATGTGGGAGATGCAATGCAATTTTTTTTTTCTTCCATACCCATCGAGTGGGGTATCAAAATGAAGGGTTTTTAGAGAAGATTTCAAAAATATATAACAATTATATGTTTATATAATTGATTAATGAACCTAATTCGAAAAAATATGTTAACTAAAAAGTTATAAATAAAAAAAGTTAATTCAAAAAATCAAAAAACCCTCCTGCTTAAAAAACAAACTAAAAAGACGTAAACAAGAAGAAAATCATGTTGTGCAGTAGGAGGATACATCTCGTATTAGTCAGCCAGCTCGCAAATATGTATCCTCCGACTGCATAACATGATTTTCTTCTTGTTTACGTCTTTTTAGTTCGCTTTTTAAGCAGGCGGGTTTTTTGATTTTTTTAATTAACTTTTTTATTTGCAAAGAGTTTATTAGATACTTGTGCATTTGTAAAGCCTACTTAGCTGTGATAGTTTTCCGTTTAATATCGTAAGATAGGTAGGTATACAACAAAAAAATTAACCCATATTTCTCTCACGCTATAACTTAAGGCTATAGCGTGACTAACGGCTTTACATTCGCTAATTCTTTGTTTGTTGTGTTTTTTATAGTTAGTAACTATCTTAAAGTAGGTACTCATAGTAATAGAATATTATAAATGTCAATGTGGCGATCGACGCCTTGGGGGTACAATATCCAGCAGTGGACGTCTGTCGGCTGAAATGATGATAGTAATAGAAACTATTATAGAATGTATACAATTGTGTGATGTCAGTGCCACCTTTGCAAAACCCAGTAGAATAATCCTCCATACCGTACCGTACCGTAGTTGGAACCAATTACCACTCCAAGGTATCGACGCCTTGGGGGTCCAATATCCAGCAGTGGACATCTGTCGGCTGAAATGATGATGATGATAGTAATAGTAGGTACAGCTTGGCAAAAAAGAGTCTGACGCGGTGACAGTTGGAACTAAAAATAAAACTAACTAGTTATCCAAAATAACCTACCTATTACTTGCCTATTTTTACCTATTAGTACTAAGAGTAGTTAGAGTAATTAAAAATTAATAACAAGTATCAAAAACTGTTGAGTCATAGTATTTTGGGTTGTGATGACAACTCGTCACTCTAGCTGTGTCGTCGCTATCCTTATTAGGTCACTTTCAGTAATACGTCACTTTGTACATGTAGTCAGCTTCCTAATTTGTCACAAGCCGTATTACGTCTCTTTCCCAACTCGTCCGACGCCTGGGGTATATAGGTGCGATAGTGGCGACCTCATATATTCCACACTCTTTTTTGCCAAGCTGTACCTATCTAATATAGAATGTTACAATTGTGTGATGTCAGTGCCACCTTTGCAACCCAGTGGAATAATCCTCCATACCGTACGTACGTAGTCGGAACCAATTACCACTCCAAGGTTACGTGGAATTGCTTTGCGGTGATTTCCCATAGGTTCAGGGAGTTTTCTTCCATGTAGCCTCTGATGCATAGATATGTTGTATGAGCCGGCAGCCAGCCAGCCATTCGCGCTGCTCTATCTGATGAAAGAGGGTCATTCTGTTTTTGCGAGCTTAGAAAAACGACTGTGTTACCAAAGAAGACTTACTTACTTGTTACCAAGGTTTCCTAGCGGTTACATTTCGGTAAGTGTGCGATGGAATTGCAAGATGTAATTCCGCCTAGCCCGTTGCATCATCGGAGTAGGTACCAGACTACAGATGGCGCATCGCCAATGTACTACGGCGTTGCGCCATCAGTAGGTACATGGTCGACATGTCACCCAAACGCACTAAACGTTTTGGAAATACTTTCATTACTTAGGTACGGCTAAGGGACCACGCGCACTACGCGGCCACGACCAAATGAAAAAAAGAAACCATTTGCGACCGCGTGACGTTCATAAGGTTTCTTTTGTTAATCTGGTCTTGGCCGCGTAGAGCGCGAGGTCCCTAAGAAGTGGAACGCCCTGCCGGAGTCTGTTTCCGGATAGCTACAACCTGGGTATATAAAAGTCAGGAGTGAATAGGTTACTTCTAGGCAAGCGTGCTACACCGTTGAATATATCTTCACTTACCGGTAAAGCCCGAGCCCATCTTTAATAAAAAAAAATCCTAGCCACAAAATTCTGGGTTAAGTCTCGTATTTTTTCATTACAACTCGCCCATTCCAGCGGCACTGGACGGCCAATCCAGTGTTGGAATAAGGTTGGTTTTTAGGGTTCCGTACCCAAAGGGTAAAAACGGGACCCTATTACTAAGACTTCGCGATCCGTCTGTCTGTGTGTCTGTCACCAGGCTGTATCTTATGAACCGTGATAGCTAGACAGTTGAAATTTTCACAGATGATGTATTTCTGTTGCCGCTATAACAACAAATACTAAAAACAGAATAAAATAAATATTTAAGGAGGGCTCCCATACAACAAACGTGATATTTTTGCCGTTTTTTGCTCAATATTAATAACAGCAACAGGTAGACGCTTGAAATATTCACAGAATGTTTAGTTTAGTCCCCAAAATATGTCTTTGTAAATAGATTCCTTACATTCTTAGGTCCATTTCTGTACAATAGATTAAATAGAAAATTAAGTATCTATAAATTAAATTATTTTAGCTGTAAAAAGACTATTCTTGAACATCTACTTAGCTTATCTTACGGAGAGACAGAAGATCTCCTGACTGTAACAAAATAATATTTTTGCTTTGTCTTTAATTTATTCATATACAAGCTATACCATTGTTAATTTATTATTATAATAAGTTTTAAGCACTTTATAGCCTGAAACACAGGTTCAACCTAGTTCAGGCAAATAAGCAACTGTCTTCTTTTATATTTTTAAGATATTTTTATTGTAAAATGTGCCTTATGTTATGAATAAACGATATTATTATTAGTTGTATATTTACTTCAAAAAATAATAATTATTAAATTAAAATAAAATAAATGAATGGGGGCTCCCATACAACAAACGTGATTTTTTGCTCGATATTAATAACGGCAACAGGTAAACGCTTGAAATATTCACAGAATGTTTAGTTGTATATTCACGTCAAAAAATAATAATGATAAAATAAAATAAATTAAGGGGGGGCTTCCATACAACAAACGTGATTTTTTTGCAGTGTTTTGCGATAATGGTACGGAACCCTTCGTGTGCGAGTCCGACTCGCACTTGGCCGGTTCTTATTATTTTTCTACTACATCAGTTACTTCTTATACATAAGCGCCGACGCTCTCTATTTTGTGCCTGTGGTAACACGTGTGCTTCAAAAACGACTCCTACAACGTAAAAGCGTTTTTAATGTCTTATATTTTACAGTGAATTTGCGTTTGATTGTTTTATCAGAAGAGTTAAATAATGGATAAAAACAAACATGTATGGAATAGTCATCAAGTATCTTTATTCTGCAGCAACATTCTGTGCTTGTTTTGCTGCCTGTCTTTCCTTCTTCCTCTTCACGAGGAACTTCTTCTTCTCTTCTGGGGTCTTCTTCAATCCCTTCATCTTGCGAGTCTGTAGTCTGTTGATGTCCTGTTTGCCCATGTGCACGCGACCCATCTTGGAACCAAAAGCATCCCTGGAAATGTTCTTCTTAGTGATTGGTTTAAGCTCCCTGGGAACCCTGCAAGCTTCCTTGAACAGGTCATCTGATCCTAATCTAGTCCTTCTCAGTTTGAAGTCTATTGATGGACCTGAAAATAAAAAAGTTTCATGTAGTAGAAAATATTTCTTTTTTTATATACCGGGTAAAACGGGGTAAATAGAACCTCAGGGGTGAATGGGAACAAAACTTTGAAGAGAATTTTCACATTATTAAAAAATTGTTTACATCTTAATAGGTACTCCAATATCCTACTGTCCTACTTCCTATCCTACTAATATTATAAATGCAAAAGTTTGTAAGGATGGATGTATGTATGTTTGTTACTCTTTCATGCTAAAACTACTGAACGTATCTGGATGAAATTTGGCACAGAGATAGATTATAGTTAGCGCACATACAAAAGCACTTCAAGTAAAAAGTTGAAGCCACATTCTTACAGGCGCTTCATTGTTTTTTTTTTCTAAAACCATCTTGGCATTTTTATTGCCTTTCCAATTAAAATGGTATGGGGCACATCGGTTGGATGGTTTCAAAGTCTGTAAAGGATATAGATAGGTACAAAAAATTAATTATATTAAGATTTATATTGCAAAGAAACTAATTAGATTTCCGTCAACCACTGTTGATTTTCGAAGGTACTAAATCGGGTACTAGATACTGGTTTAATCAGAATTATGTAATGCTTGTAGATTTGGAGTACAGGCAACCAGTGACCAGTGGGACCAGTGTTATCGTGAAATGCTGCTTATGCCGTGTGACGTACAAAAATTTCAGGATAGGTACAAAATAGTACTAAATGGGTTCTAAATATTCGTGGTAGAATCTATCAATTAAAAGAGTTGGTCCCGCCATTATGATGTTTATGAAAATCATAATGGGGTTGGTCCATTCACGCGGGCGAAGCCGCTGGCAGAAGCTAGTATTAAAAAATTACTTAAAAAAACGATGCTTTGTTTGAAACCAATAAAATTGTATCACAGTTATAATCTTATCAAAGTTTTGTGCCCATTCACCTCTGAGGTTCTATTCACCCCGTTTTACGGTACTATCCTATATTTTCCCACTACTGGACAAAGGCCTTTCATTTATTTATAAATTAACACACAATATTCCTTAATATACGAAAGAGAAGTTTGCTGGCTATTATATAATAAGAGGTGGTTTCACACCTGTTCAATATTTTTGCACACCTTTTACAAGCATTAAATCAACAAAATGTCTTTAAATATTAGTTAAAAAGCTAACATTCCATGAAAGGATAGATATTGCACCATGGGTAATAAACATAATGAGTTTCTCAGAAATCATTGAGGCAATACCACATACCTATTTCCTCCAGCTCTATTCTTGGTGTCCGTTGGCCACTCTTCTTTAGCTGTATCCTATAGGACCGAAAGAAGATTTTGCCATCCTCAGTAGCTGTGAAACTGATCACATGCTCCAAACCTTGCAGTCTTATTGTTTCTACCTGCAATTGAAAAGTGACACATTAAGATATAAATGTAGGTACTGATGTATGAGTATTCTAGTAACTGCACATATAGCAAAAGAATGGGAAAAATGCAATGATGAAAGGGAAGTCTTTGCCCTGTAGTAGCAAGCAACAGACTTATAATAATAATAGTCTAGAAAAACAACAAATAAAAGATGTACCTATTTGCGAAACAAGTGATGATTTCTTGCTGGGATTATTTTTATTTTGACACTAAAATACTCTGTGAACAGTTTAAGGGTACTATTCTATTGAATGCGTGACATTTCACAGATTTATTAACAATTCTATATACCTATATGTAGATAAACAGAAAGATATAATACTCTTTATTGTCTACTATAGTCATCACAATCTAAGAAGCCCTTTGACATTTCTTATTTTACATGCCGCAATAACTTTCTACATAAGAAATTGAAAAATCAAATTCATAATCCTAATTAAATACTATGTTACCGATACACTATGACAATGAGTATCATTTGCAAGCATCAAGTTTAATTATTACTAGCTGGGCCCCATGGCTTCACTCCCGTGGACCACCGCACTGGACCCGTTTTGGGGATTAAAAAATAGCCTATGTCACTCAGGAATAATGTAGCTTGGCGAAAGAATTTTTTAAATCGGTCCAGTAGTTTCGTAGCCTATTCGGTACAAACAAACAAAAAAATCTTTCCTCTTTATAATATTTGTATAGATTACGTTTTTTATAGCTGTCAAAACGGGCCTTTTATTTTTTGACAACTATAAAACATCTTTTAATTAAGAACAAGAGTTACATACTTTTTCTCTATAAAAGAAATCAGTGAAAAGTGATTTCAATCTCTTCAAATCTTGGTTCAAGTCCCATGCTGGCCCATTGAAAACCAAGCAAGGTTTGATGCCAGCCAGCACTTTCATATTGTGGAACTCTGACATTGCTTTGTAGTTGTCTGCGCCGAGTTCTATCATATCCAGGATGCCATAGTCAAATGTGCGGCCAAGTACTATGTTGTGGGGCCTCTTCTTTGAGTTGGAGCCAACTCCAAATAGAGCTGCTTCTTTTTTGTAGCATAATCTGTAATCAATGATAGAGATATTAGAAATTACCACATGTGAGGTCGTAATATCAATCTGTGGTGTTATAGGAGAGAACATGTTATGTAAGGGACGGCTGGAAACATTTGATTGAGTGATTTAGTTAAGTACCATTAAGGATAGTTTAGTCGGTACATGCTGGGGTCCCACCCATACATGCAAAGTGTTTTCCTAATACTTTCTTTGTGCGCACAGCTAAGGAGTGAAATTCCCTTCCGGAGTCTTTTGGTCTTTAAGTCAAGAGTGAACAGGTTACTTTTAGGCAAGTGTGCTTCACCATAGACCACATCATTGCTTAACATCAGGCAAGATAGTGGTCAAACGCGAAAGGTTCAGGATTCAATAATTCATCAAACTAAGAAGTTGTATCCTGAATTCAGTTGATAAACAAAATGTTATCCATAAGGTACTAAGTTTACAGAATGATAGAATTTTGCTCACCGTTAAATAAAACTATAAAATTAGGTTATGAATAAACCGCCTGACAACTAGAAAACCGTGTTTTTCAATTACTTACTTCTCAATGAGCGTCGGGTCTTCAAATGGAACAAAGTCATTTTTACGGCTAAGGTACGCTCCATCAGGTTTCTTCAAATCATAAATGTCTTTTAATAGTTTCCGTGTACGCTCTGAAGGGTTCCGACCCTGAATAAAGAGGGCTTGTTTGGGCCCTTCAATCGGTTTCGGCTCCTTTGATTGCAAAACCTTTTTACCTTTTCTTGTTGTAGGTTTCCTGTAATTAAATAGATAAGTCTCGTTAGTTTTTAGTCTTATATACGAACAATATCGTTTCTAAATAAGGTTTTCTTACTTTACTCTCTGTATTATACCCATTTTGGAACTTATATCTATAAATCGTGAACCAAAATTATAAACACGCACGTGGTTCTCAACAAAAGACAGATCAGAACAGAAATTAGGCTTGTCGAAAAAATATCGATACATCGATATATCGATATTTCTGATTCGATATATCGATATTTTTTGCCGATATATTTTCTTTCGATACATCGATATATCGATACAAAATATTCAATATCGAAAAACGTATCGAAAACGATATTTTTTTTCAAATTTAATTTATTAGCAGAATATTTAAAAGCCGTAAAAGATAGGAACGAACGGCAAATTACTGTAACGTCTATGACTTGAATTTTTATGAATGTATTGAGTTTTGTTTGTGTTGCGGCCGCCGCAGGCCGCGGTGGCCATCATCCGTCACTCTTCACTTACTTTCAAATGTGAGTTCTTTTGCGTTGTGTGTGTGTGGTCGTGTCATCTTCTAATATTTTTAGAAGATTGCTACTTGGTTTTTGAAATTTTAAAATTTTGCCTATTAAAAAGGATTAACGATTAAAATACCTTCGTTTTTATTAAGACTCTCAACATAAAAAAAAAATACATTTTGTATAAAAAATAGTACTACCTTATATTTAGCCAGACTGAACATATACATATATATAGAATACATTATTATTTTTAAACCGAAAATCTTTAAAAATTTGGCCGATATATCGATATATCGATATTTTTTCCTCGATATATCGAGGTCGATATTGATATTTTATTAAATATCGATACATCGATATATCGATATATTTGTGCACTTCCGACATCCCTAACAGAAATGTCAGAAAATCAGGCAATGACAGAAAGTCAGGCTACTGTCAAAATGAATCTGAGAGTTTCAAAATCGGGTACAAAACATTTTTGTAGCATTTACTATTGCCACACTCTTCCAACTAAGGCGAATAGAACTCTTTCTTTCTCTCTTGCAATAAAACCATGACCGAAGTGCATGCGTTATCGTTTTATCGTTACCAGACTGTACTGGAACGTGAGCGCCTGTCAATAATAATAAACTGTCATGTAATCATTTAATCAATGTCAACTTCAGCTGTCATTTTCTACAACACTTCATTACACGCAGAATTTTCCACCCGAATACGACGACAGCGGAACTTAAATGGCAGTGGGCAAACCACATTGCTCGCAAAAACGATGGTTGATGGGGCCAAAAGATCTGGAGTGGCGACCGCGAACCGGAAGTCGATGCTTACTAGGTAGACCCATGTCCTGGTTAAGGTTGCGGGAATCTGCTTCATGCGAGACGCACGATATCGGTAAATGTGGCAACACCTGGGGGGAGCATATATCCAGCAGTGGACGTCTTTCGGCTGAATCGATGATGATGATGATAATACACCGCGAAATTCAAAACATATTTCTTTGTAAAACATGTTTTAGTGATACTCGTATTTCTGGGCATTTTAACTTGTACCCTTGTAACTGGAACCCTAAAAAGTAGTTTTCCATGCACCTCAGCATGGAAAACTACTTTTTAGGGTTCCTAAGTCAACAAGGAACCCTTACAGTTTCGCTCTGTCCTTCTGTCCGTCCGCAGCTTATCTCAGAGAATCTAAGTACTAGAAAACTATAATTTGGCATGGATATAAACATTAATAATTCCGACAAAGTGGTAAAATAAAATCATGAATTTGTTTTTTTTTTTGGTATTCCTCCTATATACACTTTGCATGTATGGGTGGGACCCCAGCATGTACCGACTAAACTATCCTTAATGGTACTTAACTAAATCACTCAATCAAATGTTTCCAGCCGTCCCTTACATAACATGTTCTCTCCTATAACACCACAGATTGATATTACGACCTCACATGTGGTAATTTCTAATATCTCTATCATTGATTACAGATTATGCTACAAAAAAGAAGCAGCTCTATTTGGAGTTGGCTCCAACTCAAAGAAGAGGCCCCACAACATAGTACTTGGCCGCACATTTGACTATGGCATCCTGGATATGATAGAACTCGGTGCAGACAACTACAAAGCAATGTCAGAGTTCCACAATATGAAAGTGCTGGCTGGCATCAAACCTTGCTTGGTTTTCAATGGGCCAGCATGGGGCTTGAACCAAGATTTGAAGAGATTGAAATCACTATTCACTGATTTCTTTTATAGAGAAAAAGTATGTAACTCTTGTTCTTAAAGATGTTTTATAGTTGTCAAAAAATAAAAAGCCCGTTTTGACAGCTATAAACAACGTAATCTATACTTATATTATAAAGAGGAAAGATTTTTTTGTATGTTTGTACCGAATAGGCTCCGAAACTACTGGACCGATTTAAAAAATTCTTTCGCCAAGCTACATTATGCTTGAGTGTAACTGTAAGTTTTGCGCCATCCTGTATTAATTTTCTATCGTGTCAGTAGTAGGATTCAGAAAATGTAAGCAAAGTGATCTTTCACTATTAGTACCTTCCCGTGGAAATCGATCCCACCAGACCTCCGGAATGGAAGTCCAACACGACGGTAGTTCAGTTTATGCTCATTGTACGAGTATATCAATTTACATGTAATTTTTATAATTCGATAAAATAATAAAGTTGAGCAAATTTTGCAGTCTACGCGAAAAAGACGAGGGCGGAAAGCTATGTTTGGATATTATTTGCAATATCCCGCAAGAACTGCAAAAAACGAAACAGCTAAAATCGTGTCCTCGTCCACGCAAGCGAAGCTACGAGCGGAAAGCTACATAGTTCTATATAAAGGGTCTTTCAACAAGGTCGGGTCGATGTTAAAATTGAATAAAACAAGATGTGTGGTGAGATATTAACGAAATTTATTTTTTATTTAAAAGGCCCATTTTATTTAAATTTAGTTATTTAAATGTCCGCCGCGGCTTCGTATGGTGGCACGAATCCGAGAGGTCCAATTTTTAATGACTCTGCTGCATAGATCCGGCTGAGTCCGAGCGATAGCCTGCGTTATGTTGGCTTTCAGGGCAACGGTCGAATGTGGTTTATTGGCATAGACCTGCGACTTCAGAAAACCCCACAAGAAAAAGTCTAGCGGAACTCTAACTCTACCCTCAAACCGTTCATGCAGAATGTCGATTGTGTCGTTCGCTGTGTGGCAAGTAGCGCCATCTTGCTGGCACCACATGTCGTTCACGTCCATATTATTCAATTCAAGCCAAAAGAAATTGTTTATCATTGATATGTAGCGCTCGCTCGATCTATGTAGCAGAGTCATTAAAAATTAGACCTCTCGGATTCGTGCCATCATACGAAGCCGCGGCGGACATTTGAACGATGTCATATTCCATCCATAATGGCATAAATGGGCCTTTTAAATAAAAAATAAATTTCGTTAATATCTCACACACATCTTGTTTTATTCAATTTTAACATCGACCCGTCCTTGTTGAAAGACCCTTTATATTACCTAGCCTGTGGGCAGTTCGTTACAATATGGTGAGGCGCCTAACCGGTTTTTTGGGTTAAAGTTGTGAAATATGACAATTTATCGCCAGAGGGATCATGCCAAAATAAACCAGACAAGCGCGAGTCTGACTCGCGTACCGACGGTTTCGTACACACTTGTACCTATGTATTTTTTTTGTTGTGTTGATATTTTAATAAAACCAACTTCTGCTGTTCGTATTGTGTAATGGACCGTGTACACAGGGCCATTCCATAAGCCATTCCACTGAGCCAATACAATATTGGCATCGTGTAAATAGAGACAGTCCACTGCATTGGATTGTCCTCAAGCCATTGATGAAGCCAGTCCATTGTTATATAACAAATTTGAATTGGAAATGTGGTTTGGATAGTGTATTGGCTTCATGTGAACGTATGTTCCCGTCCGAGCCAGTTAGTACCATTCCACTCAAAGAGTATGTAACACTACGTTTAATTCCACTAGTTGTTTTCAATACGACACACGTGTTTTTGATTTATTTGTTCTTCTCTAACATATCCAAAATCTCTTTATTACCTTGAGTGCCTTTTAGCAACTTTAGATCCAAAAACAATTGAAAAGAAAAAAAATCTATTGTGTCTGCTAATTAACACTCAAGGGGTAACGTTTTTTTTTTTTTTAACGTAGCTCGAATCTGAACTACTTATCTGTAAATGAACGACACCAATTTTGCGCTTTTCATTGGATTGGCTATTAAGCCATTAGGGTTGGCTCAGTGGAATGGCTCATCGAAAGCCCTCGTGTAAATGGTCCATAATACAAAGAGTTACAGACGAACAACGATGTGATCCTATAAGGATTGCTCTTTTCCTTTTAAGGTACCGACGGAGCTCTGACTAAACCAAACAGCTTCGTGATTGTTTTGCATTTTGGTATTTTAATCAAATACACGATAAAATGATAAAAAATTATTTAATACGTAAAACTTAGGAATGCTAGCTAGATAAACAGAAAAGGCGTTGTTCAGTAGGTCAGCCACTTACGTAGACGATTTTAATTTGTATTATGAACATGGAGTAGAAAAGTTACTTTTAGAGAATATTTATGTATGTGTTTATTTTATAAAATAAAATAAAAAACAAAATTTAAAACTGCAGCTTTGTTGTGGTTCTCGATAACCCTGGCCCGAGATTAGAGTTGCCAGATGGTCGGAGTCCCGGTGTCTGTGTGTAATCCCGTGTTCGATTGAGATGAAATTTCTTGTCAAAAGTCCTATTTGTTTAGGGACTATAGAATAGAATAGAATTTCTCTTTATTCAAGTATCCATGACTCAAAAAAAAGGTTTGTAAAACTTACAACTATGTTAGTAACACAGATATTAACAAACTGACACTACAAAAACAAAACAGCAAATAACAGTGGATCACCGTTGCGTCAACAGCGACCCACGAAAACACAGTCTTGGCGATACGAAATCATACTTAGGATACTGTTGGAGCCGCCCCACACCCTGCGCACCATGGATGCGCATCTTTTGCGCATGGTTGTGTAGGAATAATCTACATGCGCATCCGCAAACATCCCCGACGCGCTACAGAAGCGAGGCAGCCCCACCAGCATCCTAAACGCATTGTTGTACTGAACGCGGAGAGCGTTGTACGATCTTTGCGTATATCTAGCCCACAGGCTGCTGGTGTAAAAGGACGTACAGTAGGCTTGAAAGAGCGTTATTTACTATGACTTCCTTGACGAAAATTGTTCATTGCCATGGGCTCAAGGAGTTTTTAAAATATGACTACCCATTTCCGTTACACTGTACAGTTATGCCAAAGAAAAATACATAGATTTTACAGTACAAGGTGTACGTATCGTTGCAGTGCCGTAGAGGTGACGTAGCAACGTTGTAACTGTGTCGTAGCAGGTCGTACCGTCATAAGGTGGCGTAGCAACGTCGTAGCTGTACATGACGATGTCGTAGCTGTCTCACAGATAAAGGTGGCGTAGCTGTATCGTAGCTGCTTGAGTAAGGTGGCGTAGCAGTGCCTTAGCTGTGTCGTAGCATGACAATGTCGTAGTTGTGTCTCAGAGGTGGCGTAGCAGCACCGTAGCAAGACGTAGTGACGATGCCGTAGCTATGTCGTAGCAGCACCGTAGCTGTCTCGAAGCGTAGTCGTAGCGTAGAAGTGTAGACCGTAGACGTAACGTCAGCGTATAGCTATGCCGTGGTACCTAACCTTCTCAGTAGTTATACACTCTATTTCTATGTTATATGTTTTTTTTATACTTTGCCTCACACTATTAATTTCTTCCTGTATCTTGCTTAACCACTGCGCCAACCGTGCGCCCTTAATATGTGGCTAATTCAATTTAGTTAGGTACTACAATCGTGACAATCTAAGAAGTCCGATGACGTTTCTCATTTTACATGCTGCGATAACTTTGTACATAAAAAATAGAAAAATCAAATTCATGATCATAATTAATTACTTTGTTACCCATAACCTATAACAACAAGTTTAATTCGTAAGCATCAAGTTTAATTATTATAAAGTATTTTTACCGGCCAAGTGCGAGTCGGACTCGCGCACGAAGGGTTCCGTACCATTATCGCAAAAAAACACAAAAAAAACCGGCCAAGTGCGAGTCGGACTCGCACACGAAGGGTTCCGTACCATTATCGCAAAACACTGCATAAAAATCACGTTTGTTGTATGGGAGCCCCCCTTAATTTATTTTATTTTAATTTATTAATTATTATTTTTTGAAGTAAATATACAACTAAACATTCTGTGAATATTTCAAGCGTCTACCTGTTGCCGTTATTAATATCGAGCAAAAAACGGCAAAAATATCACGTTTGTTGTATGGGAGCCCCCCTTAAATGTTAATTTTATACTGATTTTAGTATTTGTTGTTATAGCGGCAACAGAAATACATCATCTGTGAAAATTTGAACTGTCTATCTATCACGGTTCATGAGATACAGCCCGGTGACAGACGGACAGACAGACAGACAGACAGACAGACAGACAAACAGACAGACGGACCGCGGAGTCTTAGTAATAGGGTTCCGTTTTTACCCCTTGGGTACGGAACCCTAAAAAGACACGTTTGTTGTATGGGAGCCTCACTTAAATATTTATTTTATTCTGTTTTTAGTATTTGTTGTTATAGCGGCAACAGAAATACATGATCTGTGAAAATTTCAACTAGCTAGCTATCACGGTTCATGAGATACAGCCTGGTGACAGACAGACAGACGGACAGTGGAGTCAGTAATAGGGTCCAGTTTTTACCCTTTGGGTACGGAACCCTAAAAAAGGATAAGTAACTTAAGTAAGTAGTGTGGTTACAAGGAATTGGAAAATGGATAGATGTCAATCTACTTACATCTAATATGTCAGGGATACCAACCGGTTTCGTTTTTAGAGCGTTTAACATTAGGTTCTTTTTTATGGTGCGGTTTTCCTTATGGCACAGGTAACTCGGTTATTCCTAAGCGTTGTGCGATACGTTCGAAAAACCAGTAATACGAGTCTGTCAAAGCATATCATTTATGCTAATCCTACTTAGAATTTGCTGTTGGTGGTCTGTTTAACTCATAGGGGTACCCTGTTTTGCATTATTGTTTATCTGTTTCGTGGTCAATCTAATGTGCAGCCTACACTTTTATGTAGCAATATTTATTGATTCAATGAAAATCATGAACCTTTCCTTGTTGAGAAGAAACCTACCTAGTTTGCATAACCTACATGGATGAACATTTGAATATTATCAATAGAGGAGTAATCATCCTCATTATTGTTTATGGCACTTTTTAGAAGGTATTTTTCGAGTCGAGCATAGTGGGTTTATGGTATCTACATACTTTTCAGCTTACATAATAGGGTTCTGAAAATAAGATTTAGATTAATAAAAAAATATTGGACACGTGTTTTTTCTTTTGACACGTATACATAAAGTGACGACGATATAATGCGTTGAAATATCGTGAAATGTCACGCCACTACTACACTTTATACTGCCTTAGTGACGTCACAAGCCTCCACTCCTGAACTTTGATGCGCTTTAACTTTGTAATTTTATTGATTTGGTAAAGCAAAAAATTCTTGTCCAATATTATTTGTAAATGTCACTGACGGACTAAATAGAATTATAATTTTTCCACTCAGGAAACATCCCTATTATGTACTTTCGGCTTCAGAATTGCCTGACTAATTAGCTGAAACTGAGCGAAGCTATTATACATGAGCTCATCACGTGTCTAACTCGTGTTGTGAGACACGTGAGAAAATCGCCAAAATAAGGAAAAACATTTTTCAAGCCAAAATCTTCAACAAATAAACAGACTTCTAAAGCAAAACACTAAAAAGTGTAAAAATAAATTTCGTCGGAAGGCACCTTGTCTTTGGTACCTCTTGTTTTTATTATGTCTAACACCGACTTCCAAAACGAAAGTTATTTTTGCACTTTTTAGTGTATTGCTTTAGAAATCGGTTTATTTTTGTGAAAAAGTTTTTATTTCTCTCTTTTTAGTTTTAGAACTCCATCACTAAAACGGTAGATTGCTACACGAGGGTCGAAAGGAATCAATTCGCATAAGAAGGAATTTAGACGCCCGAGCGCAGCGAGAGCGATTAAATAGACCGCGGCGGCTATAGTCCGAGTAGGAATTGATGTCTGTCACCCGTGTTAAGCACTCTACGTTTCATTTAGTAGTTTTTTCTAAATGTGTATTGATACAAGTAACATGAGTAGTTACCTATTTAAAATTAATTGAGAAGTTAGAACAATTTGTGAAAGAACAATGGCAGGTGCCCATACATTGTTTTAGCTGAGATTAAATTCGAAAGTCTTTAAATGAAAAATATCTGGTTTAACTCGGGGTGATGTTCTGAATTAGTTTGTGCAAGAATTTTTGTTCGAGAATGTAGAGAATAATAGATATTCAGTCATAAACTTTTGTAGGTTATGTCTGGGTAACTTTTAATAATGTGTTTAATAGGTAATATTATTCAATTTCATGGAAGTAAAAGGGAATATCGCATTAGTATTTCCCTTACCTAGTTATTTTAGCATGAAATGTGTAGTATACTCTTTGGAAAGAGTATATTTATTTAAACTAAGTGACTTTGACGTGTATCAAAAGGTTGTCGTCAACAACCAAGCTATATTTTTTTTAGACTTGGGTACTAGTCTTTTTGCCAAACATTAATTGAAAGTAATTCATTTATTTCTATTACACTACAATATTCTTACCTACCTGCAAGGAACATCTACACTTAGACATAAACTGTATTGTTAACTCATTTACTGGAATAAATACAATAATGAAATTATTACTTAATGTAGTTACTACTTGTCACTTAGCAGATAAAATATATAATAGCAACACTATGCTAAAGAAATGAACTAAAAAATCAAATAACTTTTTATTTATTATGTTTTTTTTTAATCTATTTTGGACCAAGCCTAATTATACTTTAAAAAACATAGACAATTAATAGAATGTCTTTCGTATATAACTCACTTTCAGACGATCAAATTTATTTCAGCAAAAATTTCGCCATTGTTCTTTAAAGTTTTGTTCGAAATATTTACGCTGTTTGATATGTAATGACAAATTTGGCAGTGTTGAATTTCTGTAAGATAAGATAAGATAATTTATTTGCGTAAAACATGATATACATAGGTGTTATTATAGCATATGAGATCATACACGTTTTGCTTAAAATTAAAAGCATGCAAACTTCAACGAATAAACAAATTTGAATTTACAAACATTATAATTTATGTTCAAAAAAATTCTCAATATTATAAAACTTATACTCATTCAACCATTTATATAATTTAATTTTGAATAACTTGCAATTTAATATTTTCAATACATTCGGTAATTTATTATAAACACGTACACACATAGCCAGACAGCTTTTATTATGTTTTGCTAACCTAGGGCGCTCATCTAGCACAAGTCTGTATTGATCACGGCGACTCCGAGAACATATTGCCTCTGCTGTTTTGAACAATTCTTTATATTTCTTAACAAACATACATGCTTCATACAAATATAATGAAGGTAACGGTAACGGAAGGTAACGGGGATAAGGGCAGGCAGATGATGATGGTAGCACACCAAGCCTCTTAAATATTGGTTGACATGATTCATCAGATGGAATCCCGTTTATGGCTCGTATACATTTTTTTGGGCGACAAATGCTCTATTATGGTCAATGCTATTTCATAACGAGTAACGAGGACTCAACATATGCACGGTATGACATCACAGCCGTTTTTATGTTTGTTACCTTTTTGATCTGTCTGAGAGCGTATACAAATTTATTTATTTTATTGCATACATTACTTTCCAGTCTAAATTTTTGTCAATTACTACTCCTAAAACTTAGTTTGTATCACTTGTGTAATTTGTGGTATGTCCATTCTAAACTTAAATCGATTTTGATAAGATTGATTGAATTGTATATATACAGATTTTTTAAGATTAAAAGATAAATTATTATTATATAACCAATTAATTCGATTGTCTATTGTATTATTTATGTCCGCTTCATGATGAATAATTGATTGATATTTTTTATCGTTAGTAACAATTATGGAAATGTCATCAGCAAAAAGAAAGCATTTATGATTGGTAATATTTACTATGCCGTTTATGTTGAGCAGAAATAAGATAGGGCCCAATATGCTACCCTGGGGGACGCCACGTTTTATAGTTTTATATTCAGGCGAACACTGTGTCATGTCCCTATTTTCACCAAGTTTAGTGACAATGACACTCTGCTGTCTGTCAGTTAGATATGATGATATCCACTGAAGTGGCAGTCCTCTAATTCCGACAGCCTCTAATTTTTGTATTAATGGGTCATGTGAAACTAGATCAAATGCTTTTGATAGATCAAAAAAAAAAGTGAAAAGATGGCTAAGGACGTGGACTTATGTTTTAGAAACCCGAATTGCTCCTTTCTGATAACAACTTTCTGTAAAAGTAGGAGACGCCAGTATTTGATTAGACGGTGGAGACCATGGCGCAGACTCCCTTGAAGTAGTTGGTTGAGGCGAAGTAGCACGTAAATTTATAGTCTCAGTTAATTTGTTTGAAATTTTAGTTTTATTTTGGGCAGAATCCTCAATGTAGCCTTTCGCAACTGTGCTAGATTTCCATCCTCCATGTCTTTTTAACATTGTCAAGTTCGCCCCAGAATCGGCGTTCTTCTATAACAATGCCCAGTATACTGTTCACAGTTTGGTAAATTTAAATATGTTGCTATTTGCTTCGCATATCTGAGATTTTATTTTTACCGATCAATTGTTTATAGCGTTTTCCCTATTGGTAGTTGAGAAAAAAGCGATTCGTTTTTATGTCATTAGGTCTGATTTTTTGATATTTTTTTACTATTTGTGTAAACTTTTCTCGTACAACAAACGTGCGCTCAATATTTTGCCTTGATTTTCAAAGTCGTTAATTGTTAAATTTGTGAGTTCATTGCTTCTGCAGGCGCCGCTTATACCGAGTATAAGCTTGTTTGTTTTTACCGAGTATAACCATGTTTTTCACCAACTGTGAAAAACATGGTTTCTTCATTACTAATAATTTTTTAGGTACCTTTGTAGATATAATAACAAGCAGAGATCTTTTACTTCATAAATGTACGCCTATCCGACGTCATTACTTTCAATTTTCGCAATCTGGTCAGTGTGTTTGATTGATATGATTACATCGTTTTATGGAAACCTATCTATCTATACTAATATATTATATTATATCTATACTAATATTATTTTTTTTTTTTTTCTTTGTTAGTAAGAACAAAATTCTTAACAATTAATTACGATCTAGCCTAAAAGACTAATAAGCAATTTAACTCTAACTTAATATGTTACGTTATAGATTATGTTAAAACTAAGAATAGTGTCCATTTGCACTTTTACACAAGTCCGTAGCACTTTCTTAGAGTCTGATATAATTTATAAAAACACTATGTTCATGTGTTATATGTATAGCACAGC
The DNA here is from genome assembly GCA_945859665.1 of Anorthoa munda. Taxonomy (NCBI): domain Eukaryota; kingdom Metazoa; phylum Arthropoda; class Insecta; order Lepidoptera; family Noctuidae; genus Anorthoa; species Anorthoa munda. Next base: position 13,914,934 of record OX243911.1, on the reverse strand, counting down.
GTTGTCACTATTATTCATTCACTTTGTACACTACACTAATTCAAAAGGTTTAGTTCTTTTTAGCCTACGCACTAAGTCTGTATTGTCTAGTAGCTGAATAGCCTCAACATTCACGTGTCGATGAAGTCTGTGTTCGTGGGCTTCAGCAAATTTTTGGATGATGGTGGTGACGAATTCCGTTTTAAGGTCACGGTGAAGATCGTCATTTCTTATGTACCAGGGTGCATTTACAGCATCTCTGAGCACTTTATTTTGAAATTGTTGAATTAATTTTACGTTGCTTTGTTTAGTACAGCCCTATATTATAAAGAGGAAAGATTTTTTTGTTTGTTTGTTTGTTTGTTTGTTTGTACCGAATAGGCTCCGAAACTACTGAACCGATTTAAAAAATTCTTTCACCAATAGAAAGCTACATTATTCCTGAGTGACATAGGCTATTTATTTATCCCGAAAACGGGTCCTGTGGGGTGGTCCACGCGAGCGAAGCCGCGGGCAACAGCTAGTAATAATATTATAAAGAGGAAAGATTTTTTTGTTTGTTTGTTTGTTTGTACCGAATAGGCTCCGAAACTACTGGACCGATTCGAAAAATTCTTTCACCAATAGAAAGCTACATTATTCCTGCGTGACATAGGCTATTTTTTTATTCCGAAAACGGGTCATGTAGGGTGGTCCACGGGAGCGAAGCCGCGCGGAACAGCTAGTAATATATATCAGAGTAAAGTCGTTGGGATCGACGTTTATTTTTAGAGTAAAAGACCTGTCCCTATCTAGATAAACGTGTATAGCTTACCTTCACTGCCAAATATATCTCGCCAGGGGCTTCATTTAAAAATGTTTCCAGTTTGTAAGAGGTGAAAACCTTAGATTTTTTGCTCTTGAACCCCTGAGACTGTCTTTTCAGAAACGATTTTAGATTTTGGAATCTTTTCAAATCGACATTGTGTTTTACTCTTAGTGTACTCTTGAGCATTGAAAACCTGCTCCATAGCGTAGAAGGCTTTATTTTGCCAGATAGTCCATTGAAGTATGTAAGAAATACACTTCCGGAAAATGATTTTATTTTCTTATCTGCTCGCCACTTCATAAAGTCTCTATCTTTCCTTAGAAATTTCTGGCACTGCCGCGGGTGGACGCGCTTAGTTTTTGCTTTTTTTTTAATTCACACTGGCCTAATACACTCACAAGACCGCAGCATTTTTTTCTTAATTTTGTTAGATTTTTTACAGCCGACTGCCTATCTTATCTTATCTTATGGAGGGGCCGAGAAATAACTCGGACACTTCAACCCATTGGGATCTATTGTGGTCCCCTAGATAACTTACTCCTCCCCAATCTCGTTGAAAACTGTTTTCATGAGTTTTACAACGAGACTAAGTGATATGAGCCTATAGTCTTCTGGTTTTGGATATCCAACCCCTAGGAGACTCATTCGCTTACCAGCCAGTGCATCGCATGTGCACAGAAGGTGCTCCATGCGTTCCGTATGTTCCCCACACAACCTGCACGTACGGTTCGGTTAAACCCATCTTCATGAGCATTTCGTTGGTTCCAAAGTGCCCAATAAAGGCCCCAAGCAGGTAGCGGATTTGCCCCCTGCTCATGTTCCAAATGCATTCCCGGGCTTTGAACGTAGAGCCTAGGAATCTCTTGGAGTGATGTAGACCGTTATTAGACAGCCAATAAGTTTGTTGTCTGTGATCTGCAAACTCCCTAAATGCGGGTTTTACGAGACACGTCGAAATACCTACACATGGTTCTGGACCCACAAAATCATTTGCTGAGCCCTCTCTTACCAGTTCATCAGCCACTTCGTTACCATGGATTCCCTTGTGCCCAGGGACCCACATCAGTCTTACCCTGTTGTGCTTCCCAAGCCTGTTTAGGGTTTGGATAGCATCCAGAATAAGTCCGGCGTCCACTTTGTAGGATGCCATGGCTTTGATTGCAGCCTGACTGTCACTAAGAATAAATATGAATTTACCTCTGGTTCCTCTATCTATATTCTCTTGAGCACAGGTTATTATGGCATATGTTTCTGCTTGGAATACAGTTGCCATCTTCCCCAACCTTTTGCTACATTTGTAACCTTTTGCGTATATTCCTGCTCCTGTACCTGATTCCATTTTGGATCCATCAGTGTACCACACCAGACTATCTTGTTCTGGTGGATCGAGTCCCTTCTTCTAGTCGTCTATTGTAGGGCTTTGGACCTTAAAAGACCTTTTAAGCACAAATATAGTTTGCATTTTATCGGATAACATGCTTGGTACCCGAACCAGGCCTTCATTCTCATCGAACTTTGTATGGTTAGTCTTTGGCTTAGAGGCATCCCATAGTCCAGCAACAGCAAGACGATGTAATGTCTTCCTTGCCTCGAATTCAACCATCATATGCAGATGAGGGATATTGAGGTATCTCTCAATCGCTGCCGTAAGCGTTGTCCTGAAAGCACCCGAGATGCCGAGACACCCTGTTCCCTGTTGAACCTGGTGAGTGGCGCTTTGCACGAAGCAAGTTTGGGAGTAGGTGGAACAGGGTGTAAAGTCCCACAAACCTCCATAGAAAAGGGAGGATCCTCCGACCAGACGGGTGTTGTGTCTGGTCCGGGCAACTGCCCGGGCAACTGCCCAACGGTTATCGTCGGACTGTTGTATACGTTCAAATCGCGCTGCAAACTTTGCTTGCGCGATGTAGGATTTGTGTGACGTCATGTCATTACTTTGTAAGTGGCGGTGTCGGTGCCGCTACATCACTCCCCTCCGGAGACCGGAGGTCGATAGCAGGTTGAGTCGTCCGTACATCTTGTGATGCGTGCCTGGCCAGTGGAAGGTTGGTTCCCGTGAGTCGGAACCGGAAGTCGCAGAGTTCGCGGTGAGTCGGAACTGTATGCGGTTGTGCCCCAGTGAGTCGGGGTGATGATATCCCAGTGAGTCGGGATAGTTTTGCTGGCTCCAGTAGTTCGGAGCGGTGATGATGTGTCTCAGTGAGTCGGGACAGTGCTGCTGGCTCCAGTGGGTCGGAGCGGTGATGAGAGAAGCTGAGGGTGATGACCAGGTATGCGCGTCCGCTGCATGCTGGTGGTCAGGATACCCCTGTAGATGCCGTGGGTACTGGCTGGCTGTGTGACTCGCTGCTCGAAAGCTTGAGGAAGTGATGATGACGTCACGATGAAGTAGCTCTGCACGAAGGCTGCGCTGATGTTCATGTTCGAGGGTCACCAGTTTGGGAGTAGGTGGAACAGGGTGTAAAGTCCCACAAACCTTCATAGAAAAGGGAGGATCCTCCGACCAGACGGGTGTTGTGTCTGGTCCGGGCAACTGCCCGGGCAACTGCCCAACGGTTATCGTCGGACTGTTGTATACGTTCAAATCGCGCTGCAAACTTTGCTTGCGCGATGTAGGATTTGTGTGACGTCATGTCATTACTTTGTAAGTGGCGGTGTCGGTGCCGCTACACAAGCTTTATTCTTGGCCACCACACTATGCTGCCTGTATGTGATAATAGGTATTATCATTGTCCGGTACAGCCATCGTATCACTTTGGGATTTAGCCAAGTTTTACCGTAGGTGGAACGACACATGCAGAACACTCGTAAGGCCTTTGTCGTTATATTTGCCACATGAGTTTTCCACCTGAGTTCTTTATCAAGCGTTACACCCAGATATTTAACTTCGGTGGACCAGGGCAGCTTTATTCCATTGAGGGAGAGCTCTCCTAGGTTTTCTAGTTGTCTCTTCCTCGTGAATGGAATAATGACTGCTTTGCTTGGGTTGATAGAGAGGTGGTTCTTTGTACACCATTCCTCTGTCATCCTCAATGCCTGTTGTAATAATCCAGAGACTATGTTCGGGAATTTACCGTTGACCATTATTGCTATGTCATCTGCATAGCCTACTGTGTAGAATGGTCCGGTATTGAGTTTGGTAAGTAGCGAGTATACTACCAAGCACCACAATAATGGTGACAGCACTCCGCCTTGCGGACAACCTCTTGTTGTTTTGCACTAAGTCTGTCTCCCATCAGTTCCGATCTGACTATTCTGATTCTCAGCATATAGTCAATGCCGACTGCCTAAATAAATTTAGTTCTATTTTTTAAATTTATTCCCACCCTAGGGAGGGAAGCAATTACTATGAGTCTTACCCGCCTAAAGGTGGGAAGTAGGATAAAATAAACACTACTTTCCGAGTATGAGAAATGAAATAGTTATTTATGCTACAAGTGCGAAAGGTAGATGATTTCCGATGAGTGGCATTTTTATTCACGAGCGAGCGAAGCGAGTGGGTGGATAAATCGACACGAGTCGAAAATCATCTTACGTACGTGTATCATACAACATTTTACTATGCACTGTGCGAGGAAATAAAAAAATATATCTGAACCAAGCTAGAAATTAATAAAATGGCGGGCTTATTCAAGCGCGCTCTGCATATCCACAGATTAACTAATAGTTCCTCGGGCATATCTACTGCGCATGTTCAAATAGCTGTCACGTCGTAACGCAAAAAGGCACGAGCAAAATATTCGTTCTGCCAAACATATTTAATGAATATTTAAAATTAATTTATTGATCAAAATCTAAATCTAGAGTAATTAAAAAAGCCTTTAATGAAGTATTAGTTTTATTTTACCTTTTATATGAATGATAATCTGTACTTACTAATTTGTAAAACTTTTCTCAAATAATAAAAAGTCTATGCGTCGGGCTGACGTTGGAGTTAAAAATTAAAAAAATACAGAAAAGTAAAAAGCACTAGTTAAAAAAAGTTACACTTTCCGCACAGTTTTGCTGCTTGGAAAACGCTCTTTTCGAGGACATGCATTGTAATAGTAGTTTATGCAATGGTCATATAATAGGGGTTATTAAAACACGAGCGTAGGTTTATCAAATGAGGCGAAGCCGAATTTGATAATAATATTACGCGAGTGTTTTAATACCTAATTATATGCTATTGCATACACTACTTTATCTTGACTCATACAGTTGAAATAAAACAAAAGTGTAAAGGGAAAAAATATGTGGTATGATGTGGCGGGCAATTTAGATTCTCAATGCGCAGCGCGCGCATCCACAGACAACTGACAATGACATGAGCCCATACGCGCCAGAAAATTATAAAGTAAAAGTGTGCTATAAAAATTAAAAAGTTATTTTATGATGCAGTTGTTTGAAAATCGAAGGAAAATGTTGAACTATAATGGTTTTTTTTTTAATTTTATCTATCCACGAATATAAAGTACGTGTTTATACAATATTTTTCGAATTCGTATTTGGAACATTACGTTGTGAGTGTAGATAAAGTCTATTTCCTAACATTCTGATTTTAATCCCCTTCGAAAACTAAATAGATATATGTTGCCAGTCTTATAATAGCAAGGTTGCCTCTAAACTGGTGTGGAGCCCTCACAGTACCTAAAGGAATGACAAAATACCCATATTAACTTAATTTACACATTCGTGCTGTTTGTCGCTAAGGAGTTCGGTTGTATGTTTCATATCTTGAAAACTGCTCAACCGATGTTGAGAAAATTTGTATTGTTCCTAAGTTGAGAGATACCTAACCCAATTAAAAAAATAATGATCACGATCCGTTTAGGAGTTTCGGAGATATGCGTGGACAAATATACATACAAACATACATACACTTATGAAATTAGGCACAATTGTTTAGAAGCCCATACAGAGTAACATAACTATGTGAATATTGTGCAATACCAACAATATTACATACATACGTGTGGAATCGATTATCTCCTTTTTTTTGGAGTCGGTTGTTTTGGTCAATACAAGTTTGGGCAATGAATTAACATAAAAAAAAGTAAACACAAGCTTCTAAAAGGCACAAAAATTACTTAAATGATAGATTATTTGTGAAATCGATTTAAGAAATTGGTGTAGGTAGGTATGCATTTGCGGTTAGGGTTCCGTAGATCCACAAAGTGTGACGCGGACTGCGGACGGCAGAGTACCTATTCTCTATCTTTGATTTTGAATTCGCTATATTTTGTTTTGTATCATTATCACATTTATGTTGAATATATTTTCATACAAAATTATTCTAAATTCATTGGTGGACGGAGGCCTTCAATCAAGTTGAAACAAATTGGATGCGTTTTTAACTAAACGAACGTTGTAAGTAAATGAGTACCTGTCTGCCTAACGTAATATTTTACGATTTTATAATAAGGAAAACCCGTGTAGAACATGTTCACATGTGTAAAATCAAATCTGTGTAGCTCCTCAAAAAAACAAACCTATGATTACAATACTAATTCGTATATCAACGTCAGAATCAAAATGATTTAACTACGTCTTCGTTCGCAAAATAAACCTGTTTGTTAATCTGAACTCGCTTTTTGGCAGTCAATCTGTTATTGGCAAGTTATTTACGTATTTGGCATTATGAATTCAAAATAAGCAATAATCCGTACGGATCGGTCTTCAACATACAGTAAAGCTTGCCGAGGTTGGTCCGTAGACCCGTTGAGACTTTTGGAGTGTCACCCACACTCCGAAAGTCTCAACCAGTTTAAACAAGAGGTATCGTGCTTACACAGTAACCTCTAACAAGCAAACAAAAATGTCTATAATAATGTTGATGAACTCGCGCTTTACCACTATCTCATCTGATGGTAAGCTATGATGAGGTCGAAGGCGTAACACGCTTGCCTAGAAGAAACCTATACACTCTTGAGTTAAAAACCCCGAGGTTTTAGCTATCGAGAATCACAGACTCTGACAGGGAATTCCACTCCTTAGCTTTACGCATAATGAAAGTATTTCCAAACCGTTTAGTGTGTATGGGTGGGATGTCCACCATGTACCGATGGCGCATGTACGTCTTGATCATGCAATTCCATCGCACATTCCCGAAAATGCAGCTGATAAAACACCGTCAAGCTGGCAACTCGGCGACGATGTTCAAGGCTCTTGAGATTTGACTCAAACAGTACCTCATTGCCAATGAGCTAAAAGCAATTATATCAAATACAATTCAAATGACAACAAATAAACAAAGGCAACCGATAGCAAAAACTTTTAGGCCCTTTTCTGATGGCGCGATGCTATTCGATTTATAACATAGCGATAAGTGATTTTTACTAAGCGAAAATGCAAGTATGTGCACATGGATGCAATGCGATGCAATTCGTCCGGTTCGCACTTGAGAAAATACAAGCGCGATATCGCCTATCGACGAAATTAAAATTAATCAAGTTGAAAAACAGAAATTGAAATCAAGGCCTAATTCATCCAAATCGATACTAAAATACAAAATATACCTAATGCCAAATGCATTAACAACACAAACTATAATCTCCTAAAAAGAATAATTTCATAAGATTTCAATGCTATTTATCTATCTATCTATCTATATATATAAAAGCGAAAGGTCACTCACTCATTCATCACGAAATATCGATAACCGCTTGACGTATATAGATGAAATTTGGCAGTGAGGGTCCTCAAGTGACATAAGTGCGCACTAAGAAAGGATTTTTGGAAATTCTACCAATAAGGGGTTAAAAAGGGAATTGAAAGTTTCTACAGTTTGTAAATTTGACACGTGAAATTTTACACTTTTGCTTTTTATTGATAAAAAGAACTCATGTATTTATTGGTTTTTGGGAACTCCACCCGGATTGCCGAATCTGTAGAAATTTTATGCAAACCTTCAACCCCCTGTGGTTGAAGGTTTGTATGAAATTTCTACAGATAGTAAGTTGGATACGTAGAATTTTACTGTACAGGGCTTCTTTTTATGATGTAGGGGAGCAATAACAAAGGATCTTTGAAAATTCAACCTTTAAGGGGGTGAAACTAAAAAGTCATCTGTAGGTTAAAATACGGATCACGCGAACGAAGTCGCGGGCAAACTGCTAGTACAATATAGACAAAGACAAAGACAAAGACAAAGACAAAGATATTTTATTTCAACTAGGCCACCAAGCGGCACTTTTGAACGTACATAAAAATGATTCTACCGTGCATTCGGAAAGTAGCTTGTTATGGAGAAGAATGCACAAGAAACTCCATACTTACTCTTTTAAAAAATTATTGTTTTTTTACAATATTTAGGAACATAGGTACATATATAGTTATTAGTTCACATATGTGAGGACAATGCACCCAGAATAGCACTACACACCACCATACCACCTACAGACATAAAGCATTAGAAGTACTCACACATGTACTGTGCAGTTATATAATAGATACTAGAAAAACATTAACATCCGAAGCAGTCAAGTTATGACCAATCCCAACTGACGGCGTCCGTTCACGAACATGACGCATGAATTGGCACCACCCAGCTCAACCATCATGAAGGGAACCGGATGATCCAACACACGCGCCACCATCAGAGAGACATTTGAGAGAGCATGACACACTCAACGGCCAGGGCACACACAAGTCAACGAACGCCGCATAGGTACAGTAAATGGTAGATTTACAGTTGGGTACATAGTACTCACACATGTGCTGTGCAGTTATACAATACTAAGGAAATTGAGTTTATACAATACAAATATATTCATACAGTCTTCAGCAGGTCCAACAATACCTCAAAACAATAATGTTCTGTATATCACTTTTTATTGCGCCCTAGTGGATGTGGATTGTGGAGCAGGACTAGCATTGAGCCAAGCATTTTTATCAGAGATGTAATCCCCCAACTTATAATATGCTAGCCTACATAGTGTGCGTTTTATACAGGTTTTAAACTTCGTCTCATTCAGTTCAAGAATTTGGGGAGGAATTTTATTGTAACATTTTGTACAGTACCCCATGAAAGATGAGGCTACTTTAGCCAGTCTGAAACTTGGTTGAACTAATTGGTCCCTATTTCTAGTAATGTAATTATGTCTGTCGCCGTTTTTACTAAAAATATGTAAATTCTTTCTCACGTACATGATGTTTTCATAAATATATTGACAAGGAACCGTCATGATGTTAATGTCCTTAAACAGTTCCCTTAGAGAATCGCGCCGGCGAAGATTATATATTGCTCTGATGGCTCGTTTTTGCAGAATAAAAATTGACTCAATGTCTGCAGCCCTTCCCCATAGTAGGATACCGTAAGACATTATACTATGAAAATAACTAAAATAGACTAGTCTCGCGGTATCCACATCGGCTAACCTACGAATCTTTGCAACAGCATACGCTGCCGAACTCAGCCGCCCCGCAAGGGATACCAAATGAGGTCCCCATTGCAGCCCCGAGTCCAGCGTGATCCCCAGGAAAACCGTTTTATCGACGAATTCTAGCTTCTCCTTGTTTAATATAATGTCACAATCAGTACTTTTGACATTCGGCAAGGAAAATTTTATGCACTTGGTTTTTTTACCATTTAAAACTAAATTATTGGCAGTGAACCAATCCTGAACCTGCCGTAGCGCGTTATTTACGTCGTCAACCCGACAAGTACGTCTATTTATTTTAAAAATTAAAGATGTGTCATCAGCAAATAACACCATGTTTAGTTTGTTTTCCAATAAACGGGGTAAATCGTTTATGTATATTAAAAATAAGAAAGGACCTAAAATTGAGCCCTGGGGTACCCCCATTTTTACGTTTAACCCCGACGAATTCACACCGTTTATTTGAACTAATTGCTGTCTATCATTCAAATAAGATTTAACCAAACTTAACGCTGATTGACCTAGCCCGTAATGCTCAAGTTTCAGAAGTAATGTTTCATGATTAACGCAATCAAACGCCTTCGACAGGTCGCAGAAGATACCTATGGCATCCTGCGAATCTTCCCACGCATTAAAGATGTGTTTCAATAGGGTGACACCAGCGTCAGTTGTACAACGTCCTCTGGTGAAACCATACTGTTTATCATGCAAGATGTTATTCGTATTAAAATGAATGAGCATTTGATTTAACATTATCTTCTCAAATACCTTGCTGAAAACCGGCAACACGGATACTGGTCTATAATTATTTGTGTCTTTACTATCCCCAGATTTAAAAAGTGGTATAACTTTACTATATTTCATTAGATCCGGAAAGTCTCCTTGATCCACACACAAATTGAAAATCAAAGCCAAGTATGGCGCTATAGTCTGAATAATGGAAGTACAAGCTTTGATGGACATTCCCCACAGATCTTCAGTCGGTTTGATCTTGATTTGCTTAAAAGCTTTTATTACAGTTATGGGATTTATATGTGAAAAGTTAAATACATTCGTGCAGGCTGAAACGTTCGCGTTTAATAATCCAAAAGCAATCGAGGGCGATGAATTTAAGGTTTCAGTTGTTTTAATTGGGATGTTGGTAAAGAAATTTACAAATTCTTGCGCAACTTTTTTGTTATCTTTAATAAGTCCGTGTGTGGTCCCAAGCGTGTAATCAGTATTATTTATTTTATTCGTATTCGTTTCATTATTTATAATTTTCCAAACCGTCTTGATTTTATTTTCTGCTAATTTAACCTTATTGCTAATGTACAAGGCCTTAGCTGCCTTGCATGTATTTTTAAAAATTCTTGAGTAAGTAGCAACATACTTATTAAAAGTTTCAGTGTTAATACAAGGCTTAAGGCCATATAGCTCGTAAAGTCTTTCCCTACTTTTTCTAAGTCCTGTAGTCGCCCAGTCACTGAATAAAAACTTAGGGCATATAGTTTTAGTTTTCTTCTTAAAAGTGTTATTGAACTCTTTTTGAACCACTGAGAAAAATTCATCATACAAAATATTACCATCATTCACTGTGAGGTCCTGATCGCTTAACTTACAGATTAAAGTGCTGTTAAATTTATTTAATTTACCGGCTGTTATTGGTCTGGATTGAATCTGCACTTGTTTTATTCGCATAATGTACTCAAATGTCACCAGTAGCCCACTATGATCCGAAGGCAGATAATTTATAATGGCCTTGTCCAAGTAGTTGCAGCAACAAAAAACATTATCAATACATGTAGCAGAAGTCAGTGTAGTTCGGGTTGGTTCCATAAACACATGTGACAAATTAAATGATTTAAAGAGATTTAGTAACCTACTGCTATCTGAATTATCTTCTAAAATATTAATATTAAAGTCACCACAGACAATGACTAGTTTATTACCCATTGCAAGTTTTGCCAAAACATCTTCCATCACTGACTCGAATATAGAGTAGTTCTTATAATTAGGGGGTCTGTAGACGCACACTATGACATACTTATCCAGCTCAACACAGGACAGTTCAACACTTTGTTCAACCGATAGGTCTACTATATCTTTACGAGGTTTTGATTTAATACCCTTTTTAATTAATATAAGTGAACCCCCACGCAACATAATCTTTCTATTAAAACAACTGCCCACAGTATAATTTTCATAATTTATTAGCATTGCATAATCTTTCAGCCAATGCTCCGTGAAACAAATAATTTCGAACATTGATTTTTCTAAAAACAGTTCGATTTCCAATTCCTTCGAAGAAAAACCCTGAATATTCTGGTGGAATAATTTCAGAGAATTCTGCTCAGAAATTTTTTTGAAATTATATTTTTGTGAGCAAGAAGGTACCTTTATGATGGTGGATATACTCGTATCTATTCCGTTATTGGTACCCTCCCTTGTCCTATATAGTATATTAGTAGATATACAATGTGTCCGGACTTGTAGTAGGTAATAAAACTTTAAGACTGTAAAATACAGTTAATATTATCGATAAAACCCCCACATAAGGGGAGAAATCATCACACTCTCAAAGATAAAGCGAGAGAAAAAAATTATTACCTGACTTACTTATTACGAACTCCACATAGTCTAACAACCATAACTTTGGACCTAGGTCTCACAGAGACGTACCTACATTTAATGTTATTTTTACGGCCATAGTATAGAAAATCTTCATCTAACACTCAAAAAATAAGGTATTTTTGTAAATTTTAAACCTAATTACACAAGTTTTTATTGTATTTCCTAAAATTCTGCAAAAGTTTTAGGGATTAACACATATATCTTATGGATTTTTGTTAGTCTTTAGTTGATCTACACATTGCCAAAAGAATTACAGCTCTAAACCAATGAGTTTTAATTTTATTACCTATTGCCTAAAAGAACCCCTGCCCATTTTTGCCTTATAATTTTTGCAATAAAAAATTGTGAGGATTAAACCCCTTATATGGGGTGTTTTTATCGATAAAATTAAGTGTATTTTACGGCCTTAAAGATTTATTACTACAAGCCACATTGTAGGTATATTACTTGTGGCATGTATTTAACGCGGCGACAAATTAATCTGAATATGGGATTAAAATATAATTAAAGCCGGTAGCAAAATTAGTACGTTGGCAGCTACAGCGAAGGATAATTTATCATAATTCATCCTAGGTCCTTTAATAATGCGCTCTCAAACATTATTCCATATCTCCAGATTTATTTGAGGGGTCGACTTTATAGAAAGTAGCTGCTTATTTATCAGTTGTTAGCTTTGTTTTAATTTAAACTGGCATCGTTTTTTTGTTTTGGTTACTGAATTTACTGTTAGGCAAAAGCTCGAAAAAAAGAAAAATTAAAAATAATAATAATAATAATAATCTGTGGCCTGACCTGTCAAGTGTGACATGAAAAATTTTATCTCTAAATTTTCCTATATAAACTAATATATTAATACAATAGAAAAATACAATAGAACAATGTCCAAACACACCAATAAAATGAAAAACCAAGAAAATAAAAGAAAATTACAATAGTAATGATGTAATCCAATCAAAACTACAACATGAAAAATTACTTGCCAACCAAAGATGAATAAAAAATGTTCACGAGAAGCCAGGCCCGAGACAAAAACACACGCCCAACATCTTCGGGTTCGTCGCTCAGCTCCGCCTCGCAGCCGCCGGGACCATCTACAATCGTGAGTCAAGCGATCCCGGACGCTGCAGTTGCGTCGAGCTCGAGCGACGAATACTTCTCTCCGCCGACGACACCACCACCTGCGCGTCGACGGGGAGGACGCCGGCCGCCGGACAGCTTGGGACCTCGAGGCCCATCGGCCTCTGACAGGGTCCCCGCTCCCGGTGGAAGTGTGCAGCGCATGCGATGGACGCAATCGATCAACGAAAACGTCATGCGCGCATACTTTGGGGCTACAGAGGGGGGAATTAACCTGACTGCGTACCGTGGTCGGATGCTCTCTCTGTTTCAGGTGCTTGAGCCAGCTGTCAACGTTTCGGCCCAACGTCTGTCGGATCAGGTGCGGGTCATCCAACGTAACCGTATGTTGGATGATACCGTACTTGATAGACTGCGCAATGAATCACGGAATAGCCGTGTCTCGCCTGCCTTACCACCGGCCGCGGTGCAACTGCAACCCAGTGCTTCACCGCGACCCGATCATGATGGTGAGGATGACGACGACAGGGCTATATCTGTGAGTACCCAATGCAATGTACGTTTAAGGAGCGCTTTCGAATGTGCATTCAGCGAGTATCGCTCCACACCGCCTGAGCTTAGACCTCGACTACCACGTCTGCCCATGCATAAGAAAAATAGGGCGCTGGTGTGTGCTCTTGATTCGCAGCTATCAAATGTTTTTGATAGCAGCAAAGACCTTGCCGATACCCACTCAATACTGTACTGTGCGGCTGCTGCGGCATGTCGTGTAGCTAACGTCAAATTCCCAAAAAGTGACAGAACTACACGACCAGCTGTACCAGCCTGGCAGTCCAGGATTGAGCGTCGTATCGGTGAGGCTAGAGCACTCATCGGCAAGCTTATCTGCTTCAGGGATGGCAACACTCGCCCTAGAGTGATGCGCTTTGTGAGGCGGGCTTTCTCGGGGACTGATATCAGTTCTCGAGATTATCTGTCCCGCGTCACAGAGCGTATCGACTTCCTGAAGCAGAAGATCTATGCATGGGCAAACCGTATTCGTCGGTACAAGCGGCGAGTGGAGCGATACACGCAGAATCGTACATTCCAGAACAACGAAAGGTGGGTTTATAGGGATTGGGAGCGACCCAACCAAGGTGTGACTGATACACGCCTACCAGATGATGACGCCATGTATTCGTTCTGGCGCAATATCTGGTCGGTGCCTGTCAGTCACACCGAGGGTGATTGGACTCGGGAGGTCGAACAAGCGTGCGATCCGATACCACAAATGGGGGCAATTACCATCAGCCCCCAAGATGTAGCTCGTGCAGTCCGTCCGTTGCCTAACTGGAAATCGCCAGGGCCGGACGGACTGCACAACTTTTGGATGAAATGGTTCCAAAGGTCGCACGCTCGTTTGGCAACTCAGTTCCAGTCTGCCTTAGAGTCAGGATCGCTGCCCCAGTTCCTAACTACAGGAATAACCCACCTGCTCCACAAATCAGGTAGTACTGCGGAACCTAAAAATTATAGACCGATAACATGTTTACCGACGGTCTATAAAGTTTTTACATCGATTCTGAGAGCTAAAATTAATCAACATATTGATACGAATTCAATCATGTCTGCTTCTCAGAATGGATGTAGGAACGGGTCCCGCGGTACTAAGGAGCTGCTCCTTATAGACATTGCTATTAGCCAGCAGGTTCGCCGTTCCCGAAGGGATCTGGTGACATGTTGGATAGACTACAAGAAGGCCTATGACTCAGTGCCACATACATGGCTCATGAGGGTGCTGGAGTTGTATAAAATTGATGCAACTCTGCGCACCTTCCTGATGTCGTGTATGAGGCAGTGGAGGACGGTCCTTCGCTATCCAGGATGTCGACAGATTCAAGAGGACAGCGAACCTATAAGGATCGAGCGTGGAATATTTCAGGGCGATAGTCTGAGTCCACTGTGGTTTTGTTTAGCCCTGAACCCTCTTAGTACACTGCTGGAGGGTTCGGGCCTGGGCTATCGGTTGAGAAGAGGAGGTCAGGTCATATCTCACCTCCTTTACATGGATGATCTCAAGCTCTTTGCCCCCAACAACTTGCAACTGATGAAGCTACTGAAGGTTACAGAAACCTTTAGTGACGCCATCAGGATGGAATTTGGTGTGGACAAATGTGCTGTCATGCATGTAAAGCGAGGGGAGATTATGGAATCCGTGGGAATACAACTCTCGGATTCCATACACCTTCGATCCCTTTCCTCAACCGAAACTTACAAGTATTTGGGTATGTCGGAAGCATTAGGCATCAATGTAACTGACGTGAAACAGTCGTTGAAGGAACGCTTCTTTGGCCGCCTGAAAAAAGTACTAAATAGTCTTTTATCAGGCGGGAACAAGGTGCGCGCCTTCAACGGCTGGGTCATGCCGGTCTTGATGTATTCTTTCGGCATATTCAAATGGACTCAGACAGAACTTGACGCCCTGGATAGGAGAGTCCGCACATTGCTTACCGCAAATCGTATGCATCACCCACGGTCATCGGTTATGAGACTGTATATCCCTCGGAAGTGCGGGGGTCGTGGCTTTTTAAATGCTAAGACCCTGCACAACCGCGAGGTATGCAGTCTTAGGGAATATTTCCAGGCAGCTGACGTAGGTATGCATCGAGATGTGGTAGCGGTGGATAAGGGCCTTACCCCGCTCTCCTTGGCTAACGAGAACTGGCGCAAACCTATAGTATTAGATACTAATGACCGCAGGGAGGTATGGCAGAGCAAGGAGCTTCACGGACGCTTCTACCGGGTCCTACATGGGCCCGATGTAGATCTTTTAGCGTCCGTGGCCTGGCTACGATTTGGTGACCTTTTCGGGGAAACCGAAGGTTTTGTCTTTGCGATTATGGACGAAGTTATGATGACGAACAACTACCGGAAATATATTGTGAAAGACGGCACGGTTGACATCTGTCGGGCATGTCACCGGCCGGGGGAATCCATCCGTCACATTATCTCCGGTTGTTCTAGTCTAGCTAACGGAGACTATTTGCATAGACACAACCTTGTAGCCAGGATTATCCATCAGCAACTTGCTCTGAAATACAATCTTGTTGAATCGGAAGTGCCTTACTATAAGTATGAGCCCGACCCAGTTCTCGAAAATGGCAATGTCACGTTGTATTGGGATCGGTCTATCATCACTGACAGGACTATTGTTGCCAATAAGCCTGACATAGTGGTGATAGACCGACTAGAGCGTCGCGCAATGATTGTTGATATAGCGGTTCCCCATGACGAGAACCTCGTGAAGGCTGAGAGAGATAAGAAAAGCAAATATCTTGATCTGGCTCGCGAGGTTGTCGACA
Source organism: Anorthoa munda (assembly GCA_945859665.1). Lineage (NCBI taxonomy): Eukaryota > Metazoa > Arthropoda > Insecta > Lepidoptera > Noctuidae > Anorthoa > Anorthoa munda. The sequence goes on along the minus strand of OX243911.1, from coordinate 13,898,756 downwards.
TGTGGGATGTGAATACAGCAGTCATTGTGCCGATAGTCGTTACGGCCAATGGCATAATAGCCAAGAGCCTCGACGAACATCTGAGGAGGCTCTCGTTGGGCAGCTGGATCAAGGGCTTGATCCAGAAAGCGGTACTCCTGGACACGGCGCGTATCGTTAGGAGGTTCCTCTCTCAGGAGCCCTGACCACCGGTAGCTTGGACCCTGTTCCCGATACCGGTGGGCTACTATTTTTGTATTTTTAAATGTTTTTTTATTTAATTTTTTATAGATAAATATTTAAAAATGTAAAGATATGTAAATAAAATAAATAAATGGAATAATAATAACTTGGATAAAAGTAGAAAATCTTAATTTTTTATTTTTTTTATTATAGATAGGCTCGCGCTTGACCACTATCTCACCTGATGGTAAGCGATGATGTAACACTATTGCCTAGAAGTAACCTATTCACTCTTGACTTAAAGACCCCGAGGTTGTAGCTGTCTGGAAACGCAGACTCCGGCAGGGAAATCCACTCCTTAGCTGTACGCATAATGAAAGTATTTCCAAAACGTTTATTGCGTATGGGTGGGATGTCCACCATGCACCAAATTATACAATGAGGTTGTATATAAAGTTAACTGAGATGAGAAGTAAATAATGACGTAATTGAATTGACTCGGCTTTCTGAATAATGCCCATCACTTACTGGGCAAGGTGATAAAAATATGTGTTTTATGAAATTATGTTGGATGTTGTTGTTGTTGGTTAATCAGAATGGTAGGTAAGTGCGATTACTATTTCAGCAACAAAAGCGAGTCTAAAGTAAAAGTAACGTAAAGTAACCCAACATGAAGGAGATGGAGCTGAGTTGGCTTGCTTTGCCCGCTCACATCAGCTTCCGTCACATCCCCTTCGAAACTAACCTATCCGTGTCGGGGTGCCCTAAGCTCCCGAGCTAGCCCCCTTTTTGACTAATTCGTTGAAAAGAGTGGCACCGCTTACTAATATTATTTTATGCTAACCAATTCTATAGTTGCCTATACTGAAATATTTGTTATCCCACTGTTAATATTGGTCGCCATGTCATTATTTATAGTACCTTGCCTATGATTGCAATTGGCCCTGTTTAAAACGTTTAAAATGTTCGCTACCTTAAAGTAGCAGCCATTATTTCACACACACATCATCAGCCTATTAATGTTCCCACTGCTGGGACACAGGCCTCCTCTCTGTGAGAGGGGATGGGCCGTAATCCACCACGCGGGCCCAGTGCGGGTTGATGGATGTCACATGTTTTCGAATTTTTGGTTCTAGGACATGCCGGTTTCCTCACGATGTTTTCCTTCACCGTTTTTGAGAGCAGTGGTGATGAAATAATTTACACAAAGTAAAGCGCCTGCCTGGGTTCGAACCCACGACCTACAACTTGTAAGTCGCGGCTGATACCACTGGGCCACCGCTGCTCTTTTGCTCTCTGCTCTCTGCCATTATTTAATATTTATAATTCCTTACATTTTGAAGCTCATCTAATATAATTATTGCTAAAATATATAATGGCTACCAAATTATTATTTTTTGTAGGAAATAGTCGCCCTTTAGGTTGTTAGCCACCTGGAAAATAATTAGCCATTACTTATTAGTATAATTCCCTACTTATATAAATTCATCAAAAGTGTGAGGAGCCATCGCCTCAGGCGTGTCACGAAACTCGCATCGGTTGGATGCACACTTTGTTTTTCGGAATATTGTATGCGTATTTTAGATAAACTTATTATTATTAATTGAACTAACCAAATGAAAGGTGACTAACGAAAAGTATTTACAAGGCAGACGTGAATGGAAACACCGGGTGGGGACGCCCTAGAAAGACATACATAGACCTTATTGGTGACGTTCTTCAGAAAGGCCAGGTGCGCATTACTTATAACCAGCGTGTGCGTATGACTAGATGTAAGAATGTGAGTGAAGCAAAAGAAGTATGTTAGTGGCGTAGCTGGTGGCGTTCTGTAGTGTCTGCCTACCCCCATGGGATAAAGGCGTGAGTTTATGTATGTATGTATGAACTAACCGGTTGCATTTGACACAGTCAAAGTCAAATCATTTATTTAAATTAAACATCTGTTTAAAATATAAAAGCGTAAAAAATAGAATAATAACTAATTGATTCTTTACATTTAAAAACCAGCCAAGTACGAGTCGGACTCGCGCACGAAGAGTTCCGAACTATTATCGCAAAAAACGGCAAAAAATCACCTTTGTTGTATGGAAGCCCCACTTAAATATTCATTTTATTCTTTTTTTAGTATTTGTTGTTATAGCGGCAACAGAAATACATCATCTGTGAAAATTTCAACTGTCTAGCTATCACGGTTCATGAGATACAGCTTGGTGACAGACAGACAGACAGACAGACATACAGAGGGACATACAGACAGACGGATACGGAACCCTAAAAAGGTAGCAGAATACGACAATATATTACCTACATGGACTGCGACTACTTATCTAACCTTCACTACCTAGTTAAGTAACTGGGTAACACCGTGTCACACGATATCCCTTGGCAAGACTGCGTGTCACCAAGATAAGAACGGCTTAACGTGCTTTTTGAGGTACGTAAGAGTCTCGATATGGATGGTCATCCGTCCACGGACCGACCTCTACAAGATCAACCCGTGTAGCCCACGAGCTCCCCCTTGGTATTATTATTAACTAGCTTATGCCAGCGGCTTCACCCGCGTGAATGTCGGATAAAAAGTGTGTCTAAATCGTATGTGCTATTCCTGACTATAATCTATCACGGTGCCAAATTTCAACCAAATCCGTCCAGCCGTTTGAGCGTGAAGAAGTAAAAAACATACAAACACACGCACGTGTGTATGTGCGACGTAAAGTTTGTACACTCACAAACTTTCGGCTTTATTATAAAAGTGTGATATACAGCGACCACACAGCCCCTAGACGCCTAATAACAGGCAAGCGATGTCTGTCAACACATATGACTAAAATATCATATCCAGGTATTATAGGAAGCCACTCGACAATTTCGAATTAGTAGCGACCACTTCTGTGAACCGTAAACATTTCCGCGTCCGTCAACAAAAAAATTGATGAATTATATATTATAATGGCCTCTTGAACAATATGTTGGTATGGTAACAACAGCTAGACTTCGAATTTCCGGAAAAACGGCATAACATTTAATTGATAAGTTAATAGTTACATAAACATAATTAGATTTATTTTCTGCTATTATTTGTCGGAGTTCATAATATACTGGTCACGTTTGTAGATGAAAACGCCCACCGCATGTTTGCGTCTCTTTCTTTTTAAAGTAATTTTTTCGCTATCTCTTCTCCTCTATAAATTCGTAAATAGAACTAGTGATGCACCATATTCTATGACCAAATCTGTTATCGATAGAACTAGAAACCTTACCAATAAAAACATTAAATTGAATAGTTTATTAATTTTGAAACGATTTTTTGATTACGTTTTTTACTAATATTTAATATTACTATATTTAATAACCAACAACCGAAGGCAACGACCAAAAGAATGTTGCCTTTAGAATTATGATATTTATTTTTTAGTATTAACATTTTCTTTTATTACCAAAATGTTAAAACGCCGTATAATTAATATTAAAAAAGGTAATATTAATAAAAAATAAATAACTAGAAATACTATTTATAAAATTATCGATACCTTCCTGGTTTTATTTAAACCTGTCCCACCCTTAATGAGGCGTATGACCTTGGTAAGGGACCAATCAGAGCGCAGTCGTCCCGTTCCTCATACCTCAGCTAGTTGACAGAATTGTTTTGATATATTAGATCAAGCATTAGGCGTCTAGTGGCTATGTGGTCGATGGTGATATAATATTAGAGTGATGTGATTGCACAAACAAAACAAAGATCACAGACTACTTAGAGATACTACTGAGAAAGATTCAATGATTTTCCAAGATTCTATGAATGAAATCGTTAGCAAAAATCAGCTCTTTTTGACTTTTTACTTTCATTGCCAAAGTTACGACGGACAATACATTAATGACCGGTCTTCTACATAAATATTTATTGCCAGAAGCATAACCATTATTTATATTGAAACAATATACGTAATTCAGACAGCCAATGTGACTATTCTTACAAGATACACATTTTAGTTTATACTAGCGTTAATTCTACGAACACACTACAGCCCCGGGTAATGTTAAGTGCCGGTAGAATTATCTACGCTGCACACAGGCCATCCAAGAACAACCACCTATGTGATGCAAGCTGTAGGAAGAACTTCACCCACCACCCGTCCTTAAATCCCTCGAATATCTACGATCTGGACATTAATTGCCGTGGCATATTTGGGAAGCACTCGATCGATTGCGCATCCGGTAGGCCGCTGCAAATACAACTTTGCAAAATGGAGTTTTACAGACCCGTGAGTCTGATATTAAATGGGACTGCGGTGCCCCTGTCCATGACCCTCTTGTTAGAGTACTCCAATTGGCCTATACAACTGCACTTTTGAAGGTTTGATGAACGCCACAGATGCCGCTATAATCGTGGCCACCTACTGTGCCCAGAAAGGTACAGTAAGCGTTAAATAACCATCCACTGGAATAGAAGAAGAAGAAGGACTCATTCTTTTCGAATTTGTTCCTGTTATTATAAAGAAAACTATCAATTATTCATTAGGTTACGACAGTGTTTTCTTGGAAAGGTAAGTATAAAATAAAACCCTCTTCAGACTTGGCTCTAAAAAATAAAGTCGAACACTCGCGCTGATTCGAACAATTCATATTACGAACACAGTAAATAGCCACACAGCACAGATGCATAGATGCACAGTAAATATATACCTATGTGGAAATGAAAAAGACCGAGATACCAACGAGAAAAAGTTTGCGGAATATTTTCCCTAGAAGGAATATGTATAAGAAAGAAAAAGAAAGAAAGAAAAATTGTTTATTCTGCACAGACTAAACGCACAATACAAAATAAAGAGTAATGCCAATTCACTAAAAGTACAAATAAGCCAAAAGCCTCGTATTTAAAAACGAAAAATTATAAAAGTTTGTCAATTTTGTCTATTACTTGATGAGAGCAATGTATGTTTTAACTTTTGCACCACCCTATGTAGGTGAATGAATTCGGCACTTGAATCATCTTTGTGTAGGACCTACCGACTCCTTGACCGGATTATACGGATGGTTCTGGCAAGTCGTGATAAATTAAACAGTTCATGATATACCTACTTGCCTACATATATGCAAATTATGGAAAACAGATAAGAGTTACACGCATGTATGGCATAACAACAAATGAACATACAAAGTTGTGTAGCTTCATGACCGTAAATAAATTAAATAAGAATTTTGAACAAAACTTTTTAAGAAAATAAAAAGTTGCAAGGGCATATCAAAACATCTGTTTGAAAAGTTTTGCACTTTTTTTAATAACGCGCGCTTGTTTTGACTGATTGCCTGAAGACTGACCGCTGTTTAAGCCAAGGACTTTGAATTCGCTTCTAGCTCCGCATTTAGGCAGATATTCAAAACAAGCAAGCAAGTCAGCGTGCTTGAAAGGAATCTAACCGTACCTTTTCATCAACTCACATCAATATTTCTTGCTAAATAGCTAAACACACTTGTTCATTTGATAATTCAAATTTCTTATGCGAGGTGTTACCTACCACAAGTATGTGAAAATGTCTTCATAAAAATTGTTATCATCTTATTTAACCCAAATAAAAATGCATGTCTCTGCCACCTTTTACGCTAGAAGATGTTATCTCTGCTGTGAGGAATGAAGGCTGGCAAGTCACCGGGACACGTCTCATACAGCCCGAACTACAGAGGAATATAAAAATTGACGATGCTCTGTTTGGTTTCCGACCCGGTCTCTCAACAGACTCTGCAATTATAAGCCTATAAGCCTAAAGAGTACAATAGCATTTTGCACCCGCAGAAGAACTTCAGTTTAAGCTTGCTTTTTAGACCTGAGTAAAGCTTTTGACCTGGTGAACTATGGAATCCTCTGGGACAAACTAAAAAAGTCTCAGGTACCTCATCGAGTTGTAGATCTGTTGAGATACTGGTACGGGGGCCAAACCAATCAAGTGAAATGGGGTGAAACTCTATCTAGTAGCTATAGGCTAGATTGTGTTGTTCACCAAGGGGGGCTGACTTCTCCGGACCTATTTAAACTGTAAGTCAATGATCTGATCGCGGAACTCAGAGGATCCAGAGTCAGCTATCATTTAGCAATGTCTGTGTGAATAGTTTGATCAAAGCTGATGACAATGTTCTTCTGAGTCTCTCGATCATAGGGTTGACAAAATTATTGTCAGTCTATGAGCATTATGCTATTGCTCATGGATTGAAATATAACGTTCTCAAAACTGAAACCATGGTTTTCAGATCTGGTGTTGGTCCGGAGAACATCCCCAGTCTTTATTTGAACGGGGCTACCATACACGTCGTAAAGCAGTTCAAGTATTTAGGGCATATACACCAGGATGACTGCGATATAGAACGAAAGTGGAGGGTCCTCTCAGTGAGGAGTTACATGCTCGCACGCTGGTTTGCGAGGTCTAACTTTGGTGGAACTTCACAAAAAAGATGTACATTAAGAGTTCAGTACAATAATGCTTACCGAACACTTATGAAACTACCGAGATACTGCAGTGCTTCGAGCATGTTTGCCGAAGCGAGTGTGTGTTATGTGTCCCGGACAACTACGCAATCAAGAATTGTCGAGAATTACGTCTTTTTGGCAAAGTTTGAGACGTTCCAGTAATAGTATATTGAGTGCTGTCTCGTGCAACCTAGCTAGTCCCATTTAAAAACTGGATTTCTGTATACCTGAACAAAAACAAAGAATGACGTTAGACTATATGGTTTTATAAGACTATGGGTACCTATCTTCATTCATATTTGTTTTGAATGTGTTTTTACAATTTTTATCTTATAATATGACATTATTTGTACATGGGTGTTTTGCCTGCAATAAACGATTTTGATTATTATTAAATAGGCTGCACCGCCATGCATTTACTACTTATTTATATCCTCATCTAATTCCTAAGATCGCTATCATAACTGACTAATGCAGAAACTCATTAAAAATAAACATTAAATTAATTACAAAAGCATCACAGTGTTTTACACCATCTTAAAGATCCCCGCAAACAGGTTCGCAATAAATGTGAAGTTTTCCTGTATCTTTATTGTTAACTCCGTAAGATCGAGATTGGCGCGTGTCGACGCGAGTAGTCCGGTCTTGTGCGTGTGTTGTGATGGTGCAGTCAAGCTTTTGACAGGGTTGTATACGTCAGAGTGCCGTCAGAGCGCCAGAGGAGTGTCGGCTATCTATATACAACACACGTGGGACTGTTTGTCAATTCGTGTTGAAGCGCGGCGCTGATCGCAGCTGCTAACAGTGCGACCGCTCGACACATCTCGCCGTTTGTGTGACACATCTCAACCTTCTGAAACATCCCCGCACTGAAGATCATACAAAAGTAAGTGGATTTTTATTCATATATATATTTGATAGATTTTTAGTTATTGTGTGTGTTTAGGTATGTCTAGATTTTTGATCAAGCGTTCACACGAGTGGAAGCATTTGATAATTTATTAAAAGAGCAATTAAATCAAATTAGATACTTGTCAATCTAATTGCAATAATGACTTAATTATTTATTGTTTGTTTTAATAAATACCAGTTTCATAGTTTAAGCTGATGCTGTGTAAAAATTAACAATACCGTAGAGTTTACAAAAAGTTCTAATTCTATCTACATTTTATCAAAATGTCTAATATTTACATTCAAGTACTAAAATTAGCAAGTGGCCTTAGATACCGGTAAGCACAACTTCAAAGTTACCCACACTCAAATTCAATCAGATTTTCTCATGAATATTTCCTGAAAATTGTATTCTATGTTAATGAATGATAATTAAGTGTAAATTAAATCTAATTATCAGTAGTGATAAATTAAACAACATTATTGACGGTTGTCCTTGCTCTTATGCATCCCAGGAAATGTTCCTGTACACATTACTCCGAGGCAGTTTCCGCAAAATATCTGCGAATGTCGACTTCTTTTTGCTACCTTTTAAATAACTGCTCGATATTTATTGGCTTGTAATGATGGATTCAGATCGTTATAAAAGAACCGTTCCGTTCGTTCCTTCTATACTAATGTTATAAAGAGAAAATATTTGTATTTTTGTATGTATGTAAGAATTAACTTAAAAATTACAGTATCGCTTTCAAAAATTCTTTCACCGTTGAGAAGCTATTCTATCCCCGGGTGACATAGGCTACTTTTTAAACGACTTACCAAAAAGGAGGAGGTTCTATGTTGGACATGATGTTTGTTTTTTTTTTTTGTGTTTGTTCACGCATATCTCCGTCAAATTTGGACCGATTTTGAAAATTCTTTTTTTGTTTGAAAAAGTATGTTCCGAAATTTGTCCCATTTCAATTTGGTGAAGATCTTATGAAGAACTTCGAAGATATACAACAGAATTCTTCAATAAATTACGGCAAATCTCTCGGGATTGCCTCAATCGCATGTCTGTTTATTGTTTATACCATTTTATAACATAACATCACGCCAGTACCTCACCGGTTGTGTTCAAGTTTCATGATATTCGGGTAATCTATTCTGGCGTTATAAGTACCTTAACCAACTTGCCTATTAGGTAGGTACAACTAAAAAGTGAAAAATAAAAAGCTTTTTTACAAAAAAATACTACCGTTTTCCAAATAAAAAAAACTACAAAATAAAAAATAACTTTATTTTTGGAAGTCGGTGTCCATAACGCATAAAATGGTACCTACCAAAGACACCGACTTCCAAAAATAAAGTTATTTTTACTTTGTAGTTTTTTTTATTTGGAAGTCGGTAGTATTTTTTTGTAAAAAAGCTTTTTTATCCCTGTATTCCCACGGGAACGAAAACTACTCGGGTGAAACCGCGAGGCGTCCGTTAGTTGTTTACAAACTAAAGGTCAAATTAGTTGGATTCGTTAATAAGTTACTGATGAGACACACTGACACTACATTACATCATTTCAGACGATGTAAAATTATCATTAAGATTAAATACTTAACATTGGACTTATTGTATGATTACAAGGATCAGCAAGGTGACTATTAATTTCGAAGAAGAATGATTGATAAACATCATCTTAACTGTAAAATATTTAGGTATACCGTTCCTCTACATATATTTATGACAAGATAATAACTTTGAACTCCTTATCTGTAATCTTTGTCGAAAAAAGTAGTCAGACAGCTTGTCCTCAATTGCTGGTCATAAAAGTTTGTGTGCATAATTTTGGAAATGGACATTTTTGGAGAAAAAGTAATTTGTTTCGAGATTGCACATTATGACTGCCTGCTGACTTCTCCGAGGGGTGATTGCCCTCAATGTAGTTTTCCATCCCGACACTGTACGTAGGCGCGGCGAGTGGCGACAGTTTCAAAGCTAGAGTTGATTAATTAGTTGTATGCATAGCTGCTGTTTATAGGTGTGTTTGTAAATAACTGTTGTCGTTGTTATTTTCTTTGATACACTTAGGTACTAAGTACATTGATAGTGAAAGGAGTGTTGATCGCATTAACTGATGGTATTAAATTACAGACAATACACTCGGCTTCTGGAAGCATATATACTCATCAGCTAGAAAATCGGTTTGTCCCGCTATGGTCTAGTCCCGCTATGCTCGACTCGAAAAATACCTACTCTAAAGTCCCGCTACGCACGAAATTCTTCCTTGCTCCATAAACAATGGAAGGTACAGTTGGAAAGAAAAGTGTTTGAATTCAATTAAATTGCGCAGGAAGCTGAGAAATATTGAAATTAAACAAAAAAATTCGAAATCTTAGTTCGAAATATTTTTAGGTTAAGTTTCTCTTTTACGGCAAGACACACAAACATGCGCATCAACGAGACCCCTAAGCGGCACGCACTACTGGCAGCACCGCGTCAATGGCTTTAACTGCTATGCCGTTTCGAGCGTTTGTATGTAGTTTCCGTAGGTACTGTTCGTCCATATTTAAACTGTGTTTCAGTTCATCAATCACAGCATTTTATATGACATTTATTCATCATTCTGTTACGCATTTTTGAGATAATTAGATAATCTTGCAGGAACTGGATGACTAATTGAATTAATTGAAGGTTGTCTGTAAAAGATTGCCCTGTGCGATACTACCGCCCATTGTACACTTATCTTTATAAATGTTTTGTCCTTTAATTATTTAAGTGGTGTACAATAAAGTAATTATACTAAAAATATTTATTTTTTCATGAAAAAATAACGTTTATTTTCAATACAGGTATTGTTTTTCATGAAACTACTCATACTCTTCAACGCTTAGTTTCAGTATTCCATTATACACTTCATAATATGAAACGGTTAACTAAACTGGCAGTTAATGATAACGGGTACTGTGTAATTTTAATTTGTCCGAAATTTCGGACACTCTGAAGCTAGCCTTTATGTTGTTACTAGCTTCTGTCAGGGGCTTCGCTCGCGTGATAAGTGTTTTCTTACCCCCATGGAACATTATACCGGGATGAAAGTAGCTCAAGTACTATTCCAGACTAGTTATTTATTATATACTTTATTGTACACTATAAGTTACATGCGCATCCTTCCTACCCTCACCTATGGAGCGCAAACGTGGTCGTTAACGAAGCGTCAAAAGTCCGCGCTCGGGATCTGCCAGCGAGCGATGGAACGACGTATTCTCGGAGTCAAAATCATAGATCGAATTCGGAACAGTATACTTCGCTCCAAAACACAAATCGCTGACGTAGGCAAAACAGCCGCCAAACTAAAGTGGAATTGGGCAGGCCACATCTGCCGCATGTCGCCACAGAATTGGGCAAAAGTAATAACTGACTGGATTCCGAATAACAGGAACCGGCGACGCGGTAGGCCCAGAAAGAGATGGCGTGACGAATTAGACGTCTATCTGAGGGATTGGCCAGATGTAGCAAGAGACAGGGAAAAATGGAAAGACAGAAGGGAGGCCTTTGCCCTGCAGTGGGACATAAAAGGATCACAAAAAAAAAAAAAAAATAAGTTAGATTTATATAGTAAACTTAAAACTAAATACGCATAAAATGGACGGCCTTGTCACATTACGAGATCTCTTCCAGGCAACCTGGTATGGACAGTAATTGCTGGACACGAAGTGGGGCTGTTATTGGTGTGACAATACCAGTGATACAAAAATTATATATTATAAAAGATATGCAGATACATACTATCAATCTATGTCTGTGCCAAATTTCATCGAAATCCGTTCAGCCATTCTAGCGTGATTGAGTAACAAACATACACCCACACACGTCTATTATTAATATTCCTATGTGTTTTGGACGTGTTCGGTGTCCATTAGTTTCTTGCTTCATTAGTAAGTTATCATGTTATATGCATGAAAACAATCAGTGATTGCCAAGCAGCTCTATTTGCAGTAACTACTTTAAATTGCAGTTAGTTTCCCAATAGCCAGCTACTTGCTTTTGCAATTCACGAAGGCTTTGTTGACTAGTTAAGTTAGTAAAAGCGCCTACACTGTTATTTGTTTAATGATATATAAGTATGGCACTTTCAGAAATATAAGATAGATAATGGGCACCTAAACAAATTTACTTTCCTTTTTTAATCATATTCCCCTCTCTAGGTAAATCAGTTTTAAATATAGGTAAGTAGACTAGACTAGCGTATGCCAGTGGTTTCGCCCGCGAAAGTGTTTTTCTATCCCAAGGAAACATTATACCGGGATGAAAACCCAGATATCCAGACTATAATCTAAATCTGGGCCAAATTTCATTCAGATCCGTTCAGCTGTTCTGGCGTGATTGAGTATGCTGTTGCAAACATCCATCCATCCACCCAAACTTTCGCATTTAAGGTAGATAGTTAGATAGAAAGATACCTACTTAATTGCCATTTACCGTTTATGATAATAGATACGTTACAAAAAACATATAAAATAAGAATATGATAATCATTAAGAAAATTCCATTGTGGAAAACCAGATAAATCTAGTTTAACTGGTTGGTTAGTTGTCATTCTATTTTATGATAATTTTACCCACATGGCAGAGTTAAAATTAAGCACTGATTCAACTTACCTACATAAAAATAAGATCTTTTCATAGAATTCCAATAGGAGAAGAGGTCGTCAATTCGACGATTTTACCATTTAATATTTGTTTCATTGATATAAACTAAACATGTCCTAACCAAAAACATATTTACGCTCAGATATAAGCTCAACAAACTCTACTAACTCAATGTCGTATAAAAAAAAGTATAATAAATATTCGTCTCCACTCCATGCCTTGTCCTACCGGCTAACTTTGGTCATACATTTTATTGCTATCTGTACACTGCATTGTACAAACAACTTTAAATTATCCGCATAAGGTTGAATTTGCAAAAAATATGTTTAAGCATAACAAACTACCCACGTATAATTTGTGAGTGTTTTGGCGACAGTTACGAGTGCTACTTTTATTCGAGAATTGAGAATGTGCATCTTAGGTTTTGTAATAGGTATATCCATGAATACATAAAGAAAGAAAAGGTATCTAATTGCCGCAAAACGACATACAAACATTACATTACAAGAACAAGAACAGTGATGGTAGACTTTGGCAAAGTATGTCTTAAGTTATGTAATCAATTTTTATGTAGGTAAGTTGGTATAATAAAATAGAATGACAACTAACCAACCAGTTATACTAGATTTATCTGGATTTTTTGTATATAAATGGATCTATTGAAAAACTAATAAATTAACAAAAGGTCAATTCGTAAATTTTTCAACGAATCCGACTATTTTGTTTTTTCTTGACAGTAAACAGAATTGGCAATGGCATGTGAATATTCTTTTTAATTAAACAAGTCATTAAATTGTTTTTCAAACAAAAAAACTTGCAAGCAAAATTAAAAAAAATAATCACGCGGTTTTATCTCTATAATTATGTAGCCAGTTTTCCTCCTCAGAGGTGAACAGACTTTATCCACTTTTTTGCATACACAGCAGAAAAAAACTAAGAACGCATCATCAACAAAGCTTTGCTGAAAACCAGATAAACCGATTATTATCATTTGAAAGCCTTGCGGGTTCCTTACAATAATACATTTAAATAATAATGTTACGTTTCTAATCGGCTGTAAGTTATTTACCCAATCAGAAAATCATCAGTAAGGTAATTTTTGCAGTACCAGTCGTTAAATCGATGATTTTATGATTGAAGCCGCATGTTTGTGGTATAATGTAAACTTAATAGCGAGTGATGGCAAATTACTGGCTTATATGTACGTAAATGACTACGTATGAGTCAATGTTGTCATATCGACGGATACTTAATAATTGTTTGTTTTATCTGGTGTCTCGTGGAGGCTTGGCTCCTCGTTCCTCTGATAACGAAGATTGACGCGCCGTGCCCGTGCGGCGTGCGTCGCACAGACTCCTCTCTGATAGCAAACACAGACGGCGCAAAGGTCAAATTAATTATATATTTCAAATAAACACTCGGTTCGGGTGAAACTGAAGATCATAAGATAAAAAATATCAAAACAACCAATTAGATACAACTTCGGGGACATATATTTTTTTCTACCTAAAACAAATTGATCAAAAGGGTTATCATATTTTCAAGTTTTCCTTAATAAAGTTTGTAAACAAAATTCTACCTACAAAATTGCGGAAACTAAGTGTTACGATTCTTGCAGTAAGCACTTGTAATTTGTTTTTTAACCCCCTCTGATGAGTGGAAAAAAGTAATACAAAAATGTCCAGTTTTTTATCTCGTCTTCTTGATTAATCGTTTATCATATCACATGCATGATTCTCGTGTAAGATACACGTGAATAGAAATATGATAGTACAGAGATGCTTTGACTTACATGCACATCGTATGACATCGTTCCATGCATTGAAGCGTAGACATGGCTCTGGGATGATATTGTAAATAGATTAACCTTTAGGTAAAAGACAGAGGGCTTATTTATTGACTTATCAAGGCATAAATCATCAGGCAATAAATGTAAAAACAATATCTTATATAATAAAATCTGGAAACAGAAATACAAAATAACCCCTTTTTTCCTATTTTGAAAGATTACCGTTCATAAATTCCCACCCACGACTTTGTCAATATTGCTCTAACATCTAGATATAGGTTACTTATAGGCAAGCGTGCCCCATCGTGTACCACATCATCGCTTACCATCAGGTGAGATAGTGGTCAAACGCGAAACTATCAATAAAAATAAAAAAACCGGCCAAGTGCGAGTCGGACTCGCACACGAAGGGTTCCGTACCATTATCGCAAAACACTGCATAAAAATCACGTTTGTTGTATGGGAGCCCCCCTTAATATATTTTATTTTAATTTATTAATTATAATTTTTTGAAGTAAATATACAACTAAACATTCTGTGCATATTTCAAGCGTCTACCTGTTGCCGTTATTAATATCGACCAAAAAACGGCAAAAATATCACGTTTGTTGTATTCCTTTAATATTTACTGTATACTGTTTTTAGTATTTGTTGTTATAGCGGCAACAGAAATACATCATCTGTGAAAATTTCAACTGTCTAGCTATCACGGTTCATGAGATACAGCCTGGAGACAGACGGACAGACGACAGACAGACAGACGGATCGCGAAGTCTTAGTAATAGGGTCCCTTTTTTACCCTTTGGGTACGGAACCCTAAAAAAACTGTTCAAGCTAAAAAATTATATTACCATACATTAATATTGCGTTGCCAAATAATATTGAGATTATTATTTGGTTGCCACAGTTTACTAGCTATAACTAATACAATTATAAGAATTAAGAATAGTATTTTTTCAGATTTCTGTTAGAGATGCACTTTATGCTGTAACTATTAGTTGGGTAGATATGTTCACACAATAAGCAAGTAAAAATTCTCTAAACGCACGGGGTCAGCATAACATTTTAATAAAGCTTTTAGAAATCGATTGCCGTCATCCTATACGATTGTCTTATTCTAAATTCTTCTTAAAAGTCACTATTATTTACTAAATATATATCGGTTGTCTTCTCCATTTTTAACCTAATTCATACTATCTATGAACATATAGAAACAGACCTAAAACAAAGAATAACAAACAACTACTTTGTCTTTTGCACATAAATGCTCAATTGAGTTGATTACCTGAAAAAATATTGAATTTGATTGAAAATGCAAGCTTGAAGCATTACGCAATGATTGCATTTTATTGTGTCTTAAATGCTTGGTCATCCAGTTTATCGTGTTCTTATGAAAACCGTTCACAACATTATTAATTAGGTTATCAGTATGTCACCCTTTTTTTATTGGGGCGCGTGATGACCCCTTCTTAATTTTTTCAGATGGACATTGTCCATTCGGGGTGACGGATTTGACTCCCGTATTATCAGTAATAGACGGCTTTAAGTCTGCTTCTGATATTGTTCGCAGTTTTAAAGTGAACATGCGAAGTGTCGGGCGTCTTACTAGACTTAATTTTATTTTTTGTATTGTTTTGTAAAGAATAATGGCTGCTAAAAACGAAAATACGTGTACTAACAATATTACTGTAATATGTAAGTTTCTGAAGACGTGTTCATATCAATCGTGTATTTTAGTTTCTAGCTACTTAGTATATTATGTTATACAAATATTATATATTATAATATACCTATGTATGTTGTATATTGTGATAGAAAGATCAGGTCATGCGGTATCTGGTTAATCTCTCTAAGACACGTGTTATATGTGAAAGTTAGGTATTTGCAATAGATAATAACAAATAACATATAAACTAGTAGTCTATATGTTATTTGTTATTATCTATTGATTAATATACGTTGCTTATATATTTATTTAAATAATAGAGAATTAGAATCAGTGTTATTATTGTTTAACTTTAAATGTAAAAATTTGCGTTTGACTTTATTTCACATGTCAATAAAATTATATAAAACAAAAACATTCCCATAGATACACTAAAACCAAACATAACTACAACAATAATACTTAAAGAAAATAAAATCATACACCTACTTAATAGTCGTCGTACCTACATTGGTATTTACCTAATAATATTAACTACTTAACGTTGAAATACAACGCAAACACACAAACATTATCTTAATTCTAAACATAGATTCTCATTTATTTTCAGTGTTGGAGAACGAAAAGAAAGACGTTGAAAATCAAACTGTAGAAGCGGTAGAAGAGGATCCTTTGACGAAAGCCATCGGAGCGCTCGGAAAATGGCAAATATGGGTATGCTTCGTCGTATTCCTTGTCAAATTCCCCGTGGCCTGGCATCAGATGAGCATCATATTCCTCGCACCGCCGATGAACTTCACCTGCGGCTCCACTCAAGATAATAATTTCGATAATGTCTGCTACGCTAACTGCACAAAGTACGAATATGATCATCGTGTCTTCCAAGAAACGATAATATCACAGTGGGATCTGGTCTGCGACAAACAATGGCTCAAAAACCTCACGCAGACTATCTTCATGCTGGGCATTCTCGTCGGCAACATGATGTTCGGCCATCTTTCTGACAGGTTAGTTACAGTTTATTGGATCACATGATGTTTGAGCCGCATTTGGTATCAATCCTCTATCAATTGGCACATCCTGCACTTATTGCTGCATATCGTAGTGGGACTAATAGGGCCCGGATGAGATTACTTTAGCGAATATCGTTTAAGAGGTCATTGTGCTATTGTGTATGAAACCTACACTAAGATGCATTTAAGTGCATCCTCTGCGTACAAAAGAAACAATTTACCGTTGATATGAGAACTTTACGGGTGATCTGTAATCGGCGGACATAGGTCAATACCACGACTATAGATAACCCTACCGTTGAATCCTTGGACGAAATCGCTTCCTATATAGCAGCATGACCTAGTCACGTTGCTAAACATGAGAAACTTAGGCATCGATACAATATTTAATCTAAAAAGAGAAGTATCCTAAACAAGTTTGTGTTGCTTGGCGAGCCTTAAATATTAAATTTAAAACATAATTGGAAAATCACAGTCAAGAAAGGTCAAACTTTTAATACTAAATATGTTGAATAGCAACCGAGCATATTTTATGAACAGCTGCGTTTTTTATTACAACTTCAACAGTTGATCTTTCTTTACTATTTTAATTGTTTTAAATTCGAATTATTTCTTAAATATTAATTTTATCACTCACAATTAGTAATTAATGGTGTCCTTTATTTTACTCCAGATTCGGTCGCCGCAATCCATTCCTGGCAGCAGTTTTCCTTCAACTGATATCAGGAGTGACCACAGCGTACTCTGTGAACTGGTACATGTTCACGACTCTTCGATTCTTCCTCGCCGTCGCCACTGGAGGCACCATGGTCACCAGCTTTGTCCTTACAATGGAACTGATTGGAGCCAAGTACAGAGATACTGTGGGAATTATATACCAGATACCGTTCAACTTGGGACATCTGACACTACCCCTCTTCGGTTATTATCTCCGCGATTGGAGCACTTTCCAACTGGCCATCTCTCTGCCATCTGTTCTGTTCCTGAGTTACTATTTCTTGCTGCCTGAGTCTCCAAGATGGCTTCTGACTGCTGGCAGATCAGAAGAAGCTGTGAAGATCATGGAAGTTGCAGCGAAAAGGTGAGGATTGTTTGCAATATATTTTTAAAAGCGATGCAACAACGATGTAAAGTTTTTCTCTATCAGATAAGATAGAGAAAAACTACTTTAACTTTTAAAGCAGTTCATAATTTTCTCATTTAGCATTTTAAACATTTTAGAGTGTGCAATAGGAATGTCGTACTCTTGCATAAAAAACTGTTACGAAAACAATTGTTTCTGTAGTTAGAAAGCCGTACTTTTCTCTATTATTTGTTGCCGTAGCCGTGCAAAGAATGTAGATTACAATTCTTTATCAATTATTCATTACGGTTTCGATGGAATCAAAAGGTATGTTCAGCTGATTGCATGGCTTATGGTATGTAAGCCTGATTTATTATTGGAGACCCAATATGTGAACTGCATAATAACTCTAGTTTGCTACTTAATTTCTCACGATTGTTATGAATATTTTATGGTGACTTAGTAATATTTTGACTCGAATTACAATTATATATGCGCACGGTTGGCGCAGTGGTTGAGCGATTGACTGCTGCGCTGCGTAACGCGGGTTCGATTCCCGCACGGCACAAATATTTGTATGACCTACAGATAGTTGTTCCGGCTCTGGGTGTTGTGTATGTGAGTTTATATGTTTGTAAACGCACCCACGATACAGGAAGAAATTCCTAGTGCAGGACAAAGAAATAAAAAAACCGGCCAAGTGCGAGTCGGACTCGCACACGAAGGGTTCCGTACCATTATCGCAAAACACTGCAAAAAAATCACGTTTGTTATATGGGAGCCCCCCTTAATTTATTTTATTTTAATTTAACAATTACTATTTTTTGAAGAGAATATACAACTAAATATTCTGTGAATATTTCATGCGTCTACCTGTTGCCGTTATTAATATCGAGCAAAAAAGGGCATAAATATCACGTTTGTTGTATGGGAGCCCCCCTTAAATATTAATTTTATACTGTTTTTAGTATTTGTTGTTATAGCGGCAACAGGAATACATCATCTATGAAAATTTCAACTGTCTAACTATCACTTTTCATGAGATACAGCCTGGTGACAGACAGACAGACAGACAGACAGACGGACAGCGAAGTCTCAGTAATAGGGTCCCGTTTTTACCCTTTGGGTACGGAACCCTAAAAAGCAAGCAAAGCAAACAAGATAGCTATAACTATAGCCAAACAAAAAAATTAAAACCTTATAAATTTCAGGAACGGCCGACCAACAGAAGGTATTGCTTCGTCTACACAGAAGATGGTGGTGGATGTAGCTGGCAAACAAGACGAGCACGCTTCCTTCCTCGCGCTGTTCCGGACGCCGAAACTGCGTGCGCGTACAATCGCCATCTGCTTCAACTGGTTCGTCTGCGGACTCTGCTTCTTCGGTGTCTCACAGTACATGAGCCATATCTCTGGAGACATCTTCACTAATGTCGCCATTTCTGCTGCTATTCAGGTAATTTTGAGTTGTTTATTATTAGTTATCATCTAGCCTTTTTCCCAATTATTGTTGGGGTCGGCTTCCAGTCTTACCGGATTCAGCTGAGTACCAGTGTTTTACATGGAGCGACTGCCTATCAGACCTCCACAACCCAGTAACTGGGTAACACGATACCCCTTGGCAAGACTGGTGTCAGATCTCAGGCTTCTGACTACCCGTAACGACTGTCAAAGATCTTCAAATGACAGCCGGGACCAACGGCTTAACGTGCTTTCCGAGGCACGGAGGAAACTCGGTATGTTGAAATGGTCACCCATCCACGGACCGACCTCGTCAAGCGTTGCTTAACCTTGAAGATCAACCCGTGCGGCTGTTATTATTTAGCCACGAGCTCCTCTTTCTTCTTTGTTGTTTATTATTAGTACATACCATAATTAGCTTACCATTAGTACCTATCTGGCAAAATTATATCATCCATGTATCTCGCATACTAAACAGATCACTGCTAAAGTTAGCGTCTGTTCTTCTGCGTTTGTGATAATAATTATTGAACATTGGATCTTTAAACATTCTTCAGTATTATTTACCGAAGGCGAAAATATAGGTCCCTATACTCACCGGCAACTTTTTAATTTATCAAATATCATGATGATTATTATAATAACTATCCGTGTCACTTAATAGTGATAAGCTCCCGAGAGTTCAACGGAAAATTATTTACATTAAGTATTATCAACACATAAAACCAGTTTCACCCGAAATCATCTCGGACACTACTTATCAGAAAGACAGGCACTCATTAAACTTTATTACCTAGAAATCACGCCGTAAACTGACAAGAACCACGCATTTATTATAATAATCACTGATCAACCTTTAGGTACTCGCAGAATAAAATGGAAGTGTTAGTTGACATTTACATAAATTAATGTTTATAGGATATAATAATATTGACCTAGTTATCTAAAGCATGTAATCTTTAATTGCGAAGACCGTTATACATAAGTAGCACCGTAATACACAGACTATATGTCTGCTAGTTTCATTACAAAAGGTACCTAACAAATTGTTTAATATATATTATTTTTCCAGGTACCCGGAACCATTATGTCGGTATACTTGAACAAATTCCTCGGTCGCAAAGTAACATTAATCACTGCAAACTGCGTGACTGGTCTCAGCTGCCTGCTCATCATCGTCGTGCCGCAGTCCGGAGTCAGCCACCTAACCCTCGGCTGCACCGGGCTTTGGGGGATGAGCGTATCCTTCGCTACTGTCTACTTATACGCAGGGGAACTCTTCCCTACTGTAGTCAGGAACTCTGGTGTTGGGCTCTCGTCGACAGTTGCCAGAATAGGTTCCATGGTAGCTCCGTTTGTGGCTACTCTAGCGCACACGAGCGCCTGGTTGCCTCCTCTAGCTTTCGGAATTGTGCCATTAATTGGAGCTGGTCTCTGTATCCTATTACCTGACACTCGCGGTAGAAAACTACCCGACACATTAGAAGAAGGCGAAGCGTAATAAAATGTATGCCTAACAAGTATTCGTATTTTAACCAGTGTGATGTTGTATGCAAGTTGTATAAATGCAGAGTGTAAGTGCATGTGAACAATACCAACCTAATTTAAAGACTATTTAATTTTTAGTGTCCTCGACATATCTTTGTAAATTATTGATATTTACAAAAAGTGTATTTATGAAAACTTTAGGATAAGACTAGACTATAGAAGGTCTATTTGTATAGGCTGTGATAAATAAAAGAATTTGTTAAATAAATAAAATAATTGTATTACGTGACTTGTTTCATTCGATTGTTCTTTACCGATGATAATAAATAATTAAACACATACCGTTCTGAATACCACCACTACTTTCATATTCATTCATTTTAGAACAATGGTGTAATTGTTAAAGATCGCGATATATACTGCCTGATTTTTTTATCACCATCAAAACTCTTTTTCAAGATAAAAGTCGCGTTTTATTATTTTTGCATAAATCATGTCTTTGATAAGCTACTGACTGGAAACTGGATGGTGATAAAATCACGTTTTATAATAATAATAATTTGATACTGTAGTACCTATCTACGCAGTGAACTAGGTTCAAGCACCTCATAAAACAAGCAACATAACATAATCTTGAAGTCTAGAACGTAATGAAATATGCGGGTCCAATTAAACATTTCTTTGGGTGGCAACTACAAGCGTTAACATACTGTATAATAAGTTATTAATCATTTCATTATTTTTAATATATTTGCACTGTTTGTCTGTACCAATAAAACATGCAGTGCATTTTTTTTTTTTTTTCAATCAATCTGCCTAGCCTATTCCCAACTATATTGGGGTCGGCTTCCTGTCTAACCGGATTCAGTTGAGTACCAGTGTTTTACATGGAGCGACTGCCTATCTGACCTCCACAACCCAGTAACTGGGTAACACGGTACCCCTTGGCAAGACCGGTGTCAGATCTCAAGCTTCTGACTACCCGTAACGACTGTCAAAGATCTTCAAATGACAGCCGGGACCAACGGCTTAACGTGCTTTCAGAGACACGGAGGAAACTCGGTATGTTGAAATGGGCACCCATCCACGGACCGACCTCGTCAAGCGTTGCTTAACCTTGATGATCGACCAGTGCGGCTGTTATTATTTAGCCACGAGCTCCTCTTATTTATTTTATAGTGTAAATAATAAAAAAATATACATAATTGGATTGCCACTTCATTAAACATAATTGAATAAGCGTCTACCTACGGCTTCGCCCGCGTGTAGGTCAGACAAAATCCCTTGATAAAAGGATCCTATGTCCTAGTCCAGAGCATGGTCTATCCGTGCCTCAAGTTTTATCCTATATCCTATCAATCCTATATAATCCTAATCAATTTATTAACGTTCAACCGTTGAGATGTATAAAGGTAAAAAGTATAAAAAGTTACTTTTGTATTTATAATATCAGTATGGATGGCACAGTCTGAAATACATTTTGTGTTATTTGCCCAGTGTAAGCAGATAAATAAGATACAGGTTTATGCCATAAACTTAAGGTACCTACCATCTCTCATGGAGATAAGAAGGTAATACATAATAAGAATATCAGTCAGGATACTACATAATTTGACTGATAGGCTATGATAAATTGTATTCGTATAAACACTCTCCAATGCGTAACTAGTTTAAATGTACAATTTAAAATTAATGTCACAACGACAGTTGAATTCGCCAACATCCTGTACAATTGTAGATTATAAATAACTAGCATGTGGGTGTTTAAAGATACGACAAATGGCAAGTAATGAAAACACCCATTATCGAATAGAAGTACCTATGTAAGAGTTCACAAGGTAAGCATAAGTGTTTTTCCGGAAGTGTTATATGTCGATGTGCTTTCTTAATTCACTTGTAATAATAAATAAGTAACTCAAAAATTTGTGAACAACATCATCTATTTCGAATTGCAGTAAAACGACATGGATGAAGACCATATAGAGACAGCGATAGGTCGCTTTGGAATATATCAAACGTGGATTTTATTCTTAATCACTGTTGGGAGGTTTCCAGCAGAATATCAATTGAGTAATGTTGTATTTATAATACCGAGTGTTGAGTACAAGTGCTTAGACAACAATGTGACCAATCACTGTCCTTGTGAGAACCCTGAATATGATACGAGCACTATCGTAAGTTCAGTCACAAATGAATGGGACCTTATATGTGACAAAACGTATTTGGCGAGCTTATCCCAATCTATGATGCAAGTTGGAATATTGACAGGCAGCTTATTTTTTGGACACGTTTCTGACAGGTAACAGATTTTCTGTTGGTTGATATTACTGTTTTAAATTAGTTGGGGTGTTAGCATTGAATGCCAGCCAGTCAGCCATTTTAGGCGTTGGAAGGTCTAGTTAAAATCGCCGACAGCCTACAAACTCTCACCATTGGTTCCAAGTAGCTGTTTTCCACGCAACGGCCACACCCCGATAACCACGTCGACTCGTGGGCTAAACCTGGTATTGAGGGGCTTAAGTCTTGCAGTTGCTCACAGGGTCGGTCTCGGCCTCAATGGTAATCCTTCTTCGGTGGCGAGGCATTTAAGCATAGTGAAAGGCAGCACCCGGTTCCGGTGGAAAATGGACTTGGGTTGATGCACCACCTCGGGCGAGGGCAACGTAAGAAGTGAGGTCGGGAAATGAGGTATGCATGTTGGCATGTGTTGGGACTATGACTGAAAGGGCCAGAGAGGTAGCGGATGTATTAAAAAGAAGACTAATAAGTGTAGCCTGCTTACACGAAACTAAATAGAGGGGAACCAAAGTTAGGGAAATAGGTGAAGGATTCAAGTTTTTCTACTGTGGAAGTGACGGAAAAAGAATATAATAATGATAGCTTGATAGTTGTGAAAGTTATTTTAGAGAATGTGATGTTGAATCGTGGCAAAATTAGCGGAACGAAATAAAAATGTAGTTTTTTTTTAATAATATTTAATTTTGAAACTTATTTTTAGACAAGTTTCCTTACTTCAAAATACATCTTTTAAAATAAAATTTTATCGCATTTAGTATATTTTGTGTGAGTATCATTATTTTTATGTGAAAACTGCACATTGTTGATTTTAAAGGTTAATATTGATAGATATTTGTTTTAAGCCTTTTTACAATAAAAATAATATCACATGATATCGAGTGTTTAATCTACGTCCTTTTAGTAAAGTTTTGACTCACCTAGACATTCTCAACATGAGAATAATGCTATCCGTTACCTCGTGTAGTAGTCTCAATAATTCCTATACAACGGCACTTCGCAGTTCACCAACATTGACAGCTGTAGGTATTATGAATTTTAACCTTTGTTTTAGCAGGTCCTAATCGCAGATCCAGCCGCATATTTCAAATCTGTGGTATTGGTATTACTACGATTTATTTTTGACTAAAGTTGAAAATGTTGCATGCGGCCGAGCATTAATCTGGATCAAATCCAGGTGACCCCTGATAAAGGGGCAAATAGTACCATATTTTATTCTTTAATAATACTTCTACAGAGATTTGTGGTAAGATCTCCACCATCGATCACCACTAAATCCGTACGAGCTACCAAACATATCCTACCTGAATCTAATATTGTTCCTCTACCATATGCTACAGTAGTTAAAAAATTGATAGATTATGTTTATCTTGTTTGTGATAACACATTTATTGCTGTCCGTCAATTCAATTAAAATGACTTCCACACTCATCACAAAACTATGTTTTACTCCATTAGTCCGTGGACCAAAATCGATGTTTTCTAGCAAAAGTTATACTGTTTCTAAGGAGGTGTGCCTTATTTTACGGACCTTTGACGGGCATGAACGAACCAAAACCAGCTTCCTTTAACCTCCTTCGTACCGTAAGCTCATTTACTGTTGCACCATGAACTTCTTCCTATAATAATACCTACATGTAAATTAAAAAATATTGTGATTTTGTGTGTTGTGCTGTGTCTTTTGTGTGCACTGAATAAAGAGTTTATCTATCTATCTATCTTCCAGCTCATGTCTGCATTTAAAAGCACGTTTTTGCAAACGCGAAACTGAATGAAACTATTATTCTTGTTTGAACGTACGGGTTTTCTGCACTGTGCTGATCTTCTCACATAAACATTAGTGACTCTGAATCAATGGAAAGTGCAATAAATGGTTGAAACAGGTAAATGATGAATTGCGCGCATCATCTGTAGGTTTCGTAATTTTTCTCATCTGAAGTGCCCTGGCCCTCTCAATTTGGATTAAGTTGGGCACAATGACGTCCTTAATTTTGAAAAAGATCTAAAAGTAAAAACAAATAACTATCACTGAAAAACTATCGAAATTTTAAAACAACCATAAAGTGGCAATAAGCGAAATTCTCTCAGTGATGTAAGTTTCAATAAAGTTAAAACATTGCATGAAAGTTGACGTTCAATTGTTTTATCAATTAGGCTTAATTGGTTTTATTATTAAACAAAATAAAAACCACCCTGTTACGGTAAAAAAAAAGTGCAAGTGATGTGCTGGAGTGCAACAACTAGAGAGGAAAAAACCAAATGTCGCATAGTACGAAAGCTTGGGAGAAAGTTATTGAAAAGCGGCTGAGAGAAGAGAGTGTGATATTGCAGAACCAATTCGGTTTTATGCCTGGTCGGGGTATAACGGATGCTATTTTCGCAATCCGCCAGTTGTGTGAGAAATACAGAGGTGCACATAAAAACCTGCACATGGTGTTCGTTGACCTCGAAAAGGCATACGACCGGGTTCCTTAGGAGGTTTTGTGGTGGGCCCTTAAAAAGAAAGGTGTGCCTGGAAAGTATGTAAAATTGATTCGAGATATGTACAGTCGATGCAGTACCCAAGTTATGTTTACAGTGCGCAATAATGGCAGCTTCAGTGTGGCAGTCGGCGTGCACCAAGGGTCGGCCCTCTCAGTCCCTACCTCTTCCTGATGATAATGGACGTTCTGTCGTCGAACATAAAGGAAGAGGCACCCTGGTGTATGCTGTTTGCCAATGACATTGTTCTGGTTGCCGAGAGTGGCCTAGAGGTCCAGAGCAGATTGGAGTTGTGGTGGCACAGACCGGAGAGTGTTGGTCTGAAATTGAGCAGAAGCAAAACTGAATAGTTGTTTTGCGATTTTGGCGGTCTCTCCAGTTCCGTGCCCATAGCTTTCGCTGGAACGCCCATACCGATCTGCTCCGACTTCCGGTACCTAGGCTCCCTTGTCCAAGAGGATGGGGAGGTAGACCGAGACGTAAGGCACTGGATCAACTCAGGATGGATGAAATGGCGACAGTTCACTGGAACAACTTACGATTCACGAATAGAGGGGACTCAAGATAAAGGGGCAAATCTGTAAGTCCGTGATTAGCCCTGTCATACTGTATGGATCAGATTGCTGGCCAGTGAAAAAGTGACAGAAAAGTTGAAAGGAAACCGTTTATCCTGGGATGGTCATGTGATGTAGAGGGATAAAACGCATGTTACTGGTTACTGTTACATGACCAAAACCCTACATATTTTTTTCAATTTCATTGTAGTCCGTGTCACTCGCAAGGTTAAGAAGAATCGATTCGTAAGAATCACCAAAATCGGCCTACTCGTGGTCTCTAGACCGCCATATAGAAACAAACATACATACAAACATGCATACATACATAGACTGATAAACAGAAAAGTAGCACTTGTGTCGATCCTCTTGAGGTTTTCCTGAGCAATTAAGTTTGGTACCACTAAACCATTGAGGTAGTTCAATATTCAATTAATCAGTCAGACGAAAGTCCGAAAAGACTAATCGTTCTGTTTCCTTAACAGGTATGGCCGAAAACCGGTGGTGTTATTAACCCTCATTTTGGATGTAGTAATCGTAGTCATCTCTGCAGTAGTAACACATTTTTGGATGTTCATATTCTGTCGATTTTTAAATGGTGTTTCCATGGGTGGATCTATGTTGGCTTGCTACATATTAATAGTTGAACTGAGTGGAAAGTCCTTTAGACCCCATGTTGCAGGACTTATGCAAATTACATTGTTAATGGCATACTTGACACTTCCCATCATAGCATACTTTATAAGAGAATGGAGAGACTTACAACTGGTGACGTCAGTGCCATGGGTTATAGTCGTCGTGTATTACTGGTTGCTGCCTGAATCTCCTCGATGGCTCATTACAGTTGGAAGGAAGAAGGAAGCTATTGAGATCCTTACCCATATAGCAAAAAGGTAACTGCTTAGATTTTACATAATTAATATAACATTATATTGATATGATAATAATAAGTTTTAAATAATTTACAGAAACAGTCGACCAACAGAGAATATAGAAGCAATGGTTGGAAAAATTGAATTATTAAACAAAAATCAGCATCAAACTGGAACTTATATGGACCTATTCAGAACTCCAAAAATAAGAGCGTATACAATGATTACAGCATTAATATGGATGTTTTGTTCCCATACGTTTTATGGTCTTAACCAGTACATAGGCCGCCTGAAGGGGAACATTTATCTAAACGTGATGTTATGTGGGGCTTCACTGATGCCAGGTTTAATTTTAGTCGTTATCTCTTCTTTATACTTTAGGAGAAAAGTAACCATAATAACAAGTTTCGTCACAGCAGCAGTGTCATTGTTAGTATTCACTGTCGTCCCGAGTGAGTTGGAAGCTGCATCTTTAGCATTTGCTATAATAGGTTTGACAGGAGCGTTCACTGCGTTTGTTCAGGCGTACTTATTTACATCTGAAGTGTTTCCAACGGTCATTCGAAATATAGCGATGGGTTTTGTTTCAATGTTTGCAAGGTTTGGAGGATTTATTGCCCCCTTTGTTGTAAATATAGGAATAGAATGGGTTTCTTTACTTATTTTTAGTGGTATTGCTTTGTGTGCAGCGATACTTTGCTATTTTCTTCCCGAAACGAAGGCAACAACACTTCCAAATACGCTAGAGCAAAGAGAACACGCAAAAGCGTAAGACATTAACTGTTTAGGAATCCGAAGAGTTTGAGGTATTTTCTTCTAAATTATACTTAATACCATCACAACCGTCTCGGTTATTGTGGTAAGTTGTCTTAAATAATATTTAGATATATAAAAAAATTATAAAATATTTAAAAATAAAAATATTAAAAGAAAGAAATTTTTATTTCGAACCATAGAAATACCTACCCAGAGACCTTTTATCTCGAAAGCCAAATAAAGTTATGTACGTAGGTATATTTTGTATCAGGCCCAAACACGTTGGAACAATTTTCCAGGTAACGCCGTGGAAAACTATAACTATGCTAGTATTATATTATCTGTGCTGTAACCCTCCTAGAAATTATCGACCCAGTAATGGCAGACGTAGAATTCAACGAGCAAATCATGGCTTGAGTTATCAATGTATCATCCTGCTTTTCTGCTAATGAACACCAACACAAAAGATTGCTCTTGCGTTAACGTTGGCGTTTTCGTGTTTTAAGAAAGATATTTTAGATAACACATTTTGTTTTTGTCCTGGCACGAAAATCCTGTTAAAAAAAATACCCATAAGCACTATATGTTTTGGGAATACTTTCATTGTACGTAAAGGCACGGAGTCCCAGCGTTAACAAAGAAAAGGTTCAAATAAATGTCACTAGATAGTGATGGAGATTGAATTGTGTAATATTATAATTTTCTAGAATTGTAATCGTATGTTCTTGTTTAAGCAACTCAAAATTATGGAACATTTGGCTCTATACAAACATATTTACATACATATACTGCTAAAATCATAACCCTTCCTTTTAGCTTCGCCGTAGTCGGGTAAAAATAACGATGAGGATGATGAACCTTAACCGTACTGTTTTCCATCGTACCATACACACTAGATTTTTTTAAATAATATTTGCTAGGCAGTTATGGTATGCTATATACTACATGCTATTGCATCGAGCACACATGGTTTTCAAACAATCAACCAATGGCAAGAAAACCCCGTCGGCAAAATCGCATTAGTATTTCCCTTACCTAGTTATTTCAGCATGAAATGTAAATGTTATAAATATACTCTTTGGAAAGAGTACTCTAGCGAGTCAACAACCAAGCTATATTTTTTTAGATTTGGATACTAGTCTTTTTACCTATCATTAATTGAAAGTAAGTAATTCATTTATTTCTACTACACTATAGTATTCTTACCTACCTGCAAGGAATACCTACCATTAGACATAAACTGTATTGTTAATTCATTTACTCCGTTTTATTATAATAATAAATATTAAGTACAGTCACTACTTGTTACTTGGCAGAATAAGTGTAAAATGGCAACACTAAGATAAAGAAAGTTTACAAAAAAAACAAATAACTTTGATTTATAATGTTTTTTTACCCGTAGTGAACGTTAATGTTATACTTTGAAAAAACGTAGACATTAATAATTAATGGATTTTCTTTCGTATATAGTTAACTCACTTTCAGACGCTCAAATTTAAGACAGCTAAGATTTCACCATTGTTCTTTGACTTTGATCTTCAGGCAAATGCAATGCAACTCTACGTACCTATCTCATGTATGTGCCATCCCTCCAGTCATTTTCGTCACGCTATGAATAATATGACCAATTGGCTATGTATTTGCGTCGTGCCATCTAATAATACAAAATAATAAAATTGCCATTGTTGATTGATCATGTCGACCTAACCGTGAAGAATGTCGAATAAATTTTAAGGCCCTTGAACGCAATAGCCATTGAAAACTACGTGTAAATAATGAAATAAGATTGCCAGTAGCGTGTCTCACATGCTGAATTGGGTCTAGTACATTATTGTCACACAATTTTCTTCAAATGGCAATTTACATTTTGATGAACAAGAACCTTAAATATTATAGAAAAAATCGGTGCTCTATGATTATGAGTTTGCCCTATGGTCAGCTTATGGTATGGCTTATGGTGGATTTTGATAATTCTTACGTCAATCGATTCATCTTAATCCTGCGAGTGTCACTGGCTACATTTAAATTGGAAAAAACAAAAATGGCGGATTTTGGGCGCCATTTTGTGGGGAAAAAAAATTTTTCTTCCAAACCCATCGTGTGGGGTATCAAAATAAAGGATTTTAAGAGGCAATTTCAAAAATATATAACACTTATATGTTTAAATGTACCTAATTCGAAAAAAAAATACCAAAAAGTTGTAAATAAAAAAAGTAAATAAAAAAATCAAAAAACCCGACTGCTTCATAAGCAAACTAAAAAGACGTAAACAAGAAGAAAATCATGCTGTGCAGTCGGAGGATACATCTGGTTTTGGTCCGCCAGCTCGCGAATATGTATCCTCCGACTGCACAGCATGATTTTCTTCTTGTTTACGTCTTTTTAGTTTGCTTATTAAGCAGTCGGGTTTTTTGATTTTTTTAATTAACTTTTTACACTAATTACTTATAAATGTATGCGCAGGAGTCCATCAATACTTATTCATTTTGTAAATCTTCCGCGCTTGCGGGGCACCACAAGGAACGATTTTAGGTCCGACTTTTGTTCCTTATGTTGCTTTTTATTAGGTTGTTGATAGATAACCTCATTTTTAAATGCTGACTACAATACAATTAATATATCAACTATCTTTGTACATATCACTAAGCCGTTTGCCTTGGAGTTGTATCCATAAGGAGAACTACTACTACTACAATTTGTATTGAAATAAGCAGAACCTTTGTGCACTTCTATCTGTATTCTTTCTTTTCTCTGTTAAGTGCTAGGTGTGTACATAAATAAATAAATACAACTACAACAATTACTATAAATGCTTTGTAGTGAAATATTATTACAAACGATAATATTTTCATCGGGGCTCTTTGATAAAGGAACGAGTGTTCGCTGAGAAGAGAGAACTAAAACGAGTGTTCGTAAGGCCACAGAAATTATAACGCCTACCTCATTTGCTGAGAGCAAATTGGCCGATTGCCGGCACGCGACGTAAGTATACCAAGATTGTCAATGACAATCATTCACTTAAATTAATAAAATATGCAACACGCGATTGCTTTATCTCTTTCTCAAATTTAAACATCAACGTAAATTCCTATAAACAATGTACTTTTATTTACTTGGAGATAACAATTTAAGCTGTTAATCTGCCGACGCGACTGAATCTGATAAATATTTTATGAGATAGCTGTGCCACCACATTTTGTGTGACGCGTGAGTGTGCATCATTCCGTCAGAAACGATACACGGCTTTAATGTTTACTGGAGACAAACGAAACGTTCAAATTTATATTATTATGCCAATAGAGTCGTATATAAGTGAAAGACTGAAAATAATGTACACCTAAATACTATGTGCAGTGATTAAATTGTGCGGTAGGTAAGTGTGCCCAATAGTCCAACCAAGAATATCCGTAGTTAATTCGCCAATATAATAATGGTTTTATTTCTTTTTCAGTCAAACAATATGGACGAAGATTATATAGAATCAGCGATCGGGCGCTTTGGAAAATATCAAACATGGGTCTTATTCTTAATCACAGTTGGGCGGTTTCCAGCAGAATATCAACTAAATAATGTAGTATTTATAATACCGAGTGTTGAATACATTTGCTTAGACAACAATGTGACCAATCACTGTCCTTGTGAGAACCCGGAATATGACACAAGCACTATTGTAAGTTCAGTCACAAGTGAATGGGACCTAATATGTGACAAGACATATTTAGCGAGTTTGGCTCAATCTATGATGCAAATTGGAATATTGGCAGGCAGTTTACTTTTTGGATACCTCTCCGACAGGTATCTGATTGAATTTCTATTAATTCATATTTACAACTCGCAGCCTGCTTAGTTAAAGATGCACAATTACACTCGAAGGGCATTCTTAGACGACATGTTTTTACCTGTATCAAAACTACATGCCACGTGTTCCTGACCAACATCTATTAGCATTTTTTTTGTTCGTAATTTAATCAATATCAAGACTTTTATGAACCACTTAGATAACTCTCACTTTCATTTCAGGTACGGTCGAAAATCTGTCGTGTTGATATCACTATTCTTCGAAGTCGTTTTCGTAGTTATCTCAGCTTTTGTGCCGCAGTTTTGGATGTTTCTAATATGCCGATTCTTGATTGGGTCAACTCTCGGTGGAGTAATGCTGTGTTGCTACATACTACTCATTGAACTGTGTGGGAAGTCGTTTAGACCATACGCGGCTGGACTTCAGGAAATGCCGTTCTTAATCTCATACTTTACGCTTCCAATCATAGCATACTTTGTAAGAGAATGGAGACAATTACAGCTGGTCACTTCAGTGCCATGGGTCATAGTCGTGGTGTATTACTGGCTACTACCTGAATCTCCTCGTTGGCTCATTACAGTTGGAAGGAAGGAGGAAGCTATTGAGATTCTTACGAATATTGCTAAAAAGTGAGTACCTACAAACTGTATCTTATTAATACTCTCATGCCTATTACATAACATATATTCGACTAAATAAATAAATTATATTGTTTACTTTCAGGAACAATCGACCGACAGATAATATAGAAGCTCTTGTTGAAAAATTAGAATTGTCGAACAAAAACCAGCAAAAAACTGGGACTTTTATAGACTTATTCAAAACTCCAAAAATCAGAGTGTACACAATGATAACTGCGTTAATATGGATGTTTTGTTCCCACACGTTTTTCGGCATCAATCAATACATAGGCCGCCTGCAAGGGAACCTGTACTTGAACGTGCTACTGTCTGCAGCGTGTCTCACACCAGGTTTAATTATAGTCATAATTGCTACATTATATCTTAGAAGAAAAGTGAGCGTTATATCTAGTTTCACTATAGCAGCAGTGTCTCTATTAGTTTTTATTTTCATTCCAAATGATTTAAGAACGGCGACATTAGCCTTTGCGATAATAGGTTTAATAGGAGCATATACATCGTTTGTTCAAATCTATTTATACTCATCAGAAATATTCCCGACTGTCATTAGAAATACAGCTATAGGTTTTGCTTCTATGTTTGCAAGATTTGGAGGTTTTATTGCTCCCTTTGTTGTAAATATAGGCATAGAGTGGGTGTCTATTCTTATATTTAGTGGTGTAGCATTCAGTGCAGCAATACTTTGTTATTTCCTTCCTGAAACTAAAGCGACTACTCTTCCAAATACTATTGAGCAAAGCGAGCAAACAAAGACGTAGCAAAATCTTAATTATTCTTCTCTCTCTCTTATATTTTGATATTTTAAGTAGATACCTAAGTGATAATATTTAGAAGAAGATAGGCAGACATTATAATTTTGTATCGTATAATTTATTGCATTAAAATAACGTCCTAAGTATCACGATATCTAGTATCTTTATTAAAACTATCATGGCTTTGGCATTGACGAGAACTCACAGTTATATTTCAATATTTCTAAAATCTATAAATTTAATTATTTCAATACGTAATTCTATATTATTTATTACATAACCAATTTTTCGAGAAGTTTGTACTGAATATTATGGAAACCTCCAAAATACCAAGTTATAAATATAAAGAGTAAGCAGTGATATAGGACCCAAAACTGAAATAGGACGCTATTGATCAGACAATATAAGAAAATTATATCAATGACGGTCCAGAAAACAAATCCTAATTTTGCTGCTGAAAGCGGTCTTGGAGAACGATGTGGTGGTGCTCTGTTGTATTGTGGATCGATGAAATTACCTGGAAATAAAAAACATTTTAAGTAAATCCGACAATATTATTAGCAGCCTATTTTAAAATAGTACTGAATAATATAAGTTATGGACCATCTTTAAATATTATGTTTCTGTGTGATATTGTGCATAATAAAAGAAGCGTGTACGGTAGAAATGTCCTGGTTTCTTTCAAGATGTATATGATTGAATTAATAGATGGCAAGCTTTATCTTGCTAAGTACTGGGTTGCTAAGTTTTCCTGAGACAGTCAGCTAATAAAGAATAAAAACATATAACAAAATATTTTAAAAGCTGCCTTGGTATGCCCAAGTTTGTCTCTTATTAGCATATTCGGTGTCATTTGTGTCAATGGCCCTTTCTCTTTTTTTTTGAATTATCGTTTCTTGAACCCGTTTTACCCAACCACTACTTCCATTGATTTATCGCCTTGAGGAGGACTAACAAAGAGGTAATTAAACCTTACATGGACCGTGTTCTTACTAAAGAGGATTCAATAACAGCCAGTTCCCATAACGTTGTGTAACTGGAAATATACTTTTCAATTTCTCGATCAAGGCAGTGAACTCACCATCATTATGAAATCTTCGAAGGCTGTACTCTTTGTCCCGCCATCGGTCACCTAGCCAAGTTTTAAGTTCCTCATCTTCTTGAGGCAGTTTTTCAATGGAATATCTATAACAGAAAATTTTGAAAATGAATGGAATCCGTTTCTGCTTACCGAAATTTTTCACGAAGTAGCCACCGTGCAATCAAAATTCCTTCTCTGTAAGGGCAAGTTGTATCATTTAACGAACATAAATCAATACCTTGTATACTTTCATTGATCATAGTGACTACTTGTAAGCACCAATTCTTTAAATAATTAACAACAGTCACGATTCATGTCTTGTTGGTATTTGTATCTTTTGTTTACAAGAAATGGTTATTGTATTATTACTAACCTTTTAAAGTAGAAGGACACATGCATCGGAATTTTTCCTCGAAACAGATCCATTTCAGTTTGCGCCGGAGAGTCATAAGCTACAGTGACGTCATAGACGGAGGCAAGGCCAGACTCCCGCAGTCGAGAGCACAATGCTACCCAACCAGTGGTACGCGGGTGTAACACATACTCGTAATGCTAGAATAAAAACACGAAAGTGAATTGTAATCCGGAAATGATTGGTTAAAGTAATTATGAACTAGTTCATACATTGAAAATTCTGCTCTAATAAAGATCTTGAATTAGAATGAAATATTGGCTTAATCTTAAGGGCCTTCCGCCGCTTTAGTGCCGTAAAACGGTTACTTTCTAAGGCATACTCCTTAGAAACAGCTAGGTTAAAAGGTTTGAAAAAAATATATATTATTTTTGATTCATGTGCATTATTTAGGTTTTTTCGTGTAAGTTCTAATAGATTTGCTTTAAAAAATAATTAACAACACGATATTTTTTTGCTACTTTTGGATACTCCCCCAAAACGACTTGGATGTTTAAAAATATTTTTACACAGAAAAGTTGATGGCTGGAATTTCTTCATAACTGAAATAGCATATGTAAATCAAATAATATTTAGCAAACGAAACTGTTCAAAAGGAGGTTAAATATTGGTATTTTGGCTCCGAGCGGGCGCACGGCCATTACTGCGTTAACATTGGAGCGTATATATCGCCTTGAAAAACAGATGCAATAAAAATTACAGCATCTATCAACAAAGTTAAAGATGGAACCAATGGCATTACACTAGATACACTGTGTATTGTGAAACGGCTAAAAATGGTCTGAATAAGAGTGTAATTGCTATAGCTGCCAATATTGCTATTCAGTTCCATTAAACAATATCGGAGGTTATCCATGTCATTCTTACCATTGATATAACAGAACTATGCCATGCAAGTGGAGAAAGAAACAGCTGATAGTTTAACTAATGTAAACACCTTTTGTTGCAGCTGTATTGGTGTAAACTATTACTTATCCAATGGGGTGATTAAAAGCAAACGCAGCTGATTAAACACGCACAATTATAACTCAATATAATAAGCACCTGAGTAGTGCACTAAGAAAAGTAATAGATAGCTAGTAGATACTTAGCTTGCGTGTCACTTCGATGTAACCGCTGAGGTAACAGCCCATGTGAAGCTGAGTGACGTGATTAAACACGTTAATGAAATATGACTTCCAGTTAATTGAAAGCGTAATGAACGTGACATGTAATATGTTAGCTTTAGTTAATGATACAGCCGTTTTAATGGTAAAAAGGTGGTTCAACTGTTTAAGTATTTAAACAAATTGATCCAATTTACAACGACGTACGAGTACACAAAAGTCGGTTGAGGTCATTTCTTGCTGCTACTGCAATTCGGTACCTGATACGTATACATGTTTACAGCTATAAGCTTGCCCAGTTGCCCCTAATTGCATGGGGCTTATGAGAGTACCTAAGTAATATCACACCACTGGTATCACATACTCTATGGTACGAGTATCATACCACTACCTAGCACGACGCCGCGCCGCGCGCCGTCCTGGAATCTCACTAATATTATAGATGTAAAAGTTTGTGAGTGTGTTTGTATGTTTGTTACTTCTTCACGCTCAAACGGCTGGATGGATGTGGATGAAATTTGGCACAGGTATAGATTATAGTCTTTCATTCGATTAATTTTGTTCACTCTTCCTTTCATATACAGTCCATTCTTCTTTGGAGTGTTAGAATGCGCTTCCTCCCGAGATCAGGACGGCCACCAGTCGGTATGCATTCAAGCGGAAATTGCGGATTTACTTTCAAAACAACTAAGCAGAGTCATTTACTTTCTTCTATTCTGTTACTTTATAAATATATATAATACTACTATGTTACTTTATAAGTATATATTATTTTCAATATATATGTACGTGTATTTTAGCTATTTCAGTAAAAAAATCAAAATCATTTTTTTTTATTTTCACTTATAAAACGTCGACAAAAAGCGCACGGTTCGGGTTGGTCGTTTCCTATGGAGAAGAACCGGCAGGAAACTCCATGGTTACTCTTTTAAAAATATGGTTTGTTTTTACAATATTTCCATGTTACAGCATTACTTAAATATGGGAGGACAACGTAGGCCCGGCAATAAAACGTTAGAAATAAAAAATAAAAAGTAAAACGAGATATAAAGTTATCAAATGTTATCAAGCATCTAGGAATCTAGAAGGCCTACAATGTTCACACATTAACAAAACAATCGGTAAAAGCATCTAAGATAAAAAGGTAAAAAAAAAAAATGTATAACAAGACTAAATTAAACATGTGGCACAAATGTAGTTATCAGTGCTGTAACTATTCTTAGCAAAGGGTTATTAAGATGATTGAAAACCATTGTAAAAAGTCCAATTAAAAGGAGAGAAAAAAAAAGAAAAATGAGATTGAGAATAGTTAGAGACATCCACATATTTGTACCGTTTATGAGTTACCAGGGAAGCCGCATGCGCAGAAGGAGCTAAAATTTTTATCTTAAACGTAGTCCTTCATTTTATAATATGCTTTTTTAAATAAGGGCACGTTTGATGAAGTTTTTGAACTTTCCATCGGTCAGTTCTGACTTTGGCAACTTGTTATAGAAGCGTATACTGTTTATAAGAAAAGACTTGCTAGTTTTCGTTATGTAGTATGCTATATAATAACTAGTTTTATTTTTATTATTAAACAATGCACCTGACATAGCAGAGTTGATTGGTGGAGAATGCCTAAGGTATTAAGTCCGCCTTTGTACCTTTTGTGCATAAGGTCTAAATAAATAAATAGTCAGGAATAGCACATAGGATACTTTTTATCCCGAGAATATGTACCCTCGGGATAATTTTCGACTTTCACGCGGGCGAAGCCGCTGGCAGAAGCTAGTATGTAAATAAAAACAAAACTAAAAAATCGTAAATGCGTCAGTGACTTAGTAATTATTCAACTAAAAATAACGCACCCCGAATTTAAATAAAAATTGTTTGGCATTCGTATATAACGCAGAGATCAAATATTGCAAATGAAGCACAAGTCAAGTATCGAACTAGCGGACCTTGACAAAGACATCAGATCTATCGAACCAGAAAAACGACGGCCCTCATTGACAACTAGATTCAGTAATTATAGAGGTTGTCATGGTCAAAACTTTATGCATAGATAATAAGTTAAGAATAATAAATACCTGCATGTTATTAGCATTTGCAAATTTCTCACTGCGTCGAAGGTTCTCTTCACTTAAGTCCGTTCCTTCAGGGAATAAGACTAACCTGTAGTCATAATTCAGTTTCTGATAGTAATCTACAAACTGAGACAGATTTACTTGGTCTTCACGCCAATTCCTCTTTACATACAGGAAAAAGTTAAGTTGCATAATCCAGCCTGCAAGGTTTTACAAATAAGGTAAGGTCATGAGTCTATAAAACCACGTTTAATTATATATTCAAAAGTAAAAAATATTTATGTATGAACAATCGGAATTCATCATGTTATACAACTATTATATTACGAACATGATATGGCTAAGAATGTATGTGCAAATTTTACGCACAGTTTAACTCACCCATGCCAGGTATGTTTTTAATTTCATCCTTCAAAACAAATTTTATTTTCGATTTGCCTCCAAGATCCAAAGCACTATTAGATTCATTGGCATTTTGTGATGTCTGTTTACAAGAGCACAATTCGCCAGATGGATTTTGCGTTGCGTGGTAAAGAGCTATCCATACGTAGTTCCAATCAATTCTTGTGCGATGGTTCATCACAATTATCGTCTTTTCGTCAGGATTCACATAATCACCGAAATGATGCAACTGAGTGTTACAGCAACATTGAAAAAGTGCCTGAAATTATAAATTCAGCAGATTACAGTATTCAGTTACGATATTAAGTTATTATTTCGTAGGATAACGTCTTACCACAGGATATAGTTCCCACAACGAAAATAATGTATCAACAAATTTTCTATATAATCTATGACTAATAAACATCAGGTACATAACAGGACAGTAAAGAATGAAGAAGCCTGCAATCAGAATATAAGAAGAAACATTATGCTTTTAATAGATTGTTTAACTTTGTTTAAAAATCAAATGTAAGACGTACCAGCAAGAATGGTGTAATACCACGCAGTGCATAGTAGGAGGCCCACCGCCATGGTGCCGCGGGCCGCGGGCGAGCACTGACGCGCCGGGAAGCCATGCCGGCAACGATGTCAGCTACGGTAGATTAGAACCCCTACGTGATCACTAAGCCCTATTAAATGACACCTTGCCGTTGAAGAGTATTCTGTATTATCCAAGTACCTTATTCTTTTATTTTACAATATTACACAAGAAGTTAAATTCTCGTGTTATCTATAGGTTTATATTTTCTTTATTTCATTACACTTCTCTTTCAGTAACATTCGCGTCATTGCTTGTCGTTGGGTTTGGCGAGCTATTTTTGCCTAAGGCTTCGGCTTCTTCAATTGTGTTCGTTAGTTCGCAATCTTTGGTTTCTGGCAATAATAAACATAGCAGTCCCGCTATCATTGGAAAAATACCAAAAGCAACAGGCGCACACCATTTGCCATAGGGTCTTAAGTTAGCCGAAAAAGGTGCAATCATAGCTCCTACTCGCGCCATCATTGAACAAATTCCTATTGCTGCGTTACGTACCACTGTTGGAAACATTTCGGTACAATATAAATATATAACAATGAAAATAATGTAACAAAGTAATTCACCTATACATCCAATCACCACAGACCCCTTGCCTTCAGGGACAAAGCAAACTATAAATAAGCATAAACTGCATAAAGTATTTGCAGCAACCACGACAGTTTTGCGCTTGGAGAACTTGATTAAGGGAATGCAAATAATACAACCGACCAGACAGACACTGCCGGTGGCCACGACGTTGATAAAAACGTCGCCAGTTAAATGGCTGATATAATAAGTGATGCCGTAGAAACAGTAGCTACAAACGAGCCAAACGAATGACATAATCATGAGATTTCTTCTTATGTTCGGAGTGCGAAACAAATCTAACACTGTGCTCTTTGGTCTTTTACTTCTGTGCTCGAATTGGAATAATTCAACTTTATGTCTTATCTCTTCCGTTGGTAGTTTATTGCTGAAAATAAATATCTGAATATATTTGTCTGTAGTTAAATAAATAATTAATTAATGTAATCAAATCAGGTAGTATTTGAATAAAATTTATGGAACTCACTTACATTTTTGCTACTCGTTCTAATAATTCAACTGCCTGCTCTGTTTTTTTCATAGCTAATAACCATCTTGGAGTTTCTGGCAATATACAAATATATAACACCAGCAAAACGTTTGACAGTGATATAAAAAGTTGAAAATAAGTATAATCTCTTATAAAATAGCCAACGGCTGCAAGTAAGATGTGACCGGTAGTGAAGGGTATATGAAATAAAGCAGATATCACGTCTCTATATTCATTTCCTACATATTCCATAATTATCAC
Organism: Anorthoa munda; assembly: GCA_945859665.1. Classification (NCBI taxonomy): domain Eukaryota; kingdom Metazoa; phylum Arthropoda; class Insecta; order Lepidoptera; family Noctuidae; genus Anorthoa; species Anorthoa munda. The sequence goes on along the minus strand of OX243911.1, from coordinate 13,859,024 downwards.
AAAAGATATGATCACGATACCACCAACCGCAAAGCCGACAAACATTCTGACGAAAGTAAAACTCCAATAATCTGGCATAAACGATGACATTATTCCTGCGAATATCTCGATTATCACTGATGTTATTAAAGTAGGTTTTCTACCATATCTGAAATTAAATAAGCCTTATGAACTTCATTATTATAGGGAATAAATATAATGACCACCAAAAAATACTTTGTGACGATAACCCCTAACCACCAAATCTAGTAATATACTGACAAAAATAGTAAATGATCACCAAATTTAGTAAATTGATCACCAAATTTTAATAGCAAATTATTGCGCTATTTAATGTTGTAAAATAGGTTAGGTTAGGTTAGAACTGTGACCAACCGCGCGCGAGCCGAGCGAGCAAAGCGAGCGGTGCCGCGGCAGCGGCCGGCGAGCGCTACTTCCAAGTTGCTCCCAGAAATTTTATAATCTTTTTGGTCATTGGTTTAATTTTGGTGATCATTTACTACTTTTGGTGATCATTTACTACTTTTGGGTTAACAATGATTTATTTGGAGTCATTTTGCCTAAACAGGATAGCGAGATGTTAAAACTTTGGTTATAATTTTACAATAAGATGCGGGTTTAATTTTGGTGATCATTTACTATTTTTGTCTGTTATATGTTACTATATCTGGTGGTAAGTTAAACATAAGCCATTATTATATATGACATGGACCAAGTGATTGACCAGTGAACTATGTATAATGCCTGGGCATTATGGATCAAGTCAAGTCAAATCAATGTAATAAATACTGTTTTAAACTTCTATATTTATCACATTGTCTGGTCATTATGAATATTGCTACGTAACGGTTGGGCAATTCGATAATTATGGTCAATGAATTACTCCAAAAGCGAGCAAAGCGAGGTCTTAGAGCACCCCGACACGGATAGGTTAGGTTCGAGCTGAAGTGAGCGAGTGAACTCAACTGCCATCATCTCTTTCATGTTAGGTTACTTTAGACCCTGCAGATAGAAATTACTAAATTGTACTTACCTATTCTACATTATAATCAATGTCAGCAATAAAATAATAAAAAATAAAAAACACATCTTTATATTACCTGGCCCAATAAGTGACGGGCATTATTCTGATAGCCCAAATTCACAGGGCATTGTGAATAATGCCGTATTAATCACTTGGTCCATAAGATATACATATGACCAAACATCAAATAACCAACTGTTTAAAATTGTACCTACCGGTCTGATGCAATTCCAAATAATAAGCTTCCACTGAGGACACCAAATTGAAAAATTGTTTGAGTTAAATCTTTGAGCCAATCATTTTTGCATATCAGATTCCATTCCGTGACTATAGTTCTGGTGAATACAGATTTATCGTACACAGGGTTGTCGCAACATGTAGCGTTACCTGGGCAGTAGTAGTGCGCTGGTGGAGCCAGGAATATTATTGCCATCTGGTGAAACGCCACTCCAAATTTGCTCATAAACACAATAAAACATAGCCAATAATGAAACCGTCCAAAGTTTCCTATTAATTCATTGATGAGCACCATTATATCAGATTGTTCATGGTTCGATGAAAATTTATTAATACAAATCTCATTCTTATGTGTTGTAAATAAAATGTTTAAATAAAGATATCTGTTTATACAATGTCTTTTATTGCTATGCAGGTAAGAACGGGTTGGTCTCGCTCAAGGTTGGTTTTCACTGCGAAGCGTACTTACTACCTATGTTACTTATGTTAAATGCCTTTGATGATAACTCTACAAGTACGTGCAGGTATTTATATGGCGAGGTCGCGTACTTACATACCTGAATTGCACATTTTAAGGAAATTGATGTCATCCACCTGTGTTTCTTAACACAGTCTATTAAAATTTTGTTCTGCTTAGAATTCTTAGTGCGCGCGCGAAATGCAGATTACTCACTTATCAGAATGCTTTCTCGAGACGCATCATACATACTCTTTGAGTCGTCAGCCAGTAAATTAACAAACAAAACAAAGCCATTTTTCGTCAAAGCCTGTCGGTATTTCATCGGTTAAATTTCGGGGAGTGTGCGACGGAACTGCACAATTTGATTCCGTTTAGCCCTTTCCATAATCGGACTACAAGACTACGGCCATGCGCCATCGATTCATGGTGGACATCCCACCCATACCCACAAAGCGTTTTGCTAATACTTTCATTGTGCGCACATGAAAATGTCAAGTGTACACTGTCAAGAAAAGACAGGAACTCGATATACGGTACGAAAATATGTATTGGTTACTCGGAAGGAAATACTGTCTATCAATACACAATAAAATTATAATATACAAGCATATTCTTATGCGAATTTAGACGTATGGTATGAAACTATGGGGCTGAACAAAAAAAAATTTAAAATTATACAATAATTTCAAAATAAATTACTCAGAGACGATGTTAATGCACCATGGTACATCAGAAATGACGACCTTCACCGCGACCTTAAAATTAATCTCGTCACCACCACCGTTATTCTTCTTTCGTTTACTTCTTAAACTTCATCGACATGTGAATGTGGAAGCAATCCAGCTGCTAGATAACACGGACATAGTGCGTAGGCTAAAGAGAACTAAAACCATTCAAGTTAGTGTAGTGTATAATCTCAGATGAAATAAAAAAAAACCTTTTTTTACTTCATCTGAGTGTATAATAAGTAAAAAAAATAATAGCCAACAATATTGTGCTATACATGTAACACGTGAACTAAGTGTTTTTAACGTATCAGACTCTTAGAAAGTGCTACCGAACTGTATAAAACTGCAAATTGACACTATTCTTAAGGCTAATTTATTATTAAGAACCTTAGTTTTTAATAAAAAAGGAAAAAAAAAGAATTGTGCGCGCAGCTAAGGAGTGGAATTCCCTTCCGGAGTCTTTGTTCCCTGATAGCTACAATCTTGGGGTCTTTAAGTCAATAGGTTACTTCTGAGCAAGCGTGCTTCACCGTTGGTTGACCACATCATCGGTTACCATCAGGCGAGATAGTGGTCTAACGCGAGCCTATCGACAATAGTGGAGTCTCTTGCCGGTTCACAAGAAACGACCAACCCGAACCGTGCACCTTTTGTCGATGTTATATAAAGTTTAAGTGCCCATGTAGGCCTATGTGAAATAAAAAACATTTGATTTGATTTGAATAAAATAAACTGTTATTACAAATTTATTTATCCATGTTCATTACTTGGGGCCAAAGAAAAGTAAGCGATATCAGAGTCTTCCAATTCCAGCAATCAGTTCAACGAATAAGGTCCGGGAATTTAAATGATCTTCGCATTGTCGTGTGAAGATGTACAATTGTAGGCAATTATTAGTCCAAATCGTTATTACCGTACACAGTGTCACGCTGTCCACCGATACCAAAGTGACTTCGTGTGTCGTTTTTGTAAAGGCTTTAGTGTATTTTATTATTGACGAAGTACGAGTACATATGACGTGCGGAAACGTGACTAACAGAGCGAATAAATTCAACGGCATGTCCTACAATAGGAAATATACCATTTGGTTTTCAATAAACATGATTTTTTATTAAATATTCAAGCGTTATTTTTGCGCTACTCCTCTATGTTCTTACAACTGTTACTTCATAATAAGTATCTAAGCAAACCTCCAAAAAGAAAAGATGTAACACTGTTGATGGTGAGTGTTTACGACTAAACTCTTTGTAAAGCTTCCGACGTGCTCGATAGATGGCGTTGGCGTCTAATTAGAAGTCACTATAGTTTGTTACCGCGATTAGGGTATAAGCAAATGGTTTTTTTTTAATAAATGAGCTATCACCTCAGATCAGTACACAGTGGTTTTATTTACATCTCTCGCTAGTGTACCTTCAGGTCAATTTCTACCAAATACCATCGGGTATTTAACATTGGTCCATCGAGCCCGATAAAGTACCGGTTTTTTGTAAGTTCGTCCGTGGTACTCGCAGTGGATCGCTGCGGCTAAAGTCCACGGTTCCCAGCACCAAGCGACCAAGCTACGCCCAGCATTGGCGGTGAGCTGAGTCAGCGTTGGCGGGACTAGTTCAAGGAGTGGCCACAGAGGGCGCCACTCTCAGATCAACACTTCACTGGATGACGGCAAGGTGACGCAAGCGCAGCCATCACGCGACGTCACAGGTGACGTCACGCCCAGTTCAGACTTCAGATAGCGGCCAAAGAGGGCGCCACTTGCTGGTTGAAAACGGTGTTTGTGTGAAGTGCAGTTTTGTGAGTACATTTTATTTATTTATCTTGTCCACGAATTGGACAAAGGTCGAGTCAAACGATTTTGAACTCTATTCCAACAAGAAGTTTAACTTAAGGAAATAGTGAAGAAGTTTCAACTTAGAAGATTATTTCATAATCTTGGACTTGTAAAATTTTAACAAAATTTTTAGACTTAGAAACTTTTAGTAGAATAACAATTTGTGTGCATGTTAGAATTAGGACTTAGAATATTTTATAGAAAACGGAGGAACGGGGAACCTATACCCGATTTTTACCAGATTTTGTGCGTTTCCAAAACACTTGTAAAATTTTAAATTGTGATTTGGGACTTGTATTATTTTGTTGGATAATTGTACAACTTAGTAAACCAGTTGGCTGTTATGAACTTATCAGGTTACTGCTTAAATTGAAACATTTAGAAATTTTGGATATTTTATCTCTTTGAGAAAGTTGTTATTTATTTATATAGATTTTATCAACTTATAAATTTGTTGTGTTTACAAAAAAAATATCAAGTTAAACACGCTTTATTCATTTAAGAACACAAATCAATGATAAAAATGGATGGATTAATTAACGTTTTAAAAGATCAACAGAATGTTATCACAAAGGGATTGACAAATTTTAAAAAATGTGGTAAAGATAGATTAACGCTAGAATACATAGAAACAAAGCTAGAATTATTGGAAAGGGATTGGGCATTGTTTAAAGAAAATAACACTAAATTATATGAACGTTATAAAGCAGAAGATATAGTACAGAAAGTGGTTGATATCTATGATGCGACAGAAGACACTTATATTGTTTACAAAAGTTTAATGAAAACAGCTCTTAATAAAATTCGGATGGTTAAGGATTCTGAACATCAAACCAATAATGCTTCAACTAGTATAAATAAATCAAGTAGTTCTTTTGTTAAGTTGCCCAAAATATCCATTCCAACATTCTCAGGGAAATATGATGAATGGACAACATTCCATGATCTTTTTACATCATTAGTACACAAAAATGATACTTTAGATAATGTGCAAAGGCTCCATTATTTAAAAGGTCACCTTTCTGGTGAAGCAGAGCAATTAATACGTCATACACCTATAACTGATGCCAATTATAGTCAGTGCTGGACTCAGTTACAGAAGCGTTATAGCAATAAAAAGTACTTAACAAATTGTATTCTTAAGAGATTGTTCGGTCAAAAACGTATGCAGGTGGAATCAGCTACAGCTTTGAAGGAGTTGCTTGATACCACGTGCGATTGTCTTAATGCGTTGAGTAACTTGGAGATTAACGTGAAGACATGGGATGTCATCATTATACACATTGTTACCTTTAAATTAGACAACGAAACGCGTAAACAATGGGAGCTTAGTACTTGCAACAATGACTCCAACAATGACTTACCAACTTTCAACCAATTCAAAACCTTTATAGAAAATCGATTTCGTGCGTTAGAGTTTTTAGAGCCCAAAAGGGCACCAGTTCATCAGGGCAACAACAATAATAAAGGTTCATATGCTCATACTCCAAAGACTATGTTGGCTACGAGTTCAGCAATACAATGTGAATTCTGCTCAGAAGGACACAAACTTTGTTTCTGCAAGAAATTCTCAAAACAGACAGTTGAAGTCAGACGTGATTTTGTAGCAAAACATAAAATTTGCTTCAACTGTTTGGGCAGCAATCACATTGTCTCTGAATGTAGAAAACCTACCACATGTAAGGTTTGTCAAAAGCGCCATCATTCGCTGTTGCATTTAGGTCAGGAGTCGGACAAAAGGGACCAACCTTCGACATTATCGGCTATCGATAGTGTTAGTTCTCCTAATACTAGTCCGATAGTTTCGTGCCTGTCGACAGGTAATATTCCGAAGCCCAGACAGGTTTTATTAGCCACAGCGCTAATAAAGGCCGAGTCACGCTCTGGTGAATTTCAGACTGTCCGCGCATTGCTCGATCAGGGTTCGCAGGCATGTTTTGTAACAGAGGCCGTAGTTCAGCTACTCAACCTGAAAAAAATCCCTATTCAAGGAACTATTTCAGGCCTTGGGGGTAATAGTTCAACCATGGCAACGTACATGGTACATTTGAATATCCAATCTCGAGTAGATTCAAATTTTAATCTTAAAGTTAATGCTTATGTACTCAGTAAAATTACATCATACTTACCTGAACGTAGAGTCGACACAACCTTAGATTGGTTAAGAGTTACCACGCTGCAGCTTGCAGATCCAGAGTTCAACACTCCCAATAAAATAGACGTTTTACTGGGTGCTGATGCTTACAGCTGCATTATTAAGGCGGGCATAGTTAAGAGTCCGTCAGGCACTCTGATTGCTCAGAGCACTACCTTAGGGTGGGTCCTGTCCGGTGCAGTTAGTCGGAGCACATCTAAAAGTTCACCTAAAATTAATGTGTTGCATGCTCAAGTTAATGAAGACGAAATATTAAGAAAATTTTGGGAAATTGAAGAGCAAATTAGTTCAAAGAAAATTCTAACACCTGAAGAAAAAAAGTGTGAAGAGCTTTATACTAAAACTACAGTAAGGGATAGCAGTGGAAGGTATGTAGTGAGACTACCTTTCCACGATGAAAATCCCTCTTGTAAAGGTGGAGGCTCTCGTGCTATCGCTGAAAAGAGATTTAAGTCATTAGAAAAAAGGCTAGAAAGAAATATAGATCTAAAGGAAAGCTACAAGCAGGTAATAGAAGAATATTTACAACTGGGACACATGAATCAGATAGACAAGAATGATAAGAATAAGGAAGTGGCGGTATACTTACCTCACCATGCTGTAATCCGGGAAGACAAGATTACCTCGAAGGTACGTGTGGTCTTCAACGCGTCCGAGAAGAACAACAATGGAATCTCACTCAATGATACGTTGATGGTGGGACCTACTTTGCAATCCGATTTAAGACACACAGTGTTAAGATGGAGACTTCATCCCATAGCACTGGTAGCAGACATCGTCAAAATGTACCGCCAGGTCAGGATTTCCGAAGAAGACGCAATGTTTCAGCGCATATTATGGCGAGACAGTCCTGAAACCGAAATCAAGGATTACGAGCTGGTAACGGTTACCTTTGGTACGGCATCAGCGCCATACCAAGCAGTTAGAACCCTACATCAAGTCGCCTACGATGAAGGTAAAAATTACAATCTTGCTGCCGATATGGTTCTGAACTGCTTTTACATGGACGATTTGATGACCGGTTGTAATAACGTAGAAGCAGGCCTGGAAATCTACAAGCAAATGACAGCGTTATTAGAAAAAGGTAGATTCACGCTCCAAAAATGGAACAGTAACAATCAAGAAATAGTAGATAGGATACAGGCAATGGAAGGTAATACATTGAAAGGACAAATAGATCAAATTAGGTCAAAGGACAACATGAACAAGGACAACACAAATAAGCACAAAATCATACAGGACATAAAACAAGCAATAGAGTACAACAAACCAAAGAAACCAGAACACAAAGAAAAGGAAGTAGAAATAAAATTAGATAGTACCATCAAAATTCTAGGACTTACCTGGAACCGCACCGCAGACACCTTCCAGTACACGGTGAATCTCCCGCTGCCGACGACCGCACCTGTAACTAAACGATCCATTATTTCTGTGATAGCACGACTTTTTGATCCATTAGGCTGGTTAGCCCCTAGTGTGGTTTTAGCGAAAGTATTTATCCAGAAATTGTGGCTTGCAAGTGTTGGTTGGGATGAGAAGTTAAACAACGACTTAATAAACGAATGGAGATCATATCGTGAGGAATTGTTATTACTCACCAAGGTTCGGATTCCTCGTTGGCTTGGCACCAAGTCGAACGACTATCTGGAACTTCACGGTTTTAGTGACGCCTCTAAAACAGCGTATTCAGCTGCGATTTACTTGCGAATTGTAGACGCAGATGGCAATGTTCAAGTGTCGTTGCTGGTTGCTAAGACCAGGGTTGCACCAATAAAGCAGATAAGTATTCCGCGATTAGAACTCTGCGGAGCAGTCTTGCTGTCACAGATACTGTCTCAAACATCTGAAGTCTTAAGTATTTCCCAAGACAAGGTCAAGGCGTGGACGGATTCTACTGTGGTGTTGGCTTGGATAAATAGCCACCCAAGTAAATGGAAGACTTTTGTGGCCAATAGGACTTCTGAAATATTGACCTCGATGAAAGCGTCGCAATGGTTTCACGTCCCCACTAAAGATAATCCAGCAGACTGCGCCTCTAGAGGCATACTGCCCAGTTCACTGCTAGAAAACGATTTATGGTTTTCTGGACCATCGTTTCTTAAATTACAAAACGTAATTTACAATAGGCCAGATAATTATTGCAGTACAGATTTAGAAGAGTCAGCAAAGGCACATGTAGCGATCATTCCAAACTGTTCCTTCTTCGATCAATTTTCTCAATTACGAAGATTGGTTAGGATTGTTGCATACTGCCGAAGATTTTTAAAGGAGAACAAAATACACAGGAAAGGGTATTTACTAAAAATAGAATTAGACGCTGCACTCGAATGTTGTATTAGGAAAACACAGGAAGAACTATTTACAACAGAATATAAGGAACTAAAGGATAAAGGCTATATACAATTAAAAACAAGTCCATTAAGGTCACTCTGCCCATACCTCGATGATAAGGACATTATGAGAGTTCGAGGCAGACTGGAAAAATCAGAACTAAGCGAACAAATGAAACATCCGATAGTCCTGCCTCACTCCAGTCATCTAACTCGGCTAATCATAGCTGACGCACACTATAAAACCCTTCACGGGGGTCCTCAGCTCATGATAAATTATTTAAGGACAGTCTACTGGATTATAGGGATCAGAAATGTGGTCAAACACCACGTCACCAAGTGTGTGACGTGTGCCAGGCAAAGAGCCAGAACTCAAAATCAATTTATGGGTTCACTACCAGCTGTTCGGTGCACCCCAGCTCGACCATTTTTGCATAGCGGGGTAGACTATGCTGGTCCAATTAATGTGAGGACAACGAAAGGTCGAGGACACCGTTCATACAAAGGCTATATATGCCTGTTTGTATGCATGGTCACACGTGCACTGCATTTAGAAGCAGTGAGTGACATGAGCACTCAAGCCTTTTTAGCGGCGTTTAGATGTTTTGTCTCGAGACGAGGTCACTGTGCCAAACTGTGGAGTGACAATGGCACCACGTTTGTAGGTGCCTCCAGGGAGTTGCAGCAGTTGACAGCTATTCAACCGTCCATAGCCGAACACCTCGAAGCGAATGGTACGGAGTGGCACTTCATTCCCCCTCACAGTCCCAACTTTGGCGGGCTTTGGGAGGCAGGAGTGAAGTCCACAAAGTTCCATTTGAAAAGAGTGATCGGTGAAGCGACTCTCACATTTGAAGAACTGACGACACTCCTCAGTCAGGTCGAAGCGTGCTTAAACTCGCGACCTATGAGCACTATTAAAGTTGATGATCCTGGTGAACCATTACCATTATCACCTGGACATTTTCTAATTGGAGAGCCTTTATTGAATGTGCCAGATAACAACTACGAAGATTCAAATATTAATGCTTTATCACGCTGGCAATTCATACAACGAATGCTTCAGTCCTTTTGGAGACGTTGGTCTCACGAATATCTCGTTACTTTGACGAATCGTTACAAATGGTCTTCCCAAGTTGCTGAGCCAAAAATTGGAGATATTGTACTAGTCAAGGAAGACGACTTGCCGCCAAGTCGTTGGTTGATGGGTAGGATAGTACAAAAACATCCTGGGGATGATAACATCACCCGTGTCGTCACGTTACGCACCAAATCCTCAACAATCAAAAGACCAACATCCAAAATATGTATTTTACCCGTAGTTGAATAAGAAAGTTGTTGCTTGTTGATTTATTGTTTACATATTTTAACCATGTTTTTACAACTAATTTACACCTTTTATCTTGTTTGAATCAATTTATACAACTATTTTTACTCCTGTCAACTTTAGATCAACTGTAAAAAACAAATAATACACAAATTTTATTATTTTTTTACACTGTTTACAATTTTATATTTTGTTTGCACCCCTTGTTTTTATAACCTAGAATAATTCATATTTAGCTTTAAGTTATTTTAACATTCGTTAGTCATTTTGAATTGTGTTTTATAGTTATTTATATCAACCATAGCTTGTCGATTTTAATGAAAATTATTTTCTGATGTAGTACAAATGTTTAGTTCAACTTGCTTTCGCAATATGCCACTTAAGTTCAGTTTAGAAGGACATTCCGCCAGTAACGTCCTTGGTGGGCGGTATGTTTACGACTAAACTCTTTGTAAAGCTTCCGACGTGCTCGATAGATGGCGTTGGCGTCTAATTAGAAGTCACTATAGTTTGTTACCGCGATTAGGGTATAAGCAAATGGTTTTTTTTTAATAAATGAGCTATCACCTCAGATCAGTACACAGTGGTTTTATTTACATCTCTCGCTAGTGTACCTTCAGGTCAATTTCTACCAAATACCATCGGGTATTTAACAGTGAGTTCTTTTAAAATTCTACTGAAACGTACTTCACTATCTTGTCTTTATCGAGATTATACTCGTACAATTGTTCCATTAGATACACTATACAATTTAGTATTTTTAAAAGTAGTTTTAACAGAAGTACGCGGTCTGCGATACGTTTAAAACTTGATTGATTAATTTGTGGCTTTCTAACTTTCTATCAAGCTATTCAAAGCTTCAAATTTTTTCATTCATTTGTTAGGTAACATTTTATACGTCATCATTGAAATTGAGTTCACCTTGTTCGTCTATATTTAAGGGCCTTGCATTGTATTCTTTAGAGTAATGACTACTACTTAGTAGTTTAGTTAGATAGTTAGTGTAATCACAAACAGTTTACGTATTATTACTTATAGTTATACTAACAACATCTGTTTACGCGACTGTCAGGATAATGCCGTACTATTTTCTTGAATTATGATAATACCTAATTTGTTTGTCGTTTTAAAACCAGCAAGTCGATGTCTCCGGGGAGGCTCGACTTGCCGTTCACAACAGCGAGCGTGTTGGTGCCTACACTTATGTATGGAAGTGAAGGTTGCAGGTATGGCAAAAAAGACATGAAAGTAGAATTACTGCAGTAGAAATGCGTTCCTAGCGAAGTATGTGTGGTGCAACTTTAAATGATAGATTGAGGAATTATGTAATAAGACAACGTTGTGATTTAAAAGAAGATGTACTGACTAAAATTGAAAAGAATGGCCATGTTGAGAGGATGAATGAAAGGCGACTAACGAAAGTTATTTACAAGACAGACGTGAATGGAAACGCCGGGTGGGGACGCCCTAGAAAGACATACATAGACCTTTTTGGTGACGTTCTTCAGAAAGGCCAGGTGCGCAGTACTCATGACCAGCGTGTATTATGACTATATAGATGTATGAATGTGAGTGAAGCAAAAGAAGTAAGTTAGGATCGTAGCAGATGGCATTCTGTAGTATCTATAGTATAGTTCATGGGAAAAAGGCGTGATTTTATGTATATATGTGTGTAATTTGTAATCTATTACATTATTCCCTAGATAAACGGAAATAAGAAAATATAATGACATGTGTTCGGTTTTACTACAGTTTGTGTTATTACCTAAGCCAATTATTTAACACTATATATTATTATCTCTGCATGTCTTTCCATCAAGATTCGTTTAGTAAGATGTCTAAAACTTACCATCTTAAGAAAATATAGATAAAACATGTTGTTTACCAGGCAAAATATAAATTGTTTTATTACATTTTACTAAGGTACGTATGAGAAGAGAAAAGCAGATAATGCGATACTTACCAACAACCTTGGACGAGGTACTAGATTAGAGCAGCACGTGACAGTCAATTATATTATTTATTTACATACTACTTAGGTAGGTATTATATTAAATAGTAGGTATACACTTAGTTTAAATGAATCCAACATCGGAAACGACAAAATTTAAACCACCGGCATCTGCATGGCGACTTGCTTTATAAGACCTAATTAGCAAGATAAAAAGGGAAGATGCATGCATCTAAGATGAGATGCAAAGGGGGAAGTCTGGTGCTAACCGAATAGATTTAATAAGAAAAGAGTATTTAAGATAATGTCTGAGAGTGGCATCGGTGACCGAAAAGTTGTATGGGTATTTGATGCGGACAATGTGGTATATACTACATGTCGTGTCGTGGTGGCCCAGTGGCTAAGACCTTGCTTCTCGTGCTTGAGGTTCAAATCCGGGCAAGTACCAATGTGACATTTTCAATTCATAAGTACTTTCCAAGTTTATCTTGGATTTCGCTGACAACGGTGAAGGAAAACATCGTGAGGAAACCTGAACTTATAATTAGTTTATTATAAGTTTGTGCTCCATTGGTGTAATTGCGGCAAGGCGCTCCAGCGCGTCGACAACAAATAAATAAACAAATGTCGTGAGCAAAGTTTTAGCCTGGATGTGGATGTGCGAAGAAACACAAACAGATGGATAGATTGTGTGAAATGTGATAATGTCCAGAAAGGTAGTAACTATTGGGATGATGGCGAACGAGAAGACATGCTGCTCGCACCGCAAATGATTAGGGATAAGGAGGATGTTGATGATCTTCTTCTTCTTCATATAGCTGGCACGACAGTCGTTAAAACCGGTTTGGGCCAAAACTTAAACACATCCACGGCGTCGTCGGTAGCAGCGCATAGATCACCTTGATCGCATATTTTGGGGCACAGAGGACATGACAGGATGTGGGGCATGGTTTGTAACTCGGCGCCACATGCACATCCTGCTGCAGCATTGTTGAGGTAGCTCCATCTTGTGAAGCTGGCGTTACACCTTCCTACTTGGGTTCTGAGGCGGATGATGATGATGATAAGCAAACAATAAGAGCAAAGTTGGAAAAAGTAAAACGAGGAAATGCCCATAATTTCGAATTGTTGGAAGAATCGATTTTCGTCTTACTCACATAAGGAAGGCTTTTCATTAAGTGAGTACAATTCACAGATAAGTTCTGTGTTACAAAGGTGGGATACCTTAACGCTTATCTTGTGTTTAGGTACACTACTTCTCCAACGAATTTCCCTATCCACTGATATGGAATTTATCTCTGTCTACAATCACTTATGGACATCGTCAGAGGACAGGGGATCATCTCGAGAGGATACCTACTGATAACATATATAACGTATAATGATTAAGTATCTTATAATGCTTATTTACATTACATAGAAACACCTACTCCACTTTAGCCCCAATATTCGATAAGATATTAAGATTAGGAAGCTGTAAGTAACATTTTTGTAAAAAAAAACTATAGTGCCTGAACATTTGATAAATCAAACTTTCCATCTGTCCTCCATGACTATTCAATGCCCATTATCCTTTCTCACAATGCCTACGGCCAAGGCCACGATGTTGCCCATTTTAGGGTTCCGTACCCAGAGGGCAAAACGGGAACCTATTACTAAGACTCCGCGGTCCGTCTGTCTGTCTGTCTGTCACCAGGCTATATCTCATGAACCAGCAAGACAGTTGAAATTTTCACAGATGATGTATTTCTGTTGCCGCTACAACAACAAATATTAAAAACATAATAAAATAAATATTATAGTGGGGCTCCCATACAACAAACGTGTTTTTTTGCCTTTTTTGTGATAATGGTACGGAACCCTTCGTGCGCGAGTCAGACTCGTACTTGGCCGGTTTTTGAAATAACACGAATTGCCTCAACCTCTGGTCTATCTTGATTCTGCTTATTAGCAGTACACAAGTACGGTACTAAAAAGTAAATATCTACAAGTGTTGTGTATAGTTTATCTTAGCTTCCACTTAACATTTTGATGGAACTGTAAACTGTCAAGATTAACGTTGTTTCGGGAAATTCAACATTATGACGTACGAACATTATTTCAAGCTCATGAAAGATAATAATATATCTGTTCTTATCACAAAACCTAGTCAAATAAAGTCAAATACGAGTTGTTCAAATGTAAATAAATGATAAACGTAGGCGTTACTTTATTAACGGTTATTAAACTAAGTAAGTACATTAATTCTATCAACAACGTTGTACGACGCCATAACGAATAATGCCAAAACAGTTCGCTTATCGTTGATTAAAAAAAGCAAAAATTACATTACCTACAACGTGCAGTTTAATAACTTAATTTTCTACATAAATTGATTAAATGCCTTGACAAACCCGACGTATCGGATTCATCGGAATAAGTAATTTTTTGTATATTTATTTATATAGTTTAAGTATATATGGTATAATTAAATTGTATTTAGTTAGTTTAACTTTCAATATTCACCTACCACTGTTTATCTCTACATCACCCAAAGGTCGACTGGTAGAAAATGCCTAAAGCATTAAGTCCGCCTCTGTACTTTTGTGTGCATGAAATATTAAATAAATAAAATCAAACCAATTAATATAAAAATAACTTGTAATTTTCAATAAATTTTGTCGTATATACTATAAAACTATTGTGTAGGATATTACCTACAGGTAGACACCGCATTGTATTGTATTATTTATGTACATACTACATAGGTAGCTAACATCACTATTGTAGTTGCAAGAAAATGTCATCATCATGTCAACGGAAATACCTCAATTTCTAGATGTGGGCCCACATTGATTGGCTTTGCGCGACAGCAAGCAAAGTGGATACACATTATATATTTATTTTGCTAACCTATATTTAATAATGGACAGTATGTACAGGATATACAATTATATACAAACATATCAATATATTATGTTTAATTATAAAATCATCACATCATAATATTTTCGTGTCCACTTTCTAACCCATCTTCTGATATCCCTGAGTTCTCTTCCAAGGTATACCTATGTACATTTTGTTCAAAAAAAACTTTTCCTGTCGTGAACAAAATACATTACATAAATTTTATATACATACATACCACATAACATAGTATTAATAATTTAGTAGTTTATATCCTTAAGTTAGGCCAGTCTATAAAAATAACTCGCATAATTCAACTAAGTATTTCCTACCCACACGGATACAATCACAAAATTACGACTGACCGTGTCTGACTGACTGACTCAAATCAATTTGTTCTTAATAATATTTACACTATCTTCCTGCAACATTTAATAGATTTTTTACATTTATTTACTTGCTCAACGATTTAGTTTTTTTGCCAAACGCTTCTCCTTCTTCTATTGTAGTTGTAAGTTCGCAACCTTTGGTTTCTGGGAGAAGTATGGTTATAAAAGCGGCTATCAGCGGCAACACCGCAAACGCGACCGGGGGCATCCACAGAGCCTTACCTCTCATCTCTATGACAAAGGGTGCTATCATAGAGCCGATTCGAGCTGCCATCGACGAGAAACCGAGAGCAGCGTTCCGAACCACAGTCGGGAATAGCTCTGTACAATATAAATATACAACTACAAAAACAATAAAACTAGCTACAACACCAACGCTAGCACAAATTACAGAACCTACACCTTCAGGTATTACTGCTAGAACTAATAAACAAACTGCACATATCAGATGAAATATTATCACAATGGATTTTCTACCTATATATTTCATTAGAGGTATAGACAAAAACGTGCCGAGCAAGGTGACGCTAGCACTGCAAGCTACATTAATGAAAGCATTACCGCTAAGCTGACCCACATACTGCGAAACTCCATAAAAACAGTAACTACACGTCAGCCAGTTAAACGCCATAGCTATGATATTTTTCCTGAGGTTTGGAGTTCGGAACAGATCTAGAATATTCCCCTTCTTTAATTGTTGCTTCTCTAGAGATGCTTGGTATGCCTCGATGTCTGCTCTTATGTTTTCGGTAGGACGATTGTTTCTGGAAGAAATGTTGTTGTTAAATGGGCGTTCTTTTCCTTGTTAAAACAATAATTAAACTTTTTGACAGGAGGGGGCAACTTACATTTTAGCAACGCGTTCCAGTACATCAATAGCCTCTTCTGTCCGTTTTACGGCTATCAGCCATCTTGGCGT
The DNA here is from genome assembly GCA_945859665.1 of Anorthoa munda. NCBI lineage: Eukaryota > Metazoa > Arthropoda > Insecta > Lepidoptera > Noctuidae > Anorthoa > Anorthoa munda. Next base: position 13,842,790 of record OX243911.1, on the reverse strand, counting down.
TTCAGGCACGAGGAAGAAATATGATAGTAGGATAACGACCGGAGCAGATATCGATAATTGGAAATCTGAATAGTCTCTGAAGAAGTAGGCGAAGACAGGCAGCAGCATGTGACCCAAATTGAATGGTACTTGATAAAGAGCTGAGATAAGATCTCTGTACTGTGTTCCGACGAATTCCATAACAATAACAAATCCAGTAACCATAGTGCCTCCCACGGACATGCCGACGAAGAATCGTAAGAATGTGAACGTCCAATAGTCTGGAACGTACGCAGCCGCTACTCCACATGTTACTTGGATAACCACAGCCACTAGAAGAGGATATTTCCGGCCAAACCTAAAAATAAAAGCACGTAGTTTCTAAATAGTCAACAAAACCCCAACATTTTGATTTTAATGTCAAATTTACTCATACTAATTTCATCAAAATTAAGTTTAGTTTGTTATAAATTGGACATTACCTGTCAGAAGCCATTCCAAAAAATACACTGCCCAACAATGTTCCTAATTGGAATAAGGTCTGTGTAAAACTGGTGAGCCATCTCCTATCGCATATCAAATCCCATTCCATTATTATAGTTCTCGAGAAAATCGAAGTATCGTAGGTTGGGTCTGGGCATGGACAAGTATTATTCATCCCTGATGTGCCACAGCTATATGAAACTCTTGGAGACAAAAACAGAATGGCCATCTGATGAAAAGCTACCGGAAATTTTGTTAAAAATATTAAGAGGCATAGCCAAAGGTGATATTTTCCAAAAGATCCAATCACCTTTTGAATCAAATCTTGTGAAACCCCACTGGATGGTTTTACCCCTGAAAACAATGAAAAACACGTTTACAATAATATGTAACCTATTGTTTATTCATAGCGTTAATTGGATAGATCTTTTTATCGACAATAAAATTTACTTATCCAATACATCATCCTGAAATTAGTGACAGCTCTACATAATGGGTAACCTACCTATCAGTATTACCTATGTATGTTTGTTTGTTTTGTAATAGGTAATCTCGGGAAATACAGATCCGTATACGATGAAAATTCAATAACTTAAGACAACAGTCGCCAACGACCTTGAGGGATCAAAACGCGTAGATAATCATTTCACGCCCGCACGACCCAAATGTCAGTAATTTTTTGTACTTTTCTTATTATTCTATGATTTAAAAAAAACCCTAGAACAAAATGTAGATAATTAAAATGTCTTTGAGATGGTGAAAATTTCATTAAAATACGCTTGGCGGTTTTGGTGCGATTATCGATTTTTTGTGACATTACTTTACAAATTAATTATCACTATGTTATACGAATAAAATTCAATCTTTAAAAAAAAACGATTAGCCATTTAGACGTGATGCTTATTTTAGAATCAGCTACTGAAGGGTATATGCACCATAACTACTCTATTGCTGGTGAGGATGGAAAAGCGGCGGGAGCGAAGCCGCGGTCAGAAACTGATATAATAATACAATGTGTTTGTTTAAATGTGTACAAATAATAAAGATTGGGTACGGTCACGGTAATGCTGTACAGTAGAGTAAACTTAATAACAAACTTTTATGATAATAGAAAAAGGGTATTCCCTTTTCTTTTTCATTTATCATTATACTGGGCAATGGCCGTAGCTGCCCTTTGACTTACTGTTAACATGGCGGCGTTTTACGAGTACACATGTATTGTACAAGAATGAATGTATTGTGTGTTATCATAATAATTGCATTCGCTCAAACTGCCACTTCATATCTAATAGCATTTATTAATAGCATTAAAGATCATTAAACTCTTCATAAATTATGTTGACATCATTAATTTATCACTTAGGACTCGTTAGTTCGACATATTGGCTAGTTTCTCGTGGCTCAGAATGTTCGCTCATTTCATCTTTTGCGGCCATGTTTATTTGATTTCCTTTTTACTTTGAAAATATAAATGTAATCTAACGTGATGTTTCATATCACCGTACAAAATTTTTCTCAGGAATTAGGTATCAATTAAAGACATGATTTAAGCAAAAAAATAACATTTTAGGAAGAAAAGAAAGACAGGTTTTAGTAAATAAATATAAATCATTAAACAATGTACCATTTTTGCTCGCGTATTTCGACTAAATTTAGTGAACAGCAGATTTTTTTCTTTGCCCAAAAATTGCTTTTGCATATATACCGTGAATCTGATAAAAAAAAATTAGGCAGTACCTATAATCCTGTTTTGGTCTGAAACCTAACGTCTACGAATGTGCTGAAACCCTAACGATGAGCTCCCCTTTGACCCACTAGTCAACTGGTGATTCGTCGACTTCTTCGAATAGTGGCCTTATTCGAAGCAAATTAACCGTCATTCGATTAATGATTTTAACTGGCATCAACCACTTTCAATTCAAAACTCATGACTTGTGATCTCATTCTATCAGGTATGTCATACAAAGAAGAAAAAAAATCTCGCTTTTAGTCCTCAAGAGGAAAGGCGGTAGAGTCATCAATTTATCACACACAAAATAATATACATGTAGGTATGTAAGTAGGTCCAGTAGCGAGTACTTCAAATGTTGTGGGTTGAAATCCGGGCCTACCAATCTGACAAATTCAATTTATTATTGTACTTTTTAAGTTTATCTTAGATATCAATGACTTTGGTGAAGGAAAACATCGTAAAGAAACCCTGGACTAGAAACCGCGAAGACAACGCGCGAGCAATATTAACGCGCTTCGCTTGCTACTTTGCCTACTTTGTTTGAAAAGAGTTCCCTGGCCTGCAGTATTGATAGTTATAATTATTATAATGTACTAACTCTTGTTGTGCGGATGTAGTCTCTACGTTAATGATCACCGGTGAATGAGCATGACACATTATATGCTTACTTTTAATTGACAAAAAAGGGCAAATTGATTAGTGCCCTATTTCAGTTAGGTTAGGTAAAACCCATTTATGTAGTTTACGTATACAGTATCAGTACTTATATTTTTGAATTGTAAGTTAAGTTATTCCTTACTTTAGTTTGGTTCCTTACTATTCCTAGATAAGTATAGTTTTTACTAACTATGTTAGATGCTACATTATGAACAAAATTCTTAAGCCTTCATAAAATCAGGTGATTGTCACAATTTTCAGGATGTGTGATAATTATTATAAATTGTCGTTTTGTTTGAAAACAAAGTGAATACTATATTAACATTTTATTATAATATTAAGGATTCATTTATAATGCCTGCCGTAGCCTACTATGGCTTTGACACCAATGCACAGACACTACACAAAAAATAATCACTATTGAGTTATAGAATTCAAGAACTTGCAAACTTTATAACATTTTCTCAGTGTCAATGCTATTTCACCAAGGCCTATAATATCGGGGTCAACACACTACGTAAAAGTCAATACACTCACTTTCACCACATTTAATTTGCTTACCGTTTCGCTCCTGCATTTCCATTTTGTTTATATTATTTTCTATTGAAACTATAATCACTCCGAGTTTGGATGGTTTTATCACGCGTAAGTTTGCATAGGAACTTGGTTTTATTCGTCGGTAGCTGCGGGGTTGTGCCCGACGCGGCCCGCTGCTGCAGACTAACACATTGCTTTGTTACCGAGCCCGAGTTACGAGTTGCGCGCGCGCACAACGCAGCCGCATCGCTTGCCATGCGCCGTTCTCTTCGCTATCAATGTTATTCTACTAGGCGCGAGTGAAAGAAATGTCAGTTTATTGATATTATTGTGACAGCGGGAAACAAGATACTCGTAGATAACAGCAATCAAACAATATATTTTTCCAGTGGTAGATTTTTATCCATACTTTCAACCTATGTTAAGTATTAACATTTCCCTATGTCCTAAAGAACTTGTAGCCAGCAAATGTAGGAAAAATTTGATGTTTTAGCTATTTCAGAATTATATCCATAGTAAATGTTGTTCAAAATGATGTACCCATTAGAGGTTTTCCGTTATTTTGATTAGGTACACTTTTTTTTTTCAGAGGAAACCTTCAAAAGACTCCCGGTCTTGTGGGGAAAAGAGTTTGAGATTTTTACCTCACTAAAACCACCCTGGTAATCACTACGTGGAAGAGGTCCGTGACCACTTAGAAGACCACCCTGGAATCCCCGTCGGGTCATAGTCGTAGGTAACGCCTCTTTTTTATTAAAAAAGAAAACCGGCCAAGAGCGACTCGGACTAGCGCACTGAGGGTTCCGTACAAACAGCTACATTCACCAACATAATTAGGTAACATTACTGAAGTTCATAAACTTAATGAAACCACCCAACGAAATGATAAACTGGATTGAGGGACAAAATTAACTTGAATTTAAATTGCAAACTCTTGTCACCATACATCAACATAGGCCGCGGTCAGTTTACTAACTGCAAATAATTAATTAATCGTTTTTATTTTATGTAGGTACAAAATTACGGTGTTAAGTAAAAACCGTAATTTGAAAAAACTCCGGCAATCTAAGGCTCATAAGGAATCAAAAGATGCGGCCGAGTATGCCTCATATTTGCCTCTCACAAGGAAAATAAAACTTGTAGGGTATTTGTACCCGTTGACCTAGAAATCATACAATTTGGCAAGAAGCAATTTATTAATTGTAATTAAATGTTATCAATTTGTTTATTTATTTATTTATTGTTCTAGCCTTAGATTTAGAAGTTTATTTTTTTCAAAGTTCCAAGGGATTGCAGACCTGAGTAAATGATTTTAATTTCAACTTGATACCTCCACGCATTCTCGACAAAAACGTCTACTACCACCCAGATTCGATGTGAGGCGGGTTCTTTGACTATAAAATTGAACTCGATTACACTACTTAATGAGCAACAATGCGACCGATTTGTGGCAGTTCTATTCAGTACGAGTATTACAGAATAACTAGTCATATCCGGAAAGTTTAATTTGTACCATGGACAAATTGACAATGATAAAAATGTTCTATTTGGCTTCTAGATTTAGAGCAAACGGGCACTATTGAAAGGGTAACGTTATTATTAGGCTAGGGTTTGGTTGGGATTAAGGTGGGGTTAACTTATCAAACAGCGGTAGAAATAAAATTAATGAAAAGCGATGTTAACATCATGACACCACCTTCGCTATGGCCGACCTCGACACTGTTTTGGAATTCATATTTAAATTTTATATAAGACTAGCTTCTGCCAGCGGCTTCGTCTGCGTGAAAAGTGTTATATCATCCCAAGGAAACATTATACCGGGATGAAAAGTAGCCTTTGAGCTGTTCCAGACTATAATCTATCTCTAGAATTTCAGGTCAGGGGGTTTTAGGAGTTGGAGTATACGCTTAGGGGCACTATAAGAAGCAAATAAAAGGAATTTTTTTTTTTTTTGTTTTTTTCTGAAATTTCCCAAATATATTGCAGTACCGGATTGACTTGGACCATAAAAATTATTTAGGTTCTGAGAAGCACAGCCCTACGACGCACCGTTTCCGAATTATGGGCCTCCGAATTTTATTTTATTTTGCATAAAACGGTTTATATTTCCAAAATGGTAGCTCGGATGAAAATGTCCAGTGTTTTTCAACCTTTTTCATGACACGACCCCCATAGTATGAAAAAATATTTCGCAACCCCCGACACTTCGCTTTTTTTAAACCAACTTCCAAAATGACGAGGTTCTCAATTCAATTGTATGTTTTTTTTTGTATGTTTGTTCTACAATTACACCGCCGATTGTGGACCGATTTTGAAAAATCTTTTTGTGTTTGAAAGGGTATACTCCCGAGTTGGTCCCATTGACACTTAGTCAGAATCTGATGGGATACCATGGAAATCAAGGGAACTCCTCAAATGTTATAGGCGTACATATAGCGATTTTGGTATTATATTTTTCATCAACAATGCAATCATTAAATCATAAATCATTTATTTCTTTGCAAACATGGGTAATTGATACATAGATGTTCTTTTTTACATAATAAAGTTCTCCATATTCTACCGTCGCATGGGCATGCAAATAATATTCAATTTGAAAATTAAATCAAATAAAAAAAATACAATACGAATAAAGATAAATGTCAAATCATAGGAAATTATAAATGTCAAATTTAGTTAAATAAATGTTATGTTTAAATTTCGGACTGGTTACGCTAGTTAAATTTATCACAATGATGTCAAAACAAAATAATAAGTAGGTATGTCAATCAGCATACTTGGTAGCAGCTATAACAATGATAAAATAAGTCAAACAGTCAACGATTTGTCATTAAGGAAGTCGTCAACTTTGTAATAACTTTAAAAAAAATTGAGAAATGCTCAATTAATGTTTCGGTTAGCGCCCTTTTAAATTTTATTCCAGTCATATTTTTTATTACATTAGGCACTTTATTATAAATGCGCGGGGCAATACCAAAAAAACTTTTCTGCATTAGCGCAGTTTTACATTTCACATGACACACATGGTTTAGATATTGAGTCCGTATTGGATTTCTTCTAACTTCCGACAGTTTTTTAAATAATTTTGGATTGTTTTTTAAAAACAAAGCTGTTTCCAAAATATATAAGGACGGAAAAGTTAAAATTTTTAAAGATTTAAAATAGGGAAGTCTGTTGGTTTTAGACCTAATATTGACCTTATATATCTCTTTTGCACCCTAAATACCAGTTCCTTATCGGTAGACTGCCCCCAGAAAATAATACCGTACCTCAAAACAGAAGCAACTAGTCCATGGTAGGCTGTTAGAAGAGCCTGACTGTTAACTTTCTTTGATAGTTGAAAGAGAGCATACGCAGATTTGCTAAGTTTTTTACAAACAACTTCAATATGAGGTTTCCAAGTAAGTTTACTGTCGGTCACAATACCTAAGAACTTTGCCTCATTTGCCGCCTCAACATGACAGCCTTGGTAATCAATATGTACATTTGGGTATTCACTACGTTGATGGAAATGCATTTTCATTTTCACTCAGAATTATCATTTTGTGAAGTGGAGCTGATGAAGAAGACCACACATGGCCACTGGAACTCCTTAATGATAAGGATGTCACGAGTATAAGATATCTCGAATAACCGACTATGATGAAGCATATTCCTACTCATAAATATTTATTTATGAGTAGGGAAATGGTACCATTGAACTGATCAGATGATGATGCCGGAAGGTAGGCACTGGAACTCCAAAATAAAACAATGTATCCTAGTCGTGTTTGGGCTTAGTCGAATATTCATGAGATGTTTTTTGAAAGAAGAAATGTGTCATTACTTTTCTTCTTATTCGTTGTCTTCATTACTGAAGGTCGTGCCCGTCTTGGAAAGCTTTCACGGAGTCATTGACGCTGCTTCCAAGCCACTCTGTCTTCAGCTCTTCTAAGGGCAGTGGTCACCGTGAGGCCCGTAATCGCCCTGATATGGTCTAACCACTGAGTGGGTGAGCGTCCACGTGGCCTTTTCCCATCCACTTTTCCCACAACAACCAGTTTTTCCAGGTTATCTGGCTGTCTCCGGGCGATATGACCAAAGTAATTTAGGACTCTTTGGTAGCAGATCGTGGAGAGTCTGGTTTTGATGTTTAACTGGTCGAGAATGGACTTATTTGTGCGTTTTGCTTTACATGATATGCGCAACATTCTCCTCCAGCATCACATATCGAAAGCCTCAATCTTTCTTCGATCCACCGAGCGAATTGCCCAAGATTCGGTGCCAAAAATTGAGAATACCAGGGTTCTAACGAGTCTCTTCTTGGTGTTATTAGAGATGTTCCTTTCTTGCTATATCCTCGACATCTTGCATATTGCTATATCATTTCCCCACTGCAACCCCCCTGATCGCTGATCATGGAGCCCAGGTACACAAACTCATTGACGAACTCTAGATCTACAAGTTCCCCCGTGCGTGCTATTAGTCCAGCTCCGTCGATGATCATGACTTTGGTCTTGGACTTGTTGATCGACAGTCCGACTATCTCGCTTTCACGCTCTATCCTCATAAATAGCTCAGGAAGTTCGCGCTCCGAAAATGCAAACAATGTGGTGTCATCTGCATATCGGAGATTGCTGATTTTATTGCCACCTACCGCTACCCACTCTTTTAAGGCTCTCCTCATGATGTATTCGCCATAGATGTTAAAAAAGGCGGAAGAGGTGTCAGCAGCCTTGGCGCCCAAATAGCCCCAAAAACGACTGATGCTGAAGGCAAGGGGAAACCACCGCATTATCTGCCCAAGAAACCAGAGAGAGAGAAACAGAGAAAATGTCTGATAACGAGAGAGCGATGGCATGCGACCCGGCTACCACCCGGCCCCATGTCGATCCCAGGTTGCATGGTGTGAAGTATGTTACTGGTTCCACTGTAGTGATTCATCAGGGATGCTACTGGTGACAACAACGCATCCATCCCAACTAACCACCCGCAACTGCGGAAGAAGATCAGGGTAGGGACATATAATGTCCGGGGCATTATTCAACCAGGGAAAGTGGATATTATAAGCAAGGAGCCAAAATGTTACCATCTCCATCAGGGAGATACTGGGGAAACCCACATGAGAGCCTCGGGTTTCTTTACCGCGGCTTCTGGACCTACCATCTACTTTTCGGGACCAGAAAGCGTAAGCAAAAATGGAGTAGGCGTCAGTGTATCTCCACTGATCAACAAGTCTGTTCTCGGATACAATCCAGTGAGTGACCGAATAATGACCATGAGAATGAACACAATTTAATTATAGTTGTAGTGTATGCACCAACTTTTCAGTCGTCGGAATCAGAAATCGAGGAGTCTTATAGACTGCTAGAGAACATTCTTAAAAGCTTCCCCAGAAGAGAGATCACCCTCTTGATGGGAGACCTGAACGCAAAGGTCGGTCAACAACGCGTGAGGACCATCTAAGAGAAGTAGTAGTAGAAATATGGTCTTGGGGATAGGAATGATAGAGGTGAGATGTGGCTTCAATTTTGCACAGAAAACTCCCTCACTATCATGAATACCTGTTTCCAGAACCACCCAAGACGTCTATATACTTGGGTAATGCCAGGAGATCGCTTCAGAAATCAAATCGACTACATTGCAGTCGCAAAGCTATGGAAATCCTGCATTAGCAACAACAAGACGTACCCTGGAGCCGACTGCGGCAGTGATCATAAACTTTTGGTGGCAGAAGTGACCATCAAGCTAAATTGGTGTATCAGAACCACGGTCAAGCAGCAAATCCGACCCTCCCAGCCGACACTCACCGCTTTTAAGAAAAGTTTTAGCAGAAAAGCCTTTGAAATGGATCCCAGTGCTGATATAGACACCAACTGGACGAGATTGAAACAGATGCTGTTCCAATCACGGACAGAAGTTAAATGTCAGGACATTGATCTTCCAAAAAAAGTGTGGCTTACTGACGAGACATGGACGGCGATCAAGAAAAGAAAACAGCTACTGACAGCCACAGACGACTCAGACCGTGCTCAATATCAGCTTCTCTCAGCAAGGGTACAGTGTTTATGCCGCAGAGACAACAACCAATAACTGAACTCAATATGTCAGGATATTGAGGAGCACGCGCAGTCTATGCATACAAAAGATATGCATGAATATTGATTATGAATATTTCCTTCAGTAAGTGCCCCTGATCATCTCAGGGGCACTTACTGAAGGAAATAGACCAGTTTACAGAGAGATGGCGGCTGTACTGTGAGAGCCTATACAAAGACACAGAGAGATCTGATGAGCCGGTAATACAGTTTGAAGATCTCTTCTTAGAGCCGGAGATCCTGGAATCTGAAGTGGAAGGTGCGCTAACAAAGCTAAGATCTGATAAGTCAGCTGGAAGAGACAGCATTTTCGCCGAAGAGCTGAAGTGTCTTGGAGACATAGGTGTTAGGCTTTTGCGGGAGCTGTGTAACCAGCTTTGGAGAAAGGGAAGATGGCCTAAGGACTGGAAGGAGTCTCTATTGATACCGATACACAAGAAGGGGTTTTAACGATGTTAGCAGGGTGATGGAAATAATAATGACTCCAGATTGTGGTAAATAATAAGGGCTTTATTTTTGGTTGCACACTCTTAAATACTATTTTACACTTATACTCTAACCAATGAAAATACAGAAAATAGTTTACAATTATAAAAATAAATTCTAAACCAATAGGGTTGCTTAATTCTTTGTCACCAATCGTGTTGTAGCATAGATTGGTATTTGTTCCATTGGTGTCGCCACAATCGACGCACGCGGTCGATTTGGCGCGCGTTCATTCGCACTGAAGTTATAAATATAGGTGGCGCGTAGATTCGGCCTTTTCTTCGGGCGATCGTGGCGCAAGACAGACGTGTCCGGCGTGACGGTTGTTCGTGTCCTGTTTCTTTACAAATGAGTTCCTTCGGGTTCTCAGATGAGTTCTTTTCAGAACTGGTGATAGTCAAAACGTAACATACAAAGGTTCTTTTGAGGACTGCTTGCATCAATATTTCTGGTAAACAGAGTGTCAAAACGTACTGCGATCAAAAGTTCTTTTTAGAGCTACTTGTTTCAATGTTTCTAATAAACAGAGTGTCAAAAACGTGGATTGATGAGTTGTGGCTACAGGGTCAACCAGGAAATGCGAGAACTATCGGACAGTGGCACTCATATCCCATGCTAGCAAGATAATGCTCTACATAATTAACGGACGGCTCCAATCGTATCTACAGCGACAAATACCAAGTGAGCAGGCTGGTTTTGTCAAGGGTCGAGGCACGAGAGAACAAATTGTGAATATAAGGCAAATGATAGAGAAGAGCCGCGAGTTTAATGTTCCAATGCTCTTGTGTTTTATCGACTACTCCAAGGCGTTTGATTGTGTGAGGTGGGATTGCCTATGGAGAATACTCGAGGAAATGGGAGTACCTTCGCACTTGACAGCATTGATCGCAAACTTATACGAGGATGGAGAGTCGCTAGTCAGAATCAACAGTGTGGTGTCGGGGCCTTTTAAGCCAGAGAAAGGAGTACGCCAGGGATGTATTTTGTCCCCTCTTCTTTTTTTTAACATTACTTCTCAGTGCAAGAGATATCGGAGAACACTGGACAAAGGTGGATCTTAAATCTGCTTTTAAATGTTGCCTCATTTGCATGCAGCTAAAAATGAGGCGAATTTGGCAACCAAGCTCATAGAAAATCTGCTGGCATTATCTGCCGATGGGATGTTGCACTTGGAATTCAAGCATGGAAATTTAGATTCCTTTTGGTGAAAAAGTACTAAACATAATACCCAGAATTAATAACACAGGCTTTGAAGTGTTTCTATTTGCCACCTGGTACTCGTGCGAGTTGACATTTTCATCAATGGCCCGAATAAAAAGTTAGCAAAGAAATCGCTTAAATTTGGAAGACAATTTAATTCTCAATCTAGCAAAAACGGATCCATTTTGGGAGAAATTTATTAATGAAAAACAAGCGCAACCTTCGCAGGATGAGTAGATACTCGTAGGTTATTTTTTGTTAATTTGTATTAACATACAAATGTTTATATCCTTTAGTTAACATTTTCTTAATAAATCTATATTTTTAAACTTTATTGTTTTTTTACTGAGGTAGTTTTCGCGACCTTGCGACCCCCCAGAGGGTCGCGACCCAAAGGTTGAAAATCACTGCCTAGTTGATAACCATGAGATGATGTAAGAAAAGCCGAATAACTTGAAAAAAAAAATATTGGTAAATTTTTCTAAGTGTGATCTTTCACCTTGCGTAGTCAAATTTTCGTAGATTTTTTTAACACAATTCGTCCATTTTTTTTCGCCAGCTTATTAACCTTGTCCATAGAAGCCATTTAAGCTCTGAGACACATGGTCCTATGACGCACCGTTTCCGAATTATGGGCCTCCGAATTTTATTGCATTTTGTATAAAATGGTCTATATTTCCAAAATGGTAGTATAGTATTCATGTTGGGATGCTGCTAGCATGGAGATAACACAGGGGGGGCAGTAAATTTTGGTTATTTTTTTTAGGAAACACTGTTTTCGAGATATTCGGATATATATATGTCGCAGTTAGTTATCAATTACAATTGTGGGTAGTCAACAGAATTTATAATGTTTAGTTTTCTTATTACTAATTTAATTGATTTGGGCGCACGGTTGGCGCAGTGGTTGAGCGATTGACTGCTGCGCTGCGTGTCGCGGGTTCGATTCCCGCACGGAACAAATATTTGTATGACCTACAGATAGTTGTTTCGGCTCTGGGTGTTTGTGTATGTGAGTTTATATGTTTGTAAACGCACCCACGATACAGGAAGAAATTCCTAGTGTGGGGCAGCAACGTTTTTATTAAAAAACAAAAAAAAATAAAAAAATTGATTTTACTATCAATTATTGCCTAATAAATCAAATCATAATTTATTGAGCACTCAGTGCGTACACTGAGTGCTCAATAAATTGCGTACACCGATTGATTTTTGGCAACTTATTTCGATAATTGTAATCGATGGTCAAGTTCAAAACGATTGTTGACATGTTAATTGGATTATTATTACTGTTATCACCATTGTTTACTTACGACAATTATTCTTGTGATATTTGACTATTTTAGAATGTGAGTTTTATTTGATTCAGCACATTTTAGTGTTTTGTATCAAGTAAACACGTGACTTACTTCCGTATGTCATCGGACAGAGTTGTTGTGGAGGGATAGCAAGGTATAAGAGAGCTTGCATCGGTATGCAAGTCAGGCTATCTTCGGATTAGGCTCGAAAAAGAGCTCCCTGCTCCCGACAAAACTGTCGGTTTATTTGGAACAGCACTGCTGTAAATACTGCACACACAGCACTGCTATGTTGTGTGTGTGTTGTTTTAAATACGAGGCTTTTGGCTAATTTGTGACTTTGGTGAATGCCACTCTTTATTTTGTATTGTGCGTTTAGTTTGTGCAGAATAAACAATTTTTCTTTCTTTCTTTTTTTCTTTTTGCTGTATATTCACATAGCTGTTTTGGCTTGCTGATGGCGAACGATACACTTTGTACTTGGGTGGCTTAGGCTGCTGTGCGAACTGTAACCTTAAGGGTTTGTTCGTTTAACTTCATTGTTACTATACCCTTTTAACCTACTTTATCTTGTTACCATTAGTATTGTTTTATTAGTGAAACTAGTACTGTAATTAACAACCTTGTTATTTTAACATTGTGCAATTTTTTTTGTTTTTGTTTTTATTTTCTGTCCATAGAAATGACATGATTTTCCGTCCAAAAAAGTAACAAAATCATATGTACCCTACAAAATTTCCTCCTATGAAAAATTAAAAATCTATTTTCTCTTAAAGTATTGCATTTAGAAGAACGGACGATATGTGACATTTTAATTAAAAAATAGTAAATAAAACTTATTTTAATTTGACTTAATCTATTGAGGTTGAATCTAGTCAATAAAGCCGAAAATATTGGGCTCTCAGTTCAGACGTTATAGTAAAATTCGATTATTATTTACTTTTTAACAATTCACTTTTGTGTCATTATTTCTTTTTAACTAATTTACAGAGGTATCTAAGCAAAATATATTAAAGTCCTATTAATATATATCTTCAGATAAATTCATGTTTTGCAGATTCCTCAGTAGAGACATTAAAGGATTGAGGGCAGATCACAGATTTTTGGTGGTATATCTAGATATACCGCCAAAAATCTGTGATGTCATATTCTAGAGATTTGGGAATTTCTTAAAATATTTAAGAAATTCTTAACTAAATTCCTAAATAAAAATGATTAACCCAGGGATAGTACTTTCCGATATTTAGGCTATGCCAGTTTATGCACGCGTCTGGATTGAGGGCCCAAGTAATTTAATCATAACCGTTTTAATTCACGTTTAAGAAATTCTTGGCCCATTGCTTTATGTTTTTACTATTTTTAACTAATTTCCCTTTAAGTCTTATTTCGTTTCGCAAGGATTTAAAAAATGGGCCCTCGGTCCAGATGCACATGTCCCGGCCGATTTTGGCGATTACCCCACTGTTATTTCAGATATCATAGATATGGATTTTAGTCCAATTCTGCTAGTCAGTGACGCGAATATTGCGGCAGATGTACTGATATCTGGTATTGGCTCAATTATAGAAAAGCACTCTAAGGCCGTACGTGTACCTGCCAGGCAGAGAACCATCAACCCTGGATAACAAGTGGCTTACTTCGCCGCATCCGCAATAGAGACCAAATGATGCAAAAAGTGAGGGTGAACCCTGCCAACCTTACCCTCATACTTACTTTTACCAGGTTTTTCTGCAACAAGTTGCTGAAGAACTTGAAAATTGCATATGAAAAAACAGAATTCCAAAGAGCCAAAAATAACCCTAAAGCAACTTGGAAAGTAATTAAAAACATAACTCACAAGCATCAAACTGTGATTTCGCCTACCGAGTTACTTGATAATAACCGTAATTAACCCTCATCAATTAAAAGTATAAATGATTTTTTCGCAAATAAATAAAAGTCTAGCTGAAAGGTTTACCCCTAGGTCACCCACCGGATGGTCAGTAGGCGATACTCCTATCAATTCCTTCGTTCTCTTACCGACTGACGAAGCGGAGGTCGAGTATATTATCACTGGCCTGCGTCCGGACGCTGCAGTGGGTTGGTATGGAATATCATCGCGCCTCTTAAAATGTTGCTCACATGCTCTTGTCCCAGCTATAACATATGTTTGCAACTGCGCCATTAGTTCAGGCTGCTTCCCTAAACCGTTTAAGTAAGCCCTCGTACGTCCGATTTTCAAGAGTGGGGATAGACACAGTGTTACAAATTCCATCCATCCTTTGGCTAATAACCAATAAGGTGACTGAAGGCGCTGTTTGTTCTATTATTGACTAGATTTTTTCTGGACTTTTCCAAGGCTTTCATCTGTTCGTCTGTTCCACACCTTCTTTCTAAACTAGAAGCTATTGTTGTCCGAAGTGATAACCTCAAAATCTTCAAAGATTATCTCGCAGATCGGCAGCAATATGTCAAGATTGATGGGATCGTTGGCGACGCCAAAACCATGAGTTTTGGTGTGCCGCAGGGCTCAATTCTGGGTCCGACCCTTTTTCTTGTTTATGTCAACAACTTGTGCAAACTCTTCTTGAAAAATTGTTCAATATTCGCATATGCTGATGACACGGCATTACTCGTAAATTGTGACAATTGGACTGAGGCTACGACTCAGAGTGCCCTGGCGTAGGTGATGGGCTGGCTGTATGATAAGCTTTTAACTCTAAAGGATATGGCTAAACAACTGCCCTTAGCACGTCTAGAAATTTCTCAATAGCTCGTAACATTCAAATATTCATTAATGAATTATTACAGTTTTATTATTCTTCTAGAACTTTCCTGAATTAATCAAATAATTAAAAGATTTTTCATGTTTTTGTTTGACAAGAAGAACATAAGTTTCCGTTATACGAAACACTGTAGTCAATAAACCTACTTTTAAATACATTTGCGTAAGTCGAAACGAACAGTATTCATTATTATTTAATATTGTACCTATCGCAATACATCTCAAATATTCATTAATGAATTATAACAGTTTTATTATTCTTCTAGAACTTTCGTGAATTAATCAAATAATTAAAAGATTTTTCATGTTTTTGTTTGACAAGAAGAACATAAGATTCCGTTCGACGTTCTACGAAAAATTGTAGTCAATAAACCTACTTTTTAATCGAAAAGAACAGTATTCACTATTATTTATTTTTGTACCTTTCGCAATACATCTCAAAACCTTAGAGATTATCTGATTTCTAGAAATTATTGACAAAATCTGGAAAGCAACGGCGCTTAAATAGTGCTGACACTAAAAAGTTCGATTCGATTAGAATCAAATTAAAAAAAAACATGTTGGGGGTGTCATGGGAACACACTTTGAATGAAGTACCTTTCGCCGGGTATTATGTATTAACACAGAGCCAACTAGTATGGTCTTAAGTTTCAATTGCGTATTGATTCATCATGAGATGCATAAACTGTGGTGTAGCAACAAAATGAAAGATCTTCAAATGACAGCCGGGACCAACGGCTTAACTGGCTTCCCAAGAGACGAAGGAAACTCGCTATGTAAAGATGGTACACGATGCAACCACGGAATGACCTCGGCTAGCGTTGCTTAACCTTGAAGATCGACCTGTGTGTCTGTTATTATTAAGCCACGAGCTCCTCTGAACGCCTTAATAAAGTATCATAGCAAAATCTTATTCTTTTACAAGTTTGTATACCTATTAATGTAGGCGTTTCTACGATTGTATTTTCAGGATTGTGACGATATAAAAAGTGTCTGTAACTTTTTTCATACGAAATACTCATATTCAGCTATTCAGAATTACATATTACTAGTTAAAATGTTTATTTATTGTTAGGGCAGTCGTCCATACTTTATTTAGCCATGTCCTTTGTCAAAAACCACCTTCATACCCTTTTCCTTGCGAAACCGTTACGTTACATGCCCCCGACGCGATTATACTGAAAGCTTATTCGTTTTCACCAAACTCAAACTCGGTCCATCAGCTCGCGGGCCGCCCCACCCCTCCGCGCCGGGTAGGGTACCCACCCGCATTGTCGAGGCGGGGGGGCTCAGTAACCGTGGCTTGTTCACCCACGGTGAACCCGGTGAACAGGAACCCGAGGAGGGGCCGCTCGTCAGGGATTTTGCCGATTAAGCGGACGAAGTAGCGGCCAACTACTCGTAGTAGGTTGCGGTGCCGCTTGGTTACAGGCGACATCGCAACTGAGGCGGGCCGCGATGTCTTATGGAGATTCCCAGGTCCCATACGATGTCGCGGCTGAGGTTTGGAGGCCGCGGCGGGAGAGGAGTGCCGGTATTGCGGTGCGCCGCTCTCCCTACCTTCCGCGGCCCGGACGGGGTCGCCACCGTCTGATGGCGGACGCGGTGGGGCCGCAGGGGTGGAGGAGTGTCGGTATTGCGTTAGCCGCTCTCCCTATCCCCTGCGGCCGAACAATGGTAGGTGGCGGGGCCACTGACCTTGACCCGTCACAGGGGGACCAAGGGTGCCATACACGGGGTCGTCTGGCGCCCATGTGCTGATTGGTCCCTGGGGTGGTCACGGCGTACAGTGTGTTCTGGTGCGCCGGTGATGGAGGGTACTACCCCGAGGAGGGTCCGGTGACGGACTGCCGCGGCGGGTTCGCGGTGAGTGGTAACGCGTGCCCGTGTTCTCGCCATAAACGGCACAGGAGGACACCGTGGAGTTTTAGTGGGTTAGAGTCCCACATAACTGCACTATCTCCCCGTGGTAGTGCAGTATGCATGGCATTTCCCCAAGCAAATAAAAAAAAAAACATAAAAAAGAAAAGAGTAGGGCAGACAAGACTGCGTGAAGTCTGTTTTGCAGTGATTTGTTTCTGTCACTAAATTCTATAGCACAACATGTTGACTTTTAGTTTATTTGAAGTATTGAAAATCGGAATTTCGTTTTTCGAACCGAGAACTAGGGCATGCATTTCGAAATTTCGAAATTTCATAGTTACGTGGACCATATGGAGTTCTGTGGACCATATTTGCATGTTTATTAATTTCGAAATTGACACCCCTAATTTCGACATTTCGAAACTGGATTTAATTTAAATATTATGTTATTTTTTTATACAATTATGAAATTTATTATTGAAACCAAAAGAGGATCATCTGAAAATGAGTCAGAATACAAATCTGAAGACAATTAGACCGTTGCGTTGGGCCACCTTGTGACCATGTGTGCTAATATTACAATAAAACAAAACCTAAGAGAGAGTGAAGGAAGCTCGGCGATATAGAAAAACCAAACTTTATAATAATGGTGGCCAGTGAGAGGAATACTTTGACAAGGTCTACGATCATTTGCTGGGACTGCCCATTTTTTTTGCTATCGGGGGAAACCTTCGCCTGAACTTAAGTGCATCAAAAATAGAAATAATTATTTTTATTTTTTATGCAACTGCCATGTTATCTCTCCACCATTCTTCGTTGACTGCTGGATAATGCCTCAGGCATTAAGACCGCCTATGTAGTAGCTGTATGTTGCATGATGTTTTAATAAATAAATAAATAAAAACCTGGGGAAAAACCAAGCAGTGTGGTATTTTTTCCTCATTACAACCAAACCAGTGATCACATCAGCACTTCTTAAAATACCAAATTTTTGGGGAGACTATTAAAGAAGTCTCTCTTAAGCCTCGCCTTGCGGTAGCACATGAACACTGTGTCTGTGTCTTTCCTGAGGTCACTCGGTGGACGGACAGAGTCCCTATTCTGAGCACCCGAAACCCCGGAGTTCCACCGGCCTTAAATGATACAGGCGGGGTTTCGGCGTATCTACATCGAGGTGGTTGCCTCGACGATGCTTTTTTCTACGAGCGGGATTGACCTTCTCACGATTCCACTCGGTCGCTATTTCGCTCTCTTTTCTGTCTCCGCCAGCATATTCTTCACTAATACTGGCAGAGACAGGTCTCTCCCGATCCTGTCGATTAAGATCCACCGCTCAAAGGCCCAAGAAGGCACTGCTCTAGCGTGTGCTGTGCAGGATCCAAGTTGCCTCTACAATGATGAAAAAAGTAATGATATACAAGACTGCACGCGAAGTCTGGCAATAATTGCACAGGTTATTGACGGGCTCACGGAAGGTAGAGCTTATAATATATGTCTAGAGTTCTTTGGACGAAAGCACGACAAAGTGGATGACATACCCACTCACATGGCCAAACTAAAGAAACTCTGGAATGAGTTGAAGGCGGAAGTCTCGAAGATTGACGCTGATGCTAAACTTCCCGAGATGTTTCTCATATGCAAGTTGTTAGATACGTTGGACGAAAGGTACATCAACTTCAAGTCAAGGTGGCTCATGCTAAAGCAGAGGGAGAAGACCATAGACAGTCTGACGACTCACCTCTATGCATTCGAAAGAGATCTGGGCAGCCAAGAGATTCCCAAACAGGAAGTGCTAGTGGCTACTCCCAATGAGCGTCCTACCAAGCACGACAAAGACAAGGAGCAACTGATCTGCAACTACTGTTCTAGGCAAGGACACAGAGTGCGCAATTGCAAGAAGTGGATTAGAGAGGGGAGGCCACCTAAATCTACTCAAAGCACATCAGGAACAGGCTCAAACGCCAAGCAGGTGCAACACGCAACTCGCAACTCGCAACTCGCTAATGGTAAATGCATGCACTACAGGACAAGCTCAAGACCGAGAAAACTGGTTTTTCGATAACGGGGCAACAACCCACATCGCAGTTAGGAGCGACTTCTTCAGCGATTTTCAATAATTTTATCTAGACCACACAGTAATAACAGCTGACGGAAACACAATTCCAGCCGTAGAAAAAGGCATATTGGTGGTAGAAACAATGTTAATAATATAAGAGAGAAGATAACACTTAACGATGTGTAGCTCGTACCAAATCAGACCAAAAATCTGTTCTCACCATTGGCCGCGCAAGATAGGATGCAAAATAGCCTATTCACATCAACGACTAGACTGTGCAAGCTTGACATTGAAGCAACTACTAGAATTGTTGTGTGGGTCAGAATGACGGGTGTATTGTTGCAGAAATGAATATGTTATATATGAAAGGAATGTACCAGCAATGTACTTAAATGTACCTTTAATTATAATATATAATATAATCTTTATTTATATAAAAACAGATTGCAGTACATGTAATATTTTTACAAAGTAGGTAGTTGTAAATTTCTGACAATCAAGTGGGTGACGTGCTGTCCTCCTTGCTAGGCTATGAAATAGCCTGTATTAAGGAGTAACAGTGCCGATACCCTCTAATTTTATTGCTACAATTTAATTTTTACAAGTTACTTTTAAATTCTTATAATCTATAGATATTAGAGCGCGAGCGCATTTTTGTGTGTGTGCGTGTGTGTCTGAGTGTGTTTGTGTATTTGTGCGAGTGTGCTGTGTGTGCGTGTATGGGTTTGTGTGTGTGTGTGTATGTGCGTGAGCGTGCGGCTGAGTCAGTCAGTGTAAGCGTGCGTAAGTAAGGGGTTTGGATTTGTTTGGGTCTATGTTTTGGGTGATGGTACAATATACAAACTTATCATAATTTACTTAAATTAAATATTTTTCTGTTTCGTCGTAGGTTTTATTTTGAAGGAATGTGCGGACGGTCTCTTTACAATTACGATAAGACAATTTATATATTGGACAATTTTTGTTTATTGCATTATAAAGAGACGGACCTAAATAATAAAAGAATCTTCTAGTAAACGACAAGCGAGTTTTTGGAGGAGTACATATTTTATCTTTTCGGCGTTTGGTAATTTCAATGTAGGGGGTTATGCGGTGTTGCAACAGAATTAATTGTAAAATAAAGTGTTGCCGCACGTTGAGAACATTGCAGTTTTTGTATAACTGAACAGTTGGATAAATTAGTGGACGGAAGGTAGCCACTTTCAGTATGGCGCGATGTGCAACTTCCAACGGTTTAAGGATAGTTTTTGCAGCACCACCCCAACAGGGAATACAATAGGTAATAATAGATAGGCATAAGGCAAAATAGACATTACGTATAATTATAGGATTAGCATTCTTAAGGTTTTGAAGATATATATAAGTTTGCGAACTCTGTAAGGACATTAACATGAGATTTAAATTTAAGGTTCTTATCTATGATTACACCTAGGTATTTGATTTCATCCGTAGAGGATATAGGTGCACAGTTGCATGAAACTTGAGTCTGCGAATTACATGTGTGAGCTTTAATTGATATAGGTGGCTTTGGTTGGGTAGCAGAACTGATCGAGTAGGTAATGAACTTGGTTTTAGAGGTATTCAAAGTAAGCATATGGAAATACAGCCAGTTAAGCGCTACATTAAAGCCATGCTGTGCCTTATCTTCGAGTTCAGACCATGTGTTAGCGACGAAAGTGATAGCAGTGTCATCTGCAAAGGATGTTATCTTGGCATTTGGGATATTTATATTGCATAAGTCATTTATTTATTTTAATTAAATTCAATGTACTTCCATGAAACAAGAACAATTACAATTATAAAGTGAGCCGCAGTCCTGACAGTCAGAATAATACTGATATGAATGTAATAGATATCTTATGGTTACCTAATATTTTCCAAAGGAATGTACCTTCAACGTACCTCATAAAAATATAATCAGAAAATACAATGCGACGAGTAATTAACGAGTAAATCAAGACAACAAATTTTGACGCCTGCCACTTTTTTCATAGCAATATGAGTATAGTTGTATTTGCTCTTACTGAGAATTTGGAGCTAGGATGCACACGTTTTTGCGTTCTGCTGAAATATATATATTATATAATAATATGAAAGCAATGTACCAGCAATTTACTTGAATGTACCTCTAATTAAATTCAATGTACCTCCATGAAACAAGAACAATTATAATAATAAAATGAGCCGCAGTTCTGACAGTCAGAATGATGGTTGAATACTGATAATTAATGTAATACTTACCAGAGGAATGTACCTTCAACGTACCTCATAAAAATATAATCTAAAATACAATGCGACGAGTAATTAACGAGGAAATCAAGAAAACTAAATTTGACGCCTGCCATTTTTTTCATAGCAATATGAGTATAGTTGTATTTGCTCTTATTGAGAATTTAACGTGAATAGGTACTTAGATAAAGTACCTATAGATTTCGCCATAAAATGAGCTTGATTGATAGAGCGAGATCGCAAGTTGGCAGCCCCATGTAAATAATAAGGACAAAAGATTATTGTTCGTTCATATAATTGTCTGTCTTGCTCATTAGAGTAGTTCGGAATAAATCCTCATACAGTAAAGACTTGTGTTTATTTTCTACGAAGTCCTACATTCAATAATGAATCTTAAACACTTCAACAATAATTTTTTGTCTTTGTCATCATGGCCGGTTTCTGTTGTTTGTTAAACTCTAATATAATGGCAGGTTTGACAAACAAACTCGGTTTTGTTTGATTTTCTGTGATTTCGTGGTATATATATTTATATATATATTTCGTGGTTTTATATATTTTGACATAAGGTTGACATTTTTGATTGAGTGTATTCGTAAAATATACAATTGAATATTTCTAATCTTATGACTAATAACAAAACAAACTTACATACAACGGGGGGAGGGAAAAGGGCTCATGGCGCATCAAAAAATTCATCCACATCGATATCAACGGGTAACGTGCCGTGCCCAGAACGCTGGCAGCATTGCCACGTTGAATGGCAATGCTGATACTCTGGCTGAAGAAAAGGCCAGCCCCCTGGTCACGCGAACAGTCGACTAACCGTTTACTTATGTCTCGAAACACTCTATGAGCACTCGGACCCCATGGACCTAATGTCTCAACCCCAAACGGCTCAAATATGTAACTGCCAATAAGGTTGTTATGTTTGCGCCGTTTGAGGTTTTCTGCACCAGCAGCAGCCGCCCCAGCACGGCCCGCCGTGCTAAGAAGATGGGATGGCGCAAGGGTATCGACACATGTTGCATCCCATACCAAAGGCCTTCGAGACTTTGTACTTCGAGATACTTTCCGTAAAGGGGCTACAAACGTCGGGGTGTATCAACTCTCAACATGCTGAGGCTCTTTCCCTAGTTCCAAAGGGTTTTCGGTGAGCCTTTCCATAGATGCAGCCTTCGCATTTAACTTTATCTGGAATTAACTCGATGCCTAGCTCGCGCTTAGCTACGCGAATGACGTGGTTCTTGTCTTGGTGTGCGAAGCGCTCATGATATATAGCTGTAGCATGTTTGTTTGATAGCATTTACCACTATTGATTTTGCTTTGTGGGCATGACCGCCTTCATTTCTAGTTTGTAGAGTCCGCCAAAGGGTACTCTCTTGTCAACAATTCGTGTCATGCTCTGCCGCAGACCCACCATGTTAGAAACCGGTAAATTATATCTTAGAATGATGTACGCTAAACGTACATAATGTACGTACACCGTTATCGCTGTACGTGCATTAGGTAATGATAAAATAGACATTGATTGTGGCTCTGCTGCAGAGCATACTCTCTAGCAGAGCCACACAGAATATGTACTCAGGAAAGATAAATACGACTGTTTTTGGATGAAGACTATTGTACGAATAGTGTTTATTGCGTACGTGTTAAAAAATATCATTATAAGACAGTGGTTCTATTTATTTCAACTTTGCTAAAAAATCATAGAAAGCGCCTGATTATTTTGTGACAGCAAAATATTTTGTTTTATTTGTGATTAGGCGCACAACTATAAATATAAGGGGTTTTTTTAATTGGTTTGCATCAGAATGGCGGGTGAATGACTTCAAATGGTCATGCTATATGCGTAAGAGCAATGTACCGAATGTACGTAAAATTTGAATTTCTTCGCACTATTATAAAACCACAGTTTCTAGAAAAGGTTTTTGAGCCGCCAACCTGATATCAGAATGGCGGGTGTATTAAATATCTGTCCTTCTACTGCAGAGGGATCTGAACACTGTCTGACTGGGAAATGCCTACCATAGCAATGTACGAGCAATGTACGTTATCATGTTAAAAGCATAACTAGATGCTATTATCTGTTAAAGAGTAATTATAAAAATAAAAATTATCTACATTAAGAGCCTGTCATTAGCAACTAGTTGCGCCTACGTAATACGTTGCTATGTCTAAATTACTCTCCGTCCAGCCTGTCATTTTACATTTTGACTGCTCAAAACTAATCATTTAGTGATGAAATAATGTGGTAACCGATTCTATTGCTTATAACAATTGAATTTATCCATGAAAAAAATTTAATCGATAAATCACAGTAATTTTATTTTTGTTTTTTACCCGACTGCGAAGGAGGGTAATGTGTTTATCTTAGTCTATGTATGTTTGATGTTCCTAGTAGCGTTTTAGAGACCAAACGCTTTGGCCGGTTTTGATGATTCTTACGTCAATCGATTCGTCTTAACGAGGTCTTAACCTTGGGAGTGTCATTGGCTACATTAAAATGGGAAAATAGAAAATGGCGGCTTTTGGGCGCCATATTGTGGCGTCCCAATTTTATTTTCTTCCAAGCCCTTCGTGTGTGGTATCAAAATAAGTGTTGCAGACTCTGGCTTGGCCACCAACAGGGATATTAATTTTGATAACACAAATATTTAGTCGCTAATTATTCGAAATTAGTCGCCAAATATCAGAAGCAATCAGTCACTGGTTCAAAAGTTAGAAGGGTTTATAGGTGGCCGATCTGGAGAGACTCTCCCCAGCTTGGCCACATTTATAACTCAAAAAATAAGCCACCTAATGAAGATCTATTTTATTTTGTTCATTTCGAATCATCGGACTGATTACAAACAAAAAAAATGGTTTCTTTTCAACGATAAATAAAGTGCCTTTTCGGACATTTTTAACTGCAATTCATTGGAAATTGTCGTAAAAATTTGATCGACCGATGAAGGTAAATCATGTACTTTTTTGAAATTGTCGCTTTACTTAATGAAAGCTTATTTTTGTTCTTTTAATGGAACCAAACTTATGTTTCCCTCCTCTCTTCTTCATTTTGAATTAGTTCAGTGCACTTATAATAAAATGCACCCACGATACAGGAATAAATTCCTAGTAAGAAATAAATATCACAATGAAAGTAATGATTATAAGTACCTACATTTATTTTTGAAGACAGGTTAATTATTAACTTAAAATAAATTGACATTATGCAACTTCATTTAGATTCATCTTAGAACTACGTTATTAATAAATATATTATGTCGGGTTTAGTCAATAGTACGGACGTCAAAACAAATCACAAGCACGCCCTTGGCGGCAATCAAGAGCAACTACGCATTGGCACGCTTTTTATAAGCACTTGCGTGGTGGGGAATAAGGCAGTTGAGTACTGACAGCCTTAGAGCTAACACTTCGACGTCACGTCATCAGTGTCGATCCGTAATATTAGTAAGCAAGATTGTAACTGTGACTTGTGTCTATTTAAATAAACTCAGTATATCGAATAACTTGTGTGATTTAATTTTCACGATTGTACCCACTGACCTGCCCACACAGGATGTCCTAACCTAAGGTTTGTGGAGTTTCTTGTCCATTCTTCTCCAAAACAAGCTACATGTCCGAATGGACGGTGTAGAATCAATTATAGTTACTTTTAAATAAAAAAAAATTTTGACGTTCAAAAGTGCCGCTTAATGGCTTAATTGAATAAAGATTTTTTGATTTTGATTAAGGAAATTTATCCTGATTTTCCGATGCTTTGCATCTATTGGCCAGCCTTGATGCGACATATACATATCATAAAAAAAACATAAAAAATATACATAAATAATAACAAATATCTTGCTGTGCAGTTGGAGGATACACATTCGCGAGCTGGCTGACCAGAACCAGATGTATCCTCCGACTGATCAGCATGATTTTCTTCTTGTTTACGTCTTTTTAGTTAGCTTCTTAAGCCGTCGGGTTTTTGATTTTTTTAATTAACTTTTTTTATTTATAACTTTTTAGTTAGTTAACATTTTTTTTCGAATTAGGTACATTTAAACATATAAGTGTTATATATTATTGATACCCCACACGAAGGGCTTGGGCGAAAAAATAAATTAGGACTCAACAATATGGCGCCATAAATCCACCATTTTTCTATTTTCCAATTTAAATGTAGCCAGTGACAATCGCGAGGTTAAAACGAATCGATTGACGTAAGAATCATCAAAATCGGCCAACGCGTTTGGTCTCTAGAACGCCACTAGGTATAAACATACATACATAGACTGATAAACAGATTATCCTCCATCGGCAGTGGGCAATTAAAATAAAAGCTTAAATTCAATTGTTATATGAAATCGAATCGGTTACCACATTAGTGCATCACTAAATGATTAGTTTTTGAGCTGTCAAAGTGTAAAATGACAGCTTGGACTGCGAGTAATTTAGATATAGCAAAGTATTACGTAGGCACAACTAGTTGCTAATAAAACTGAACAGGCTCTAAATGTGGAGAAATTTTATTTTTTTAATTACTCTTTAACCGTTGATAGCATCTGGTTATGCTTTTAATATGATATCGTACATTGCTACGGTAGGCATTTCACGGCAATAACGGCAGATCTCTCGGGATTGCTGCAATCGCATGTCTATTTATTGTTTATATCATTTCATAACATAACATAAAATCACGCCAGTTTACTCTAAAGGGGTACGCAGATCTCTCATTTCACCGGTTATGTTCAAGTTTCACGTTATTCGGCGTTAATCTTTTTTGGCGTTATAAATACCTTACTAAACAACTTGACTATTAGGTAAGTAAAACTAGAAAGGGAAAAAAACTTTAAAAAAAAATACTACCGACTTCCAAATAAAAAAATGTGAATGACCTCCTTCGGCAGTCGGGTAAAAATAAAAAGAACTTTTTTACAAAAAAATACTACCGACTTCCAAAGAAGAAACTACAAAGTGAAAAATAACTTTATTTTTGGAAGTCGGTGTCCATATCGAATAAAAATGGTACCTATGAAAGACACCGACTTCCAAAAATAAAGTCATTTTTCACTTTGCAGTTTCTTCTTTGGAAGTTGGTAGTATTTTTTTTTGTAAAAATTTTATTTTTATTTTTATCGGTCTAAAGTCCTAAGAAATGTCAGAGAGATATAAATTCTAAATTAAATATATATTTTTATGTTACTATTATAGGTTATTATACTCTTATTATTATTATTATACTATTATAGGTTAGAGTAGCTTAATCTTCTTTGAAAACATTAAACCTTGCTCTTGGTCTATTTGGTGTCAAGATTTACAGTCGCATACAACTGTTTTACCAAATTATAATGTTAGGGTCTATATTACGTTAGAATAATAAAACTTCTGTTGCCCAATAAGAATATATGATGTATCTACTTAATACTATGCTTGCACGGGGACCCAGCGCTAAGAAAGAAAATTTGATTCAAATAAATATTACTAGATGGCGAGATATGCACCGATTTGTTATTGAATTGTGTGTCAAATTAACATTCTCTGGAATTGTACATAAATATTTTATGTTCTTGTTCAACCAATTCTCCTCAGCACAAAATTATGTATATTATTTTGCTCATAATCCACATTTCAAAGATTATTTGAACAGATCATTTAATTGATACTCTTTCAAAAAAAAGTTAATTAAAAATATCAAAAAACCCGACTGCTTGAAAAGCGAACTAAAAAGACGTAAACAAGAAGAAAATCATGCTGTGCAGTCGGAGGATACATATTCGCGAGCTGGCTGACCATAACCAGATATATCCTCCGACTGCACAACATGATTTTCTTCTTGTTTACGTCTTTTTAGTTCGCTTTTCAAGCAGTCGGGTTTTTTGATATTTTTAATTAACTTTTTTATTTTTAACTTTTAAGTTATTTTTTTTCGAATTAGGTACATTTAAACATATAAGTGTTATATATTATTGAAATCACCTCTCAAAACCCTTTATTTTGATACCCCACACGATAGGTTTGGAAGAAAAAAAATATTTGGGCCCCCACAATATGGCGCCTAAGAACCGCCATTTTCCTATTTTACAATTTTAATGTAGCCAGAAGACGAATCGATTGACGTAAGAACCATCAAATTCGGCCCACGCGTATGGTCTCTAGAACGCCACATAGGAACAAACATACATACATACATACATACATACATACATACATACATACTTACATACATACATACATACATACATAGACTGATAAACACATTACCCTCCTTCGGCAGTCGGGTAAAAAAAAAAAATTTTCCAAATCGTTCCAGGCGTCTTTGAGAAATCGGGTAACACACATAAAAAAGAAGTTTACGATGAATTGAGAACCTCCTCCTTTTTTTGAAGTCGGTTAAAAATACATAACTCAAAATCAAAGATCTCTAATCTCAAATATAAAAAATATCTTAAATCAAAGATGTATATACCTACTTAGATAGGTACCTAATATAACACCATTGGCTCTAATTATGGTAAGAATAATAAAAATTCTGTTGTCGAAATATATAATTACTTAAAAAATATTGAACTTGTTAGTTCAATATTTTTAAGTAATTAATAATACCACTGAATAAAACACTGTAACACTGTATAATAATACTGTTGTAAATAGATAAAAATACCTAAAGCTCGTCCGCAGCGTCCGCTGCCGGTAGAGCTCGCAGCAGCGGACGCGGGGGTCTATCCCACTAGTCCCATTGACTCAGTCCCACGATGGGACAAGTGGGAAAATATATCCCACTTGTCCCATGGGACAACTGATACTAACAAAATTTTAAAATTATATCCCACTAGTCCCATGGGACAACTGATTCTAATATATTTTTAAAATTATGTCCCATTAGTTCCACAGGACAGCAAATACTGATATTACGAGTATGATTGCGATGTCGTCAATCGTCGTCATCGTCTACTAATACTTAATGGCAAAATTAAAAAAATAATCCTGCTTTTGTAAATTTCTTATATATTTTGCGTTATCAACCTTCAATAGAATTTCCACTATATAACGTAATATCCCCTAAGGTAATGGTACCTTAGGGGGTATTACATTATAATATATGTCTAGGATCATAGTTTAATAGATTAATCCAAAAAAGAAAAAAACAACTGTTTAAAAAGGAACGAAAAAATATAAACAAGAAGAAAATCATGCTGTGCAGTCGAAAGACACATATTCGCGAGCTGGCTGACCAAAACCAGATACCTCATATTACCATGAAAATAATTTATAGCCAGAGAACGTCTACATCTCATTTCAATTCCAAAAAGCCCAAACACTACTAGGATACATTGTTTTATTACCTACGGGGTTCCAGTGCCTACCTTCCGGCTTCATTATGAGACAGTTCAATCGTACCATTTTCATCAGTACCATTTATTTATATGTATTTGCTTCGTCAAAGTTGCAAGATATGATGTGCAAAATGTACATATTCGCAGTCAGATGTAGAACACTGACATAAAGGCGAGGCAACGAGCTTGAAGGAAAACAATTTACTATTAAAGTTACCATGCCCTGTGAGAAATTGGGCAACACAGTGATCCACCTCCAGCCACATCCTGGCCAGCCGCACGCGAACGGATGGAAAGAATTGACCGTAGTTCTACTGAACATTTTGATAAGGTAATTTCAGTGTAATAAGAATAGATTTTATGTTTTGGTTGTATCTCTGGTTGCTTTGCCGAAGCATTTTGTTCCTTTTATGAGCACATAATACGTCTGTTAGTATTCGATTGAGTTAGAAATTATTATGCGTTCATCTCACGAACCCTCACAAGCGACTCTGAGCTTGTTGTATTTTTGCTGTCTCATCTCTGATGTCTCCCTAACACACCTTGGTACTGAGTCGGGGTGCGTTAGAGTAAATGCCTATTTGATAATGATCTGGAAAGATCTATATGTTAAGTGGCTCGCCACATTTTAGGTATGTGTACCTGTAGGATAGTTTATTACAATAAACCTTGTAATGTGTAATGAAGTATTTGTTTAATTGGATCTTTCCCTAGTAAAATATATCCTATAAAATTACTTTAGGCACGGTTGATCTGTAAAACGAGGAACTGGGCTTACAGGTGGCGTTCAACGTAGGGCATTTAACTTGCAATGTATGTATGTATGTGTGTTCGGGTCAAATCTTGCAACTGAATTTTAAAGCAGTTATCTTCCACTGATTAAGACGTAATTTTGCACACGTTTATTTATTTTGGACGACAATGAATTGTTATCCAAACTAAAAAAACGTGATTCACCGTCCCAATCATATAATCAATACTCGCTGTCCTATGGAACTAATGGGATATAATTTTAAAAATATATTAGTATCAGTTGTCCCATGGGACTATTGGGACATAATTTTAAAAATATGTTAGTATCAGTTGTCCCATGGGACAAGTGGGATATATTATCCCACTTGTCCCATGGTGGGACTGGGCCAATGGGACTAGTGGGATAGACCCGGACGCGGCCTGCATCTCAAGCAATAATTTGTAAAATTCTCATACAATGCCATAGAATATTCTATGTTTGAATTTTGGTGCGAGCCGCCACGCCCGACGCGCCGCTTATCCAGAAACGAGGACTTAATCAAACATATAGGTACTAGCATTTAGGTTTATATTTTGAAACAAACATTCCACCTTAAGACATCATGTATTGTCTAGAAACTACTTATAGTATTTTGTACTTGCTTGTACCAATGTATGGAGAAATTTATTACTTTAATATCTTTTTAATTACACATCGACTAAATCTGTGACTTGGCGACTAATTAGCGACTAAATCTATGAGAAAACAGATCTTCGTTAGGTGCCCTAGTTTTTGAGACATAAATGTGGCCAAGCTGGGGTCAGTCTGTCCAGATCGGCCACCTATAAAACCTTCTAACTTTTGAACCAGAGATCGACTAATTCTGATATTTGGCGACTAATTTCGACTAATTACCGACTAAATCTGGGAGAAAACAGATCTTCGCTAGGTGCCCTAGTTTTTGAGATATAAATTTGGCCAAGCTGGGCAGAGTCTCTCCAGATCGGCCACCTAACAACCCTTCTAACTTTTGAACCAGTGACCGACTAAATCTAATATTTGACGACTAATTACCGACTAAATATTTGTGTTATCAAAATTAAAATTCCAGATGGTGGCCAAGCCAGAGTCAGCCACACGAGTTGATACACCCCGACGTTTGTAGCCCCTTTACGGAAAGTATCTCGAAGTACAAAGTCTCGAAGGCCTTTGGTATGGGATGCAACATGTGTTGATACCCTTGCGCCATCCCATCTTCTTAGCACGGCGGGCCGTGCTGGGGCGGCTGCTGCTGGTGCAGAAAACCTCAAACGGCGCAAACATAACAACCTTATTGGCAGTTACATATTTGAGCCGTTTGGGGTTGAGACATTAGGTCCATGGGGTCCGAGTGCTCATAGAGTGTTTCGAGACATAAGTAAACGGTTAGTCGACTGTTCGCGTGACCAGGGGGCTGGCCTTTTCTTCAGCCAGAGTATCAGCATTGCCATTCAACGTGGCAATGCTGCCAGCGTTCTGGGCACGTTTCCCGTTGACATCGATGTGGATGAGTTTTTTGATGCGCCATGAGCCCTTTTCCCTCCCCCCTTTGTATGTAAGTTTGTTTTGTTATTAGTCATAAGATTAGAAATATTCAATTGTATATTTTACGAATACACTCAATCAAAAATGTCAACTTTAATCAAATGTCAGAAATGTCAATAAACGAAAGTCTCAAAATGCTCATGATCTATGGTCAAGAAAAAAGCGCGGGATTCTTGAAAAGAACAAGGCTCCAAATCTCTTAAAATTTAAAATTAATTTGTTTTATAATTATAAATAGGAGTTGTATATATTTGTAAAAAGTGTAATAAACAATGGGGAGAAGTGTTAAAAAAATAAATAAAGCGGAGCCCCCTGATGGTCGAGTAGTACGGGACATTATGGAGACTTCTTCCGACTCCGATGAGTCAGCAGACAACAGCGGGAAGTATCAAGTATTTGAAGTCTGATACTCAAGGAAGTATCCTGATAACAGCAAAACAGAATACATCGGATTTTTATCGCATCAGACTGATCGCCCTTTTTCTGACAAAGACAGACTGGCTATTTCGCATGCTATACGCAAATATTGCGTCACTGGCATATTAGATTTAAAGTCCAGTTCAAAATAGGTATAACATTTATGTGCATCTGGACCGAGGGCCCATTTTTTAAATCCTTGCGAAATGAAATAAGACTTAAAGGGAAATTAGTTAAAAATAGTAAAAACATAAAGCAATGGGCCAAGAATTTCTTAAACGTGAATTAAAACAGTTATGCTTAAATTACTTGGGCCCTCAATCCAGACGCGTGAATAAACTGGCATAGCCTACATCTCAGAAAATACTATCTCTGGGTTAATCATTTTTATTTAGGAATTTAGTTAAGAATTTCTTAAATATTTTAAGAAATTCCCAAATCTGTAGAATATGACATTACAGATTTTTGGCGGTTTAGCTTGGGCCCTCAATCCTTTAATGTCTCTACTGAGGAATCTGCAAAACATGAATTTATCTGAAGATATATATTAATAGGACTGTAATATATTTTGCTTAGATACCTCTGTAAATTAGTTAAAAAGAAATAATGACACAAAAGTGAATTGTTATAAAGTAAATGAGAATCGAATTTTACTATAACGTCTGGACTGAGAGCCCAAATTTTCGGCTTTATTGACTAGGTTCAACCTCATAGATTAAGTCAAATTAAAATATATTTTTTTACTATTTTTTAATTAAAATGTTACATATCGTCCGTTCTTCTAAATGCAATACTTTAAGAGAAAATACATTTTTAATTTTTCATAGGAGAAAGTTTTGTAGGGTACATATGATTTTGTTACTTTTTGGGACGGAAAATCGTATGTCATTGTTTCTAAAGACAGGATATGTAGCACCAGAGACGTCGCAATCAAAATCATTTCGATGAATAAAACACAATTGGTATAAATTTATTAAAACTATTTACTTCACTTATATTATATAATCTAAAAATGCTTTGATATCGTAACATCAATTTAATTACAAACTATTTGTAACAACAATTCAAATAAACGGTTACGATCGGTATAAATATAAGAAAACTATTTACTTCACATAAATGTAACCTAAAAATAGTCTGATATCTAATATATAAAATTCTCGTGTCACAGTTTTCGTTCCCGTACTCCTCCGAAACGGCTTGACCGATTCTCATGAAACTTTGTGAGCATATTGAGTAGGTCTGAGAATAGGCTAACATCTATTTTTCATACCCCTAAGTGGGTAGGGTAGGGTAGGGTAGGTAGGGTAGGGTAGGGTAGGTAGAGTAGGTAGGGTAGGTAGTGTAGGGTTGTTAGGGTAGGGTAGGGTAGGTAGGGTAGGGTAGGGTAGGTAGGGTAGGTAGAGTAGGTAGGGTAGGTAGTGTAGGGTTGTTACGGTAGGGTAGGTAGGGTAGATGAATGTTTGGTGTTTTTATGGCAAAACAAAGTTTGCCGGGTCAACTAGTTGTAAAATAAAATTTACCTACTTACAAACTTTTTGTAACAAATTTTCTAATAAACAGTTTAAATTATCAATAAATTTGTTCAAAGAAGCGAGTGAGCGAAGTTTGTATGCTGATTTTTAGTTATTAACGCTAAATAATAATGTTATTTTTTAGTGCTATAATTTTTATGCAAAAATAGCGGCTAACTATATGCCCCTATTTTCGAAGATGAAATCAGATTTTGTCGTCGATTATAACAACATGGATGGATAAACATTAAGCCTATCCTTCTAAATATCCTATCCAAAATGTTTCCCTTCCTAATTTAAAATTGGCGCCATTCCACTGGCGCCACGCTAGCGCCTCACTGCGGTGAGAGTGCGAACTGGGACTTGAAAAAATGGCGAAAAGCAGATAACTGCTCCCGCGTTGTGTCCGTTTAAAAAACAGGGTTAAAAAATACCCAAAAGGCTTCGCTAGAAATTGATTGACTGATTGGTTCTCGTAACCCTCCTTGTGAAGTGAAATCAAGCAAAACGTGAACTTGTAGTGCATATTGAATATCCACCACGCCGGCCGGCCCAGTAGTCCCGAGTGTAGCTGATACCTTCAATCCCTGCCTATCCAGGTGAGTGTTTATACTTTTTCTCAACGCAAGGAATCTCAGGGTTGCGATACCATCATCAGGGAAATGCAATTGTTTCTGCAGACGAAGTCCAATCATTCGTTTTTTTGGTGCCTCCTGTGAGGAGTCTACTTACCCTCACATTCTCTTATTAATCATAAAATCTCGTTTAATGAGTACATATTGCGTTGTAACATCGTGTATTCTTATTAATTTAATAAGTAACAAGTGAGAATCACGAGTTAAATAAATTCATTTCATAATTTCTATAAACAACGCAAAAGGTAGGTAATAAAGTCGGGTTCCCGTACAACGTGCCAAGCTGGCCAGCGGACCACGATTGTACCTAACCTACCCTCATTGATCATTATTATTAATTCAGAAAATTGAATCGTATTTAAGGTCTGAATTGAAACCTTGAATTAAATAGGTATTTCTTGTATGACTATTTCTTGCAATAACTGATGTTGGTATAAAGCTAATGGGAATGTTTCATGGTCGAATAGTTGTGCTCGAGAAATTACCTACCTACGTACATTTTATTACGAATAAAAGTGATAACTTATAAGTGTCTAAATCGTAACATATTTAAATACATAACTTGTATTACTTGCAAAAGTAATTACGCATAATAGTGCCTAAAGTATATTCCGCTTGCAGTTCGGATAGGTACTTATCTACCTACCTTCTTATCTTATTTATAAACCGTGAATACGTAAGTTATCAAATATGTCTGATGAAGTTGAATTACAGGCGTCCCTTAAAAGACGCGAATATGATTTCAAGTGTATGCAGATTATCTACGATTTGTCTAAAGATGTTTTGCAAGATAGTTCTAAGCTATCCACTTTCAAGGCAAGATACAAGAAGATTGATCAGATTAGAGCTGCCTTTATGGAGTCTAGCGAAAATGTTAATAAATTACAGTTAAAATTAAAACCCAAGTCAGAAATAGATTGGAGTGCGATGTTGTCATTTGATGATTTGTATTATGCGTCTATCGAAGTTGCCGAATCTTTGCTCGCGACTACGCCGCTTGCGCCCAACGCTCCCGCGGCCGCCGATCCGTCCGCGCATTGTCGTCAAAATGGTTCTATTGTTCAAGTAAAATTACCTAAATTACAAATTCCGCATTTCGATGGTAAAATAGTTAACTGGCAGACCTTCAAGGATAGTTACATCCCGCTTATTCATGACAATGGTTCCCTTTCGGACACGGAAAGGTTTCACTATTTGTTGTCGTGTTTGTCTGGGTGTGCACTGACCTTGGCCAGGGGCGTACCTATAACCGCGTCAAATTATGCCGTGGTTTTTAATCTTTTATTAGATCGTTATGACAACAAGCGCATATTAGCAAATACTTATCTAGAAAAAATATTTAAATTAACGTCTGTTACAAAGCCGTCACTTGAAAATTTATCCGAACTGACCAATGCGTTATATGAAAGCGTAAATGCGTTGCGTGCTTTGCAAATTGATGAGCTAAGTGAGTTTATTTTATTTCACATTGCTTCGCGATCACTTGACCTTGAAACTAGGAAACGTTTCGAGTTACAAAATACTCACGAGATTCCTAAGTTCAATGACTTAATTGTTTATTTACAAAATTATATAAAGATTCTGGAAGTTAGTCAACCTGTAACGGTTTCGACTATTCCTTCGAACTCTTCTAATAACAGTAAACAGTTTCGTAATAAAGGTCAGCAAAGGACATCATCATTTGTAGCATCTACGAACCAAAGCAGTAATAATAATGCATCGGGCTCATTAGCTTGTTTATGTTGTAATGAAAACCATTCTATTTACCGATGCGGCAAGTTACATTGTATGACACTTGACCAGCGTAAACATTTTGTTCAGAAATTGAACTTGTGTGCCAATTGCCTAAGGCCCGGCCACGATACAAATAATTGTAAATCTAAAACCACATGTTTTGTTTGTAACGCAAAACATAATACGTTATTGCATGTGGAAAATAAAAGTTTATTAACGTCTTCTGTTAATTCAAACGAGAATAACGAAAGTTCCGCTAAAGTTACTAGCACACTCACTTGTATTACGTCACAAACTTCGAGTTCAAATTGTAGTACGAAGATTCTTGGCTCGGCAGTGGTGCGTTTACGTCACGCGGACGGCTCGCTCCAGTGTGCACGCGCCATTATTGACAGCGGTTCGATGGATTCTTTCATCACCAGCGCATGCGTGCGCCGCCTTGGTTTACGTATAAGAAAATGTAACTTAAACGTTAGCGGTCTTGGACAGAGTAATGTTTGTGACATAAAAGGTTATACTTTCGCTTCAATAATACCTCATTCTTGTGAGTCCCCTAAGTTCGACTTACCTTTAGTAGTTTTACCTAAAATTACTTCCATGCTGCCTTCGTCAACGTTACCGTTGCACGTCAAGGATCATTTCAAACATCTTGATCTCGCCGACCGCGACTTCGATAGATCCGGTCCGATCGATCTACTGTTAGGTGTCGAGTGTTTTGATCAAATATACACTGGCTCACGTTTCACTCCCGGTCCCGGATTACCTTGCGCCTTGTCTAGTGTATTCGGCTGGGTGATAAGCGGTCAATATTTTCATAACACACCACCTAAAAATATTCACAGTGAATCCGTTACGTCACTCCTCGCGTCCTCTTGCACGCTCGAAGATATCGTTCAACGGTTCTGGGATTCTGAAGAACCGCCGAAATGTAAAATTTCCGGTCCTGAAGATGATCTCTGTGAACAAATGTATAAACAGGATACTTACCGTACACGTGAAGGTCGTTACGTGGTACCTATAATGTTAAAGAAGGATGCGCCTTCTTTAGGCGATTCGTCTCGCCAAGCTTTTAATCGCTTTCTCAGCTTAGAAAGGCGTCTTATTAATCAGACCGAGCTGAAAGCTGATTATAAGGAATTTATGCACCAGTACGAAGAACTAGGACATATGCAGCCTGCAGATTCTTCGACTACTGATCGTTATATAATTCCACATCATTGCGTCGTGCGTCCAGATAGCTCTACGACACGACTCCGGGTAGTCTTCGACGCTAGCAGTCGGACTACAAATAATCTGTCTCTGTCTGTTCATGTTGGACCGAAACTTCAAATTGATATTGTCGATTTAGTTACCAAATTCCGACTTCATAATATTGTCTTCACTGCGGACATTTGTAAAATGTACCGCCAGATATTGATACGTCCTGAGGACAGGTGTTATCAACACGTTTTTTGGCGTGACGAGCCTAACGAGGCTCTGAATGAGTATGAGCTTAATACCGTGACTTATGGAGTCAGCAGCTCCCCATACTTAGCTATTCGCACTCTGCGTCAACTTGCCGAGGATCACGGTTCTGAATACTCAAGCCGCGCCGCTCAAGTTCTTTGTGAAGATACTTTCATGGACGACATCACTACGGGATGCTCATCTCTTGATGAAGCGAAAAAATTAAAAGAGGATGTTACCTCGTTATTGTCAAAGGGTCATTTTGAACTTCGTAAATGGAGTACGAATACTCCAAATCTTTTGTCTGATGTTCCTCCTGACCATCTTCAGACTTCTAAATCCTTCGATGATGCTGGAAATGAGTTTGTCAAGATTTTAGGGATACGGTGGAATCCATCGTACGACAATTTCTCCTACAAGTTTTCAGACTCGTTTGACGTTAAATTTACTAAGAGATCTATCCTCTCTATAGTGGCCCGCATTTTCGACCCGCTCGGTTGGATCAGCCCGGTGGTGTTTTCTGCAAAGTCGCTTTTACAAGAAATGTGGCGCTTAAACTTAGGTTGGGACGAAGCTATCCCACCACATTTAGCTAAGGTGTGGCATTTAATAGCAGCGAACTTATCTGATTTACAGAATATTTCACTACCGAGACTGATTATGCCCTCTAGTCCTGCCGAAGTGCATTTGGTAGGGTTTTGTGATGGTTCACTCAAAGGGTATGGCTGCTGTGTCTATCTTTGTGTTGTTGTGGATGAAGTTACTACGGTCACTAACCTGTTAATAGGTAAATCCCGAGTGGCTCCGTTAAAACCGACAACGATAAATAGGCTTGAACTAAGCGCAGCTGTGCTTCTAGCGCAAGTTATGTCACACATGCACAACTTACTTAAAGATAAAATTCACATAAATTCTATGAAAGCCTACTCGGACAGTACCACCACCCTTTCTTGGCTCAACACGGCACCTCATTTGCTAAAAATGTATGTAGCGAATCGAGTCGTGCAAGCAACCGATTTAATTGGTCCTGAATATTGGTTTCACGTGTCCACTGAGGATAACCCGGCCGACTGTTGTAGTCGCGGTGTTCTATGTTCAGAATTAATTGATCACCCACTCTGGTGGAGTGGGCCTTCTTGGTTGCAAATGTCGCCTAATAAATGGCCTTTTAAACGTACGTTGCTCGTAAATGCAGAACTGCCGGAATTAAAAACTTCCGTTCCAAGCAGCCTACACACTACTGAAATTGATAACCCGTTTCTGACGTTAACTTCTAATCTTTCTTCTCTGACAAAGATTCAACGTACTCTAGCATGGTGTTTCCGTTTCATTTCAAATGCAAAGGTTGTTTCTTCAAATAGAAATTTCTCCGCCCTTAGCAGTTCGGAACTCGATAAATCTATGAACATGCTAGTCAAGTTTACTCAAGACCATTATATGTCGTCTCACGTCAGTCAAGTGAAAAATCATGAACAATGCGACAAGTCGATTCAAAAACTGTCTCCTTTCTTGGACGAAGATGGTTTATTGCGAGTGGGGGGACGCATCGATGAGGCTAATCTATCGCCATCTGCGTTACATCCTCTTCTCTTACCTAATTTGAGTCCTTTGTCGAGGCTGATTGTCGAACATTTCCATTTAAAATATCTGCATTGCGGCCCTCGGACTTTACAGTCCCTAATTCATAGAAGGTTCTGGATAATTGGGTTGAGACTACTTATTCGTACCGCACTCTCAAAGTGTGTGCGTTGCTTCAAAGTAAAACCAGTGTCCAGTCAACCCATGATGGGCAAACTTCCTGCCGCTCGTCTTCAGCCCTCTCGATGCTTCCAAACCACAGGAATTGACTTCGGTGGCCCATTTATTATAAAGGAAAGTCGGCGACGTGGAGCAAAAACCTATAAAGCATACATATCTCTTTTTGTGTGCTTGAGTTCGAAAGCCGTCCATTTGGAGGCCGTCACTGAGTTGAGTTCAGAAGCATTCCTCGCGGCTCTGGATAGATTCGTTTCCCGTCGCGGAATGTGTGATACAATCATTACAGATTGTGGCACCAACTTTGTTGGTGCAAACAAATATCTTAACGAAATAACCGGCGAGCTTCGCAAACATGAAGCTGATATATCAGATGGTTTGGCTATCCGTCAAATAAAATGGAAATTTAACCCGCCAGGTGCACCACATTTCGGTGGCATATTTGAAAGTGGCATTAAGTCCACAAAATATCACCTTAAGCGTGTAGTTGGTGCTCAAGTTTTAACTCTGGAAGAGTTTATTACGATTCTCGCTAAAGTGGAAGCTGTGTTAAATTCACGCCCGCTTTGTACTTTGTCTTCAGACCCACAAGCATCGAATGTTTTGACTCCAGGACACTTCTTGTCGGGAGGTCCTTTAGTTTCACTACCTGAAGAACCTGTTAGTGAATGCTTATGTCCACGTTCTCGTTGGCAAATGCTAAAGAAAATAACTCAAGGTTTTTGGCTTGCTTGGCAACGTGATTATCTGCATACGCTTCAACAAAAACCTAAATGGTTTAAAGACACGCCCAACCTTAAATTAAACGGCTTAGTCCTTGTTAATGAGCCTAATCTTCCTCCTTTACTATGGAAATTAGCTCGTATAGAACAGATCCATCCGGGATCAGATAACATAGTCAGGGTTGTGACTCTTCGAACTGCAAACGGTAAAACTATGCGCAGACCAGTAGTTAAGGTCTGTCCACTACCAATTAACTAACTATTATCTTATCTTATAACTCGAACAATATTGTGTATTGATCAGTATTGTTCAATTAAAATAGTTTAGACACTTAGGTAATTATGCTTACTAAGTTCGAATTTCATATTTCTCGAGCACTGCTAGTTGTACTCTGGCAGTCCTTTGGCTTGCGAAATCCTGGTCGATTTCGAGTGGGGGGAAATGGATAAACATTAAGCCTATCCTTCTAAATATCCTATCCAAAATGTTTCCCTTCCTAATTTAAAATTGGCGCCATTCCACTGGCGCCACGCTAGCGCCTCACTGCGGTGAGAGTGCGAACTGGGACTTGAAAAAATGGCGAAAAGCAGATAACTGCTCCCGCGTTGTGTCCGTTTAAAAAACAGGGTTAAAAAATACCCAAAAGGCTTCGCTAGAAATTGATTGACTGATTGGTTCTCGTAACCCTCCTTGTGAAGTGAAATCAAGCAAAACGTGAACTTGTAGTGCATATTGAATATCCACCACGCCGGCCGGCCCAGTAGTCCCGAGTGTAGCTGATACCTTCAATCCCTGCCTATCCAGGTGAGTGTTTATACTTTTTCTCAACGCAAGGAATCTCAGGGTTGCGATACCATCATCAGGGAAATGCAATTGTTTCTGCAGACGAAGTCCAATCAATGGATATGAAATTTAAAGTCCAGATGAGTACCTACCTATCTACATGTTGTTTTAAAATTAAACTTGTCACTAAAATGTATTAAAGAAAAATAAATAATAATAAAAATATAAAAAAACACGACTGCGCTACCAAAAACACGAATTGCAGTCGGATGACCTCTTAGACGTTAAATAGTGTTCCATAGAACAGTCCCCCAACTGTAGTTCGTGATTTTAGCAGCGCAGTCATGTATTTTTAATATTTTTTATCTTTACTCTTCAAAATTAGGATCAGCCAAACCATATGTCACAATGTGTAAATAAATAGGTTGTTCTTCTCTACTATTATAAAATCTAAGCATTAAATCATCATAACAGACCATGCGGCCGTTTACGAAACCATGCCCCTTGTAGTGACCAAGATCAGCCGGTTTCAACGGGGGGACAAATTCAATAACACCTAATATTTTAAAATATTTTATTATATATATTATTATATATTATATACATTATATTATATATTATTATTATATTTTATTATTTTATTTGTCCTTTATTTATTTACATGCATATTAAATACATTTTTAAATATTTAATAAAAATAAAACTTAAAAAAACATTTAAAAATATAAAAAATAGAGACCAACCGGTATCGGGAACAGGGTCCAAGCTACCGGTGGTTAGGGCTCCAGAGACAGGAACCTCCTCACAATGCGAGCCGTATCAAGGAGTACTGCCTTCTGTATCAGGCCCTTGATCCAACCGCGTAATGACAGCCACGACAGGTGGTCGTCGAGGCTCTTGGCCATCAGGCCGTTGGCCGTAACGAAAATCGGCACAATGATCGCCGAGTCCACATTCCACATGGCGACAACCTCGTGTGCTAAGTCGAGATACTTGATTTGTTTCTCTTTTTCAGCTTTCACGAGGTTCTCGTCATGCGGGATTGTGACATCGATTATCATTGTGCGGCGCGCTAATCGGTCTATCACCACTATATCCGGCTTATTGGCAACAATAGTCCTATCAGTGATGATAGACCGATCCCAGTACAACGTGACATGGTCATTTTCGAGAACTGGGTCGGGCACATACTTGTAATACGGTACCTCAGTATCCACTAGATTGTATTTCAAAGCAAGTTGCTGGTGAATAATCCTGGCCACTTGGTTATGTCTGTGCAAGTACTCGCCGTTAGCCAGACGAGAACAACCGGAGATAATATGTCTGATGGATTCACCAGGACGGTGGCATGCCCGACACACGTCAACCGTCCCGTCCTTCATTATATGTCTCCGATAGTTATTCGTCAGGATGACTTCGTCCATAATTGCACAGACAAAACCTTCAGTTTCCCCGAAAAGGTCGCCGAAACGTAGCCAGGATACGGACGCTGAAAAATCTACATCGATAGAAGCGCCCGTGAAGCTCCTTGCCTTGCCATACCTCTTTGCGTTCATCAGTAGTAAGTACTACAGGTTTGCGCCAGTTCTCTTTAGCCATGGACAACGGGGTGAGGCCCCGGTCCACTGCAACCACGTCCCGGTGCATACCCACTTCAGCTTCTAAAAAGTAATCTCTGAGGTTGCACACCTCGCGGTTGTGAAGAGTCTTGGCATTTAAAAAGCCTCGACCTCCACATTTCCGCGGGATGTACAGCCTCATCACCGATGATCGTGGGTGATGCATCCGGTTCGCGGTCAGCAGTGTCCGGACCCTCCTATCAAGGGCATCGAGCTCAGTCTGAGTCCATTTGAGTATGCCGAAAGAGTACATCAAAACCGGCATGACCCAACTGTTGAAGGCGCGCACCTTATTTCCGCCCGATAAAAGGCTATTTAATACCTTTTTCAGGCGGCCAAAGAAGCGCTCCTTCAGCAGTTGCTTCATGTCAGCACTGTTAATGCCCAAAGCTTCCGACATACCCAAATATTTGTAAGTTTCGGTTGAGGAGAGGTGTCTGAGGTGTATGGAATCAGAGAGTTGAATTCCCTCGGATTCCATAATCTCCCCTCGCTTTACATGCATGACTGCACATTTGTCCACACCAAATTCCATCCTGATGGCGTTACTGAAGGTTTCTCTTACCTTCAGTAACTTCATCAGTTGCAAGTTGGTGGGGGCAAAGAGCTTCAGATCATCCATGTACAGGAGGTGTGATATGACCTGACCACCTCTTCTCAACCGATAACCTAGACCTGAATCCTCCAACAGTGTACTAAGAGGATTCAGGGCTAAGCAGAACCAAAGTGGACTCAAACTGTCGCCCTGAAATATCCCCCGCTTAATCCATATAGGTTCATCATCCCCCTGAATCAGTCGACATCCTGGATATCGAAGGACCGTCTTCCATTGCCCCATACATGACTCAAGGAAGGTGCGTAGTGTTGCGTCTATTTTGTACAACT
The DNA here is from genome assembly GCA_945859665.1 of Anorthoa munda. Classification (NCBI taxonomy): domain Eukaryota; kingdom Metazoa; phylum Arthropoda; class Insecta; order Lepidoptera; family Noctuidae; genus Anorthoa; species Anorthoa munda. Next base: position 13,800,279 of record OX243911.1, on the reverse strand, counting down.
CCAGCACCCTCATGAGCCATGTATGTGGCACAGAGTCGTAGGCCTTCTTGTAGTCTATCCAGCATGTCGACAGATCCTTACGGGATCGACGAACCTGCTGGCTTATGGAACCTGCTTACCTTTTATTATATTTTATTATTTTTAATGTTTTAATGCTTTTTTATTTACAAAGATACAAGTATATACACTGTATAAAATACTTAATTAACTAAGAATATATATATATATATATTTTATTATTTATATTTTTTTATTTACATACCAGTTCCCAAGTATGTGTTAATGCAATAAAGTGTTCAAGATATAATAAAATATGCCTTAATTAAAACACAATAATCAGAAATTTTCGATGACGATGAATTAACACAGGAAAAATGCATATTATTCTTCAAATGAAATAAGCAATATTAAAGCGATCTGGGTACCTACCAACTTACTTCGATATCACAAAACAGAAACACTGATAATAATAATATTTACTGCACTATTAAATTTGTCAGCAATGTTAAAGATTTCCTTCTGAAGAGAGATTTGGTTTCGAATGACTGACAGATGTTAACTTGACATAACACTAGTTTATGGCGCGAACAAGAGAAGATCACAAGGAGATCGAGAAAGAAAGATTGCGAGTTTGATCAGTAGTAAACATGATAAAACTTGAAGAGAAATACAGTCGTTATAGTTCCCGATTGTAAGTTTAGATAAAAATACGTGCCTAGTGAAATGTCGTTTACGTTATTCTCCATTACATTGTGCAATTAGTTACTTTGTAAAAGTACATTACCAAGAAAGATTTGTTTTATCCTCGCCCGAAAAGGACCCATGTAATAATGACTTTTCCTGACAATTGACCTGTCTTCCCTTCGAAATAATGCATCAAAAAAACAGTCGCTTCCGACAGTACAAGCAGTAAATATTTACTTTAGACGCTTAAAAATAGCTTGTATGAGGATACATACTGATCAGTCCAAAAAAGTAACAAAATCATATGTACCCTACAAAACTTTCTCCTATGAAAAATTAAAAATGTATTTTCTCATAAAGTATTTCATTTAGAAGAACGGACGATATGTAACATTTTAATTAAAAAATAGTAAATAATATATTTTAATTTGACTTAATCTATGAGGTTGAACCTAGTCAATAAAGCCGAAAATATTGGGCTCTCAGTCCAGACGTTATAGTAAAATTCGATTCTCATTTACTTTATAACAATTCACTTTTGTGTCATTATTTCTTTTTAACTAATTTACAGAGGTATCTAAGCAAAATATATTACAGTCCTATTATTATATATCTTCAGATAAATTCATGTTTTGCAGATTCCTCAGTAGAGACATTAAAGGATTGAGGGCCCAAGCTAAACCGCCAAAAATCTGTAATGTCATATTCTACAGAGTTGGGAATTTCTTAAAATATTTAAGAAATTCTTAACTAAATTCCTAAATAAAAATGATTAACCCAGAGATAGTATTTTCTGAGATGTAGGCTATGCCAGTTTATTCACGCGTCTGGATTGAGGGCCCAAGTAATTTAAGCATAAATGTTTTAATTCACGTTTAAGAAATTCTTGGCCCATTGCTTTATGTTTTTACTATTTTTAACTAATTTCCCTTTAAGTCTTATTTCGTTTCGCAAGGATTAAAAAAATGGGCCCTCGGTCCAGATGCACATATAACATTTGACCTATCCAACAATGCCAATGTTTGCCTACAAAATAAAAATCTTTTAGACGAATTGGGCTTAAACGCAACGGGTTAAACGACATTGGTCAAGTCTGATATTTGTCAAATCGGCAATTCGTCAATTTTGATATTGGTCAAAGCTGTAGTTCGTCAAATCGTCTTTTTGTCCAATTAAGAAATTTGCCAAATACGCTATTGGTCAAGTCTATGTACAGTCGATGAAAACATGCGTTTTGAATTCACATAATTTACTTGTAGGAACTTACAAAAGGAAAAGTCGCCTGCTGTAGCTCCCTATTTACATCATTAAAAAATGTAGTAAATAGTAATTGAGTAGCATCATCATCACCATTTTAATGTGCCCACTGCTGGGACACAGGTACGGGTTGGTGATGTCATACGTCTTTGAATTTTTGGTTCTAGGACATGCCGGTTTCCTCAAGATGTTTTTCCTTCTCCGTTTTGAGAGCAATGGTGATGAAATAATTTGCACAAAGTAAAGCGCCCGCCTGTGTTCGAACCCACGACCTACAACTTGTAAGTCACGGCCGGTACCACTGGGCCACCAATGCTCTTACCAATAATGACTGACGACAATTTGAAAAAAAAAGATTATACTAACCACAAAACTATCCCTGCCTGCCCTATCAGTATATTCCTGAAGGATGGTTAGCCATACTTGAGATGATGCCAGAAAATGATAATAAGGCAGAAAATTTTCAAAAATATTTTATTGAGCAATGGCAAAAAAGGATTTCTCAGGACATGTGGTGTTGTGCAAATGAACACCATCGCACCACCAACGCAGTCGAGGCTTGGCATCGGAGATTGTACTATATACAAGAAAAACATAATATGATGTTCATGTACATTATGTAATATTTAAAAACCGGCCAAGTGCGAGTCGGACTCGCACACGAAGGGTTCCGTACCATTATCGCAAAACACTGCATAAAAATCACGTTTGTTGTATGGGAGCCCCCCTTAATTTATTTTATTTTAATTTATTAATTATTATTTTTTGAAGTAAATATTACACTAAACATTCTGTGAATATTTCAGGCGTCTACCTGTTGCCGTTATTAATATCGAGCAAAAAACGGCAAAAATATCACGTTTGTTGTATGGGAGCCCCCTTTAATATTTATTTTATACTGTTTTTAGTATTTGTTGTTATAGCGGCAACAGAAATACATCATCTGTGAAAATTTCAACTGTCTAGCTATCACGGTTCATGAGATACAGCCTGGTGACAGACGGACAGACAGACAGACAGACAGACGGATCGTAATAGGGTCCCGTTTTTACCCTTTGGGTACGGAACCCTAAAAAAGAGGCGAAATTATTTAAATAAAGTTAAAAGAGAAGATGAAAAGCAGAGGAAAACATCCAACATCATAAAAGATGCCATAATAGAAAAATTATTGGGTGGAAAATTAGATCCGTTACAAGTGTTTTAAACAGTGTACGGTATGAATTTTATGTTAATAAACATGAATTGAATAAATGAGTTAGTAAAAAAATGTCATGAGGTACTTTAATTTTTACAGTTGATTGTACTTAAATTACTTGACCAATAGCGTATTTGGCAAATTTCATAATCAGACAAACAGACGATTTGACGAACTACAGCTTTGACCAATATCAAATTTGACGAATTGCCGATTTGACGAATATCAGACTTGACCAATGTCGTTCAACCCAACAACGCAACAATACCTGCTGTCGACACCGAGGTAACCGGGGTTCTTACTTCAGTCCCTAGGGATTTATCTAATAAAAGAATATCTGCTTTGATTGGAAGTTTCAGAAATTTCTTACAGGTGAGGCGCTTCATGCGCCGCGTACAAAGTGAGGGTGGCGCGGTCACGTATGACCCCACTCAAACTGTTGCGGTTACTTTCGACTCTACTGAATTACCGCAATACGTGTAATGGACACACGAATGCATACAATACATGGACACGAATTTTTATGAATACTTTAACAAATGCTATAACTAAAATTATATTAAATCAAAAAGATAGTCCTATTAATTCAACTTCCATAAAAGAAATTCTGCAACAAACTTGCCGTACCAGTGCTTTTTCATCTAATAATGGATCTTAATATAATGCAGTAGTATTTTAAGTAACAAACTTTTATTAGCTCAATTTCTTTATGAGCATAACATGCATGTTGCAATTATATCAGAAACCTGGTTAAACTCCATTAAACATTTTAACATTAAAGGATACAAAGTAGAAAGACACGATATTGGAAATAAACATAATGGTGTAGCTATTTTAATTCACAATAATATAAATTACAGGAAAATAATTACATATTCTGATAATTCTCTACAAAATATTTGTGTAAGAATTACTGTAAATAATACAGAAATAAGTATTGTAAGTTTCTACTGTCCAACAAATTGCACTCCAATTTTTGACAAACATATATTTGAATCTTTAATGAAATCTGTGCCTGAACCAATGATATTTGCTGGTGATTTCAATGCCCATCACACATCATGGGGATGTAATTCTACAAATCTAAGAGGTAGGGATATTTTAGATATTGATGATGATAATAATTTGGTGTTAATGAATAATGGTGAAGTGACAACAGTCGGTTCTTTAACGTGGCGTCCAAATGCCTTGGATTTGTCCATAGTTTCCCTATCATTGACTCTTTCTTGAGATTGGTCTGTTCATTGTGATCCTCTTGGCAGCTACCACCTTCCTGTAATTATGAATGTTTTTATTAATAATAGTAATATAGAAAATACTAGTAATAACACAAATTTGCCTACCTATCCTAACTTTAAAATGGTAGATTGGAAGATGTATGAACAAAATGTAAATTTACAATTATCTACTTTTCAGGATCAACATGTTGCTTCATTGGAAAGGTATACAGAGTTCTGTAAAATTTTACATTCTGCAATTAATAAGTGCCTTCTTTATCATAATACGCCTGCTTCTTCCTCGGCTGATTATTCTATTCTAAACTCTTATAGGAAATCGGTAAAAGCCCCTCCTCTCCCTTGGTGGAATAAAAAATGTTCAGAAGCAGTTCAAAAGTCTAAGTCAGCTTATATAAATTTTAAAAACAATCCGTCAGATGAAACATTTATCGAGTTTAAAAGATTACAAGCCCACAAAAAACTTACTTTGAGAACAGGGAAAACAAATGGGTTGAACTTTACTGCTCCTTTAATCGATGTACACCTCTGTCCATAATCTGGAAATGTATGAGGCAATTTAACAAAACATCTTCTTGAATAATGATGTCAATTGGATTCAGGATTTTCTGGAAAAGTTTACCCCAGATTATGTAAATAATAAGTCAAATTTCCCCATTGCCAGTGAGTCAAACTCTTAAAATATATTTTTAGTAAAACCTTTTTCGATACAAGAGTTGAAGTCTGCTGTTAATTCTAGAAAAGATAGTGCTTTTGGACTGGATGGTATTCCATACATTATGATAAAGAAGCTTAGTGATAAGGGATTGCACACTTTTCTCAAAATATTGAATAATTTGTGGTTGAATAATGACATTCCTCACCCATGGAAGTCCGATTGTTTGGTGCCCATTTTGAAGCCAAATAAGCCTCGGTCTAATCCAGATTCCTATCGTCCTATTTGTGTTGGTAAAATTTTAGAACAATTATTAAAACAAAGGTTGGCATTTTATATAGAACATAACAATATTTTACCTGCTAATCAATTTGGTATTCGTAGGGGTACATCAGCTCGTGAAAGTATTTGTTAGTTACAACTTGATATCCAAAAAAGTATGAGTAACAAGGATTGTTTAATGTCAGTATTCTTTGATGTTGCTAGAGCTTTCAACATTGTAAATATTGATGTTCTTTGTTCTGAATTACTTCTTATTGGAATTCCAAACAAAATTGTCCACTGGGTCCATGAATTCTTAACTGAAAGGAAAGTTTATTTATGTTAAATATAATGCTAAATTACATGGGCCAAGATTTGCTTCGGTAGGAGTTTGTCTAGGAGGAATTCTGTCTCCATTAATATTCATTTTGTACATACGTCGTTTAAATTTGATTCTAGGTTCCAAAGTCAAAAATCTTCAGTTTGCTGATGATTAAGTTGTGTATTTGTCTGGCAAAAAAATTCAAAAATATGACACAGTGCCTTAATAAGGCATTGGAAGGATTGTGCAATCTAGATATAAATGCACTTAAATCTAAGCTAGTAGTATTTGGTAGAACTAGCAATTTCAGTCCTTCTGTTTATTACAATCAAGTTTTTATACCAATTTCTCACAAAGCTAAGTTTTTAGGTGTGACCTTCTTTATAATTTGGCTTGAAAAAAATATGTTGAATTGATAAGTTCTAAAGCTAACAGAGTTTTTAATATTTTGAAGACATTGTGTAGAAACTCCTGGAGAGTTGACCCAAAAATATTGTAGTTATTATATAAATCTTTGATTCGTAGTCATTTTGAATATGGTTTTTTTTGTTTTGCTGGTGATAGAAGGTTAGTCGATGTTCTTGATAAAATACAAAATACCTAAAAGTTTAGAGACTCATTACATTATTTAGATTTACCAATCAATGCAATGCAAGTTGAGTGTAAACTTCCTCCATTAAGTATAAGATTCTCTTACTTGAAGGAAAGATGCCTATTAAAACTTTATAATAAAAATAATAATCACTTGTTTTCCAATTTGAAACAATCCTGCACATCATCCTTTTATAACCCAACATATATACTTCAGGGTTTACCTCAGTATGTAAATTTTCTTGAAACTCTGCAAATACATAAGTCATCTAAAATAGAAAAATAAAATAAATAAATAAATCTAAAGAATAGTCTTTCATGTTATCAGGGGGATTTTGACAGCAAATTTCCTGCAATTGACATCATTATTAATCACAATTAATCCACTAAAGAAGAAGTATATAGTAAATTTCATGAGTTTACCGATCATAGATTTGTGTATACTATTTTTGATGAGCTATTGAATTCTGGTACTAGTTATAAAATAAACTTAATCACAAGTATATTCACAGCTGAGGCTGTGGCTATACTTGCCGGCCTAAATCATATTAGGCATATAAATGACGGATGTTGTCAATGGGTAATAGCTAGTGACAGCATGAGTGTTCTTGAAAATATCAAAACTAATAGGTTGAATGCTACTAACACAAACTATTTTATACATACATACATACATAAACTCACGCCTTTTTCCCATGGGGGTAGGCAGAAACTACAGAAAGCCACCTGCTACGAACCTTACATACTTCTTTTGCTTCACTCACATTCATACATCTAGTCATACACACACGCCGGTTATGAGTACTGCGCACCTGGCCTTTCTGAAGAACATCACCTATAAGGTCTATGTATGTCTTTCTAGGGCGTCCCCTCCCGGCGTTTCCATTCACGTCTGCCATGTAAATACCTTTCGTTAGACGCCTTTCATTCATTCTCTCAACATGACCAAACCATCTTAACATACTCTTTTCAATTTTAGTCACTACATCTTCTTTTAAACCACAACGTTGTCTTATTACCTCATTCCTCAATCTATCATTTAAAGTTACACCACACATACTTCGCAAAGAACGCATTTCTACTGCATTAATCCTACTTTCATGTCTTTTTTGCCATACCCAACCTTCACTTCCATACATAAGTGTAGGCACCAGACACTGTTATTATTTTATATTATTAATAAAAGAATCTTGATTGCATTTGTCTTAGCATAACATTAAGGTTTTGTTCATGTGGGGTCCCTTCGCACGTTGGTGTGATGGGCAACGAAAGGGTTGATTTTTTAGCTAGAGCTATAACAGATTCTGATGATGTCCCAGATTCAAGTAGTTTCCTCAACATATCTGTTCCTTGTACACACATAGTTCCTCTTGAAAAAAGGTCCACTGATATATGGAAAAGGCACTGAGTATACAATATTCCCATAGGAACCATGCCTTGGTTCTGTAAAACCAATACTTACATGAACAGGAAGTTTTACTCCACCATACTCAGGCTTCGTTTTGGTCATTGTCGACTAAATTATCATGTCTCGTCTGAAAATTGTAATAGTCCTCTCTGTGATCATTGTAACTCTCAAGCAGAGCAATCTCTTGCTCACATTTTCTTTGAATGCTCATCTTTTGGCATCCAGCGCCTTGTGCTGATGGATGAGCTAATTGAAATTTATGGTAGCCCTGATTTGGTACCGCGCTCTATTCAGACTCTTCTTGTAAATAGCTCGACGTATTTACCTTTGTTTAATTTAACTCATGGTGTCTAAAGATAATGAACTGTCATGTGTATATATTATGTATATTACTTAAATATTGACTTTCTTAAATATAATCTGTAATTTAAAATGATAGAAATTAATTTATTTATGTTAGATACTGATAAAGTTATCAATTGTTTCCCGTCAGTTGGGATTATAAAAAAATAAAAGAAACAAAAATAAACTAAAAATAACAAAAAAAAACAAACAACAAAATAAAACAACATAAACTTTGAATGAAAATTACTTGAACTTGACTCAAGATTTTGTGGAATAACAAATCTTAAACATGGATTTTATTGAAATAAACTGAAGACTGGAAACTAAGAAACTAATGAATTTACCTGGATTTGATTACCTATGGATGAATATAAAACTAATGAATTTTATTGGATTTCCCTATTTACATACTGATAAATTGAACTGGTTCTACCCTACTCAAGAAAAATACTAACTGATGACTAGGCAGCATGGTCGTAGTCTCTTCCGCCTCTTAATATAAAATATAGAACGCCCAAGGCCTATCCTACACAAATAAACATTACTCAACTGGAAATAGCAACACTTACAAAAAAAAATGTTGTGTCGTCGTTGGAACATTTAGATGTTTTCCTCTTCTGATCTATCAATTATTTACATTATTACATGCTGACATCTCACATAAATTGTGCAGGAAAAAAAAGAAGGAAATCTGATATTTTGGTTGACAGTAAAATTCAGAACATTGTTTTGGATTTCGCAAACGATAAAATATCGGCCATAGGTAACGCCTCGCAATAGTGAGATGTGCAAAATGTGACCGTACCAAACCTGCAGTGACTAGGTTTAAGAAAAGTGTTTTTTTTTATGAATAGAATATAGTACTTGGAGTTCATAAAGTAAAAAAGAAATTAAATATATATATTCTCTTCAACTTAACTGTACGGCTAAAATTTCCTAGACCAGTCCCCCAGGGGACTACACAGCACTCAATGTTCCACTACGATACCCTTATGGGTCATATACATTTCTAATTTCCTTTTGAATCCCCTAATTCCTTAAACCTATTTACAATGATGTGAAAGTGGATTGAGTGCTCGTTTTTAAAAGCTAATTATAATTTTACGAAATCAAGGAATAATTTAGGAAATTATTGTGAAAACTGGAGATAGAGAAGATAAAAAATGGAGTTATTAAATAGCTCTAAACCTAAAAAACGGGTAAATGTTTTGAATGCGTTAAAAAAAGAGCGCCTCCCAATGGGTAAACAACGAAGACTAGAAGACGTTTTCAAAGATCAGTGGATTCAAGAGTCACAATTGAAATTGCTGCTGAATGGGAAATATCAGTCGGTAATTTTCTAGAAATTATGAATTAAATAAAAATTCAGGGATAAACAACTTGCAATTTGTAAGTTACTTAAGTAGAATTAAAAACTTATTTTTTGAATAGAAAAGTTTCTTTTTAATATATTTTGCGTATATAACGGTAAATATAATTAAATAAGTTAAACGCTGTAAAAATCGAAATCCTTAGGTGGGACTCGAACCCAGGTCTTTCACTATCTAGGTGAACGCGATTCCAACTACGCCGCCGAGACGCTGCACTGGTCGAACCTGCGAAATTTTCAACGTTCCCAGCATAGGGGATCGTAGTTGAACATTAAGTGCTGTGTGCGTGTGTGTGTATTGTGTGCTGACGGACTGATCTAGGGGATTTTAGTGGAACGAGTGAATTTTAGTAAGTAGAAACTTATTACTAAAAAAATTAAGAATATTAGTCTTTCTGATATTCCTCTAGTCTAGCAGCTAGTACATGCACATATGTCAGTGGATGTGAGGATTGAGGGACCAGTTTTAATAATCGCTATCTTCAAATTGCGTCGATATTATTATATATTATACATATTTGTTTGAAGTCTACTACTAAATCCTACGATTTTTATTTTGCGAAATACTAGTTTGGTCCCTCAGTTTACACGCACATAATCCTTAAGCACATCATATCGTGCTGTTGGTCATGCCCTGGGTCTCGGTTCAGTTTATTTATTTTGTGCGAGCAGTAGGGTATAAAATGAAATAAAACAAAAAAAAAACTAAAATAAGGTTTATAGAGCAATATTAACATTCAACAACAAGGAAAAATGCCTAGAAAATTGCAAAAAATGACAAAACTGAAAAAAAGCCGAAAAACAGATGACTTTTTTTTAAATATAATATCAGTAGGGTTTCATTAACATTGCGTCATGTTTATTTCCCCAGACGGGGGCAAATGACGGCTGGGCAGAAGTACACCACCCATATTTCATCAGCTGTCATAAGAATGTGACCTAAAAAGTCGCGGGGCGCGGCAGTTCCTATAGACAACTTCGTCGTCGCCTAGTGACAAAGAAATTGGTACTGATTTACCCACAGGTTAACCAGGCCTAGGGCGCGAGGATCAAAGGGGCGCCACTTATTTACAGAATAAAATTTAGTTTTAAAATCCTCGCGTAAAAAACTAAAGCACGTATTAGAGTACGTTCACACGTTTCTAATGATCGATTATAACGGATCCGTCGCTAAACTGGAGGTGATGTTCACACCGCATTTACAGTACCGTTAGTTATATATTCAAATCGAGGCAAGGTTTTTAAATTTTCATGTGCGCTTCATGGGCTTTTGCATTTTAAATTCCCTTTAGTCTTTGCATTACCTCTCTTGAAGCTTTTCTGCATAAGTCGAAAACGTAGGTAATCCATCTGAGGTGAAAATAATTTAAATCAACATTTTTTTTATTATTGCCGTGCCAAAGACTTTTCATTATTTGTTGTTTTGGGTTGGCATAAATCCATGACCCGAGGCATCAAATCTTTGTATTCACATGCGAGATGAAAAACGCGATGTGGATTTCCGTCTATGTGATTAGTCGATTGATGGCGGTCAAACCCTTTGCCTTGCCGAATTCACTTACGCAATTAGGCTGCTGATGGCCAATCGCCTCGACGAATAACTGTCGAGGCTGTGATTGCGCGGTTGGATCAAGAGCTTGATACAGAAGGCTGTATATACTCCTTGATACGGCTCGCATAGTGACGAGGTTCCTGTCTCTGGAGCCCTAACCACCGGTAACATGGACCCTGTTCCCGATACCGGTGGGCCTCTAAATTTTATATTTTTAAATGTTTTTTTAAAATAAAATAATGTATAAATAGGAATATAGATAAATAATGGAGATAAAATAATAATAGCTAGTGATCGTAGTAACTGAAAATTATTTATTAATAGTAGTTTATGCAATGGCCATATAATAGGGGTTATTAAAACACGAGCGTAGGTTTATCAAATGAGGCGAAGCCGAATTTGATAATAATATTACGCGAGTGTTTTAATACCTAATAATATGCCGTTGCATACACTACTTTATCTTCACTCACACAGTTGAAATAAAAAAAAAGTGGAAAGGGAAAAATATTTGGTATGGCGGGCAATTTAGATTCTCATTGCGCAGTGCGCGCATCCACAGACAATGAAACTTCTTTACTACAGCCCATATGCCCATAAAAACTTTTATCTACACTTACAACGTAATGTTCCAAATACGAATTCAAAAAATATTGTATAAACACGTACTTTATATTCGTGGATAGGTAAAATTAAAAAAAAAAACATTACAGTTCAACATTTTCCTTCGATTTTCAAACAAGTGCACCATAAAATAACTTTATAATTTTTATAGCACACTTTTACTTTTTAATTTACTGGCGCGTATGGCCGGCTCATTGACTTAATGTAGAAAAGAAGTGTCATTGTATATGGATGTGCGCGCTGCGCAGTTATGGTCAATGAGAATCTAAATTGCCCGCCATACCACATATTTTTTCCGTTTCCACTTTTGTTTTATTTCAACTGTATGAGTGAAGATAAAGTATTATATGCAACGGCATATAATTAGGTATTAAAACACTCGCGTAGTATTATTATCATTTTCGACTTCGCCTCATGTGATAATCTTACGCTCGTGTTTTAATAACCCCTATTATATGACCATTGTATAAACTACTATTATTTTTTCTGTCTAATCAAGATGGGGTACTTGTCGATTATTCATTACGTGTTTAACCAGTCGCTTACTATCCAGTAGGTACCTACTTACGTAACGAGTATCGACCACCTTACTATAATTATGAATATGACACTAAATAAGTGAAATTGACCACCGGGGTGGTAAACGCCACTAGCTTGCCATCACCCTGGTGGCAAGTTCGAAGGGGGTAGATGGGATGGATAAAGGTCCTTTTTTTTAAGTCCGATGCAAATACTGATCAGGACCGATGCTTATAAAGTAGAACCTTATTTAACCTTTTTAGTATTTACTCAGTTGTATTTTTCTTCTTCCCAAATGCTTCACCCTCCTCTATTGTAGTTGTTAGTTCGCAACCTTTAGTTTCGGGCAAACCCATAGTAACGAAGAAGGCTAAAAATGCCACCACAGCGAATCCGAGCGCAGGCAACCATGCCTTATATGCACTTAAATCACAAATAAATGGAGCTATCATGGAACCAATCCGTGCAGACATTGATGAAAAACCAACAGCAGCGTTTCGGACTACAGTAGGGAACAGCTCTCCACAATACAAATAAACAACAATAAATATAACAAAGGCAGAAACAACAACAACACTCGCACTAATTATCGATAGGTTGCCTTGTCCACATGAAATTGATAAGCCAACTAAGGCAACAGTACATACAAAATGACATATTAATAAAATAGTCTTTCTGCCTAACGCTTTCATAAGGGGAATAGACAAAAATGAGCCGCACGTGACTATCGCGGAACTAATCGCTACGTTGCTAAAAATATCACCACCAAGCCGTCCTATATATTGCGCTACCCCATAATAACAATAGGAACACATCAACCAATTAAATGACATACATAGGATATTCTTCCTAATATTAGGAGTACGAAAAAGGTCGATAGTAGTCCCTGTTGGTAATTTATGTTTCAGTGCATTTGCTGCAAAAGCTTGCACATTTGATTCTATATTATCGGTTCGGCGGTTGTTCCTGCAAAAAATAAAATAAAATATTATACGTTTAGTTAAGATATGTACTGATGAAATTAGAGTTCATGAAATTATATCGTTACGATGGTTTCAAATCACTTTCAAAAATGTTGGGAGTGTGTGTTAAGAATATTTTTCAATTCAGGGTTTTCAAGCCCTATCCCTGCGCGGCACCGCTAACTTGTTTGGTCGCATTTCTGTTCTAACCTACCCCATTAAGTCAACAATAAAAAAATAAAAACATTCTTAAATCTTGGCCCAGTGCTTGCTTGCCCTTTGCAGTTCAAATCCGGGCAAGAAAGTACCAATGCGCAATGTGACTTTTTCAATTCATTAAGTACTTGTCTAAGCTTATGTTAGATATCGCTGGCAACTGTGAAGGAAAAACGTCGTGAGGAAACCTGCGCCTTAATTGCGTATAGTTCTCGCCAAACTTCTGGGCCGCCCTGAAGTTGGCTTTCCGCACCGTTTCGGGCCTTGCGCATCGGCGCACGAAACGGTGCTGTTTTTATCCGACTACCGAAGGAGGATTATGTGTTTATCTGGCTATGTATGTTTGTATGTTTATTCCTATGTGGCGTTCTAGAGACCAAACGCGTTGGCTGATTTTGATGATTCTTCCGTCAACCGATTCGTCTTAACCCTGCGAGTGTCACTGGCTACATTAAAAATGGCGGATTTTGGGCGCCATTTTGTGGGGGAAAAACTTATTTTTTCCTTCCAAACCCATCGTGTGGGGTATCAAAATAAAGAGTTTTAAGAGGTGGTTTCAAAAATATATAACACTTATATGTTTAAATGTACCTAATTCTACAATAAAAATAACTAAAAACTTGTAAATAAAAAAAGTTAATTAAAAAAATCAAAAAACCCGACTGCTTAAAAAACGAACTAATCAGACGTAAACAAGAAAAAATTCATGCTGTGTAATCGGAGGATACATCTGGTTTTGGTCAGCCAGCTCGCGAATATGTACCTATCCTCCGACTGAACAGCATGATTTTTTTTCTTATTTACGTCTTTTTAGTTAGCTTTTTAAGCAGTAGAGTTTTTTGATTTTTTAATTAACTTTTTTTGGTATGAGATTTACTACTGCGCAGCCGTTGTAGCCAACTTCAGGGTGGCCAAGAAGTTTGGCGAGAACTATATCCGTGTTTAGAGCATAAGCACACTCCTTCCCTTTAATTTTGATCTCAACCGTATTCATTGCGTGACGAGCAGACGGATTTTTGAACAAATGAAGCAAGAAAAGCATACCGTGCACTAGTCTTTGTACTTGCAAAATTAGGTTGCAGGACTTAATAGTTAGTATAAGTCACGTGGTGATTAATCTTCTCTTTATGAGAAGAGACGTATTCCCTGCAGTGGAGCAGTTACAGGCTGCTTTTATTGTTAGATGTAGGTATTCTTAAACCTTGTAATTCTTAACATATTATTATGATTCTCAACGAAGTAATTGTGGTCTAAAGCGCCATCAGTTTGCCTTATGGCGACAGTTAGCAAAGAGACGGTTCCGTATGTATAATTACGAAAGCATTCAAACTCCTGTTGCGATAAAACCGCAACACCAGCCCGCCACGCGCCACAACGACGACACAGTGCTGCAAATAAATTTTCAACGAAATTACTTAAAGAAATACTTACATTTTAGCGACATGTGTTAAAATTTTAATAGCCTTTTCTGGCTGGTTCTTAGCTATTAACCATCTTGGTGTTTCAGGCAAAGAATAGAAATAAATGACGAACACGACAGCGGGAAGTGAAATAGCCAGATGAAAATCTCTAAAATGTCTGAAGTGATAAGAAATTAAGGGCAACAATACGCATCCTAAATTGAATGGTACTTGATATAAAGCCGAGATGATTTCTCTGTACTCTGGGCCAATAAATTCCATTATAATAACAAAGCCAATAACCATTGTTCCACCCACGGTCACCCCGACGAGGAATCGAAACGTTGTGAATATCCAATAGCTTTTTACATAAGTTCCAGATACTCCAAATATTAATTGAGCCACGCATGCCACAATAAAAGGTTTCCTCCTGCCAAACCTGAATATATAAAATATCAATAAATTGTTATTATTATGTTCAAATACTGTGAAGGAAAACATCGTGAGGAAACCGGCGTGTCCTAGAACCAAAAAATCGAAGACATGTGCCAACCACCAAACCGCAATGGGCCCGCGTGGTGGATTATGACCCATTCCCATTCTCACTGAGAGGAGGCCTGTGTCCCGGCAGTGGGCACATTAAAGAGGCTGGCGATGATGGTGATGTACAAATAGTTATAAAAATAAATGATTAAATAAAAAATATAATCTTTTTTCGTATTCTTCTCAGTAAACCCTTTCATTTGATACTCATATGATGACAGCTCACAAAAAATAACTAGACCGCCATCTTGGGCCGTCCAACATATTGGATTTAGAATGATGTCACTTAGCTGACCTTGCATTGTCGTCCAAAATAAACATGAGTGCAAAATTTCATCTTAAACGGTGAAGGATAACTGCTTCAAAATTCGGTTGCAAGATTTGACCCGAACACACTTACATACATTGCAAGTTAAATAAAAGCTTGTAATAAGAATGGTAGACCAAAGACGTCACAATATCACGAACCTCCGCCCACCTCAAATGAACATCGCCCGTACAGTGTACGGTGTTCATTTGAGGTGTGCAATTACGTTAACGTTTGATAATTTAATTTGTGACCATTCTATAATCTTTTTTAAGAAACTGGGTGTTAGAGAGCCATGTTTAGATGTAAAATTTCACCAGTCCCCGTTCACAGCAAAAGGTGTCATGGTCGCCCCTTTTTAGGAGCTGTTTTGTTTCTGTTATACCCTGTAAATATATAGGTAAACTGCATCTCACCTGTCAGAAGCCGCTCCAAACCCCAAGCTACCAACAAGTGTGCCGAATTGAAACATCGTCTGTACGAAAGATGCTTTCCATGTATCCTTGCCAATCAAGTTCCATTCCATTATTATGGTCTTGGTGAATATCGAAGTATTATATACCGGATCATCGACCGTACCTGTATAAACTATTGGAGGCGCGTAAAAAATAATGGCCAGTTGATTGAATGCGATGACAAACTTTGATAAAAATATTATAAAACAAAGCCAATATTGATATATGCCAAATGATCCGTGGATTTCAACGATAAAATCTTTAGGTTTTTCTCGCACACCACTAGAATCAGAAAAAAATATTATTTCAATCATTAACCACTTGCGCGTGACTGGTTGATCCTAAATAACCCGGTGTTAAGAGCTAGCTCAGGGTTAATCAGATAAATCATCTTGCGCCACCAACAGTTAGAGGTAATCTAGAGTTAAACATATATATTTACTTAAATATTTAACCCGCCGATGTGGGAAAGTTAAATCGCTACGGGCCACTTGCGCGTTACCGGATTATCCTAAATAACCCGGTGTTAACTGCTGGCTCAGGGTTAATCAGATTAATCATCTTGCGCCATAAAAAGTCAGAGGTAAATCTGAGTTAAACTTAAGGGCTTATTACACTACACGGTATTCAGGGCCCTAAACTCTAATTTAGGGTGGCGTAATAACTGTTAGAATGTTAGGGTTCCCAAAATATCGACCTTATTGACTCGGAATTGTGGAGTGTAAATAAGCCCTAAATATATTTACTTAAATATTTAACCGGCCGATGTATGTCGCTAAACCCGAGTTTCTCACCTCTAAATTATCGCAGAATTAATGTGACAAATTGTCAAGCACGCGTTATCTGCTGTGATAATCTAATCTAATCAATGTGATATATCGAATTTAATAGAATCTTATCTCTGTGATAGGCAACAAATAACGACAATTAGAGGAATTTCTAAAAAAAAAACGAAGTAACTTATAAATCTAGCCAAATAACAGTAAATTATGGAGTACCACAGGGTAGCGTACTCGGGCCGCCTCTATTTATTGTTTATATTAACGACTTTCCATCAGTATCACTTTATCCTATGACAATGTTCGCAGATGACAGTACTTTACTTTTTAATATTGATGAGGCAAGCACATTAGAGGCTGAGATTAATTCTACCTTATTGTCAGTTGTGAATTGGCTACAAAATAATAATTTAGTTATAAATCTTGATAAAACAGTATTAATGAAATTTCTTAGCATCAGAGGCAGACCTCAAGGATGACATCCTCGAGGGCCTCGATACCCTGGGGATTGAGTCGCCGACTACTCTCGAAGAGAGCCAGCCGATGGAGGGGGAGCCATAAAACTAAGGCCCTTCTATAACAGCATAAACCCATCAACACATCCAAGATGGAGGGACTAAGGTGTGTAAAAATCAATTTGCATCATTGCAGAGCCGCTACTGCCCTTCTGGCTCGGCAACTGGAGCTTAACACATACGACGTTGCCTTGATACAGGAACCCTATTTGTATAAATGGACTATAAAAGGCTTAGGTGGGACAGGGGGCATGGTGTTCTATGACTGTCCAACTAATGACGCGAGGACTTGCATCTATATCAGGGGCGGTATAGAGGCAATACCCTTACGTACTTTCTGTTACAGGGATCTCACAACAACTGTGATCCAAGTGGGGACGGGAACAGAGAAAAGGAGAATTGTCCTTGCCTCGGCCTATCTCCCATATGAACAAAAGGTTTATGTGTTTAGTGTTATATTGTATTTTGTGTTTTTTTTAACAATAAACGGAAACAGGGCTACATATCGATTACCTATGTTTTATACCCCAGGGCCAAACGAACAGTTGTGTCGGTGAATCGTTCGCCGGTAAAAGGTTCTATCGATGAAACTTTCAAAAGTGAATCGTTCTGTCGGCGAATAGTTCGTCATTCAAACGTTGTATCGGTGAAAAAATTAAATATGAATCGTTCTGTCGGTGAACCGTTCAACGGCGAAACGAATGTCGGAAAAAAAAATTCTGAATCAGAGGAAAGGCAACATATTTGGAACATTGCAGGTATTTTGGAATATCTACTACCCAATAAATGTCAAGGCCATGGCTATGTTTCTCATCTACCATAAATAAAAAGACACGTGTCTCACAAAGTCAATGAGTAGGTAGGGAGGTAGTGAAAACATTGCACCTTCTTAGAAATCCAATCAGGATTTTTTTTGTGATTCATTTCATTTCATTTGATTTTGTTAATATTTATAGACTTAAAAACCGGGCCATGTGCATTGGGCGGTTCCGTGGTGAAAAGAACACTCACGCCAATAAAAAGAGCAATTTTGTCTTTGTTTTCAAACTCATTTTCTTTAGTGAACCAGAAAACCATGAAAAAACACTCACTACGAAAAATTTGCAAACGTTCTTTTCGTTTTTGGATTGACATTTAAAATTTCTGAAAAACAATATTTCACGGGAATTTAACGCGATGATTTCGATTATTTATTTTCCCGTGATATATTGTTTTTCAATTATGAAACGCGATAGTTTTAAAGTTTTTTTAAGTTTCTGAAAACCATTTTTAATCTTTTTAAGGTTCCGTACCCAAAGGGTAAAAACGGGACCCTATTACTAAGACTCCGCGGTCCGTCTGTCTGTCTATCTGTCTGTGTGTCACCACGCTGTATCTCATGAACTGTGATAGCTAGACAGTTGAAATTTTCACAGATGATGTATTTCTGTTGCCGCTATAACAACAAATACTAAAAACAGAATAAAATAAATATTTAAGTGGGGCTCCCATACAAAAAACGTGATTTTATTGCCGTTTTATTGCGATAATGGTACGGAACCCTTCATGCGCGAGTTCGACTCGCACTTGGCCGGTTTTTTTTGGTAATCTCGGCAACCGTACAAAAGATTTAAAAAAAATTGACCAGGTCTATAGATGCTATGACATAGGTCCACTCGTTCCACTAAAATCCCCTAGATCAGTCCCCCAGGGGATTACACATCATCAATGTTCCACTTCGATCCCCTATGCTGGGGCTTTTCTAAGTACTAATAAGTGCTATACCTTTATAATCCCTTCGAAATAAAAAAGTCACGTATAAAATAAAAATATGTAATACATATAATTAAATATCTGTCTACAGAACATGAACACAGGATAACAATGACGTAAATTAACTTTTCTAAAATAAGTTAGATGTTGAAAATAAAAGGTACCAAAAGTGTTAAGAATTTCGCAGGTTCGACCAGTGCGGCGTTCGTTCGCGTTCAGGGTTCGAGTCCAACTTAAGGCGTTCGTTTTTTTTCAACCTTTAACTTATAGTACCTGGGCGACCGAGCTCTGGTCGGGTGAAAATAGAGAAAAACGACGTTTTCTAAAAAATAAACCCAGCTAAATCGATTTATCGCCGCTGCATACTAAATTTCATGAAATCGTTGGAACCGTTTCCGAGATTCAGATTATCACACTAATATTATAAAGGCGAAAGTTTGTGAGTGTGTTTGTATATTTGTTACTTCTTAACGTCAATCGGCTGGACGGATCTGAATGAAAGTAGAAATGCCCCCCGTAACACTGTGACGTTTTTGGCCTGTACTGCCCGCCTAGCCGGGGTCTGAGTTCAGATTCCTCTAGTCTAGCGATTTTATATGGTCTTGATCGTAAAACGATGTGACATGATTTTTGTCGTGGGCACTTGTACTAAAAGTCTTAGATGGCGCGCACGGAAATTTGAGAATATGCTATCATTTGGGTCATTCTTCCTGCCCTTGTCCCATGTTACTTGGGCTCATTTTTCGATTCAGAAATACGCTTAAAAAGTTATGTAGGCTAATAGTTGTTAACGAGCAATATAGTCGATCAACTCATTAAATGTATTTTTTACTAAAAGTCTATGATGGTGCCAACGGAAATTTGAGAATATGTTAACATTGTGGGTCATTCTGCCTGCCCTTGTCCCATGTTACTTGGGCTCATTTTTCGATATTTTCCTACATATGTACATTTCACAAGTAAGAATTATAATGCCAAGTTAATACAATAAATGTTACAAGAAGATTATAATTTCAAATTAATATGATATATGTCACAAGTAATAAACATAATGTCATAATGTAAGGGGTTCCAGGGTGAGTGATGCGCAATTCATGGTTGCATAACAAGAACAACCACTTAGCCTCTCCTCACCAACTCCACTCCCACCTACTCGTGGTGAACCCTGTTACGTCGAGTAACCTATTACCGAGATTGTGGTACCCAATCCCTTTGGAGATATAGGTCGGCAAGCAGACGGGAGGACGGGGGTCCGGTTATATCACTTCATCAACCGGATGTTAGTCGTTGGCGGCAGGGCGTACTGACTACTTATATAACATCACTGCTGTGCAGAAGGCAAGGGGAAACCACTGCACTTTTTTCCCAAGAAATCCTATGAAAGTGGACCTAGAAAAGAGCGATAGGATGCGACCCGGCTACCACCCGGCGAAATGTTGAGTCCAGGTCTCATGGTGGGAAATAAGTTACTTTGCCACACTGACGTGACTCACCAGGCACAGTGCGGACAGTATGTTATACTGGTGACAAAACAACACATCGCACACAGCTTTGCAAAAAGTTGAGATTAGCAACCTGGAATGTTCGAGGAAAGCTCCAACCAGGGAAAAAAGGGTTTTGGGGGCTGAGTCACCCACGTCCGTAGGAATGTACCCCATTCTCATACCCTACACGTGGTCCCCGGGTGGTGCAAATCAGGTGACACCAACTGGTGGTAGGCTTCGGCCGAAGGTTTGCGACCACCCAACGGGCAAAGACGTACCGCCAAACGGCTTAGCTGTGTTTCGGTACGATGCTCGGTGTAGCCACAAAAAGAGTTGGGTCGAGATAGCTGTTCCACTGCAGGCTGACCAGCCTGACGCGCGCAGTTATGGACGTATCGGGAGACTGGTCGCGGAGGGTAGCGGGATCCGAGGCACGGTGCGCCGCTGGCCGACCGCAGGTAGTTGGGGGCCCAAGTAGTGTGCCAGCCACACACGAAAGGCTGCCCCGCCAACTGTCGAAAAATACCGGAATGCGCCATCGTGCTGGTTGGCGACCAGATGGGGAGGGCCCGATGGACATTCCGGGGGGGCTCGGGCGTCCCCGCAGTCTCCGGACTAGTGCCCCAATGATGCTGTCCTTTCAGTGCGTGTCTGAAGGTTAGCAGCGTGGAACCTCGTCTCACTTCCAACTACTCTTCTCCATTCACTCTTATAAAATATTAATGCCAAGGAAAAGGAATAATAGATTTAAACAGCGGCTGCACTCCCTCCCCCACAAAGTGCACCTCACCAACATTCGAGGTCTGCACTCAAATCTCTCTGCAGTCCACTTCCACCTAGAGACTGAGAAACCAGCGCTGCTTTTCCTTACGGAGACGCAGATAGTGAGTCGCGCGATGCGAGGAGCACAATTTTAAACCGCGCGCGGGTTTGTGTATGTACGCCCGTGACGACACTTGCTATCGGCGTCTCCGTAACCTTGAGGACTCCTGATTCACACCCCTGTGGGCTCTGGTGGACACAAGTCTAGATAAAATGATCTACGCCTGTGTCTACCGTTCGCACAGCGGAGATCAGGAGACATCCAGTCTCACAGAGTACCTCAGTGATGCGGCTGATGCGGCACAGCAGCGGTACCCTTCCGCCCAATTAGTGTTACTGGGGGACTTCAGACTACCCACCATCAGGAGTGACTCTTCCCATACCAGTGCACTGACCATGCTGGACGGGAGATGCGCAAGCTTTCGCTAGCGCTAAACCTCACCCAGCTGGACAAGGGGCCAACGAGGGTAGCGGATGTTGATTCGCACACAGCGAATTGCTTGGACCTTCTGCTGACAACAGATCCAGACAGATACTCTGTGTCGATAGCTTCAGCTTTGAGTAGTTCCGACCACTGTCTGGTGAAGTCTGTGTCCGTCTATTCCCCACCCGATCCCAGCCCAAGCCGGCGGGTTTGGCGGTACAAGTCAGCAGATTGGGATGGTATGTGATCTTTCTTCGCATGCTATGCTTGGCAGCCTTCTTGCTTTTCTTCGACAGATCCATCGTCGTACGCGGACGCCGTGACGGATATGTTGCGTCAGGGAATGGAGTACTACATTCCGTTCTCTGACGTATCAATGTCAAGCGAAGACCGGCCATGGTTTGGCGCCGAATGTAAGCGCGCCGACGCGCTTAAACATGGGGCGTACCTGGCTTGGGTCGACGCTCGACCGCGTAAGGCGAGTGACGTGGGTCTGAAGAAGAAGGCCTTCAACAGGGCTGCCAAGTATTACAAGGAAAGTATTGCGAAGGGCTTGATTCGACCACATTGGCCGAATAGGGACCAAACTTGCTTCTTACCCAGCAGGTAGTAAAGCGTATTGGTCTCTGGCTAAGTCGGTCGAGTCGAACTTCTGCCGCCCCTCCTACCCTAACCTACCACCACTGCTGAAACCCGACGGGTCGCTGGTCCACTCCGCTGAGGAGAAGGCAAATTTATTTGTCTCTCTTTTTGCGGAATCTTCACGTCTGAATCCTGGTTACGTGCGGCCCCCTCCTTCTCCTGATGGATGCGAGACGAGTATGTCGGACATTCGTATCCATCAAAAGGACGTCCGTAGGGTGCTGCGCAACCTCGACGTGAACAAGGCTAGCGGCCCTGATGGAATACCAACAATTGTTCTTAGAACCTGTGCGCCTGAACTGTCTCCGATCTTGACACGCCTGTTCCGCCTTTCGTATGAGGCTGGAAAACTGCCGAATGCTTAGAAGCAGGCTAACGTACAGCCCGTGCCCAAGAAGGGCAGTCGAGCTGACCCGGCCAACTACAGACCCATACTCTGTAAGAGAATGGAACGCGTACTCAATATTAAGCTCCTGGCATACCTAGAAGCAAACGATATCCTAAGTGACCGCCAATACAGCTTCCGCCGAAATCGGTCTACTGGGATCTTTTAGCGTATGCCATTCACATCTGGAGTGAGGCCATCGAGAGGCACGGGGAAGCGCTTGCCTTCTCCCTCGACATCACGAAGGCTTTTGATAGGGTCTGGCACGAAAGCCTTATTGGTAAGCTTCCTTCATTCGGTTTGCCCGGTGGTCCTGTGTGATTGGATTGCAGACTTCTTGAGAGATCGGTCCATTCGAATGGTTATCGATAGCTGCTCGTCGGACCACTTGGATATTAATGCCGGGGTCCCTCAGGGGTCGGTACTTTCAGCAATTTTGTTCTTGCTGCACATTGACGATCTGCTAAAACCCGGCACCTTTGGGTATGGAGACGACAGCACTGTTGCTGAAAGATGCTTGTCCAACGCTCGTGCTACCGGGCCTCAGATCCAGTCTCTCCAGGAGGCCATGGTGGAGCGCTTGAACCTGTCCTTGCTGGCAGTCTCCGAATGGGGCGATGCCAATCTGGTCAGGTTTAATGATGCTAAAACCCAGGCATGTCTTTTTCCCGCTAAAAAGAGCCAATTTCACCCGGCTCCAACTTTCCGAGATGTGACTGTGCCAATAACTGACCATCTTGAGCTTCTTGGCGTTACGTTGATATCGACTCTCAATTTTGGCCCATACATTGAGGCGAAGGTTCAGCTGGCTGCCAAAAAACTGGGGATCCTTCCAAAGGTGATAAGGTACTTCACGCCAGAACAGCTGCTCAGCTTGTATCAAGCGCAAGTTCGATCATGCATGGAGTACTGTTCTCATCTCTGGGACGGATCTACCAAATACCAGCTTGATGCACTAGAGTCGATCGTAAAGCGGGCCAAGAGGCCCATCGGCGATGAGGCACTGGTTAAGTCAAAGCTCCAGAGCTTTGAACATCGTCGCCGAGTTGCCAGCTTATCGGTTTTTTATCGATTACATTTCGGGGAGTGTGCGATGGAATTGCATGATATAATTCCGCCCAGCCCGTTCCATCATCGGACTACCAGACGTACGGCGATGCGCCATAGGTACATGGTAGACATCCCACGCATACGCACTAAACGTTTTGAAAATACTTTTATTATGCGTACAGCTAAGGAGTGGCATTCCCTGCCGGAGTCTGTATTTCCCGACAGCTACAATCTCGGGGTCAAGTCAAGAGTGAATAGGTTATTTCTAGGCAAGCGTGTTTCACCGTCGACCACATCATCGCTTACCATCAGGTGAGATGGTGGTCAAGCGCGAGCCTACATCACATAAAAAATAATATAAAAAAAGAGATTATAGATAAGAGAGCAAGCACATTACCACATGAAAATACCGAACATTATCACCGAAACTCACATGAGAGGCTCAGGATACTATACAACCCCGAAGAGGGTTGTATAGTAGGGAGTGACCACAGACTCTTGGTGGCAGAGATGTGTCTCAAACTGAAAAGATACCACCGAGTAGTTCAACCGACACAAAGGGGACCTGATCCTGGAGAACAAAAGGCTTTCAGTGAGTGCTTCAAGACCAAATCAGTCAACTTTGCCATTAACTGTCATGATAACACCGACGACAACTGGAACAGAGTGAAAGATCTTATCCTCTCATCACGCAAAGAGAGCCAGAACAAGGCAGCCGACGCTCCGAGAAAGGTATGGATAACGGAAGAAACATGGAAGGCCATCAGAGAACGAAAGGAACTACTCAAGGACAATAATGAATCCGCGCTTGCAGACTACCGGAAAATGTCGGCAAAGGTTCAACGTCTGTGCCGCAGGGACTATAATAAATTCAGTTTGTCAGGATATAGGAAGCCAAGCGCAAAAATTTCAGACAAGGGATCTTTTCCCGAAAATCAAAAGTATCACTAGACAATTTAAAAAACTCGCGTAGGTAGGGTTCCGTACCATTATCGCAAAACACGGCAAAAAAATCACGTTTGTTTTTTGGGAGCCCCACTTAAATATGTTTTTAGTTATAGCGGCAACAGAAATACATCATCTGTGAAAATTTCAACTGTCTAGCTATCACGGTTCATGAGATACAGCCTGGTGACAGACAGACAGATAGACAGACGGACAGACAGACAGAAAGACAGACAGACAAACAGACAGACAGACAGACAGACAAACAGACAGACGGACCGCGAAGTCTTAGTAATAGGGTCCCGTTTTTACCCTTTGGGTACGGAACCCAAAAAAACCGGCAAAGTGCGAGTCGGTCTCGCGCGAGAAGGGTTCCGTGCCATTATCGCAAAAAACGGCAAAGAAATCACGTTTGTTGTATGGGAGCCCTACTTAAATATTTATTTTATTCTGTTTTTAGTATTTGTTGTTATAGCGGCAACAGAAATACATCATCTCTGAAAATTTCAACTGTGTAGCTATCACGGTTCATGAGATACAGCCTGGAGACAGACAGACAGACAGACAGACGGACCGCGAAGTCTCAGTAATAGGGTCCCGTTTTTACCCTTTGGGTACGGAACCCTAAAAAAGATATTTCGCTTTAGAATAAACAAAAGAAACCTAAAAACCTTATCACAATAGCAGCAAAATAAGAATAGTACATTCATCGTCGTCCCTGGAACGCTCCTAACAGTTGGTTCGTTTTAACAGTGCTCCAAACTTTAAATTTTAAAATTCAAAAAGTTGTACTTTTGTGAGTGTTGCCGATTGTACTAATTGGCTAATTAACGTTGCTATCGAATAAAGTGAACCGTGCTAAGCTCTAATCACTGGCTGAAAAGTTAAAGTGAAAAAACATTTCGAAAGTCGTATCAAACGGCCGCTGTCATCGTATGTTTGTCAGTGGGCCCCCGCAGCCAGCTTGCCACCCCGCTGTCGCCCGATATATGCATCACATCGCAACAACGCAGCGCTGTAACGCCAATTGACTATCGTCTACCTACCTTCGCTTTTCGCTGCTGACCACTGGATGAGAAATTCTTCGAGAGCCAAGGCTAAGTATTTATTTTGTTTCCACAAAAGCCGAGAAACGATCTACAAACTTGACTGAAATGACTACACGAAGCACATCACCTAAATCAAAGTCAACGCTTGAATCAGACCTAAATAAAGTGGCTTCTACTGAGGTCATTAATTCACCCACAAAAATATCTCAGCGAAAAAACAAAAGAACACGTTTACTTGAGGAATGCACGCGTGAGAACTTCGCCTCCTTTAAAGAAGAGATTTTGTCCATGATTAACGAAAATCGTGTTTCCCATAACAATCGTCTCGACAAATTGGAAGAGTATTTGATCTCTATTCAGGAGCAAAATAAAGTCATACAAAAATCTAATTTAGACATCGAAAACTCAGTATCGCACCTCTCGATAAATGTTAAAGCTGTCGAAGACAAAATCGATCGACTGGAACATGAGCGTAAACAAATACAATTGCGGATATCGGTTTTGGAAGAAAAAATTGACTCACATGAAATCAATAGTCTGAAAACGTTTGTGGAGGTTAGAAATGTCCCCAAACAAAAGCAAGAGAGGAAGCCGGATTTGTTTGGTTACGTCATGAATCTATCCAAGTCCGTGAATAACCCGGATTTGTCTAAAAACGACATAAGAGATGTGGTTCGTATGCCATCAAAAAAAGACTCAAGCAGTGCCTCAGTTGCAATTGAGTTCACCAACACGATTGCCAAACAATCTTTTTTAGAAGCGGTAAAAAAACACAACCAGTCTAAACTGTTACCTAACCAACTCAACTCCAACGATATGGGCATACACACGATAAAACAAAAGATCTACATCTCGGAACTACTCACTGCTAAAATGAAGCGCCTCCTATTCCTTACGCGAGACTTCGCAAAAACAGCTGATTATAAGTTTGTGTGGACCTCGAATGGGCAGATCTATATTCGCAAAGTTGAAGGGAAACCTTACATCCGAGTCAAGAACGAAGCTCACTTAAATGAAATAAAGAGTAACGATAAATGACTAGTCCTAACGCTAATACCTAACTTCTGCTTGTTTAACCTTGCATCCCTAATATTATTTTTATTATTTTATACATATAATGCATGCTTAATGTTAATTAATGAATATTTTTGTACAACTATGAAATCTGACATTGTTACGGTACTCCTAACACAATCTAAACAAACACCATACATACTAAACACCTACCCATTCACCACGATCACTGCTCACACTATTACAATACTTCTGCACTTAAAACATAACTCACCTTCTAAAATAAACACAGCACCACCAAATGATAACCTGTTCAACTTCAATTGTTTACTGCACAAAACTGTTTTAATCTCACTCTCTACTCAAACGATATTGCACACTACAACACTATTCACACTCTTAATCACCATAGTTATAACAGACACGTTTTCGACCTTAATAATCATAATAAATAATACGCTACATGGCCACAACACAAATCTTACGGCAAATAATTACGTAACTGGTAGGACTGGAGGATTATATACGGTAACGTCACACACAGCTACGCTTACAAAACTGACTCCTTATAATCTTATAATTTATACCACCTACCCACACTTTGACGGTTCGCATTTTCTAAACGTAAACACGCAGATACCCGCACTCCCGATTTTTTTCGTGCGTATACATATACATATGCGTTCACAACTCATTGTTTCTTTTGTAATACATGTTATTCTAAATGGCTAACATAAACATAGAACTTGATGACTTAACTGTATCGGAGTCTGTGGTCTGTGATGTTTTAGATTGTTATAGCCTTATTTCAGGCAGTAAAACAAACATTAAAATACTTACGCAGAATATACGAAGTATTTCTCGTAACTTTGATGAACTTATTGTCCTCTTGCACTCACTAAAGATGGAATGTGACGTTATAATCCTCACTGAATGCTGGTTATCATGCAATCTTACTATTCCTAACCTACCTGGCTACAAGTCTCATACAACACAGTACTATAGGAACCAAAACGATGGAATAGTAATCTATTATAAAGAATCACTTAATGTTGACGTAATTGAACCACCTTTTTCCGAAAGCAACTGTCTGATTCTAAAAATAAATAATGACACAGCTATAGTAGCATTGTATCGGTCACCGTCATACAACAATTTAACTCCTTTTTTAGCTTCCCTCAGTACTACTTTATCGAACCTGAAAAACATAAAATCAGCCGCCATAATAGGAGACATTAATATAGACATCTCATTACAATCACACGATGCCAAAGCACCCGAATACTTAAATACGACAGCCTTTCAGGGATTCTTACCAGCTCATAATTTTCCTACCAGGCATGGTAAAACTTGTCTCGATCACATTCTTCTTAAAACTAAGCTTAAATCTCAAACCTTCGTCTTAAATTCCACCATTACGGACCACAATGCGGTGTTACTCTGTATCTACCAAGCCCACAAAGAAAATCTTCCACCATCTCATGTATCTAAATTTAACGTTGATGCAATCCGTGAACAGCTGAATAACACAGACTTCAATTTTATTGGAGAAACAGATGATCCTAATCAGGCCATGGATAAATTTGTTAAGACGTTACAAGAAATTATAACTAAAAACACCACTAATGTTAAAATTCCTCGGAAGAAACGCATTATTAGACCCTGGATCACTCCAGGATTGCTCAAATGCATACAAAATAGGGATCGACTGCACAAAAACTCACAAATCACACCAGATAATCAAACCCTAAAATTAACATACACCAGGTACAGAAATTTCTGTAATGATTTATTGAAAAGACTTAAAAGACAACACGATAAGAATGAATTGGACAAAAATTGTAATAACAATAAAAAACTCTGGGAAGTTATCAAAAACATAACAAACACAAATAAAACTAAATCAGTTGCCACCGACCTTCTTGGTGATTCCCCTCAAACATCAGTGAACCAGGCTAATGATTACTTTGCTAGTGTTGGAAGTTCCCTGGCCAATAAACTTCTAAACTGTCCATCAATGGCTCAAAATCCTTTTGACGCTCCCGCCTCAAACCATTCGACCAGTAACTCTTTTGTACTACTAGACACTGATGAAAACGAGATCCTGTCACTTATAAAGGGCTTAAAATGTTCTAGTGCAGTCGGACATGATAAAATATCCAATAGATTACTTAAAGATATAAAGGATTTCATTGTCCCATCCCTAACCCATTTATTCAATCGTTGCCTTAGTCGAGGTGTCTTCCCAGACGTACTTAAAAAAGCTATCATTATCCCTATCCACAAGGTGGGTGACAGACACCGTGCCTGTAATTATAGACCAATTGCTATACTACCTGCTATTTCTAAGATTCTGGAAAGAATAATTAATAGTAGACTTGTTAAATATCTTGAAAGTAACAATTTGCTTTCCTCTTGCCAATTTGGTTTCCGTTCTGGGAGGTCAACAGAGGATGCGGTGCATAATCTTACTGACCATATTATTAAGAGACTTGATTATGGGAACAAAGCACTTGCCATCTTCCTTGACCTTGCCAAGGCGTTTGATACGGTGTCTGTCCCGCGTCTTCTAGCTAAATTGGAGCGCCTTGGAATAAGGGGGTTGCAGCTAAAACTGTTTCAGGACTATCTGAGTGGTCGTAGACAGTGCCTGAGGGTGGATTCCCACATTAGCACTGATCTTCCTGTCACTTTTGGTGTCCCACAAGGCTCTGTGCTGGGACCTACACTTTTCTTAGTGTACCTCAATGACCTCTGTGAACTAAAGCTGGAGCAGGGTATCATTATTTCCTATGCTGACGACACAGCCTTGCTATTTTCTGCTAATAATTGGGAGGACACCTTCACGTTGGCACAGAATGGTTTCAACAGGGTTTCAGACTGGCTGAAACAAAATGTTCTCACCCTGAACTCAGGCAAAACTATGTACATGCCCTTTTATACAAGAAGTCCTTATAAACCCCCCATAGAACTTACCCTTAAATCTCACTCTATTCATCCCCACCCAACAAATGCCACAACATGTAATTGCCCTTGTCTGACCAGGCAATCGGAGGTTAAATATTTGGGTGTCATACTGGACTCATCGCTGAACTTCAGTGCACATCTATCATTACTCCAATCCAGACTGAGAAAACTCATCTATGTGTTTAAGAATTTACGGTGTGTGGCAGATATTTTTATTTTGAAAAAGGTTTACAGGGCACTTTGTCAATCGCTTCTAACTTACTGCATTTCATGTTGGGGCGGAGCTGCCAAAACCACTCTGCTTCCACTTGAAATAGCACAACGGGCAATTCTAAAAGTTAGCTCCTTCCGACCCATAGATTACCCCACACATCTTTTATACCAGTCATGGAACCTACCGACCGTACGCCAACTCTACATCATAACTACAATCCTAAAGCAACACTCCCTTACCCTTCTTGACAGGAATATTCTTCATAAGCGACGTCGAAATGCTGTAGTTCCCCAGTCCTTTCAATTTAAACATTCATTTACAAATAGGTTTTTCTGCTTTAGTGGTCCTTTTCTATACAATAAATTAAATACTAATCTTAATATCTATACCTTAAGTAAACGTGAATGCAAAACCAAACTGTTGAACTTCCTAATTACCTGTGATTATGAAACTACAGAAGAACTTCTTAAAACATTAAGATGAAGTTTAACTATTAAACACACCAAACAAAAACACACAACACTCATTCAAACACATTCAACCCAAGCACACCACACACAACACTCACTCTTTTTTGTTGTAAAATGTTATTTTGCTTTGAAATTATATAATATTATGTAAACGTAACCACTGTTGTATTGTTCATATTGTCGGGCAGGTGAACTGCGTCCTGAAATACAGGCTCGGCCTAGCTCAGGCGCAGTTGCTCATTTTTATTTTTGACATATATGTAATGACCTTAAAAAAAAAATTAAACATAATGTTCAAAATTGTACAATTTTATGGAGAAATAAATATAATTTAATTTATAATTTAATTTATAATTTATATGTAATCTCACGCCTGTTTTCCACGAAGCCCTTGTGTCTTGGCGCTTTCACTTGTCCATAACTCCTAAGATATTCATTTAAAATATGAAATGGTGTAAACTGTGTAAAGTATAATCATAATATGTTCAAGAAATGCGTAATGTAACTAACGTATTTAAGTTGATAAGGATTAATACTTTATTCGTCCAAATAGCTTTCCAATTACAGCATTGTACATTCAGTAATAGCTGTTACCTGACCCACCCTAAAAAAAACGGCCAAGTGCGTATCGGGCCACGCGCAGTAATAGGGTTCCGAAGTTGCATAATAATGCGGACTAAAAAGAGGGTTTTGTTGTTGTTACATGAACATTAGAACGGTTTCAGCGGCTCACAAAGTCTAAAAACGGGCCCACATAGGATTTTTTAATCTATATTCTCGCGTTTGACCACTATCTCGCCTTATGGTAAGCGATGATGTGGTCTACGGTGAAGCACGCTCGCCTAGATGTAATCTATTCACTCTTGACTTAAACTAAATAAGGACTAACTGGTAACTGAAGAAGAAGTTACAAAATCCAACTTCGCACCTGAAATTAGAAAAATATTATCTATTTGAGTACCACCGCGGGTGCGAATTGCTAAAGGAGCCGATACGAGCGTGCGTTAGAGCCACTGGGAATGGTATAGTTCGTTCCTGGATCCTTGCGTGCACGCTTCTTGTTTATTTCTCTTTCGGAATTAGAAAAATATCGTATGTACTCACCTCTAATCTCCTCTAATATCGCAGATTAGAGGTGAATCCTCTAATCTGCGGTATTCACTATTT
This sequence comes from Anorthoa munda, assembly GCA_945859665.1. Lineage (NCBI taxonomy): Eukaryota > Metazoa > Arthropoda > Insecta > Lepidoptera > Noctuidae > Anorthoa > Anorthoa munda. Next base: position 13,768,700 of record OX243911.1, on the reverse strand, counting down.
CATTCTGGAAAGTTTTACGCTACTCAATTAGTGATGAAGTCGGGTGGAATATTGACTTTATAGAAGGATATCGACAAAATAAAATAAGTAATTTGCTTGGAAATCGAATCTAATTTGACTTTACTTTTACGTTTTAATTACAACATATCGAAAATACTTCTGCACTAACACAAAATAGACTCCACCGCGCGCATGTGCCGTATGGACTACGTTCTGGTACTGCCAACGACTCCGGCCACTCTAATGCGTTATTCGAGCTTAAACATTATTAATTTAGAAATCATTATTATTAAGGATATTATGATTTTATTTTTGTATATTTTTACATGGTTCATAAGTATATATTTACTATCTGTTTTACACAGCTAACAACGTTATTTAAGTAATTTTTCAATGGCATTTGTACAAAAATTTTACTGTGCCAAGTGCATTTTATAAGTTGGTCGACTATTACTCGTAAACTTGTAAAGCCTGTTATGATTTCATTTTTGTATATTTTTACATGGTTCGTAAGCATTATATTTCCTCTGTTTTACACAGCAATCAACTTTATTTAAGTAATTTTTCAATGGCATTTGTACAAAATTTTTACTGTTCCAAGTACATTTTATAAGTTGGTCGACTATTACTCGTAAACTTGTAAAGCCTTGTTATCCGTGATAATTTTCCTTTTAATTTCGTTATATTTACTACTGCCGTGAATTTTTTCACATAGCCAAGAGCAACCATTTCGCTGGCAGGGGGGGGAGGACACTTGACTCTAACATAAATTTGCAACTTAAAGCTTAATTTTACGCAAACGAATATCTGAATCGAAAACTGGTTTTGAATGGCCTATCCAACGATACCCCATATCATGGGATAGATGGGGGAAAAAAAATGCATACCCACTTTACGTCTATGGGAGGTACCCGAAAAAAAAATATTTTTCATGATTTTATGTTACCATTTTGTCGGAATTATTAATATGTATATCCATGACAAATTATAGCTTTCTAGTACTTAGATTCTCTGAGCTAAGGTGCGGACGGACAGACGGACAGAAACTATAAGGGTTCCTTGTTGACTTCGGAACCCTAACAAAGGAATTTGAACTCTCCGTCTATACCATTAAGGATTTTTTAATATGCATGAGTTTATCAGACTAGCGCTACTCGATGAACAAATACAATAATAATACAGATACGTAAATTTGATCTTTAAAACTTTAGCGTTAGGATATTTGTAACTATTTGATTTTGATTTTATGTTCTAAGACTAAGTTATATAGTATTGTAATATAATTAGTGCCATTGCTACTAATAGCTTATTTTAACGATTATATTCAAGTAGATCTGGTCTCGTGGTTCGTGTATATGTCTGAGACGAACAAGATGCGAGTTCAAATCCAGCGTCGAGAATATTATTGTTTTGCTTTCAATTTAGAATCTATTCAATAATAAGTATTTCTTACATTATATAAATTGGTAATATCTTCGGCTAACTTGTGAATTGTGATTAGTTGAAAGAGTGGGTAGTTGAAAGACAAATATGCGTATTCATTATAGAACTGATAGTCAAATTTTAGTAAGGTTAAGGGTTGGAAAATAAACATGATAGCCCGGTCAAAATAGACACTGACCATTTACAGGCACGTAAGGGATACCACTCTAATGAAAGCTTGAAAAGTCCCCATTGATACCGTGTGTGCAAAAAAAAATTATCATGTCAAAGTTCGCAAAAATGGATCTATGTAATATTGTTGGAATTGCACAATATTCACATATGTTACTCTATGTGGACTTCTAAACACGTGTGCCAATTTCATAAGCGTTTGTTTGTATGTATGTTTGTCCACCAGTCATGGATTTGTCAATAGGCCGTATAGGCCGCGGCCTAGGGGCGGCAGCATCCTAGGGAAGGCAGATTATAGAGGAGGCTCACTCGATTTCAGAGGATAAAAGTCAAACAAATTTCCCCGAGATTAGAATTGCTATATGTCATCTGCGTATCCTACCGAGTATAGACTGCTAACGTTGAGCACTGCAATGAGCTCATTCACGACAAAATTCCAAAGAAGTGGTGACAGCACCCCACCCTGTGGGCCGCCCGTACTCACGATTCCACATGCGGTAGTTTTCACTCATGAATAGGGATAGGTATAGTTTTGATCGATGAATATAGATTTTTTGGTTCATAGAACTTAAGCAAAATAGGTTTATTTTCATGGACTTCAGGGTCTTTCATAAAGAAAATGGTCTTGAAAATAATGGTTTTGGCCATGGCCTTGCGGTGGACAAGCGGCTATAGTAAATGTAAGTGTCGCTACATCGGGCCGTCATTACATTCTCGTTGACGTCCCGGTGATAGCGGCGGTGGACAAACGCACTATTGACTACTATTACAATAATATACTTGAACTATAGCTTTACTATGCACTCAATGCATATTGTCTAAAGGTACGACCGATGCGATGCACGGAGTTGTTCCTTTAGTAGGCACTTACCTTACAGAATCCGTAACAGCCTTGAAAACCCACATTCTAAATGATGTTGTTCCGGGTCGTCTTCCAATTAGGTATCACAAAATTGTCTCTAAAACCCTATCAATATTCAATCTAAAATTGCTCGAAAATGAATGTCAATCAACATAAAAAGTAAATTAGGTACTGGCATAACAATCAAAGAGGTTTTATTAATGTAGGTACAAGCGCGTATAAAAGGAGAGGGGAAGAACGCATTAATAAAACTGGCCAAGGTGCGCGTGTCCGACTCGGACACGCGCACCGAGGCGTAGCTAGGTAACCAAAAGCTCTGGTGTAAATAAAAACTGGGGCCATAACTGAACTGTTTAGATTTGAGCAATTCAAAATATAAAAATATCTACTTTAGGTACCTACACTATAAATAGGTACTATAAGTTTATCATCACCTCTTTACGTGCACTGTTTGGCGCAGCAAAGCTACTACATTTCTGCAGCCTTGGATATAGGGAGGAGTAAGCTGGGCCACCAGCCTCGGGCGTCACTTTCAGGAGGCGCCAATATCATAATATAATATGTTTGAAAAAAGAAAATAACTTGTTTCACAAAGCGCCTAACGACCATCGCACGTTGCTCTTTAAAACTGTTTGTTTTTGAGCATACTTATCATTAAGATGATCTATGAGTGTTCGTAGTCGCAGCGACAAAATGACAAATTTCTTCATTTCAGTTTAGCAGATAATTAGTGTATGACTTCGTGTAATTGTGTATGGTAAGTACCTACATATTTGTGCATCCAACCATTGGGGAACTATTCAACAATAACTGTTTCCGCTGGAACTACGTCATCCTAGCGGACCTTTTTATCCTATGGACGAACAAGAAAAAAAAATACATTTAATAAAGTGTTTAACGAGAGGTAAATGTGTATGTTTTTTTGGAGGCCGAGTCACACACGTCCGTTGGAGAGTATACCCTTTGATTCCCTACACGTGGTCCCCGGGTGGTGCAAATCAGGTGACACTAACTGGTGGTAGGTCTGGTGGTAAGGCTTGTGACCACCCACCGGGCAAAGACGTACCGCCAAGCGGCCTAGCCGTTTTCCGGTTACGATGCTCGGTGTAGCCAACTAGAGGAGTTGGGTCGAGACAGCTGTTCCACTGCAGGCAGACCAGTCTGACACGCGCTGTTATGGGCATATCGGGAGACTAGTCGCGGAGGGTTGCGGGATCCGAGGCACGGTGCGCCGTAGGTAGTTGGGGGGCCCAAGGAGTGTGCCAGCCACACATGAAAAGCTGCCCCGCCAACTGTAGAAAAATCCCGGAAAGCACCATCGTGCTGGTTGGGACCAGATGGGGAGGGCCCGATGGACATTCCGGGGGAGCTCGGGCGTCCCCGCCAGTCTTCGGACTAGTGCCCCAATGATGACGTCCTTTCAGTGCGTGTCTGTAGGTTAGCAGCGTGGAACCTCGTCTCACTTCCTACTCCTCTCCTCCTTTCACTCTTCTAAAACGAAAATGCCAAGGAAAAGAATACACGATTTAAACAGCGGCTGCACCCCCTCCCCCATAAAGTGTACCTCACCAACATTAGAGGTCTGCACTCAAATCTCTCTGCAGTCCACTACCACCTGGAGGCCGAGAAACCAGCGCTTTTTTCCTTACGGAGACGCAGATAGCGAGTCCGTCAGACGTGTCGTACTGATCTTACCCAGGGTTTACCCTGGAGCACATGGATAAACCGCGCGCGGGTGTGTGTATGTACGCCCGTGACGACACTTGCTATCGGCGTCTCCGTAACCTTGAGGACTCCAGATTTTCAACGCTGTGGGCTCTAGTGGTCACAAGTCCGGATAAAATTATATACGCCTGGGTCTACCGCTCGCACAGTGGAGATCGGGAGACAACCAGGCTCTCAGTGACGCGGCTGATGCGGCACAGGAGCGGTACCCTTCCGCCCAATTAGTGTTACTGGAGGACTTTAATGCCCACCAACAAGAGTGGCTCTTCCCATACCATGACCATGCTGGACAGGAGATGCGTAAGCTTTTGCTTGCACTTAACCTTACCCAGCTGGTCCAGGGGGCAACGAGTATGCCGGATGTTGATTCGCACACGGCCAATTGCTTGGACCTTCTGCTGACAACAGAACGAGACCGGTACTCTGTGTCGATAACTTCACCTTTGGGTAGTTCCGACCATTGTCTGGTGAAGTCTGTGACCGTCTACTCCCCACCCGATCCCAGCCCAAGAGGCACCCGGCGGGTTTGGCGCTACAGGTTAGCAGATTGGGATGGCATGCGATACGCTTTTCTTCGGATGATTCTTCGGCGTGCGCGGACGCAGCGACGGATGTGTTGCGTCAGGGAATGAAGTACTATATTCCGTTCTCTGACGTCACAATGTCCAGTATTGACCGGCCATGGTTTGGTGCCGAATGTTATCGCGCCGACGCGCTTAAACATGAGGCTTACCTGGCATGGGTCGACGCTCGATCGAGCAAAGCGGGTGACGTGGGTCAGAAGAAGAAGGCCTTCACAGGGCTGCCAAGTCATGAAAGATGGTGTTACGAAAGGCTCGGTTCGACCACATTGGCCAAATAGGGAACAAACTTGCTTCTTACCCAGCAGGTCGAAAAGCGTTTTGGTTCCTGGCTAAGTCGGTCGAGTCGAACTTCAGCCGACCCTCACTACCACCACTGCTGAAACCCGACGGGTCGCTGGCCCACTCCACTAAGGAGAAGGCAAATTTATTTACCTCTCTTTATGCGAATCTTCACGTCTGTATCCTGGTGACGCGTGGCCCCTCCTTATCCTGAAGGATGCGAGACGAGTATGTCGGACATTCGCATCCATCAAAAGGATGTCCGTAGGGTACTGCGCAACCTCGACGTGAACAAGGCTAGCAGCCCTGACGGAATACCAGCAATAGTTCTCAGAATCTGTGCGCCTGAGCTGTCTCCGATCTTGACACGCCTATTCCGCCTTTCTTATGAGACTGGAAAAGTGCCGAATGCTTGGAAGCTAGCTAACGTACAACCAATGCCCAAGAAGGGTAGTCGAGCTGACCCGGCCAACTACAGACCCATCTCTGTAACGTCCATACTCTGTAAGAGTATGGAACGCGTGCTTAATAGCAAGCTCCTGGCATACCTAGAAGCTAACGACATCCTTAGTGACCGCCAATACGGATTCCGCTGAAATCGGTCTACTGGGGATCTTCTAGCGTATGCCATTCACATATGGAGTGAGGCCATCGAGAGACACAGGGAAGCGCTTGCCGTCTCCCTCGCCATCTCGAAGGCTTTTGATAGGGTCTGTTACGAAAGCCTTATTGGTAAACTTCCTTCATTCGGTCTGCCCGGTGGTCTGTGTTTGGATTGCAGACTTCCTGAGGGATCGATCCATTCGAGTGGTTATCGATGGCTGCTCATCGGACCAATTGGATATCAATGCCGGGGTCCCTCAGGGATCGGTACTCTCAGCAACATTATTCTTGCTGCACATGAAAAATCTGCTAAAACCTTTGGGTATCCAGACGACCATACTGTTGCTGAGAGATACTTGTCCAACGCACGGGCTACCGGGCCGCAGATCCGGTTTCTCCGTGAGGCCATGGTGGAGCGTTTGAGCCTGTCCTTGCAGGCAGCCGAAAGGGGCTATCTGGTCAGGTTTAATGCTGCTAAAACGATCATGCATGGAGTACTGTTCTCATCTCTGGGACGGATCTGCCAAATACCAGCTTGAAGCACTAGAGTCGATCGAAAAGCGGGCCAAGAGGCTCATCGGCGATGAGGCATTGGTCAAGTAAACGCTCCAGAGTCTTGAATATCGTCGCCGAGTTGCTAGTTTGTCGGTTTTTTATCGGTTACATTTGGGGGAGTGTGCGATAGAATTGCACGATCTAATTCCACCTAGCCCGTTTCGTCATCGGACTACCAGACGTACGGCGATGCGCCATCTATACATGGTGAACATCCCACCCATACGCACAAAACTTTTGGGAACACTTTTATTATGCGTACAGCTAAGGAGTGGAATTCCCTGCCGGAGTCTGTGTTTCCAGACAGCTACCATCTCGGGGTCAAGTCAAGAGTGAATAGGTTATTTCTAGGCAAGCGTGTTTCACCGTCGACCACATCATCGCTTACCATCAGGTGAGATAGTGGTCAAGCGCGAGCCTATTGAATATATAAAAAAAAAAGTTTAAATGAAATTTATGTTTCATAAAACTGCGGCAATAATCAAGTTTCCGCTGCGTTGACATTTGGCTATTTGATAAAACCCCGCTCCGTATATATAAGTTTCTCTGTGGTCAGCTCTATATACTGGTCGCGCGCTTTTTTGTAGCCATTCAAAATACGTAGTATCTCTGAGTAGACTGTGCATTCAAACTTGGTGGGGTATCTCTAAGTAGACTGTGCATTCAAACTTGGTGGGTTTATCCATGTATTGTGGTTGTTCTGGTACCTATTTTTATTATAACTCTATAATTATTTAGCGTAATGAGCTGAAATTTTACATGTGAATAGTTATAATTATCGGAAAATGTTTTATTTTGCTCATAAATTGTACAAATATGTGGATATCTCTAACTATTCTCAATCTCATTTTTCTTTTATTTTTTTCTCTTCTTTTAACTAGACTTTTTACAATGGTTTTCAATCATCTTTATAACCCTTTGCTAAGAATAGTTACAGCACTGATAATTACATTTGTGCCACATGATTAATTTAGTCTTGTTATACATTTATTTTTATTTTTTTACCATTGTATAGATGCTTTTACCGATTGTTTTGTGAATGTGTGAACATTGTAGGCCTTCTAGATTTCTAGACGCTTGATAACATTTGATAACTTTTTATCTCGTTTTACTTTTTTTTTAGTTTCTAACGTCTTATTGTCGGGCCTACGTTGTCCCCCCATATCTAAGTAATGCTGTAACATGGAAATATTGTAAAACCAAACCATATTTTTAAAAGAGTAACCATGGCGTTTCTTGCCGGTTCTTCTCCAGGAAACGACCAACCCGAACCGTGCGCCTTTTGTCGACGTTTTATAAGTGCCCATGTAGGCCTATGTAAAATAAAAATAAATGATTTTGATTCTTTCCATTAAAAAAAAGTTAATAAAAAAAATTAAAAAACCCGACTGTTTAAAAAGCGAACTAAAAAGATGTAAACAAGAAGAAAATCATGCTGTGCAGTCGGAGGATACATGTTCGCGAGCTGGCTGACCAAAACCAGATGTATCCTGCGACTGCACAGCATGATTTTCTTCTTGTTTACATCTTTTTAGTTCGCTTTTTAAACAGTCGGGTTTTTTTAATTTTTTAATTAACTTTTTTTATTTATAACTTTTTAGTTCTTTTTTTAGAATTTTAACATATAAGTGTTATATATTTTTGAAATCAGCTTTTAAAGCCCTTTATTTTGATACCCCACACGATAGAGTTGGAAGGAAAAAATAAGTTTTTCCCCCACAAAATGGCGCCCAAAATCCGCCATTTATCTATTTTCCAATTTTAATGTAGCCATAGTGACACTCGCAGGTTTAAGACAAATCGATTGACGTAAGAACCATCAAAATCGGCCAACGCGTTTGGTCTCTAGAACGCCACATAGGAACAAACATACATACATAGACTGATAAACACATTACCCTCCTTCGGCAGTCGGGTAAAAAGTCCACAATCGGATGTCATACAATATAGGTAGTGATCCAGTCGTATCTGCGTCGAAAAATGGATTCTGTTTGACAATCGCAAACGCTCTGCAGTAAGTTGGTTGTATCCAGGTTCAGCAACTAAACGCGCGGGTACAATCCGGACCTAATATTTGTTAGCTTAAATATCAACACCCAGACCAAAAAGACTATGTGTCGCCCAATCCCCCGAACGCAACAAAGGCCGATCGTCTGCACTGTACAGTCAGTCGTTCGCCCTGTGTCCATTGCCATTCAAACGCCGATTCAACAACCTTAAAGCTGACTGGGAACAATTTTCGAAATCTGTGGACGAAGAACTACATAACATCCCGCTTTCTCCACAAATTTACGACAAATTCGTGGGTGTAGTTTCGGTTATATCCCGAAAATGTATCTCCCGAGGATGTCGTACTTCGTACATTCCTGGCATATCCCAAGAATCTGGTGAACCCCTACAAGCTTACGAACGTCTCTACGACAACGACCCTTTTTCGGAAGAGACAGTTGAAGCTGGAGAAAAATTGCTGGCACAGATAAGTGAGCGACGCCAGGAAAAATGGATGGACACCGTCACCAGTATCGACAAGACCCACAATAGTAAAAAAGCTTGGAATACTATTCGCAAGCTTACTAGTGAAGCACCTCCAGCTCATTCACCTAGCTCAGTTACGGCTAACCAAGTGGCTCATCAACTCCTTAACGGAAAACCCGCAAAACACCTTGCCAGAACGCCCAAAACTAGTATACCCTGTTCACCCTCTAAGTCCGTATGCGATGCGACCCATTCAAACTGACGGACATCATCTCAGCTATTCGACAGCTGAGCTGGGGTAAGGCCTTTGGGGTGGATGATATATCGGTGGAACAAATTAAGCACTTCGGTCCGGTATCCATCTCGTGGTTGCTGCAACTTTTTAACAACTGTTTGGAAACAGCAAATATACCTCGTCTTTGGAGGAAATCAAAGATTATTGCTGTACCCAAGCCAGGAAAACCACATGACGACCCAAAAAACTTCCGCCCTATATCCCTCCTCTGTCACACCTACAAACTTTTTGAAAGGCTACTGTTGGCTCGTCTCACAGACCTCGTTGATCCAAAACTTATTCCAGAGCATGCTGGATTTAGACCTGGAAAATCTTGCTGTGGCCAGGTCATCAGCCTCACACAACATACCGATCTCTGTCTCAAAACATCAACAGATTTGAATGGCTAGACACTAATTATCGTAATAAGTGGATCGGAAGAGGTGGACCCATACCGGGGCCAGCTAGAAGTCCAGACCTGACCCCATGGATTTTTAGGGATCCGTACTCAAAGGGTACGGAACCCTAAAAATCTCTACTCTAACTCTATCTCATGAACCGTTATAGTTAGACAGTTAAAATTTTCACAGATGATATATTTCTGTTGGCGCTATAACAAATACTAAAAACAGAATAAAATAAATATTTAAGTGGGGCTCCCATACAACAAACGTAATTTTTTTGATGTTTTTTGCGATAATGGTACGGAACCCTTCGTGCGCGAGTCCGACTCACACTTGGCCGGTTTTTATGTGTGGAGACACATGAAGAGTTTGGTGTACAACGAACCTACCTTGCCGACTCGTAGTCACCGAGTTTATGCTTCAAGGAAATGTCCCAATGATATTTAACCATCTACAAGGTTTTTATTGGCAGGAAATAATAATAATAATAATTTTGTTTATTTTATTTTTATAGAAAAATATTTAAAAATGTAAAACCATGTAAATAAAATGAATAAATGGAATAATTTATCAGTTTGGTCGAATCTTTTTTTTTTATAATAATTTCCTTTTGATTGAATAATACTGTTAATAATTTTAGTATGGTTACGTAGTTTTTATTTATATTCGGCTTATAAATAATTGCGAGTGCCAACTTTCACAAACGTTGTTGGTTCTGTGACTTCTGTGCCTTTGACCACTATATTCCAGTCGGCGATATATTGTTCATCATTTAGCCATTGTCGGGCCATGTATGTTATAAACTGTTTCATCTTTTTCCCGCTAAATTAAATAGATTCTGTTTTTATGTACTCCCATCCGTTTTTAACAAGTTCTAAAGGAATTAGCGGCAATGCCATACAATTCTTTTTCAATACAGTTGTTAAACATGGCGTACTTTCAGATGCTATAATTATGATTCGAAAATTAAATATTATGCATAGGCATCTTTCTGTGAGCTCGATCATTAGTTTTGCAGTTTAGTTTTAAATTTATAAGTCAGTTTAAAAAGAGTTTTCATACATAGAATAAAATGGGATAGATTTTATACGAGGATAAATGCATGATTCCGTATGTTTTAGCATTGAACTCTCAAGACTTTTTAATGGTTGTTTAATAAATTTAATTACCAGTTTTAATTTAATTATTTTCACATCAACATTTGTCCAAAATCGAATAGGCTGACCCAATGGGATGTGGCTATAACTAATTTAGCGAACTTTTTGTTATCGCGACTTCGGTGAACATCACTAATTTAGATAACTTTCCCGCGCTTTCTTTTCGGTGGTTATTTTTTGCCTAGGGTATGCCTACACGTGCGGAGTGATTCTATTCTGTCGCAGGCATAGACAATGATGACAGAAATTCATTCAAATATCCGGCAACACCGATATTCACTTCTTGAAGATTTTTCAAAGTCGCGGCGTTCTAGGGATGTCGGAAATGCAAAAATATATCGATATATCGATGTATCGATATTTATTAAAATATCAATATCGACCTCGATATATCGAGAGAAAAATATCGATATATCGATATATCGGTCCAATTTTTAAACATTATCGGTTTTAAAATAATAATGTATTTAGTTATAATAGACAATACAGTAATTTGCCGTTCGTTCCTATCTTTTACGGCTTTGAATTCTGTTAAATATTCTGCTAATAAATTAAATTTGGTAAAAAATATCGTTTTTGATACGTTTTTCGATATTGAATATTTTGTATCGATATATCGATGTATCGGATAAAAATATATCGGCTAAAAATATCGATATATCGAACCAGAAATATCGATATATCGATATATCGATATTTTTTCAACCAGCCTAGCGTTCAGTACGCGTCCCGGACTGTACTAAGCGTGCACGCTGCCCAATTTTGGTGCCAATTTTTTTCCCAAATTTATATTGTGAGTGAGTGTGTGGCTAGGAAATACCATGGAACGGTAAGTGATGAACAGTTTTTACCAGCGGCATTGTGTGTTTGACCTAAATTCCATCAGAAAAAAGTATTTCAACGAAAATAGCCCTCCATTGTTTCGCTGCGCCGGCCGTTGACCGTTTTTTTCTCGGCATGTTTTGTTTTGTGATTTTGCAAATTTCTTATCAAACTGCAATTGTTTTCATTCCTACACTAATTAGTAACGCCTCTGAAACCGCCAATTAAAGTGATAACGCCGGTACTTTGATTTAAGTAGAAAACAAAAACATCCGACCCCAAAGTACCTGATTTATCGTGACGTCACAAACCGTTTTTCTGTGACGTTGAAACACTGGATGTGGCATATGGATTTTAGTACCTGTTATATTTTTAGGAGACTGTTTTTGTTGTGGGTCGTTTTTTTTTGCTTTCGTACTACTTTTGGAATTGAGGTTTTTTTTTTATTATTATGTCCTTTATTGTTTTTTTTTCTTATTTACTACATTTTTAAATATTTTTATTAAATAAATTACAAAAAAAAATATTTAAAAATATAAAAAATAGGTAATAATAATTATAATAAAAGATACATATATATACACATATATATATACATATTCCATTCTTACCGCCGGGTGAATCTATCCGTCACATTATCTCCGGTTGTTCTAGTCTGGCTAACGGAGACTATTTGCATAGACACAACCTTGTAGCCAGGATTATCCATCAGCAACTTGCTCTTAAATACAATCTTGTGGAATCGGAAGTGCCTTACTATAAGTATGTGCCCGACCCAGTTCTCGAAAATGGCAATGTCACGTTGTATTGGGATCGGTCTATCATCACTGACAGGACTATTGTTGCCAATAAACCTGACATAGTGGTGATAGACCGACCAGAGCGTCGCGCAATGATTGTTGATATAGCGGTCCCCCATGACGAGAACCTCGTGAAGGCTGAGAGAGATAAGAAAAGCAAGTATCTTGATCTGGCTCGCGAGGTTGTCGACATGTGGGATGTGAATACAGCAGTCATTGTGCCGATAGTCGTGACGGCCAATGGTATAATAGCCAAGAGCCTCGACGAACATCTGAGGAGGCTCTCGTTGGGCAGCTGGATCAAGGGCTTGATCCAGAAAGCGGTACTCCTGGACACGGCGCGTATAGTCAGGAGGTTCCTCTCTCAGGAGCCCTGACCACCGGTAGCTTGGACCCTGTTCCCGATACCGGTGGGCTACTATTTTTGTATTTTTAAATGTTTTTATTATCATTTTTTATATAGAATAATATTTAAAAATGTAAAAATATGTATATAAAATAAATAAATGCAATTATAATAATAATTTTTTTTTTTTTTTTTTTTGAGTCCCTCTTTCATCTGCATTTGTCTGGCATGTTTTTAGGTGACTGGTTTTTCCTATTGGTTTGTCTGGTTCTGTGCGCATTTTGATTCTGCTTTTTTTTTGCATGCCTTCGCCAGAGCGCGGGAGGGGGCGCGGGCGCGCGTCGCCTGATGCGCCACCACCAGCTTCACCGCCATCTTCACCTGAGCGCGGGCGCGGGCGCGCCTCGCCTGATACGCCACCACCAGCTTCACCGCCATCTTCGCCTGAGCGCGAGCGGGGGCGCGGGCGCGCGTCGCCTGATGCGCCACCACCAGCTTCCCCGCATTCTTCGCCGCCATCCGCCGATGTCTCATTGTTCAGTTTTAATTTAGTCATTTCGAGTCATGAGTGCAAGTACGCACAGTTCGAGTTCAGGTGCGCACAGTACTGCGTGTCGCATCCATTTTACCGTAGATCTTTGTATGTGTTTTTTCGTAAAATTGATCATCTTGCTGATTGTTTTTTGTAATGTTTTTCTTAGGCAACATGCCTTTGATTTGTGTATTTTCATTAGTAAATATCATCATCATGTACACTGTGAAATAATATTTCAAAGAAATACAATAGTAGTTGCTCTGTGTCCAAATTACGAAAGGGTCTTTTTTAGCGGTCATTTTCAAGTGTTTGCATTGTGACTCATTGTTCGTAAACTAAACAATTCTAACATCTAAGCCTTTGTCTGCGATAAGACTATGTACCAAACTATGTAATAAGATACTATTCCAAGCCATGCGACTCACAGAATTCCCGGCACTGTATTGTAAACATACCCATTTTTTTTTGTCGGCGGCCGGGTCAAGTACCTGAGGTGTAATTTTGTAAAGCTTTTGTTTTGAAAAATATGTATGGGGAGGTGTGATCTAATGATTGACTTTTGTAAAATAGGGTGTACTTTTGTAAATAAAATAAAAACTTATTGAAATAATGGTTTTATTTTTTCATTTCTAACTACATTTGTACACAAAACTGGGAAAAATTCCCTTCCGCTGACTATACACATTTTTAACAAATACAAAACAATTCCAAATATGAAAATCCATTTAAAATCTGATAGCTTAGTTTATTGACATTACAACAACATAAGTTTCATGTTATAGCTCGCATACAAAACTTTCGAGATAACGGCGTTTTAGTGGCGCGCGGTGATAGCGCGCGAAATCGCCCGACCGCTCCGCCGCTTTCGCCCCGGTCGGGCATTTTTCGGCCTCAACATCCCATTGTAGACTGTTTTCGTTGTAAAAAATGTCCAGTTGCAAAAATGCGCCTTTAGTTATGTCAATTTAAAAAAGTTTAGTAGCAAGGAGTTTTCATACATAGAATAAATGGAATAGATTTTATACGAGGAAAAATTAATGATTCCGTACGTTTTAGCATTTAATTCTCAAAAGTCTTTTAAATGGTTGTTTAATATATTTAATTTCCAGTTTCAATGTATTATTTTCACATCAACATTTGTTATAAATCGAATAGGCTGTGTAGGCTGTTTTCGTTGTAAAAAAAATATGTCCAGTTAGTACGCGACAAAATTTTATTTTTTTGTGAATTAACAAATCTAATTCTTTGATTTGTTTTTACTATTTCCCACAACTGTATTGAAAAATATCGTGTGAAACACGGGCGTGTAGGTTATTGCAAACTCGTGTCATTAAAAACCCTCGCCTTCGGCTCGGGCTTGTTAATGACAGCTTGTTTGCAATAACCTACTTTCCACCCTCGTATCACAATATACTATTATGTGCCTAGTTTACTTTTCAAACCAATTGATTTCGCTTTTCGCCCTAAGCTCTGACAGTAATGACAGTAACATTTTTTTTGTGTCATGCTCTACCGATATATGTGGAAAAAACATCATAAGGCATTGTGGAATTTGATAAGAATAGCATAATCGTCGATAAGTTTATAAATTAAAGTTTATTTAAAGACATTGCAAAACAACAGCATTGACAGAGACGACACTGTGACCGGTATCTATGATATGAAAATATTATAAAATGAGTTTGTAACATTCGTCCGCCCTACAGGAGTTACACCTCCATCTCATCAATTAGGCGTCGGGGTGGTCTAGTGGTACGCTTGCTTCGGCGTGGTGCCATATGCGTAAACGGCATGTTGACCACATTCTGTGGCAAGGGAGATGTGGATGCTTCAGGGGCAGCTTCTACTTGGGTTTCTGCTACTTGAGATGATATCGGTGATCCTCTAGCTTCCAGTACTGGAGTCGAGGACGCGATTGGATGCATAAGATTACGAGAAGCGCTTCCAGTGCTTTCTGCGCTTCCAGGCAATGGGCACTCAACTGATTCGGAGATACGAGGTCGGATATGGTCTGCGTGGTACCTCCTTTCCACACCGTTTGGAGTGGTAATGACGTACGAGTATCGATGCGTGCGCCGCGAAACCGTAGCTGGTTCCCATCGCGACTGATCTCTGGCTCGTACGTACACAGTATCACCTGGTCTGTAATTGGGCGTCTGGCTGTCAGAGTTAACATTCGCTTGTATTTGCTTGTATTGTAACAACCGTTTGGCACTTGGTCGAGCGTTGCCAAGCTCACAAATTAATTGCCGTCCAAACATCATCTGGGCCGGGGCTTTGCCAGTGGTGCTATGGGGTGTGATGCGACAGGCAAACAGGAAATGTTCCAGCCGTTTTTTGAGGCATTCTGTACTTGAAGACATTCTGCTTTTGAAAGTTCTAACCGTCCGCTCTGCTAGTCCGTTTGTCCGCGGATGATACGGCGATGATTTGATGTGTTTAATTCCCTTAGTTTTGCAGTAATTTTGGAACTCCTGAGAAGTAAATTGTGGGCCATTGTCTGAGACTAAAAACCAAGGAAGGCCGAAGGTGGTAAAAATTGTGTCCAGTTCATCACAGAGTTTGGCAGTCGTAATTTTTGCCATTGGCTTGATCTCGATCCATTTGGAAAATGCATCAGACAGAACCAACCAATACAAGCCTTCGAACGGTCCCGCGAAATCAACGTGAATTCTTTCCCAGGCTTGGTCTGGCCCCCTGAGGTGCTTCCGCTGCCATGTGGGCAACCACGTGGGAGCTCAATGCACCTCGGAGGTGGACCGCAGCGATCACTGCTTTCGCTGTGGTCAGCCCGGTCACAAGGCCGGCTCGTGCAATGCCACGCCACACTGCGTCGTATGTGCAGCAGCGGGCAAGCCGGCCGAACACCGGGCTGGGAGCAAAGCCTGCGCTCCACCCGCCAAGGCCAGGGGCAGGAGCAAGCCCTCAACCACCGCCGTCACCGCTGCAGCCGCCGTCACTTGGTGCCGCCACAGCCGTTGTCGCCGCTCAAACCACCGTGACAGGGCCCTTACAGGGGGCTCAGGAGGAGACTGGAATGGAATGCCAATAATGGCCCCATTACGTCTCCTTCAGGCGAACATCAACCACTGTGCCGCTGCTCAGGATCTATTGCTCCAGAGCATGGCGCAGTGGTCGATTAACATCGCCGTGGTCGCTGAGCCGTACTTTGTCCCGCCCAGGGAAGACTGGGTGGAGGACCTGAGCGGCTCAGTGACCTTAATTTCGTCGGCCGCCGCCGGTACCCCGTCCCTGGAGGGTGTCAAGAGGGGACAGGGTTGCGTGGCGGCACGGTTCGGGGAGATTGCCGTGGTAGGGGTATGCTTCTCCCCGAACCGAACTCTCACCGAGTTCCACAACTCCCTCGCGGAGTTAAAAGTCGTCGTCGTCGGGTATCGCTCCATCCCTGTGATTGTCTTCGGGGACTTCAATGCCAAGAATTTGGCTTGGGGTTCCCGGTACACGGACACACGGGGCAGGATGGTTGAGGACTGGGCTCTGGAGACGGGCTTGGTCGTCCTCAACCGGGGCTCTGTCCCCACGTGTGTGCGGATGCAGGGCGAATCAGTGGTGGATATCTCGTTTGCCAGCCCCGCTCTGTCACCGCGTGTCGTCGACTGGCGCGTTATGGAGGAGGTGGAGACATATTCCGACCGCCGGTATATCCGGTTCGACGTCTCCACCCAGATCTCGAGCGCGTCGGTCCGACAGACCCTGAGTGGTCCGCGGTGGGCGCTGAAACAGCTGGACCGGGAGCTCCTCCTGGAAGCCTCGATCGTGCAGGCCTGGGTGTCATCACCGGATAGGCCTGCTGACATCAACGACGAGGCGGAGTGGTTCCGGGAGGCCATGTCCGAGATATGTGACGTGGCAATGCCCCGGGCCCAGCTAGGACGCGCCCGGCGCCAGGTGTACTGGTGGTCGCCGGAGCTTACGGCTCTGCGCCAGGCGTGCGTTGCTGCGCGACGCCGGTACACCAGGCACCGCAGGCTCCGTAACCGTCCTCCGGATACGGAAGCCATTGAGGTGGAGCTGTACGAGGGGTACAGAGCGGCGAGGACTGCCCTCCGAGCGGAGATCAAGCGGGCCAAGAGCTTGGCTCGCGAGGAGTCGCTGGGGACTCTGAACAGGGATCCGTGGGGTCGCCCCTACAAAATGGTGCGGGATAAACTCCGCCCATGGGCGCCCTCGCTGACGCAGAGTCTCCGGCCGCAGCTCGTGGAGGGCGTGGTGAGCACACTGTTCCCTTCGCAAGGGGAACATACTCCCCCACCCATGGCTCCACCTCTCGCGGTGCCCGATGCGGACCACACCACCGACGACGACGATGCTCCAGAGGTGACTGAGGTAGAACTGAGAGTGGCGGTACGTAGGCTGAATGCCAAAAATACCGCCCCAGGACCCGACGGCTTACCTGGGAAAGCCTGGGTCCTGGCCTTGGAGGCTCTCGGGCCTCGACTAAGGGGGCTCCTTAGCGCATGCTTGGAGAGGGGCCAGTTCCCGCTTCGCTGGAAGACGGGGAAACTGGTCCTCATTAAGAAGCCGGGGCGCCCAGCGGACTCTCCGTCCGCTTACCGGCCCATTGTGCTGCTCGATGAGGTGGGCAAGCTCTTTGAAAGAGTCATTGCAGACCGCCTCGTTGGGCAGCTGGTGCGGGTGGGGCCGGATCTAGCGGAGAGCCAGTTTGGCTTCCGCAGGGGGCGCTCTACGGTGGACGCCATCATGCGCGTGCGAGCCCTCACGACGGGGGATGCAGTGGCCCGGGGTGGGGTCGTCTTGGCGGTGTCTCTAGACATCGCCAATGCCTTCAACACCCTGCCCTGGAGTTGCATCAGGGAAGCACTCCGGTATCACCGGATGCCGCCCTACCTCTGCCGCGTGGTCGAGGCCTATTTGATGGAAAGGGCCGTCGTCTACCCCGGTCACCAGGGAGAGTGGAACCGGCGAGAGATGTCGTGCGGTGTCCCACAGGGATCGGTCTTGGGGCCGCATCTGTGGGACATCGGGTACGACTGGGTGCTGCGCGCCGACCTCCCTAGCGGCGTTAGCGTAATTTGCTACGCTGACGACACGCTGGTCCTGGCGCAGGGGAGGTCGCACCAGGCGGCGGCTGAATTAGCGACACGCGGGGTTGCGACAATCGTTGAGAGGATCCGGCAATTGGGACTCGAGGTGGCCCTGCACAAGTCCGAGGCCATGTGTTTTCATGGTCCTCGCGCACATTTGGGAATGGCGCGAGGAGGCGAAACGCCGGGGCGAAACTCCGTGGCCGCGACACATCGCGGCTCTGCGGACAGAGCTCCGGCAAGATCTCATGGCGGAATGGAGAGAGCGACTGTCGCAACCCAGCGCTGGGCACGCCACAATTGCGGCGATAAGGCCCCTCTTTGAGGAGTGGCTTGAGAGGTGCCATGGCGCCCTCACCTTCCGCCTGACGCAGGTCCTCACCGGACACGGCTGTTTCGGGAGGTTTCTGTTCAGGATTGGGCGGGAGGAAACGCCCGGGTGTCACCATTGTGTGGATCGCCCGGAGGACACGGTGGAGCATACGGTGGAGATCTGCCCCGCTTGGGCTGGGCACCGCCGTGTCCTCGTAGAGGCGATCGGCGGTGGCAACCTCTCGCGTCCGGCTCTGGTTCAGGCCATGTTACGGAGCGAGAGGGCATGGGAAGCTGTCTCCTCCTTCTGCGAAGCAGTAATGCTCGCAAAGGAGGAGGCGGAACGCGTGAGGGAGATGCAACGGAGACACCCTCACGCCCCTCGCCACCGCAGGAGACGCCCTGGGCGTCGGGAGTCGCAAGCCGATTCCCGGCCACCGTAGGCGCGGGCCTGCGGACGGCGAGTAATGGGTAGCTCGCCGTCCGATAAGGACCAGGCCCGAGTCGACGGCGCGTTGTGTTCCACGCGCGCCTCAAAGAGATGTCAGCAGAACTGACGGGGTCCGCGAGGGCCGATGCCTGTCTGGGTCGCGGATAAATTTGAAAAAGAGTTACCGCGGCCCAGGCTCAAGCAACTGAAGGAACACGGGTGGGTTTTAGTCAGTAAAAGTCTGACACGCCCTCCCGCCTCACCCAGAGCGGGAGAAGTCATTGGATGATTTCCCACCCAAAAAAAAAAAAAAAAAAAAAAAGTCTTGGTCTGGCACGGACCATGAGAAAATTGCCAAATCCGAGGTGTTAGGCCGGTTCTCCTGGCATTTGCGGCAAGTTTTTACGTGTGAATCTATGTCTTCTTCAATGGTTGGCCACCATACATAGAATCTTGCCAGTGCTCTCATAGCTGATATCCCTGGGTGTCCACGATGTAGGTATTTTAGGGTCGCTTTTCTTAGAGTATCAGGAACAACCATGCGACCCTGCCACATGATGATCTTATTTTCTAGTGACAACTCACAGCGTTTGCGAGCGTATGGTTTTACATCGTTTGTATATTGATGTTCACGCCAACCCGTCTTAATAAACTGTGGTATTTGTTTCAGTGTGGCATCTTTTATTGTTTCATCTCGTATGACATTTTCTGATAGGATGAGGTCACCAACCCTATCTGCCTGTAGGCGCGCTACAAGTCTGTGAACAGCTAATTCAGATTTGGAAGGTTGCTCTTCAGGGTTAGGCATCCTTGATAAGTAGTCCGCGATCATGTTGTTACAGCCTTTTGTGTACACGATGTCATAAGCGTAGCTTCCAATTATTAGAGCCCATCTTACTAAACGATTATTAGCGAGTTTTGGTAAATTGCGTTCAGGTCCCAAAATGTGAATGAGAGGTTTGTGATCAGTTACTAGAGTGAATTTGATGCCGCGAAGATACTGATCGATTTTTTTTACACCAAAAAATATTGCAAGAGCTTCGCGGTCTATGACAGAGTATTTTGATTCTGCTGGTCGAAGTTTTCTTGATGCAAACGCAATTGGCTGTTCCATATTGCTGGTTTTGTGGAAAAGCACCGCTCCCACGCCTTTTTCTGATGCATCACAGGCTAAGTACAGTGGCTGTTTGTCATTAAAAGCTACTAGTGGTTTTGAACGTACAATGAATGTTATTAATTAGGACGTCTATTTTCTTACTGCCTTTGCCTTTCGACCTGTTTATTAGACAAACTGTATCTGGTTCGTCGTCGCTGTCTTCTGAGTAGGACGCTTGTGAAGAGTTGTTGCTGTTTCCGTCATGTTTTAGCTTGTATAGCTTGTTTCTTTTCGTAGATGTTCTTTGTTTATTATCGTTCCGATTGGGCAGACATGCTTTGCCTGACTTGATGCAGCAATCTTCGAAATGGCCTGGCGTGTTGCACTCTTTACATATGTGAGTTTTGGCGGTACATCGGCTTAACGGGTGTCTTTCAGGTTCACCGCATCTGAGGCATTGATGAGTCCGGAATCTGCGCGGAGACGAGTTTGAGTAAGATTTAGTGTTTCTTTTAATTTTATTTACTTTGACATTTGGTGTATCGTCGCCTTCAGCTCGTTCCCGCGATTGTGCAACGCTGAAAATCTGAGCAAAAGTTACTTCCCTCATCTTTCCGTCTTGATATTCTTGTAAGTCGGGCCATTTTTGTTTCAAATCGATCTGCAACTGCTGGTGGTTGAGCCCAGTTGCAAAACGGTCACGTAACTGTCGTTCTAATAGATCGTCGTTATAGCCGCAATCTTTGCTTATTTCTTTTAGTCTATTAGCGTAGAACTCCATAGATTCGTCGTCCGTGCGTATGCAGTTCCAGAAATCAGACAGCGCCCTGTATCTTGTGCGCTTGATTCTGTACAGGTCGAGGAGTTTTTCTCGAATGTCTGTGTACGTACTGTTTTCGAAACGTGGCGTCAGAGCAACTTTCATGTCGTGAAAGGTTTCAGGAGAGAGACAGGTGATTAAAAGGTCTTTCTGTATATTTCGTGCATCCTCTTCCCAAAGTCCGCATTTAGACTCAAAATAGTCAATAAAATTCTCAACTGAGGTTTCGCTAGGATTAAACTTCTCACCTTTAAAACTGTTGTAGATGTTATTTCTGTAGGTGTTAGAGTGCGATGAGCTGGGTAACTCCGTGCCAGTCGTTGTAGTTGGTGTGGGAGTCGCGACAGCCGCATTTTGTTGTTGCGATAGTAACAATTGTAAAATGTCCGAAATTTGTTTTTGTTGTAATGGTTGTAATATAAGGAATTTTTCAAATTGCTCACTGTTCATTTTTAATCCTCGTCGCCACTGATAAGAATAGCATAATCGTCGATAAGTTTATAAATTAAAGTTTATTTAAAGACATTGACAAAACAACAGCATTGACAGAGACGACACTGTGACCGGTATTTAGGATATGAAAATATTATAAAATGAGTATGTAACAGAATTAAGTTAACCAATCGGGAAATTTAGTTTTCAGGATGTCAAACAATGCAACATAGTATGTCGACTCTTTGTTGGCGCTCAAAAGCACATGTATTAGCGGTATCACTGAATTTGTTTGAGACGTGCTCCCCAAGTCACCGAGGATAGAAAGTAATTGTGGAAATGGTCGTGGAGAACTAAGAAATAAGTAAATTAATTCGGCGGAAATATAACTAAAAATAGAAAAATCTAAATAGTCGGCAAAGAACAAAATCACGACAATCAAACAAAAAACAACGATCAGCAGATCGACTTTATTAGAATATAAAGGCACTACACTATCAATTATCGTATACATGGTGTGGAAAAATCAGTGGTGACAAACGAGAAAAAAATCCTGTTTGTCGTACTGGTGTGACTACTAGTCGGCAAGGGGTTGAACGACATTGGTCAAGTCTGTTATTCGTCAAATCGGCAATTCGTCAAATTTGATATTGGTCAAAGCTGTAGTTCGTCAAATCGTCTGTTTGTCTAATTATGAAATTTGCCAAGTACGCTATTGGTCAAGAAATTTAAGTACAATCAATTGTAAATGAAAGTACCTCATGATATATTTTTTACCCGACTGCCGAAGGAGGGTAATGTGTTTATCAGTCTATGTATGTATGTATGTAAGTATGTATGTATGTATGTATGTAAGTATGTATGTATGTAAATGATAAATGATTTATTTTCTGTAAGTTGGTTTGTACAAACACTTTCACATGTCGATCATATTTTTTAAAACTA
Source organism: Anorthoa munda (assembly GCA_945859665.1). Classification (NCBI taxonomy): domain Eukaryota; kingdom Metazoa; phylum Arthropoda; class Insecta; order Lepidoptera; family Noctuidae; genus Anorthoa; species Anorthoa munda. The sequence continues at coordinate 13,746,564 of OX243911.1, read as the reverse complement.
GATGAGGTCGGCGTTTTCTGTCTGACTACTCTGAGAAGAAAGGCCGAAACAAACTCAGAGGTCACAGTCTCTTTTAAAGTCCAGACAAAAACTTGGTTAGATCATGTGAAGACCATGTAGACTGATGTCTGAAATGGTCTTTTGAGAAAAGAACCAGCCAGATTGAGTGGACCAGTCCAGTCAGTGCACGCATTTGCACGCAATAACCGTGCAGCTCAACTTAGAATTTAAGGAGCTCAACGAATTGACGAACAATACCAAAGAAAGGACATTCGGGTAGGCCACATAAATACTCAAACTGCCAGACCATGATTAAAAACTAACTAAGATAAAAAAAAAAATAAAAGAATGATCCACATAGTCTTCACATTCACAATAATTAAAATAAAATAATATAATACTTTAAAAAGTAAATATTCTTGTCATTGCAAGAAAAATTAAAAAAAAAAATAATAATCAAAAACTAAATTCACGTAACAAAATAAAAAAAATAAAAAAACGAAATTAATTGGAGCAGCTCAATCCCAAGCCTTTTTGTCCTCAACGTAATCTTTAATGTTGTAAAACGCTTTTTGGCACAACTTACGTTTAATGAATGATTTGAATTTATTAACACTTAAACCTTTCGTCGCTTGGAAGCTTATTATAAAAGCGTACACATTGACATCTAAACGAGCCACTTATTTTCTTGAGCCTTGTTGTAGGTACTACAAATTTGTGTTTGTTCCTAGTATTTATGTTATGGATATCACTGTATTTTTTAAACAATTTTATATTTTTATGGGCATATAAAAGATTTTCATAAATATACTGAGTAGGCACAGTCATTACATTAATCTCCTTAAATTTCTCTCTGAAAGAGTGTCTCGGGCTTAATTTATAAATTGATCGAACAGCTCTTTTCTGCAAAACAAAGATAGTCTGGATGTCGGCGGCATTTCCCCACAACAGAATACCATACGACATTACACTATGAAAATAGCTAAAGTATACTAAACGGGCTGTCTCTATGTCAGTTAAATTACGAATCTTTCTAACAGCATATGCTGCGGAGCTTAGCTTCTTTGACAATTTATCTATATGTGGGCCCCACTGAAGCTTAGCATCCAAAGTTAGGCCTAAAAAAACTGTGCTATTTTCAGGATTCAATTCTTCGCCCTTTAACATCACATCAGTTTTCACCTGCCTAACGTGAGGTAGGGTAAACTTAATGCATTTGGTTTTTTTTTCCATTTAAAAGTAAATTGTTAACATTGAACCAGTGAACTACTTTTGAGATCGCGCTATTTACATCGTCAGTAACCAGCTGCTGACGTTTAAGTTTAAACAAAAGTGAAGTATCATCCGCAAACAACACTATATCATGGTTATCCTTTATGAGGTAAGGCAAGTCATTAATATAAATAAGAAACAAGAAAGGGCCAAGAATTGAACCCTGTGGGACTCCCATTGTTACTATAGATCCGGGAGATCTTTTGTCATTAACGTCAACGCTCTGAATCCTATTACTCAAGTATGAAGTAAGAAGAGCCAGAGCGCTGTTCCGGATTCCGTAGTGGCGGAGTTTCCTGATTAGCGTTTCATGAAGAACACAATCAAATGACTTGGACAAATCACAAAATATTCCCAAGGCATCGAACTTATCTTCCCATGCATTATAAATATGTCCTTGCAACCCCTTGTAAAACCGAACTGTTTGCTATGTAATAATTTATGTTTATTAAAAAATCTTTGCAATTGCTCTAAAATTAATTTCTCAAATATTTTACTAAACGTAGGTAGTACTGAAATAGGTCTATAATTTGTAGGGTCTGAAGTACTACCTGATTTAAACAAAGGTATTATTTTACTATTTTTCATTAGGTCAGGAAACTCCCCACTGTCGATACAATTATTAAAGATAATAGCTAAACTAGGTGCGACAATGTCAATTATGGACTTAGCAACTTCTACAGAATGTCCCCACAGATCTGCAGTATTTTTAACATTTAAAGTGTGGAAGGTTTTAATTATGTCTCTACAAGTAATATGTTCAAAAAGAAATTCCGAATCACAAACATTAACATTTTCTTTTAGTATAGACTCAGCAACAGAAGGTGATGAGGTTAGGGATTTAGTAGTTGAAATGGGAATATCTGAAAATAAATTTTCAAAAGCCACTGCGACTTGTGAGTCTGATTTTATGATGTTGTCATTAATAGATAGGCTGTAGTCAATATTCCGGTTACCAGATCTTCCCGTTTCATTATTAATAATATTCCAAGTCGTTTTAATAACATTACTACTTTTAGGATATTTCGATTGAGATACGAGCTTCGCGATCGGGCAATTGAATTTTAAAAACTTTAGAATCACGTTCAAGTACCTTAAAGGGACCGTCATAAGGTGGTTTAAGTGATTTGTGAACGGCATCGTCCCGAACAAATACGAATTCTGTATTTTTTAAATCGGGATGTATGAATATCTTCTTAGAACTAAGCTTATTTCTAGTAGGACTATAAGAACTAATAGTTTCCCGAATATTTTTAATTAAACTATATGGGTCGTTGTTATGACTATCATTGGATCGTTCATAAAACTCGCCAGGTAAACGTAAAGATCTACCGAATGCTAACTGCGCGGCACTGATCCCACTATCCGTGCGAATGGCAGCCCGCATGCCGAACAACACACTGGGCAGTTGCTCTAACCAATTGGTATTTTCGTGCAAACGTGTCATGAGGGCGGCTTTCAATGAACGATGCCACCTTTCCACGGCGCCGTTGCTCTGGGGATGGTATGGCGTGGTTCTAATTTTATGAATGCCTAGAAAACTCATTAAATTTTTGAAAAGGTACGATTCAAATTGCCGACCCTGATCGGTCGTTATCCTAATCGGGCAACCGTATCTAACTATCCATCCTTCGTATATACATTTCGCAACTACCTCTGCAGTTATTTCCTGAACTGGGAAAGCCTCTGGCCATCGCGTACACCTATCTATAATAGTGACTAAATATCTAAATCCTTGTGGAGATGTTGGTAAGGGACCAACAATATCCGCGTGGATATGCTCAAAACGACCAGACAGTGTGAATTCTCCTATACCTGACATTACGTGACGACTGACCTTCGACCTCTGACATTGCAGACAAGTTTTAGCCCACAAACCCACATCTCTATTCATACTAGGCCAAACAAAATACTTAGAAACCATCTTTCTCGTTGTTCTTACACCGGGATGGCTCAAACTATGCACACTATCAAAAGCAATTTTTCAAAAAATTTCTGTTAAATATGGTCTAATAACGTTTTCAGAAATTTCACAATAAATTGGCTTATTACATTCAGGTAATAACATTTGTTTATACTTGATATTATCGCTGTCCGCATTCTTTAACATGCGCAATAAATACTCGTCTTTCATTTGCGCGTCAGCGAGTGCACTGTAGTCGAGTACAGTCGGACAGAGAATTGTTTCTACTCGCGACAATGTATCCGCTACTATATTATCAGTACCCTTAATGTGTCGAATATCGTCTGTGAACTCGCTAATAAAAAGTAGTTGACGCGTCCTTCTTGGAATTTCATTGTCATCTTTACTTAATTTTGAAAAAGCAGTACATAAAGGTTTGTGGTCTGTATACACAGTCAGAGGGCGACCTTCAAATAATTTACGAAAATATTTAATCGATCTGTAAATGGCTAGCAGCTCCCTATCGTAGGTTGAATATTTTTGTTCCGTAGGGGTTAATTTCTTTGAAAAATAGCCTAACGGTTTCCAAACACCGTCTACCTTTTGTTGCAAAACTGAACCCATAGATATATTAGAAGCATCGGTCATTAACGCAAGTGGAACATCTTGACGAGGATGTGACAGTGTAACGGCCTTCTGCAGACCCGTCTTACATTGCACAAACGCGCTCTCAGCAACATCTGTCCAAAGAATTTTGGTCTTGTCGTTTTTCTTCGCGTTAATTAAATACTTATTAAGCTCACACTGATACGAAGCCAAATTTGGTAAATGAGGCCTATAAAAATTTAACATGCCTAAAAATCGTCTCAATTCGGCTACATTTTCGGGCTTAGGAAAATTCACAATTGCCTGAACTTTCTCATCGAGTGGTCTGATACCACCTACACTAACTTCATGCCCTAAAAATTCTATGCGCGACTGTCCAAAACAACACTTGCTTAAGTTTATCGTAATGCCGTAAGTATTGAAGCGTTCAAAAACCAACCTTAAATGTTCCTTATGGAGGGTGCTATTTTCACTAGCAATGATGACGTCATCCAAATAATTATATAAAAAATCCAAACCCTGTAAAACAGTATTATTCATGAAACGCTGAAATGTCTGTGCTGCGTTTCGCAAACCGAACGTCATGCGGGGAAATTCATATAGACCAAATGGGGTTATTATGGCTGTCTTCTCTATATCTTCCGGTGCTATACTTAGGTATGCAATGATAGGCTCTATTTATGTCTAATTTTGAAAATATTATTTTATTCGCCAACACGTATGTGAAATCATGCAAACGAGGAATTGGGTACCTGTCAGGCTTTGTTATCGCGTTTAAGCGACGATAGTCGCCACATGGTCTCAATTCACCGTTTTTCTTCGGTACAACGTGAAGTGGACTGGCCCAAGCACTTTTAGATGGCCTATAGATACCTAATTCCTGCATAATTCTAAACTCTTCCTTAACTTTGTTATATCTGTCTGGCGCTAAAGGACGAGCGCGAGCATGAACGGGTGGTCCCGTCGTCTCAATATAATGCAACACATTATGCGGAGGAGATTCCCTGAATGACGCTGGTTTTGTGATTTCGGGATACATACACAATAAATCATAATATGGACAACTCTCAATAATAGAATTAACGGAAGACTGTTGCATCTTTACAATTGCGGCTGATACATTTAAATTTGTAGTCTGATCTATCAGTTTTCTCTGACTCATATCTACTAAAATTTTATGATAGGACAAAAAATCTGCGCCCAGAATAGGCTGCTTAACATCAGCTATAATAAACTCCCAACGGTACGGTCTACGTAACTTTAGGTTTAGAACAAGCGACTTAACGCCATAAGTAGCAATTTCGGTACCGTTGACAGCATATAATTTGTAGTCAGAACACCTTAAGTTTTTAAAAATTCTCTTCGTTACCGGTAAGATAGATACGTTCGCGCCTGTATCGACGAGGAAACGCAAACCTGAGTTGTAGTCCATTACTGATAGGCGGCTGCAGGGCACCACAGCGCAGACCTCCGCCGACGACTGCACCGCGCCTATTAGTTTTCCGAGTGTGAAGATCTGGCATTTCCCTTTTTGCTGGAATCCCTTGACTTCCACGCACAAGGAGGTACGCAGCGAATGGCTCTATGGCGGTACCGAAAGTGATAACTGCATAGCCAGTCTGGGGAATCCGGTGTGCAATTTCTTGATGACAACCTTGAATAGCGCCTCGGATAACGGTTGCTACTTCTTGATCTTGACCTACCACGCTGCATGTTTGTCAACGTTGCATTGATCTTCGCAATCTCAGCTGTCAATTGCTCGATATCTGCCGTAACCTTGGACGATTCACCTGTCTATACCGATTTCTGCGACACTTCCGAAACTTGTGGGACGCGGGTAGCCTCCGCGACATTATCCGCAATCATCGCTAAATTATCAATTGCTTTGGTTTCTGAAACGGCTAATACCGCTCGTACGGTTGTTGGTAGATGACCTTGCCATAGCACTCTTAATGTGTCGTCCGGGATTTTGTCACGCGCCAAATCCCTCATCCGGTGGAGTAGTTGTGAGGGCTTTTGATCACCCAACTCCATTTCACCTATGAGTTTTTCTATCTGTCTATTTGTAGAATCCTCGAATAGCGTCAACATTTTCGTCTTCAATGCTTGAAATTTTCCCGACTCTGGAGGTTTGGCCAGAAAGTCAGATAATTGCACAATGACATCCTTAGGCAAATTCGCAACAACTAAATCAAATCTAGCATCATCGCTCATCTTCTGTGGAGCGAGAATTGCCTCGACGCGGATGAACCATACGCGCGGTTGGTCCACCCAAAATTCGGGAATTCGCAACGACAGTGTTACTGCCATAATGTCCGTAGATGGGATATGGGGTACGTCCGGAACACCAGTGGTCATTATCACTGAATTTAAAAGTCACTGATCGCGCACAAATAGTCACAAAAGTTAGTACACTGTGGCCCAATAAACAATCACGTCGGGGTCACCAATTTAGGATACTATGTTGCGTGTATTTTGGTGGTCAAATGAAATAACAATTCACGATAAAATAAAATCGTACTATATTGTTCTCTCGTAACACTTACAACAATTACTAATTAAATTTACTCTAAACTATTATAAAACCTAACTTAACAGTATGAGCGCTGACGAACGACTGGCAAGTGGCGTCCTATGCGCGGCGTCTTAAGTAATGTAGCGCCTGCGTTAATGTAAAAAAAACAATCTTATCACTTCAGCAGAGGCGCTACACTACTACTTTTAATCTTCGAACTCAAATAACGCGACTTGGCCAAACAACAAACTTTTTTAAATAATTTTGAATCATTTCTAACATATAAATTAAATTCAGCAGTGTTTACATAAGTCCTTTCACTGTACAGCTCATAAAGCCGTGTTCTACTTTTGTGAATACCAATGGTAGCCCAATCACCGAATGAAGCATTACTATTAACCGAGATAGTCTTGGGAATAAAAGTGGAATTAAATTGTCTACAGTATATATTAAAAAAATCATCATATAAATGATTAGGTTTAGAATGAATTGCCAAAATTGGTAATTTATTAATAAGTTTAACTTTAAAAGCTGCCAAGCGACTTGCAGTTTTGGGGTTAACAGTGATATCCTTTTTAGCCACTTTGTTATTTTGGTTTGGTATAGTAATCCTCTGCCCGCAATGATCAGAATCTAGTAAATTTATAATTTCTTTGTGGACTGGTATAACATTAGTATAAATATTATCTAAGCATGTGGCACTAGTAGGGGTTATTCTTGTGGGCTCCAAAAATAGGTTTACAAGATTGTAGGACTGAAACAGACTTATTATTTTACTACAAGAACCTGAGTTTTCTAATAAATTAACATTAAAATCACCAAAAGTGATAATGGATTTATTCGAGTTACAAATCTTGTGTAACACTTCATCCATTACCTTTTCAAAGCAGTCATACAATCCTGAAGGGGGTCTGTATACACATAATACAATAAACTGCTCCGATTCTATACAAGCTATTTCAATTGTCCGCTCAACAGATAGGCTCACAATATCCTTACGGTCTTTAAATTTAAGCTGGTTACTTACTAAAATCAAGGAGCCACCATGTAGGTATAGCATTAACTCTGCTGAATGAACTACCAACCTGGTGATTATTAAAATTGAACAATAACTGGTGGCTTTTAAGCCAATGTTCAGTTATACAAAGAATATCAATACTGTTAAAGTTCATAAATAATTCTACTTCTAAATCTTTGTTCATAAATCCTTGAATATTATGGTGCACCAGGTTAATACTATTTACTGATTTTAAACTTTTATTTGATTTTATTTTGCAATTTTCATCCTGTACAATTTTGCAAGAGGTTGTCCCTATTGTCCTAATTTCTAATTTAAATTAATATCAATTTCTGATACCAAATTATTGGCTGAATTAAATAACATATCTTGGTATTGCTCAATAGAAGCAAGTTGTTTAGCCAAATTCTTGGCTGTAATAGAAAAATAATATGATAGCGACACAGCTATCTGTCTTTTACAATACTTTGAAAGAAAGTACCTATCCATGAAAAAACTATCTTTTGCCAAATAAAAGTGATTACCAACATAATTGTTAGTGTCAATTAAATGGAATAAATTACTACTATATGTTAAATTATGTAATGTTGTAGCCGTTGGGCATAGGGTTCGGGCCTCTGAGTAAAAGTCCTTGCTGAATTTTCACTATTTTAATCACCAATACAAAATAATTACACATACGGGAACAAAAACAAGATAAACATGAACTAATTATTCAAAGAGTTTACAATTAGAGGTCTAAGATGGCCGGCGCTTTACGAGCGCGGCCTGAAACACGTCGCGTGCACGTTTCGAGGGTAGATTCAGACTTAGACTGTCCTTTTTCTGGTACCGCCAGAAACGCTTGCTCAACGCGGTTCGCGGGAATAATCGTTGCGCGTGATTGGTCGCCCACGTCAGTAGTGTCAACCTTTCTGCCGTGGGCGCGATCATCCGATTGGATGTGCCTATCAGTGGGGCCAACACTATCATTCACTCTATCGTCTTGGGGTTGCCACGTTACATACTCCCCCTCTAGATCACGATTACGACCTCGATCGTGGTCTAGCCTAACATTACTGTCATTCGGAATGGGTTCTAAGCGAGGTCGGCCTCGCTTTTTCTTAGGCTCCAGTGGTTGAGCGCATTCATCTATTCGACCTCGAAAAGGGGTGAGCTGGTTAGCGTGGAATTTGCCCAATACCTCACCAGGATTTCCATCAGATGCAATTAGGTACGTTGTTGGACTCAATTTCTTCTTTACAACATATGGCCCATCCCTCTTAGGGAAAAACTTAGCAGTCTTTGACTTGCTGGCGTCGCTCAGCTGATGGGTAGCCAATAAAACTTTGTCGTTTACTTTAAAATCTGCCCGTACTCTTCTCGAACGATCAGCGTAAACCTTTCTTCTATCCTGCAGTTTTTCTACTCTATCATCTTCCTTAACTGACACTTGCCAGTACCCAGATCGTAAATCTATTGTACTAATGTGACAACGTCCACGTGTAGTAGATTGCAGCAGTTCATCAATGCGAGGCATTGGATAGGCGTCCGACTTCGTGATTGAATTTAACTTTCGATAGTCGACGCAGAAACGATAACTGCCGTCACGTTTAGGTACTAGCAGGGCTGGAGCAGCCCACGCAGATTCGCAATCTTCATTAATATCTTCAGCCAACATCTTGGTAAGCTCTTGCTGCATAATCTCCTTCTTTGCAGGTGTCAGGCGATATGGAGGCGTCGCTATCGGAGAATTATTCCCCGTGTCTATATGATGTTCCCCATATGGAGTCGGCTCCCCAATTGTATTAAAAATCTCCTGAAAATCCGTGAGTAATTGGGCAAGCTCCTCACGCTCCTGATCCTCTAAACCTGCACCTTCGTCATCGCGTAAAACATTCATCGCGGCGTAAGAATGACGAGGTGAAAAAGTTTCCGAAATCAATTTATACTTTTGGTCTACACTATCCGAAAAATGCCACAGGCGCTGCTGGAAATTAATAACGAGACCGGCACTGTTAATAAAATCTATACCTAAAAGTGATTCATTATCTTGCGCTTCGGGAAAAATAATAAACTCGGTGGGCACAATTTTATGAAGAAGTGTCACCTGTACCTCTGCAACGAGCACCTCCATCAGGCGCGTGCAGCCATCCGCCAGGCGGATGTTTCTAGTGCACTGTTGTAAAGGATGGCCTTTTTCCTTCAACACACGAAAAAGTGTGTGACCGGCAATACAGCCTCTAGACCCAGTATCCAGTAACGCGGTACCATTTTTCCCCAAAATACCTATTTGCATCAAAGGTCTATTATTATTAGGCTCCCCCTTGATTGGGCCTCCCTTGGTTCGACCCTGTGCGGACGCGAGGTGTTTCTTACAATTTTGTAGTTCGTTATTTCTATTTACATTTACCGAGCTTAAACCTAAACATTTATGAGCACTACCATTAGGAATATGTGAACATAAACAATCACTCTGAACATTATCTAAACATTGAACAATTATATCCTTATTCATGTAACATGATATGTCAACATTATCGTTATCATCTGACTGAATTACATGTCCATGTTGCGAACTGGTTTTAGTTGAACATATAGAAAACTTATTGTCTCTAATATAATTATTATTAGCACACACATTTTTTATGACATTAGAATGCTCGTTAGTATGTTGTAGTTCAGTAACACAATCATAGTAAGGTTTTAAGTGACTCCCAGCGTTGCAATACGCTGGGTTACCTTTGGTACCGGCAGGAACGATGCGAGGCGGACTCGGCGACTTTCGACCGCGCGGTACGTTATTCGTACGCTCGCGAACGGTCGCTAGGCAACGAGCGGCAACGGCGGCGGCGCTCTCGGCGCGGTCGCAGGTACTCTGCGGGGCCGGCGCGGGTGGCGCTGGCGGGACGCTAGCGGCTGTCGATCTCGGCTCGTCCGACGCACATTCATTTTGCATGATAACGCGATGGCGGGAACCGCGCACTTTTGAATTTACGTTATCACTGGTTGTCGTAACCGAATAGAAAGCATTTTGAGAATTAGATTGACACTTTTCGCACTTTGATTTTATAACGTTAGGGGTACCGCACCCATAACATTGAATAGGTTTATTTTTGTTTACGTTGTCATCACTTCTCCCGGAATCACTTTTATTGCTGTTTATTAACTTTTTACACTGCGATTTTTCGTGTCCCCATTTCTTACAGTAACTGCACGATAGCCTTTTGTTGCTAGTGGTCTTCTTATCACTTGGTGCCGAAGTTGAAGTAGCACCGGTCGCGGCAGATTGTTGACTGGCGCTCGGTAGCGTCAGTGTCGATGTCTTGCCCCATGTGCTGTCTTCTAACGATTCCTCGATCGCTCTGGCACGGTGCAGTAGCTGGTCGAAAGATGTTATGGAGTTACGATCGAGCCGCTTTTTTATTCTACGATCGAGAAGCCCGTATATCATATCTAGTTGTACTTTTTCACGTAGATCTTCTTGTGGCAATCTCGATAAAAGCGCTCGCGTCTTCGCTATAAATAAATCTGTCGAGTCTGCATTTTGTCGCAACGAAAACAACTCCAAATATATTCGAAAAGGCGGACGATGCTCTCCGAACGCACTTTTAAGTTTTTGAATAGCATCCGACCAAGACGTGGTGCTGGTTTTTATCCCCTGCCACCATAATGCTGCTGAGTCTACTAGCAACATAGAGAGTCCTTTGACAGCGTTATCATCCGATATCTGTAGGCAGTTTTTGTACACTTCTATTGCGTCGATAAACCCGTCAACATCAGCGGACGATCCGTTGAATCGAGCTGTGCATTTTGAGAAGTTCGCGGCGGGCGTTGTCATGGACACTTCAGGCGCTGGTGTCGAAGTCCTCACATCCTGGATGAGCCTCGCGAAAATCTCTGCCTGACTCTGCTGTAGTGAGTGCATCAGGGTTGCAAATTGACTCTGGTCCATGGTGATCGATGTGGACATCTCTGTTGCCTCTTCCAGTTCTACTCCCTGATTCTTGGATTTCTTATTTCTGGTCTCCATCGTTGCCATACTGACATCGGACGCGGAACCACGTGGCGAAAATTTTCATTCACCGGAAACGCCAGTCGTAGCGCTTCAGGTTCCAAAACTCCCGCTTGTAGGTAGGTAGGTGTAATCGAAGGCTTCCTCCTGGAGTACTGACTCCAATTGCGGCGCTATGCTTCGTAAAAAAAATCCGCAAGCACGTGTCGTCAGAGGCCCCTACTGTTGGGACGCCAAATGTAGCCGTTGGGCATAGGGTTCGGGCCTCTGAGTAAAAGTCCTTGCTGAATTTTCACTATTTTAATCACCAATACAAAATAATTACACATACGGGAACAAAAACAAGATAAACATGAACTAATTATTCAAAGAGTTTACAATTAGAGGTCTAAGATGGCCGGCGCTTTACGAGCGCGGCCTGAAACACGTCGCGTGCACGTTTCGAGGGTAGATTCAGACTTAGACTGTCCTTTTTCTGGTACCGCCAGAAACGCTTGCTCAACGCGGTTCGCGGGAATAATCGTTGCGCGTGATTGGTCGCCCACGTCAGTAGTGTCAACCTTTCTGCCGTGGGCGCGATCATCCGATTGGATGTGCCTATCAGTGGGGCCAACACTATCATTCACTCTATCGTCTTGGGGTTGCCACGTTACAATGTCCTATTCAATTCAAATCTAAGATTATTTTCTTCCTGTGGCAAACTTTGGCTGTATGGGAATGTGAACACCACAATTTTTTTTAAACTAAGGTTGCACAATGATCTATAATGTTGGAGTAATTCACCTTTGTTCACATTACCCCTATTACCAATAAAAATTAATTATGTAGTATCCTGAAGTATGTATGTATGTTCCTATGTGGCGTTCTAGAGACCAAACGCGTGGGCCGATTTTGATGGTTCTTACGTCAATCGATTCGTCTTAACCCCGCGAGTGTCACTGGCTACATAAAAATTGGCAAATAGGAAAATAGCGGTTCTTGGGCGCCATATTATGGGGGCCCAAACTTTTTTTTCTTCCAAACCTATCGTGTGAGGTATCAAAATAAAGGATTTTAAGAGGTGATTTCAAAAATATAACACTTATATGTTTAAATGTACCTGATTCGAAAAAAAAATAACTAAAAAGTTATAAATAAAAAAAGTTAATTTAAAAAATCAAAAAACCCGACTGCTTGAAAAGCGAACTAAAAAGACGTTAACAAGAAGAAAATCATGATGTGCAGTCGGAGGATACGTCTGGTTTTGATCAGCCAGCTCGCGAAGACGTATCCTCCGACAGCACATCATGATTTTCTCCTTGTTTACGTCTTTTTAGTTCGCTTTTCAAGCAGTCGGGATTTTTGATTTTTTAAATTAACTTTTTTTTTAAACTCGTTTATTTAATTCATATGTATACGTAGAATTCATACCCTACACAACTTTTTTTTACCCGCGTGTTGTATTACGGCCCATTCCCTCTCACAAAGAGGAGGCCTGTATTCCAGCAGTGGGAACATTAAAAGGCTGATGAATATCAATTACAAATACTCGTACTACATTTTAATGATGTAAATAGGAACCTACAGCAGGCGACTTTTTCTTTTGTAATTTCCTACAAGTAAGATATGTGAATTTAAAATGCATGTTTTCATCGACTGTACATGGACTTGACCAATAGCGTATTCGGCAAATTTCGAAATTGGACAAAAAGACGATTTGACGAACTACAGCTTTGACCAATATAAAATTTGACGAATTGCCGATTTGACAAATATCAGACTTGACCAATGTCGTTTAACCCGTCGGCAAGGACCCAATCATATCTGTTTATGTTTTGAGACAGACAAGGGCGTCGCCAAGGGGGGGGCAGGGGGGGCAGCTGCCCACCCCTAGAGATTCTAAAAAAGTTGCCAAATGTAAAGCAACCACAGTCCTAAGTCTTTGACTTGACTTGCTTGATTGATCATTCCCGTACGTCGCGAAAATAAAAACCAAACCCAACTGATCAAACCGTTGTTGATATCCTAAAATAGGCAAAAACCTTCTTTCCCGACACGGAAAAGCGTTGAAAATTTTAATCGCTCTTCCGTGCACAACGTGTACGGTAGAGTTGCCTAGCTTTACATGTTGAACTCTGAATAGTGCTCGCCAAACTTCTGGGCCGCCCTGAAGTTGGCTTTCCGATTCGCAAGGCGCGGTACTGTTTTTGTATGATTTACTACTGCGCAGACATTGCAGCCAACTTCGGGACGGCCAAGAAGTTTGGCGAGAACTATACCGATATTATTACAATCGCTGTAGATGTAAGGCTCGTACTACAAGTGAAAAGCTTCATGTGTTCTCGACTTTGCCTACAATTCATACTTTTCTCATTCTCCATATCAACTTGCCCCTCCCTAGGCCATCGGCTGGCGACGCCCTTGGAGACAGATAATTTATGCCCAGGCATTATGAATAATGCCTTGGTTCATAACATATATATATCTTAATATAGGTATATATTTCTTGTGTGCGTGTGTATGTGACTGAACTTCTCCTAAACGACTGGACCGATTTTGATGAATTTTTTTGTGTGTGTTCGTGGAGATTCGAGAATGGTTTAGATTTACAAAAAAAAAAAAAAAATGAAAAATTAGGGTAGGGTAGGTAGGGTAGGGTAGGTAGGGTAGGGTAGGGTAGGTAGGGTAGGGTAGGTAGGGTAGGGTAGGTAGGGTAAGTAGGGTAGGTAGGGTAGGGTAGGGTAGGGTAGGTAGGGTAGGGTAGGTAGGGTAGGGTAGGGTAGGTAGGGTAGGGTAGGGTAGGTAGGGTAATGCATATTAGGTGTTTTTATGGCAAAACAAAGTTTGCCGGGTCAGCTAGTATATATATATATATATATATGTTATTATTCGAAATGAACAGCACCCACGGCAAATGGTCAGATAAAGTAAACGATAGAGATTATTAAAACCACTACTTAACTTTTTCCTTTTATTTAATTTATAATACACATCTGTTTCCAATTATATTTGCGTATTTACATAATATTATTAAAAAGAACTAGAGTAATAAAATAATGAATTGATGTGCAGAAAGCATGTTCCATTCACAAAATTTGTGAGTTTTAACAGGATTTACTAGACAGCTATGTCAACTGTTATGGCTCCACATAGTAATCGATCAGATCAGACGAATCTGAGCCCGAAAGAACGGCTAGACCGGATGCGTACAAAACACGAAAGATACACATTTGTTCGAATGTGTTTCTTTCCGCTTCATGGAATGGTTGCCCTTTACATAGATTAGTTAGTATTTTTTCTGCACAGCAGCTAAAGCGCCTACTGAAGGATACAGGATCCGGTCAATCCATTCGATCAGGCGGGCCGATCGCTCTGGCCGTGCGTCGTCGCATCGTCGTAGACAATCGATCTTGATAGATGTGGATACTGTTTTCGAGAAGTGAAACATTCAAATTCTATAAAGACAGAAATGTGATTCTGTTTCGTAATGCAGTGTTCCACTCCGCCTTTATGGAGTGTCAGCTTTACCTTAATCACGGCTACCAGAGTAATCCGTGTTCCTTTATGGAGTGTCAGCTTTACCTTAATCACGGCTACCAGAGTAATCCGTGTTAACTCCTCGACTGGGAATAAACTCAAACTGAAAAAATACAATATCTCTCTCGCATACCTATACGAATTTATGTGTTTCCAGAAATGTATTAATATTGACGGATTTATCCGTAATCGATTACTAGATAATACAACTTGAAAAAAGGTACATTAATCTACACAAAATTAACGACATCTCTTGTCTTAAAAATTTAAATGATATACTTAGTTCAGTATTTTTACAATAATTATGTAATATACTTATGCCAGTGGATAACTCCCACCTTAAATAAAATAATCTATTACCAAAATATTTACATCAACAAAATAGGAAAATCAAATAACTACTTCACTTATTTACTTTATGTCATGTGAAAACTTAAAATATACATCACGTAAATTATCATAGCAACATATCAATATTTTATTAATCATATTATTTATTACTTTAACAGATAACATTTAAATATCACATGATGAAATGTTTAAACACAATAACGCATTATAATGGCAAAACAAAATACCATAGCTTTATAAATAAAATTCGACTTCATCGTTAATTAGTTACCGTTACAAATTATATTAACATTCTTAAGAGGAACAATCAATACAACGCATATATTAAAACCATCAAACCGAAGCTGAAAGAGATACGTGACAATAATTTACAATATTGTGTAATACAATATTATGAACACTAATCATAATATTAAATCACAGCTTCTATTGGTGTCATTGGGCGCTAATTTGCCTAATGAGGATATATTTATGGGGATAATTTTAAGTACACCTATTTACTTATTGAAAGGCACTAAGACCCTAATCTACAATAAAATTTCTGTACATGGTATTGAATTTGAGTCTGTTTTTATTAAATTTTATGTACTTATAGCGTTCAGGCAACATTTGACGCACGACTAGCCGATATTTATGTACAATTATTAATTTTAAACCTAAATAGTACAGCCAGATAATAACTTTTTAGAAATTTAATGGAATAATATGAAAGATGAGCTCTTACTACATTAAATGCAATTTTACTCAGTGAAATACTTATTTACATGACTAAATTAATATTACTAGTGAAACCTATTTGGAAGTTGAAGGTCTTGAAGATTTAGTTAACATTTGAACCTTCAAGTGTTAACTGCACATTATAATTTAATTCACAAAATCATTAATATTTTATTATAAATGTAGATAAATAAAAAAAAATAACAGACCTTTCTGAATCAATAATGAAAATAGCTAGTTAAATAAATGAGAATAGCCTGTCGGTTTTTAAAAGTGGCCGTTTCCAATGAATCGGTGACGTACAGGAATCAACCAATAATATTGAATTAATTTTCCACATCACTTATCGCGTTTGTTCGATTCTTGCATGTCTACGTTTCAATGGAAGCGCACCAAGGTTATATAATTCTTACTGTAACTTAATTATGTGACATGATTTTACTTTTATTTACTACAATACTTTGTAACAATGTTCGTCACAATTTTTTGTTTTCAAGAAATACAACAATAAGATATGTACTCCAGAAAACAATTATTGTCTTGAAATACAAGCACTGACGGAGTACAGCAGCTGCATAGTATTCATATTTTCTTTTATAATTAGCATGAGGGCCAGCGCACACAGAGACGCGTATACTTACAAAAACTACAGAACGGCACCAAAGGTCAAAAAGGAAGGAAAGAGAAGGTTCCAATGAGAAAATCAGAATACGCCCCGAGGCTTCACGGAACGCCTTGCACCATTGCGATGTGCTTCCCGCGCTGTGCACCGCAAAACAACTGAACTTTTCCAGACTCAACCGAGACTGTGTGAGTTGACCCTATAGTACGTTCCTGGATTTGACAAAAAACAGAATTCGACTTTGACAGGTCCTGTATTTGAAGCAGTAACAGAGGTTTTCGTAGTTGAGTGCTACTACTCACGGGCGGTTGAATTCGGTGTGGGTATTTCGAGGTCGAATTGCCCTCTTGATCAGGGATTCCCATAGTTGTCGATATACCCCCTGGGGTCGAAATCGATTTCCTAGGGGTCGACATAAACGAAAACTGATTATGATATCGACGAGGTCTAAAAATCAACACCTATTAATTTAACACAAGTTCTTATTTGTAACTTTCAAGATACTGTACGCACCTTTCAAGTTGTGTTACGTGTAGGGGTGGGTACCAATTTGTTATAAGAATGACTAATATTTTACTTTTAAAAACCCCAATAATTCGATACATTGTGATTTGTACAAGTATCAACAAGTAGTACAAGAGAAAAACTCGGCAAGTCAATAAGCGGATTTGAAAGTAATTTGGCTTTAGGAGGCTGAGGTAACAGTTAATTTTTGAAAAGAGGTATCTTGCCCAAAATAGTTTGGGAATCCCTGCTCTAGGTTAATTTAGAGTGCTGGCAACCCTACTGAAGTTCAAGTGAATGATAGAAAATACAATACAACACTAACTGTACGATACGTAATGTCAAGTGGTTCTTGTTTAAGTTTTGTAGATCTTTTATTACTTAAATAAAACAGGTCTTGCACATATCCACACGCAATAAGGATGCCTTAAAAATGCCCTAAGCATAGTAAGATATTGAAGAACTGTCCTTGAAAATGATTTCTAGGATACGAACTCCCGAGTTGAAAAGTATTGACACAGAAGCTAGCAAACGATTTTTTTTTTGATGTACTGCCCTTGGTTCTCATTGCAATCTCTCCTGTAGATTCGATGATAAAATACATCAATCAAAATGTTTTATTCAAGTTTAACTATAAAGTCTATTTTCAGTCATATAAGTTAACTGCTACAAGTTTGTACTAAGAATTCGTAATCTGAAATAAAAAGGGCCGGCTTTTTACAAAAATATTTGAATCTAATGCAGGAACTGTCCAAATAAATCAATAATAGTATTGTTCGGAATACAAATAAAGAAACCAACCAATCATTTCAAGATTTGGCAACCCCTATGAATAAGATAAGTAACCTATACGATGGATAAGGCTAGTTCTCGCACAAAAGCTCTGTGATAAATATGATAGGACCATAGACTTTATATAATAGATAAATGGTTAAAGCTAATACATACCTAGATATGCAATTTTTCAATTTTATTGCTTAAGAATCACAATCCTAATGGATATTTCCTGGGTAGAAAAATGATAATTCTATTTAGTCCTTCCGTGAGATTATCAAATAATATTGGACACGTATTTTTTGCTTTACCAAATCAATAAAAATTGACAAAGATAAAGCGCATCAAAGTTTAGGAGTGTCGACTTGTGACGTCACGTACACTTTTTAATCACATAGTGACATGTGATTAAAAAGTGTACGTGACGTCACACGATATTTCAACGCATTATATCGTCTTCACTTTATGTTTACGTTTCATAAGAAAAAATACTTGTCCAATATTTTTATTACTCTACCTGACGGACAAAAAACAAATTTTCAGTTAACTTCCTTGAAGCTCGTCAAAAAACTCAGTTCTAACTGTGTATAGTTCTCGCCAAACTTCTTGGCCGCCCTGAAGTTGGCTACAATGACTGCGCAGAAGTAAATCTCATACAAAAACGGCACCGTTTCGTGCCTCGCGCATCCGGTACACCAACTTCAGGGCGGCCCAGTTTGGCGAGGACTATGTCACAATTAGTTTTTTTCTGGTAAAAGTAGATACTGAATAACTTCGTTAGAACTAGAACTTATTGCCAGCACAGTAAACATATACAAACAGTATGGAAACTACCCACAAACGCTCAAAACAGCACACTCAAACATACGCACCGACGAGACAACTCGGGCACTTCTGCGGTGCTGTCAGTACTGAGCACCGCGAAGCGACGAGTGGTCACGTATGTTTGTGTGAGTGAGTGTGCCGTTTCGAGCGATTGTAGGTAGTTTCCATACTGCTTGTATATTTTTACTGTGCTGCAATAAGAATATCAGTTAAAACAAGTTTTATCTGACATTCGGCGGGAAAATAGTATTGTATTTGTAAGAAATGCTTCCCATAAACTACTTATGTAAAGGAAAAATAACCTTACAGTGAAAAACGAATATTTACTGAAACAAATCGGTAGTCGGTATGTATTTTTCACAGTGAACTCGGTAGAAATTATGCCAACTAAAAGAAGAACGGGTTGGTGCTAGAAATCCATAAAATATTTTAATCCGCTAGAAAAAACATTTGTCACTATTACGTCGTTTGCTAGAGATAACGTTTCCTTTCAAAAGTTGACTAGCTGACGACGCATTATTTTTATTTTTTATTAAAAATACAATGTTTACATTCGAAAGTCTGAAAACAAATTATTGTACAAAACTTCTTAACTTAAAGATTGATTTCTAACATTCATCCGAATTTCTCCAACGTGTGACATTGACGTGACAAATTATCAAGCACGCGTATGTATATTGCTGTGATTGAATTTATTGTCAACAGCCAATAGTTTACGCGCGGTACACAAAGATGAATTGCTAGACCGTGGCGGGCACGAGCCGAGCCCGGTGCGAGGCACGGATTCAAAAACGTATGGCGCATTTACACTTGGTCGTTAGCCCGTATTCGGGTGCACGAAATACGTGACTCTAATTCGGGCACCCGATGCATTAATTACATTCAAGTTTTTGGCGTTAGTAGGATGTTGATGTAGGGTGTATGTGCACTCCTTCACAAGTGCCTAACATTGTGAAGGAGTTGTTTGGAAAGATGCTCGAATACGGGCGTACTCGACTGCGTTCATTTAAACTTATTTGTTTGTCCGAATTCCATAGGCTATCGAATACGAGCTAACGACCAAGTGTAATTGCGTCTTAACAAAGATTTTATATGATGCGGTTTATGATACACCAAACAGCATCCGCGACCCGAACGAGGCGCGCGTGCCTCTGCCGTGCCTCACACAGGGCTCAGCTCGCGCCCGCTACGGTCTAGCATAATTTATTCTTATTACAACATTACATAACATCACGCCTGTATTTCCCGAAAGGTTAGGCAGATCTTTCTATCTTTATCGGTTGGCATAGCTGCCGCATGGACTCTTATTCGAAAACTCTCTGTACATAATAAAAATCACTTGCTGGCATATCTTTGAACATTTTAAAATATATTATCTTGCATCATAGGACAGTAACACAACAAAACCACATCTTATTTGTGAGATTCAAATAAAAAAAAGCTGTCTAATATTTAAAAATAAAACTTGTTACTAGATTTCGGAGAAACGCTAAAATAATAAAGAAACTTATAGTTTCTAACTCTAAGAGTAATATTATTAAATATCTAGTACGCAGTAGAGTACACGCTTAGGTACTATAATGCCGGCGAGTTTTAATTTTTGATACAAGATTACAAATTTTTAAAGCAGGGCCTAGTTTTAAACCCATGTATTTCATCATCATGTCGGAGTTTAATAATAACAATGCTTTGCCATCTATTTCCTGTAACAAAAAAAAATATCGAATTAGTTTTTATTTTAATGTTAAAAATTATGTCTATTGGTCGTATTTGAATTTGAAAAGAACATGAAAATAAATTGTGTGGGAGCTCCGACGCAGGACTCATTTTCATTCCTCATAAAATTTCCATACCGAAGGATTCCAGGATCTTCAATCTTGGGAAATTATATGATTTTAAGTCAACGGCAAGTACCCTCATACGAAATATGCTGTATTGCGAAACCTTGGCAATTGACCAGTCCCAAAACACAATACCAGGTTGTACCAAAAGTTCTACCAAAATATGAAAAAAATCTATTTCATTTGGTTAAGTGATAATAGGAATATTTATGAACATTTTAAAAATCGACGCCACGTATTCAGGTACTTTGTTCTCAAATTTCCTATTTTTTTTATCTCATCCTCAATAGCAACGCTGCTGACCGAAGAATTTATATTGTCGTTAGGAGCCCTATACTGAACCCCGTTTGATGTTGAGTTTTGGGACATATATATAGAGTATATACAACTCACGAAACGCTATTTACGCCACGGAATAGAAAAAACAGTGAAAGTGCAAAGTAAGCACACGCATGCCACCACAAATAAGCGCTGTTACGCTAACTTGATCCTAGTCGTGTTCCAACATCGCTACAACTCGTACAACCCGCTAGTCTCGCGACAAATTATTTTGTCGTAGCTATTGCATTGCCACGTTGGATGGCAATGCTGATTCTCTGGCTGAAGAAAAGGCCAGCCCTCTTGTCACGCGAACAGTCGACTAACCGTTTACTATACGGGAAAAACCGTATAGTAAACGGTTAACCTAATCTATACCCGTTTCGGGTATTTATTGATATCAATAATGTAGGTAACTAAAAAATGCAATGTGTCTGCCTTGGTCGAGTAGCAATATATATCTACCTATGACGCGAATGTCAACCTTACTTAAAAGCAATTAAGTATATAATTGCGATGGCCGTATGCTTACTTGGCAATCGAATATAGTTTGACTCTTAATTTTAGATTACAAAACTTCGTAAATACTTTCTGCACTAATGCAAAATAAATCCTATGTATGGAGTATAAAGATTTCTTGCCAGATGTAGGACCTGTGACTTATGCTAGTTTTGACTAAAATTAAAACGACAAATCAAACGAATGGCTTGTAGTGCATTATATGATTATTAGTTTATTTTTCTATAGTAATTTTGTTGCATTGCACTTCCACTGTTTTTCTGTTCCGTGATTAACGCTATCTATTTTGCGGAAATAATGCAGTACTTTAAGTCGATCAACTAAATGATGTTATTGATGCATTGGAGCACTTTCATCTCGTGCTGTTTGTACACACGTTCGCTTCAGGTTTAAAGAATGGGAAATACAAACTAAAAGACGGCAGGACCATCAGCTGTACAGAGAGATGGTAAAATTCAATACAAAAAAAATATTAATAAAGCTAGTTTATGTTCTCACATGCTTCCTAAACAAATCGGCGTGAGTGGCAAGGGCTTGATCGGCGGCTGCAATGAATCCTATGACATCCTCCACGGACCAGTCGGCGGGCGGCGCGGCGGGCGATGGAGCCGGCGGCGCGCCCGTTGTTGACGATGCGGGCTCGGGCCGCTCCGGCGACACGCGCGCCAACTTACTGCTGGAGCACTCGCCAGACCCATTCACGCTGCTGCCCGTCGAGCCTTCTTCCTGTAATGAAACAACTTACACTGTCACTATTTGGTAAGTTGCTCACCATGGATAGGTTTCAGAGGGATAGTTTAGAACTGAAGAAACATTATTATTATAGTTGCATTGACAGTCTAGCACAACTATGATGAATAAATTAATATTTAGATGCATACAATATAACTTAATTCAAATTTGATTGATGCAAGAGGATACTCTACAGACTACACGGTTGGAGCAGTGGATGCGCGATCTTCAGCTGCGTGTCGCGGGTTCGATTCCCGAACGGATCAAATCTTTGTATGGCCTATAGATAGTTGTTCCGATCTGGGTGTTTGTATATGTGACTTAATGCACACACGATACAGCAGAAATACTAGTGGGGCAACGTTTAAAAAAAAAACGTAGTTAAATTGACAGTCATGGCCTTCAAAGCAGATGGGGCCACATTTAGAAAATTATTAATTTGATTTCACGGAATGAACAATCTGGCATTACAGATTATTATATAATTTTAATAATATCCAAGCAGCTGGTCTTTTGGCTGGAATAATGATGATGGTTATTATCCAAGCTACAACATTGTCCATATTGATATACACTAAGCCATGGGCAGATCCAAAGATTTACTTCTGGGGGAGGGGCACAAGCAAGACAAGTAAGGAGTGGGTTCATTCTTTATCAATGACAGGGGCCGGAATAAGCCAGTAAGGGGGGCCTGTAGCAAATACTTCTATGGGTGTTTGATACCTTGGTAGAACTTGGTTTGTTTTAGGTTATCGATGTAACACTAGCCAAAACAATGTTTTAACAAAAGTTACTTGAACCAAATTACTTTACAAAAGGTGCTACTAATAACAGAACAGAACTTTTGTTACCTACATTATTGACTGAATGGCTGGCACGGAAGTGACTTTTTCAGGATAACCTTAGATGGGATTGAAGTGACCTTGAAAATTTTTGCGATTCGGATAGGTTTCTTTTTCACCATTCTGAACGAAATAGGAGATACTTAGCCGACTTATATGCAAAAATGGTACAACCGGTAGGTACAAAGATATAAGAACAAGCAAATCGAGTGCGTAAAAGTGCAGCAGATAGGCTAGCTTTCTGTACTTCCAGAAATTACTTTTTACAAACAAACCAATTTATTATAATTTATGTGTCTTAGAACTTTAGATGTATTTACTTACAGTTTTAATTCTCTTGATACCTAATTTACTATCATTAGAAGTTGATTCTCCACAGATAGTGCAAGGCCGACCAGCAGCCTCACCTGTATCTACTTCTATCATACCAATACAGCTGCCAACACCACTAGATACTCCTTTCAGCCAGTTTTTAAGTTCTTCTATTGTCAGTTCCGATGGAACTTTCACTGGATAGTTTTTATTTCCCGTTGAAACCTGCAACAGTTAAAATATATGTTGGCAAAATTCTTAACAAACTTAATATCCTTAACACGGTCTTTGTCTTTACAATTTAAGCAGTAAAGAGTAAAGAGAAAAGATAAATTATTTGTTTGTCAAAGAACATGCATGTAAATGATGAACTTAGTATACTAGAAATTCGTAGTATAAATGTCATAACTTTTGAATGAACATTATGGCCCCATTTTTTTTGATCCGTAGTTAAGTCAACCAATGGTTAAATATGCTAACAAATGGTTTCATTTTCGGGTAAAATGCATTTATTCATAAATTTTTAGTCTAACAGATGGTCAAATGATACAGGGTAAGGAAAATAATGGCTCAGGCGCAAACACCTGAGCCTGCCACACTCCGTAAACCTGACAACTCACTCACCACATCACCTGAAGAGGCTAGACGCGTCCTGATAGATACTCACTTCCCAGGCAGCGTTATTGCCCAGGTAACTGACTGGGTAGATACTACCCAGGTACCAACAGATGATGATTGGCTCTACGCATACAGGATGATCACGACGGAGAAACTACAGTGGGCCATCCTAAGCTTTCATCCTTTCAAGGCGCCCGGTCCAGATGGGGTGTTCCCTGCGCTGCTGCAGTGGGGAGGTACGTCTGTTGTAGAGAGACTGGTGCCAATAATGAGGGCGTGCCTGGCGTTTAGATACGTTCCGAAAGGATGGAGGGAAGTGAAGGCGATATTCATCCCCAAGCCAGGCAAAGGGGACTATACTAACGCCAAATCCTTCAGACCCCTAAGCCTGACCTCGTTTCTACTCAAATCGATGGAGAGGCTGTGCGACAGGGAGTTACGAGATGGCGTTCTTAAATCATTACCTCTCCACGGTAACCAACATGCCTACAGCTCGGGTAAGTCAACGGAATCTGCTCTCCATCTGGTGGTGGGCCAGATAGAGGAAGCAATCCATCAAAAGGGTACATGCCTGGGCACTTTCATAGACATCGAAGGGGCCTTCGACAAAACCAACTTCTCCAGCATAGGTGCTGCCCTCTCCAGACACGGAGCTGAACAGGTACTAATTGACTGGATAACTAATATGCTAAGCAAACGTGCGGTTCGGCTGGAGGGCGAACAGCAACTGGCCTTTTTAGCCAGGGGCTGCCCTCAGGGAGGGGTGCTCTCCCCTCTCCTGTGGAATATGGTAATCAATGACCTTATCACCAGACTTAACGAACACCGTTATTACACAATAGGGTATGCAGACGACCTCGCAATTCTAGTACCCGGGAAGGTGACTGGTACCATCTGTAACCTTACTCAGCAAGCGCTACGCATAGTGGAACGATGGTGCAGGGAGTATGATCTTTCAGTTAACCCATCTAAGACTGTATTGGTCATGTTTACTCAGAAAAGAGCACTGGGCCCTTTCCGTCTACCGAAGCTGTTCGACACAGAACTCCAGCTGTCCAATGAAGTAAAGTATCTTGGGGTCACTCTCGACAACAAGCTGAACTGGAGCAGTCACTTGGACAACAAACTTAATAAGGCGTGCATTACCTTTTGGCAATGCAAGAAAATGATAGGCAAAAAATGGGGCCTGTCCCCCAAAATCATTCTCTGGCTGTACTGCGCGGTGATTCGACCCATGATCTCTTATGGAGCCGTGGTTTGGTGGCCACGCACAAAGGTAAGTACAGCCGTGAACAAACTGCAACGCACGCAAAGACTGGCCTGCATGGCGACGACAGGCTGCATGAGAACTACCCCGACCGCTGCGCTCGAGGCCATGCTGGAACTGCCACCACTCCAGCTTTTCATTCAGCAGGAGGCTACGACGGCGGCAGGGCGGCTTAAGGCACTAAATCTCTGGGGTAAGAGAAAGACACAACACACGGCTCTGCTCGAGGACCTTAATAAAGAGTTCCCTCTAACAACAGCAATTATGGACCGGATACCTAAGCAATTTGTTTTTGACAAGAAATACAAGATCCAACTCCATGAGGACCACCACTGTGAGGGGTTACGCCCAGACGAGTTGAGGATCTTCACCGATGGTTCCAAGACAGGTACTGGCGGTGGCTGGTACAGGTGCGGGGGTGTTCTCAGAGGACCTCAACATACACATAGCCGCGCCACTTGGGGCACACAACACGGTGTTCCAGGCAGAGTGTGTGGGCATCACTCTGGCTGCATCGGCCATTCTAGACAGGAAGGTAAAAGATTTCCCAATACGCATTCTCTCTGACAGCATGGCCGTCCTGCAGGCGTTGGGCAGCCACACGGTCTGCTCTGGACTGATATACGAGTGTCACCAACGCCTAAACCAGGTTGGGTCAAACAATAAACTAACCATTCAATAGATCAAAGGGCATAGCGATTCCCGAGGCAACGATGCAGCGGATGAGCTAGCCCGTAGAGGCTCCAGTATGGCTGTGGTGGGTCCGGAACCAATCGTGCCAATACCATTTGGCTACCTCCACAGTCTGGTAAGGAAACGAACCAAGGAGCAACACCACAGATTGTGGATTGACCACAATGAGTGCAGGCAGTCCAAAGAAGCACTTCCCGCTTTGGATAGACGTTTCACGCAGAAGGCCCTACGCCTGACGAAACAGCAGTTACGAGCAGTTACAGCTGTAACGACTGGCCACGGGACTTTTAATAAGCACCTCTTTGTCTTAGGGATCACGGACAGTCCACTGTGCAGAGCATGCATGGAGGAAGACGAGACAGCAGCGCACCTGCTTCTAAGCTGCCCAGTAATCGCCGGTTACAGGGCCAAATACCTCGGTGAACCAGGTACCGTACAGGAGGTAGTCAGCAACACGAAGGCGCTGCTGGCCTTCCTCGAGGAGTTGGGATGGATCGAGTGAGGTAGCTAGTGGAAGGTTAAGTCCCACCCGTACGCAAAATACGCGCTTAGTCGTGGAGTTGCGGCAACCAGCCCGTTTTAACCTATGGTCAAATGATTAACTCTCTAACTTACTAGACCATTTTTTTTTTTGTTTTTTTTTTTTTTTTTTTTTTTTTTTTAATAAAAACGTTGCCCCACACTAGGAATTTCTTCCTGTATCGTGGGTGCGTTTACAAACATATAAACTCACATACACAAACACCCAGAGCCGGAACAATTATCTGTAGGTCATACAAATTTTTGTTCCGTGCGGGAATCGAACCCGCGACACGCAGCGCAGCAGTCAATTGCTCAACCACTGCGCCAACCGTGCGCCCAAATTTGTGAGGCTAACAATTGATTAAAAAACGCATTTAACCGAACTTAGAAACCATTGCTCAGCATATTTAACCATTGGTTGACTTAACTACGGATCAAAAAACTGGGCCTTAGTCAATGATAACCAAGGCACACACTAAACTATTTATAGTATGCATCTCTGTATGAGCTTGAAAATTTAATAAATAAACTTACCTGAACATTAGTTATATTAGAATAGCTACTAGATGCTGTAAGTATTGCTCTTGTAAGCCTTTGTGGGTCAGGGTGGACACTAAGCAACTCCTTCACAAGTGCTTCAGCTGCACCCGAGGGACCAGAACCGGAGACAGAAGTTGGTAAAGCACTACTGCCACCAGTGCAACTGCTACGAATGCGTAGAGACACTGTGGCTACTGGTGTAGGTGTTACCAAGCTATTTGAATTCCCGGCACCAGTAGATCCACCTTCTGGTAATGCTGGGTTGGGTATTATACCAGTTGTCCTCATTTTGAATCTGTAAGTTTTAGAACTATAATAAGTTGCTCATGTCCAATAAAGGTATTATAATATAATCCCCGGCACATAAGTCGGCAAGAGCCTTTAGATGTGCAGAAGTAGTTTTTTAGGTCTCTTTGGTAGTGAAGTGGGGCGCGTCAAATGTTCTGAGCCCGCAATTGGTTGGTCAGTTGACACAAGGATCGACTGACCAATCATGTCACGTTCACATTTCGTTCGCTCTATTTATTTATTTATTGCAAATACTCTCTGCACTCACAGCTTAACCCAACACGTGCAGAGTCAATAATTATAGAATTACATAAGACGAATAATATTAATAATTTTAACACAGATTAAACACAGACAGGCAAATCAATGTGGTGGGCGGTCAGTTTGCACAAACTTATCCCCACTACACCAAAACCTTGCCAACTTACATGCTGGGGACTATACAATTATCTGTAAGAGCACCCTACCCTACTACTGTACTAAAGGAAACTACAGCAATAGTTGCCAGAAATTTTGAATAAAATGAATTGCTTCTTATCTATATCAAAATACCTTATCTATATTAGAATAAATAAATAGGTCCAGGTATTTGAGGTCTCAACTTATATAGATAATGAACTAGATATCTATGTATTCCGATTTACTTTAAAAATACTTTAATTTATTTTATCTAGCAAATAAAAACATAATAATTAATAATAGAGCATTACCTTGATGGGGTTGTAACACTTTTCTGACCTGGAGGTGCTAGAAGGTGGCCAGCTCTAGCACACCAACCAACTGGGAATATATCTCTCGAGTCAAATCTGCACCAATAATCAAAGGCACCCCTCCAACCATCAAATGTAACATGTATCTGATCATTCTTCACTGCACTAACAGTAGCGCAACAAATTAACTGTGGATTTTTCTTATCTACTGCCTCTAATTTCTGACCAACAACAAACAAATTTGACTTAGGTGTTGGAGGTTCAGGTTGAAAAACTTTAGCTGGGGCCATATCTGCTCCATTTAGAGTTTTACATAAAAACATTGGCCAGCTACTGGCATTCATACGAAATCCCAGAGGTGGCTGCAACATACCTTGATTTCTTTCACAATGACCAACAGGGTGAATATCTCCTGCATCTACAAGACGCCAGAAATCATTTTTGTTGTCACTACCGTCAAGCCTCAGTCTTAATCTAGGGCCCAGAACCCCAACAACAGTTGCAATACAGGTAGATGTTAAGTTTCGGGGATCAAGAGCCTCCAATTTCATTCCCACTTGAAAGTCATTTACTGGAGGCATAGGTGCCTGTTTAAAACATTCTTGAGGTGCTGCCACACTATTTGTATCCTTCATGTACTCATTCCAATCAAAATCTTGATAAATATCATAAAAGGAACTTGTCGAGTTGTTATTTGCATGATTTTCTGATCCGTTCGCCCCATTGCCAGATTGTGGAGAAATTGTTCGCTTCTCAGTTTTTTTTTGATACTTATTCAAACAATATGTGGAACAAAAGTTTTTGCTATTGGGAGGTGCGTTACCCCGAATAACATTATCACAGTGAAGACAGGCGCCTTTGCTATACGCCTGTCTAAATTCAGACAAACACGTTTCCGAACAGAATTCTTTTTTTCCGTTCTCTGTAGGTAGAACATACTTCAACGGTGTTTTACTTTGAGCACACCAAGTGCATGTACGTTTTGGAGGTCTTCCAGGTCCACGTATTTTGCCGGGAGCAGGCCCCGATGAGCCGACAGTGTTGTTTGACATCGTTCCGTATGCAGATTTAATTCATTATAGTATTCCGACTTTAAATGAACAGGTTTATCCACTTACATTATACTCTACACAGACAAAGTCAAGTTAAGATATTAATGAAATAATATACTTTTGCGCAAATATAAACAACGTCAGTTGCGTATTTATGACGCGCTTCCAACGGCCATCTTTGTTCTTCTTTTGTTTTTTTTTGTTGTAGTAGAAACCAAAAATATTGACAACTGGCAATACAATTATAGAGCACGCTGGTTAGTTCATTCAGCGCGTTTGATCGGAGTGACTGTATAATGTAAACTAGCCCTTTAAGCTGTAAGATGATAAAATAGGAATGGATAATAGCACAGACAGAGTTGGGCAGTATTTGAATTTAAACTTTTAACTGTAAAAAAATAATTTGTATTAGGCATTTCAAATACCTGATGCTAAGGTATATTTTAGTTAGTATTTCAAATACAAACTTAAGGCTTCCAAATATTTAGCGATATTGGGTGCGTTCTGCAGAAAATAGCGCTATACTGTGATTTTTAATTTCGTGGACCAAACTGACAGCTGCCAATGACCTTATTTTTTTAAAATGTTGCAAGCGCGGATCATAGTGTTGTAGGTAAGGCTCAATCATAAGTGATTCATCGAATCGATGTGACATGACTCCTCAATTTATTTTTACTGATTGGTGTAAATAAATGTTTTATGAATATAAACGTAATATATTTAAGTATAACAGTATCCATAAACATAGTACCTGAACTTTTATTGTGTTAAATATGAAATCAACAATACAATAAATGCAATCGATAAATGAGTAGAAACTAAATAAGGGCTGCTAGTTTCAAAATAAATTTATTATTTTGCCGTGAAGTAGTTTCATTTTCGATCTACTTCGATTTTCGATTAACTTTCGATCACTCAGGATAGTAAGGGTACGACACTATTTTTATGGGACGATAAAGTGACAACCCCCCAAATGTCAGTTTAGTCCACGAAATTAAAAATCACATTATAGCTAAATAGCTTTCGTATCATAAACAAACTGGCGGGCGACCGCGTACGTCAAATTGTCAAGTATCTTGTCAGGTCAATTGTCATTTTCATTACAGTTTATTATTAAATCACATGGTATTTTGATAATTTAACGTGTGCTCGCCAAACTTCTGGGCCACCCTGAAGTTGGATTTCCGATGCGCAAGGCACGAAACGTTGCTGTTTTTGTTCTGTCTATCTACTCTGTCTTTGCCTTCTTCTACAGTCTACTTTATCCTCTTGAGGCAGTGTGAAATAACAATTAAATGTTAGGAAGCTAGGGTCCCCAAAATATCGACCTTAACGACTCGGAATGGTGGAATGACACGGTATTCAGGGCCCAGAATACCGTGTTGTATAATAAGCACCTCAAAGTTTTTGAAGTGATATCTTCTTATGGGAGGGTAAACCGCTTCGTAACGTAACGCGTAACGGCGCCTGTCTAGGGCTTATTACACTACACGGAATTCAGGGCCCTGAATACCGGGTATATATATATATGGATTTATCTGTTTTCTGCGATTCTGATTACGCTGGAGACATTAAAACAAGACGTAGTACTACATATGATTGCCGGAGGACCAGTTTCATGGTGCTCTCGTAGACAGCCCATCGTAGCGTTGTCATCGACTGAAGCAGAGTTTATTGCAGCGGCAGAGTGTTGCAAGGAGTCGGATTCCTAAAATCCTTACTGGTTGATCTCAACATTAAAGTACCGGTGATTTTCAAAATTGATAACCAGAGCGCTATTCAGCTAATTAAAACTGGAATCTTTAATATGAGGTCGAAGCACATTGACGTGCGTTTTCATTCTATTCACGAGGTATATGCTAATAATGGTTTTCAGATTGAGTATTGTTCAACTGAAAATCAAACAGCTGATATTTTAACCAAGGCTTTAAATAAAACAATGTTTGAGATAATAAGAAAACCTATAGTATTTAGGTTTTACCCTAAAATTGTACACTATATGACATTATATACGGAGAAAACTTGAATGACAGTGACATGGCTAGCAGGAGTAATGTTAGAGGTTGGCAAGGTAGGAGGTTGCAACTCTAAGCAAATAGATCATATCACATCATTCTCCCACACTATAGTCTTGAAGATGTCGAGGCGGGTTTCGAGTTCTGCACGATCTTCTAAGAACTGGAGGTGAAGCTTCTATGCGTAGTGGAGTGGTGCTTGAAGCAGGAATTCGTTGAGTAGTATCTAGGGCTTGTGCAGGGGAAGGGAAAGGTTGTGGCGATCCAGGAGAGTGATTGTTTGTTGTGTGAGACTGCACAGGTGGATTAGAGGGAGCAGAGTTGGTGGTTTCTTCTGCACGAATCGGTGAGCTTGGTGGGGTCATATATTCCTCATCTATCAAGTTCCCCGTCTTTAATTCTTCTAGTCTTTCGCCGGTATTCTCCCCGATAGGGGCGAGGTGTCGATTTGATACCGTTGTCTCTCGTCCATCTTGTAATCGGACAAACGAGTAGTCGGGGTTTGACTGTATTAGTTCGACCTCCTCTACCAAGGGCTGATATTTGTTGTTACGATCGAATCTTTTCATTAGCACTTGACTGGAACTTGTGAGCCATGTTGGTATCGTATTCCCATTGGGAGATCGGCGAGTGTGCATGAACATTCTTTCATGCGGAGTACAGTTCGTCGCAGTACACAGCAAAGAGCGAATCGAGTGCAGGGCCACTGACAAGTATTGTTCCCAGTGTTCAATCGGTGCATTATGAGTTCCACAAGCTAATTGTACTGCTTTCCATACAGTTGAGTTCAATTTCTCGACCTGACCGTTACATTGTGGATTGTATGCAGTGGTGTTGCTTGTAGCTACCCCTTTAGAGTGTAGGTAATCTCTAAGATCAGTCGACAGGAATTGCGTGCCGCGGTCTGAATGAATGTATGCGGGCATGCCAAAGATCATAAACAGGCTGTTTAGATGCTTGATCACGGTTTTAGCACTCATATCGCTGCATGGGAAGGCGAAAGGAAATCGAGAGTATTCGTCTATAACCGTGAGCATGTATTTGTTGTTAGACTTCGATGGGAGAGGGCCTTTGAAATCTACACTTAAGCGTTCTAATGCTGACGTCGCCTTTATGAGTTTCGGTGTGGGCGTTGGGTTGTTGAAATACCTCGGTTTGATCTCAGCGCACAGACGGCAATCCCGAGTCATCGTCCTGACTTCGTCGATTGAATAAGGAAGATTCTTACTCTTCAGCCAGTGGTACATTCTTGCCACTCCTGGATGACAAAGTGATGCGTGAAGAGATTGGAGTTTAGATGAAGTATTCGTGGTGCAAGCACATATGCGCGATAGGGCATCCGCAGCTTTATTGTCCTTCCCGGGTCTGTATACTATGTCATAATTATATGGCGCTAACTCAAGCCGCCACCTTTGGATTTTCTCATTTTTGATTTTACTGGCGTGTTTAGCATTGAGCATAAATGAAACTGATCTTTGATCCGTTATAAGAGTAAAATGTTTCCCGATAAGGAAATGCCTCCACTTTTTTAGCGATTCTACGATGGCGTACGCTTCTTTTTCAACGGACGAATGATTGAGTTCACTGTGATTTAAGGTTCTTGAGAAAAAAGGCCACAGGTCGTGAATCTTGGGTCAGTGTAGCAGCAATTGTGTGTTCGGATGCATCTGTTTCAACGGTGAAGGGCATATTATCATCAATAGCATGAACGGAGGACTTGGCGATTGTGGATTTTAAAACTTCGAAGCAATCTTTAGCTTCTTTACTTAGGGGAAAGGAGTCAGCATGAGCCAGAATATGGATTCTTTCGGAGAAGTTAGGGATCCATTTGGAGTAATGGGCGAACATGCCCAATGTCCTTCTATGGGACGCTAGATCATTTGGCGGTGGCATTTTAAGAAAGGGCTGTAGTCGATCATTATCAGGCTTGATGTGGTCTTGTATAGTATACCCAAGTAAATTGATGATGCGTTGGCTGAATTTGCTTTTAGTCTTATTGAGCGTCAGACCGTATTTATCAGCCGCCCGTAAAAATCGTTCCAAATTTATGTCGTGCTCTTGTTGGGTGTTGCCACAAACGGTTATATCATCAAGGTAAGCGTATGCACCGGAGAGATTTTCTTTCCTGATGAGCCAATCGACGGTTCTTTGGAAACTGGCCACCCCGTTAGTTACGCCAAATGGAATGCGGCGAAATTGATACAAGTTACCACAAGCTTCAAAAGCTGTGAATGGTTTCTCGTGGCAGAGTATGGGGACCTGATGATAGGCGCTTTGGAGATCGATGGTACTGAAGACCGCATACTTAGAGACTTTTGTTACCATTTCTTCCATGTTAGGTAGCGGGTATGCGTCTAGCTGAGTGTACCTATTGACGGTTTGGGAATAGTCAATTACTAAACGCTTTTTGTGATTTGCATTTTTAGTCACGAGTACTTGTGCCCTCCAGGGAGAATGGCTCTCTTCGATGATGCCGTCTTCTAGCAGTTTCTTTACTTCATCCGCAATGAATGCCTGGTCCTCAGGGCTATGTCTACGAGATCGAATTGCTATGGGCTTGCAGTCACGGGACACATTGGCAAAGAGCGGTACAGCAGGTACTGAGGCCTCTGCAACGCTGCATACTTTAAACGCGTCTTTAGGGCCACCAAATGCAAATTCCAAAGTCGAATGGAGCGCAAGCACATCATGGCCTATGATCAGGTCGGCGCAAAGGTTCTTGACTATCAATAAATTTATCTTTTCGTAACAGTGGTCACCTAAATGTACGTTCTGGCAGGTTGAACCGCTGACTTGCGAAGTATGAGATAGAGAAGCCATTGAGACTGTCTGGGTACAAGGGCTTCGCTTCAGACGGCAGAGGTTGGCGAAGTCTTCATTGATGAAGCTAATCGAACTCCCAGTATCAACTAGAGCTTGAGCTTTGATGCCTTTGATGACAGCAGGAATCATGGCCTTTCGAAGAGAGGCCGGCGTAGCAGCAATGATGGCAGAACAATGTTCACATTCTTCTGGAGAGGTAATTGATGCACTAGTGTTGGGCTTCGATCGGCATTCCTTGCTAAAGTGACCTTTCTTGTTGCAGGATTTGCAGACTGTGTCTCTTGCTGGGCATTTCCTCCTGGCATGCAGTGATCCACCACAGTACCAGCATTTGCGAGTGGAGGAGGAGTTAGCGATATTTGATATCGTAGCGGCAGTGGTAGTAACAGTCTCGGGAGCAGTGTTGTTGTTTCGCGTTTCAGATGCTAGAGGCACGGCATTGATAATGGGGTTGATAAAGGTTTGTGAATTTGTTTCCGCCATTTCCATTGACAGGGCTGTATTGTAAGCTTGATCCAGTGTTAATGATAAGCTCTCTAGAAGTCTCGAGCGTGCTTTGGCGGACGTCATGCCTGCGATAAATGCGCCGCGAATCGTGTCGTTTTTGTTAGTTTCAGCATCAACGCTGGTGAAATCGCAGTCTTTTGCGAGTTGTTTGAGGGATTGCATGTATATATCTATAGTCTCACCTGCCTGCTGCTTTCTCGTTGTTAGTAAGTGTCTGGCATAGATGATATTATTGGGCTTGACGTATAATTTGTCGAGCGCAGCAATCGCGGAGTCATATGTTTCGTACTCACTAACATGGGCGTAAACCTTCGGCGAGATATGGTTTATCAAAAGCTGGAGTTTAATTTGAGGCCATTTTGCGGCAGTATCTTTGTCCGCAGCAGATAATTCTGACTGAGCTAAGAAGTTGACGAATGTTTTTTTCCAATGTAGCCATTCTTTTGCAGTTTTACTGGACGGGTCTTCGTCGAACCGTTCTGGTCTTAGGTACTTGTCCATTTATGTTTATTAAATTGAGATAATAAGAAAACCTATAGTATTTAGGTTTTAATAAACATAAAATTGTACACTATATGACATTATATACGGAGAAAACTTGAATGACAGTGACATGGCTAGCAGGAGTAATGTTAGAGGTTGGCAAGGTAGGAGGTTGCAACTCTAAGCAAATAGATCATATCACATCAATGCATAAATCTCAAATTGTGTGTTAATGTTAATACTTAATAACATAGAAAATAGTTTTTTAGGTGAATCTAATATAAATAAGGTAGTTTTTGGTTAAAGTATCTATCTATTTTGCGTTATATATCTGCTATATTAACGCATAACAGCGTAAAAGTATTAAATGTATCAAGTATTTTTCAGATTGAAAAAAATCGGTTGTACACAGTAAAATCTTCAAAATTATTGTTTGTCAAAGAATAAGCGAACACAGAATGTCTAATCATTGTGCTGTCAGCGCAATTTAAAGCAAAGACTGATAACATCTGACTGGACATGCATAGCCTTGAGTTAAACATTTTTTACCTGTTTTATATATGCGTAATTTTAAATTTTATCTGGATATAAACATAAAAATAAGAGAGGGTGTTGCATAGGAACCTTTGTAGTAGTTTGGTTAATATTTCGACGAATAAATTATGTCACTTGCTTAAAAAGTCTTTTCAACTCCACCATCCCGAGTCAAAAAGGTTGATATTTTGGGAACCCTAAATTCCTAATAGTTATTACGCTACCCTAAATTGAAGTTTAGGGCCCTGAATACCGAGTAGTGTAATATGTAATATTCTTAATGCCCTTAAGTCTGGCTTCCCTTTCTCTCACGCATACGGCAGCGGTAGGCAGCTAGATAGTTTATCTAAGGCTGGCCGCATACGTACGTTTTCCGCATTCGATTTCTGAATACGGAATACAGATTCGAAATTCCGTAACCTAGCACAGACGTTCGTTTTTTCGAGTTTGGATTTTTCACGAACCATTCGATACGTACGTACGGAAAGTGTTCCGTTCGAAAAAAAAACGAACGTGATAAATGATGATAAATGATAAATGATTTATTTCTGTAAGTTGGTTTGTACAAACACTTTCACATGTCGATCATGTGCGGCATGTGCGGCAGTCAATGTATTTTATTAGCGTACGGTGCATTCGGGTTTCCGAATACGGAAAACGAATTCGGAAATCGAACGCGTAAAACGTACATCAAAAAAAGTGTTCGTCTCGGGACGCTTTCTGTCGGGCGTCCCGAGACGAACACTTTTTTTTTTGACAGGAGCCTCTGACTGTCAAGTTTCAGTGACTCTGTGTCACTGTCATCACTTCATCAAAGAAGTGATTTCGAGGTTAGAAAAAAGCAACCTCTTCCTATTTACATTTTAGTTTCGATGATATCGCACCTAATCAAGAGAACCATGTCTCAAAATACTGTTAGCAGAATTATAAACAATGCTGAAATAGCTGAAAAGAGACTGGCAGAGTTGAGAAGCAAGGTACATACCTTTTTATTTATTACTGTAATATTCAACAGCTGGGTCATTCAGAAGAGAGAAGAGGGCTTACTTATTAATACAAAAACTAATATTTCTATTAGATGTTCTAAGTAAATATTTTTTTGACATTTCAGGTAAATGAAATCAAGAAATTAAAAATTGAAGAAAAAGTAAAAGAACTCACAGAGGAAAATAAGATTCTAGCTACTAAAGTGGAAAATGCTAAGGCTGAATTAATAAGGTTGGAAACAACGAACGGTAAAAAACAATACCCAATACCAGGAAAGGTGTCCATGTCAGTGCCATCTGATACGTCATGTAAAACAGAGGATGTTACAGTAAAATCAGAAAAACGGCCAGTTTCAAAAAAAGTTAAAGAAACTGACAAGAAAATCAAAGCGAAACCAGAGTCTTCCAGTGAAACTGTAGTAGATATTAGGAAGTTGGATTTCAGAATTGGAAAAATTGTTGATATAAACAAACATCCTGATGCTGATTCATTGTATGTGGAAAAGATTGATTGTGGTGAAGAAAAACCGCGAACTGTTGTGTCTGGTCTAGTTAATCATGTACCAATTGAAGAGATGCAAAACAGAACTGTAATGATACTTGCTAACTTAAAACCAGTTAAGGTAAAAAGACTGTTGAAGTTTAATTTTACAGCTTGATATAAAAACAAAAATATTACAGCATAAAAAAAATATGTATATTATTTTCAGATGAGGGGAGTTACTTCAGAGGCTATGGTAATGTGTGCTTCATCTCCTGAAAAAGTGGAAGTTCTTGTACCACCTAGTGGAGCAGTTCCTGGTGATTTGGTTGAATGCGAGGGCTACCCTCGTGAGCCAGAGGCCTTACTTAACCCCAAGAAAAAAATATTTGAGACTTGTGCACCTGACCTTCTAACAAATAATGACAAAGTTGCATGCTATAAAGGAAGCCCATTAATGATTCCAGGCAAGGGAGTAATTGTGGCGCCAACTCTAAAAGGAGTTAATGTAAAATAAATATTTATAATACTTTTGTAGATCATTCAGTGTTTTATTTATCTGAAATCTGTGCATTCTCTGGTCAATACAGTTATCATCTTAGCTTAGCTCTCTATCCTTGGAATGATTGTTTTTAACCAACTTATCAAAAAGGAGGAGGTTCTATGTTCGACTTTGTATGTTCTTTTTTCTGTGTATTTTCTCTGATATCTCTGTCAATTGAGGACCGATTTTGGAATTCTTTTTTTGTTTGAATAGTATGTTTCGAAATTGGTCCCATTTTAATTTGGTGGAGATCCGATGAAGAACTTAAGTTTTTTTTTTTTTTTTTTTATCTTTTTTCACCGATTTCTCCGTCAATTGTGGACCGATTTTCAAAATTTATTTTTTTTACCTAATATTTGCTATAGATAGAAATAGACGTGTTATCTAATTTGAAAATTAAATTTAAAATAATTAAAGATATTTTGATGTTTTTTAACCGACTTCAAAAACGGAGGAGGTTCTTAATTCGTTTGAATTCTTGCATGTTTGTTCAGAGATTTGACCGTTATCCAATCGACCAATCACACAGACGGAAATCCACATCGCGTCATTCATCTCGCATGTGATTGCCGTAGTCACTTACGCAATACGGCTGCTGAACGTTCGGCTGGTTCGGCGTCATTTGTTTTTACCCAAAAGAGGGTCGTCACCCCAGCAATCGTCGATAAAATCCATGGAATGATATTGGTCTTGAGCAGAGCAGTGGTGGCCCAGTGGTATCGGCCGCGACTTACAAGTTGTAGGTCGTGGGTTCAAGCCCAGGCAGGCGCTTTACTTTTTGCAAATTATTTCATCACCACTGCTCTCAAAACGGTGAAGGAAAACATCGTGAGGAAACCGGCATGTCCGACGAAAAAGCTATCTGCTCGATGGGTGCCGCGATTGCTCACACTCGACCATAAGCGCAACCGTGTGACAACTTCGAAGGAGTGTTTGGGGATGTTTACCCGCAATTTGAACGAGTTTTTTTGGTATTCTTCTCAGGAAACCCTTTCATTTGATACCAATATCATGGCAATGACGGAACAAGTCATTCTAGTTCGTTAAGCTTATACATATCGAATAACACTTACCGACTGTACGTACGGCTGTGCTTTTGTTTGCTCGGCACTGACGTGCCCCAAATAAGTACACGTCTTGTATGGTCCGTCCTGCTCCTGTTTCTATGATCTTATCTAACAATAAATGTCAAAAATCGAAGACATGTGACATCCATCAACCCGCACTGGGCCCGCGTGGTGGATTAAGGCCTATTACCTCTCTCACAGAGAGGAGACCTGAGTCCCAGCAGAGGGAATATTAAAAGGCTGATGAAGATGGCGATGAAAGAGGCTGCTTTTGTTAATTTGCCTAATGTGTAGATATGAGCTCGTGACGCTCAGTATCGAGGTTAAACAACGCTTGCCGAGGTCGGTCCGTAGATGGGTGACCATATAAAGACCGAGATTTCGATATTTCTCCGTACCTCAGAAAGCATGTTTTAGGTTGCATATCCACCAGACATGTGCTAGGCCGCTGAGCGGGATGCGTAGCGACGCTGTTAAACGGTTTGCAGATGGGTGGTGCAAGGATGTGTAGCGGTCTCGCTTCAAATGAGATGTGGTGGGATGGGAGATATATAAATATATATGTATTGCCATATCTCCACCAGCTGCTTTTAGCCTTGGCTGGACCTATGGTTCAAAAGTACGCTAGAAATCGTTGTTTTTTTTTTCGTTAACCTCTCATGAAATCCGCTAGCACAAGCGACAAAGTCGCTAGAACGGCAACACTGCTCACGTCCGTCCCTAGCACACATCTCTTGCAACACATAATTTCTCGCACAAATCCTCGCAACATACAGCGTTTTTTCTGTTCTGTGGTCGCACACATCCTTCATTTGTTTTGTATTATGTACAAAAACCTCGCGCGACTGAGCTGCGCTGAGAGAGGCTAGGTAAAAAAAGATTCCATTGGTTCTTAACAAACGCATCCCTCACCTAAGTCGTTGGTCCCAGCTGTAATTTGTGCATCTTTGACAGTCTTTAGGTACAGGTAATCAGTCACATGTCTTGCCAGGGGATAACGTGTTACCCAGTTACTGGGATGTGGAGCATATATATGCAGTCGCTCTGCTGCATCCGTTTTTACTGGAAGCCATTGTTGGGTGGCACGACGCAAAACGCGCAGCGCTAGGCGGGAGCGCTCCGCGTTTGCCTCGTGCGCCAATAGCGAAAGAGAACGTCAGAGTGACATTGACAGCTCCAAGTGCACAGTTATTTGGTCGAAGTTACATATTTGAGCCGTTTGGGGTTGAAACATTAGGTCCATGGGGTCCGAGTGCTCTTCGAGTATTTCGAGATGTGAGCAAACGTCTAGTCGACTCTTCACGTCACCAAGGGATGGGTTTTTCCTTGGTCAGAGAATCAGCATTGCCATCCAACGTGGCAATGCTGCCAGCGTTCTGGGCACTTTTCACGTTGACAGCGATGTGGACGAATATTTTGACGCCCTATGACCCCTGCCCTTTTATACGTGTTCGTAGTTTTATTTTATTTTTATTTAACTGTATATTTAAGTAGTTATTGTTAATTAAGTATTTTATAGTAGTTACGTAAATTTTAATTGAAATAAAAATCAATATTTTTGATCGTGTAGTACCATTGAGATAAAAAACTTGAGAGGTGTCAAGGGACACCCGGATGGAACGAAGTTTCCTATCCTATTCTTTATTTTTTTGTTTAACAGATTTAGGTATTTTTTTACTTTCTTGTTTCTTTAATTTCTGCGCTTTATAATGTTTTTTTATTCTTTCTGCATTAGTTTTAGGTTTTTTAGCTTGTAATTGATCAGTCTCACTACATTCATCTGATCTCTCTGCAGTTATGTTTTGTACCATTGTATTTTGTCATTTCTTTCTCTCACGATATTCTCTACATCTTTGTGCATTTGTCTTTTTCCTTGATGTTATAGTTTAAACCTCAGTAGTCGATGCTTTAGTTGATTCGCTATTGAAATAAAAAAAGCAAAACAATTGTACATACACATATATATAACCAACCACCAACCACCATTAACTAATCCATCACTTACATCGATGTTTGTTGTGGTAAGGTAATACTTTCCTTTTACAAAAGTGGTTTGGTAAGGTAATCCCCCAGTATCGATGACAGATTTTTTGTGTAGTTGTAATCTAATAGAAGCTTCTTGTTCTTGATTTTTAGATCCAGTTATTATATCTTTTGCTATTGAGATGACTTGCAAAGTTGTTGTTGTTGTTGTTGAGTTTTTGTTGTTGTTGTTGAGTTGTTGTTGTTGTTGTTGCAGTTGTTGTTGAAAATAACGAAACGAAAATAACTGGCTTGCTTTCTATGAGAGAGAGAGAGAGACAGACAGAGAAACACGCGCACGCCGCACGGCTTACAACTATACAACTATAGCAAAAAGTGTCGTTCCAACTTTTGGTCTTAATTTTTTCCGTCTAGCCCCCTTTCGCAACGCGCGATAAGGAACTTTTGTTGTTGTTGTTGTTGAGTTGTTGTTGTTGGTTGTTGAGTTGGTGTTGTTGTTGGTTGTTGTTGAGTTGTTGTTGTTGGTTGTTGTTGTTGTTGAGTTGGTGTTGTTGTTGGTTGTTATTGAGTTGTTGTTGTTGTTGAGTTGTTGTTGGTTGTTGTTGAGTTGTTGTTGTTGATTGTTGGTTGTTGTTGAAGTTGTTGTTGTTGTTGAAAATAACAAAACGAAAATAACTGGCTTGCTTTCTATGAGAGAGAGAGAGAGAGAGACAGACAGAGAAACACGCGCACGCCGCACGGCTTACAACTATAGCAAAAAGTATCGTTCCAAGTTTTGGTCTTAATTTTTTTACGTCTAGCCCCCTTTCGCAACGCGCGATAAGGAACTTCGTTCCAATATATATGTCAGATCCAAGTATGTAGGATCATGATTAGACCTACTTAGTGACATACCGGTGTTAGATTATAGTCGTGGGCGCAGAATTTGGGATACGAGTAAACTAGAGAAATATCTCCTGTAACTCGTACTACTCTGGACTTAAAAGGAAACACAGGTAATTCCCAGGCAGCATGTTGCCACGGCCATGTTCGAACGATCACTGTCGCTCTACAATGAACAATATCGACACCATACCACCAAGACTCCACGCAGTACCAAACAAGGTACTTGTGTATCATTTTAAGTAAACAAATCATGACATGATCCGACATGTATATGTATTATTACCTCAATGGCAGTAACGAGTAAAAAGAAACGCCGCATAAGTTCTATAGATATTTATTCATCTGATTTCTTGTCAGACGCGTACTGGTTCCATTTGCGGGCATTTTTTTTCTTGTAGTCTTCTCTGTGTAGCGGATTCAAGTGAGCTGCGGCCACGCGATCCCTGAAAACATGGCAGAGACATTATCAACGAAGACATACCTACATATTCATCATCATCATTATTTCAGCCGAAATTCGTCTATTGCTGGACATAGGCCTCCTCCAAGCGTCGCCACACTGATCGGTCCTGTGCGTTGCGCATCCACCGGACGCCCACAGCCATGACCAGGTCGTCGCTCCAGCTAGAGGGAGCCTTTCCAACGCTGCGTCACTCTAGAACTTTTCGGCCCCAACGGCCACATACATAAACTAACGCCTTTTTCCCATGGGTGTAGGCAGAACCACAAGAACGCCACCTGATGCAATCCTTGCCTACTTCTTTTGCCTCACTCACGTTCGTACATCTGCGCACCTGGCCTTTCTGAAGAACGTCACCAATAGGGTCTTTGTATGTCTTTCTAGGACGTCCCCTCCCAGCATTTCCATTCACGTCTGCCTTGTAAATAACTTTTTCACTTCTCATGCTCTGAAATTGCTTATTTGTGCAGCATATAGGCTGCACAAAATCGAGTTTTGTGCACAAGTGCATTGACGTATCTATTTTATTATTATATCTATAAAAGCGAAAGGTGACTGACTGACTCACTGACTGATCAATCAACGCACAGCCAAAACTGCTAAGCCGAGAAGCATGAAACTTGGCAGAAAGGTTCCTCAAGTAACGTAAGCGTGCACTAAGAAAGGATTTTTGGAAATTCTACCCCTAAGGGGGTAAAAAAAGGGTTGATAGTTTGTATGAAAAAATCTAATTCCTTCGGCCAAAATTCATGAAACTTAGCACAAATAGTATTCTAAATAAATGATAAAGATTGACATTATAAGTTTTTCGAAACTACCCCCAAATCATGATTTAGGGGGCGTTGAAGTTTGTATGGAAAAATCTGATTTCTTGGGTCAATAAACTTGAAACTTGCCACAAATACTAACCTAAATGAATAATTAAAGTTGTTACTAATATTTTTTTAAACTACCCCCAGAAGACGATCTAGGGGGTATTAAAGTGTTTATGAAGAATCTTATTTCTTGGGTTAACATATTTGATAGTTGACATAAATACCATTTATGTCAACTATCAAATATGTTAATGTTGGCATCATTAGTTTTTCGA
Source organism: Anorthoa munda (assembly GCA_945859665.1). Classification (NCBI taxonomy): domain Eukaryota; kingdom Metazoa; phylum Arthropoda; class Insecta; order Lepidoptera; family Noctuidae; genus Anorthoa; species Anorthoa munda. Next base: position 13,703,835 of record OX243911.1, on the reverse strand, counting down.
AACTCCCCCAAATGATGATATAGGGGGTGTTGAAGTTTGTAGGGAAGAATCTGATTTCTTGGGTCAATAAACATGAAACTTGACATGAATACCAAACTAAAAAAACAATAAAGGTTTTCATTATTAGTTTTTCGAAACTACCCCCAAAAGATGATTTAGGGGGCTTTAAAGTGTTTCTGAAAAATCTTATTTCTTGGGTTAATAAATTTGAAAGTAAATACCATCCTAAATAAACAATAAAGGGCTTAGTCGTTAAATACCCAATTCATAAAATGCCCAACAGCTAGAAAAAGGGCTAATTCGCTAAATACCTAGTCCTGAAAATACCTATTTCTGGAAATGCCAAATTCTTAAAAAGCCCAATTCTCAAAAAGTCCAATTCATAAAAATCCCAATTCTTAAAAATCCCAGTTCTTAAAAACCCCAATTCTTAGAAAGTCAAATTCTTAAAAAGGACATTTTTTGCCAACTATGTGATAATTCGAATAATAATAATGTAAGTGCCTACATATGTATATTAAACTTGTTGAGCCGCGCAACTTCGTCTCATCCGCTCCTATTGGTCTTAGCGTGATGATATATAGCCTTCCTCGATAAATGGGCTATCTAACACACCAGAATTTTCTAAATCGCACCAGGAGTTCCTGAGATTAGCGCGTTCAAGTAAAGAAACAAACAAATTCTTCAGCTTTATATATAAGTATAGATGATGAAATAGGTACCTACATAAAATAAAATTGCTGAAATACGGTACAAATCAAATATAATGTAATTCTAAAAAGTAATAACAGTCATTATCGATAATATACAATACCAACATTGATTAAAGGTACAAATCTGTAAATAAAAAATGCAATTGCAATTGTTATTCGGTAAATCGGACTGTATCATCGATTGATACGTACGAAAACAAAAGTTAACTCATGAAAAAAACCGGAAAAATAACATAAAATATCTCCGGGATAAAAAATAACATCATTGGATTTACTAATTTAGAGTAATAATGTAGGTGTTATCATTTATTATGCAGTCATCATGTAATAAATTAGGCTTAGTCGTTAAATACCCAATTCGCAAAAAGACTAGTTCTTAAAATGACCAATTCGCAAAAGGGCTAATTCATAAAATGACCAATTCTCAAAAGGACTAGTTCTTAAAATGACTTATTCGCAAAAGGACTTATTCTAGGAATCTACACATTTTGATGTGAATATTAAACGGAGTTTATTTAATGGACTCAGAAAAAACCGAAGTAATAAAGTTATCTTATTCGACAAGAAATATAAAAAACTTCTCACAGCACTATTATATAGAGCCAAGGGATATCGGTTCACGATTTTTGTTGAAAGATGATCTACTTCCAACTTCTGGTGTAATTTATTACATGATGACTGCATAATAAATGATAACACCTAGATTATTACTCTAAATTAGTAAATCCAATGATGTTATTTTTTATCCCGGAGATATTTTACGTTATTTTTCCGGTTTTTTTCATGAGTTAACTTTTGTTTTCGTACGTATCAATCGATGATACAGTCCGATTTACCGAATAACAATTGCAATTGCATTTTTTATTTACAGATTTGTACCTTTAATCAATGTTGGTATTGTATATTATCGATAATGACTGTTATTACTTTTTAGAATTACATTATATTTGATTTGTACCGTATTTCAGCAATTTTATTTTATGTACCTATTTCATCATCTATACTTATATATAAAGCTGAAGAGTTTGTTTGTTTCTTTACTTGAATGCGCTAATCTCAGGAACTCCTGGTGCGATTTAGAAAATTCTGGTGTGTTAGATAACCCATTTATCGAGGAAGGCTATATATATCATCACGCCAAGACCAATAGGAGCGGATGAGACGAAGTTGCGCGGCTCAACAAGTTTAATATACATATGTAGGCACTTACATTATTATTATTCGAATTATCACATAGTTGGCAAAAAATGTCTTTTTAAAGAATTTGACTTTCTAAGAATTGGGATTTTTAAGAATTGCTATTTTTAAGAATTAGACTTTTTGAGAATTGGGCTTTTTAAGAATTTGGTTTTTCCAGAAATAGGTATTTTCAGAACTAGGTATTTAGCGAATTAGCCCTTTTTCTAGCTGTTGGGCATTTTACGAATTGGGTATTTAACGACTAAGGCGCAAAGATCTCTTCTCGGAAAATAATGTAAAGTCTTTCAGATCTACTCACGCGAATTCTTCGTAGGTTTTAGCAGTGTAAATGGCATCACACTTGACATCGTTCACCTTCCAATACTGCCGGTCCTTTTCCACTGACAGTTTCAACTGATCCTCAATAGCGACAAAGTCATCTTGGTTCAACGGCTTATCCATCTTAATATCTGATTATATTCCTTTGAAATGTCTTACAGAATCTCTCTCGAAAGAATCTGCGAAGGTATCATGTTGCCCAGTTACTGGGTTGCAGAGGACAGATAGGTAGTCGATTCATATAAAATACTGGTAGCCATTAGACTGGAGCCGACCTCAACATATTTGGGAGATACCCAACACCTTATAGTTGGACCGATGTTAATAATAGGTATGTTTACTATTAACATGTTTACTATTATCATCATTTTTAATGACTTAATTATATTGACAGTCCCAAGCTTGTACATTTTGGTCCTACTTAGTCACTTATCAAAATATATCTTTGAATATGCGACTGAAGATGAAAGGCAAAAAAGGGAGAGTATAAGAAGAAAAGATCTCCAGACGAAGCAAGTACCTAACCTGAACGTTGTAAAGCATAGCGCCTACCACAAGTCAATAAAAATGTTCAATAAACTGCCGACAGAAATAAAAAGTCTAGGATATACAAGTAAGTTTCAGAATAAGCATAAACAGTGTCTATATTCTATTGATGAATTTTAAATCATTGACATGAAATGGAAATTATAGGTATTGTAGGTATTTTAAATTGACTTGTGACATTAATTCTTTTTGTTGTATTATTCTTAATTTAATTTCAATAATTGTTATGATTTAAATATGGATTGCATGCATGATGTTTCTGATTTATATTTAGTTATAGAAATTGAGAATTGATGTAAAAATCGTTATTGATTAAATAAATTGAATTGAAAGATTTGATGCAGTAACAAAACATTTTCGTCGTTTGAACTACTTGGTGTATAATAAAGAAAAGTGATAAGAACTGATGACGAAGATGAAATGATATGGCTCTCAGGCCAGTGCAATAGTCAAAACATAGTGAAATGCATATACTCTTATATAGATTGTGAAATGATTACTACAGAACATTTTTAACGAGATGATTACCTTATTCGCTCGTCGTTTTATTTTCTCTGTGTTCGCTCGTGTACCCTATATATTGATGTAACAAATAGTTGCCATGAAACAGTTTTTGTTTTCTTTGTTGGAGATGGCATTGTAGGTTCAAACCTCTTTCGATTGGTAAAATGGTAAATTATTAAACCCCATAGAAACTAAAATATATATATATATATCTACTTGACTTGAAAACTATGAGGAATAGCGACACTCAAAGGAGTCACGAGGCCGATATTGATGAAAACTAAAACTGCATCATTAGATTTTTGAAGAATCAATAGATATTCCTAGCTAGTAATCGAACAAGTAGATTTTGAGAAGAAAAAGAAACATGCTGCATTATTACACAATTCGATAGATTTGCTAATAAGCATCGAATATTGTGTAAATAATAACTTAGAGCAAACTTAAAAACGGCCAAGTGCGAATCGGACTCGCGCACGAAGAGTTCCGTACTACTATCCCAGAAAACGGCAAAAACATCTTATTTGTTGTATGCCCCAATTAAATATTTATTTTATTCTGTTTTTAGTATTTGTTGTTATAGCGGCAACATAAATACATCATCTGTCAAAAATTCAACTGTCTAGCTATCACGGTTCATGAGATACAGCTTGGTGACTGACGGACAGACAGACAGACGGATCGTGGAATCTTAGTATTAGGGTCCCGTTTTTACTCTTTGGGTACGGAACCCTAAAAAAGAAGTCGTTTTTAACAAAATACAGTTTCCTATGTTTAGTACCTATATTAAACGGCTTATGTTTAACTTACCACCAGATATAGTAACATATAATAGACAAAAATAGTAAATGATCACCAAAATTAAACCCGCATCTTATTGTAAAATTATAACCAAAGTTTTAACATCTCGCTATCCTGTTTAGGCAAAATGACTCCAAATAAATCATTGTTAACCCAAAAGTAGTAAATGATCACCAAAAGTAGTAAATGATCACCAAAATTAAACCAATGACCAAAAAGATTATAAAATTTCTGGGAGCAACTTGGAAGTAGCGCTCGCCGGCCGCTGCCGCGGCACCGCTCGCTTTGCTCGCTCGGCTCGCGCGCGGTTGGTCACAGTTCTAACCTAACCTAACCTATTTTACAACATTAAATAGCGCAATAATTTGCTATTAAAATTTGGTGATCAATTTACTAAATTTGGTGATCAATTTACTAAATTTGGGTTTCATAGTACAATTTTAGGTAATAGAGGTTATGGTCACAAAGTAATTTTAGGTGGTCATTATATTTATCCCCATATTAAACCATAAGTGATGAAATGATGGCCATTATTTTCAACAAATAGCCGTAGACAACTCAAGCATTGTACTACATTCAGCATTACCTACAATAATTTTGATTCTGTTTTTTCATGTTATCAATTGCATTAGACGATTCTTCATAGATATTAAACAAAAAAAAATGTATTTTGTTACAAATGAGGTCCTTTCTCAAGTTTCCCGTATGTCATTTCTGCCCAGCTTTTTATCCTTATTGGCGACACTGTCGGCTGGTGCAAATAATACAGCGTGTGTTTTATTTTATTTGCCAAAATCAACATGTCGATGTTCCAAGAATCTAACCTGTTGGTTCTGTTGGCCTGGAATATTGATTTTGCAAAAATCCAATGATGCAGTTTTAAGGTGAACGCGCACCTATCCGCGGCGCAGGAGCCGCACGCGGCGCAGTCATCGAATTTTGTAAATCTTTATGTGAAATCGTATGCAGCCTCGCGCACCTATCCGCGCCGCACGAGCCGCATTCAAGGGCGTCGCCAGCCGATGGCCCAGGGGGGGGGCAAGTTGATATGGAGAATGAGAAAAGTATGAATTGTGGGTAAAGTCGAGAGCACATGAAGCTTTTCACTTGTAGTACGAGCCTTACATCTACAGCGATTGTAATAATATCGGTATAGTTCTCGCTAAACTTCTTGGCCGTCCCGAAGTTGGCTGCAATGTCTGCGCAGTAGTAAATCATACAAAAACAGTACCGATCCGTGCCTTGCGCATCGGAAAGCCATCTTCAGGGCGGCCCAGAAGTTTGGCGAGCACTACAACATTTTGCTGAAATGCGGCCCGCATTTGAGCAAAATGCTGTAGGTATACGGATTCCACCAGCGCGTGCGGATGACGTCATCTGCTTCGGTGCGTTCGATGCTTGCGGCGAGTGCGATGCGGGCGGCGCGGTGACGTCATCCGTATCCATATAGAAAATATTGTTCAAGATGTACAGAAGTGGATACAATGAGTGCGGCGCGTTCGGCGCGTTTGGCGCGTACGACGCTGATTGCGCGGGGCCTTTGGAAAATGCGATGACTGCGGCGCGTGCGGCTCCTGCGGCGCGGATAGGTGCGCGTTCACCTTTAGTTTTCATCAAAATCGGCCTCATGACTCCTTTAAGTGTTCTTCGCAATTCCTCATAATTTTGGCTTTGGCCATCCACGCCCACTTGAAAAACTCACCTGTGTATGGTTCAAAAATCCTACAATTCAACATTGAATAGCCTAGGCTCACACAAATTTCAGACCTATTTCTATGGGGGCAGAAACTACAGAGTGAAATGTTACCTACTTCTTCTGCTTTGAGCACGTTCATCCGAACCCGTCAGTTGCAAGATTATCTATAATCAATGAAGAAGTTGTTTGTTTGAACTTTGAACGCGCTAATCTCTGGAACTACCGGAATCGGATTTGAAAAATTATTTTTGTATATGATAGCCACATTCATGAGGAAGGCTATCTAGCATTACGCTAAAGTTCTTGGTTAGCCTTAAAGATTGATATTTGTAAATTCGGAAGATAAAGTGCTATCGAACTGCTTTATGCGCTTACGCTGAGGTAGATACCTAATGGCTAAATATGCTTAAATATAATTGGTACTACAAAGATATTAGTAGGTATGTTAAAAAGTCCGCGACACTATCTACCTCTCTTATATAAGCCACCTTAAGGCGTTTTGGGTAACGAAAGTCACTTTATCATCAAGATAATTTTATGAAGATAAACTATTGTTTTTACCCGGCTGCAAGGAAAGGGTTATGTTTTTCGCGAGTATCTTGTATGTTTGTAATATTCTTTATTACCTCATATCTTTCAAACTACTTGGCGGAGTTTTATAATTAAGACATCGTTAGATAGGTCTTAAACACATTGCCCTCCTTCGGCAGTCGGGTAAAAATAAGGTCCATGGAATATAAATTTTTCATATATCCAATGATGCAGTTATAATTTTCATTAAAATAGACCTGTCACTCCTTTAAGGGTTTTTCGCTATTCCTCATAGTTTTGGATTAGGCCATCCATGTCCACTTGAAAACCTCACCCTTTATAAAATTAGACAAAAGTGGTCCACCAACCATCAAATATCTTTTGAATCATTTCCTGAAGTTTCAGCTCATCCTGCTTAAAATATGCTGCCAAAATATTTTTATGCTTAGGAGGTCTACATAAAATTCAAAGTTCAGTAAAGCATCAAGGGGACGTCCTGAGCCGAGGTCCTTCAGCGTTGTCGCTTAGGTTTAGTTTTTTGTGCCTGGCTGGAGGCTATATAGCTTAGTCTCCACAGGATCGCCCGGTTAAGCAGAAGACAATCACTTTGGTTTACCTGCGAGACGCCCCATATAAGAAAAAGGCATCAAGGTATGTAGGCATAGACTACTATTATATTATTATGTATACCACTTAAGATAAAGTACCTATAGATTTCGCCATAAAATGAGCTTGATTGATAGAGCGAGATCGCAAGTTGGCACCTCCATGTAAATAATATGGACAATAGTACATTGTTCACCGAGAGGAGAAAGTGATCGATTACCGTCGAGGGTGTCGTTTGAAGCCCGAGCCGTAGGCGAGGGCTTTAAAACACCCGAGATCGGGAATCGCACTTTCTCTCGAGTGATACATAGTGCTTTATACACTACACCTACGAGGAAAATAAAAAACTAAATCTTTACTAATTGAAATTTATATTGAAATTGTTGCAGTTAGTGAAGCTTAATGTAACACTTTTTCCATTAATGTTTGTTTGAGATGTTTGCGACAATGTAGGAGGAATAACTGGCTGTGCTGTTGGCACTGCGCTCGTAGAAGGCTGTGGTGCCAAAGGGGCAACTGGCTGCTGAGGGGCATCTGGCATCGCCGCGCTCGTTGATGGTTGAGGAGATGAGTCTTGATGCACATTAATCGATCCCGATATTTGGTTATTTATTCGTGTTTTGTTTTCTACGGAATTCTCTATGTAGCTTTCTGCAACAGCGGACGATTTCCAACCACCGTGACGTTTTATTGTGGTTAAATCAGCACCAGTATCGGCAAGAATAGTCGCTGAAGTTCTGCGAAAGCAGTGGCCAGTGTATTCTAGTGGATTGAGTAAATTAAGGTAGGAAGCTATTTCTCTTGGCACAGTACTTATTTTGTTTTTCCCAATTACTTGTTTCGTACATTTTTTGTTTTTATATTGTAGTAAAAACCGATTGGTTTTGGGGTCACTGGGGCGAATTTCGTTATATTTCTTGACTATCTCATAAAATAAGCCCGATATAACAAATGATCGCTGAATTTTGGTTTTTGTGTTAGGAATATTGACGATTATTCCATTTTCGAGGATTTCGATATCGTCTGTTGTCATATCCACAAGTTCTTGCGAACGACAGGCCCCATTTACACTCCTAAAATCAAAATAACCTGTAGGTAAACAAAAATATCAAACATGAAAACCTAGTAGATTTCTACTCATAAATAGGTACGTAATAAATCATAAACTAGTGCATTTTGTTCATAAACTTACCTTCATCAACAAATATTTATCATCTGGAGCATTCTGCAAAAAGGAATAAACATCCTTTGTAGTAAGCACTTTTGATTTCTTACTACGGAATCCCTCCGACTTTCTTTTCAGAAATGCTGTAAGTTTTTTGTATTCTTGAATATTAATGTCGTTTCTTGTCAATATAGTACTTTTCAACATTGAGTACATAGACCATAACGTACTTGGTTTGTATTTTTGGGCTTTTTCACTGAAATAAGCTAGCAAAACAGTTTCAGAAAAAGATGCCGCATTTTTTTCACTTTTCCATTGCAAAAAATCGTCATAAGTTTTATTATATTTTTTAATTGATTTCTGTGGTAAAAGGTTATCAATCAGTATTTTTGCTGTTTCCTTCAACTGCGCCGGAGATAAAAAATCTTCATCATCACTATCACTACTTATCATTTTGATAGTTTTATTTTACTTTTCTACGAAAACTGAATCCTCAAACAACACACAAATTGAAAATGGCGCCAATGGCGTCTGCAATTTTCACATGTTCTTTTTTCAAATTGTTTGACACCATCCAACACACAGCTAGTGGCCAGTGTCATTTTGCGAACTTGGAGATAAAAACTCACTGTAAAAACTTTTTGGCTTTTGATATTTAGGTTACCAGCGCATAGTCTTACCCAAAATTGAAAAAGAAAAACCACGTAAGAAATGGATTTTCTTACACTTTTCTCTCCCGCTCAGATGCGTTTTCTCGCCGCATATTTGTTCGATCTGCAATGACGTACTTTCTACCGTAAATTTGATAAAGTATCAAAGTACTTTCCGAGCAGGTGTAGTATAAAAGATTATTTTTTGTCTTTGTCACCATGGCCGGTTTCTGTTGTTTGTCAATCTCTAATGTTATGGCAGGTTTGACAAACAAACTCGGTTTTGTTTGATTTTCTGTGATTTCGTGGTATTATGTGTTAATTGAGACTTGGAATTGGGTTATTTATAGATAATAAGTGTCAGTGCGATGGTGCGTTGTAGTGTTCTTGTTGTATCACCAGAACTAACTATTGTTGTCTCATGTGCGGCCACGCCATGGCGTAATCTATAGGTACTTTATCTAAGGTATACCATGTAGCTAACTAAAAGTTAGACAAATTAACTCTTAAATCAGAGGTTTGTCCTGTTACTAATTTAAGATAAAAACAAATAAAACTACATTATAAGCAATATCAACAATATTTATATTACATATCAGCTATGTGATTACTATGCAACAATTTGATGTCATTATTTACCTACTATGTAGAAATTTAATTTCAGATAGAAAAATAGATGTGACATAACATTAACATCCAAGACCACAAAAACTTCTCATTTAAGTCTTTATGCTAATGGGGCGAATGAAAAGTTATAATTCTCTCATTTTTCTATTCAATTCCTTGATTTGTGGTCTTGTAAGGATATTTGTATTAAGTATAATAAATCTGTGTCAGTTACAAAATTTTAACACATGTAACTTTAATCTTTGTAATTGTAGGTATGATACATTTTGAAGTGTTCTTGAAAAACTACCTACTTCAACATCAACATATTATTATGAGCCATTAGGAAAATATTTCTTTATAATTAATTAACAAATGTGCAGGCAAGCTCGGTCCAAAGTGAATGAACATCATTTTATTTAATCTATTACAGTTATATTAATATTATGGTCTAATATTAGCAGTATTAAGTACTTATTATATTTACTATTATTGGTGGAGTTCTTACTTTATAAAAATGAAGCTAAGATTTATTTAACTGTTTCAAAATAAAATAAATTTTCAGGTTCTTCATACAATACCGTACCAGTAAGTAGAGATATCCTTTGCAGCTTTTATTGTATTTTTGAAGGTAGTCTTACATTTCATTTAGGTTTTTTTTTTAAAGAAAGACCCAATATAGCAACCATTCCATGTTTTTTTTTTGTAAAGTGCCATTCTCTATCTTCAAAGATTACTAGTACTTCTTTTTCATTTATAAAAAGCAGCCGAGCCCGAGTACCAAGCACTTAAAAGCAGCATGCCTCGGGTATGGATATTAAATACAGGATTGATAGTTATAGAAGTCTTCGGAGGGGAAGTATCTTAAATATTTAAATGACCAATATTTCTTTATTAGATTTTTTTTTAGGTACTACAGGTACTAAACATAGAAACATTTGAGAAAAGCTGCTTGTTGAACCGGAATAAACCTTTTATTTGCAGTGACTTCACACTGCAAATAAAAGCCGGGTTTCAAAACTTCCAAATTCATGAAATAACCCGAAACTTCTTACTTACTGGCAACGGATTCATAAGGTGCCGATAGATTTGCTAGACCATTTACGATCTTACAGATGATCAGACGCCTACTAAAAAGACGTGCCAATGGCTATCACGATGCCGCCGCGCGCCGTGTGAGAGAGTTGGAGCTATGCCGGATGACCAGCAGTCTAATTGCGTAAGTAAATTCCCAAAAACATTGCATATTACACTCTGAAAAGGAAAGGTTATGATCCTGTCCATTACAAATATTTTGACATATAATTAATTGTAAAGAATGAACGAAAGCGGAAGAATCGGGATAAAACTTCACTATTGGTATTGTGTAATGAAATTATGTCTTAATGATTTGGAAATAAATCATTCGAGTTTGATGAAACATAACACAGTAGATGAACATCAACTCAAAGGAGGATGTTTGTACTCTTCCTTTATTAGTTTCACAATACCGAAAAAGTTGAAAGAAATGATTCTAATTCTTTGAAGGAATCGACTTGTTTACTTTTCAGAATTCACTTACGCCATTAGGCTGCAGCTCTATCACAACCACAGATATAAATCTAACTAGATGACGCGATTGTATGTACTTCACGTGTCATAAAACGGAGTAAAATTACGATCAATGATCGATATTTGAGCTTTTCATTTATTTAGCATTATCGGCACCAGATATCCACCGAAATTTAGAAAAATGCCTTTTATGCCATATTGAGCTGTAAAGACTGTATAGAAAAAGTTGGCCGAGGCATTGGAATTGTTTTCTTTCATTGGTAAGTGAATTTAATTTTAAATTGTGTGTGACAAAACCGGCCAAGGGCGAGTCGGACTCGCACACGAAGGGTTCCGTACCATTATCGCAAAACACTGCAAAAAAATTACGTTTGTTGTATGGGAGCCCCCCTTAATTTATTTAATTTTAATTTAATAATTATTATTTTTTGATGAGAATATATAACTAAACATTCTGTGAATATTTCAAGCGTCTACCTGTTGCCGTTATTAATATCGAGCAAAAAACGGCAAAAATATCACATTTGTTGTATGGGAGCCCCCCTTAAATATTAATTTTATACTGTTTTTAGTATTTGTTGTTATAGCGGCAACAGAAATACATCATCTGTGAAAATTACAACTGCCTAGCTATCACGGTTCATGAGATACAGCCTGGTGACAGACGGACAGACAGACGGATCGCGAAGTCTTAGTAATAGGGTCCCGTTTTTACCCTTTGGGTACGGAACCCTAAAAAGTGGCACGCTTGGTTTTCATACAGATCGAAGGAGGGACTTGCGTTATCAGAACGGGTTCATGGTGGCAATGAAGCGTCGTAATAGTGGGACAGATCACACATACAAAATCATGAATCTACCTAAATGACAACACACGATCGGCATCGTATAAATCTGGACACTGCCAAATTGATGGTTAAAACAGAATATCGAGCAACAATAATGATTGTCGAAAGTCTAGTAAATCTATAGGCTCCTTGTACTTATAAAGATGTAAATGCAATCAGACGACTACCTCACCACAGAATAAATATACAAACAGTATGGAAACTAGCTACAAACGCTCGAAACGGCACAATCACACAAACATGCGAATCGACGAGACCCCTAAGCGAATCGCACTACTGACAGCACTGCAGAAGTGCCTTATTAGGTCTTGTCGTTGCGTATGTTTGTGTGAGTGTGGCGTTTCGAGCGTTTGTAACTAGGTGGTTTCCATACTGTTTGTATATTTCTACTGTGACCTCACGGATCAAAGTATAAAAATATTATGCTGTGCTGCATCTACTTATGTAAGTACCTAATTATTTGTTACATTTTGAAAGCGAGTCCACTACTTTCTATGAAAAAACAAGTGCTTCACATTTATAGGAGAATTTGTGAGTGCTAAAATTGTACTTAGGCATATCTGAAATATTAGTACCCATGTTAAACAATGATATAACTACGTTTCTTATTTATTAAAAAAGAGCCAATCGTTTGTGCGATATGATCTGAAAAATCGTGTATAATTATTATAGAAACTACTACTGTACAGTGAAACGGTTATTCAACAAATTAATCTTTCAAATATGTTATTAAACTACCTACAAATGGTAAATTTAACTACAGTATTTCGTTACTTCGCTCTTAAATTTAATGTCATCCTTTACATTGATGCATGAATGGGATATCTAGAATTTTAAGTTTGTACTTTGATGGTATTTAAGTCAGGGAACTTTGTTGATAGTCATTTAGATGTCTGTAAATTCTAATTGCATCTGTAGTTTTTGTCTCGCTCTCTCTTTTAGCCGGTTTCTGGATTGAGAATTTGAAGTTGGGAACTTGTTTAACTCTACTAGCATGAAAAACTTGTCAGTAGGCTATGATATTCTTATCTTCAAATTTTCAATTCAGATTTCGGCTGAGTTTCACATAAGTCATCCCTAACACGGCAAAATGTAATGTAATCTTACTGCATATATATAATAATATTTATCTTTTTAAAGGTACATTTTGGGCGTGAGATACCTACAACTTACAGACATATATAATAGGTATACGTAATATATAACTAGTGATCCCAAGAGGTATTAACTATTTAGATAAGACATCAAGTATGATAGTTGAATGAAAAATACAAGCAAAAGAATATATACCCAGTAGGTACAAGACAATAGCAGTGAGCCAGACGATACAACAACGATGGCTCGTGTCGAGGCGCCCGTAGACAGCTAATTTGTGTTACTTTCTATAATGTGATTTGTTATTTCGTAGACTAAACTGACATTTGGGAAGTTGTCACTTTATCGTTACATTAAAATAGTGTCGTACCCTAACTATCCCGAAAGATCGAAAGTTAATCGAAAATCGAAGTAGATCGAAAATAAAAATATTTCAGGGCAAAAAAAAAATTGTTTAGAAACTAGCGGCCCTTATTTAGTTTCCACTCATTTATGTCAGACTTTATTTTATCGATTGCATTAATTTTATTATTGATTTCATATTTAACACAATACAAGTTCATGTACTATGTGTATGAATACTGTTATATTACGTTTATATTCATAAAACATTTATTTACACCAATTAGTGAAAGTAAATTGAGGAGTCATGTCACATCGATTCGATGAATCACTTATGAATGAGCCTTAGCTACAACACTATGCTCCGCGCTTGCGACATTAAAAAAAAATAAGGTCATTGGCAGCTGTCAGTTTAGTCTACGAAATTAAAATCACAGTAAACTATTTAGTTGAGGTCTTCATCATGCACTATTCTACAGCTCAATCGTAAGCTTATACTTGAACAAGCTATAATCCTAAAACTCTGTCTGTTTCAATTTGGTATAACCACAGATAATATAATACTAGCATACAGATGTCTCATCCCATACAAAGAAACCGTGCCGACGTACTCTACTTCGGATTCTTCCGAACGGAACCGAACGCGAGCGATGTACAAAAAATAATCAGTATAATCAGATGAAAAACGCTAGTTACGTCGGCACGGTTTCTTTGTATGGGATGAGGCATCTGTATGCTAGTATTATATTATCTGTGGTATAACTACATTTTACTTTGAACCACTTGCGCTGAAGGCAATGATAGGTACAGTATGTGCTAAAAATAAGTTGGTGGATTCGAGATTAGACAATGCGTAAATACCTGAAACTATTTTGATGGCGTTGAGTTAGTGCGAAAGTGCAGTCTCATTAACAAAGTTTTTGATTACGACTAAACTTGTATTCGTCGACAGTACGTAAGTTATCTACGAACGCCCTTAACCACAGCCAGAACTCAAAAAAAGAACAATGAACGAAGTGGTACTTAGTGAGTTGTAGCGATGGGAATCCATAGAGAAAACAGAATCTATGATAATAGAGCAAGGAGATCGAAGTACACGTGTTCAATATTGTTTTATTTTTCCTTCGAAAATGGTTCCTTTATTGTTAACCGTTATCATAAATTCTTCCCTGAATTTCCCAAAGGGAAACGTAGACATGTATTTGATTAGTTACAAATCGTCGGATATAGTCTCACTCCTAAGTAATATAGGGGAACCTATTGATACAGGGCAAGTACACTAAGGTCGACATAAATAGACGTTACTTTTGAAACACTACAGGCCATTCGGCTAGGAAGTATCCCTGTCACTATCTCGCAACTTTCACTACAAGAGAAATACAGGAATGGGGTCAATCTCAGCCCAAACACAGTCATGCTAAGTAATGTTTATTTATCTCGGCAAAAGAATTTCCTAATATAAAATCCCAAGCTATGCAATACACACTCGTATGGAAATTATTATGCTTTTGCCTGTACTTTTTATCTCGTGTGTGTAGCCACAATGCAACCTTATAATATTTACATTAAACTACAATACCTACATGAAGCTTGTGTCCGGTTCAATTGTACATTCTATATACTTTATAATAGATCATAATAATATATATAATTGTATGCACATTTAACTTTTTCAGATATGTTTGATGTTGAAATTGTCAGAATGTTACAAATTCTTAAAATCTTAATTTAAATTTTACCTATTTAGTTTTACATTTTATTTAATATCAATTCCTTCAGTTGATAAAACTGTAGTTAAAATAATTACATTTAATTTTGGTAAACATGACGATGTACAAGACTGCAAGCACTTAGTGGTCATAATATTTATCAAAACCACAGATATAATATTATGTCAATGTTTATAAAATCTCTCTGTTAAGCCAATGATTTTGGTAATTACAGTGACCACAGGTGTTGCTATGTACTATTAAAATATTATGCTAAATACACCCTTAAAGTTCTAAGATGAAGATAAATCTACACAATCCTAAGTATTTTTCTCGATTTCAATCCTGTTAGAATACAAAGTTACATTTAGAATAAAATCTTCTAATCTTTGGTAGAAAACCAATCACCGTATTATATTTTTAAACTATTTATGTATTGTAGTAAAAATAAAATATAACATGTATAAAAATATATGAATATAGATGACAGCCACCTTAGAATGAAAATAATACAGATTTGTATAATTAGTTACGAAGATAGTTGTATGCAAAGAATATTATTATAGATGGTATTATTATCTTATATTAGTAATTATTATTAAATAGTTTGGCATAGGGACTTGCTCGATCTACAGCATAATACTGAACAGATGTTGTTTGTGGAAGAATGTTAGTCAGTTTTATTAGCAGTACGTCCAGTAAGTTGTCTTATTTCCAAAAATAAAATATTAATAGATTGAAAGAACAATAAATTATGGACTTTTAGTGTTAGAATTCTTTTTGATATTAAATGAATTTAAAAAGAAATAATGTCGTATACAGGTCACATTTTAAAATATTTTGTTTACTAATTAAAGCATTTGATTAATTAAGGTAAAATCCATAAATAGGAAGTAAAGCACAGGGAATGGCACAGTTAGGTTAGGGAGATAACTACAAAGTAATAATAGTTAAAGTATCTAACCTAACTCATTACATACTTAAGTATTAAGACATCTAACACAAATAACAAAAATAGATGAATACTTATGCTACACCATAATAATACTAAATGACATTCTACATGACAATAATAGGTAAAAGGTAATTGAAAAATGAATTATGTTTGTATGAGCAAGTTAGGCCTTATTGATATGAAATGATTACAAGTAAAACACCACCTTCAGGAAAAAATAATAGTTTGTTGGACAAAACATCTAATCTTCGAATTGGTGAAAGTTAAGAGCCTACAAATTTCACGAGCTAAAAACAGAAAACAGCTACTTTTTCAGCGTAAATTTCTCAATAACTCCAAGATATATGATAAATCTTTTAATGCAAATTTTTGCGTCACTTAGTTATCTAGTAAATGTTCTTTACATATTTTTGATAACTGCTCAAATTAAATTAGAAATAATAAATTCCTAACACACGTTTTTACGAAATCCCGAAACAACAGGTTTTTCAATTGCTTTTTCAGCTTACTGGTGGCGAATAATACTCTGCAAAAAATGGTATGGACTGGGCATATAGTATACTAGTAAGCCAACAATTTTGTTTTCTAAAGTTTATTGTATTTGTACTTAAAAAAAAATGTTGTCCACGCGGAAAAAATAAATTTTATCATGTGCGAAAGCGTCGTTTACGCGTAAGAATATGTTGAATATAAAAATAACATACATATTTTATTTTAATAAATTGTCCAAATAATGCCTTATAAACCGTTGCGCTCGTGCGAGGCATTCAGTCTCGCTCAAGGGCTTGTAGACAACGGACTGTGTCGTTTTTATTCTTGTCATTATTTTTGTAGTTATTGAGAAATTTTCGCTGAAGAAGTAGCTGTTTTCTGTTTTTGGCTCGTGAAACTTGTAATCTCTCTCTTAATCAATCTAAAACATTTGAAATTGTCAGGTGATGAAATACAGATATGGTCAAATGAATAAGTTGACGCGACGAAGTGAATACCTACATGAATTTCTATAAAAATAGATTACACAATTGATTTGTATTCAGTATTGATTTATACATATATATCTACTTAGCTTAAACGCGTCATAAAAGTTAGCAAAAAAATATAGATAGAAGAAATATTAATAATTGTTTTTTTTTACGTATCTCTGATGGCAAACAGTTGGAAGTACTCGTGGTGTCGCTGTCTTTTTTTTTTTTTAAAGTCACTCACTTACATTTAACTTCTACGCTTAAATCGAATGATACTGTCTTATAAAAATATAAACAATCTTTCCATTACAAGAACAACATCAAAATAAAATAAATTTGCAACAACTAATAACTATGAGTATCTTTAAAGAAAGATTTATTACAAGAATACTTAAAGAAGATAATACTTTATAAAAATAAATATAATTGCTAATAAGTTATTTGAGGAAAATAATAATATTGCACCTAAACAAGAATAAGAATGATAACTTAATGGCACAGAAGTTTTAAAAGTTAGGAGTAGTATATAGGTGGGCAAGCAATGTCTTCCATATACCATTGTAAGTACATTAGCACGACATTGGCGCCTGTCAAATTGTTACCAAGGACGTGCAGTTGACTTTACCTGCCTTCTATAATAAATATTTCACAGGAAGACGACTTTCATTTGTCACAACAGTAAAGCTCTTATACGCACATTTTATGAAATGCATTTGATTTAAATGATTTTATGCTTACTCCTAGTAGAAAAATATCGTACGTAAAAGAGCAAAATAAAGGTTATATTATCCACAACACCAACTATTAGTAATGAACGATAGATGTGGAATGTCTTAACTACAATGATCTTGTTTTGTTGACATTATGTATAAAAAACTAAATACTATTTTGCAAATCACATTCTTTAGTCTGCGCAGCTCTAGCAGTCACAAAACAGTGAGCTGTCAAAATATAAAAACAATGTGAACAGAATGAAAACTAATACTTATTTTCGATTTAATATAATTTGGTTTTATTAAACCGTTCTACGTAGATGAGTCTCGTCGCGATTCTCTTTGGGTGAAATATGTACTTACATTATCGCATTATCGTATATAATATACCCATTGATTTTTGCGATTTTTATTCATATTTCTGAAGGTACTTTAAAGTTGTGTCGGTGGGAAACGTCGCTGGGGTTTACTACGGCGTTGCGCGAGAGTTGACTGTGACACGGGACCCAAAACTTGCGGTGTCAGCGGCGAAGCTGTCATGGCCTGGGGAGGAAAAACGTAGTTTTTAAAAAGTTCAGCAAACATATCTCACTCGGCTAGCAGGACTAGGGCGGTAAACATATGACCTATACATAAACTTATATTGAAATTTGCTTAATATTTTTAATTTTACTATGGACTCTGGTCAAATTTTTTTTTTATTATTATTTCGTTTATTCATCTTTCTATATATATGTGCAGATTTTGCCATCAATCATCGTCATCATCAGTTTATGACTCACGGTATTTTTATTGCACTCAGTGGGGGGTGAGAGACTTCATTTCGATATCCATGCTCGCTTTCTATTCGAAGACTAAAGTTACGTTTTCCTTCACAAAAATAAATTCCAACGGACGACAATATGATGTTGAGGAGGGTTTAGGATTCTCCCATAGAGTTTCAACTCCATCAGTCAGCTTTAGTGGTACAAGAGACGTCATAAATATGCTTGAGTCTTCTTGCTGGTTGTCCATTTTCTGCTTGTACCGACTTTGGTTAGAAGCACCATCAAAACCCCATTTCGATATCAGTGTTAACCGTTTGTCTTGCACTTTGGAAGCAAAACTGTCAAATATCCTTTTTTCTCAAACATGCTTTAAAAACGTGATCATTATTTTGACAACCTTCTTCGAGATAAATCTAAATTGCTGTACTGGTCAAATACATGCGCGCAGCGGCCGGCAAAAGTTGTATGCAAATCCATGTCTGTCGTGTCTAGCGGCCAAATAAATTCCATAGTAAACTCATATCTGTCGTGTAGTTTAAAAATGGAACGATGTTTTACTCCGAAACATGGCAACCAAGGAGGTAACTTATCAAAGGTTTTATTTAAATTTCGAACTGGCTTGCAAATAGAACGCTGTTTATTGAAAAAAAAACAAAGGAACACTTTAACGCGGGAACAATTATTGTTGTTCGTCATTGATTTTGACAAAATGAGTTCTAGGTACTACTTAGTTTTAATTTTTGAAATAGGGAGGATGTCATTGTCAAGTCAACTTGTGGCGGCAAATTTTATTTAGTCCGATTTCGATTTTAAGAGTTTTTCACTATAGAGTTGATAATTTTAGACCTTCTTTGGTAGTGTTGTTGGGTTAGCAGTTAGTTTTATTGGTATTACCAGTTTCCTTGATTTGAGTGTTTATATTAGTGTGAATTTCAATCGAGATTTTTCTTGGTGTTTGTGTTCTAACATCCAGGGTTTGTATTAACCTATTTCTTTAATATATTTAAATTTGTTAACCGGTATCCACCATGGATAACAAGAAACCCCCTGACCCTCCCGATCCCTTTGACTACAGTCCGATTCTAACCATTACTCTCCCTGATGACAAAATAGATAACTCTATGGACTCCGAATCTGCGCAAAGAAAAAGACCCGCATGCTCTCCCCCCGCTACTCCGATCAATCCCTCCAAACAATCCAAGCAAACGATAGGCAGACACACATACAACTCGAAAGATAACGCGCCTTATGTAGTTCACGTGTCCCTAAAAGATGGACAGACCTCTGGTACTGTTCTACATCCTGTTAAGTTTGGAATGTTCCTCACACATAATAATTTTGCTAATGTGATACTCGGTAGCTTGAAACGTTTGGGAAGAAATAGACTCGCAGTTAGTTTTAAGACTCACCTGGATGCAAACAGTTTTTTAATAAGTCCAATACTGACATCCCATGGTTACATTACTTCTGTTCCTATATATAACGTTACGCGCATGGGTCTCGTCAGAGACGTACCTGTCGAGTGGACAGAGGAAGAGGTCATTGAAAATATCAGGGTTCCCACTGGATGCGGTCCAGTAATTAAGGCCAGGAGAATGAACCGTAAGGTGATTTCTCCGGGCGTTACGGAGTGGAAGCCCACTCAAACTGTAATTCTTACTTTTGATGGCCAAGTTATGCCAAATCGTGTGTATTGTTTTTACTCTACTCTCCCAGTGGAAAAGTATATGTTCCCAACTATTCAATGCTTCAACTGTTGTCGTTATGGTCACACACGCACTGTATGTCGCTCAAAACCTCACTGTTTTAAATGCGGAGAAGACCACCCAGGTGATGGCTGCCAAGTCCCCAATGAATTTGCCTTTTGTGTTTCCTGCTCTGGAAGCCACTATGCCACCGACAAGTCTTGCCCGGAGTTGGGTCGGCAAAAGGGAATTAAAGCTCTGATGGCTGAGAAATCAATCTCGTATGCGGAAGCAAGCCAGGTATTCCCACAAGTATCAAAATCTTATGCTGAAATAATTAGATCATCTCAAAAAACAAAAACTATACCTAGTCCTCTTCTGTTCCCCAGATCAACTCCCCAAACTCCAAAATCACACCGCAAAACTGTATTAATCAAACCAAAATCCCATGCCCCCCTGTCACCTAGTTACGATAAGCAGGCTCACCAAGCCCTTATTCAAAATTATTCATTCACTCCTGTCCAAAATGGTGGTGCTTACCCTCGGGAAAGTACTAACAGTCCTATTTCCTCAGAAAGTATTTTAAATGTTATATCCAGTATGCTAATGACTATATTAGCAAACCCTGCTCATTCACTACCTGACCACGTTGCCAACAAATTGACATCTATAATGAATTATATTCACAATGCTCCCCCTTCACCTTCTTCAGTGGAACGTCAGGAGTATTACTCCCAGGAAACATGATTTACTTTTCCTCATTAATAAATTCAAACCATCAATCTGCAGCATTGCTGAGACATGGCTTCGTTCTGAAAGTAATTTCAGAATCCCATGTTTCAATGGTGTTCGACATGATAGATCAGATGGATATGGGGGATGTGCTTTGTTCATCAATAACAAAGTACCATTCTCACCAATTCCTCTACCCTTTGTAGGTGACAACATCAATGTTGTTGCTGTTAAAGCTGAGGATATAAATATTTTTAGTTTTTATATTGCATACCCACAAATTGAAGATCTTAATATCATAAAAAGTTTGTTAAGTAATGTACAAGGGCCATTACTTGTCATGGGTGATTTTAATGGTCACCACTACAGATGGGGGTCAGAAACCTGTGACAATTTTGGTATAGGCCTAGTGGATATATTGGATGAACTTAATTTATGTGTGATAAATGATGGGTCTGCCACACGTCGGGCTGTGCCAGGGCAAAATAACAGTTGCGTTGATTTGACATTTTGTTCATCCAATATAGCCAGCCTTTTTAATTGGAGTCGCTTGAACATGACCTATGGGAGTGATCACTATCCCATCATGGTGGAAATCCCTTCCAAAACTATCCCTGATAGAACCTCTGCTCCACTTTTAAAATACCAACTGAACTCAGTTGATTGGGATCTTTATTCAAAAATTCTAGATTTGCGCGTCTCCTCTCTTCCTTCCATTAATGATGAAAATGCACAGGAATGCTTTTTGTCATTCTCCAACATAATATCTGCTACAGCGGATGATTCCTTCCCTTCCAAAAAACTGCCAACGGGCAAAATCCCATCTCCGCCATGGTGGGATAGGGAATGCTCTGCTGTGATCAAAGCTAGGAATGAGGCCGAAATGAATTTTAACTTGGATATGAACCTGGAGAACATCATAGCTTTTCAGCATATATTGGCTAAGTCCAGAAAATTACTTAAGAAAAAAAAAAGAGAAGGTTGGCGTAGGTATTGTGATTCACTGAGTCCATCCACCCCAGTTTCAGTAGTTTGGCGTAGGTTGAAATCCTTTAGGAATAATTTGAGGCCTCCCTCTGGGAGCATAATGTCTGGGGAGCTTAGTCACCAGTTTTTTTCTAAGTTGGCCCCAGCTTATGTTCCTGGTAAATGTGAATGCATCTCTATGAACCACCAAACAGCATCGGATGATCCTTTGGACAGACCATTTACACTGGAGGAACTTAAATCTGTCCTTGCCCATGTAAAGGACTCTGCCCCTGGGGTGGATGGATTCCCGTATTCCTTCATAACCAAAGCTGGGGATAAGACCCATCAGTATTACCTGGACTTGGCCAATTACTGCTTTTACTCTGGTTACATTCCTCCTGATTGGAAGGTTCAAATTATTATTCCAATATTAAAACCAGGTAAAGATCCTAGTGATCATTGTTCCTACAGACCAATTGCTCTATCGTCCATACTCATTAAACTCTTAGAACACCTTATTAAAAACCGTCTGGAATGGTTTGTGGAGGGCAGGAGATTGCTACCAACGTCTCAATTTGGCTTTAGGAAAAGTCTGGGTACAGCTGATAGTGTGGGTACCCTTACATCAGAGATCCGGTTGGCCCTTAGTAGAAATGAGTCTGTGGTAGCCGTTTTCTTAGACATTTCAGCTGCATATGATTCTGTCCTCATCCCAGTTCTCAGGCATAAAATGAAAGAGCTGGGAATCCCGCCAAAAATACGTCAGATCATATCCAGTATCTTTTCAGACCGTAGTCTTAAAATAAGAATTTCTGGGGAGGAGTCTTCACCAAGGTTAGCTTGGCGGGGCCTTCCTCAGGGTTCCGTTCTTAGTCCCCCTTTATACAATATTTATACCTGCGATCTACCTTCCTGTTTAAATTTTAATTGCAAAATCCTCCAGTATGCTGATGATATTGCGTTATTGGTCTGTGGCAATTCTATCGTGGATGCTGCTCAATCTATGAATGTTTCTTTGTCCTCATTAAACCAATGGCTCTTAGATCATGGGTTATCTTTAAGTGCTCCAAAAAGTACATCAGTTGTTTTTACTCGCAGACGTATTATCCCTCAAGTTGACATTAATATTGATGGCCAAGCTATACCAGTCAAGGAGAAGGCTAGGTTTCTGGGAGTTATCCTGGATTCTAAATTGTCGGGGGTAGACCACATTAGTAATACAGTTAAAAAATGTGAGCGCTCAGTCTCGATTCTTAAGGCTCTGGCAGGCGTCTGGTGGGGGGCTCACCCGTACACCTTAAAACTGGTTTACAATGCTCTGGTCAGAAGTGTGTTGGATTACTGTAGTTACTTAATTGAACCATGTAACAAAGAAGCCCTACGTAAACTTGATTCTGTCCAGGCCAAATGTCTTAGAATCGTAATTGGCGCCATGAAATCTTCCCCGATTAATGCTCTCCAGGTTGAATGTGCAGATCCCCCCCTTACCCTTCGTAGACAATACTTAGCAGATCGTTTCTTATCAAAAGTTTTCGCCCTCTCATCCCATCCCTTACTTCCCATTTTGGAGCAAATCAACCTTTCTTTTAATGTCTCTTCTTACTGGAATAATAAATATATTCCATTGATGAATAGGTACAGAGAACTTAAACAACTCTCTTCGCCTGTTTGTCAATACCCTTCTCTTCCAGTATTTGCTGCCGCATATGAGGAGATCCATTTCAAGCCAAAGATCGTCTTGGGCCTTGATATCACTAAAAACTCCCAGGACGTAAAAGCGGAGTTTGATCGGGCTATTGAGAGATTCTGGAAGGGTTGGAATTTGTTCTATACGGATGCATCCAAATTATCGTCAACGGGATGTACAGGTGTTTCAACATACTTCCAGAACTCAAAAATAGCTCTTTTATTCCAATACCCGCCAGAGTCTTCAGTTTTTACAGGGGAATGCATTGGTATCCTAGAAGCCATCAATTTTATATTAACGCACAATATCCAAAATTCGGTAATTTTTTCAGATTCGCGTAGTAGCGTTCAGGCTCTGGGTCAAAATCAATTAAAATCTAAAATTCATAGCAAGATTATTGTAGATATACGTAATTTACTCTTCTCTTGTCACAACAAACGTTTAAACATTGAAATAGTTTGGGTTCCCAGCCATTCGGGTATATGTGGCAACGAGTGTGCTGACTCTCTTGCAAAGTTTGCTACTTCCAATCCTGTGGATAGAAAACACTATCTGCTTTATAGTTACGACTTGCTCTCAGACACCAAAATTAAGTTATTCAGTTCGTGGTCAGCGGAGTGGCAAGCAAGCTCGAAACTCAAAGGGGCGTATTATGCCAACATTCAACCTGCCATCCAGCGGAAACCTTGGTTTTTCAAATGCCCTAAACTGTCTAGAAGAGCTGTTTCATCCTTGTGTAGGCTGAGACTCGGTCACTGCTGTAGTCCAGTATTCCTAAACAAGATCCGTGTTCGTGACACTTCCTTGTGCGAGTGCGGCCTTGATGATGGTACATTAGACCATATCTTTTTTTCATGTCCTTCGTATTCCCACTCCTTTGACTTGTATCATATGCTTCCCAACATTAAAATCCCCCTTCCTATCAACTTCCATTCCCTTTTGTCATATTTCTCTCCTAAACTTATCAAACTCCTTTCAAAATTTATAAATGACAATGACATCAAAATGTAGTTTCTTTTTTTTTTTATTTATTTTTATAATGTTTTTTTTTTTTTTTTTTTTTTACAATTATGTATCTTTGTTATCTACAACAAAGGACAAAATTCGTCGGCTCATCTCAACGCTCTGTCGGCTCTACATGAAACTGGAAGAATAGTCAAAGTTCGACGGCTCGCCTCATTGCGCTGTCGTCTCTACACTACACTGAAAGAATAAGCACATTTCGACGACTCGCCTGATTGCGCTGTCGTCTCTACATGACACTGGCAGAATAGTCGGCATCGGCTCAGTTGCCAAAGAAGAAAAAAAATAGTTTTAATTTCCGCGCATTATTTGAGAAAAGTACTATTCAAGCCTTGGCCACAACTAAGCATTGATGGACTTACGTATGTGTGCCTCGGCTTCGCCTCGGCCCACATTTACACGTTCGTCCATCAATGCCTATTTTGCTGGCCGCTGCAGTAATGTACTATTACTGTTATATGCAGTAATGCTTGGAGAGTATCTTTGCTGATGAATCAGACACCGTCATTGTTTGCTTCGGTGGATAACATTGTAATTTGGCCTGTTGCAGCTTGTAGTAAGAGGGGTAAATATCTTTGGCACCTTCTCGAGTGGCTGATTCCCTTAAAGTTATGTATTGCCATTTAGTCAGTTTTAAGGATAGAAGTAACCCTAAAGCTTTTTCTGGTAACCGTAAATAAAGCACGATGAACTGATTTGTTGATTGATTCTTTAATTTTTTTAGCTGACTCAGGAGATTTTAGCATGTATTCAACGACGGATGCAATGTCCTCACGGCCATCTTCTCTTAGAATAACTGCAGCTGAATGCGCTAACTCATTGGCATCTTCGTCTTTATGCTCCTCAGATCTTCTTTTTTTTTGCTTATTTCCCAGATCTTCGAAGGGTTTTCGAGGTCTTTTCGTTATGGTTCCTACCGATGACGACGACGAAGGTTCCGTAGTGGTAAAACCAATGGGTCTCTCGTCTCCCTCGTGTCTTTGCGAAAGAAAATCGGTTTGCACGCAGCTTGGCCAATCAACATTTGATTGAAGCCAATTCTCATAAGTCTTTCTAAAACTGATGAAATTACGGTGACATTTTTGCCATCTCTGTGCAGCAGCTCGTGTAAATCGCCGACAAAACTCCTTAAGGGTAACACTGTCTTCCCCGGAAAGATGATCGCCTAGACGAGTCACTATCGTATCAAACAGCACATCATGCTTGAACGATTTATTGTCATTTTTTAGAATAACGAACAAGTCCAAATTGGTAATCAAATTTTCCATTATTATGTACTATCTTAATTTACAGCGTTAGCAAGTGAAAAAAATTTAATGAACTTACGAGTAATTGGAAATATTTTTCATATCTACCCTCATCACAGAACCAAGTTTTGTTAAAATCAAGTACAGGGTAATTTTCAACTAAAATAATGTCTGTAATTTTTGTCTACCTCCAAAATTGTATTATATTGTCCTATTTCTGATGTACTCCCAACAATATTTATCGTTGTTAATTTTTAATATTCTTATGTTTGTGAATTTTTGTATTCTTATAATAATAAAATTAATAAATTTAGATTTTAACAATGACAAGTATACATAGTGATAGGGTCACTATGTAAACTTGTGATTGTTAAAATCTAGACCCTAATCTTGCAAATGTTCTGATATCATTTGAAATTGATATTTTTATTTATTTAAAAGGCAATTTTTACTCGAAATTTCATATTTGTGGTATTTCTTAGCTTTTGATGGGAATAAACACATACAAATGTCTTGAATTTCATTTTTAAGTTAACTAGACACATCACATAACGTATTTAGTTATATCTTTAGAACATATTAATTTTTAAAAAGTTAAAAAAAAACGCACTAAATCTCGTTATATAAAGTATGTCAAAAAATCATAAATAAATATTTTTATAACCACGTGCAAGGATATTACGGTTATTCTTGCGGTTCCGGAGATTTAAGCATTTTTTATACCAGCTCCATACATTGTTTTCACAAAAAAAAAAACCTGCCTATATACCTACACGATTGTATCCTACGTTATATATGGGTATAATCTTGTCTAATAGAAGCCATTTCTAGCAAAAAAACCGACGCTTTCAAATTTAAGTTCCTATGTCTTCTAGAACCGTTTTTCGATCCACTGTACGGCGGCGCGCAGGTGCAGGTGCACGGCTCGAACAGCAGCTTATACTATAGCATGTGTAGTGCGTACCTGGAAGGTGAGGTCGACGGCGCGGCGCAGGTCGGCGGCGGGCGGCTCGTGGTCGGACGCGATCTGCGCGGGTGGGTTCGGCGGCGGCGGCGCGCAGGTGCACGGCTCGAACAGCAGCTTATACTATAGCATGTGTAGTGCGTACCTGGAAGGTGAGGTCGACGGCGCGGCGCAGGTCGGCGGCGGGCGGCTCGTGGTCGGACGCGATCTGTGCGGGCGGGTTCGGCGGCGGCGGCGCGCAGGTGCACGGCTCGAACAGCAGCTTATACTATAGCATGTGTAGTGCGTACCTGGAAGGTGAGGTCGACGGCGCGGCGCAGGTCGGCGGCGGGCGGCTCGTGGTCGGACGCGATCTGTGCGGGCGGGTTCGGCGGCGGCGGCGCGCAGATCCACGGCTCGCGCACCAGCTCGGCGGCGCGCGGGCGCTGCGCCGGCTCTAGCTGCAGCATGCGCCGCACGCAGCCGCGCGCTCCAGCGGACACGTGGCGCCACACTCCGGTCGATAGCTCCACCTAGCACATCAATCATTAGGTTAACAAGTTGAGAAATACGCTGCATTTTTATGGGTCTTTTAAACATTAAGCATGCGTTCAGATGATACGACGCTAATACCGCAGTACCCGCGCAGGTCTTATTAAAATGACCATCAGTCAAACCGCGCTGACAACTGCATCAGAATATTTTGCCAACGCGTGGATACCGCAAGTCTGTACGAGCCCTAAACAGTCGAGGTGGTGTCGTGGCGCAAGTGTCATTTGACTAAAAAGAGAGAGAGAGAGAGAGAGAGATAGCATTGCCCTGAACTATATTTATCTTCTTCTTCTTCAGACGACCGATGGCTCGAACTTGAGCAAGCAATCATCGTTGTTTTGAACAACGATGATTCATTTGAACTGGCAAGTTATTGCAAATAGTCTTAAATAATGTGATAATTGATTCTTCGTGTTGGCACAGTTATGATACGAGTAATACTAAACTTAAAAATATTTACCTTTCCTGACTCGATTCTCGCTAAAATTGCTTCCGGGGTGTCATCTCCAGCTGAAGCGAATGGCGTTCTACCAGAAAGCATTATATAAGCTAGCACACCTGCAATCATAAAATTAAAATATTTTCTATGTGTATGGCAAAGACGACGATCTGAAACTTTTTCACAAAACATAAACCGACTTCTAAAGCAAAATACTAAAAAGTGCAAAAACAACTTTCGTTTCGGAAGTCGGTGTTGAAAAACGATAAAAACAAGAGGTACGAAAGACACCGACTGCCGAAACGAAATTTATTTTTGTTTTAGAAGTCGGTTTGTTTTTTGTGAAAAAGTTTATTAATTACATGAATGAAACATAATATTGCTGTCAAAAAATGAAAACACCACAAAACGTCAATTTGAATGTTGAACAGCTCTCTCGAGCATTAAAATATAATTTAACTAGCCTAAATTACCAGACGCACAGATTCCGTACAAAAAATAAACATAAAAAAAAATTATTTTGGCTCATATCTCGAAAACTTATGAACATTAGTGAATTTTATGTAGGACTTTTTTGTGCACAATTGAATAAGGATCCAACTTGCTCTGGGCACAAATTGCAGTAAAATCAAACTTGCCGAGAATTATACAAAAATTAACGTTCATGTAGATTTCCAGCTTCTTTGGAATTTATACAAGGGCACCCCTATTTTTCGGGTTAACTTGACCGGACTATGGGTACTGTATAATATTATTACTACGTTTTAACTACATATCTAGAGGAGAATAATTATTATCAACTTAGTAGGAACAGTGATAAACTGATAACCTTGCAACTTGCGGGTCACAAGTTGCACAACTTGCAACAATAATATTGCTTTACTGATAACACAGATCATGCAAACTTAGGTGATTAGGGTTAAAGTATGAACTTATCAATGACTGAATTTTCCGGTTGCTTAAAAGCAGATTTTTTTTTAACAAATCAAGAAAGATCACGCCGTTATTCCTCGTAGGTTTAGGCAGACATGCTCCTATATAATAAAAAAATTTTTTTTTTTTTTGGCATTTTTATTTAATTTCCAAGGGCGAGTCTATTGCTATCAACCTAGCACACATTGACATACACTCTACCGATAGACAAGAACATTCATGAAAATCATTTGTTCAAATGCTTTTGAGTTGGAACTAAAGTTCGCTGCGTTAAACATTATTTAGGTTGTCTAATCAAACTATTAGCCAGATCGCGATGAAAACGTCTTAAGCGCCATGATATTCATGGCACTTACGCGTTTCGTACAACATAGTGTAAAATAAGGTGTACGGATTGCAGTGCAGTTCAGTCGTACAGAGTGTGGTTCGGATTGCCAAATCTAGTGCGTAGTACATATACAGGGTGGGCAAAAAATCGTGGATGAAACAAAACAGGGCGATAGTTGGGGAGAATTGAAGGTAAAAATATTTACTGGTACTTTGATCCACGATTTTTTGCCCACCTCGTACTGAGAAAGCCCAGTGGGAAAAACCCAATAACACATTGCCTGGCCTAAGAATTGAACCCAGGACCTCATGCTCAGCAGTAGCGCTTGCGACCACTAGACTAACGAGGCTGTCAAACAATTAAATTGAATATCATCGTATTTTATAATTCAAAGTGAACAATACAAACAAAACTAAACAAATATGAATTCTACCCTGCCTACTACTAAGGCTGATTTTAGAGTCACGATGACCGATGCTGACAGTCGTCGCTGACGGTCGCCACGAGCTCGCCAATAAACGAGTATGACAACCGTCAGCGCTGAACCGAGCAACTCGACCAATGACAAGCTCGTGGCGACCGTCAGCGTTGACACGCGACGATCAGCGTGACTCTAAAGCCAACCTGACGAGCTACGCGCCAACCGACAGCGCCGACGGTCAGCGTGAAAGGAAAACCAGCCTAATATGTGTGAGAATAACATACCTAAGCTCCAAATGTCACAGGCAGCATCATATCCAGCTCGCTTTAGCACCTCGGGAGCGACAAAGTTAGCAGTGTAACATGGCGTCATCAGCAGGCCGTTTTCGGCACGCAACTGTTTCGCCAAACCAAAGTCGACTAGGCGAATGTCCTCAGGCCTTTTCTCAGCCGTTGCAAATAATATGTTCGAAGGTTTTATGTCTCTGAAAAATATAATGTCCTTTATTTCCTAGTAATAAGAACCGTTTTCCTAAGTGACATTTTCTATACTATTACTACAGTCAAAACCGTTCAAAACGACATTAAGGCCGAGTTTCTCACCTCTAAATGATCGCAGAATTAATGTGACAAATTGTCAAGCACGTGTTATCTGCTGTGATTGGCTTTTGAAAATTCTTTCAACCAATCACAGCAGATAACGCGTGCTTGTCACATTAATTCTGCGATAATTTTGAGGTGAGAAACTAACTCGGCCTGAAGGGACCGTTCATATGCTGTCGTTATAAACATTAATAATAATAGATAATAATAGGTTGTAACAGCCAGTGCGTCGTAACATCCAGTACGTAGTTTTAAGCAAAGTTGCCCTAAACCGTTTTGACTGTACTTAAAATCCGACTACTTAAAGGTTTGAGATAGGAATTAAATAAGGGTCAAAATGTTAAAATTCAGACATTAGAAGGAAAACTAAAGTCACGGACATATTAACTCGCATCGATCATTTGAAATGGGGCTGGACAGGACACATGTTTCGATGTAAAATAAACAAATGGAGCAAACAAGTGACCTATGGTACCTAAGAGACAGAACTAGAAAACAGGGACGTCCAAAAACAAGATAGGAACATGATATCCGCATACCTTTGGGGTCTTGTTGGACTATACTCCATTTGAAATAACATTAGACGTCTTTACAATTCTTTTTACAGTCCGTTCAACCGATTTTGGGTTCTATCTCGTACACATCAGGATGACATAAAAAGCATAAACCTGTTACCAAAACCAACTGTTTACTACAGCTTCCATTTGTCGTATCACCAACGTAATAGGAGTCAAAATCGGATGAAAGGGCTGTAAAATGGGCTAATTTAGATTTGCAGAGGACAGAGCACTATGGATGGAGTTGGAGGAGGTCTATGCCAAAAGGCACGCCGAACTGCGGGACATCTTATAAATAGCTACTCTAAACATTTCTTATTAACAATGTGCATATGTTGGGCAAATCTAAACTCCATTTACTATAACATTAAACTACGAAATTTCGGCAATAAATGGCTTTATTATATTATTACAAATAGGTTACAAATGCAAGATTGCAAATCAATTAGTTACTAGGACAACATAGTCAACCCATCATGACTCAGGCTTGATGACAAAAATAACTTATTATTTATAAATGCCTTATTAATATTACATATTTCTATTGGGTATGATAACATTGTTATGTAAGGATCCTTATACCATCGACCATACAAGCCTGGTCGTTGCTTAGTACATTAATGGTACGAGTGCTCATCAGTCATGACCAAGATTTTTGTCTCAAAGTTTTACGGCCCAAACCGGATACAATCGGAAGGTTTGGTTATTCTGATTATAAAAATACTGATATCAAATCTTTCAATAATCAATCTTTTGGTAATCTCCGCAGCCGTAAAAAAGTTTATTTTTTAAATTGGGCCAAAAAAATAGAGAGGTTAGTTTAAAGTTTTAACATTTTTGAAAAAGCGCTCAGGCCATATGTGCCGTGCAAAATGTCTGTAAACAAACTTTTTCATAACACAATTACGAAACCCATGTACATTTCAAATATCAGAGAAAAAGTGTTTATTTTTTTGATATAGCAGAAACCTCCCATAACACTGTGACGTTTTGGGCCGGTACTGCCCACTTAGCCGGGTTCAGATTTATCCAATCCAGCGATTTTATACGGTTTCGACCGTAAAACGATGTGACATTGTTTTGATCGTGGGCGCTCGTACTATAATATCTACGCTCGCTATAATAGCTACGCTCAGAATCAATAAATGTCCATACAAAATGTATGGAAAAATTTATTTCCTTCGTAATTATTTTTCGTGAATTATAATAAAGTCTGGCAAACGAAAGTAGACACTCGAATTATTTGCAAACTTTTTATAGTGCAATGCTATACTAATGTCAACATCAATTTTTTGGCGACTTGTTGTGGTCTTGATAATAGCATTTATTAAGTGAAATGTGAATAAAACAATTAAAAGTGGATTACGAGAGATGTCGTTTCGCATGGTGTCTAAATATCAAGAAAAACATCAGGAGAAAGACGTCGAATTAAAAAAAAACCAAGATTGATTACGTGTGGTGTTAGATTTCATAAGTTAGTATGACGCTAATAAATTGAATAAACCAAAATTATTATGGAATAGTGTTTTTTTATTATTGAGATTGATACATAATATCTAAAATATTACCTACCTCAATTACCTATAATATTTTAAATAAAATAAATATTTCTAAAGTACCAAATTAGGTTATTCCAGGTATTTCATACAAGTTTTGGGGTTGCTATGCTGATATTTTTTATATTTTCCGCGCTTTTTCAGTCTCTACCATCGTTTGCCAGACTAGTTATTTTGCTAATCGGGGTGGTGAAAACTCCAACGGATGAGTTGAGTTATAAATGGTGTAACTAACCAGACTTTGTTTTATATACATAGATTTGTTTAATACATCAACAAAAAAAAAGTTAATTAAAAAAATCAAAATACCCGACTGCTTAAAAGCGAAGTGCAGTCGGAGGATACATCTGGTTTTGGTCAGACAGCTCGCGAATATGTATCCTCCGACTGCACAGAATGATTTTCTTCTTGTTTACGTCTTTTTAGTTCGCTTTTTAAGCAGTCGGGTATTTTGATTTTTTTAATTAACTTTTTTATTTATAACTTTTTAGTTAACATTTTTTTCGAATTAGGTACATTTAAATATATAAGTGTTATATATTTTTGAAATCGCCTCTAAAAACCCTTTATTTTGATACCCCACACGATGGGTTTGGAAGAAAAAATAAAATTGGCCCCCCACAATATGGCGCCCAAAAGCCGCCATTTTTCTATTTTCCAATTTTAATGTAGCCTATGACACTCGCAAGGTTAAGACGAATCGATTGACGTATGAATCGTCAAAATCGGTCAACGCGTTTGGTCTCTGGAACGCCACATAGGAACAAACATACATACATACATACATACATAGACTGATAAACACATTACCCTCCTTCGGCAGTCGGGTAATTAGCAGATGAGTCTTTAAAACAAGGCCAAGAACACATACCATTAACACTATCTCTGAGCGATAAAAATAACTTATTAGCAACTCATATGTTTTTATCACGAAACTGTCAATAAACGGCTTACCTATGCACGACGGTGTGTCTATGCAGATAGTGTATGGCGTGTAGAACATTCCTCAGTATGGGTGCAGCCTCATGTTCCGGAAGATAGCGACGCTGAGTGATGTGTTCGAGCAACTCGCCGCCGCGACATAGTTCTGTCACAGCGAGGATCCGGCCCCCCTCTTCGTAGACACCTCGTAGGGTTATTATGTGAGGGTGTTGACTGTATCTGTTTGGAAAATATTAATGAATAAATAGTATGAAGTTGAAAGTGGTTGGTCGAGCGTAGGGATGAAAAACATCGATGTCGACATCGATCCAAAAACGTCGATGTACGATAAATATCAAAGGAAAACGTCAATGTCCGAATACATCGATGTTTTAGGTGGAAAAATAAACAGTCTATTATTTAATTTATTAAAATTATTTATAATACAAAAAAAATAACTCTTATTTTTTGGGTGCAAAAAAGTAACTTTGTAAGCAATTTTCCTTTTAATATATATATTCCTTTGTTGATACAGATGTTGATACAGATGTTGACCAGCTTTTGAAAGTTAGTCTTTAGCCGCCGACTTTTTAAACATCTCGGAACGCAAAGGAAATGCGTTTTTGTTCAGACTAGTTCGGTTATATTGTTAGGCGACGTTTAGTGAAAGGATGAATATGAAAGAAACGAAAAGTCGGCGAAATCTATCAAGTACACCCAATTAACGTTATCCTCTAGAGTTTAATATCGATGTTTCGACGTGTCGATGTTTTCGAGGACTTAACAGCGATGTAAAAACACTAAACATCGATGTTTATCTACCATCCCTAGTCGAGCGCTGATTTTCAGCCGAACTCTACGTTTGATTCCTGATAATGATGATTGGGTTTTACGTTATTAAATTCTACTATCTCAGTTTATTACCCGACTGTGGACCGGTATGTGTGTATGTTATTCCATCATAACTTCTAAACTACTAAATCATAATTATAAGGTGTCGTTGGAAGCGTCTTGACTGTCCGCTGGTTAAAGGCGACGTCACATTAAATTGAATAAGTCGCCCTTTAGGGGGCACGAAGTCAAGAACAAAATATATTTTTCGCCCCATCCCATCATTTCATTGAACAGGGATTTTAAAATGAAGGAAGGTTTTTGTACATCATATTTTTGTCAAGCGCACCGTTTGTTAGATATATCCCGATTCCCGACAAAGTCATGGAAACAAATTTTTACCCGACTACAGCGTCGCAAAGTGTTTGTTGATCGGTATGTATATACCGCATGTATGCATTTATGTTCATTTGTTCCCTCAGGCTCTGCAAAATCCCCAAAACACTTTAAATAAAAAATAAGTTCAAAAACTAATACCCGACTAGTATGAAACGAAGAAATATTCTCAAATTAAATTGTTATGTACAAAGTACAAACTATTCGATATGTATCAGGTATTAAATAAACAACTTATATGTAATAAATATTTTATTGTATTTCATACATATTCATAGTGGTGCTCAGAGGATAACCGTGGTTGTATGCTACTTTGCAGAATGTTGTATTGTTTTGTTCCTAGGTACTATTTGGAATACGTGACTAGCCAATTTTGGCCTTAGTAATGTTTGTAGCACAACAATGCAGAAGCAAATACTCAATTGGAATTATTATAATTGGGTTAGCACCATGTATGTATAGTCCAAACTGTCCGATTCGTGAACCATTACGGTATAATGCGTTTGAAAATTCGTGGAATGTGTTTGAAGTTTATAATATATTTATTAGAATAAAGTAAAGTAGATATTGAAATGGTGGAATATCATTGAATGACACTAATTGTCACTGTTTAAATAAATCGATAAGAAGTTTTCTGCTAAAAAATTAAAGGAGTTTTGGCGGGCACGTGATGGCGTCTATGTTGCTTCTCTGATTTATTTTCCTAAAATTGTGTTAATTTGAATATTAATAGTGTATAAGTTTTTTTATTCTAATAATATTAGTGAACGTGCACGAGGTGGGCAAGTTTTGTTGTCGACAAAACTCCGTAGAAGCTTCCAATAAAGTTACAGCCATTTTATTGGGGCCTAACTAGGACATTAGATTAAAATCTAAAGAAACTAGAACTTCTATTCTAAACGTGACACTGGCTAAATGCACAAACAGTGAGAAGCCAAAAAAAAAAGAATTGTAAATTTAAGCAATATTCGACCTAATTGTACACGAATGTCTGTAGTAAAATACGCTTAGGACGGGTGAAAGAATCAAGCTTGCCGATAGTACCTAATTTAAACTGTCCGGCCAAATGCACTGTTTAAGAGTCCAGTCATACGACTTAACCTTTTAATGTATTTCTCACTTTATATACCTACAATATAAACACAAATGCATCATATTACGTCTCCTCATTGATTGCTACGTCTGCACATTGACCTGATATTGAACATTGTACGGCTTCGGATTTCTAACGCTTCTAAAGTTCTAGGTCCCGGGTCATTAAGTCTTGTGTTATCGCTAAACGTTAAGTTTTCCTTGATCTATTTCTATAGTGTTTAGGAATTTGAGGAAAGAGAATATTTTTACTTAGAATTGAAGTGACGCAAATACTTCTACCAAACGTAACAAAATTGTTATTTTCTAAGAAAGGTTGAGAGGAGCATTTTATTTTGTAATAGAAAAATTTGTAGCTGTTACTACAAGCTGTATCTGTAGTATAAACCGATTTGTTATAATGTACTAGCTGACCCCCGGGGCTTCGCTCCCGTGAATTGGCTACCTACCTACTATATCCACCTACCTACCTTACCCTACTAACTCTATCCAACCTACCCTACCCTACTCTACCTACCCTACCCAACATACATAACCCTACCTACCCAACCCTATCATGTAGTACATAATTTTTATGTATCATCAACAGTTTTCTCAGCGCACGCCAAAGAATAGTAGTTTATGCAATGGTCATATAATAGGGGTTATTAAAACACGAGCGTAGGTTTATCAAATGAGGCGAAGCCGAATTTGATAATAATATTACGCGAGTGTTTTAATACCTAATTATATGCTATTGCATACACTACTTTATCTTCACTCATACAGTTGAAATAAAACAAAAGTGGAAAGGGAAAAAATATGTGGTATGGTATGGCGCGCAATTTAGATTCTCATTGCGCAGCGCGCGCATCCACAGACAACTGACAATGACATGAGCCCATACGCGCACGAAAATTAAAAAGTAAAAGTGGGCTATAAAAATTAAAAAGTTATTTTATGATGCAGTTGTTTGAAAATCGAAGGAAAATGTTGAACTATAATTGTTTTTTTTTTAATTTTACCTATCCATGAATATAAAGTACGTGTTTATACAATATTTTTCGAATTCGTATTTGGAACATTACGTTGTGAGTGTAGATAAAGAATTTTACATTATTGCAATTTTCATAAGGATCTCTAATTGACACTCAGGAATAACGTAGCTTTCTACTGGTGAAAGAATTTTCAAAATCGGTTCAGTAGATCCAGAGATTACCCCCTACAACATCACAAACTCACAAACTTTACCTCGTATAGATTGTGATCGAATTTCGTTGTTCATCACTACTATTAAACCTAATGCAAGCTGCGTTAGGTTGCATAGTAATGATGAATACTACTTTCATATCATTTAATTCTATTTTAAGACAGAAAGAGGTGGCGAGACGACCTAGACGCCTACTGCAAGGGCTGATTTGAGGTGGCTCAGGAAAAGAATACCTGGAAGGATTTGGGGGAGGCCTTTTCCCAGCAGTTGGACAGTGTGGGCAAACATAAATATATCTAAGACATACCTCAAAAGTATTTCAACTTCTTCACGAGGATCATACTGCAATTTGTCCATAATTTTAACAGCATACTGCACTTTTGAGGTTTTGTGTTCACACAGGCGGACCACTGAGAACGATCCAGTTCCAAGCTCTCCCATTAACCTGAAACAATCGCATTTTTATGATTGTTTTTTTAGACGTCACATAATTTTAAAATAATAATAATTATAATAAAATTATTATTTAAATAATAAGATAAAATAATTATAGGGGTAATTTTTTGTCAAGTCATTAAAATAAAATTATTTAATCATGATAAACCTTCAACAATATTTGGAAATGTATATCTAATCTAACACCTTTAAACGAGCAATTCTTGTACATATGTATATATATAATCTAAATCTCTAAAACAGCTCCACCGTTTTTCATGAAATTTAGTATGCAGGACCTTTCGAGGGCGATAAATCGATCTAGCTAGGTTTAATTGTTGGATAACGTCGTTTTCTCTATTTTGAGCTTGAAATAAAATGACATTTGTTCAAAATTATTCCTCAGTTACATTTACCAGGCGTCAGATAAATCGCCCTTAGTTCACTAAAAACTGAAATATTTCTGTTGTTTGTCAATTTTTGCAAGCTACTGCTGAAAATGAAGTTTTTGGTTCGATAAAGTCGGTATAATTCTCGCCAAACTTCTTAGCCGCCCTGAAGTTGGCTTTCCGATACGCAAGGCACGGATCGGTGCTGTTTTTGTATGAGATTTACAACTGCGCAGCCAAACTTCAGGGCGGCCAAAAGTTTGGCGACAACTATAAAAGTGTAGTTTTGGGTTTTGGAATTTCTCAGTAGCTGTCTAGTCAGGATTTGAGCATAGTTGATTGCAATATGCCAGTTATGTTGAATCATAGTAGTAGTCGTTTGATAGTGATGGAACCTGTGTAAGCAACTATACAAAAAAACCGGCCAAGTGCGAGTCGGACTCGCGCACGAAAGGTTCCGTACCATTATCGCAAAAATGGCAAAAAAACGTTTGCTGTATGTGAGCCCACATAAAACACGTTTGTTGTATGTGGGCTCACATAAAACAAACGTGTTTGTTCCACTTAAATATTTATTTTATTCTGTTTTTAGTATTTATTGTTATAGCGGCAACAGAAATATATCATCTGTGAAAATTTCAACTGTCTAGCTATCACGGTTCATGAGATACAGCCTGGTGACCGTATCTCATGAGGCTTAGTAATAGGGTCCCGTTTTTACACTTTGGATAAGGTACCCTAAAAATACTATCTCTCCGCCTACCTGTATTCATCAAAGAAATTATTTCTATTGACAAATCCAGCCCAAAACTCTTCCGTAGACGTCTTATTGTTCGTAGCCACATGGTTCTGGTTTTCATTAGTCACCGTTTTGTTGCTATCTTCGTCGTTGAGTAAACAGGGTGCGACGAAACTGAATCCACTGAAAAAAAAAACACATTTAAACGATATATTTGCTGTGAGCGAAGGTTAATTGTGTGACGAATGAATTTATCTTATCAGTAGACAATCCTATGATATGATAAGTTGTATATTAACTTATTATACAATTGCCTTTCGTAAACAGTACTGCAAATGTTTATTGTTTTCTTTTTCAAACAGGAAAATGGAAACGGTCTTTATAATCATAGCCGCTCCTTAGCTTCTGTCAACATTTAGAACATCAAACCTTGAGCAATATCATAAAAACTTATGGAGTCAAAGGGCTGGGCTTAAGCGACGTGCCTAGGTCACCTAACTATTTTAGCTTGATGTAGATCTAGGAATTTACTATACTGTGATTTTTAATTTCATAGACTAAACTGACAGCTACAAATGACCATATTTTTTTTAAATGTTACAAGTGCAGAGGATAGAGTTGTAGGTAAGGCTCAATCATAAGTAATTCATCGAATCGATTTGACATGACTCCTCAATTTAATTTTACTAATTGATGTAAATACATGTTTTATGAATATAAACGTAATATATTTAAATATAACCGTATTCATACACATAGTACATAAACTTTTATTGTGTTAAATATGAAATCAACAATAAAATAAATGCGGTCGATAAAATGAAGACTGACATAAATAAGTAGAAACTAAATAAAGGCCGCTAGTTGTTTAACAAATGTATTTTTTTTGCCGTGAAATAGTTACAATTTTGATCTACTTCGATTTTCGATCAACTTTCGATCACTCAGGATAGTCAGGTTACGACACTATTTTTATGTAACGATAAAGTGACAACCCCCAAATGTTAGTTTAGTCACAAAGTACGTAAGCGGCGGCGCTCCGCAGACAGAGAGGCCACTCTGAACAAAGCGTAATTTTGCACACACACATTGACATCGCGATTTTACAGGGAATAATGGACAATATTGGACCGAGCTCAGTCGCGGCTGTCATGAATGCTTTGTGCGGGCATTGTCACGTCAGTTTTACATAAAGTACTGTAACGAGGTTGCATTGGCTGGGTTACCTTTCTTAATTGTTACAGACCGAATATACTCTTTTTTCTTTTTAATTCAATAATTTTTAATGTTTGAAGGTCTCATCCATCATCTCAGGTAATTTTTCAAGATGACAAGTTAGAAATTCAATATCTAGGAATACAATAAGTTATTTTTAGTCCATAGACGAAATTGGAAAGGCTATGAAATTTGTGATGATAATATGGTTTAAGTCATCCAGCTCACATTGCACAGCATAATTTTCTTCTAGTTTTTGTACATCTTTTTAGTTCGCTTTTTAAGCAGCCGGGTTTATTGTTTTTATTACCTTTTTTCACATTTTTATTTTTGTCAAGCTTGGTATTTTTCACAATTTAATGTTTTTAGTGAACGCATG
Source organism: Anorthoa munda (assembly GCA_945859665.1). Classification (NCBI taxonomy): domain Eukaryota; kingdom Metazoa; phylum Arthropoda; class Insecta; order Lepidoptera; family Noctuidae; genus Anorthoa; species Anorthoa munda. Next base: position 13,664,295 of record OX243911.1, on the reverse strand, counting down.
TGTGTGATCATTATCACACATTTTTTACGTCTTGTAACCCTCTAATCTTCGTCGTGGCGTCGTGATATTTAATGGATATTTGATGCTCTGTCTTCCCTCTAAGGCATGTAAGCATGATATCAAAATAAGAAAAAAAAAGAAACTCATGTTTAGCCCAATCGATGTATTTATGTCTGTAACTTAAAAAACCTACTCTTTTTTTAATTCGGAATCAAGTAGCAACCCTAGTGAATCTGTCAAGTTTAGCTGTCAATTTTCGAAACGGCGGGAGTGGCCCTTCTGTATACTTTCTATTTTGTGGTTTAGTCTACGAAATAAAAATCAGAGAATAAATTGAATTGCGCATGCATTGTGCAATGTCTATTGTGTAATTTCTAGATTAAATTGAAACATGAACAGATAAAATCTATACGGAACGAACACGCAAAACTAGCTAAACTAATCGAACTTATTTAGTATCGATAGATCACGCTTTTCCAGGCATAATGTGAATTCGTGTTATGTATAGGCGATCATTATCTTACCGGAATAGTTCATGTGCATTCGCCGAAGCGGGTACTCCCGGCGAATCTCGAGGCGTGCGACACGTAAACTCCGAATCGAAGTAGAACGCGTCATCGGCTCGAGAGACGGCCGGCCGGAATGGCGGCACCACCTGCGGATAATGTCTCAATTAAATAAAGGAGGCAATGTAAATAAGTAGTTATGAGGGAACAGATGAACATACACACGAGTTAAAACCATAACCCTTCTGTTGGCTTCGCTGTAGTTGGGTAAAAAGTTCTACAAAGAATATGGGTGTTTGTCTCTCATCATTATCTACATAGAACTAGTTTTTAGATAGTTTGGATCGGCTTCAAGTCTAACATAATGAAACTGAATCATCAATTTATCATTCTCTCTACTTAACTTATCCAAATTTATTTGAGGTCGGTGTAGCAAGTCTTCCTCAGAATGCGGCAGAATACCAGTATTTTACCAGTAACCCCCGACGAAAAAAGAGGGGTGTTACAAGTTTGTGTATCTGTCTGAGGCATCATAGCTCCTAAACTGATGAACCGATTTAGATATCATTTTTTTTTTTGTTTGACATGTGACTTTGAGCTATGTTTTATGAAAATCGGTTAAGCCGTTCAAAAGTTATGGATGTTTTATTGTTTGAATCGGGGTGTTTTCGCAAGATATCGTGTTATTATTACGTGTTTAATAGATTGTCGATCGAAGCGTGTCTACTACTAGATAAATTTATGTAGCATGAAATAAAAATGTGTCGGGAGTTGTAAATTTTATTTGTATATGAAGCAATGTGTTCTAGGGTAGACTTGGGCTGTATTGCAGACTTTCTAACGGTGCCAAATCGACTACCGAATGAAGTGTTTGTACAAAAAAGTTAATTAAAAAAATCAAAATACCCGACTGCTTAAAAAGCGAACTAAAAAGACGTAAACAAGAAGAAAATCATGCTGTGCAGTCGGAGGATACATATTCGCGAGCTGGCTGACCAAAACCAGATGTATCCTCCGACTGCACAGCATGATTTTCTTCTTGTTTACGTCTTTTTAGTTCGCTTTTTAAGCAGTCGGGTATTTTGATTTTTTTAATTAACTTTTTTATTTATAACTTTTTAGTTAACATTTTTTTCGAATTAGGTACATTTAAATATATAAGTGTTATATATTTTTGAAATCGCCTCTAAAAACCCTTTATTTTGATACCCCACACGATGGGTTTGGAAGAAAAAATAAAATTGGGCCCCCACAATATGGCGCCCAAAAGCCGCCATTTTTCTATTTTCCAATTTTAATGTAGCCTATGACACTCGCAAGGTTAAGACGAATCGATTGACGTATGAATCATCAAAATCGGTCAACGCGTTTGGTCTCTGGAACGCCATATAGGAACAAACATACATACATACATACATACATACATACATACATACATACATACATACATATATACATACATACATACATACATACATAGACTGATAAACACATTACCCTCCTTCGGCAGTCGGGTAAAAACGCCACCATGTTAGACCGACTACAGGATCAGACCTCGGAACCTATCCTTCTGCAGCGAGGTGTGTGAGACAGGGAGGCGTCATATATCCGAAACTGTTTACCGCTGCACTGGAAGATGTCTTCAAGGTTCTGGACTGGAGAGGGCTAGGCATCAATGGCGAGTACATCACTCACCTACGGTTTGCCGACGATATAGAAGTCATGGCTGAGACCATGGAGGACCTCAATACAATGCTCGATGACCTCAGAAGAGCTTCCGAAAGAGTGGGTCTAAAAATTAACATGGACAAAACCAAGATCATGGTGAATGCCAATGTAACACCCACTCCTTTCAAAATCGAAAACTCTACGCTCGAAGTTGTAGACGATTATGTCTGGGACAAACGGTCCATTTGGGTAGGTCTAACTTCGAGAAAGAGGTCAACCGTCGAATTCGACTCGGCTGGGCGGCGTTCGGGAAGTTGCGCGGTATCTTCTCGTCCAACTTACCACAGTGTGTCAAGGACGAAAGTCTCGACCTCAGCGATTACTTACAGGACAGAGACTGGTTCGCACACAATGGGCCTCAACAGAAGGCTTAATGTCACCCAATGGAGAGAGCTATGCTTGGAGTTTCCTTGCGTGATCAAATCAGAAATGAGGACATCCGCAAGAGAACTAAGATTACCGACATAGCCCGAAGAATTGCCAAACTTAAGTGGCAGTGGGCAGGGCACATTGCTCGCAGAATTGATGTCCGTTGGGGCCGAAAAGTTCTGAAGTGGCGAACGCGAACCGGAAAAGTCTCTAGGTGGAGCGACGACCTGGTCAAGGCTGCGGGAGTCCGGTGGATGCGAAATGCACAGGACCGATCAGTGTGGCGACGCTTGGGGGAGGCCTATGTCCAGCAAACGACGTCTTTTGGCTGAAAAGATGATGATGATAAAGCGTCTGCCTATCTGACCTCTACACTCCTGATGCTGGGTAACACCATACCCCTTGGTAAGTAAGACTGATCGGGCATTTGTCTCTACCGGTGTTATTTTAAAAAGTTGACTAGTTAAAACGATGGTAATGGTACGAAGTACATTTACATTTTGAAAATGCTTTTTAAGCTCCCATTCTCCAGAATGTTAAGACATACATAGACCATGTATGGTATATCTATGTCTAAAAAACTGTTGATACCTTTGAACTATTCGAACGTAAGTAGTTCGTCTCATAAGCGTTTCGATACGATAGTATGTTATAAAATTAATTTAGCCCAGTATGTGGCCACCAATTGCGATATCAGTGGCCTTGTAGAGGTGCTTCGAATGACGTTAATAGTACTGCCAATTCTGAACGTATACATACCAATGGTGAATTATTATACTTCGACCATGGTGACATTTGTCATAACTCAAAAGAATCTACTTATGGAACAAAAGCTATCTACTGTAAAAAAAGGACTGAATTTACTTTCAATATTAAGTTATTGTACAGTAGTATAGTTCTCGCCAAACTTCTTGGCCACTCTGAAGTTGGCTACAATGACTGCACAGTATTAGGATTCGTGCCTTGCGCATCAGAAAGCTAACTTAAGGCGCCGATTCCCTTGAGTAGCTGATTTTAAAATAAGAATCACGTCTAAACGGTTAGTCGTAATTTTTTGGAAAAAAAATATATGTTACATTAAATCATTTTTCAATAATTTGATCTAAGAAAATTTGAGTTTTATTCGTATAACATAGTGTAATTAATTTGTAAAGTTATGTCTAAAACGGACAAAAACACGACAATCGCGCCAAATCCGCTGGGCGTATTTTAATTAAATTGACACCATCTCAAAGACAATTTAATTATCCATTCAAGTGTCAATGGCGCGATGGACACTCAAGGGGTTATCTACATTTTGATCTGAGGCTTTCTTTTTTAAAGTCATAGAATAATAAGGAAAGTACAAAACACTACTAAATTTTGGGTCGCATGTAGGTACACTCGTGAAGAAAACAGCCATTGGGTTCGTAAAGTATGTTCTGGGCAACCACTTGGCGCCAACTTCAGACGGGCCACGACTCATCGGTCATACCGTACCTATTCTTATACAATGTGGGGACGACATTACGACAGTTAGTTTAGTAGGACAAAATCGGCCATGTGCGTGTCGGGCTTGGCATGTAGGGTTCCGTACCAAAAAAAAAACAGATTTTTCAATATATTGGTATTTGTTACTAAAATATACGTAATAATAAACATTATCACCAAATTTCAAGTTCATTTCAAAATGTGCGACAGACGATAGATACGGACACGTGAGTGACAGCAATATGGTTCCGTTTGAACCCTTCGGGTACCGAACCCTAAAAAGTAGTAAGTAGTGAATTTTTGAACAATCAAATAATTACTTAAATTTTAAAATGGTAATTAATTACAAAAAAAAAACTTAGTAGTAAAACGTAGTAGATGACCGATTTTTGGGTATAGTGACTAAACTACTTATTTGACATTATATTTGATTGGATTTTTGTATGCCGTCATACGTTGGTATCAATTCGAACATAAAAACGTTAACGTCATTAGATTGATAAATGTTTCATTAAATAAAAGGCCCGTTTTGACGGCTATAAAAATCATCATCATCATCATCAACAGCCCGACTTCGTCCACTGCTGAGCATAGGCCTCTCTCTTCTTGTACCAATCACCACGTTCCCGTGCCAACCTCATCCAGGTTCTACCCGCAATGGCAACAATGTCATCTGCCCATCTCGCCGCTGGACGACCAATACTTCTTCGTCCAGTCCAGTGATGGGCAAAGTACGGCCCGCGGGCCAGCTCCGGCCCGCGAAAGCATTTAATCCGCCGCCGACGGTCCTTCGATATGAGTAGTATATGGCCCACGATAATTATGTTATGAAGTATAAAGTAGATTCTACTTAGTAGAATAATAGACGCATAGGTGAAGGTAGCGCAGAATACAACGGTAAGCCAGTATGTTTTATATGTAATGAAGAAGCAGTGGCGGTATTAAAGGTTTTAACATCGCTCGCCAGTTTAACACCAAGCATGCTAAAACCAAATATGCTTTGAAGAATGACGCAGGAAAAAAGTGAATGCGGAAAACCTAAATAAACAATATCTGGTCAAAGAAATGTGTTTAAAAAGCAAATTCTGGCCCTCCTCTGAAATTTCTTAAACTTTCTGGCCCCCCAAGAAGAAAGTTTGCCCACCACTGGTCCAGTCCTTGGACGTCATTCAGTCACCACCTTACTCCACCTATCATCACCGCGCCTTGCCAGAAAAATACTTAAAAAAATTAAACTTGATGCTTGCGAATGATACTCGTTGTCATAGTGTATCGGTAACATAGTATTTAACTAGGATTATGAATTTGATTTTTCAATTCTTTTACGTAGAAAATTATCGTGGCATGTAAAATGAGAAACGTCAACGGACTTCTTCGATTGTGACGACTATAGATACGTAAAGGAAGCAAAAAAAAAAACCGGCCAAGTGCGAGTCGGACTCGCGCACGAAGGGTTCCGTACCATTTTCGCAAAAAAACGGCAAAATAATCACGTTTGTTGTATGGGAGCCCCACTTAAATATTAATTTTATTACGTTTTTAGTATTTGTTGTTATAGCGGCAACAGAAATACATCATCTATGAAAATTTCAACCGTCTAGCTATCACGGTACATGATATACAGCCTGATGACAGACGGACAGACAGACAGACAGACAAACGGATCGTGGAGTCTTAGTAATAGGGTCCCGTTTTTACCCTTTGGGTACGGAACCCTAAAAATACTGCCGTAGCGGTATTCCCACATAGTGTAATGTTATACAACATAATTTAGTTAAACTCTGAAGGTGATTTATATCTAAGTACACATAGAAGCAGGAAAATGTTTTTAGTAGGACACTGAAAAGCACCTTATTGAGAGATAACAGAAATACGTACAATAACCAGCATAAGTGCATTGAAATCACAATTTGCTAATTCCTATAGAATGTATTTTCCGCTTTTCATATAAGGACTACTGATAATGAGTTACATAAGTATATTTAACTAGCTGTTGCCCGTCTGCGTTAACTTCATCTGCGTGGCCTAATGCTTGAATAGCCTATTTTTAGGACTGCGTACCCAAAGGGTAAAAACGGGATCCTATTACTAAGACTCCACTGTCCGTCTGTGAGTCTGTCTGTCACCAGGCTGTATCTCATGAACCGTGATAGCTACACCCTTGAAATTCACAGATGATGTATTCCTGTTGCCGCTATAACAACAAATACTAAAAACAGAATAAAATTAATATTTAAGTGGGGCTCCCATACAAAAATCGTGATTTTTTTGCCGTTTTTTGCGATAATGGTACGGAACCCTTCGTGCGCGAATCCGACTCACACTTGGCCGGTTTTTTTTTATATCGCGCCATAATATTATAGGTGTGTGGGCCGACTTACTTAAGAAATTATTAGTTCACCATACAAAGTTCTAACCCCCTGTCCACCCCCGAAAGATATGATTACCGGAATTAAAAACTATCCTACGTCCTTCCAAAGGTCTCAAACTATCTACATACCAAATTTAATCTAAATCGGATCGGCGGTTTAAGAGTGAAAATGTAACAGACAGTCACTTTCACAAATTTTAATATTATTATGGATTAACACGATAAGTTATTACTAGGGTTTCGACCTTTAAAGGAAAACGGTTCCTTTATAAGGTTACTTTTTGCCCGTTTAGTGAAGATGTTTGCAACCCAAGAATAATGAGAGAATTTTGGCATAATGTTAGGTCTCAATTGATGACGTAGACCCAGAAAATTACTTAATATTTATTTTGGGAGCCAATTCCATTTTTATTCGATTGAATTATTTGTTAAGTCGGCATATTTTGAAAATGGACAGATGAACATAATTCAATATAGGGAATTTTGTTCTGAAAGCGAAAAGACTTTATCTCATCTACTCATAGTCTACCAACTAATTTTAGATTTTATAACCACAGACTGATTAGTACCTGTAATTAAGTTTGGAAAGCCAGTTTTGCGGGAGGCCACACTCTTTCTGGTTTTATACAGAAGGACATGTCATATTATTTGATCTTGCAGCGTTGTGCAGTCTGACTTAACATTAATATTTTATGAATGCTTGATACATACCTCTTTTTTACAAAGCGCATCCCATTCTATGTTTGCAAAAAACTCATGATTCTTTATGTCTTCTATACCGTTCGATCCAGCTCCCAATCTACAAATTGAAAATGACCTGTTAGCTTAACACCAAACTAGTTATGAGTTATTCAAGACTAGCAATAAAAACTTATTTTTAAACAAACCTGTTTTGTGGGTTTCTTTTGAATAAAGCTCTCAATAGAGACTGCGCTTCTTCACTAAGATTTGATGGCATCCCAAGTTTCGCTTTTAATATTTGCGTCATAGTTTCATGTCGAGTCGAACCATGGAAAGGTAGATTTCCTGTTAGCATTTCAAACTGAAAAAAAAAAATCTTAACTAAGTTTCACTACAAGATTTAGAATCGTCAGCATATAAGATTGTTGTATGCATCATACCATAAGTACACCAAAAGACCACCAGTCTGCCGCAAATGTATGTCCTCTTCTGTTAACCACTTCCGGAGCCATGTATTCCACTGTGCCACAAAAGCTATAAGCTTTATCACTAGTTGGAGGGAGTTTTGACAAGCCAAAGTCTGTAAGTGCTATATGTCCATCAGCATCTAACAAAATGTTTTCTGGTTTGAGATCCCTGTATATTATGCCCAATTTGTGTACATGTTCTAACGCTAAAGCTAGTTCAGCTAGGTAAAATTTTACATCCTCCTCAGTAAACATTACCTAGAAATAAATAAAATATATAGTAAACCAAATTAATGCATTCATAATTATGACTTACACATGCATAATGTAAACAATAGGTACTAAGTCTAAAACTCACCTCTTTACTGAGTCGAGAAAACAAATCACCACCACGCAGGAAGTCTAGTATTAAATATAATTTACCAGCAGTTTGAAATGCATAATGTAATTTAACAATAAATGGATGGCCCATTTCAACTAGAATATTTCTCTCCATTTTAGTACGTTCTCTATCTCTTACTTTTAAAGTAGCCTTTTTAAGTACCTAAAAAGAAATTTTTACTGTATTATAGCCCTGTATTATTAAGTTACAGGTACCTATAGTTCTCGCCAAACTTCTTGGCCGCTCTGAGTTGGCTACAATGGCTGAGCAATAGTAAATCTCATACAAAAACAGCACCGTTTCGTGACTTGTGCATCCGGTAAACCAACTTCAGGGCGGGCAAGAAGTTTGGCGAGAACTATACCACTATAAAATGTCTATGGATAATTACCTTCATGGCATATAAAGTTCCCGCATCAGCACCAGTAACTTTCCGTACTAAAAATACTTTTCCAAAGGAACCTTCACCAAGAACTTTGAGCAATTCAAACTGTGACGGATCTGCCTTATCATGTCCTTCTTTAACCACATCTTGTATTTCGACTTCCCTTTCTTCACTGATATCAACAGAAGACTCGAGACTCTCAGTTGTGGACGCTTGTCGAGACTCAGCTAAGTTCTCAACCACTATTGGAAGACTGTTTGCTGGCTGTGCAGATGTACCAAGCTAGAAATAATATAATGACTTAGTACTGTTTGTTACAATATGTTTCTCAAGATATTTTACAGCTTCATAGGTATTTTATGTGTATTATGTGGAGCTTCTACTTTAATAGAAACTAATCTCTTCTCATGTTACTTCTATGAAGACAATCAATGTTCAACACTGGAAACACTCCAACCCTTACTTGAGAGAACTGTTTAAAAATATAAGTTCATTGTTATTGGTAAACACAAAGGTACTGACCATGCCCTTGCCAATTATTTTCTTACTAGGAAATTTAGCATTATATTTATCCTAGGTTTTCATAATACACAACTTTATGAAACAGTTTCAATAATACACAACAGTATAATTTTTATTTATAGTAAAAAATATAAAGAATTGAATTCATTATAGGAAGGTGTTACCTGTTTCATTTTTTCAATCAACTTCATTATTATGCACAATCAAGTTTTGATTTTAACAAAAAGCAAAACTACTGGAATATTATTAACTGGACATTTACAACTCAGTACATCTTTATTCTTTGACTACTGGAATATTATTAATACTTAAAAGTCAAATGATTCATAGAATATGTACAAGCAATTTGTACTATAGCATCATTAATATCACTTTTCCTTATAAGTTGGCACTGACATGATTTACAAATTATCCTGAATTACTAAGTGTTTAATTAAGAATTACGGGTACATACTGGTACCCTTTCGAGTCAGTGAACGGAAAAATTAAAACATATTAATTTCTTGAAATTAATTCTGAGTAAACTACACCAAGTGGGCGTAAAAAGGACACTTTCCTTTAGAAATTGTAAGTTATGTATTATTATTGAACCTGTGCGTAACTATAATTTGGGTTGTATACAAAATACAAATAATAGAAGAGAAAATTAGGAAATCACGCAAAATATAAATTACTACGCAAACAAATCTAAATATACCGTGTTATCTCCAACATTCTGCATTCGCCAAGGATCCGAGGACGAGGTGTTAGCCAAAGGCATGATTTACCACTTACACTTACATTCACTGTAAAATACTTTAACGTTTTAATAAAACCAAATATAACTTATCTACTCTTTATTCCATTTCTCATTTCTCATACCACGAATAACGTGAATACACACACTCATTGACAGCAGCAGACATAATATGAAAATTACGACAAGTCTGATTATGGTAACACTAGCAGGGTTCCGTATTCACGTACGCGCCACAAGGTCACTGCCGCACACAACACATAAGTAATATAATTTAGGTAAGTTTATTTTATGGAAAAGGCGAAAAATAATGCATAGTTAAATTATTATAATATAAATTATTTTAATGAGGGCAAATGATTGTTCTGAAATAAGGTTTCACGATTTTTATATTAGGGATCCCTAAAACGAAATACACTGATTACGTTCCAGATAAGACACACATCAGGAACTTAAGCTTATATGTGGATGGTATTCTCGATGGTATTATTTTTTATTTTATCAAGTACGCTTGAGCCTAAGCGGATTTTAAATAAACTATACAAATCTAGTTAAAGCAGGTTCTGGCGTAGAGGTACAAAAAAATTGATGATGATGATGATGATACAGGACGAATCAATCGCACGGTGCGCCGCATATCATCATCAGCCTTTTAATGTTCCCACTGCCGGGACACAGGCCGCCTCTCTGTTGGGAGGAAATGGGCTTTTTCTCAAACATGCTTGGAAATTTGAGCATTATTTTGACAACCTTCTTCGAAATGAATCAAAATTACTGTACTGGCCAAATACATGCGAGCAGCGGCCGGCAAAAGTTGTATGAAAATCTAGAAAAAAGCGCGGGAAACCTCAAATTTGGCGGACGTGGTTTTTTCGATTGTTTTATAAATTAATTTATATTATTGGATTGGATTAAGTTTTTGTAAATATTTTATCTTATTAGTTAGTTTTAGTGTTTTTAATTGTATTTATAGTTTTTAGCCATGGATCCTCCGGACGACCCCGGAGGAACACCACCTTCAGAGATTGGTAATTATATTACAATCTCAAATAATGATACTAGTGTTGATACTGATAGTTCAATAAGTTTAGCTAATAATTCTAAACGTAAAAGGGTTTCTGCTCGGCCCACAATTTGCAAACATTACAACAAAAAAAGACGTAAAAGTGGCGGGAAACGCCATAATGATTGTGATTGTGGCGAGGTCGAAATGGAGACTGAAACCAAGGATCTTCCACTTACTTCTCCGTTGGCTAGAGTTGATGGGGTGAATGGGTCACCGCATCAACCAGTTTCTAGAGATTTATATAATTCCTCGGATGCGGCTCCGTTTTTAGTCCAAAGAGAAACAAAGAGAACAAAAATTTCTTTTGGGCGTTTTTTAAAATGGAATTCTTTTAATAATATTGTGAATGGTAGTCTTAAGAAAATAGGCCGTAACAGACTTTTTATATCTTTCAGTAATTATCAAGATGCCAACTCTTTTATTAATAGCAAGTTTTTGGAAAAAGAAAAGTACAAAGCTTTTGTTCCATCATTTTCCGTCACTCGCATGGGTGTCGTCAGAGGCGTACCAATGGAGTGGACGGATGATGAAATCTTGGATAACATCTCCGCCCCAATTGGTTGTGGGAAGATATTGAAGTTGAGGAGAATTAAAAGGAAAATTTTAGTGGAGGATAAGCCTCGGTCAGTGGGTCGTTTTAGGGCCTAAGTTTAAAAATACTGAAACTGTAATTTTGACTTTCGATGGGCAAATTCTTCCTAAGCGTGTGTATATGTGCTATACAGCACTTTCTGTGGACCTCTATATTTACCCAACAATCCAGTTAATTGTTGCACATGAAAAATCAGTGTAGGTCTAAACCTAGATGCTTTAGGTGTGGACAAGGTCACTCTGGGGATGGGTGTACTGTCTCTGGGGAAAATTTATCTTGTTGTCTATGCAAAGGATTTCATGAGGCTACAAGTAAAAAATGTTTAGAGTATGAGAGGCAGAAGACCATTAAGGAATCAATGGCCAAATCTTGCATCTCATATGCTGATGCTTCAAAGCTACATCCCAGTTTCAAAAATATCATATGCAGATGCCTTACTATCCTCACCATCAATTTCAAGCCATATAAATGCTTCTGTTCCTCAGGATTACTCTCCTTCAAAACTAAATAAAACTTCATCATATAAAAAAACAGTTTTTATTAAACCTCGATCCCCACCTCACTTTTCTAAAGGTTATGATCAGCATATCCATCAGGACCTTGTCAGGGGCATGCCTCAACCAAAAGATGGCTGTGCTCTCATCCCTAGAGATGACTTGTCTGCTGTATCTGTAAGTAAATTAATCATTGCTTTAATAAAATCACTAACTCAAACTCATCATCTTTCACCGTCCATCGCTGCCACTGTATTGAACGCAGTTAATGATACAAATTTTAATAAAGGACAACAAAGCCAAAGTATTCCAATGGAACTGCCGAAGCGCAATTAGTAAAAAATCTGATATAATATATCTTGTAAATAAATATAAACCTTTTGTTTTTGCTCTTCAAGAGACATGGCTTAGGGTCTTTGTTCAAGATCCCTGGTTATGCTTGTCTTAGAGAAGACCGCTCTGAAGGGTATGGCGGCGTCGCTTTACTCATCAAACATCATCATTCATTTTCACTTTTCACAATTCCACCTCATAATAATGATTTTTCTGTTATTGCAGCAGTTGTAGATAATATTTGTTTTGTTTCTGTATATATTCCCCGTCTATCTGCTGTAATTTTTTATGAAATTGTAAATATTTTTTCTATTCTTCCTAAGCCATTTATAGTTTTAGGAGATTTTATTTCCCAGCATGAAGTCTGGGGTAGTTCGTCAACAAATAACTATGGTAGCACTTTAATAGATATTGTAGATAACCTCAATCTTTGTATATTAAACACTGGGTCCCCAACTAGACGCACTTCTCCAAATGAAGGTGTTAGTGCACCTGACCTGTCATTATGCACGGATAAATTAGCTTCGCGTTTGAGTTGGGAAGTTATGCTTTCCTCTTATGGTAGCGATCATTTCCCTATAGTCTTATCATTTCCTCACAGTCAAAAACCTTATTCCAATCGCCCTCCGCGGTTGAAGTACAAACTGGCGGACGTTAACTGGCATACTTTTAAGGAACACTTAGATGAAATAGTTTCTGTTCTTCCTGAAATTAAAAATGGTAATGAACAGTCCTGTGCCGATGCTTTTATCACAAGCCATGATAAAAACAGCCGATAAACTCTTTCCAATTAAATCACTACAAAATAAAATGGGGATAAATATAATGACCACCTAAAATTACTTTGTGACCATAACCTCTATTACCTAAAATTGTACTATGAAACCCAAATTTAGTAAATTGATCACCAAATTTAGTAAATTGATCACCAAATTTTAATAGCAAATTATTGCGCTATTTAATGTTGTAAAATAGGTTAGGTTAGGTTAGAACTGTGACCAACCGCGCGCGAGCCGAGCGAGCAAAGCGAGCGGTGCCGCGGCAGCGGCCGGCGAGCGCTACTTCCAAGTTGCTCCCAGAAATTTTATAATCTTTTTGGTCATTGGTTTAATTTTGGTGATCATTTACTACTTTTGGTGATCATTTACTACTTTTGGGTTAACAATGATTTATTTGGAGTCATTTTGCCTAAACAGGATAGCGAGATGTTAAAACTTTGGTTATAATTTTACAATAAGATGCGGGTTTAATTTTGGTGATCATTTACTATTTTTGTCTGTTATATGTTACTATTATCTGGTGGTAAGTTAAACATAAGCCAAATAAAATTCCTTCTCCACCATGGTGGGTGGGACAAAGATAATAATCATAATCATTTATTGGCACTAATTAAAAAATGGTTACATCAAAGTTTACACATTAGCATTAATTATCACTTATTTTAATTTGCAATTAGGTTGATGCGAAACTCCCTGACCCCCGTACTAGTTATAAACTGTACTACGGTGGGCCAGTTTTATTCTTCCCTGTGCACAATTGTAGGAATAATATAAAATATAAATCCATGCATAAATTCATTATATAAATTCAATAACAATAATATAAATTCAGTAATATAAATGCAACAATAGTATAAATTCATTGACATAATAGACTGACAAAGTGAGTGATATCTTACACAAAATTAACTAATTCTATACTCATTCGGGATGCATTTTCTTTCTTTTCCCACATTGGTAATTTACATAGATTTCATAACAATACAATATTCCCATTTGCATAATTTTATACTCGATAATATTATTTCAATTACAAAAGTATTTACACTTTATTGTTAAATGTATATCAATAAGGGCAAGCAAGACAAGACACCTGCACCATGCAAGACCTTTGCGAGGCCAGCGCTAGAGCTATCGACGTGGCTGAATACTGGTCGAAGAAAATTTAATAGAGGAATCATCGACACGAAGAAGAAGAAGAAGAAGGGCAAGCTATGGAAGAACAAATTATGAGATAATCAAATAGAACATAATGATTTTCTTTTCCACCCTCAGGCCACTGTGTGCTGTGTGATTTTGTGTTAAAAGCGTTTCGCGTTATCTCATTATTTCCTCCACCTGAGAGTAATCCAGCCCTTCAAGAAACCCACCAATAGCCTTCCTACATTCACGACTGCTAAGATTCCTTAGCTTAAGGTTTTTGCTAATCTTATTGTAAATGCAAGGGCCAAGATAATTTCCAAAGGTTTGAGCGAACGCAGTCCTGCATTTCGGAGTTTTATAAACTATATCCTTTCTTTGCTCAGCCCCGGAGTCAGGTGTAATTTTATGCTGTGCGATAATCAGCAGCCGGATGAAGAGCTTGCGTACAGAAAGTACCCCACTTTCTCTGTATAAGAGATCAGTAGGGTACCTGTAGTTCTTAAAACTCATAACATTAAGTAGCTCCCGTTGGGCTCTTTCTACTACCAGCATAGTTGTTTTAGATTTACCACCCCATGTAGTCAATAACCAATAACAGACTGACAAAGTGAGTAATATACAGTAGTAAGTAATTTCCTTGAACAAACATTTCTGAGCATTTTAAAAATGTATATTAGTTTTCGGATACGGGCACTTAGTTTTTTGGCTTGTTCTTTCCAGTTGGGATACCGATCAACAACAACCCCAAGATATTTAATAGATGTGGTATTGATGATACTGTAACAATCACAGGTCTCTTCGTTGTCACATTTATGCACTTTTATAGTTACGCTGCCTGGTGGAGGCTGAGTTCTGCATGAAGTGCCGAAGGAGATACACATGGTTTTTTGGGCATTCAAAGTTAATAAATTGCTATCAAGCCATGCTGCCACTGTGCGCATTCCTTGATTTGCAATGCTATTTATAGCCAACCATGTTTTGGCTCTAAACAATAAAATCGTATCATCTTCAAAAGTGACAATTTGACCTCCCTCCATAGCAAGATTACATAAATCATTAATATAAATTAGAAATAGGGTTGGGCCAAGCACGCTTCCTTGCGGCACTCCATACACCATGTCGACCTCTTGGCTAAAGTCATCATCAATCTTAACACTCTGTTTGCGGTCACTTAAATAGTCCCTGAACAAATCCAGAGGTTCACCTCGAATTCCCAAGCACTCCAGTTTAGCGAGCAGAATGGGAACGGAGACCGTGTCGAACGCCTCAGCAAGATCGAGAAAAATACCCAGAACTTTATCTCTACTATCCAAATCATCAACAACGAACGATGTGAGCTTATGCAGCGCATCGCAAGTAGATTTGCCTTCCCTGAATCCAAACTGGTTGCACGAGGTAAACCCTTTCAACTCCTAGTATTTTTTCAATCTAGAGTTGATTCATTTTTCAAGGATTTTTGATAGACTAGGTAGCAAGGAGATAGGTCTATAGTTCGACACCTTATGTCTGTCCCCAGTCTTAAAAATTGGTACAGTGACAGACCTTTTCAAGGCCAACGGAAAGGTTTCCTTGGCAAAACATGTGTTACAGATAGCAGTAACTGGTTTTACAATAATATTTACCGCTTTTTTCGAAAACTATGTCGTTATGCCATCCCAGCCTGACGATTTTGTATTTTTGAGGCTGGAGATGACACGTCTGACTTCAATCTCATCCGTTGGAATGAGCATAAACGAATGTAAGGGCGGATTAATATTATTTAGATTCAAGTTTTTGCTTAAATCGTCCTCATTTTTCTGAGTTCTAGATAATATATTACTGGCCAGCTCAGCTTCGACTTTAGAAAAATAATTATTTATGTTATTTAGTGAGCTCTGACTGTCTTGTGTATCATGAAGAAGATCCGTTGTTGACTTATCTTTTTTGTCCAAGTTGCACATATTTTTTACTAAACTCCACTGACCTTTTATACAAGTTTTATTGTTTTCTAATTCGACTTTAAATTAATTATGTTTTAACTTTTTCAATATATTATTACAGGTGTTGCGATAATGTTTGTAAGTAATTTGTAGCACCTCATTTTCTGGATCCGACCTAAGGCTCTGGTGAATCTTGTCACGGTTTTTTATACAACGACATAAATCTGGTGTTATCCAGGGTTTGATATTAGTTTTACGCCTAGTTAATTTATTGGTACTTGTGTGTCGTTTTAAGGTATCTCCCACGATATTAAGGAATTGGTTTGTTATTTCATTTGGGTCTGACAGGGATAGTAGGTCTTTCCAATCAAACTTTTCCAAGCCTAAAATAGCAGAATCAGTCACATTTTATGGATAGTCTCCTATTATTTTTCTTTATTGCCTCTGCCTTTTGAGGGATTGCTGTCATAACACAATTATGATCGGTCAATGTACTATTACAAACTATAGTGGTACTTTTGAATCTTGTTTTAATGAAACAGTGATCAAGACAGTTATTTTCCCTAGCAAAGATTGCACAGATGCAATATTAAAAAGGAAGCAGTGTGAACTAAATTACCTTGAAAATTCTACCGAATAAAATTTCAACATTTTGAGCGTAATAGTTTCAGAAACTAAAAAACTATTTAAAAAAAAGAAATTTGAAAGTTGGAGGTCATTTTGCTTCTCTATTTCTCCAGATGTTCAAGCATCTGTTGCTTGGCGCAATATCAGAAGGTTTAGATCAGCATTCACAGAACCATCGAGCGCATTTCTTCCATCTCAGTTAGTAAATAATTTTCTAAATAAGTTGGCTCCCGCAATTATGTCCCAGAAAATTTTACAACCTATTCCATTCCCCGTTCAATGGTGGATTCTCTTTGTGAATTAAATAATCTATTTACCCTCGAAGAGCTTAAAGATGTTGTATGTCATATGAAGGACTCTGCACCAGGTTCGGATGGAATTCCTTATTCTTTTTTGTCAAACATGAGTGATCTATATCTTTTGTACTTCTTGGAACTAATAAATAAAATTATGTTAACCGGCAATATTCCCAATTCCTGTAAATCCCAAGATATTCTACCGATACTCAAACCTAACAAAAATCCATCTAGCAGCACATCCTACCGACCCATAGCTTTGTCTTCAGTAATGTTAAAAATCACAAAACATTTCGCTAAAAATCACAAAACATCTACTTAGCGACAGCCAATTTGGTTTTAGGCGAGGTAAAAGTACTTTAGATAGTTTGAGTATCTTTGTCACTGTTAGCATTATCTTCGAATCATTCCGTAGTTTCTGCTTTTCTAGATATTAATTCGGCTTATGATAATGTGGAAATATCAACACTAAAATATAAACTTCAGCAGCTAGATGTTCCTTTACTCACAAACTTCATTTTAAATATTTTATCTGAGAGGTGTATAAATGTTACACTCGAGGATTCTAGGAGTGAATCTAGACTCGGGTGGAAAGGCCTCCCTCAAGGATCAGTTCTTAGTCCTTTCTTATATCTTGATGTGTGATCTTGAATCCTCTTTGAACAATCAAGTAAAAGTGCTTCAGTACGCTGATGATCTTCTTTTATATTGCCCTCATAGCTCTATTGCAGCGGCTTGCAATACAATGACATCGGCCCTTGGACTTGTAGAAAATGGTTGGACATCAATGATCTTGAGCTATCTACTTCCAAAAGTACAGTTGTGCTTTTTTCTAGAATGCGCTTTCCTCCTCCTGTTTCTGTATATTATGATGATGTTTCCATTCCTGTAAAATCTTCGGTAACATTTTTAGGTGTGATATGGGATTCCACACTGTAAGTATATAGCGACAAGGTGTGAACAAAGATTGAATATATTAAGATGTTTATCAGGGGTTTGGTGGGGTGCCCATCATCCCTTTTCATTAAAATTAATCTATAATGCAATAATTAGAAGTGTTCTTGATTATGGAAATTTTTTTTTAGAACCTGGTAATTCGGCCGCATTAAGGAAATTGGATAGTAGGTATCTAGTCCAAAGCATTACGAATAGTGATGGGAGCTATGAAATCAAGCCCAATAAATGCCCTACAGGTTGAAACTGTAGATCCTCCTCTTTCTCTTCGACGTCAGTATCTTTCCGACAAATTTCTATTCCGTTCGTTACAATTTTTCAACCACCCTTTACGTGCAAAACTTCAGTCAATTTTAGATGAAACCAATTCTTCTAACTATTGGTCTCACAAATCTCTTCCCTGTCTTGTTGTAAGTTATAAAAAGTTTATAGCTTTTCAAGCCCCAATTTATCAGTCACTTACATATTCACTCTTTAGCCATTCTTGTGAATCATTGGTGCTCAACTGCTCACTCCGGATGTTATCTTGAATTTAGGTATTATTAAACACGATGATTTCGTAAAAGAGTTATTTAACTTTTCCAAAGACTTGCATTGGGAGAATTGGCATCATATTTATACAGACGCCTCTAAACACTCTTCTTTAGGAAATGTGTGGAGTTTTTCACTCACAATACAACATAGTGCAAAAAATTAAACTTCTTCCTGAGTCATCAGTGTTTACTGGCGAATGTTATGGTCTGTTCAAAGCCTTAGTATATATTTACATCATGAAATTGGGAAAAACAGTAATATTTACTGACGCTTTAAGTGCATTGAAATCCTTTTAAATGTAAACCAATATTTCCTATAGTTATGTTCATTAGAAGCGTTTTCTACAAATGCGTAAAATTCGGTCATCAAATTTCTTTCGCTTGGATACCTGGCCATAGTAATATCACAGGAAATGTTAAAGCGGATCACCTGGCTAATGAAGCTGTAGACTGCGGTGATTTGTTTCCCTACATCAACTTTAGCGACGACTTGGCGAATCTGCCTATGAACTTTCTTTAGGAAGCTTGCTTGGAGTAAGTTGTGGGCGGATAGCAGCGTTACCAAAGGAAATTATTATTTACGTATTCAGACATATATTCCCAAAAAACCATGGTATTCGAAATTTAACTTCGGTAAGGCTGCTACTAGTTGCCTTATTAGCATGAGGTTGGGTCATAACTGTTCCCGAGTCCACCTTGCACGATTGCAGATCGTTTCTAGCGACCTGTGCAATGGTGAGGTGGGTGAATTTAACCACATTTTCTTTTAGTACTAGAAAGCTATAATTTGGCATGCATATACATATTAATAATTCCGACAAAGTGGTAACATAAAATCATGAAAAATAATTTTTTTTCGGTTACCTCCCATAGACGTAAAGTGGGAATATATTTTTCTTTTCTCATTTATCCCATGGTGTAGGGTATCGTTGGATAGGCCATTCAAAAATATTATGGGTTTGTTAAAACCATTTTTCGATTCAGAGATTCGTTTGCGGAAAATTATGCTTTAAGTTGCAAATTTCTGTTAGAGTCAAGTGTCCCCCCCCCTGCCAGCGAAATAATTGCTCTTGGCTATGTGAAAAAAATCACGGCAGTAGTAAATATAATGAAATTAAAAGGAAAATTATCACGGATAACAAGGCTTTACAAGTTTACGAGTAATAGTCGACCAACTTATAAAATGTACTTGGAACAGTAAAAATTTTGTATAAATGCCATTGAAAAATTACTTAAATAAAGTTGATAGCTGTAGCTGTGTTGGTAGCTGTTGTTGCTGTTGTAGGCTTTACAAGTTTACGAGTAATAGTCGACCAACTTATAAAATGTACTTGGCAGTAAACTTTTTAACAGTAAAATTTTTGTACAAATGCCATTGAAAAATTACTTAAATAACGTTGTTAGCTGTGTACTACAGATAGTAAATATATGCTTATGAACCATGTAAAAATATACAAAAATAAAATCATAACATCCTTAATAATAATGATTTCTAAATTAATAATGTTTAAGCTCGAATAACGCATTGGAGTGGCCGGAGTCGTTGGCAGTATTAGTCCGTAGTCCATACGGCGCATGCGCGCGGAGTCTATTTTTTGTTAGTGCAGAAGTATTTTCGACGTTTTGTAATAAAAACGTAAAAGTAAAGTCAAATTAGATTCGATTTCCAACCTAATTACTTATTTTCTTTTGCCGATGTCCTTCTATATAGTTAATATTCGACCCGACTTCATCACTAATTGAATAGCGTAAAACTGTCCACAAAGAAATAGTGAATACCGCAGATTAGAGGATTTACCTCTAATCTGCGGTATTAGAGGAGATTAGAGGTGAATACATACGACTTTTTTCTAATTCCGAAAGAGAAATAAACAAGGAGCGTGCACGCAAGGATCCAGGAACGAACTATACCATTCCCCGTGGCTCTAACGCGCGCTAGTATCGGCTCCTTTCGCAATTCGCACCCGCGGTGGTACTCAAATAGATAATATTTTTCTAACTTCAGTTGCGAAGTTGGATTTTATAACTCTTTCTTCAGTTACCAGTTAGTCCTTATTTAGTTTAAGTCAAGAGTGAATAGATTACATCTAGGCAACCGTGCTTCACCGTAGACCACATGATCACTTACCATCAGGCGAGATAGTGGTCAAACGCGAGAATATAGATTTAAAAAAAACATCATCCTATGTGGGCCCGTTTTTAGACTTTGTGAGCCGCTGAAACCGTTCTAATGTTCATGTAACAACAACAAAACCCTCTTTTTAGTCCGCATTATTATGCAACTTCGGAACCCTATTACTGCACGTGGCCCGACACGCACTTGGCCGGTTTTTTATTAAACTGTCACCGAAATTATTATTGCAAGAATGTAACCGCCATTTTCACTAGCATTGTTTTTACGTGTGATCTCATTAGCAAGACTGAATCCCATTTCTGATGTCGCATCAAGGGTGGCCGATAGATGCAAACCATCGGGCAGTCTGGATGTATTCCCTTAGGTTAAGACCGTGTGTGGGCAGGACGGTAGGTACAATCGTGAAAATGAAATCACACAAATTGTTCAATACACTGGGTTTATTCAAATAATCACAACTCACAGTTTCAATCTTGCTTACTAATATCGACAGTGATTCTACGACGTCTTGGCTCTAAGGCCAATACTCAACTGTGAATAGTGAGGTTGTGTGGTATGTTAGGACACAAGATCCTTCCGAGCGACACTCCCATGGGATCGGGACCTAGTTAGGCGGGTGAAACCGGAATGCATTGCCAGTATAGTTAAGTGTAAACGTAAGTCCAAGTGTAGTTTGTCGGATTAGCCCTGCGACAATGTCTCGAAAAATGAGGTACAATCGTGAAAATGAAATCACACAAATTGTTCAATACACTGGGTTTATTCAAATAATCACAACTCACAGTTTCAATCTTGCTTACTAATATCGACAGTGATTCTACGACGTCTTGGCTCTAAGGCCAATACTCAACTGTGGATAGTGAGGTTGTGTGGTATGTTAGGACACAAGATCCTTCCGAGCGACACTCCCATGGGATCGGGACCTAGTTAGGCGGGTGAAACCGGAATGCATTGCCAGTATAGTTAAGTGTAAACGTAAGTCCAAGTGTAGTTTGTCGGATTAGCCCTGCGACAATGTCTCGAAAAACGCCATAGAAATCTTCCTTCACTAACCATGCGTACAATAACCCAAATGTAACTAATTTGGTTATTGCAAAGTAGATACAATAGACTCTACATCCTTGTAGATTTTAGTTTTAAGCCAATCGGTTACAACTTTTTTACAGTCTCGGAGCTACATGGCATAAATACGTAATTCTTTATTCAGCAAGTTGTAAAGGTAAGAAGAGTGCCTTGAGTATTGTCTTTTAGCGAAAGCAGATCTAACTTTCTGATCTGATCTAACTGCAGTCTCTCCAACGGTGCCAAATTGACTACCGGTACATCGAAGTGTTGAAGTGTTTATACAAAAACGCCACCATGTCAGTTCGACTTCAGGATCAGACCTCGGAACCAGTCCTTCTGCAGCGAGGTGTGAGACAGGGAGACGTCATATCTCCGAAGCTGTTTAAGGTTCTGGACTGGAGAGGGCTAGGCATCAACGTCAATGGCGAGTACATCACTCACCTTCGGTTTGCTGACGATATAGTGGTTATGGCTGAGACCATGGAGGACTTCAGTACAATGCTCGATGACCTCAGTAGAGCTTCCGAAAGAGTGGGTCTTAGAATGAACATGGACAAAACCAAGGTGATGTTGAATGCCCATGTTACACCCACTCCTATCAAGGTAGGAGACTCTACACTCGAAGTTGTGGGCGACTATGTCTACCTGGGACAAACGATCCAGTTGGGTAGGGCCAACTTCGAGAAAGAGGTTAACCGTCGAATCCGACTCGGCTGGGCAGCGTTCGGGAAGTTACGCGGTATCTTCTCGTCCAACTTACCACAGTGTCTCAAGACGAAAGTCTATGACCAGTGTGTGTGGCCAGTGATGACATATGGCTCTGAGACGTGGTCGCTTACAATGGGCCTCATCAGAAAGCTTGCAGTCACTCAAAGGGCAATGGAGAGGGCTATGCTCGGAATTTCCTTGCGTGATCGAATCAGAAATGTAGAGATCCGCAAGAGAACCAAGGTTACCGACATAGCCCGAAGAATTGCCAAACTTAAGTGGCAGTGGGCAGGGCACATTGCTCGCAGAACGGATGGCCGATGGGGCAGAAAGGTTCTGGAGTGGCGACCGCGAACCGGAAGACGTTGCGTTGGAAGGCCTCCCACCAGGTGGACCGATGACCTGGTGAAGGTTGCGGGAATCCGCTGGTTGCGAGATGCACGGGACCGGTCAATGTGGCGACGCTTGGGGGAGGCCTATGTCCAGCAGTGGACGTCTTTCGGCTGATATGATGATGATGAAAATTTTCTTGGACGTTAATCCAACTTTGCACACCTTACCATCTTATCGTCACAATATTTTGCGACTGTCCTTGTCTGACTTAAAACATTTTTCATCGCTAAATATAACTATATTATTGCACCAGCGACCACACTGCCCCAGTGGGCCCCAGTGGCTATGTGGTCGATGTAATGCACCAATCGAAATCCTAATATTCTATTGCGAAGCGTACCCGGTTATGCCTGTGAATATCTGTAAAAAAAAAATGTTTTCTTGGCTGGCATACAACATTTCACACCAGTTGCACGCAAGTGGTTCCGTACAGTTTGTAACGTCACGTCATATTTAGTCGCCATGGAACGAGTAGTGAACAAGTGAGGAACGGCTCAGCCATATGCCAAGCAACTATATCACGGTGCCGCGCTTTAGCATGTGTATGCAAATCCAGCCTTTGGTCCCGGTCGGCGAGGATCAATGTTTTCAGATCTGCATAACAATGGAACCACAATTGCACAGTTCTCCTCTGTGAACAATAATAAAATAATATTAGAAAAAATACACCAATCAAGAACATGTGAATTATTTAAACATATTAAACATCTAAACATAATAAAAAAAAACATTTTGTTACTCACCAATGGCGATATCATTAAACGCCTCGCAATTTCACTAATTGAAACGTTTTGCTCATGCAAAATAATTATCTCAGCTCTTAAGTACAGTAAAGTGATTCACAAATAAAAGCACTTCTGCCACATTTACACATTCGTGCGAATCGCGAGGCGAATGGTGAGGCGAACAACGAACACGCATATATAAACAGTACGGTCGCTATTCGCTTCGTGCCTCGCCTCGCGATTCGAGGGCTCGTGTTGGGAGCGGTTTTTCGGACGCGAATCAAAGGGCACGAATGGCGAACTCGAAGTTACTGTTCACACATTCGCCTGCATTCACTTGATACCGCATTTACACAATCGTGTTCGCCATTCGCCTCGTCACTCGCCGAACATTCGACGGAACATTCGTATACGAGTCCCGTCGCAAACTACTGTTCACACATTCGCGGAGTGAATTATTTTGACATTCGCACACGAACATGGAGGACGTGAAAATCATATCGGCATGCATGCTACATCTAATGAGTTTATAAAATTATATAGATATCCTGCGTAAAAAAGAACCGTCGACGCAGACGACGTATAAAAAAAATAAAAAGACAGGCCATTAATGAATTAATGGGTCGGGCGCTAGCTGTCAACTGAATGCAGGCGAATGTGTGAACAGTAACTTCGTGTTCGCCATTCGTGCCCTTTGATTCGCGTCCGAAAAACCGCTCCCAACGCGAGCGCTCGAATCGCGAGGCGAGGCACGAAGCGAATAGCGACCGTACTGTTTACTTATGCGTGTTCGTTGTTCGCCTCGCCATTCGCCTCGCGATTCGCACGAATGTGTAAATGCGGCATGACAGCTAGCGCCCGACCCATTAATTCATTAATGGCCTGTCTTTATTTTTTTTCTACGTCGTCTGCGTCGATGGTTCTTTTTTATGCCGCATTTACACATTCGTGCGAATCGCGAGGCGAATGGTGAGGCGAATAACGAACACGCATATGTAAACAGTACGCTCGCTATTCGCTTCGTGCCTCGCCTCGCGATTCGAGCGCTCGCGTTCGTATGCGAATGTCAAAATAATTCACTCCGCGAATGTGTGAACAGTAGTTCGCGACGGCACTCGTATACGAATGTTTCGTCGAATGTTCGTCGAGTGACGACGCGAATGGCGAACACGATTGTGTAAATGCGGTATCACGTCCTCCATGTTCGTGTGCGAATGTCAAAATATGTCACTCCGCGAATGTGTGAACAGTAGTTCGCGACGGCACTCGTATACGAATGTTTCGTCGAATGTTCGGCGAGTGACGAGGCGAATGGCGAAAACGATTGTGTAAATGCGGTATTACGCAGGATATCTATATAATTTTATAAACTCATTAGTTTTAGCATGCATGCCGATATGATTTTCACGTCCTCCATGTTCGTGTGCGAATGTCAAAATATGTCACTCCGCGAATGTGTGAACAGTAGTTCGCGACGGCACTCGTATACGAATGTTTCGTCGAATGTTCGGCGAGTGACGAGGCGAATGGCGAACACGATTGTGTAAATGCGGTATTAAGAGTGTTACCACGTATACGAGTACCGTCGCGAACTACTGTTCACACATACGCGGGGTGAATTATTTTGACATTCGCACACGAACATGTAAATAATTGAAAATAAAGGCCGTGAAAATAATGGCGGCATGCGCGCTACATCTAATGCCGCATTTACACATTCGTGCGAATCGCGAGGCGAATGGTGAGGCGAATAACGAACACGCATATGTAAACAGTACGCTCGCTATTCGCTTCGTGCCTCGCCTCGCGATTCGAGCGCTCACGTTGGGAGCGGTTTTTGGACGCGAATCAAAGGGCACGAATGGCGAACACGAAGTTACTGTTCACACATTCGCCTGCATTCAGTTGACAGCTAGCGCCCGACCCATTAATTCATTAATGGCCTGGAAAA
This sequence comes from Anorthoa munda, assembly GCA_945859665.1. NCBI lineage: Eukaryota > Metazoa > Arthropoda > Insecta > Lepidoptera > Noctuidae > Anorthoa > Anorthoa munda. The sequence continues at coordinate 13,638,966 of OX243911.1, read as the reverse complement.
AAAATTTTTTTCTCCTTCGTCTGCGTCGACGATTCTTTTTTACGCAGGATATCTATATAATTTATAAACTCATTAGATGTAGCATGCAAACTGCAATTATTTTCACGTCCTCCATGTTCGTGTGCGAATGTCAAAATAATTTACTCCGCGAATGTGAGAACAGTAGTTCGCGACGGCACTCGTATACGAATGTTTCGTCGAATGTTCGTCGAGTGACGAGGCGAATGGCGAACACGATTGTGTAAATGCGGTATAATGAGTTTATACAATTATTTAGTTACCCTGCGTAAAAATGTAAAAAAGAAGAATGCGACGACGGGTCGCAGACGATGGTGAAAAAAAATAAAACAATGAAAACAGGCCATTAATCAGGCAATCCCATACTATACTTGATATATGGTTCCATGAATCGTTTGTTTTTTGTCTATTTTTATGATTGCAATGTTTTGGGTTCCAAATGAGCTCTTCCTTCTGATAAAGTTCTAGGAATTCTAAAATTCATAAGCAATGCATACTCAACTCATGAAACTGCCTCGTAAACCCATCGCCACATGTTTCGAGTATAAGTAGACATGATAATCAGATTTCGTTTCGCTTCGACTGTCATCAGTAATGACATCTAATTCTCGAGGAACTTGGTGATCGGGGATCCTTCTCACAGGTTTCGCGCTTTTTAGTCAAATATTTTGGAACATACCGACTGTTAATATGAGGGGAACAATTAAGCCTGATAATATTTGCGTCTTGATGGCTCGTGTGAAGGAGCTTCACGAATTAACTGAGATCAATATAGTTCAAATCAAATTATCAACAGTAACCATTTACTGTTGATAATTTGATTTCTATCGCTCACTAACTCAGTTTAAATGTAAGGGAAACGATCGCGAAATCTGCGACTATCATAATATTACTTTGAAAGAATTGTTCTGAATACACGTAAATGACCAGTAGGTACCGTTACTAACTCGACCAGCATCTGAACCGTTAGCTTGCAGCAGAGGCTCCACTGCGACACAAAATGGTATCTGAAACATGAAAACACAACGAGACACTGAATGTCAATACGGAGTCCCTGTCAAAAAATGAACCGCACATTACAGTGTCCCAAGTGTCCCGGTAGGTATATTGGCTTAATAGAATCCAATGAATGTCATAGCGTCACTGGAATTTTAAATCGCAATTAACGAGGCCTGATAGGATTTACCACCTTTTAGATAGTTTGGCCTTCTGACTCTAAAAGAAGAATACTTCTTCTCAAACTTAGTTAAGTCTCACTACATTAAACGATCATACTACAAAACTAATCAACCCTAAGACGACCCACTGACCAAAATAGTTCATAAAAATTATCATAATTTCCAGACTGAAGTGTAAGGTACGTCACTGTCACCATATCGTTCTAACTTCCAAACAATAATAGTCAGCCAAGGCCAGCCAAGGGCCAGTGATAACTGACATGAGATTATGACCTGACATGGGCTATACCGTAAACATAACCAGAATTTGGAATAATGAACACTTGACCAGAATCATAACAAATTGAAAACCGGCCAAGTGCGAGTCGGACTCGCACACGAAGGGTTCCGTACCATTATCGCAAAACACTGCATAAAAATCACGTTTGTTGTATGGGAGCCCCCCTTAATTTATTTTATTTTAATTTATTAATTATTATTTTTGAAGTAAATATACAACTAAACATTCTGTGAATATTTCAAGCGTCTACCTGTTACCGTTATTAATATCGAGCAAAAAACGGCAAAAGTATCACGTTTGTTGTATGGGAGCCCCCCTTTAATATTTATTTTATACTATTTTTAATATTTGTTGTTATAGCGGCAACAGAAATACATCATCTGTGAAAATTTTAACTGTCTAGCTATCACGGTTCATGAGATCAACCGGGAGACAGACGGACAGACAGACAGACGGATCGCGAAGTCTTAGTAATAGGGTCCCGTTTTTACCCTTTGGGTACGGAACCCTAAAAAGACTCAAAAGATTGCCATAAAGTTTAGTGTGTATTTCTCTCCACCAGTCCACACGCTCTTTCTTGACTTGTCCAGCTCCTTGTGCTAGTTTCTAGCTTGTTGCTAGCTTCCTTGCTGCTACGCTCTGGACTGGTTTTTTATTACTCAATTTTCTGAGGGTAGTCGCAGAAAACTCGACTACTCTTTAAATTGGACCCTCGTTGTTCCTGGATAGGTTATCAGCGACTGCCAGATAGCGCCTTAAAAACTGCAACCTGTTTTGGCGGGACTAAAATAATACGACGCCGACGGTGTTTTGTTTTCGGGGTTGAATCCACGGCACTACTCAGTAAGTGCACTACTAAACGTGTGCATTTGATGCTCTTCAAAAACGAACAAACAGACTTTAGTAAAAAAAACAAGAATGTAATCGCCATTTTCAATAGCTTTGTTTTTACGAGTGATCTCATTAGCACGACTGAATCCCACATCTAATCGCAACAAGGGTGGGCGATAGATGCAAACCATCGGAAAGTCAGGATGTATTATTCCCTTGTTATATAAAACCGGCCAATTGCGAGTCGAACTCGCGCACGAAAGGTTCCCTACTATTATCGCAAAAAACGGCAAAAAAATCACCTATGTTGTATAGGAGCCCCACTTAAATATTTATTTTATTCTGTTTTTAGTACTTGTTGTTATAGTGGTATTCAAAGGTTCTAGCTATCACGGTTCATGAGATAGCCTGGTGACAGACAGACAGACAGACCACGGAGTCTTAGTAATAGGGTCCCGTTTTTACCCTTTGGGTACGGAACCCTAAAAATGAAACCCTATTTCTCCTGGTCATGCTATAACTTGAGAACGGCTTTACCGATTTCACTACTTCTTTTTTGTTGTGTGTTGTTATTGTTAGGAGAAGGTTCTCAGATAGAAAAAAATAAAAAGTAAATTGTTGGTAGGTACGGTAGGATAGGGTAGGAAGGATAAGGTAGGCAGTTGACGGGAGCGAAGCCGCGGGCACAGCTAGTCATCAAAATAATAGTTTTCTTAGCACACGCCAAGGAATGATTTTTATAGGCAAAATTTTGCTACTTTGGGTTATGTTATTGCAATTTTCATAAGGATGTCTAGGTTCTTTTGAAAATATATTGTAGCCTATGACACTCAAGAATAATGTAGCTTTTGCTACTGGTGAAAGAATTATCTAAATCGGTCCAGTAGATCCAGAGATTAACCCCTAAAACCTAACAAATTTTACCTCTTTATGATATTAGTATAGAAGTATAGATGTATTCTGTGGGTTGAACATTGAAATAATGTCACTTGTCATTAGACGAATGATGTTTTCAAAGATTTGAATTTTATTTTCTAATCTTAAGGGATTGAATTACCTGGTCTTATTAGTTGCATTGCAGATATTTGAGCAGGGATAATATCCAATATTGAAATGCACGGCATCGATAAAGGCAATGAAACGGAACCCATGTGGCAACGGCTAGGTCGGTATTTTGTCTTTTATATTTTTCACAGTTAAGGTTGCACTAGCCGACGGCACAATTTTTTTTGTGTGCGTAATTAAAATGTTTGCTATCACATCCAACAACACGTCCGAAAGAGATAGATGCTGTGATGGGTTCCCTATCCATTTGCATAAAAACTTTAGACTTATTATATATATTTTCGCATAACAGCTTACGCATATTTTTTTTAGCATAATCACTCTAATCATAATAATGTTTAAGCATAACATTCTAAAGCATAAATTTGTTTACGCATAATAATATTAAACATTTTTTTAAGCATGGCAAATACGCAGGATAAACTTTCCATTATGGGCCGCTGATATGGAAGTTCATTTGTTTTTGTAGATAGTACTCATAAATAGGAAGCTATTACAAAGTTTCAAAACTCGGAGTATCATGGTTTACTAGAAAAAAAAAATGTTTCCATACAAATTTTGATTTATTAAAATTTTTAGGTTGGATAAATTGTCATGGTTAACGTCAAAGTTGCCGGACGGACGACGAACGGAGTGAAATTTATTCAATTTGAAGTCATATTTTTTACTTTTATTTTTACTTAATCACATATTTAATTTGATGTGTAATTAATGTGCCAAATAACCATGGTGTATTATGCAATTATATTGACTATTTTACACAAAAAATAACGAATTTTTGTTTACACTTTGGAACGGAACGTGGAGCGACCGACGCCGCGCTTATTTGCTGTCAGTGTCAGTCATCATTTGTTGCTCTTATAGTTTCGATCGTTTTGACTACCATGGCGTCTCCGAAGCCCTATGCTTCTGTGTCTGAAGAGTCGAGTGATGTGCAAGTGTTGGACTCAGGTGGGCCGCTTGTCACGGCCTCCTCTTCTGTGCCTTCTTTAGGTAGTGCGTGAGTTATGGAGTCAATAGATCCGCTTGTGCCTACTGCGCGAGTGCAAGTGTTGGAGTCAAATGAGCCACTTGTGATCCCGTATGTGTCGTCACTCGTCAGTCCTCGACGAACCGGTTGCTGGTCCCAATAGAGTAGCAGCTGGCTCTAGTGGTAGCTTACCAGCTATCGCTAGTTCTTCGGAGAACGAGGATGAGAACATTGCTCCTGCGATGCCCAGGCCTAATGGGTCGTCTGGTAGAAGAATTAACATTTACTCGGATGAGTTAAGGTAAGTTTTGATTTATTGTGAAAAAATGTTACATAATAACATTTTTTCACAGCAATTTTAATCAATTTTTTATTTGTTTCAGATCTATGTGGAACTGGAGTAAGATCTTCGGCAAACTGGGAACACACGACCAGTGCATCCAGTTTGCAGAGGAGAAAGGACTGATCCCGAGACAGAAAATGTACCCATATCATCGTTTGCCAATGACATTGGCGATAGAATCTGCGCAAGTTGGCAAATTTATACGCCGGAAAAGTAATTGCCGGTCGAAAAAAGCTTCCCGTGCTATTGGGACATGGTTCGAAAACGCACGGTTGTCCCTCACATTGATATTTCAGAGAATGTATGCTTTTAGTGAGGGACTTACTTATCACCAGACGAGAAAAGAATTGTCACATGATGATGGTCCAGTAATATCTACGAGAACGGTTGCAGATACACAAGTTAGAAGACCAAAGGGCCCAAGGGACGATAGGGGGCCCATAAAGTGGTGCAAATTAATGAATCAAAGTTTGGAAAAAGAAAATATAATCGTGGTAGACACTTAGACGGATACTGGGTTATTGGAATGATCGAAGACGGCAGCGACGATCTGTGGCTGGAGGTGTGTCCCGATAATAAAAGGTCTGCGAACATATTGGTGCCTTTAATACAAAAACATGTTGAGGAAGGCTCCATCATTCACGCGGATTATTGGAGAGCGTATCTGAGCCTTTCTCAGCATGGATATACACATAAAACAGTTAACCACAATGACCCAACAAATCAATTTGGGGCACCAGACGGGACACACACCTAGCGTATAGAGAGCCAGTGGGGAGGCTTAAAGAAACAATTTCGCCAACAGCAACACAAACATAATTTCACAGATTGGTTGTGCGAGTACACATGGAGGCGTAGGATACTGATAAATCATTTACATGCCTACAAAGAATTATTGAAATCTATAAAACATGTTTACAAATTAGATTAGTGATATTAGAAAGAATATAACAATAATAAAATTCCTCGCGTTTTATTTTCACTATGTGAATATACCCAAAATCGAATCAGAGCACCCCACTATCCACGAGGTCTTCATCATTGTTTGGTCATTATGAATTAGTCCAAGAGCGAGCCAAGCGAGCTCGTGAGCTTAAGTCACCCCGACAGGGACAGGTTAGGTACGAAGAGATGAGTTCGCTTGCTTTGCTCGCTCACTTCAGCTACCGTCATCTCCTTCGTGTTCGGGGCTCAGTCGGCATTGTTGTTAAATAGCAATTGTAAACACTTTAACCATGGATATCTCCATAACCATGGGGTTCCGCGGGGTGGGGATGGTACAGTGGGGTAGCCCTCCTACCCCTCCATTTTCCTACCCGCCTTTCCACCCCAAAAATCGATGGACATTGATGGAAATTTTATTCTAACCTAAAAACTTTGACCACCATGGATATTTCCATAACCATGGGGCTCCGAGTGGTGGGGATGGTACAGGTCCGCCCTCCCCATCACCCCTTCCCACGCCATGAATCAGCGGCCCATAATGGTACAGGTCCGCCCTCCCCATCACCCCTCCCCACGCCATAAATCAGCGGCCCATAATGGAAAGTTAAGCAATACGCATAATAATTAATTCCTAAAATGTTTTTGGGTTTATTTTTCCTGTAAAAGGCATGCAAACAAGCATACACCATGCATGGAGCATGTATGCAGCATGTAAACAAGCATACACCATGCATGCAAGCAAGCATGCAGCATGCAACATGCAGCAGGAATGGTTTCTGTCACGGCTCCGGCACTGCGGGGCTCCGGCGATCACACGCGCGCTGCTCTTCGCAGATGTGTTTAACGCTCACCACCGCAGCAGCAGGCTTCGCCACCGTGGCTGAGGCTGGCCGCAGCCTCAGCCACGGCGGCGAGCGTTAAAACAACCTGCTCCTCAGCTCGCGGGCTGCCTCGCCCCTAAGCGCCTACGCGATTACAAATAACACTCTAGGGGAAGGGCAGACAAGATTACGTGGAGTCGGTTTTGCAACGATTTCTGTCTGTCACAAAAAAATCAAATACGTAAAATACCTCAAATTTGTTTCCGTTATTCCTATTAATTTGTATGCCTTAATACTATTATGCTAATAGTCATTAGAGCTAGTAACATTATGCGAATTAAAATTATGCCAAAACAAATTAAGCTTAAAGATAATTATGCCAACATAAACAGTATGCCAAAAAAAAATATGGCAAAGAATTATTATGGCAAAACAAATGATGCCAAAACAGTAATGCCAAAGTATATTAGGAAAAAGAACATTAGGCGAAAGAAAGGGATCCCACTGTGATGAGCAGTAAGAAGCTAGTTCGCGTACGAGTACACACTTTTACAAATTTGTAGCGAAATGGATGATGATTTAGGATGAAAACGAGCGCGCGAAGTTTCAGTATGGATATCATGAAAAAACGACTAAGTTTATTTGTTCAAAATAAAATTATTGCATCGTTGAACTACTAATCTATCCCTGTATGGTGACCGTTTTGCAATTTTCCTTCTTCTTATGGTATTTATTTGCGTACAAAGATGCGTTAAAATTAATGTTGAAATATGGAACTTTCGACGTAAAAGAGATATAAAACAAAAAAGTAAAAAACAAATATTTTTTAAAGATTTGATTTCAAATGTATATTTTTTTAACTTTTTTGTTTCTCTACAGGGCTAGATTATTATGAGACAAATTGATATTTATTTTTATTTTGGACGTACACCCGAAGAATGATCGACTAGGGCTACCTTAATACTTAGGTAACCTACCTATGAAAATAATGATAAATGATTTATTTTCTGTAAGTTGGTTTGTACAAACACTTTCACATGTCGATCATATTTTTTAAAACTAGATGAGGTCGGCGTTTCCTGTCTGACTACTCTGAGAAGAAAGGCCGAAACAAACTCAGAGGTCACAGTCTCTTTTAAAGTCCAGACAAAAACTTGGTTAGATCATGTGAAGACCATGTAGACTGATGTCTGAAATGGTCTTTTGAGAAAAGAACCAGCCAGATTGAGTGGACCTGTCCAGTCAGTGCACGCATTTGTCAATAACCGTGCAGCTCAACTTAGAATTTAAGGAGCTCAACGAATTGGCGAACAATACCAAAGAAAGGACATCCGGGTAGGCCGCATAAATACTCAAACTGCCAGACCATGATTAAAAACTAAGATAAATTAAAATTAAAAAAAAAGAATAATACACATAGTCTTCACATTCACAATAATTAAAATAAAATAATATAATACTTTAAAAAGTAAATATTCTTGTCATTGCAAGAAAAATTAAAAAAATAAAAATATAATTAAAAACTAAATCCACGAAGCAAAATAAAAAACGAAATTAATTGGAGCAGCTCTATCCCAAGCCTTTTTGTTCTCAACGTAATCTTTAATGTTATAAAACGCTTTCTGGCACAACTTACGTTTATCTAATGAATGATTTGAATTTATTAACACTTAAACCTTGTACGTCGCTTGGAAGCTTATTATAAAAGCGTACACATTGACATCTAAACGAGCCACCTATTTTCTTGAGCCTTGTTGTAGGTACTACAAATTTGTGTTTGTTCCTAGTATTTATGTTATGGATATCACTGTATTTTTTAAACAATTTTATATTTTTATGGGCATATAAAAGATTTTCATAAATATACTGAGAAGGCACAGTTATTACATTAATCTCCTTAAATTTCTCTCTGAGAGAGTGTCTCGGGCTTAATTTATAAATTGATCGAACAGCTCTTTTCTGCAAAACAAAGATAGTCTGGATGTCGGCAGCATTTCCCCACAACAGAATACCATACGACATTACACTATGAAAATAGCTAAAGTATACTAAACGGGCTGTCTCTATGTCAGTTAAATTACGAATCTTTCTAACAGCATATGCTGCGGAGCTTAGCTTCTTTGACAATTTATCTATATGTGGGCCCCACTGAAGCTTAGCATCCAAAGTTAGGCCCAAGAACACTGTGCTATTTTCAGGATTCAATTCTTCGCCCTTTAACATCACATCAGTTTTCACCTGCCTAACGTGAGGTAGGGTAAACTTAATGCATTTGGTTTTTTTTCCATTTAAAAATAAATTGTTAACATTGAACCAGTGTACTACTTTTGAGATCGCGCTATTTACATCGTCAGTAACCAGCTGCTGACGTTTAAGTTTAAACAAAAGTGAAGTATCATCCGCAAACAACACTATATCATGGTTATCCTTTATGAGGTAAGGCAAGTCATTAATATAAATAAGAAACAAGAAAGAGCCAAGAATTGAACCCTGCGGGACTCCCATTGTTACTATAGATCCGGGAGATCTTTTTCCATTAACGTCAACGCTCTGAATCCTATTACTCAAGTATGAAGTAAGAAGAGCCAGAGCGCCGTTCCGGATCCCGTAGTGGCGGAGTTTCCTGATTAGCGTTTCATGAAGAACACAATCAAATGCCTTGGACAAATCACAAAATATTCCCAAGGCATCGCACTTATCTTCCCATGCATTATAAATATGTCCTAAAAGCTCAACACCGGCACCGGCATCAGTAGTTGAACGACCCCTTGTAAAACCGAACTGTTTGCTATGTAATAATTTATGTTTATTAAAAAATCTTTGCAATTGCTCTAAAATTAATTTCTCAAATATTTTACTAAACGTAGGTAGTACTGAAATAGGTCTATAATTTGTAGGGTCTGAAGTACTACCTGATTTAAACAGAGGTATTATTTTACTATTTTTCATTAGGTCAGGAAACTCCCCACTGTCGATACAATTATTAAAGATAATAGCTAAACTAGGTGCGACAATGGCAATAATGGACTTAGCAACTTCTACAGAATGTCCCCACAGATCTGCAGTCTTTTTAACATTTAAAGTGTGAAAGGTTTTAATTATGTCTCTACAAGTAATATGTTCAAAAAGAAATTCGGAATCACAAACATTAACATTTTCTTTTAGTATAGACTCAGCAACAGAAGGTGATGAGTTTAGGGATTTAGTAGTTGAAATGGGAATATATGAAAAGAAATTTTCAAAAGCCACTGCGACTTGTGAGTCTGATTTTATGACGTTGTCATTAATAGATAGGCTGTAGTCAATATTCCGGTTACCAGATCTTCCCGTTTCACTATTAATAATATTCCAAGTCGTTTTAATAACATTACTACTACTTTTAATCTTCGAACTCAAATAACGCGACTTGGCCAAACAACAAACTTTTTTAAATAATTTTGAATAATTTCTAACATATAAATTAAATTCAGCAGTGTTTACATAAGTCCTTTCACTGTACAGCTCATAAAGCCGTGTTCTGCTTTTATGAATACCAATGGTAGCCCAATCACCGAATGAAGCATTACTATTAACCGAGATAGTTTTGGGAATAAAAGTGGAATTAAATTGTCTACAGTATATATTAAAAAAAATCATCATATAGATGATTAGGTTTAGAATGAATTGCCAATATTGGTAATTCATTAATAAGTTTAACTTTAAAAGCTGCCAAGCGACTTGCAGTTTTGGGGTTAACAGTGATATCCTTTTTAGCCACTTTGTTATTTTGGTTTGGTATAGTAATCCTCTGCCCGCAATGATCAGAATCTAGTAAATTTATAATTTCTTTGTATAACATTAGTATAAATATTATCTAAGCATGTGGCACTAGTAGGGGTTATTCTTGTGGGCTCCAAAAATAGGTTTACAAGATTGTAGGACTGAAACAGACTTTTTATTTTACTACAAGAACCTGAGTTTTCCAATAAATTAACATTAAAATCACCACAAGTGATAATGGATTTATTCGAGTTACAAATCTTGTGTAACACTTCATCCATTACCTTTTCAAAGCAGTCATACAATCCTGAAGGGGGTCTATATACACTTAATACAATAAACTGCTCCAATTCTATACAAGCTATTTCAATTGTCCGCTCAACAGATAGGCTCACAATATCCTTCATATATAGTGTAGAATAGAATAATCAGTATAGTGATTACTGACTAATAAATAGCCACTTGAGCAGTGTTGAGCATACAGAAGCGACATTATAAACGATTGTTATAATATGTAATTTTTTTTAGAACAGCAGAATAAGAAACATGAGGATGTCCCTAGAGGCGAGGATGTAACGTCAAAAATCATTGGTGACTTCGGAAAATGGCAACTAAAAATCAGTATACTGATGGCACTCTTGAAATTGCCAATCGCTTATTACCAATTAAACATAATATTTATGGCTCCACCACAAGATTTCTGGTGTTCTAAGCCAGCAAAGTTTGATAAGTACAGCGTTGCAGAATGGAGAAAAATTTGTGTGCCAGTAAGTTTGTCTGTATTGAGGAAACACAGTCATCACAAATGCATCTGTCTTATATCCTATATGTAGGTATAATATAGTTGCCTACATAAAAATGGTGTTAGCAAAATGGCAGCTATGTAATTATAAGTAGGTAACTATAGTAGCGTATTGAATTTACGACTAGGCCAAGAGCGTTATGAACAGGGGTGGCAGATAGTGAGGGGCCGGCGGGGCGGCTTGGGCGCGCGCATATTGTTTCGCGTCAAGCATTATAGGTATGCCTAGACTGTTCTAGCCTGCAGCCCCATAACTTTTAAATTGTCAAAAGAAAATCCTTCATTATCAGGGTTTAATCCGCCTCGAATACGAGACAAGTACTTATAGATTTTTTTTTAAAGACAGAGAAGTAAGAATAACACGATAATTTTTAGCACACCACCCTAAGATAGGTAAAATTTTCTTTTGACAGACCTGATAGTATGGGGAAGTAGGTTAGAAGAGAATCTCGCATAGTGCATATTACTACGGCAGAATAGTTAAGCGCCTTGCGCCGTCCCTTGCTGCCTGTCACCCTGGGCCATGGCCCTCTCGGCCTTAGGGTAAATATGCCACTGTATAGACGTATGATGCGGGGGAATGTGGAACATATCGTGAGGTAGATTAGCTTCGAGTATGACTATGGATGGTTATGGGGTTACCTAGAAAGACCAAAGAAACGATGGATGGTTAATTCAGAGGCGGATACAAAAGGGGGGCGCGCGGCTCGCATTTAGGGCTTCCATTACGTAACTACGTAATTACGGACCAATTTTAAAGTATTCTCAATTCCGTAGCTAGGGCTTCCATTACGTAATTATGGACCAATTTTAAAGTATTTCCAAATCCGTAACTGAAGATGTCAATTCCGGACTTACGTAATTATTGTCATCATCAAACAATCAAAATAGTCAACCAATAATATTACATTTTACACATTTTTTAATGTGACAACACTAAACTTAATAACTACATCAAAACTATACAGGGATGCCCCGCGGTATTTTTTATCCTTTGATATATCTTGCAAAAATTAGTTCTAAGACGTACATTATAGAGTTCAATTCAAATTATTGACAGCCGATGCTGCGCTTCAATGTAAGATACAGAAACTTGATCTTCAATCAAACGATCTCAGTGGAAAATTAGCCACATCTCTTATAAAGAGAATAGAGGAAAGACGAACAAATGTATTCGGTGTTTAGCAAAATTTATGTCGCAGCCATCTGATTAAATTAGCCAGCTAATTGGACCCCTAAGCCGTTCATTACACGCAATCTATGCATCCAATTGGATGCATAGATTGCATTTAACTAAATGACTACACGACTACAGCCATCTGATTAAACGTTGCACTTAATGACTTGGCTAGTTGTCCTTCAGCCATTTAATTGGATGCCAGCATTTAATGAATGGCCTAGGCGTCCAATTAGCTGGCTAATTTAACCAGATGACTGCAATATTTACATAACAATGAGAATTTTTATAAACTGCAGCCACAAAATATTTCACGAAACCATCGTCAGATTATATACTAAAATACATAGTGCAACTGTTGGAAGGTTGAAATATAAATCCACACAAAAATGTCCAAATTCACAACATCAACAACAGAGTAGGTACATCGGACGCAGTTACCACCAGTAACGATGACGACGAGCAGTTGACAATCGCACAACAGTTAGACAAACAAATAAACAAAGTGACAGTAAATAAACCAATTTCATGACTAAACATAGATCTCGATTCCATTATTAGAGTTGAAATGTGCATTTACGAGTACGACAGCGCTGGCGGCGGTCGCGAAGTTTTTTAACGGCAGCTTATAGTTATTTGCTTGAAATAACGCCTGCAAGTGTTGAAGCCGAGCGAGCCTTTTGATCAGCCGGATATTTTTGTAATAAACTAAGAAGTTCTCTGGGTGACAAAACCTTAAATGCATTGTCATTTTAAATTATCAAGAAAAAAAGTCTTATTCGGAACGAAAAGAAATGGTTTGACTTAATTATACTCGTACAATATACTCTTGAATACATAATATATTATTTTTTTGAAACATGATTTATAGGTACTTTTATGTTATTAATTCCTTAACAGGTACAATATTAACAACAAAATATAATCGGTTAAAAAATTAAGGAAAAAATACGTAATTACGGAATTGGAGATAGAAATTGCGTAACTAGTTCCGTAACTGACATTTCCGTAATTTTGGAAGCCCTAATGGGAGCCCCACTTAAATATTTATTTTATTCTGTTTTTAGTATTTGTTGTTATAGCGGCAACAGAAATACATCATCTGTGAAAATTTCAACTGTCTAACTATCACGGTTCATGAGATACAGCCTGGTGACAGACAGACAGACGGACCGCGAAGTCTCAGTAATAGGGTCCCGTTTTTACCCTTTGGGTACGGAACCCTAAAAATGGTGGATTTTGCCAGTGACACTCGCAAGATTGAGATAAATCGATTGACGTAAGAATCATCAAAATCGGCCAACGCGTTTGGTCTCTAGAACGCCATAGGAACAAACATACCTACATACATAGACTGATAATCACAATACCCTCCTTCCGCAGTCGGGTAAAAAATACACAGTGTTACCTTTATGTAGTGTTTTTGGAGCTTGCTTTATCCCCTTGTCTTGACCTATTTTGTACTAAAGTCGTGGCGTTGCAACGTTGTGGTAGTGAATGTCTGATAGTGAAGATGCTCATAGTCCTTTCAACTGGGAGGTGCCCATTTGAAAGGACTTTAAGCATCTTCAGCAGTCTATCCACTTGAACGAGATTGGCAAACTTAGAACGGCTTGGAACAGCTTGGAACTTGGGACACGCGCAGATACCACGAACGATGGTATCTGCGCAGGTATTCGAGTATATAGATCTGTCGAACGGTAACTAAGAAATTTCATCTATTTTAATTTAAGAGCCAGACGAAATTATATTTATTGTTTTCTTTCATGTTTTAGCATGTCGAGGAACACCCGTGCTTAATCTTTGATCCAGATTTACTTTTACTTAAACCAAATTTGGACAAGACTCTGATTCCACTTGTACCGTGTGAAAAATTTGAATATGATCTTAGCGTGTATCGACGAACAATCACGTCTGATTGGAATTTGGTTTGCACCAGACACTGGTTGGCTCATGTATGTATTTAAGTACCAAACCAACAATTTATTAAAATACTGGCCGTCTGATAAAATATTTTGATAGCAAATTAAGAGAGACGTGCACATGATATTTAAGCATGTCATAAGCATCATTGGATCAAGATTATATCCCATAATTCTAAAGATGTGTCAAGTTTTTGAATGTTTAGTGAGAAATGTGCCTCTAAAGTTCGTGTCCATGGTTTCTTTGCGGATTACTACTTATATTTTGCAGGCTTGAATAAAGCCTGACACGCACTTCAAATGTGACTCGGTTCGATTACCGGGACGGGGCAAGCGACAAAATGTTTGAGTGAAGTTTTATTTACTTTTTAAGAATAACTGTGATCCTTTGAATAAATTGATAGCATTATTTGTAAGTGTAGGATACTCCCACTTCAGGTAGGGCCTACTTCATTATTTCCACTCTGTAGTTACTTTATCATTTCAGGTGTGCCAGTGTGTAATGATGTGGGGAATAGTACTAGGAGGAATTCTTTTCGGCACTTGGGCGGACAAACACGGTCGACGAATACCTCTTATAACTGCAATAGTTATTCAGGGCGTCGGTAGTATAGTGGCCAGCGTAATTCCGTGGTACTCGGTATTTCTGATTAATTGGTTCATTCTAGCATTAGCCTCTGGCGGTGTTGGTATTATATCCTTCGTTCTTTGTATGGAGGTAAATATAACTCAAAATCAATAATATTTAAGAAGCGGCGCAGTTATGTCATATTGCTTTTTTAGGGTTCCGAAATCAACAAGGAACCCTTATAGGTTCGCTCTGTCCGTCTGTCCGTCCGCAGCTTAGCTCAGAGAATCTAAGTACTAGAAAGCTATAATTTGGCATGTATATACATATTAATAATTCCGACAAAGTGGTAACATAAAATCATGAAAAATATTTTTTTTTCGGGTACCTCCCATAGACGTAAAGTAGGGATGTATTTTTTTTTCTCATCTATCCCATGATGTGGGGTATCGTTGGATAGGCCATTCAAAAATATTATGGGTTTGTTAAAACCATTTTTCGATTCAGAGATTCGTTTACGTAAAATTAAGCTTTAAGTTGCAAATTTATGTTAGATTCAAGTGTCCCCCCCCCCCCCTGCCAGCGAAATGGTTGCTCTAGGCTATGTGAAAAAATTCACGGCAGTAGTAAATATAACGAAATTAAAAGGAAAATTATCACGGATAACAAGGCTTTACAAGTTTACGAGTAATAGTCGACCAACTTATAAAATGTACTTGGAACAGTAAAAATTTTGTACAAATGCCATTGAAAAATTACTTAAATAAAGGTGTTCGTAGTCGCAGCGGAAAAACGTCGAATTTATTCATTTCAGATAAGCAGATAATTAGTTTATGACGTCGTGTAATTGTGTATAGTAAGTACAAATTTGTGTATCCAACTATTGGGGAGCTATTCAACAAAAACTGTTTCCGCTGGAACTACGTCATCCTAGCGGCACCTTTTTTTTCCTATGCACGTAGATAAAAAAAAATACATTCAATAATTAGTTTGAAACGAGAGGTAAATGTGTATGCTTAAATGAAATTTGTGTGACATAAAACTGCGAAGATAATCAAGTTTCCGCTGCGCTGACGTTTGGCTATTTGATGAAAATCATATAAAACGGCTTAGTGCAGAGTTGATTTTTTTTACGCACTTTGCTTTGAATTTGTGTGTAATGATTGTGAAAACAGAATTTGAAGGTGAATACCGTGTAGTGTAATAAGCCCTTAAGACCAACCCACCGTCGTGAGATAGAACAACCTTCTTTAGACTATTCCCGTATCTATCTAGTAACTACTGGTGTGTTAATATTTTTTTCTAATTAAGATTAATATTTCATTTAATCAAATTTTACTAACATCAAAATATTTCTACGATGGAAGCAGCAGAATATTAAGGACGTAATATTCTGACAAATAAATGCATTTGCTAATACAGAAGTAATTCTTATTGTAATAATATCGTAAGTTTGAGAAACAAACAAGTGAGCTACTATTTTGATCACGAACATTATTTGTTACTTGTTCAAGAATTGTGTGCTCACCTGTATCAATCCAATAATGGTACGACACTGGAAATTTTAGAATGTTAGCTCTATATACTGCACGGCCGCTTTTTTGTAGCCATTCAAACTTGGTCGGTTTATCCATGAATTGCGGTTGTTCTGGTATTTTTATTATATCTCTTTAATTATTCAGTGTAATGAGCTGAAATTTTACATGTGAATAGTTGCATTAATACACGAATTATCGGCATATGTTTTACGTTGCATTTCCATTAAAATGTCCTAAAATCGGTTGTCATACAATATAGTGGTCCAGTCGTAGTAAATTATGCGACTGCTCATTAATTACTAAGAACACATACATGAAACTTGGCAGGACTTTGTAGACCCTTACAAGATACAAATAAACGTTATAAATTAGGCTCTAGTGTTCCTATTTTAAGTACTTGGACCTAAAAACCTTATTTTACTTTTACGTGTATATCTTCTGAACGGTAAGATTTTTTCAAATTCTGTTTTCACAATCATTACACACAAATTCAAAGCAAAGTGCGTAAAAAAAATCAACTCTGCACTAAGCCGCTTTATATGATTTTCATCAAATAGCCAAACGTCAGCGCAGCGGAAACTTGATTATCTTCGCAGTTTTATGTCACACAAATTTCATTTATGCATACACATTTACCTCTCGATTCAAACTAATTATTGAATGTATTTTTTTTTATCTACGTGCATAGGAAAAAAAAGGTGCCGCTAGGATAACGTAGTTCCAGCGGAAACAGTTTTTGTTGAATAGCTCCCCAATAGTTGGATACACAAATTTGTACTTACTATACACAATTACACGACGTCATAAACTAATTATCTGCTTATCTGAAATTAATAAATTCGACGTTTTTCCGCTGCGACTACGAACACTAAATAAAGTTGATTGCTATGTAAAACAGAGTAAATATAATGCTTACGAACCATGTAAAAATATACAAAAATGAAATCATAACAGGCTTTACAAGTTTACGAGTAATATTCGACCAACTTATAAAATGTACTTGGCACAGTAAAATTTTTGTACAAATGCCATTGAAAAATTACTTAAATAACGTTGTTAGCTGTGTAAAACAGATAGTTAATATATGCTTATGAACCATGTATTTATATACAAAAATAAAATCATAACATCCTTAATAATAATGATTTCTAAATTAATAATGTTTAAGCATTGGAGTTGGCAGTACTAGTCCGTAGTCCATACGGCGCATGCCCGCGGTGTAGTCTATTTTGTGTTAATGCAGAAGTATTTTCGACGTTTTGTAATTAAAACGTAAAAGTAAAGTCAAATTAGATTCGATTTCCAAGCAAATTACTTATTTTCTTTTGTCGATATCCTTCTATAAAGTCATTATTCGACCCGACTTCATCATTGATTGAGTAGCGTAAAACTTTCCATAATGAAATAGTGAATACCGCAGAATAGAGGATTCACCTCTAATACATACGATTTTTTTCTAATTCCGAAAGAGAAATAAACAAGGAGCGTGCACGCAAGGATCCAGGAACGAACTATACCATTCCCCGTGGCTCTAACGCGCGCTCGTATCGTCTTCTTTCGCAATTCGCACCCGCGGTAGTACTCAAATAGATAATATTTTTCTAACTTAAGTTACGAAGTTGGATTTTATAACTCCTTCTTCAGTTACCAGTTAGTCCATATTTAGTTTAAGTCAAGAGTGAATAGATTACATCTAGGCAAGCGTGCTTCACCATAGACCACATCATCGCTTACCATCAGGCGAGATAGTGGTCAAACGCGAGAATATAGATTTAAAAAAAACATCATCCTATGTGGGCCCGTTTTTAGACTTTGTGAGCCGCTGAAACCGTTTTAATGTTCATGTAACAACAACAAAACCCTCTTTTTAGTCCGCATTATTATGCAACTTCGGAACCCTATTACAGCGCGTGGCCCGACACGCACTTGGCCGGTTTTGTTTATTTATTTTAGGTGGTAAGTGGCAAGTGGCGTACCTTAATTCCAGTGATCTATCAACTGCCCTTTGGTATTGGTAATGCAATAATGGCAGGATTAGCTTATAGTCTCCGGGACTGGAGAAAGCTTGAGTTTGCGTTGGGATTTTTTTCTTCATTATTCATACTCTATTGGTTTTGGATACCAGAATCGCCGAGATGGTTGTTAGCCAAAGGACGGACAGAAGAAGCTGCCGGTAGGTGATGATTAAGTTCTGGTTAAAAGGTATCCTATGTCTCCCTATCACTGGAGACTGGTATTAGATATCCTAACTCAAAACTCACGCAATTTCCGTGATTGAAGATATTGGTAACTAAAGTAGTAGTGTTAAGTAATGCTCGAGTTAATTCTGTATCATCTGTCATTCAGAATAAGCCGAGTCCTTACCTGGGTATTTAATTGAAGTACCTACCTATCTATTCTGCCCTCAATAGCATAATTGCAGTAAGTCGGTATTTTGTTAAAAATGAGTTAGATATACAGCCGTGATCACGATAACGAGATCTACATTTTTGTCTTACCCATTCGTTTCAATCGCTTTTTGAACCAAATTTAGCAATTAGAAATTTGCAGTAAGTCGAGCATTTTTTTTGACATCACTAGGCATGAATACAGTGGGTACACTTACTGCGGAAGTTCTTATTCAGAGTCTCTCGGCCAAAGTACAGTATGACATCTATACCACTAATATGTTAGGTAATTAACTCTATAAAAATTGGATATACGCCTAGCAAATAGACATTAAGAAGATATACTGTTTTCATCCTAAGCAGTTCCCAATATTAGCTAAATGAGTGATCTAGTCTTAAAAGCAGTATGCTGCAAATACTGCATGTATGCTTAGTAACGATCCTAAGCGTAGGTTCCAGATTACTTACCACAAAGACAGTTTGATTTGATATTGCTTTTATGTTATGTAAAGTAATCAGATCTTATATAAGGTTACTTATTATACTGAGAATATATAGCCATCCTGTGTTCATGTTTAGACAAGAGTTGTAACGATAACGGTCAGATGTACTTGCCATGGGAGAAGTAAATTAGCAATATTCTGTCCTCGAATTATTGCATCAACGAGATTTTTGCTCCATTAGTTAAATCTAATAAAGAAAACACTCGTTACGTTGTCTTATGGCACAAAGCCATTTCAGGCCAAAATGGTCGTGACATTGTTTCAACATTTAGAGCTTTTTTTAATACACCAATTACAGGCACAAAAGTCATTTGGTGATTTGGGCAGATAATTGTTAGTCACATAATAAATACTGGAAACTCTTTTCGTTTCTTGTCAATGTTGTCAACAGTAATTTAAGCACGCTCCATCACTCGTTGTTTCATTATCACTACAGCCAATTTATATGGTTATTTAGCATAAATACAGTAAAAAACACACTTACTGTATTTATGTTAAGTGTTACCTATCAGAGAGCCTCTAGTATAACTAAGATAATGAATTTATGTTGTCTCTTAATAACTCCGTATTAGTTTCGAAATATGTAATAGATAGGTGCTGATATCCTCTTTCATTTAAAGTATCAACCATCATGATCCGATTACAAACAAAGGATTTATGGAAGATTTTCTCACCAAAAATTTGACCGCGTTTTTCTCGAAACCGTCTGGAGCGTACTTACTGCAACTATGCTATTGAGGGCAGTATTTAGATATTAATATTGCCTAAATCTACTTTCAGTAATTTTAAAGGATATTACAAGATATAATGGAAAGCGTGTCAGTTCAACATACATTCGGCAATTAATAAATGAGCATGTACCGGACAAACGTCGCGAACCCCCATTTACGTCTTTCTTGAAATCGAAAAACATGAGAAAGAAAACTATTTTGCTTTCGATGAATTGGTATGTCAGCATTATGTGACAAATTCACCAAATGAGCTATGACTAACTGGAATTACGATAAATTATTTTATAAATATTTTGCTTGCAGGTTTTGTACTGGATTATCTTTTTATACATTTTCACAATACTTAGGTTCGATAGGTTCAGATATCTTTGTTGCTGTATCATTAACAGGGATAATTTCAACACTTGGAGGACTGACATGCATTTTTATTATAACAAGAGTTGGAAGGAAGACAACCATAGTAATATACCAGATAGTCACAGCCATGTGCTTTGTTTTGATATTGATGACACCTAAGGGCATGTATGATGACTTTCCGAGGCTATTGTTTGCTGGAATAGGTTTTGCGGGAATGGCGGTAAGTCAGCGATGTGCGAAATTGAATCGTCGACACTAGCTATCTAACATTACATTTTACTATTGTTGTCTTTGTTGCATTTATAATTGGCTGCTAGTTCAAGAATATTAGTAGAATGAGGGAAAGTATCTCGGAATGAGAAATAGCTATACAGTTGTATACTTACATATACCTTTTCGTCTATTATACCTACCTACGTTAACATCCCGATAATCGAGCTTCGAGAAAACGAGCATTTACAAGGTCCAGGATATAGATCCTGGACTATTTTAGCATTGAGTTACCTAGTTCGGTTCTTAATTCTATGTTAACCTTTAAAAAAACATATAATCGCAGCGCGAAAGCTTTCAACTTTGAAACATCTTACAGCAGCCTAATTGCGTATGTGAATTCTGCAAAGCAAACAAGTTGGAACCTTCCCAAAAACGACTTTTCGTATTGCATATTACACTCTGAAACGGAAAGGTTATGCTCCTTTCATTACCAATATTTTGACGTAGAATTGATTGTAAAAGAATGAATGAAAGCGCAAGAATCGAGATAAAACTTCACTATTGGTATTGTGTAATGCAAATGTCATATATCTTCAACTCCGTAGTATCTTTAAGTAGTCTGTGTTTAACTCAAAGGAGGATTTGGAAAGCTAACGCTAGCTTTCCAAATTAGTTTCGCAATACCGAAAAAGTTGAAAGAAATGATTCTGGATTCTTTGAAAGAATCGACTTGTTTCCTTTGCAGAATTCACTTACGCAATTAGGCTGCAGGCCATGATAGCACACTTAACAACTCGGAAAGGGACCGTTATCGTATCAATTCAAGCCGTGCAGTATTATTTGATGAAACTCCCTACTGCAACGCACACTAATCGTAACGTAATTGCTTCGCCTCGGGACCCTTACGAACCGCGGTGTGGGGTGTGGTGCATGGTCAACTTGCAGTTCCCACGCATACGGCTCGTCGTCCCCGCGTTTACGGCTCGTCGTCCACGCGTTTACGGCTCGTCGTCTGATCTGGCCAGCAAGATCAACCAGACCAGCGGTCGGCGAGCCGTAAGCGCGGCGTCGCCTAGGCGTAGCCAAGTCGACGTACCGGAGCTGCTGATCCGCATTGGTTACGTACTTACGTAAAGGTTGTGGCCTGTTTGACGGCGAGGCGAAAGGTGATGATACGGTTACGATCCTTTTCCGAGTTGATAAGTGTGCTATGATCTCTATCAGCCATAAAATATAATCTCCATTTAAAAAAAAACCTATTTTTCAGGGTACGATACCTGCTTTATATTTGTTTTCGGGAGAATTATATCCGACACTGGGAAGGAATGTAGGTGTAAGCGGAGTGACAACTTTTGCTCGTATTGCGTCCATGATTGCCCCGATCGTCGCTAGTTTGGATAACATACTTGAGAATCTTCCACTTGATCTATTAGCAGTCATTTCTACAGCACAAATATTCATGATTTTACCTTTACCTGAAACAAAAGATACTCCATTGCTAGATACTTTAGAGGAAGCTGAAAGCTTTTAATGAGTTACTTACTTTGATCTGAATCTAATATCCTCTATTGTCACGATATTGATTGGCATAACTCAAAATTTCTTATGATCAATCAGTTACACATTTTATTAGAACATTGATGACTATTTTAACATGTAGTGTCTAAATAGTGTTGGTTATGTATAACGATGAGGGTTTTGAGTATCAGGAAGATATTAATGTGTTGACGTAAATAAATATATCAAAAAAATTACATACTGGTATTTATTGTTTAAAAACAGAAATTGTGTAACAATAAAATTAGTTACAAAATTTTATAGTCACCTACATAATAATATGTAGGTATCTTTTGCAAATACAAACATCAAGGTATGTGCAAAATAAATGCTGTTGTGCAACAGTCTTGTATGGTAATTAACATCATATTATTATGATTTATAGAACATTAGATCAACTCACTGACAAAACTTTTAAGATTAGAACATTTACTTTTCGACTTACATAATAAGGATGTGCGCCTGAACAGAATTTGGCTTTGAGAAAGCATCAAGATTGAAAAGTAGCAAAATAAAAAGACTGGACTAGAATATACTACAAAATGCAATTCACAATTACACAGAAGTATATTTTTACTTGTACTGTTAAAAATGTATTGACATTATAAAATTGTACATTCTAAATGATAAACCTTAAAAATATTATTCCCTTTTTTCATTTCCAATTTGGTTCCTTATGTTTTCAATCCTGTGTAACAATGTAGGATGTGAGTGGTACCAAGATGAATATAATTTATCATAAATTGGATAATCCAAATTGTCTTTTCCTAACTTAATTAGAGCAGACCTTAACTCATTAGGATAAGAGAGGGAAACTGCAAAATTGTCTGCTTCAAATTCAAACTTTCTAGACAGAGCTGTAGCAAAGAAAGATAACACTGAATTGTATGGTGCGAGGATCATCTGCAGAACTACAATTAAACCGATAATGATTGGCTCTTGTCCAGCAGGGAAGCCAAGAGAGGTATACAACATGGAATATTTGAACAAAACTCCAAATGCAGTAAACAATAGAAGCAAGTTCACTTCAGTCAGGGCAATTGATTTGTAAATGTGACTACAGCTCCAGTGCCCAAGCTCATGAGCTAAGACCCCAAGTATTTCACTGTCTGTGCAACCAGTGGTTACTTTCTTTTCTTCATCAAATTTCTCCAATAGTGTATCAAATAAAACTATCCTCTTTGCACCAAACAAGCCACTGAAATATGCGTTACTATGTGCTGACCTTTTAGATCCTTCAACAATGTATATTTGAGATAGAGGGAAATGAAGCCTTACAGCTAGATTTTCAATTCCTTTTCTTAGAGAGCCGTCAGGTAGAGGTACAAACTTATCAAATAATGGAGCAATAACTGAAGGATATATTGTCAACAATAACACTGTTGCCACCGTAGTAAACAACCACAGCCACACAACAAACATATTTCCACCAAGCATTATGATAAATATAGCTATAGATATGATGGGAAGTGTGATTACAAGACTAAGCACTAAAGATTTAAACTGATCTTTAACAAAGAAGCCTGCAGTCTGCTTGTTGAATCCATGTTTTTGTTCTAATACAAAAGTTCCATAAATGGTAAATGGCATGTTGACAACAAAATTGAACAATGTTACAAATGTCATAAATACACAACTGACAAGAATTTCTCTGTCAGGAGTGATGTTTAATCCAGCTGCAATACTTTCTGATTTGTACCATGCAACATAAATCCACCGATTATATAAAATCACAGATGTTAATGCTATGCTGTAAAATTCTTTCACAATTTTGAACCGTGATTTGTCGATCCCATAGAGACGAGCTTTTTTGAAAGATTCTTCATTTAACATTTCCTTCAGATCATTTGGTATGGTGTTGTTTGTCTTGTATATTTTTAACTACAACAAAAAATATGATTAGTCAGGTTGAAAACGGATTTAGATTTCTTAGAAGCTAGCACACTGCACGGAGTCATAACATTGGATGTACAATGTACGTAGGCATGCTTTTGTTTGCTTATCACCGCAATTTAAAGTTGCGAATGAAAAGATTAAGCAAATATAAACAAAAATGTAGTAGTAAACGATCTCTAACGATCAATAATGTACCAACAATACTGTATTGATAAAGATAGGAGAAAGTAGCAAATACATGCAAACACCGTACAAGATAACAAGACTTACCTGCCGCAAAGACAGATATTGCTCCCACAGATATTCTCCCCATGAGAACAGTAGAATCAGAAACACAATACAATCTTCATCGAATTTCATTTTGATTATGTTCTAACGGATGCAAAATTCTGTAGATCACTCAACATGAAATTATTATCTCTTTTCCTTATTACCAACTGGAAATTGGGCTGAATTCAATTGGACACGGACAGAACTTGACACTTTGACAGCTTTATGCCGCGTTTGACATTCACAGAACATCGACATATTTACTATGCACAGGTAATCAATAAAAAAAATTACAAGTATGATAACTCGTTTACACAATCACGCAACCAATATACTAAATAATAGCTATGTAGTGCGGTCTTAATATAGTAAGTGTACACATTATGAAAATGATATAAGCATCATAATAACACCATATTTACTGAAACTCATAGTCACGTCTTACAAGATATTTCAATTACGTTTTTGATGACCCGCTGATAAAGCCTGCCTCCGGTCCCCATCCCCTTGTTACAGTAGCAGCTGTGGATTTATATAAAAGGGCAACAGAGCCAAGAAAAAATATATTACAGCTTCAAACACAGCTCGCTTCATACAAAGCAGGATTAAATAGAATACTAATATGTCTTCAACAATATTTAAGATTATTTCAGTTTATGCCATCCAAGTATTATTCGTAGTAATTTTACAATGTGCTGCAGAAGAAGCTTGTGAAACAATTCCATCTGAAATACACGTAATTAAAGGTATTATTTTTAATAAAATATTTGATGTTCTTGTTTCTGCTTTTACATGCTAAGACATTATGCGAAATGTCAAACGACCCCACTCCCGTGAGCCATTATCGAGAGTCGAACGTCAGAGTGACATTGACATTTCGGGTACACAATTAATTTGAGTATTTTGACCGTGCAGTGGTTTTCTTATATCAAATGGTTGTGTTAACTATATATAATAACATTACCGTGCCCCAGTACCGCATACGCGTGTGTCTGTGTCTAGATTTTTTATCTATCACATTATGTTCCATAGCAAAAATGCTTTCTCTTGCTCTTTAATGTCTGAAGTAGGTAGGCATGCATTCGATCGGTCAATATGGTAGTTCACAAAAAATATCTATTTAGTCCGTCAGTTAGATAACCTAAAAATATTGGCCACGTATTTTTGCTTTTGCCACGTAAACAAAAAAATACGAAGATACAGTGCGTTGAAATATCGTGTGACGTCACGGTGTGCTACAATTTATACTGACAAAGTGACGTCACAAGCCCCCACTCCTGAACTTAGATGCGCATTATCTTTATATTTTTTTTTATTTGAAGTAAAAAATACGGGTCCAATATTATTTGATAATCTCACTGACGTGACGGACTAAATAGAATTATCATTTTTTACCCAGGCAACATCCAAATTTTATTATTGTTTTGTTTTATTGCTTACACACGTCCGGATTTGGTCCAGCCGGACTAACTCCGCCCACAAATCCTTTCTCGCTTACATACGCTTGGACCGAGACGGAATCAATTAATAATAATAATGTCCGACGGACCACTCTACACACGCTTGGATATGGTCCGGGCTGGACTAACCACGCCCACAAATCCGTGGTCCAACCGGACCAAATTAGAACGTGTGTAAGCACTATTAGCGAGAAAGGATTTGTGGGCGGAGTTAGTCCGGCCGGACCAAATTCGAACGTGTGTAAGCACTATAAGCACTAATACACACGTTTGTGTGGACCGAGACGGACTCAATAAATAATAATAATGTCCAGCGGACCACTTTACACACGCTCGGATATGGTCCGGGACGGACTAACCCCGCCCACAAATCCGTGGTCCGGCCGGACCAAATTCGAACATGTGTAAGCACTATATAAACGAACGCTTTAAATGTTGCAAGTCGACAAAGCATCTTAGAAACTTCGGCTATTAAAGAAAATCCAAAATGATTGTCTTCAGGCACCTATATTTAGCCTTCTATACTGATTATTTTATCTTGAACGTTTCAGAGGAATACGACGATATGGGTAGATTAGTAAGATCATGCAGTGGGGAAGTTAGTGTTAACAAATGCGAGGGGTTGTGCAGTAGTCAAGTGCGACCATCAATTTCTGCTCCGACGGGATTTACAAAGGTACCATAATTGTACTCACTGGCCTATTTTTAAATGCTGGCCATTGACACGGATATTTAAATCAAATAAAACATTGTGCATGTTTTATTCGATTAAAATTTTGGTGATCGCTGGTTGGTGTCATTGTCGAACTATTATGCTTAGCGTAAATAAACTTGTTTACTGTTGTGATAATTCAATCCTATTTTGTATTTGCAGGACTGCTTCTGCTGCCGAGAAAACTACTTGCGTGAACGTTTAGTTACCCTGACCCACTGCTACGATCCTGATGGTGTTAGGCTCGAGGACGAAGACAGTGCTATCATGGAAGTGCGCATACGTGAGCCAGATGATTGCAAATGCTACAAGTGCGGAGACTACAGCCGTTAAACTTTTGTATTGTAATAAAGATTTGGCGTACCTATTGTGTAATTTATAGAAGGCTGGAACACGATGAAGATAATTAATTTGAACATAATAATTATTATAAATAGTTTTTATTGCGAGTTAGATTTAAATGGTCAAGGGTTTTTATTATAAAATAAATAATAATATAAATTAGTTTAAGTTCATGGGTGCCTGTATAAATGTAATAATATAATATAATCACATAATTAAATAGTTGTCTGACAAAATATTGAAATAAATAATTTTAATGAAGCTAAACCTAAATTTTATTCAACTAACGAAAAGTGAACCATTAATAATTATAAAATTAAGACGTCTTTGACGATACTGCTCCTTTCCCAACTGAGGTTTTCCTTTATTTTACGACTTAGGGAGGTATTACACTATCATATAATTATCTAGGATCACACATAGAGTACCCTATCTATTATCCTACATACAGGTGAGCCAAAAATCGTGGCTCAAACGAAACAGGGCGATATATGGGGCTATTTGCAGTAGTCATAAAGTACCAAAAAATGAATTTATTTTTTACTTATTTTGTCCCACCTTGTATATTACCTCTAGAGTCATATCTGTGTATCCATACATTCTCATATTTGATTGCAATGGAGGACAATTCAGTTGTGTGTACTACTATTGCTTCGGCAGTGTGTACAGCAGTGTTCCGAACAATAATTTTAGAATTCCACATCCACTAAGCATATTGTGAACTTACAACACATGTACACCTTGTACACCTTTCGTTTTACTTTCTTTATTCCGTCAATAAAACCTTCACAATAATTAATTGCCTTAGAATTTAGAATATGGCTGTAGCAAAACTGAAAAGGCTAAATCACATAATTTTGTGGACGGACAACTAGCCAACTCATTGAGCGCAACGTTTAACCAGGTGGCTGAATGTCATGTATCTAGTCATTTAGTTAAATTTGATATTAATGAATTTGTAATGTTTGGTTAGGGTGATATTACTGTGATTTTTATAGTGCTTACACACGTTCGAATTTGGTCCGGCCGGACTAACTCCGCCTACAAATCCATTCTCGCTTATAGTGCTAACACACGTCGGGATTTCTCCGGCCGGGCTAACTCCGCCCACAAATTCTTTCTCGCTTACACACGCTTGTGTGACCGAGACGGACTCAATTAATAATAATAATGTCCGGCGGACCACACTACACACGCTCGGATATGGTCCGGGCCGGACTCACCCCACCCACAAATCCGTGGTCAGGCCGGACCAAATTCGAACGTGTGTAAACATTATAAGCACTATTACACACGCTTGTGTGGACAGAGACGGACTCAATTAATAATAATAATGTCCGGCCGACCACTCTACACACGCTCGGATATGGTCCGGGCCGGACTAACCCCGCCCACAAATCCGTGGTCCGGCCGGACCAAATTCGAACGTGTGTAAGCACTATAAGCACTATTAATTTCGTAGACTAAACTGACAGAATATTTTTTTTAATGTTGCAAGTGCGGTACATAATGTTGTAGGTAAGGCTAAATCATATGTGTTTCAACGAATAGATGTGACATGACACCTTAATTTAATTTTACTTATTGGTTTAAATAATTTTTTTATGAATATAAACGTAATATATTTAAATATAACAGTATTCATACACATAATATAAACTTTAATGTTGTTAAATATGAAATCAACAATACAATAAATGCCTTCGATAAAATGAAGGCAGATATATATGAGTACGAACTAAAAAGCCGCTAGTTACTTAACAAATGTATTTTTTTCCGTGAAATAGTTACATTTTCGATCTACTTCTATTTTCGATCAACTTTCTATCATTCAGGATAGTCAGGATACGATACATTATTTATAAGCACAGATAGTTTTTATCATGAATTTATAGGTAAATATGGAGGCCACACTTAGAACCTTAGATAAAGTACCTATAGATAAAGCACTGGCGTGGCCGCACATGAGACAACAATAGTTAGTTCTGGTGTTACAACAAGAACAAGAACACTACAACCCACCATCGCACTGACACTTATTATCTATAAATAACCCAAATTCCTTGTCTCAGTTAACACATAATACCATGAAATCACAGAAAATCAAACAAAACCGAGTTTGTTTGTCAAACCTGCCATTGTATTAGAGTTTGACAAACAACAGAAACCGGCCACGGTGACAAAGACAAAAAATAATCTTTTGTCCTTATTATTTACATGGAGCTAATCTAGCTATCTCGCTCTATCAATCAAGCTCATTTTAAGGCTTAATCTATATGTACTTTATCTAAGCTTAGAACAAAATCTTGAGTCAAATACCTACGTTTCTCTATCTCGCTTTCTGTGGGCCGACCTCTCTTTCTAGTGTGGACCATAGTATTGCTATCTTCATATTTAAATCTCCTAGAAAAATATTAGAAATAGTCACCACACTAGCCCAACCATAAGTTAATTAAGAAAGTAACACTGTCAAATAATGTAAATAAATACTTGAACTATGATTAGTTCAATTGAAAATCCCTAAATTGTAGGTCACGTATGCATATCTGGGTTGGCAAATCAACGAATTATAAACCCATTTCTTAAGGATTCGGTAATGTGGCAACATTGGCCGTATGTGTCAAAATAAATCGCCAATATGGCGGTTGTTTACTTTGCGGTTCACGTCTTCGTTTGAGATTTTTCGCGAAAATCATTGTTAAAATTCAAAAAATGGTGGCGAATTGCAGTAGTGTGACCATATTGAGGATATATGCGGGACATAATTTTTCAACGAGCTAAATTGATGAGCCAACTTAGAGAAAATAACATAGAAAACAAATTAATTAATGTCGTAACATAATATTTTACTTCCCTGTTGCAGTAAATGTTTAACCATCCCATCACGGACTTCATTGATTGTATTGAATTGCATGAAACTAAGATCGTTAAGCAAATAGCTAATACGTTTTATTTTATGCGTATTCGTGCTCACTTAAAGAGTCAAAGAAAATATTTTGAGTGATTTACGTGGTAAGAGACAGAAACTACACAGAGCAATAATATTTAGTCATGTATAATAAGTAGAAAAGTTACAATATATGATTTTAATTCGGAAAGTGTTTTTGTTTCATTTTTTTTTTTACCGTTCCTAATATAGTCCCGTATAATATATATACGTAATATTAAAAAGAGCGCAACACCTTAACACCCTCCTTACCACTTCTCCTTAACACTGACTAACCCAGAAATCTGAAAGAAAACAGCTGTTTATTTGTTTAATTATTCAACAAAATTAATGAAACATCTGATTTCTTTTTCGCAATTTCTGGGTCCCTATGTACCGGTTGTTGTAAAATGATATCTCTTTCTCGCGCCCGCACATATCTTAGTCATTTATTGCCGCGGGAACTAAACCTTTGTCCTGGTCATGATCTATTTCCGCGAAAAATTCTGTCCATGTCGACCCAGCTGTTGCTTCAAGTAGGTATACGAAGTGTGGTCTCCATATTTATCTATACCTTCATGGTTTTTATGTTACTATAAAGTGACACTGACAACCCCCCAAATGTCAGTTTAGTCTACGAAATTAAAAATCACAGTACGTATAAATAGTTTAGACTAAAATTAGGAGCATATTTATCTATGACTAAAATAATCCGCGAAAACTTGCAGGGGACGTAGTATTATTTGCCAACTCCATGTTTTTATACTATTTTGACAATATTACACTTTAAATTCACTTAACATTGCACATATGAACGTAAAATAACATTCACGGTTTGCGCTGTTGACGCCATATTTGTTTTGGTTTTGGGTTTTGGTGACTACAGACTACTAGCGCCGCAGTGGAAAAAAGAACTCAATTTGAATCACTTGGCTGAGTCTTGGACAGTCATCTTCAAAGGGCTGACTTTCAATACGAGTATGCCAAGTTGCTAAACGATGAATGATTCTAGTTCAATTAACTCCAATCAACCAATTGGATGCTGGCGTGAACGGCCTAGGCATACAATTAGCTGGCTATTTTAACCAGATGGCTGCGACATCTATATTAGGTACATTATCATATAAATATGACTCATAGATTTATGATCTCAGTTATATGATAGTGTTATTTCTCAGGCTTGACAGGCTACATAAGGCCAATTCAACACGTGCTAATGCTGTGCAGAAAATAGGTTTTTATCACATATCTATTAAAAAGAGCTAGTTAAGACGATTCGTACTACGCATTACGCAGCGTAGCGCGGAAGTGCGTGTTCTTACGTTAAAAGTAGGTATCTCTTTTTGCATTGAAAATACGCGTAGTGCAACGCACAGAATTCACGAGCAGTGTCGTGACTTAGTCGCCGTGCACCCCACAGCGTATGGCAGGGCAGTGTGTGAATCGCCTTATTCTTCGTAAGCAGGGACTAAAATAGCTAATGAATCCCTAAGGACAAAAAGTGAATTTTGAATGTGGATATTCGTAATAAATATTCCAATCAGCAAAGAGATGTATCACAAATCATGCGGTCCAAAACAGGATTACATCGCTAAAATCGATAACGACGAATGTATGACATGAATGGCTAATGAGCGATTTTTATACTATTTCGGACCGCAAGGGAACATTGTATTGAACAAGTGACTGGCTGGAAAACCGCGCGCGAGACAAATTAAAAAATAAAATTTATTTATTTATTAAATACTATTTCGCAAACATGCTTGAAAATTTGACCATTATTTTGACAACCTTCTTCGAGATAACTGTAACGCATATCTGCAACTGTAATGGATGGTAATGGTACTAACAAAATTGTTACGATGCATTTTCAAAATTGTTCAAAAATAAACATCCTCTAATTATTTCTATGTTATGTCGGTTTCAAATTGTATGTCAATAAATAAACGTAACGATCTTTTTCATATGTTTCACTTACTTCTCATAGAGATTGATAAAAAGAAGAGTGTCCACCTCGGGAGCAACACTATTTTAGGTTCGAGTGACGTACATTGAACCCCTCGCTGCGCATAGGAATAAAAAATACACTCTCGCCTTTATAATAGTTGCTTTTGTTTTCGCTTTTCAGTCCGTACCCAATTACTTAATTTGGTAAAAAATAAATGATCTGACATTCAGTTTTACAGATTTTTACATCACTACTTTAAATTATAAGAAGATCATCAATGCACTTAGTTCGACGGCTACGAAGATATTGTCTTATGACTTATTTACACTAAATTGTCTGCCAACCTCGGCAGAATACTTCGGCGAACCGGAGGCGGCTTGGTCGAAGCATTGCTTACAAAGAGACTGTGACTTCCGCCTTTGGTTTTCAACTACATAAGCAGACTGCTGACCTGCAGCCGCAATACGGCTGCTGGCTGCCCTCTTAATATTATATTCTGTCGACCTAATGAAAGAGAACCATTAGGTTATATTATCATAGCTGGTTAAGCATTATTGAGGTTGAGGGGGTTTGATCCAAATGAAAGATTGGATACATTGGTTTACCTACGCCTCTCTATTAGAGGCGTAGGTAAACCAATGTATTAAAAAACGAGTCTTCTCCATTTTGCAGTTGCTAAAAAGAAAAAGGAATCGGGCAGAAAAAGTTAATAATCATAGGAATGTTAGAGCGAGCTCAAAAATATATGCGCCCTATTGTAAAAGGCCATTTGGAAATTTCGTAGCTTACCATAGATAGAGGAGTATAAGAAAATTTGAAACTACCCTAATTTAAACCTACATTATTCTTCTTCGACGTACCGATGATTCGTTAGATCAGAATTCAGCCAGTTCAACCTACGTCATTCAATAGACGACGCAACGCAACGCATTAATGAGGTTACAGCCTAAATAGGTAGATACTAGTCACAAAATTGGAAAACTTTTTCAAGAATTCAGTGTTATTTTAGTTACGTTAGAGTTGCACAGAGAGCCATGGAGGCCTATACCCAGGAGTAGGTGCAGTCAGGTTGTGGATAACGATGATGACTACAGTAATGTCATCATCAGTATCATCCACAGCCTGATGGTTTATAACAGGATCACAGGATCTCGAGTCTCGACAGCTGGATGCCATGTTATACCAGAATACTTTAACACCAGCAGCCTAATTGCGTAAGTGAACTCTGCAAAGCAAACAAGTTGGAACCTTCCCATAAACGACTTTTCGGAAAGGTTATGCTCCTTTCATTACCAATATTTTGACGTAGAATTGATTGTAAAAGAATGAATGAAAGCGGAAGAATCGAAATAAAACTTCACTATAGGTATTGTGTAATGCAAATGTCATATATCTTCAACTCCGTAGTATCTCTAAGTAGTCTGTGTTCAACTCAAAGGAGGATTTGGAAAGCTAACGCTAGCTTTCCAAATTAGTTTCACAATACCGAAAAAGTTGAAAGAATGATTCTGATTCTTTGAAAGAATCGACTTGTTTCCTTTGCAGAATTCACTTACGCATTTAGGCTGATACCTAGTTTTTACTTAAGGTTTAACGTACAATTTTGTAGGCCACCTAACAATGAACCTAGTTACAGTCAACCGCACATCAGTTGTAGAATTGACCTTCACCTCGAGGTGGTCTAGCATAGTGAGGAGTTTGAAATGAACAAAAGACCAACTTTTACCCACTAGCTTTGTTAACAATGATCGTGCGGCCTATAACTATATTTCTCGCCAAACTTGTAAGCCGCGCTGAAGTTGGCTTTCCGATGCGCAAGGCACGGATCGGTGCTGTTTTTGTATGAGATTTACTACTGTGCAGCCATTGTAGCCATCTTCAGGGCGGCCTAGAAGTTAGGTGAGAACTATACCAACATAAAAATATTTCATGAACTGTTATTTTGGAAATATGTATAAAATACTCGTAACTACTTCGATAACTCCTGCTGAGCATCCATTTAAAGATCGATTAAATCTTGTTGGCACAGTTGGGTCCCAATGTTGAGTCGCATATAGAGATGTACTCGCTAAAATGGATATCGTGTAAAGTAACAATTTTTCGCGTTTTGTATTAATGCCTTGTGCCTTTATATACTGATGCAATGCTCAGATATTTCACACAACACTTTCTTCCGTCAAAGGATCAGGATATACAAAGGTTTAGGTTTTAATTTATTTAGAAAAATGTTTCGTTTTGAGATTATTTCTTTGAGTTTGGTATTTATGGCTGTTTACCAGCTACATGATAAACCAGTAAGAGCCCAGTCAGTGGAAGTACAACTGCCTCCAGGTAAATGCTACAGGGCCTTTATTATTTTATTTTTTCATGAACTACACGGTCAAAATAACTGACCCCACTTCTGCCTACCCACGTAGCGCCCCACGTACGCCCCGTGCAGCCAATAGTGAGACAGAACGTCAGAGTGACATTGACAGCTTCAATTACAGTAGTCTAGTCACAGTGGATCTTTGTGTCTCTGAAGTTGACTGCAAGACCCTGTGCAGTTGCTGTTTTTGTGTCAATGTTGAAGTAGAAGATAGCATTGTATAACTGCTCTTTCACTCGCTTACGTTTGTCGCATCGTCCTATCCCGCTTACTCATGCAGTATATTCGATGACAAACTGTTTCTGCCGCAATAGTTTGCAGAGCCTAACTTCAGAGACACAAAGGTCTGCTGTGACTACTGTAGGCAGTTAATCTGACCATGTTTGATTTATTTTACTTATTGAATAATTTTCTTATATCATAGGACAAGAATGCCAAATGACACCTGTTATTCATATTCTTAAACATCCTGGCTGTATACCTAAAGCGATACCCTCCTTCGCTTGTATTGGAAAGTGCTCAAGTTATGTACAGGTAATTAAAACAATGCTTGAATTATAATAGTTTGTATAAGGCCTATACCGCTCTAAGATGGCACCGGTAAATACAGGGTCTCAGATAAACGGTATCAGTATCGTTTATCATTTAACATTGATTTGCTACACATTTTTTTTATAGGTGTCTGGCAGCAAAATCTGGCAAATGGAACGAACTTGCAATTGTTGTCAAGAATCTGGTGAACGAGAGGCTACTGTTGTTCTGCTTTGTCCTAAAGCAAAAAGTGAAGATAGGAAGTTGAGAAAGGTAATTTCGAATTAAATAGTGTTATGGCTACTTTTTTGACGACGGTACCGCGGTGTTATTACATAATTATCTAATTGTGTTAAACAGATGATAAATCGAATTTGGCGGAGATCTTCATGACAATAAAGATTGCGACTTATTCGATCTGATTAAAATAATCAGTGGGTGATGATATAATAATACCTATGGCTGATATGCATGGCTGATATATAAAACCTGGAGATATTATTTGAACATTTTCTTTATTCCAGATCACCACCAAAGCCCCTCTGGAATGTATGTGCCGCCCTTGTGGCAATATAGATGAGAGTTCCATTTTTCCTCAAGAAGTTGCTGGTTATGCTGACGAAGGACCCCTCTACAATCACTTTAGGAAGTCGTTCTAAATAAAAAAAAATATTGAGGAAATGATTGTTACGTTACGTTACAAATTGTATGTTTAGTAGTTTTTAAATCAAATTAATAAAAACCCTTTGACCACTTTAATGTTTTATTTTGTTTTATATAACAGCTGATATACGCACAGATTTCATCAATTATAATACCAAAACAGAAAAAGGGAAATCAGGTGATCCCTACAATTTGTCGAGCAAACATGTTTTTAACAGCTCATTTTTGCCAAGTGATGTTTTCTTCACCAAAAATGTGGATGGTCATAGAAAATTACCCTTTATAATTAAACGGCTAAAACACCATCGTCTGTCACCGGCACAGAGTACATTTTAATATACTGAAAGTCACCGGTGCAGGCTTCAACTGAACGTCGCTGCCGATTGGACAAATCAAATTGATCGTGTGTGGTTTATATAGACGAACTGCAGATTGGATCAAGCCTGCAGCGTCATGCCGATTGGACGATAAGAAGCATGGTGTATGGCCACCATAAATCTCACTTTTACAAAAGATTGTTTTTTGAGTTGCTAGGAGTTACTAAACAATTCATTAAAATCAATTCAAGCTCAATTTTATGTCACTATATTTAACCATGTGCCTATTGTGCCTATATTTAGCCATGTGCCTGCTCAATAATACGCCCGCAGCCCCATGCTCCCGCCAATCTCCAGTGGACGACAATTTAAATATCCCAACAATTCATCCTGGGATCCTTCCATAAGATGATGACAAATGAATAAAACACAAGCAAAAATTAATTGCAATGTCAGTTGCCGCAAGTTATTCCAATTTGGTCAAAAAAGTCTCACAATATCTTTTTGTTACGGATACCTCGGAGGCAGGTTTGACGATATCCAACCTCCTGAACAAGCCGGTTGCCGAAAAGGCTTTAGCACCGTAGACCGAACCCATTTACCTGCCTCTTTGCTTAACGTTTGTGGACTACGAGAAAGCCGTCGATTCGATCAAGACTTGGGCTGTACTGCAGTCTCTCCAACAGTGCTAAATTGCCGATGCCGTTGGGACTGACAAGTTCTGGAGTGGCGACCGCGTACCGGAAGACGCAGCGTTGGAAGGCTTCCGTCTAGGTGTAGGGACGACCTGGTCAAGGCTGCGGGAGTCCGGTGAATGCGAAACGCACAGCACCGATCAGTGTGGCAACGCTTGGGGAAGGTCTATGTCCAGCAGTGGATGTATTTCGGCTGAAATGATGATGATGATGGATACCTTACTAAAATGGACCAAGCATTCTGGTGTACAACGAAATTGTTTCCGAACGTGAATTTTCACGTCTCAGTTACATCAATGTCACTGTCATCGTGGCGTTGAATCTGAATGTCATAATCAGTTTATTTTGTTTTTGTAGGCATTCATCAAAACTAATCTGCTCCTGTATTTTTCAGTTGTTAAATAGTTAATTTACAAGTAACTCTTCTTCAAAATGAGTCGCAGAAAACGTGCAAAGGTAAATTACTGCTATTCAAACTCAATGATGTTCATAAATGTTTAATATTAATTTATTTTGTTGACCGGGTTATGTTTATCGACCGTAGGTTGAAACCCGGGAATTGGATGAGAAATTAAAACAAGATGATTCTGAATCTGATCAGTCTGAGAAGAGTAAGGTTACGTCGTCAAGTCCTACTTCTGTTGGTGGCCGAAGGGAGTCATCATCGAGCCGTACCGCCGATGTAATAAAAGAGACGAAGGAGAAAAAGGAAGAAGTTAAACTTGATGACACTAAGAATGACGATATCGAGGAAATTAACTACAAAGAAATGCTTAACAGGTATACAAAACTTTATTACTTACTAAAACGTTTTCTCTTCAGACACTGTTGATTCCAAATGCAAACCTCCTTGCTTTTTGACATACTGTCATAATTAAAAAAGGCCTAGTCTATCTAGGGTTATTAACTATGTACTTTCAATGTTTCCACCAGTGAAATAATGAAAAAATATTTTACAGCCTCGAAGGAGCTGCTTTTCAGTCTCGGTTGCCATTTGATAAGATGTCATCACTAGAAGCAGAGTGTTTCTCTGATCTGCAAGGACCTTCGAGTCATGCATTTGTTCAAATAAGGAACCGCATTTTGAAACTGTGGTTTGAAGATCCCAAAAAACAATTGACTCAAGAAATTTCTGTTCAGAAAATGGAAGTAAGTAACCTGTGTAGTAAGTTAATGTAAAGTTAAGTAACTTGGTTGATAAGCAACCTTATTATCAAGTGAAATTATATGTACAGTCAAAACCGCTTAAAACAAAGTTGAAGGGACCATTCAAATGCCGTTGTTATAGCCGACAGTCGTTATAAACATATACAATTGCACATAGGTCCTTAAACGGGACATTTATATTCCGTCGTAATATCCAGTATGTCGTATTAATCGAAGACGCTATAAACGGTTTTCACTGTAGAACCAAGTCACTATTGTCATTCTTTGTGGCTCAAACACTGTAAATGGCATAGTATGTTAATGTGCTCGACATTCTGTGTTTTCCGATAGCTACAATCTCGGGGTCTTTAAGTCAAGAGTGAATAGGTTACTTTTAGGCAAGCGTGCTACACCTTCGACCACATCATCACTTACCATCAGGTGAGATAGTGGACAAGTGAAGAAGAAAAAAAAAAAAAAAAAAAAACCAAACGATTTCCTTGATTGCTCTAGAATTATTACATAAAGATAATGAATATTTTCTAATCAAATAAAATTTTGTATTTAACAGTGCACTTATTTGCCTGTAAACACTTTTTGATATGTTTATAAATATTATTTCAGGCTCCTTACAATGGTGATCCCGCATTAGTGATGAGAACTCATGCCTTCTTGGAAAGACATGGTTTTATAAACTATGGCATTTATGAGCGAACTACACCAATTCCAATGCCACCAAAAGGAAAGCAGAGACCTAAAGTCATCATCATTGGGGCTGGTACGAATTATCTTTTTCTATTTATGATTAGTTCTCATCTTTTATAAATACAGCAGCTTTTTGTATGACAAGCCAATAGCAATGCAAAAATTGTCTGTACTACTAACGATGTGAATGGTGTAACAATGTGATACTTTTATCACGATTCAACAATATTTGTTGCATTACATACACCGTTAAACAGACAAATTTTTGAAACTTGCTGTAAGCAGTGGATAGTCTAGTGGTTAGGTAGTGTGGCGCTGTGGAATGCAAACCTGCGATAGGTGTCTGACTTGGCCTAGCAAGTGCTAAGTTGAAAACCCTTGCGGAATTGGTACGCTCAGTGCGATTTTTCTGTTGTATTCTTAGTACATTACTCTAATAAGCTTCATTTTTACAGAATTATCTAACGGCCAAACAAAATTTTTATTGTTTGTTTACTATTTTACAAGTATAACATAAACAACATCTATCCATTGCAGGTGTATCAGGCTTGGCTGCAGCAAGACAACTGATATCATTTGGCTGTGAAGTTGTTATCCTAGAAGGAAGGGATAGAGTTGGAGGCAGGATTGTCACATACAGGAAAGGACCTTATGTAGCAGATTTAGGTGAGCATATTTCTTTACTATTTATTTATTTATTTTAAATTATTTAATTTCGCAATCAACAGGTTTTACATAAAAGTTGTAGAGGCACTCTTTTAGGTAGGCCTAGGTATAGGTACCAGAGGACCTCTCTCTTCCATATCAATACATTACTTAAAGAGCCTGTTAACAACATAATCATAATTAAAATACAATAAATACTTAAATATTTATTTTATTCTGTTTTTAGTATTTGTTGTTATAACGGCAACAGAAATACATCATCTTTGAAAATTTCAACTGTCTAGCTATCACAGTTGATGAGATACAGCCTGGTGACAGACAGACGGTGGAGTCTTAGTAATAGGAGCCCATTTTTACCCTTTGGGTACGGAACCCTAAAAGTGTTACAAAATTGCTGAAAGCAACTAAATTAATGGGCTCAGGGCTGAAAAATCTACAACTAGGTTCATTCTTCATGTATTATTTCCTTTGCCGTTCTGCAATAACATTTCAGACCCTTGAAACCATAGGTTTTTATTCATTTCTCAACTTTGAATTCTTCAAGTTTCATGTATTGCATAATACCATCGTGAATGAGTTTAAAAACTGTGATATTGCAAATTTCCAGGTGCCATGGTTGTGACTGGTTTGGGAGGTAATCCTGTAACAACATTATCAGTACAAATGAACATGGAACTGCATAAAATCAAGCAGAAGTGTCCTCTTTATGAAGCAACTGGTAACCAAGTGCCTAAGCATAAAGATGAAATGGTATGTAAAGAGCTTGTTTAAAATGGCTTCAGTTTAATTTAGGATTGGCAGCCTTGTTTAAGCATGTACCTTACTCCCCTCCCCTTGCTTGTACCTTAGTTGAACTAGTTAATAAGAATACTATAAAAATCTTCTGAAACATAAACGTAATATCCTGCCTATATTCTTGGAAGGGTTAGGGAGAGTTGAAAGTGAGAAACAGATAACAAAATACCGGCCAAGTGCGAGTCGGACTCGCGCACGAAGGGTTCCGTACCATTATCGTGAAAAACGGCAATAATACACGTTTGTTGTATGGGAACCCCACTTATATATTTATTTTATTCGGTTTTTAGTATAAGTACTTCAATATCATACACCCTGGTGACAGATGGACAGAAAGACAGATAGACGGACCGCGGAGTCTTAGTAATAGAGCCCCGTTTTTACCCTTTGGGTACGGAACCCTAAAAAAAGTAAAAATACAGTCGAATTAATAACCTCCTCCTATTCGAAGTCGTTTAAAAATAAAAGTCATTGATCCGACTTGCACCAAAAGGTAAAATTACGTAACTTGAAAAAAGAATCATGTCTTTGTTTATGAAGATATTTCGATAATTTTGGTCTCAAATGAAAGGTATAGGCTTTGAACCATTTTATCCGTTTAAGTCATGTAATTCGGTCCATGCGTTTATGACATACTAGCTTCTGCCAGCGGCTTCGCCCGCGTGAATGTCGAAAATTGTCCCGAGGAAACATATTCCCGGGATAAAAAGTATCCTATGTGCTATTGCTGACTATAATCTATCTCTGTGCCAAATTTCATCCAGATCCATTCAGTAGTTTTTGCGTGAAAGAGTAACAAACATACATACATCCATCCTCACAAACTTTCGCATTTATAATATTAATAGCTATCTCTGTTGCAAATTTCATCCAGATCCATTCAGTAGTTTTTGCATGAAAGAGTAACAAACATACATACATCCATCCTCACAAACTTTCGCATTTATAATATTAGTAGGATTAACTCATTTCTGAATGCCAAGTGAAATGGACAAGGAAGCCCTAACGTTTGTTTCGATCGTGTTATCGATTACATTTTTTTCATATTGTTTTGAAATATTGGAATACATTGTAGAGTAGACAGGTGTGCACGACTTTTATTTTTTTTTGTTGTCTGGTTCTCACTTATTTCGCCAGATATTTTAAATATCCACGTAAAGAGGAAAGAGATGGGAGATCCTTGTCCTGTAGTTGGGCAAAAAAACAGCCTCCTACTTAACTCCTTCTTTGGTATTGTTCGTCAATTTGTTGAGCTCCTTAACTTCTGAGTTGAGCTGCACGGTTATTGACAAATGCGTGCACTGACTGGACAGGTCCACTCAATCTGGCTGGTTCTTTCCTCAAAAGACCTTTTCAGACATCAGTCTACATGGTTTTCACATGATCTAACCAAGATTTTGTCTGGACTTTAAAAGAGACTGTGACCTCTGAGTTTGTGTCGGCCTTTCTTCTCAGAGTAATCAGACAGGAAACGCCGACCTCATCTAGTTTTAAAAAAATATGATCGACATGTAAAAGTGTTTGTACAAACCAACTTACAGAAATAAAATCATTTATCATTTAACTACCTTGCCTTGAAATGTGTATTTATACGATTGTGTTTGGCCAAATCTATAAGTGAAGTCTGCAACTCTATAAGCTGAGCCTGTAAAAGCTACCAGCTGAATTAACCGACGAGAATGACTACAGGACAGTTTGGATGCGGAAGGCGAAGAGTTGGTTGTTGTGGCAGAACTACCATAATCCAACAGAGAAAACCTATTTCTTCTTTTTCTTTCTTTCTTTTTTAAAAAAACGTTGCCCCACACTAGGAATTTCTTCCTGTATTGTGGGTGCGTTTACAAACATATGAACTCACATACACAAACACCCAGAGCCGAAACAATTATCTGTAGGTCATACAAATATTTGTTCCGTGCGGGAATCGAACCCGCGAGACGCAGCGCAGCAGTCAATCGCTCAACCACTGCGCCAAAGGTGCGCAAAAACAAAAAAAAATATAAATGCTAAATGAATAATGAATTGATAAATGCTTGGATGTGATAGACATCAATCACTTTAACGATTGAATGTATTTGTAAAATTTAGAATACCGGTAGACAAGATTAGGACATAGGATAGTTTTCATCTCAATTGTACGTTCTCGTGGGATAGTGTTCGCCTTTAAGGTCGAAAATACACATACTTGTAACTTGCATAAAAGTGTGCAAGTAGCTTGCATGCCATTGTGACATTCACCAATCAGAAGTTATTATGGTACAATGGCAAGCAAGCTATTTGCATCGTTTTGTACAAGTTACAGGCATGTGTATTTTCACCTTAACGCTGTCGATGCCGTTGGCATTGTTGGCAAAGGTAAGAATTTTTTATGTAACCTCCATGAAAAATAAAAACCATTTTTTGTTCAGGTGGAGCGCGAATTTAACAGACTGCTGGATGCTACGTCTTATTTGTCACATCAAGTGGACTTTAATTACTACAACGACACGCCCGTCTCTCTCGGCCAAGCGTTGGAATGGGTAATCAAACTGCAACAGAAGAATGTGAAACATAAGCAGGTAAGAATCTATAATAGCAAATATGATTATTTAAGGAATGAAGAAAGGGAAAATAGTTTTACAATGCATGTCCTCGAAAAGAGCGTTTTCCAAGTAGCAAAACTGTGCGGAAAGTGTCACTTTTTTAACTAGTGCTTTTTCCTTTTCTGTAATTTTATTTTAACTCCGTCGTCAGCCAGACGCATAGAGTTTTTATTATTTGAGAAAAGTTTTACAAGTATAGATTATCATTCATATAAAAGGTAAAATATAACTAATACTTCAATAAAGGCGATTTTAATTACTCTAGATTTAGATTTGATCAATAAATTCATTTTAAATATTCATTATAATTATATGTTTGGAAGAACGTATATTTTATTCGTGCCATTTTGCTTGACATGACATGACAGCTATTTGTACATGCGCAAAAGATATGCCCGAGGAACCATTAATTAATCTGTGGTGAGCGCGTTTGAATAAGCCCGACATTTTATTAATTTCTTGCTTGGTTTAGATATTTTTTTTTTATTTCCTCGCACAATGCACAGTAAAATGTTGTATGATACACGTACGTAGGATGATTCCCTCCCCGTGTCAATTTATTTACTCACTCGCTTCGCTCGCTCGTGAATAAAAATGCCACTCATCGGGAATCACCTACCTTCCGCACTTGTAGTTTAAATAACTATTTTTACTATTTTTTCTTCTAGGTACAACAACTGAAGGCCCTCATAACATTGCAAGAGAGACTTAAATCAAATATAAACAAGTAAGTAGTTTTAAAAGTTGTACGTCGTGTTTTCAATTCTCAGATAACTTTTTCTCAGGAATAAAAACCGGCCAAGTGCGAGTCGGACTCGCGCACGAAGGTTTCCGTACCATTATCGCAAAAAAATGGCAAAAAAATCACGTTTATTGTATGGGAGCCCCACTTAAATATTTATTTTATTCTGTTTTTAGTATTTGTTGTTATAGCGGCAATAGAAATACATCATCTGAGAAAATTTCAGCTGTCTAGCTATCACGGTTCATAAGATACAGCCTGGTGACAGACAGAGAGACGGACCGCGAAGTCTTAGTAATAGGGTCTCGTTTTTACCCTTTGGGTACGGAACCCTAAAAATGGCCGCTTGACGGATTTTGCGTAATCAAACTGCTACAACTATTCTTCTGATAAAAGTTATCCCACTGTTGAAAAATCAGCTCTTTGTGGAAATGAATCTGCAGTGCCGTAGTTATGGTTTGCATAAAAACGAGAGAGGAACAGATTTTGCAGGTTTACTAATAAGAAGCATAAAATATATAGTCGTAATTTACATTGGCATAACGAAATTTAGCATAATGTCATTAGGAATTACATTATTAGGTGTAATCGTTTTGCCATAATATTTATTGCCATAAATACTGTTGACATAATAATAATAAAGAAGAATAATTTTATAAAGCATAATGTTATAAACGAACATGTTCGCGGCTCAAGCACCGCACTTTAACCTAATCCAATAGAGTAATGCCCAAATTATAATAAATAATGTAAGAACATAACACCATTTTTTTATTTTACTGATTCAAGAAATATGCCTTAAAAATGTATACGACTACAAATTATGCCAAAACAAATTAGACCAAATGACAGTTATGCTAACCTTTGCATTATGCCATATTATTATTAAGCTAATAAAAGTTATGCGATAACGTTATGCCAAACAATATTATGCCTTATTACTTTATGCCAAGAGGCAATTTAACATCAAAACTTTCTTTCAGGATGTCCGATATGAAAGAGCTCTTGCAGTCTATGAAGGCCGAGAAGGACGCTTTGCTCGTAGAGAGAGATAAGGGTGTGACGGGAGACGCCAGTGTCCTGCAAGAGTTCAATTTTCGCCGCCTCAATAGAGAGATGAACCTGCTATGTAACGAGTATGAGGCACTGGTCTCCACTAATGCTACGATTGAAGAGAAATTGACGCAGCTGGAATTGAATCCTCCTAGGTATGTAATTAAACAATATTCATTCGAGTTTGTGTGGGCAGGGCACATTGAACGAAAACGAGAACGGATTGTCGATGGGGCCGATAAGCTATGGAGTGGACTGTGAACTGGAAGGCGTTGCATTGGAAGGCTTTTCTCTAGGTGCGAGACGCACGGGACCGGCGACCAGTGACGCACGGGACACTTGGGAGAGGCCATGTTCAGCAGTGGACGTCTTTCGGCTGAAATATTGATGGTGATTCAAGTGTCGGTTCTCATTATAGAACTCCTTAATATTACCGACATTGACATAGTCAAAGAAAAGGCTAGGTGACTTAAATTAACCCTAATTTTTTAATAAAAAATTTGAGGTTGAGTATTTGTCGAACATAGTTCGACAAATACACTATGATTACACTATGGTTTTATACGTTCTTTATAGGGATGTTTCCTGGTTAGACAAGTGATATCTTTTTTCTTTAACAAATTAATAAAAATTGACAAAGATAAAGCGCATCCAAGTTCAGGAGTCGGCTTGTGACGTCACTATGTCAGTATAAAGTGTACTAACGGCGTGACGTCACACGATATTTTAACGCATTATATCGTCGTCACTTTATGTTTACGTGTCGACGGAAAAAAATACGTGACCTATATTTTTTACCACCTGACGGAAAAAGAACTAATTTTCAGTTGAAACTGATGAAAACTATGTTTTTAGTTCGGTATACTTGTCGGTACGCGACAGACAAATACTCGACTGGCACTTCGCTAACTTGGAGTTCGCTAACGCAACACCGCTGGGTAACCTGTCACTGAAGCACTGGGATCAAGACGACGACTTCGAGTTCACTGGGAACCATTTAACAGGTATGTTTATATTTATAACTAGCTGTTTTTACCCCAGAAAGCGTCGTGATACAAGAAACCTAGATTTCCAGGATAAAAAGTCACCTATATAGCACTCAAAAATAGGTATTTGAAGAAACTATTGCTTTCGCGCTGCGCCCGACCAAGCGAACTATCATTGTGTGAACGAGTAGTGTGCGTAACAGCTCGCCGCAGCGGCC
Source organism: Anorthoa munda (assembly GCA_945859665.1). Classification (NCBI taxonomy): domain Eukaryota; kingdom Metazoa; phylum Arthropoda; class Insecta; order Lepidoptera; family Noctuidae; genus Anorthoa; species Anorthoa munda. Next base: position 13,593,980 of record OX243911.1, on the reverse strand, counting down.
GACCGATTCCGGAGCGCGCGCCCTCGCCCCGAGTACCGAGTCGCTTTACACTTTACGAAAAAAATCATGATGTGCAGTCGGAGGATACATATTCGCGGGCTGGCTGACCAAAACCAGATGTATCCTCCGACTGCACATCATGATTTTCTTCTTGTTTACATCTTTTTAGTCCGCTTTTCAAGCAGTCGGGTTTTTTGATATTTTTAATTAACTTTTTTTATTTACAACTTTTTAGTTATATTTTTTATAATTACGTACATTCAGACATGTAAGTGTTATATATTTTTGAAATCACCTCTTAAAACCCTTTATTTTGATACCCCACACGAAAGGCTTATAAAAAAATAATTGCCCCAACAAAATGGCGCCCAAAAGCCGCAATTTTTTTATTTTCCAGTGTTAATGTAGCCAGTGACGCTCGCAGGGTTAAGACGAATCGATTGTAAGAATCATCAAAATCGGCCAACGCGTTTGGTCTCTAGAACGCCACATAGGAACAAACATACATACATACATAGACTGATAGACTGATAAACACATTACCCTCCTTCGGCAGTCGGGTAAAAAATTAAAGAGTCGATGAATTTTGGAGAAATGTCGAACCAAAATTAGTTTTTTTTATGCCTTCCGCCAGAAATAATTGATAGTTGTTTACCACGAAATTTACCAGTAAGTGAAAGGATTGAAATTACGACAGAATAAATGCACATTTTTACACGACTGCCAAAAAGAGGAGTGTTATGTTTTCAGGGCTCATGTATGTTTATGAGTTTCTTTATTCCACCATAACTTCTAAACGGCTTAACCAATATCAATTTATGTGGTATCTTTAGAAGCATACCGTTGTTGACAATTTAAAAAATATCATGGGCGATGGCAAAGACCAACCGAAAGAATGCGAATCAGCAGACAGGACGTAAGGTGAGCGAACGATTACAGTACATCAGAGCCATCATTTTGAGAGCCGAGTCGAAAATAAGCGTTTTGAATTCCTACGTGTGGTCCCCGGATGGTGCTAATCAGGTGACATACTGGTGTTAGGTTTCGACCGAGGGTTTGTGGCCAGATTCCGGGCAAAGACATACCGCCAAGCGGCCTAGCCGTGGCAACCAGAAGACAGTGCCCGATGGACATTGCCGGGGGAGCTCGGGTGTCCCCGCTGTCTCCAGACCAGTCTCCCAATGATGGCGTGTTTCTGTGGGTTGCCAGCGTGCAACCTCACCTCACTTCCTTCTCCTTTCTTACCTTCACTCTCAAACATGGCAAGGAACAGAAGAAAAAAAGGCTGTGCAGCACTCACTCCAGACTCACTCAAACCTTGATGCAATCTACCATCACCTAGAGATTGACATACCAGCGCTTTTGTTCCTTTCGGAGACGCAGATCGGATGTCGGTCAGACGTGGCGTACCTTTCTTACTCAGGTTTACCCTAGAGCACAAGTTCAAGCCACGAGCGGGTGTATGCATGTCCGTCCGTGACGACATCTATTATTGGCATCCCCGAAACCTTGAAGACTCGATACTCAGCGCTCTGGGTCCTGGTGGACACAGGTCTGGATAAGATCATCTATGCTTGTGTCTACCGGTCGCACAGCGGAGATCAGGAGACATTAAATTTCGCTCTGCTGGTCCAGGGGGCAACGAGGGTACCGGATGTTGATTCGCATACAGCCAATTGCTTGGACCTTCTGCTGACAACAGATGAACAGATCCAGACCGCCGACGACTGAAAACCGCCGCCAAAGCAAACTTGTTTGCCTTTCTATTAACAAACTTTCTTTTTTGCGGAATCTTCGCGTTTGAATCCTGGTGGCACGCGCTCTCCTCCTTCTCCGAAACGTGTATGCGAGACGAGTATGTCGGACATTTGCATCCATCAAAAGGACGTACGTAGGGTGCTGGGTAGCCTCCGAAAAAAAAAGGTGTTCTGCGCAACCTCGACGCGAATAAGGCTAGCGGCCCCGAAGTATACCAGCAATTGTTCTTAGAACCTGTGCGCCTGAATTATATCCGATCATGACACGCCTGTTTCGTCTTTACTACTCTGAATTTTAAAGCAGTTATCCTCCACCAGATGAAATCGCATGGATCGCATAAGTGACGTTATTCTTAATCCAATATGGCGGACGGCCCAAGATGGTGGACTAGTTTTTTTCATGATATGGGTATCAAATGAAAGAGTTTTATAAGAAGAATACGAAAAAGCTTGTTTTAAAAAAGATATTTAATGAATAATTTATTTTAACTACCCTTGTTGTATGGGTCAAATCTTGCAACTGAAGTTTAAAACAGTTATCCCCAACCACAGATAATATAATACTAGCATACAGATGCCTCATCCTATATAAAGAAACCGTGCCGACGAAACTAGCGTTTTTCATCTGATTAATCTTGTTATTTTTGTAAGTACATCAATCGATCGATCCCGTTTCACGGCAATACAAATATAGATGGTGTTAGCAGCGACCTGCAAGTAAAAGGGTTCGTGAATATTTTTTTCTTTATATACAGTGACGGTTCGTTTTATAGTAATTTTTTGCACGTTTTTACAGTTTTTTTGCACCTAAATGTGTTACAATGCAAATTTTAACAATCGAGTGGAATGCCTCAGAAATTTAAAAATGCGCCATCTATTGGATTTTAAATGATCCGTTCAAATAATTTTTGAAATGTGAATTAAGCGAGAGACCAATATTCCATTATTTTGTACTTAGGAGAGTTGATTAAACAAGAAGATACAATTTTTATGTGCTAGAAAATGTTAATTTTATACACAATTCTATTGAATTATGTGTACATATCGCGCCATCTAGTGATATTAATTTGAACCAAATTTTCTTTCTTAGCAATGAGACCCCGTGCCCCAACCAATTGAGCTGATATTTTGGTTACAAGTTTGGTTTATAACTTAAAAAAAACTTCTGGGACTTAAGAATGTAAGATGAAAGAACGAGCAAAGCGAGCACGAAAAATGTGTTTTTTAGGTTCCGTACCCAAAGGGTTAAAACGGGACCCTATTACCAAGACTCCACTGTCTGTCTGTCTGTCTGTCACCAGGCTGTATCTCATGAACCTTGATAGCTACACAGTTTTTCCCAGATAAATTATCACAGATGATGTATTTCTGTTGCCAACAACAAATACTAAAAAGAGAATAAAATAAATATTTAAGTGGGGCTCCCATACAACAAACATGTTTATTGCAATAGTGGTACGGAACCCTTCGTGCGCGATTTGGCCGCACTTGGCCTGTTTTTTAAATGACTTTTTGTCAATAATATGAAGGGTAATAATGATAGCATATTCTTATTAAAAAAACAACAACAACGGGAAAACATCAACTGTAGCTATCACGGTTCTTGAGATACAGCCTGGTGACAGACGGAACGTGGAGTCTTAGTTATTACTAAGGGTCCCGTTTTTACCCTTTGGGTACGGAACCCTAAAATAGATAAATGATAAGTTGTAAATTAAAAAAGTTAATAAAATCAATAAACCCGACAACTTAAGCGAAGATGTCAACTAAAAGAAAATCAAGCTGTGCAGTCGGAGGATATTATTCGCGAGCTGGCTGACCAAAACTATAATAATCCTGATGGTCATAAGACCCGTAAAATTACAGCGAATCCACAAATCAGCCTGTTAAGTTAGCAGTTTTTGCTCTTAAAAATCTTCTGGCTGTATTGCCGTCGTTGGTGGTTCCTAATTTCATCACATCTTTAAGCAGATTTAGTTTCTTAAACCGGATTTGAATTACCTACTCCCTTTTCTACATCACTACTTGGTCATCACCTCTAGCAACACATTTTTTGAAATCCAGCCTGCATGCGATTTGCAAGAGGCATTCCATCATATTTATGCGCGCATGAAGTGAAGAAGCTGCACCATATTAACTGGTATTGGCTTGTCTTTAACTTCTGCCAGATTGTTCATCTGAGATGGTTTCGTTAAACAAACATAGTATGATGCAAAATATTTCACATCTGTAAGATATGTGCAGATCTTACCATCACACAAAGTTAACATAAGCTTGTGGTCAATCGTATTGACCAAATATTATTGTTTTCAGTATTTTTGTTTTAGCGGCAACAGATATATATCATCTGTGAAAATTTCAACTGTCTAGCTATCACGGTTCATGAGATACAGCCTGGTGATAGACAGACAGACTTAGTAATAGGGTCCCGTTTTTACCCTTTGGGTACGGAACCCTAAAAATACCGCCAAGTTTTAATTTCTCGACTTAGTTTTAAAAGCAAGCACAGAAAAATCAAAAATGTTTTATTTAAAAAAAACCTGCTTAGGTTTAGAACTTTTCAATTGTTAAAAAAAAACCTTGTATAAATTAGACGACATTCATTAGATTTCGTCCGTACTGCGTATCGCGTTTTTGAGAGAATCAAGTACACCTTAGCAAAGCGTCTATTAAGTTGTTATAAAGCTAGCTACTAGTAAATTGTTTTCCGTTTCCATTATTACCTGTGCACTGATGCGAAATAACCATTATTTGTATTAATTGTCAATGTATGCGACATGACTTTTTGGCTCGGTTATCTAATTGTTATAAATAATTCAGGAACCCGTTATTATAAAAAAGCCGAATTATTGACACTACATCTGCTATTCACGTTTGGGTGGTATTGACAAAAATCATAAAGTCGGTCATATTTCGCGTGAATCAACTAATTGGAACTACGAAACTCATCAATCAGCCAAAGGGTACGAGATTAGCTGATCGATGAAGTGACAAACGGCGTCGATGAAGTGACAAACGGCGTTGATAAAGAAACACTCCATTAGAATGGTTTCCGTCGCTAATCACCTGGGCATTCGGGCGTCGGGCCTACGACGGCTATAACTCCAATTAGCCGATGCCACGGCACTCGTTAGCGTTTTACTGAACGTTTCCGTGCAATCCAGCACGATCGATGCGCCATTGTACCACACACAAAAGATGCTACCGAATAGCAATAGTTGTCCCTATAAGGGTTGTTTTACCTCGGTGTGTTATTTGTTTCCACTTAGACCATCCAGCAACGGTGAATCTACTGGGCTTATAAGGCCTTTGTATATAGCTACATAATTTAGCCACCTAGCCTTTATTTACTAAATACATTTAGTGTCATTGATAGCATACAGCGCGCGCATGCTATTGATGTTATTACTTTGTAAAATACACAAACTGCATCGTAAAAAGCTTTACATAAAATACACCGTTTTGTCCACAAAATGCTTTCGCAGTGAACATCGATTCTTCGCGAGTGTGGTTCGACAGTGGCTCAGTTCGTGCCCAAGGGCTTGCTCCGTTATGAATGTGGAATTTTCGAGTTAGTGGCCGGTTGTGATCTTTAGCAGCGGATGGCGGATTTAAGCCCCAAGCGTCGGTTCGTGTCAATAATTACTATCATTTCTGGCCGCCAGTTTCCATCTACTACAGCCGATAAATTACCAACTGACTTCTGTGAATTGTCATAATGACCGTTGCAGAAGACGCGAGCCCAGTACTTAGCTACTTTTCGCATGTGTAGGACTGACAACTAAGACGTACTCGTTTAGCTTGTGCAACTTTAATTATAGCTTAAGCAAAAGTTAGAAGGATGTAGTGTAAGCTACATAAATAATGTGGCTTGTCTACTATTCGTTAACCAGATTTGCATAATGTATTCTTCTGAGTTAGCGTCAGGTTGTCGCTGTCAGATGCTGAATAAAATGGCATTTGTTTAGATTTCATTTATGTTTGTCGATTACGCGTAAAATATAAAAAGGGAAGGAGTGAACTGTTGCGTCCGTTGTTCAGTCAAAAGATATGTATCGCGACATCCCCGAGACGCCTCTTTTGTACGTCGCTGTGCGTGTGTTGTCGGCCATATTTCTTGGTGCTCCGTGGTGTTCGCGGCGTGGGTAGTTGAAAAATGACATCTTGATTGTTGTGCGTTATTCTACTCATGAGAATGTCGAGACGCAGTGGTCGCGTGCACCGCCATTGTCGAGGTTCTCAGCCCCCAGGCTCTACAAATTGAACGATTGTTAACCGTTCCTTGAAAACTTTGTTATCGTGACTTGTCACGGCATTATGTACTTACTCAGATAACATATTTTGTTAGGATATTACATTAAATATAATATTTAAGCCTTGTTCGCACTGCAGCAAAAGTTCGCGCTACACGTTTTTTCGACTTGTGCTACACGTAAGGATCTTTTTGGTTACTGTTAGTCTACTTTTCGGCTCATTTAATTTTAGAACTTATTCTGTGACCTTGTAACCAGGATTTTAAGCTATTGCATAGCTTTTATCGCGGGCTTCGAGCTTTGATTCCGAGTGCGTGAGCGGATGAGGGGGGAGGGGCAGGAGGGGTTTGTTGTGCGATTTTATAGAAGTTTCATTTTGATATTTGGCAAAAAATTTCTTAGAATTGAGCTATCTATAGCTGTTTCCAAGATATGGGACTTTTTAGTTTTTATGATTTGGTCGCCGGTTTGTTCTTGGTGGCGGCTCGAGGTCGGTTCTAGAAAAGTGTCGGTTCGGGTCGTCTTGTGATGATCCTCCATTTGTACGTCTAGCGTTAATATTATTAATATTGGTATTCAAAGAAAATGACCTTATGCCCCTAAAAATACGGGTCACTTTTGCGTGTCAATTAAAAGTGGCCTTATGCCAGTGGTAATAAGGGTCACTCAGAATTTGGTGCCGCGTTTTCCGATTTATTTTCGTTGGATCCCACTTTTAGATCCCATTTTTTAGGTATTGGCGATGGGTCCCATTTACTATTCCCATTGAATCCCATGTTATAACAATATGTGTACTTTTTAGAAGAAAAGTGATTTACCTTTATCAAACATTTAAAAAGCAGCGTGTTTTCGGCACACCGAACATTAAATGATTGATGAATGAAAGACAGAACAATGAAACATGAATTAATTCATACTTTATTTGCACACATTAAAGGTAACCACAGACCACATACATACGCTGCGGCAGGTTATACAGAAGACCGAAGAGTACAACCTGCCTCTCTGTTTAGCGTTTGTGGACTACGAGAAAGCCTTCGATTCGATCGAGACTTGGGCTGTAATGTAGTCTCTCCAACGGTGCCATTGACTACCGGTACATCGAAGTGTTGAAGTGTTTATACAAAAACGCCACCATGTCAGTTCGACTTCAGGATCAGGCCTCGGAACCCGTCCTTCTGCAGCGAGGTGTGAGATAGGGAGATGTCATATCTCCGAAACTGTTTACCGCTGCACTGGAGGATGTCTTCAAGGTTCTGGACTGGAAAGGGCTAGGCATCAACGTTAATGGCGAGTACATCACACACTTTCTGTTTGCCGACGATATAGTGGTTATGGCTGAGACCGTGGAGGACCTCAGTACAATGCTCGATGATCTCAGTAGAGCTTCCGAAAGAAGGTAAAAAAAAACCAAGGTGATGTTGAATGCCCATGTTACACCCACTCCTATCAAGGTCGGAGACTACACTCGAAGTTGTGGGCGACTATGTCTACCTGGGACAAACGATCCAATTGGTTAGGGTCAACTTCTAGAAAGAGGTCAACCGTCGAATCCGACTCGACTGGGCAGCGTTCGGGAAGTTGCGCGGTATCTTCTCGTCCAACTTACCACAGTGTCTCAAGACGAAAGTCTATGACCAGTGTGTGTTGCCAGTGATGACATATGGCTCTGAAACGTGGTCGCTTACAATAGGCCTTATCAGAAAGCTTACAGTCACTCAAACGGCAATGGAGAGGGCTATGCTCGGAGTTTCCTTGCGTGATCTAATCAGAAATGTATAGATCCGCAAGAGAACCAGGGTTACCGACATAGCCCGAAGAATTGCCAAACTTAAGAGGCAGTGGGCAGAGCACATTGCTCGCAGAACGGATAGCAGATGGGGCAGAAAGGTTCTGGTGTGGCGACCGCGAACCGGAAGACGTTGCGTTGGAAGGCCTCCCACCAGGTGCACTGATGACCTGGTGAAGGTTGCGGGTATCCGCTGGTTGCGAGACGCACGGGACTGGTCTATGTGGCAACGCTTGGGGGAGGAGCTAGATCGCTTTATCCGTTGAGGGGTCCTGGTCCAACTATAATGTCTAACTAGTTGGACTACGGGACTTCGGTAGGGGCAGTTGTCCAACTAATGATTGGACAACTGCCCCTACCGAAGACCCGTGGTCCAATTGATTTATTTTAATTATTTTTATTAATATTCATCATCAGCCTTTTAATGTTCACTGCTGGAACATAGACCTCCTCTCTGTGAAAGAGAAAGGGCCGTAGCCCGTAATCTACCACGCGGGCCCAGTGCGGGTTGGCGGATGTTACAATGTCTTCGAATTTTTGGTTCTAGGACATGCCGGTTTCCTCACGATATCTACTTCTTTTTTCTTTTTTTTTATATTACAGTATTGACTTGTTCTTGATAGTGATTTTGATAATGATTTTTCTTAAATGTATAATTATAATTCAATAACATTAAGATTTTCATTAACATTATATTTGTATGTTTTATTTAGCTGTTAATGTCCCACTGCTGGGCAAAGGCCTCCCCCATATCTTTCCAAGTGCTCTTTTCGAGCGACACTTCAATTTTAGTTATTTATATAATAATATTAATTAATATTTATTTTATTATTTATCGGTCCAGGCGTCCTTGAGTAATCGGGTAAAATACATTTTTTTAAGTTTCCGACGAATTGAGAACCTCCTCCTTTTTTGAAGTCTGTTAATAAAGTATAATCTCATTTTATTTAAACAATTTTGTTGTTGAAAGTACCCACATTCGGATGTTTTTATGCATTTGGGATTCAACGGAAATAGTTTTTGGGATTCATCGACAATAAAACGTATTTTTCTTGCATTTTTAAAATTTGGGATCCAACGGAAATACATAATAATGTTTTGTGGGATCCAACGCCAAAAATATTAAAATGGGATTCAAAAGTGGGATCCATCGAAAATAAATCCGTTTTCCAGTTCGCAGGTTCGGTTCCGCTTGACAAAGAAGTTTTTATTCTTGCTGACTGTATGATAATGTATAATTATGCTTGAATTAAAATTAAATGGGGGAGATCTGGAGGAGGTGTCCTGGGGCCTCGGCACCGTCGGCCTCAAAATCGGGCTATCTCGTTCCGTTTCCGAGATATTTGTGTTTTTGTAATTTGGAGGTTGAATTTCGCGTGCCAAAAGAAGTTTTTACAACTGATGGATGAACATATTTTAATTGAGATTTAGCATAAATAAAAAATAAATAAATAATTATAATTGCATAAGTTGATAAAAAATGCTATGCAATAGCTTAACCGCGGCAGTCCCCGAGTGCCACACGTCTTTTTTTTAAATATCTTTTTATAAAATAATTAAAAAGCCCAGACTTTAAGTATTCCAAACCAGGTTTTTTTTTTAAGAAAAGGTTTTATGATGCGGGATAAGACAGGCAAGGGTGTCGATTTGAGGCGCCTTGCCTTCGAGGGGTGTCACAGCAACAGATACAAACAAGTTAATTCGATTCAATATCTATAAGCACAGTAGTTTATGTATTACGATACTCTGAGTTATTTGTTGATTTGGCTAATGCTAATTTTTCAATAGACTGGCGCTACTGCAACCAGAATAAATTTAACATACCAATGTTAATTACACCCTACGATAATTTACCGACTTGGTATTACGACTTGCGGCACTCGCAAATCATAAATAAAACTAACAAAGCCACGTTGAGAATGAATTATAAGCTGTTTAGCTGCTTACCAACGACAAATGGCGTTTGAAACAAGTCCCTGAGGTGGCGGCAAGAGCCAAATGATCGGAGTATAGAAGAGCTCACGGCGGCAACAAGTTTTGATAAGAGTGTGCGTGGCAAGATGCGAGGCAGTAATGAATGTGATACAAGCGCGACCTTCCTCATTTATCACTCGCTCTATGAATAAAATATCTCGACGTTCCTTTCGGATAGTGTCTGGTCGTGCCGGGACGCTTACGGCTCACAGCCGGGCGATCACAATCTTCAGCCCAGTACCTAATAATGCTGGGCTCTCAGGAGAAATTCACACTGTTCGCTCTTGTTACGTCTTTTTGTTTGGTGCAAAACAGCCACTTGGGACTATTTCTTTGTACTGGCTATTTTCTTACTTCGTCGATCTATTACTGAGGAGTAATTGATGTAGTTCGGTGAGTTAATACTTTTTGATTGCTTATTTTCTTTTTGTGTCTTTTCTTTTAAATAGTTGGCTTTATATGTCTAGTCGCTTGTTGTTGAAGAATCTGCGGTGTAAGCTTCATTAGTTGTTTCTGTCTATGTACATACAGTCTTTCTCAAAATCATTATGAGCTAACTGTTCTAATGTCGAGGATACAGGATCAATCCAGGGTCATTGACTTGGTGAATGCTTAATAATCGTATCTATGTTGATACATCCACGACAAACCTGTGGACTCTATGACCATGGTAATAAATGGCGGGTAATGACATGTTAGCATTGAAAGTTGGGACTAATCTCAAGGTAATGCAGTATGAGCCCTGATGCCTGAAATTAAGTTTAACTAAAAACGGTAAAAGATTAATTGTCAAAAAATGTTCCAACGATGTTTACTCACATTAGTTGTTGCACAACAGTCTGGTGTAAAGACATAAAGGTCTTTCGACTCACGAGGATGTCAAACGCGACCGTGGCGTAGCCTGCGGAGGCGTCAGGGGCGTGGATGAATAAGCAATGAAACGACGAATGGCTCTATTAGACCGCCATTGTTGCCTTGCGATCGCTCGACTTGCGCAAGCGACATGTATTGTTCGCGACTGGAGGCTTTCACTACCAGCGATGACGTCACAACGCTTGCGACCTAAATGCTTGCAGTGTTAGATATAGTGCAATTTCCATTTGTTGAGCCTTATATAGCTTGGAATGCACCCAATACGGTGTGTCGTTGTCGCGACCACAATGCCTTGAATGTTACTTGTTTCATGGAGAAAAGGATTGATCGTAGTAAAGTTTATGGCTGAACATTTTAGATTTTATTCCAGTATAGACTTTAATCTATGGCGAAACATTGCCTCTCAGTCAATTGCTATCAACTGTTGCAAGAGGGCTTGTCTAAAAAGGAAACTTGGCTTTAGATAGTAAGTTATTGTGGTAAGGTACTTGGAGGAAAGTCGTTGAAGAAGTAGTTTATCAAGATGGTGCCGTTTGACACGGTTTTCTGTGTTGCACGTCACCGTGGAGGATTTATGTGGTACGTTGTGTTACCGCCGGTCGGCACTTTGTGCTTCTAATTGACAAGTGTCCGGAAGCGAACGCGTCACACCTGTCTAACGAGCACGTTGTGCACTTGATTGCACCCACTCGGCCCGACTAACAAGCTGCTCATCTTTGCCTATATCAAATTCCTGCATCTGACAGTTTTATTCTCAATTTAAACGATCGGTAGATTGATTTTATGAAACATGTTACTAATTCTTGTTATTCAAAACTTTACGCTCTCTATTGAAGCTTTTAGTTAGGTATCCTCTTAGACACCTCTCATTTAAGGCGCAGATTCCCTTGAGTAGCTAGTCGTAATTTTTTGGAAAAAATATATGTTACATTAGACCATTTTCTTAATAATTTGATCTAAGCACATTTTGAGTTTTATTCGTATAACACAGTGTAATTAATTAGTAAAGTTATGTCTTAAACGGACAAAAACACGACAATCGCACCAAAACCGCTGGGCGTATTTTAATGAAATCAACACCATCTCAAAGACAATTTAACTATCTACATTTTGATCTGAAGCTTTTTTTTTTTAAAGTCGTAGAATAATTAGGACAGTACAAAAAACAACTAAATTTTGGGTCGCGCGGGTGCGAAACGGGTGCGCGTTTTGTTCCCTCAAGGTCGTTGGCGTTAGTCGTCGTCTTAATGCAACGAACGGTACGAATATTTAGCGTAATAAGTGCACCGAGATAACTTGTTTTTCATAATTGTGCTAATCTGGCTGAATGCAGTGGAGCAGGACCCTCTGGGCGACTACGGCCAGTAATATAATTTGCATCATGTACGGTAGTAGTTTTATTGGCAACAATTGGCCATTATCTGAGAACATTTGCACGCCCGCCCGTTATACTGTTTAATATATTGTTTCTCGTCGTTTATTTCTTTTAGTCTAAATTGGGTAGTTGACAAAATATAGGTATATATTTAGTCCGTCAGTTAGATAACCTAAAAATACATACATACATACATAAACTCACGCCTTTTTCCCATGGGGGTAGGCAGAAACTACAGAACGCCACCTGCTACAATCCTTACATACTTCTTTTGCTTCACTCACATTCATACATCTAGTCATACACACACGCCGGTTATGAGTACGGCGCACCTGGCCTTTCTGAAGAACATCACCTATAAGGTCTATGTATGTCTTTCTAGGGCGTCCCCTCCCGGCGTTTACACTCACGTCTGCCATGTAAATACCTTTCGTTAGTCGCCTTTCATTCATTCTCTCAACATGACCAAACCATCTTATCTTCTTTTACCTAAAAATATTGGACAAGTATATTTCTTTTGCCACGTAAAGAAAAAATAACGACGATACAGTGCGTTGAAATATCGTGTGACGTCACGATGTGCGTTTATACCGACAAAGTGACGTCACAAGCTCCCACTCCTGAACTTTGATGCGCCTTTTCTTTGTCAATTTTGATTTATTTGATAAAGCAAAAAATACGGGTCCAATATTATTTGATAATCTCACTGGCGGACCTAAAAATATTGGACACGTATCTTTTCTTTTGCCACTTAAGCATAAAATAACGACGATACAGTGCGTTGAATTATCGTGTGACGTCACGGTGTGCTACACTTTATACTGATAGTGACGTCACAAGCCCCCACTCCTGAACTTTGATGCGCAAGATAAATCTTTGTAAATTTGTATTTATTTGATAATCTCACTGACGGACTAAATAGAATTATCATTTTTCTACCCAGGAATCATCCCTATTTTGCTATGATCATGGCTGTGTCCAAAACGTCTGTATCATGAGTAGATAGTACCCTTATTTACTACTGATTGTCATCCCTAATTGTCAAAGCTCTCTATTAAGGCTTTACGAAATTTATTTTGAGAGTGACAAAGGTTCAATTTAATTTTAACTTACTACGTACTCATTCAAATTTTGATTATTCCACGTTAGTTTAAATCGGGTCTCCGCTCAACTTTCCTTTCATTGTAAAAGTTGTAATCCTCTTTGTGGACCCTAATTGAATTCACTGTTATGCTAATACTCTGATTTCCCATCTTATTTCGTTAATAGAGGTCTGTGGTAAACCAATTAAAGGGTACGTCTGTGGATTACTCAACTTTTGGCGAGTAGTTTGTGGTTTCTGCATGCACGAGAAATTAAACGTATGTTTCGTTCTTTAAAGTAAATAGACGGATTAGTTGCCCTTTATTTAGAATTTTGTTGCTATCTTCAGATTTTGGAATGCGCGTCTACTAAAACTAATTTGGTTCTACTAAAACCATCCAACAATTCAAGCTTGGTATCAACCGCGGGGTCCCAGCGCTAAATAAAATTTTGTTCATATAAATATCACTAGATGGCGCGATATACAACGATTTGTTATTGAATTGTGTGTAAAATTGTTGTATTTTTTTTTCAACCTGCATTGTCCTACTTCTGGGTAAAGGTCTCCCCCATAGCTTTCCACTCTTCCCGATCTTTGCCTTCTCCTGCCAATCTCACAGAACGCCTCTATAAGTCACCACGCCAGCGTTGCCTGGCAAAAATTTTATGTTCTTGTTTAATCAACCCTCCTAAGCACACAATTATGGAATATCGGGCTCTTAATTCACATTTCAAAGATAATTTGAACGGATAATTTAAAATTGATTCCAATAGATGGCGCGCTTTAAAATTTCCGAGTCATGCCATTCAATTTTTAAAACTTGTATTGTAACACATTTTGGTACAATGAAGCTGTAAAAACGTGCAAAAAATACAAAAAAAAACAAATCGTCACTTGCAAGTAAAAGGGTTTTCTCGGTTCGTGCTGCTAACATCGCTGTGGAAAGGATCCGAACGCGATCGATGTACTTATAAAAATAATCAGATTACTCAGACGAAACACGCTACTTACGTCAGCTCCGTTTCTTTGTATGGGATAAGGCATCTGTATGCTAGTATTATATTATCTGTGGTATCAACTAAAACAACTCTACAATACGTTGCTCGGTTCAAAACGGTATCATCAAACCAGATACTAAATTGGAAGAACTGACTATGATTTATTGTATGCAATATTACCTACGTATGTGTTTTCGCATAGTGTGTGTCTGATACGTGCAGATGTTTATGTGCGGCGGTGCATATGCCGCTTTATTGCGCGTTTCGGAAGGCTTAGCATTCCGCCCGTGGACTCGGTCGTCTCTAATGCTGGCGTATTGCGGTTTTATTAACGTTGTTTCCTTTCGTATTACATTCCCCAGCATCTTGTTCACATGTGAATGTATTATCTATTTTCCTGGGTACAAGGATTTTCTTTAAATCTTCCTGTCTTGTCGCGGTGGTGCAATTTAGTTTATTTAAAAGTTCTTTTTAAATCGTTTGAAATTCTAAAGTATTTGTGCTTTTACAACGACAAAGAATTTGTAATAAATTCGTGAAACTATGTTCGATTTCTTGCATTTATTTATAGTATTGTACGCTGTAGCCAACATATAAAGTTATGCAGGTATTAGGAGTGTGTTCATAGGAGCGTCGTGCAGGGTTGTGTCACTCCGTTCGGTCGAGTGCCTCGGCAGTCAGCGCAGCGTGAATTGCGGACGCCCGTTCCAGTGCCACTAGCGTGCGCCGGCTGGCTACGCAAAAAACGAATAGTTTTGTTTACTTTAATCCGCTTAAACCTTTCCAAAAGTTACAAACGTTCAATGGGTTAACCAGAAAAATAAACTTTTCACTGTGCTGGAACATATTTCAATCCTGTTGAGATATTGCGTTCTATTTAGTTTGGATCAGGCTGGTGTCGTTGGCAGTTGACTGGTCCTGAAAACGGCCCAGATGTCGGCTGGAAGTGCAAAATGAAGCACGTTAGCGCTTCGGCTGACGTCAGTTACCTTTTTTGTCGCGCCGCCTGTGGAAGGCCATTTATCAACTTTTTATAGAAACGCTTGTTTTAATTTATGCTTACACTAACTTCCGAGCTCGTAGCTATCTGCGACCTCATTTGCAACCACAGCTTTGTTGCTGTTTACTCGGGCTACTAGAGCTGCTCTCCATTTTAAAATAAACGACACCATAGCGCCTCTCTAAATGAATGTTTACGATTATGCTTTATTTTAAAGAGGGCTCGGAAAGTGTACAAGAACATTTCCCGAGGCAGTTTGTGCTAAGATGTTTAAAATAAACTTAGTAAATAAAGTTTTTGTAGCAATTGCAGTGATATATTGAGACACACATTTTAGTGAATTTTATGTAGCACATATCTACATGTGTATTAAAGACTGTTTCTTCAAATAATATATTATATTTGGATTTAAATGGTCAACTTAGGTAGATGTCCATCCGGCGGCATCTTGCTTCAAATAAGCTTCGCCTGATGCAATTACATCTGATGCTTGTCTGAACTCACATCTGATAAGGCAACTAAAACGCCTTGTGAAGTTACTTTAATTAAATACTGACTTTTTTGCTTTAGAGGTACTTGTAATGTTCAGATAACATCACACATAAAACACAAAAAGAAAAAACCGGCAAAGTGCGAGACGGACTCGCGCACGAAGGGTTCCGTACCATTATCGCAAAAAACGGCAAAAAAATCACGTTTGTTGCATGGGAGCCCCACTTAATTATTTATTTTATTCTGTTTTTAGTATTTGTTGTTATAGCGGCAACAGGAATACATCATCTGTGAAAATTTCAACTGTCTAACTATCACGGTTCATGAGATACAGCCTGGTGACAGATAGACGGACATCGAAGTCTCAGTAATAGGGTCCCGTTTTTACCCTTTGGGTACGAAACCCTAAAAAGAATAAATAAAAAAAATTCAAAAGGTAATTATGAGTCATTTAAATAAAGTGAAAGAATTTATTTAAATTCGTATCAAGGCAGTCTTATTTAGTTTGCTTCTGACTAAAAAGATAATGAGGTAGGTGAAGGTGTCAGGTAGACAGGAGGAGTTCGAGGCTAAATAAGCAGGTGCACTGGTCGATCTTTAAAGTTAAGCAACGCTTGACGAGTTCGGTCCGTGGATGGGTGACCATTTCAACATACCGAGCTTCCATGCCTCGGAAAGCACCTTAAGCCGTTGGTCCCGGCTGTCATTTGAAGATCTTTGACAGTCGTTACGGGTAGTCAGAAGCTTGAGATCTGACACCAGTCTTGGCAAGGGGTACCGTGTTACCCAGTTACTGGGTTGTGGGGGTCAGATAGGCAGTCGCTCCATAAAACGCTGGTACTCAGCTGAATCCGGTAGGACTGGAAGCCGACCCCAATATAGTTCCGAAAAAGCTAGGCAGATAGATAAAAGGTGTCAGGTAGACAGCACAACATCAGGTGTTAGCTTAAAGGTAGCAGCTAGTTTCCAGCAAAGGTCTAACTTGCTGAAGGCGTCCCGCAAAACGTCCGCCGCAGGACAAATTTCGCTTATATTAACTTTTGCTTCGAGTAAATTTCTCTCGAACTGTGCGACCACTGCACTTCCAAGTGGTAAAGTTTTAATCTCGTCGCCGGGTTGTGGCTATACTTTCTGTGTCTCTCATTGAGACACTGTCCTCTCTTCAACCTTATTTGTTCACTTTAATGAAGGTTCCATTTAGTTTATCCTGATTGGAATTTATATGTTTGTTTGTTGTTTACCAAAGCCAACGGTCGCATCTTCTAAAGACGGATTTCAATAATCGTTTACTACCAGGCTAGATCGTGGTTAAGAGCAGGCTCATTCAGAAGTAAAAAAAACTAAATCCCGAATCATAGCAATAAGAAATCTTTCCCAACCGATAGTACCTAGAAGGAAAAATCGAAACTAAGAATTGGCTTGGTGTGGAAGCTATTGAAGTTAAGGCGCAGATTCCCTTGAGTAGCTGATTTTAAAATGAGAATCACGTCTAAACGGCTAATCGTAATTTTTTTGAAAAAATATATGTTACATTAGACCATTTTCTTAATAATTTGATCTAAGCACATTTTGAGTTTTATTCGTATAACACAGTGTAATTAATTAGTAAAGTTATGTCTAAAACGGACAAAAACACGACAATCGCACCAAAACCGCTGGGCGTATTTTAATGAAATCAACACCATCTCAAAGACAATTTAATTATCTACATTTTAATCTGAAGCTTTTTTTTTTAAAGTCGTAGAATAATTAGGAAAGTACAAAAAACTACTAAATTTAGGGTCGCGCGTGTGCGAAACGGGTGCGCGTTTTGTTCCCTCAAGGTCGTTGGCGTTAGTCGTCGTCTTAATATTACAGATGAATGCAGGCTCGGGGTCCTAGCGCTAACAAAAAAAAATGGTTCAAATAAATGTCACTAGATGGCGCGATATTCATCGATTTGTTAATGAATTGTGTGTAAAATTAACATTTTCTAGAAATGATCATAAAAATGTTATGTTCTTGTTTAATCAACTCTCCTAAGCACGAAATTATGGATTATTGGGCTCTTAATTCACATTTCAAAGTTTATTTGATCCAATAGAATAAAATTGATTCCAATAGATGGCGCGGTTTTAAATTTCTGAGGCATGGCACAATTTTTTTTAATTTATATTGTAACACATTTTGGACAATGAACCTGATAAAACGTGCAAAAAAATAATATATTATTATAACAAATCGTCACTGTATTTCAAGAAAAAGATAGTCACGGACCGAGAAAACCCTTTTACTTGCAAGTTGCTGCTAACACTCTATAGCCGTGGTACGGAACCGAACGCGATCAAAGTACTTATAAAAATAATCATCTTAATGAGACGAAAAACGCTAGTTACGCCGACACAGTTTCTTTGTATGGGATGAGGCATCTGTATGCTAGTATTATATTATCTGTGACGTGGATGAAGTGTTAGTTTAAACTTTATTCCTGTTCCTAGTGCGCGGTCTGAAGAATAATGTCGAGAACATATGGATATGGATCTATCAAAATCTCACCGGATTCCAATGCATGCACCTAAATTCGGCGTGGTCTCCTAAAAGCGAGCACTTAACCACAGCGTAATTCCGGTAAAAGGTTCTGCGGCCGCTCCGTCCATTCTCTTCTTAATGTTTATTTAAGCGAAAAAGTTCGACGCTCATTAACCGGATTGGCGGTTAATGAAACGCGTGCAACTTAGAATATTATGCGTCCAACACCGCTACCACAAGATAATATCACAAATTATTTTCACATCTCATTGAATCCAACTCTCTTATGAACCTGTTTTTCGAGTTGAGGTGTTAAAGTCTTGATGTGGTAAGGCGATAAACTCAAAGTTTTAGTAGCTGAGGTTCGAAGCTGTTGAGACAATTACTGGGGCTTAGTGTCAATGTGCCAATGATGGCGTCTTTGCAAAAAATAATCCTTTCAATGTTGATCTCAAACAGTCATTAAACTGCAGTTTATGTTTTGCAGTTATGAACTCGGGTAAAATCTTTTCATTACAAAGTCATGGATTTTGTTTCAGCAAAGTATCTTCCTATTTCTAAATTTCAGAAATTGGGCAGACGTAATAAATTCATATATTTTCTGCCCTAAATATTCTCAACTGTCACCATATGAGCCGTAAATAAACTCATAAATCTAACGAGAGCACTCATTAAGGGCCTTTTTCATTCCGCACCATCGCTCGGTGCGGTTTTCCTGCGCCATTGAATTGTGCTGCAGCCGCTAACTTCCGCGGCGAGCTGCACCACCCTCAGGGCTGTGCCGTTTTTGCATTTTAACACCTCGGATAATGAGGTCTAGAGGCACGTACTGGATGCCGAGTGCCGTAAATATGTACAGAAACCGAGTTTAATCTTAACTCTTATCCTATTTCCTACAATATAAAAAAAATGGGAAAGTTTGGATGGATGTTTGTTACTCAATCACGCCAGAACGGCTGAAAGGATCTGGATGAAATTGGGCACAGATTTAGTTTATAGTCTGGGACAGCACATTGGCTAATTTTCATCCCGGTGTAATCTTCCCTTGCAATCACGCCAGAACGGCTGAAAGGATCTGGATGAAATTGGGCACAGATATAGATTATAGTCTGGGACAGCACATTGGCTAATTTTCATCCCGGTGTAATCTTCCCTTGCAATCACGCCAGAACGGCTGAAAGGATCTGGATGAAATTGGGCACAGATATAGATTATAGTCTGGGACAGCACATTGGCTAATTTTCATCACGGTATAATGTTCCCTAGGGACAAGAAAACACTTTTCACGCATGCGAAGCCGCTGGCAGAAGTTAGTCTATCATGAATTAATAACAGCCATCTGAATGGAAATTAGATTTGCTAACTGGATATATTTGTGCTAATAAACATTACTGTATTTGCATAGGTCTGCTGTAAAATAGATCATCTGTATGTTTGCAAGCACTGCGATGAAAACTGTGGCACCGTTATTCCGATTTTCGTGTTGTTTGTTTTAATGTAATGCTTTACTATTAAATTCGATTGCTCCATTGTTGTATTAGGCATATAAATGTATTTGGTTTAGGCTTTTCCATTTCCAGCTGTGGAGAATGTCTAAATAGTAGAGATAAATGACTCGGGTAGTCCCTTGTAGCATTACATAATACACAGGAGAACTATTTTGTGTTCTCTAGCCAAAATTTAATATCTTTAAAAAATGTCCCTAGAGTCTTGCTCATTATTGCTCTTAATAAAATAACTATCAGTATTTGTTTCTCTATTGTGCTCTCGTTGTAACTGTTGGTGGCAGCATTTGCCCGCGTCTATCTAAAATATGTAGCAATAAAAGCGCTTTGGACAATGTCCGTACGTGTTAGAATCCATTTATTGTTCGGGGCCCACGTGTTGTGGCTGCCCGGTTATACACCGGCTCTCTGTGGTGTTGTGACATTTATAAACATTTTGGTTTGTTGTCTCTATGGCACAATTAAGTGCCTTTAAATATTACGTTGTACTTCTGTCGTAGTTTCCGTAGAGATTCACGTACTCCTGATACAAACAAGTCCTCTAAGTTCCATCTAGGTAGTTTGTCACAAATTAAGTAAATCACTTTGAAGAGAACTCTTTGTTCAGCTGATAAAGGTTTTGTCGTCTCACTTAAGACGTTAAAGGAGAAATAGAGCCGTAGGGGTGGAAGCAACGTGTAACCTATTTGTACTTGTTTATCAAGGAGATAAGTGTCTGGAGTGTGCGCCGAGGTCCGTTGGCCGTCTTACCCCATTAGTTCAGAGAAAAGATAGCGGACCGGTCGGATTCCTCCTTTAATTGCTAAACTATCCGTGCTGGGAATTGATTTACTAATGTTTTTACACCCAGACAATTAAAAAGTTGCGTAATACCTTACGAAAATACAGCCAAATACCTAGGTATGACGCTTGACGCAAAACTTCGCTGGAAGGCTCATGTCAAAAAGAAACGCCTGGAGTTAGACCTACGCTACAGGAATATGTACTGGCTACTTGGCAGACATTCATCATTGTCAGTATACAACAAAGTACTTCTGTACAAACAAGTACTTATGCCTATATGGGCATACGGTATACAGCTTTGGGGCTGTACAAAACGTACCAATATTGAAATAATTCAAAGATTTCAAAATAAGGTACTTCGGAGTATAGTAAACGCTCCCTGGTACATTAGAAACGAGGACATCCACCGGGACTTAGGAGTGGACCTTGTCGCTAAAGTCATAAAAACATACGCCGAAGCTCATGAACAAAGACTTCATAAACATGTGAATGTCGAGGCTATTCAGCTCCTTGACACCACGGACATAGTAAGGAGACTGAAAAGGACTAAGCCTTTTGAATTAGTTTAGTGATTGTTACGGAGTGCAGTGAGTGCTACCTTTTAAAAACACAAGAACTAAGTGTCTTTCCCTCATAATAGAGACAATAAGAAAAGTGCCAATGGACACATTCTTTAGTACCTATACATTTACTAGGAAATTAAGTTAAATTTAAATTACTTATTAGCCTCAAGGCTAGATTGTAATTGTTATGAGGTAACCATTCGGTTAAAACATAATGAAAAAAAAAAAAAAAAAAAAAACACCCAGACATAGTCGATCCTAAATAAAATATTTTTTGAGTTAGTCTCCTTTTTTCAGCATATATAAAATATGAACACGACGCATTATCGTTGTTGTTTTCGCTTTCAAAGTCTTGGGGTAATATCTATGTCTTTATTAACTATCCTAGAGGTTAATGTATGTTTAAGGATTTGCATAGTCTGAAAATAGTGAAAAGTGGTGTACCAACACGCCGAATGCGGTGAGACTGATAATTTCAGTCTACTGGCTACCAACCTCCAAATTGAAACTGTGGCTTTTGGTCTTCCGTTTTAAATTATATTTTTCTTATTCACGGGATCCTAATGTGGAATTATAACAAATTTCGTTTGTACTTACCTTCACACTAAAACGAAGTCCTAGTTTTATGTCAGTGTTGCCAGAAAGGAAATTTATTTTCTTTTGAAAAGAAAATATGTCCCGCTTTTAAAGCTTTTCTTACCTTCCTAT
The DNA here is from genome assembly GCA_945859665.1 of Anorthoa munda. Taxonomy (NCBI): domain Eukaryota; kingdom Metazoa; phylum Arthropoda; class Insecta; order Lepidoptera; family Noctuidae; genus Anorthoa; species Anorthoa munda. The sequence continues at coordinate 13,572,318 of OX243911.1, read as the reverse complement.
TTCTATTATGAAAGGATAAGAAAACATTGTTCCTTACCTATTGTACCTTCATAATAAGACTGTTGATGGTAACATGAGTTTCGACTTAGGATACAAGTCGGAGTATACAAAGAATGGTATTATGAGGGTATCTAACCATGGAGCGCCGTAAGCGCATTATTGCAAAGCGCGGGTGGCGGCGGCGGCGGGTGGTTCGCGGTGAGATGCGACGCCTCTCGAATGTACAATGCGCCCTAAGCTCCGGGTGGACGTATTCACAGAATAAGTGCTTTGGTAGTCAAAATGAACATCGCTTTTTGAGCCTTATTTGGAAATGCGACACACTTTCCCTGTAGTGGCATTACCATACGAGAGGATAAGCCCTGACTGGCTGCATGTGACTGCGTGGCTTTTTAATAAAACATCCCTTTTAAGATTTTAAAGGATTTGCAGGGATTTTTGTCTACCCTATATTTAGGTACTAGCTTTCATACGCGGCTTCGCTCCCGTCAACTGGCTACCTATCTGCCCTACCCTACCTACCCTACATACATGAATGTTGCGTAACTTTAACCGCTTACGCAGCGCACGCAACATAAGCTCTCAAAAAGGAATAGTTTTGCCCGTTTTTGCAACATTTTTCATTTATGCTCCGCTCCTATTGGTCGTAGCGTGATGGTTTATAGCCTATAATCTTCCTCGGTAAATGGACTATCCAACACAAAAATATTTTTTTAATTCCAACCAGCAGTTCCTGAGATTAGCGCGTTCAAACAAACTCTTTAGCTTTAATATTTAGTATAGATTTGTTTTACGTAAATCTTAAAAAAAGGCTATGACACCTAAAAATGTGGCTTAAATTGTACATCTATCATTCAGTGCCAGCAATACCTGTTCAGTGACTGAGTACAAAGCTCACATCTGTAGCAACGTCGTCATTACAATGTATTCAACGAATTAATTGAACGAACGACGAGCGTATAATGAAACTATTTCGCATTCATTATCTTTCTTCGGATTAGTTAATGTGAATGTTCTGGTTGACAGTTAGGAACGCCCCGCTATGCAAATGTCATTGTCTCTAATGCGAGCCCGACCGCGCCCTGGCGTATGGGGCTGCCTACGCAGTGTACGAACTACGACAATCTCAGCCAATGAATATTAACAACCAGACTTAATATGATGCCTAGTTCCTACTGCGACAACCGATGTATATCATACTAGCACTGACTAGCACGTGGCTTTGACTCTTGTGGAAATCTATAATCTAGCAGTATACCGTTTATGATTAAGACATTAGCATGAGACAATGTGGTTGAGTAGTCTATCTGACTAAACGGTACCTACTGTTCTATTGCAAGGCTCGACTACCCGAGTGCCGAAGGACGGTAATGTGTTTTTCAGTCTACGTATGTATCTATGTATGTTTGTTCCTATGTGGCGTTCTAGATCTTTTCGTTTTAATCTTGTGAGTGTCACTGGCTACATTAAAATTAGAAAATAGAAAAATGGCGGGTTTTGGGGGCCATATTGTGGGGACCCAATATTTTTATTCTTCCAAACCCATAGTGTGGGGTATCAAAATAAAGAATTTTAAGAGGCGATGGCACAAAACATATAACACTTATATTTTTAAATGTACCTACCTAATACGAAAAAAAAATGTTAACTAAAAAATTAGAAATAAAAAAAGTTAATTCAAAAAATCCGGCTGCTTAAGAAGCGAACTACAAAGACGTAAACAAACGTAATAAAACCAACTTAAAAGCAAAACACTGCAAAGCGAATAATAACATTATTTTTCGATGTCGGTGTCGAAAAACCGCAAACAATAGGTACCAAAGACACAACACAAGTGTTTTGTTTTGGAAGTCGGTTTGTGTGGTATTGCAGCTTACCCTATGCAAAAGATATTGCAATCAACAATAATCATGTCATCATCATAGACTTCCTGCGTTTATCCCATGTTACTTGGGGTTGGCGCAACACGTTTTCTTCAGCCATGCCGTTCTGTCCCCTGTAACGCCATCACTGACTCCCTTTTCTTTCATATCACTCCTCACACAGTCCTTCCATCTTTTCTTTGGTCTTCCTCTCCCTCTCACATCCATCCACATTTATATTCATAACTCTTTTAGTAACATGTGTTTCATCCCTCCTCATCACATGACCATACCAGGACAAACGGTTTCCTTTCTATTTTTCTGTCACTGGCGCCACTTTAAAACTGCCTCTAATATACTAATTTCTCACTTTATCTATTCTCGTCACGCCGCACATCCATCTCAACATTCCCATCTCTGCTATATGCAATTTCTTCTCAGCCAACTTTTTCACAGCCCAACATTCTGATCCATACAGTATGACAATTGACAGGTCTAATCACAGACTTGTAGATTTTCCCCTTTAACTTGAGGAGCAGCCGTGAGTCGCAAGTTGTTCCAGTGACCTGTCGCCATTTCATCAATCCTGAGTTGATCTGGTGCGTTACATTTCGGTCTACCTCGCCATCCCCTTGGGCAAGCGACGCTAGGTACTGGAAGTCGGAGCAGATCGGTATGGGCGTTCCAGCGGTATTCCAGCATGAGCTATTTACCAAAAAATGGTTCCCATGGTAGAACCAACTATCCATTTCGTAATTTGTTATTAAACGACGTAACAGCTTAATGTGAGAATGTGACACAAGCATCAATCGTGACGTCTCAATCTCGCGATCTTTTAACACGGAAAAGCTCTGTACAATTGGTCGATAGGGCACGTTGCGCGCGCGCAGAACGTGTCAATCACCACTTGCATAATAGAGAAAGCCACGCGTGCGATCTAAATGTCACGTCTAGCTATAGTGGCTGTGTGACAATGCCTATATTTATCGTAATGGGTTTAGGTTATATCAATGTAAGAGGTTTGAATTTTTTCTATGCCAATGAGAAGGATATTTTTTCTACGTGGCATAATATAATACTCAGCAAAGAATAAAAGTGTGTGGAAAAACATGAAGAAAATCATGCTGTGCAGTCGGAGGATGCATATTCGGGAGCTGGCTGACCAAAACCAGTTTTTTACTTTTCACTTTTTAGTGGTACATAATGGACAAGTTCTATAGTAAGGTACCTATAATGCCCACAGTGATGCCAAAACTGATAACCCAAATGAAAACTCCTAAAAAAGCTGTACACAAACTAAAATTATATCGCCCACGTAAACAAAAAAGTTCATAATTGTTAAAAAGTTTTTTTCGATGTCGGTTAAAAGTAATAGTGTTTCTTCTTAGCGTGTCGATGAAAACGGACAGGGCTAATTGAGACACAATTAAACCAAACTTTATATGGCAATCAATTAATCAATCGGTCAATTGACAGAAACGAGTCCATCTAAGCTGTTAATTTCGACGAGAGTGATGAACGTCCGTGTCGATCCCTAAATAAAGAAAAAAAACCTGTTCTAAATTAAGCTGTAAATTGTCCTGCCCTTGTATAAAGGGGACGCTCATAAATCGACGCTGTAGTGGGGTCATAAGCGTCGTCCGATGTTGTCGCAGGCCCGACGGACTCCACTCTGGCATATATATGATTATTAGCGGCCCAACTTATAAATTTCCTTTTAAAACTACATCTGAGATCTTTATCTCTATGGATGCGAGCGATAAGGCCCCTTCTCAGCGAGAAGTGGCTCGGGTTACTATTGTCACCGCGCTCAATTTTATTGACACCTATTTGCCATTTGGGACTGATTTAAAATAGCTTTTAGCATAAAATAAGGCTAGGCCATTCGATTAGATCACCTTATTTAATCAATTGAATGTTAATCGAGTTTTCGCGTTCGTTATAATAACATGACAGTTAACAAGATCATAGATCGTAGATTGTTAGATTAATATCTCTGGTATGACAAATTCGAATATCAAATGACTTTCTGGTAATGATCCGGTTTGGTTTTGGGTACCAATTTTTTTATGTATACTGGATATATCCAACTATGTGGCCATTTTATAAATTTAATAGTCTTTATCTGAATAATATTAACATTATATTGTGCGATATAAAATGATTTTCATGTTTCTAAAGCGAGTTTTCAATTATTGCTATTTGTGGCAAACGCCCACAACCGCCGAATAGAAGCTATAACTGTAAATGTAATCTCATTACCACATTGCAAAATTGTATTTCCATTACAACATAACGAGAATTTATTTGTTCTCCATTTTCATAAAGTTGCGCTTGAGAACTCGATTCTGGGGCCTATTGGGCTTGTCGTGTCCTTGTTGGAGAAATGTAATTGTGAAGTATTTGAGTAGGTACTGATCAGGCCTTCGGAAAGGTAGCAAGAAAATTGCTTTGAGTCAGTCTGACGATATGTAACGAGATGGGAATTATTATGTACTTAATAAGTTGGTTGTGTATCCGGTGTGTGTTTTGCATAATGGCGGCGAGCACGCATGAGTATTTGTTGAGGATCTGCCGCGGGCGCCCGAGTCCCGACCGGCGTGCTTGCTCTGCCGCTTCTAGTGTTCAAGGATTAACAGCCCCAGGTCATAAATATCGTGCACGTCCTTTATTCAAACTTGGAACCGATGCTTGATAGTTCTTTTTTGTGGCGGCAGATTGTGTGTATTAATATACTTCTGCATGCAAGGGTGCAACTTTTTAAGACTGATCGATTGCACAAAGCTAAAACTTATTTGAATGAGAACACTCTGACTAGCACCCGTTATTGCAGACTCGTATCGGAATGCAGTTTCTGTGAATTTTCCGTGGTAATTTTTCATTCTTTTTTATTGAAGTATTTGAGTTCATCCTTATGTCGTCTCTATTAGCTTGAGTTGTGTCTCAAAGGAACACTGGAAAAGTAAAGAAACAACAGAAATTAAAGAACTATAAAGTGAGTAACAAACAAATAGATATCAACTAAGTTTCCTTTTATTATTGCTAGACACAAAATTTTCCAAGAAAAGTTTTTTATGTGCACATGCTCTCATTTATTCGTTTAGCGTTGATACGGTTCCCTGAAATCTGAAAGTTGTTTGTGGAACAATAAAATCCTAAGCAATGGATACGTTCGCATACAAAAGCTATGTTTTATGGTCATCTTATACTTCGGTAGTTTTGGGCTATCTCGTGTGTGCATCCACCGAATATTAATAACTGTAATATTTCTCCCACTGCACCGAACCGACGACACGGAACTTTGACGTTTGGATTAATAACTCATATGAATGTTTAAAAAGATTCCCGGTTGTAGCACGGTAATTTTAACGATTTTTGTATGAGTCACCTGTTAACTTAGTGGTCATGGCCTCGTTAGAATCAAAATGTAGGTACTGTGAGAACTCCTTGCCTTTATTAAGACTGGCAACAGATGAACAGTCTTGAAAGGTGATTGAAATAGGAACACTTGTCATATATAGAAGATGTTTTTCTTTTACTTTGATTGTGATACCGATAGTAGCTGCCTAAGGGCAGGCACATTGTACATTAACATAAATATATCAGATAAAAGTAATTAATTTGACTTTCATACGTAGCGCCCTGGCTACGGCCCCTACTCTTTGGTGGTAGAAGAGGAATGGTTGTAACTGAAACCGACTTTGCTGACGGGGCATAGCCTTTGCAAAGAATGTCGAGTTGACATCATTTGTCCAGTTAATGACGTGTGATGTAGTAGGATTTGAAATTCGATGCGATCCAGCCTTTCCTTCAAAAATTTTTATCATATCTGAATTTTGAAATTTAACACCATCCGGGTCGATGTGAGTTGACGCATCATTCGTGTTAGTGTTGGGAGGACGCCTTGTTCCTTTTTCAGAGGTTTTGGCCAAGGAGGTTCAAGCATGACAGCGTTGATTTGTTAGTGCGTATGCGCATGTCAGCTGAAATTAAAAGCTCATACCGGAGCATCAGATAACTCGTTTGTCATGACTTGAGCTTTCCGCTTTTAAGGGTCGTACCTCAATTGTAAATGTTATTCCTCTGTTAGCGAAATGTTCAGGTTAGGATAAGGTAGGATTGATGTTAGCTTTCAAGACATAGAATAGAAGCACCTCATATGATTCTGCGCGTCTATTCGTAGGGGCGTATCTCATGTGAGAACTCCTTGCCTATATTAAGACTGGCAACAAATGAATAGTCCTGAAAGGTAATTGAAATAGGAACACTTGTCATATATAGAAGATGTTTTTCATTAACTTTGATTGTGATACCAATAGAAGCCGCCTAAGGGCAGGCACATTGTACATTAACATAAAGATATCAGATAAAAGTAATTAATTTGTCTTTCATTACGTAGCGCCCTGGCTACGTCCCCTACAGTACTGTCAAAGAAATTGGTTTAATATAAAATTTTACTTAATTGTTAGCATGACTGTAGTAAATGTGTTTGAGATGAGTCAGTCAGGAATCAATTATGCCGATAGTACCTACGTTTTCTCATGTTAAAGGTCTATCCACACATATCAGGGCCGTGCCCGGGACGTGCACGGGACGTGGACAGACCGTGCCCCGTCAGGGGCTCAAAAAAATGTGCACTGACGTGTGTGAACGATGTCATATAAAATGTTCCCACCGATATTTTTTTGAGCCCCTGACGGGACCCGGCCCTGTCACGTCCCGGGCACGCCCCTGATATGTGTGGATAGACCTTTAACCTTTCTATTTATTCTTAGCTCTGTAGAAGCCCAGACAATGTTTGTCAAAGAAAGTTCATACAGAAGTTATGATAAGAAATGTTATAGTTGCTGGAACGTAACTTGGCAAGAGCCGCTAGATGCGCACAAGTAGTTTTTAGGGTTCCGTACCCAAAGGGTAAAAACGGGACCCTATTACTAAGACTCCACGATCCGTCTGTCAGTCTGTCTGTTCGTCTGTCACCAGGCTGTTTGAGTGTCCATCGCGCCAATTTGCCATAAAACAATGGAATTTGATGAACCGTGATAGCTAGATAGTTGAAATTTTCACAGATGATGTATTTCTGTTGCCGCTATAACAACAAATACTAAAAACAGAATAATATAAATATTTAACTGGGGCTCCCATACAATAAACGTGATTTTTTTGCCGTTTTTTGCGATAATGGTACGGGACCGTTCGTGCGCGTGGTTGACTCGCACTTGGCCGGTTTTTTTAGGTTTCTTTGGTTACCAAGAGGGACCGTTTAGCACCGTTCCGAGCGCGATTGGTTGGTCAGTTGACACAAGGATCGACTGACTAATCGTGCCACGTTCCGTTCGCTTTATATGGTGGTTGGACAGATCGCGCACATGTGCGTTTCGATGGCGCAGCCACGGCGAATTTTTTAATAAAAGGCCAAGATTTTGTAAAAAAAAAGTTGATTCCCAAAACCATAAATTTGTCAAAGTTATGGTTAAAAAGTTTCACTCTGCGTGAACTTATCCCCACTACGCCAAAACCTTGCCAAGTTACATGCCGGGGACCGTAGCATATTTAGCAATTAGATGTATGATTCCTTGGTAGCTTTGGCATAAGTTGCACTTGCTTGAAGTTTACTGATACTTTAGAAGTAATTTGCACCAGTAGGTACCGCAACTATTAAACATTTTTTCGCTAGATGTCGTATCGATATAGTGGATATTTAAAAAAATATTAATAGGTATTGATTGAAAAATATACGTAGAAATTTCAGTTCTGCCAGCGTCAGTATAAAATATGGCCGAATAAATTGATTTGTCGTTTCGCTAAAAAGTTCATTAACGGGCCATTCATCATCACAGTTTTATCGTTAACCAACAGCATATGGAATTTTCACTCTTTTTACCGACTTCAAAACAAAGTAGGTAATTAATTCGACATGTATGTATGTAATATTGTTAGAATTGCACAATATTTACATATGTTACTCTGAATGGGATTCTAAGCACGTATGCCAAATTTCATAAGTGTATGTATGTTTTTTGTCCACGCATATTTCCGAAACTAATAATCGGATCGTGATCATTCTTTTTTTTATTGGATTAAGTATCTCTCAACTTAGGGAACAGTACAAGTTTCATCAAAATCGGTTAAGCAGTTTTCAAGATATAGTTATAGAACATACAACCTAAATCCTTAGCAAGCAAGCAAGAAAGTGTAATTTTTATTTTTTATTTTTGATAGGCTCGCTCTTGACCACTATCTCACCTGATGGTAAGTGATGATGTGGTCGACGATGTAGCACGCTTACCTAGAATTAAGTTATTATGGGTATTGTGACAATCCTTTAGATACCTTACTTTGCTTGGCTTTGCTCACTTTTTAGTGAAAATAAAACGTAAAACAACTAAAAAGAGAGATTTTTTACAAAAAATAAACCGATTTCTAAAGTAAAACACTAAAATGTGCAAAAATAACTTTGGTTTCGGAAGTCGGTATTGAGAAACGATAAAAACATGAGATACGGTACCAAAGACACCGACTTTTTTCTTTTACTTTAGAAGTAGATTTTTTTTTTTAGATTTTCATTTTATTTGAGTAGAGTTGATTGTTTCACCGTTTATACGTATAAAAAACCAGCCTTTTAATTTCTCAACGTAGGGCAAATGCCTCTTCTCATAAAAAGAAGCACGATATTTAATCACCAGGCTTACTGAAGGCGGGTTAATTATTGTGCTGGTTTCCTCATGATGTTTTCCTTCACCGATGTCCAAGATAAACTTAGAAAGGAATAAAATATGACGTGCCTCATGGAAACTCAAAACCTGATTTACTTGTCATTTCCCATAACTCCTGGAATGTTAATTGAAGATATGTCATTGTAGGTGCAAGGGAGATGGAAGTATAGTAACTAGTAAGTCGTGTAGTAGTGGTCCCTTGTTTCCGCATTGGACGGCACCTGCAGTGGCTGCGCACGCGACTATGCGCCGTGTTCCCGCCGTAATGAATACGAGTTAATTAAGCAACATTAGCTGGAACATCGGCGCCTCCACACGATGAGAGATCCGGTCATCGATTGCTACGTGAACCAACATCGTTACTGAAACGTATTCCAAACAATTTTCATGTTTTGTCTCAGTTTTTCTATGATGTGTCAATGTGGTTTGTTAAAGAAATTTTGCGTGACGAACGAACTGGAACGATCGTATAAAAGTCTACTGATGAAGTCTACTTGCAGGCGATTATCCGCTCCGGACCCCGTTCTTGTTCTGTTAGATTTATTAGGATCCCCTTGTACCTCATCTGTTTATTGGTCACTTAAATAATAGAATTGTGTTGTGAGAACCATGTTCCTATTCATCAAATGAATTAATTTACCTGTTATTTTTTTATACTTTATACTTGTATGTACTATAGTATGTAGTGCTATTCTGGGTGCATCGTCCTCACATATATAAATTTATTAATGTAGGTACTTATGTAAATATTGTAAAACACTTATTTTTAGGGTTCCGTACCCAAAGGGTAAAAACGGGACCCTATTACTGAGACTTCGCTGTCCGTCTGTCTGTCTGTCTGTCTGTCTGTCTGTCTGTCACCAGGCTGTATCTCATGAACCGTGATAGTTAGACAGTTGCAATTTTCACAGATGATGTATTCCTGTTGCCGCTATAACAACAAATACTAAAAACAGTATAAAATTAATATGTAAGGGGGGCTCCCATACAACAAACGTGTTTTTTTTGCCGTTTTTTGCGATAATGGTACGGAACCCTTCGTGCGCGAGTCCGACTCGCACTTGGCCGGTTTTTTTTAAAGACTAAATGAGTTTAAGACGTATGGAGTTTCTTGTCGGTTCTTCTCCATAACAAGCTACTTTTCCTAATAGACTGTAGAATTAATTGTTATTACTTGTTTTTAATTGTTGACGTTCAAAAGTGCCGCTTAATGACCTAGTTTAAATAAATATATTTGACTTTGAATTGTAAACTGTAAACTTCTCTTAAACACAGAACACTTCTATTTAAATAAAGTTTCGAATAAAATGTAACAACGGATTGAAAACAATTGATAAGACATACTGAAATATGAACGGAACCAGCAGATATAAAGGCACTAGAGATACCCACAGTCGTGTAAGGGGTTCCGTAAGTACGAAGCTTTGAGGGGAAATTCGCAGGCCATTCACATACAATTGCGAGGAGAGGCTTCGATAAGCCGCTGCGAATGCTAATGTTTTCTAAATAAAATTTTATCGCATGGCGTGTGCACTATCTGCGCGCAGCGTCATGTATAGCTAGTTAGTAGAAATTATAAGCGTTTACAGAAACTAAATGACTTTTTGTGGCTGCCTTTTTGCAGTTGAATTTAGCAGTTGCCAATTCGCGACTTTGTCTGCGTTGCATTAGTACTTTGAAAAGCCATTTTTTTATATCGTGCTATAATATTATACGTTTGTGGACCGCCTTACTTGAGAAATTAATAGTACACCATATAAACATCTACCCCCCTGTCCATCCCCCAAAGGATTATCCCTCCCGAGATAAAAAAAAATTGTGCCAAATTTCATCCAGACCCGTCCAGCCATTTGAGCGTGAAGAAGTAACAAACACACACACACACATTCACTCACAAACTTTCGCCTTTATTAGTAGCCGCATAATATTAGTGTGATAGTATTGATTGTTTTGTTTCCTGGAGTTAAAGCATAGGACGAGAACCCAGAAAAGCCATTGATGAATTCTTTACCAGAAATCTAGGGTACGATAAACTAACACACACTACACACACACACTACATACACACACACTACACACACACACACTACACACACACACACACTACACACACACACACTACACACACACACACTACACACACACACTACACTGCACTACACTGGTTATGCTGAAAACTCTCTCTCTCTTTCCTGACTATTGTCCCAATTAATTTGGAGTCAGCCCTAGTACTTCTGCGCCACGCCGTACGGTTGCGGGTTGTCTCTTCTGTTGTGTTGCTTGTGATCATGTAATTCTTGAATGTACGTAGTCAGGTTATTGATGGTCCACGGCTTCTTTTGCCGTCCTTTATATTCATGACTCTTTTGGTCATATGGTCATCCACTCGCCTCATCATATGTCGTGGTGGCCCAGAGCCTCGCCTCTCGTGCGTTGAGGTCGTGGTTTCAAATCCGGGCAAGTACCAATGTGACTTTTTCAAATTCATACGTACTTTCTAAGCGTATCTTGGGCATCACAGGCAACGGTAAAGGATAACATCATGAGGAAACCTGGTATTATATAGTCTGAAATAGCCAAGTCAGAGGCCTGTGGGGTTCCCTGAGGCGGCTTAATTAACTCTGACACCAGAGGTAGCCACATCCTCACATGAAAAAATAAAAAACATATGTTCGTATTCGTACCAGTGCAAGCGGTTTTTAACCCCCGACGGCAAAAGAAGGGTGTTATATTGTAAGCTTGAAGTGTGTACTCTGTGTGTTTGTGTATTTGTGTATCTGTCTGTTGCATCATAGCTCCTAACCTAACCGATTTTGATTTAGTTTTTTTTTTTGGTGACATTATGCGGGAGTGTTTTAGCTATGTTTGATGAAAATCGGCTCAGCCGTTCAAAAGTTATGGGCGTTTTACTGTTTTTGTATTTTCGCAAGATATCGTGTCATAATTACGTGTTCGATAGATTATTGATAGAAGCGTCTTTAGCTTTACTACTAGATAATTATGTAGTTTAAAACATATAATATAAATAAAAAAATGCCGGCGTTTTGGATTTTTTTAATTTTTACTTATCACTAAGTTTATCGTTTATTTTAGTGACTTTAAAATTAATGCTGATTACATCAGCATCAGAACTTGAACTAGGATTTCAAGCAAGTAATATCCGGCTTGTTATCCTGTTTTTACCCCCCACGGAAAAAGAGGGGTGATATAAGTTTGACGTGTGTATTTATGTATCTGTCTGTGGCATCATAGCTCCTAAACTGATTTAGGTTTGTTTTGTTTGAAAGATGACTTTGTCGAGAGTGTTATTAGCTATTTCTGAAGAAAACAGGTTTAGCCGTTCAAAAGTTATGCGCATTTTTCATTGAATCGGGGTATTTACGCAAGATATTGTGTTATATTTACGAGTTTCGATGGATTCTCGATCAAAGCGTGTCTACTACCTACTAGAAAAATAATGTAGTTTAAAAAGCAGGGAGGGGGGAGGGACAGGGGGGGAGGGACGCGAATTTTTGTATACCGATGCACGAAGCCAAAGTGACTTGCTTTTAACTTACTAATACAATTTTTAGGGTTCCGTACCCAAAGGGTAAAAACAGAACCCTATTACTGAGACTTCGCGGTCCGTCTGTCTGTCTGTCTGTCTGTCTGTCACCAGGCTGTATCTCATGAACCGTGATAGTTAGACAGTTGAAATTTTCACAGATGATGTATTTCTGTTGTCGCTATAACAACAAATACTAAAAACAGAATAAAATAAATATTTAAGTGGGGTTCCCATACAACAAACGTGATTTTTTTGCCGTTTATTGCGATATTGGTACGGAACCCTTTGTGCGCGAGACCGACTCGCACTTGGCCGGTTTTTTTAAGATAGCTTAAAAAATAGTCTTGTGCAATCCGGGCATACAATACCTTGACACAAATGATGAATTGCTGCGCTGATCTTTATGTGTGGTGCACGGGAGACGTGTTGTAGGTGTTAAATATTTAAACATATGCGTTACCTCTCAGTTAGTGATATTGTAATGATGTATTGTTTCAGGTAAGTGGGCGGAGAGCTGCTTGGTGAGCGGGAGATGAGACAACTGATACACTTTCAAGATGCTATGAGGCAACACCTTTTCATCATCGTCACGTGGGAATGTGCCCATTTGCCCTTTAAAAATGTATTGTTCTTCTACTAATTTGCTAACTCCGCAAAGGTTAGTAAACGTATCGATGAATTTCCTTTTTATAGGCCGCTAACTTTGTCGAAGATTTTCGGAATCGCGTGTTTACACAGGCGCTAAATTTTCATCAGCAACAAGGGATCACTCGAGAGAATATCCTCCCTAGTTGAATTATGTAAGCTCGTGCTTTGATATGATAAGGCGAGGGAGCGATCGGAGCCAGTGCTCTCATTGTGTTGGCCATAATCTTGCGTATCGCGTAGGACTCGTGTCGGAATGCGAGTTTATTTTAATATTTAATAACTCCCGGGCGGGCGAAGATACCGTCTGCTCAGAGGCGATTCTCTGCTCGTTTTTCCTCTGTTATCGCATTGCTTTTGTGTCACGCTTTCGCTCTTATTCGTTTTACTTAATCACGCCGCTGATCAGCTCGAGTGGCTGGCTGGGTTCGCAAATCAGATCGATACTCCTTTACTTTGTCGAAACTTTTTTTATAAATCAGAGTAAAATAATAGCGCCACCATAAGTTTTAAATGAATTGTAGGAATTTACGCATTATATTAACGCGCATTACAAACAAGCCACCCATTGTTCGTCTACAAATAAATTGTAAACATAATTACAGGGCATCACGAGTGCGCGCCAAAGCCTAGGAGAGCGCCATCAGTTTCTTTGAGGCTTTGAGCTGTTAAATTTGACGCCTCCCTACATAAATTGTTGGAAAGAGCGCCGAGCGCACGTGACGCGCAAATAAAAATACTATTTCAAGTGGGAATTTATCGTCTAATTGTTTTGTATTTATGAGCTCGCCGGCACATTGTTGTGAGGCGATAGCTGCAACCGCTCGACGCCAGGCATTAAACATAGTAGGGTAAGGTCATAAAAAAATGTACTTTTTAACATTTTGAGGTGAGCCCATGTTTGATTGTGAATACCATGCGCTAACAAATAGTATGTTAATATTATTATATTATAGCATGTTGATAATCATGCTTAGAATAATGTAGAAATAACCAGAATATTCGAGAGGCTCAAACTAATAAAATAAAAAATATTTCGGAATCAACAAAATAAAGCTGCATACATAAATTATTTGTCTCCTATCAACCCAGAGGCCGAAAAAACTGCATAAAAAAAAAACTATTAGCATTATGGTTTTAAATTTGTAGTTTACATTTAAAGCAATAAAGATTCCGTCTGATAATGTATAAATTATTGTAATAATACAATATTATTGAAAAAAAAAACCTATTCTAATTTGTGTCTCCAAAAGATATCCAGTGTGTTATTCCGATTCGATATAGGGTATATTTTTTGTTTTCAACAGTACGCAACATTATTTAGCTAATTTTGATGTGGCAACATCTTAATATAACTGTCAAGTGTCAGTTTTGACATATTTTTTTCATAGTGGCCGCGACGGTGAAGAAATTGTAAACTCCAAAATTTTGTGCACATATTTCGGGCAGTGTATCTGTAAATTCTACGCGGTAAGTACTAAGATATCGTTTATTAGGTTCATAATTTGAAATGTATAGTCAATGTCCAGAGTATGTCCAGTTTTATGAAAGAAATCGCGCTTGAATTGTGACCGGTATTCATTATTGAGGTTCGAATTTTCGAGTGTGTTTGTTCCAGTTCGTTATGTGTGTTATGGTGTTTGTTATGTCACACACTGGAATTTTATAAAGGAGACTGTTCACATAACTTAACCGACTACGGGAAAATAAAAAAAGTATATTTTTATCTCATAATATTTTTAAATGGATTTTACTTGACCTATTTCCAAGTGAACATTGACCTTTACATTATTCCAGTGCGTTATTGTGTTATTGTGTGTTATATCTTCCAGTGCGTTATATTACATTTTTTGGCGACCTTACCCAGTAACGAACGCGGGTACTTTAGAAGGCTTCGCTTAAAGTTGCGTCGTGACTCGCAATATTAACTCCATGCAAATATATTTAGGCTCAGGTTACGTTTTACTTTTCAGCTTGTCACCGTAGCGTAGAGCGTCGCTAGGGCGTAACCTAAGGTGCACATTAATTTATCAAGCAAGCTTTTATCGTAATGATGGTCGCGGTTGAAAGTAGGTCAGGCAACGCAAGTCATCCGAAACCGACGAGTACTTTTTTAATCCTGCACGGTTGCACGCATCCCTCTGTTTCCTCGACCTGATTATTTATTCCGAGTTATATTTTCTCTTATTTACCTAGAAAGGGGACTGATAGACGTAACAGACAAAAGGCGTGTCCACGATACCAACTCCGACGATTTCGGCGGTTTTTGAAACTGCGCCAACGATTTATTTGTTGTCCGCTGTACTCTTCTGGCTCCGTCGATACGGAAGGAAACACTTCACTTTGATATTTTTTTACAACGGACCTCCGGAATTGATTAAACGTGAAGAATTTAATGTGGCGCAACGTCGATCGCCGATCCCCGAAGTCGATTGCGAAACGGGCGTGGGAAAAGAGGCTTTATTGAGTATTTATGGAAGTAAAACATTTCGGGAATCTCGTTTATTGGCTCCTGTTCAATCGCCTGTCAATTTCGTCTTTGCTAAATTTACAATATGTAATCAAAATGGATGACGACATTGTAATGTCGAGCGTCTTTGTGTGCTGTGTTTACGTTGCTTCAAGACGAAGTTAACTTGTGTATTATTTTATTTTATTTGACCACTACCTCACCTGATGGTAAGCGATGATGTAGTCGACGGTGAAGCACGCTTGCCTAGAAATAACCTATTCACTCTTGACTTAAAGACCCCTAGATTGTAGCAATCGGGAAACACAGACTACGGCAGGGAATTCCACTATTTAGCTGTACGCATAATAAAAGTATTCTATATTCCACAACACTTCATAAATTCAAGCGCCAAGTCCATCAAAAGTAATTACCACATTTTTTTGTCTTGTCATCTTTGTACCTATTGTGTTTCTAAAACTACCCACTAGTTGTTGTAAGTGTTATTTCTGCACTATTATTGTAATTTTATGGATGTTGTAATTTTTTTTGCATGCTGTGTCTATCGCATCATATTGTATACTATGCTTGTATCATATTGCTTGTATTATTAGAATAAACAGTGTAACAATTGTAGATAGGCCAATAAATAATAATAAAAAAAAAAACTCAAAATGTTTAGTGCGTATTGGTAGGATGTCCACCATGTACCGATGGTGCATCGCCGTACGTCTGGCAGTCCGATGATGAAACGGGCTGGGCGGATGCACTTACTACAACTTAATCACTTTTGTAGATACATTGCTTCCTACATATTAGCCTCAAATGATTCTATTACGAGTGCTGATAGACATGGTGGTCGCGTGAGGTAAAAATAGCACGGTTGGTGGGCACAGGGCTCTCGTACATGAAGATAACGAGTGGATGAGTGACAAACAAATTGTCTGTCTGTCAAACGGTTGCTGCGGGCATTGTCTGGATGCATGCGAGTTCTATTATAATAATGATTTCAGAACTACATAGTAATAACTCAATAGGCAACGAATTGTTTTGTTGAACTTTTCCTAGTTTAAGGGAGGTATTCCTAATGCTCATGCTCAACGCATTTAAACTGGAAATGGACAGTTGTGATTGGTTGGCTTATATTTTTACTAACGTGCTCAAGTACAAGATCTGGAAGATGGAATTGAATAGAGTTAACATGTACTTAATTGGAACGTACTCGTACTTGTTAATTTGGACTTTAATTTTCATTCAAATTCAGAAATGTCTGGGGCGTCTGGGCTCATGCTCTATTGAGTACACATTTGTGAAGCTGAAGAATCATATGCCAAACTGGAGAGTTGTGATTGGTTGGCAGGTGATTGGTAGGTGTGGCCAATATGAGCATTTGGAATACGGGCCCAAGAGTGGAAAATACTGCGGCAAGGAACAAAAAATCCTTCAAATAATAATGCAGCTGTAGGTTTTAGATTGCTAAATAACATAATGCATGGAGAGCCAAATTGGTATTTACGATAATTTAGGTAGCTGGTGAAGTTCATGAATTGTGCTTCTCATGAGCCTCCTGCCTGCCTGGCTTTCAAAATTACGGAAAGGTCAGTTACGTAACCAATTACGCAATTTCTTCATCAGGTGAGATAGTGGTCAAGCGCAAGCCTAACAACAATTAAAAAAAAAATCATAGCCAAGTTGTTAAACGTTGAATGATTATAGTTCAATTAACTATCGGCCTAGACATCCAATTAGCTGGCTAATTTAACCAGATGGCTGCGACATATTTAGTATTGCCACATTTTAAAATGTATAAAATGCATTGTTATTGGTGACTATTTAGATTGTTTGATGATGACAATAATTACGTAAGTCCTGAATTGACATTTTCAGTTACAGATTTGAGAATACTGTAAAATTTGTCCGTAATTACGTAATGGAATCCCTACTCCTGCACTTATCCCAATTTACTTGGCAACAGCATATAGGTACTCTTCTGCGATACATCTTCTGTTCTTCAGCAAAGTTTAACCGCTTATGTGTCGCTGTGCAAATGTGTTACGTATAAACGCTCATTACTCCACGCTGTAGAGCTTACGTACATAGATGACGCCTGATTGAAGTTCCGTCTCGTGATTGGTAAAGTCAACGGCACACTAAGCTCAACTGCGCTTCAATTTACTTAGCAAGCAATTCAAGCGATTCCGTAAACTTCACTTTTCACTTCGGTGCATTAAAGATACGAATCTAAAATGGCGGTGCTTATCATGTTCTCTCGCTTGCACACTAGTTCCGTCTATACTTATTCACGCGCGTACCGTAGGCAGAAATAAAACTCTTGATTTGTAAATTAGTAAAAAGTAATATTCGTTCTTGATTTTAACCAACATCATTACAAGGATTGTTTAAGTTCTACCCGTGTTTCGATGTATCTAATATAAGCAGGTAGGTATGTAGGAAATCTACCAAAGACGTAAATGAGGTGTGTGTAGATAGATGTTATATATAATGAATGTGTGTACGATGTCTCCTTTTGAAGTTGTAATATTTGAAATAAATACGACCCGGTCATGCTTTTATTAAAAATTTGAAAAAAAAACGACCTGAAATTTTACATGTTAACTGTACTATCTGTCAACGCAAGTTCAAACCGCCATTTTAGATTAGTTTTTTTAATGCATCGGTTATAGCGGGGTTATATTTAGCATGACGACACTTTGAGCATCCTAACTGAACATAAAGTATGTCATTTCTATTTGACATTAACGTTTATGCCTGTAAAATTGCGGAAACCTATCAAAATATTCATAATTTAATCCGCGTCGTAAAGAACTTACAACGGTTTACGATTTTCTATATTGTTATTAGAATGCCCAGTAGTACCTACCTACTGTGTAGTTGTAAATAATAAACTGTTACTTAAAATTTATAGCATATACTCCTTTCATGATTTAATTGGCAAGTAAATTCAGTACCGTAGTCGTTTTACAGCAAATATCATTTTATTTATTTACTAGCTGTTGCCCGCGACTTCATACGCGTGATTATAAAGATGTAAAGTTTAATGATGTTTAACTAAACAATTTAACAAACTATTTTTATATTTCAGTCAACAGAAAATAGCTATCACACTAAGCAATATTTTATAAGGCACCAATTAAAAAAAAATATATAAGTCACAAAATTCTTTCTCAGCTTATGTCTTCTACTCATAAACTCTAGACTAGCTAAATTTCAGGACGGTAGTACAAAAAAAAACCGAACTTTCATACAAACTTGCGAGAGTGCTTAGAACTCTTTAATCCGGCCCGGACATAAAATCCGGTCTTAGCGAATGTGTACTAACTTATTAAATACCTCTCTCTAACAAATTTAAAGTTTGTAGCAAAAAAAATTAAAGAGTTTCGTGCAAACTTGCGAGAGCCCTTAGACTGCCTTAAACCGGCCCTGTCGCAAAATCCGTTCTTAGCGGACGTCTTCCAACTATTAAATATCCTGAGGTTGAACAGACTTGACGTAGGCACGTTCCATAGACTTATGTCACAACCAAATGGTGATGAAGCGAAGAATCTGTTTAAGTTCATGACCCAAATCTAATAAATAATAGGTACATAGTGTATATTTAGTTTAGGGTATGATGGGACTGTCATACGCATGTCGATTATAAAAGTCCCTAATTAAATAAAGAAAAAAAAAAAAAAAAAAAAAAAAACTATTAAATACCTACCTGCCAAATTTCAAGTTTGTATCACAAAAAATTAAGGAGTTTCATACAAACTTGCGAGAGCCTTTGGACCTCCTTAATCCAGCCCTGTTGCAATATCCGTTCTTAGCGGACGTCTACTAACTATAAACTACTTCCCTACCAAATTTAAAGTCTGTAGCACAAAACAACGATTTTCATACAAACTTGCGAGAGCCCTTAGAACTCCATTATCCGGCCTTGTCGCAAAATCCGTTCTTAGCGGACGTCCACTAACTGTAAACTACCACCATGCCAAATTTCATCTTTATACGTCAAGCGGTTTTCGATATCTCGTGATAGGTGAATGAGTGACCTTTCGCTTTTCTATATCTATACTAATAATCTATACTATCTATACTAATATTATAAAGAGGAAAGATTTTTTTGTTTGTTTGTTTGTACCGAATAGGCTCCAAAACTACTGGACCGATTTGAAAAATTCTTTCAACAATAGAAAGCTACATTATTCCTGAGTGACATAGGCTATTTTTTTATCCAGAAAACGGGTTCTGTGGGGTGGTCCACGGGAGCGAATCCGCGGGCAACAGCTAGTAATCTATACTAATATTATAAAGAGGGAAGATTTTTTTGTTTGTTTGTTTGTTTGTACCGAATAGGCTCCGAAACTACTGGACTGATTTCAAATTAATTTAAAATTCTTTCAGCAATAGAAAGCTACGTTATTCCTGAGTAACATAGGCTATTTTTTGTCCTGTAAACGGGTCCTGTGGGGTGGCCCATAGATATACAGTAGATATCTTTAAAACATTTCCCTATTCGAAAATATTTAACGCGACAAAACAGTGTTACAGGGAATCAAATAAAGAGATTTTTTTTCATAAATATACTACCGACTTCCAAATGAAAAAGCTACAAAGTGAAAAATAATTTTCGTTTTGGAAGTCGTTGTCTTTGGTAGGTACCAAATTTTTTCCTTATGGACACCGACTTCCAAAAAGAAAATTATTTTTCACTTTTTAGTGTTTTCATTTGGAAGTCGGTAGTATTTTTTTGAAAAAAAGTTTTTCTATTTTTCACTTTTTAGTTGTACCTAATAGGCAAGGTACCTACCTATAATGCCAGAATAGATTACCCAAATATCATGAAACATGAACATAACCTATGAAATGAGAGTGTACCAACTACCAAGGTGAACTGTACACATCTGCGTACCCCTTTAGAGCATATTGGCTTGATGTTATGTTATGAAATGGTATAAACAATAAACAGACATGCGATTGCAGCAATCCCGAGAGATTTGCCGTCATTTATTGAAGAAGTTCTATTGTATATCTTCGAAGATCGAAAATCGGTTTACAATTGACGGGGATATCCGTGTAGACACAAAAAAAAAAAAAGACTTGAAGTCGAACATAGAACCTCCTCCTTTTTGGAAAGTCTGTTTAAATCAACAGCCATAGATAAAGGAATCAGTCGGTGCGATGCAAATGAATGTTTCGTTCATTCATGGACAACAATACCATTAAAAGAAACGTTTCCTTTTCAATTTTCTCACGCACCGGTCGTCAGACGTCCGCGATCTTGGATTCGCTCGATCATGAAAATATATAGCTTCATTCGAACGATCGGTATCGGAAAAGCTCCTTAATCGGTTTTCTTTTATATGAAAATGGACTTTCAGATTTATTACACCATTTTGGTTGCGAAAACCGTGATATACGTCTGCTCGGGTTCAAAATTGCATATTAAACAAAAATTCAACAACGTGCCGCTACATATTTTAGAGAGAGAGTGCCTCTTTGCTAAGCTGTTTAAAATATTGGCCATGAAAGAAAATTGCTCAGGGAAAGTGTGGTTGCGTTGATTTCTTATTTCGTATTCATTGTGCGTTGAAATGGATCATACTCCTTGAGTCGAGATGTCTCTGCAAGGAAAATGTAGTAATGGGGATTTATATTGCGATGTTTTTTATTTTCTCTGCAGTAAATTCTGGAGTCTAAAAGAAATACTAAAAGGAAACATGATTAAAGAAAAAAATTATGGACATTGGTGTCCATCATTTTCCTGCTCCCCTCCATCACTCACGGATGTTAATCATGGAAAGAACAATGGCAAAATCTTAGCTGAATTAAATTTGAGCGTCTGAAAGTGAGTTATATACGAAATAAATTACATTAATTGACTACGTTTTTTCAAAGTATAATATTAACTGATTCATCCCGGATAAAAAAAAAAATATTCTAAATTAAAAGTAAGTTATTTAACTTTTTTGTTAACTCTCATTAGCTTAGTTTTGCCATTTTACACTTATTCTGCCAAGTGACAAGTAGTGACTGTAGTAGGTACATCATTATTGTCTTTGTTATTATAATAAAACATAGTAAATAAATTGACAATATAGTCTATGTCTAAGTGTAGGTGTCCTTGCAGGTAGGTAAGAATAGTGTAGTGTAGTAGAAATAAATGAATTACTTACTTTCAATTAATGATAGGCATAAAGACTAGAATCTAAGTCAAAAAAATGTGTCTTGGTTGTTAACGACGGCCTTTTGATACACGTCAAAGTCGCTTAATAAATAAATTTACCACAGAGTATATTTCACACTTCATGCTGAAATAACTAGGAAAGGAAAATACTAATGCGATATTGCCCTTTTACCGCCGAGAAATTGTAATATTATTACCTATTAAACACATTATTAAAAGTTACCCAGACATAACCTACAAAAGTTCATTACTGAATATCTATTATTTTCGGCATTCTTGCACAAACTAATTCAGAAGATGACCCTGAATTAAACCAGATATTTTTCATTTAGAGTCGTAGGAATTTAATGTCTGCTAAAACAATGTTTGGGTTTCTGCCATTGTCCTTTACAATACAAGTGAGAAACAAAATTGGATCCTGCCAAGGAAGTATGGAGAGAAGCATAAAAAATGTGAGAAGAATACAAAAAAAACACCACACGATACTATACGGGAAAAGACTCAACTAATAGACGAACTTACATTCTCACAAAAGTTAAAGTGGCGCTGGGCAGGCCATGCAGCCAGGATGAGCGATGACCGTTGGAACTCTAGACTGACGTTATGGCGAGATTCTGCGGGCGTTAGGATGAGAGAAAGACCAGTAACTCGTTGGGAAATTGACATAATAAAAATAGCAGGTAAAAACTGGATAACAAATGCCAAAGATAGAGAAAAGTGGATAATTCTGGAGGAGGCCTTCACTCTCACATACGAGCATTGCTTGATAAATAATTTTAAACCATCTTAGGATCTTATATGCAATATATTACTCATATTTTCATTGAAAAATCCATTAAAATAATATGGTATTAATGATATGATATGATTTAATTATTGAGTTCATTACTGGATTTTCACGATATTTGTATTAAATTTCTTAATAAATTTGAATTTTCAGTTTTGTACAACTTAAATAATTTATTATAAAATTAAAATTGTAGTAATACTTATATATAGAGGCTTGAGATGATCCTGTAGTCTTCAGATGAGGCGTGCAAATACCGGATACAGCTCAATAGACCGATCTCTAATTCCTTGAAAAGAGACCTATTAAAGCGCCGGAGCTTTAATATCGAGCGTATTAAAGACACGATTGAGCGAAATAACGGCTCCAAGGTGTTTTCAAGGGATCTGGCTATTGGGCAGAGCCAGCTCACGAAACTGAAGACAGACGATGACAGGATCGTATCCGCCGAACCGGATCTTCTGAGGGAGATCGAGACATTCAATCAGCAAACCCGTTGCGAATCTAGCAAATGACCCAAGAGCTAGATTGACCCGAAACTATACCGAAGTCATCCCGGACGTCAGCCTGTACGAGATTTGGATGGCTCTGAAACAGCTTAAAAACAACAAGGCAACGGGTGATGACGGAATTACGCCGAACTCCTGAAGGCGGGTGGGAAACCAGTCCTTAAGGCCCTTCAGAAGCTGTTTGATTCCATGATACTCGATGGCAAAACGCACAGGCATGGTGCAGGGGTGTGGTGGTACTCTTCATCATCCTCTCCATCTCACTTCTTAGCCATGTCTACAAGTTGTTTTCAAGAGTCATCACGAATCGTTTCGCGCGCAGTTTTAACGAATTGCAACCTCCCGAACAATTCGGGAAAGGATTTCGGATTCCGAAAAGGCTTTAGAACCATAGACCACATACATACGCTGCTGCAGGTCATACAGAAGACCGAAGAGTATAATCTGCCTCTCTGCTTAGCGTTTGTGGACTACGCAGTCTCTCTAACGGTGCCAGATCGACTACCGGTACGAGGTGTTGAAGTGTTTGTACAAAAACGCCACCATGTCAGTCCGTCTTCAGGATCAGACCTCGTGTATTCCATTTCCATTTGCAATACTTTTAAATCAAAGTCGAAGCACTTTATGTAATGGTTCTTAGAGCACATAAATCGCAGCTCGAGTTTATTTCAGCATGTTGCTTGCATTCATAAGGAGAGTTAATTTGGGCGACTCGGTGCGGCGATAAGGCGACACGCACGCGAACCATCTCTTGTGTCGCAGTGCGTGTTCCATGCGCGCGCGCATCGTAAATCTCTGCTTACGAACACCGACGACCGATTTCAGGAGTGCAGACCGCTACATGCGTCCTTTAGCTGTTGTCACTGTCGACAGGTTTGCGGCCTCTATACGACGAAAGCTTTTCTCATGAAATGATTTTCCATGTTCAGCTGTCTTACAAATCTTTACTCTGAAAAGCATATTAATTAAACTGTCTCTGCTTTTAGAATACTTGGTTTTAGTGCACATTGTGTCTACGTTTGATTAAAACAATGAGCATTTAAAAATGGCTTTGCTTAGTCATTCAAGAGATCAAGAACTTAATGTATTCAAAGCCTTACGAAGTGTGAACATTTAATATAACAGCTTCAACAATTCACTACATATCAGCACGTATGTTAATTTAATTACGATACCAGTTTGACTTAACGAGGCGGCACCGAAGAGGTGCATCAATATTCGTACTCGCCCACGCGTTATTGCGTGGGACGATCGCGGAGCGCACACGTTTCTCAAAATTTTTACTCGCCACCTTTCATGTAATCCTGGCCTTACACCCGCCTTATCTTTTTGAACACGTCCGTATTAAGTTTCAAGAATTCGCGTTTTATGCGTACCCAGTGGACCCACACTCAAGTATAAACTCGGCTTTAATTTTATGCTAGGTAGGTGAGAGTTCGCGGCTTAAATTATTAGGGTATTAGTGTAATCAGGGCTTCAGTAATATTTTTAATTTGAAAATTACACTCGACATGTTTTGGGTTTATTTTAAATCCTTCTGCCTTGGGTTTTTGTTTAGGTAATGTAATGGAGGGACAGGCGGCGACCGCTGTAAAAAGTCTAACTCAGCAGTTAATTCGTGCTCTGGCCTCATATTTTTTGCAAAATGTCTGAACTTTATTAAGGCAAATATTAACGTGTGCGTCCCATCATTTTATGTGCGGCGTGTTAGCAGCGTGTTGATATTTTATTTACTTTATCGCCGGCTGAGGCAAAGGCCATTGTGTTCATAATGAAACTCAACTCTTTCCGAGATTTTGTCGGGTCAGTAATTAAACACATCTGCTACACGTGCAATTGTATCTCCCTGTGCGTGTTTTCATATTTTCAGTTAAACATTTCAGAGGGATTTTTGTGATACTTATGGGACCTTTTACTTTGTTATGTTGGTAGTTTGTTTTAATGTTAACGCTTATGTCGCAACATGTGTCGATTATGTAAATAAGTTTCAGCGTACTTTTTATTGCTGTGCAGCATGTTCTCCGAGATATACATAAACCGATTCATACGGGCCTTTGTGCTCTATGACCAAAGAATAAAGGGCAGAAAGTACTTTTGTCGATCTCTTATTAACATAATTATGTTTAACTCTAAACATTTTATGGACACGATTTGCTTAGCTCAGACAGAACTCACTGATCTATACTATAATATACTATAAAATTATATAAAGAGGTAAAGTGTGTGAATTGTGAGTTTGTGACGTTGTAGGGGGTAATCTCTGGATCTACTGAACCGATTTTGAAAATTCTTTCACCAGTAGATAGCTACATTATTCCTGAGTGTGTGGCTATAATATAAAAATCGAGATCCTTATGAAAATTGCAATAATGTAACCCAAAAAAAGTTAATTAAAAAAATCAAATAACCCGACTGCTTAAAAAGCAAACTTAAAAGACGTCAACAAGAAGAAACTCATGCTGTGCAGTCGGAGGATACATATTCGCGAGCTGGCGGACCAAAACCAGATGTTGACGTAAGAATCATCAAAATCAGCCAACGCGTTTGGTCTCTAGAACGCCACATAGGAACAAACATACATACATACATAGACTGATAAACACATTACCCTCCTTCGGCAGTCGGGTAAATAGCAAAATGTTGCATATGAAATTCATTCTTTGGCGTGCGCTGAGAAAACTATTGATGATACATCAAAATTATGTACTACATGATTAGTTAGGTAGAGTAGGTAGGGTTGAGTTGATAGGGTAGGGTAGATAGGGTAAGGTAGATAAGGTAATAAAAAGGTACCCTACCCCACCCTACCTACCCTAAGGTAGGGTAGGGTAGGTAGGGTAGGATAGGATAGGTAGGGTAGGGTAGGTAGGGTAGGATAGGTAGGGTAGGTATGCTAGGTAGGTAGGTAGCCAATTGACAGGAGCGAAGCCCCGCGGGTCAGCTAGTTCTAAATAAAGCTAATGAAAATTTATATCGGCCCATGCATGGTTGATTAACAGGCATTATCACTATACCAGTCGTATTTCTATTGTACGAATAAATGATCTCGCCTTGACTCATATTTAATGCGTGAATTTACTCGTACTACTTTTAATACAAACAAGGGTATCGTATTGTAAAGAGAAGAGCATTTTGAATGCATGCTCCTTGGCTCTCCGGTAAGCTGTGTAGGCGCTATTATACATATTCCGCGTCCATTGTGAATTGTTTCTGAACAATTCGTTTCGAATTTCGATTCCCACTACTTGGAGGACCGTTTTAATAAAATAAAATTTGTTCCGACTTTTTTGCGCATCAAATTAATTGCAACCGTATGTAGTATAAATAAATATTAACTTCGTGGTTAATTGGTCTTGTAGTGCGTACATTCAGTCATACGTTTCCGTTGGTGGTTGTATGTACTTGTGTGTATAAATAACTGTGGAATGAGTGTTGTACTCGGTGGTCGCCGGATCGGTGACCAGGGTCCCGCGGGCCTAGCAACTTCTCTAATAACTGTAATTAAGTACAAGCCATCCCGTTTGTCGCTGCCAGTAGTTACGTACGAGAAGTGTAAAATATCGATATCGATTAACTTGTTTACCTAGCATCACATCATACTAATATTATAAAGGCGAAGGTTGTGTGTGTTTGTATGTTTGTTACTTCTTCACGCTCAAACGACTGGACGGATCAGGATGAAATTTGGCACAGAGATAGATTATAGTAAGGAAGATACATAAGATACTTTTTAGCCCGGAAATATGTTCCCTCGGGATAATTGTCGACATTCATGCGGGCGAAGCCGCTGGCAGGAGATAGTTAACTTAAAACGCTGATAACACCCTGAGAGGATTTTTTGGACCACCCCACAGGACCCGTTTTCGGGATAAAAAAATAGCCTATGTCACTCGGGAATAAGGTAGCTTTCTATTGTTGAAAGAATTTTTCAAATCGGTCCAGTAGTTTCGGAGCCTATTCGGTACAAACAAACAAACAAACAAAAAAGTCTTTCCTCTTTATAATATTATAGTATAGAAAAACACTTTTGATCCAATAAAAAAAATGTTGCTTTTCTTTATAAGGCCAGGTACTGTTGATATTTTGAAATTAATTCAATTAATTATTTTCACTAGTAAATCTGGTTTCAGTGTATGATGTTATGTAATTGGTTTGTTGAACCAACTTTTTTTTTGTAATAAATGGAAAGATCATATATAAGTTTTCATACAAAACTATTTTTAGTTTTTTTTTTTTTATTGTAATTACAAAGTAAAATCCAATCGAAAATATTTTTTTGAATCCAGTACCGAAAACACCCCGAAAGTTTTCCGAACAAAGCCGAGCCCGTGTGACGTCACAACGTTCATTTCTACTCATTGTGGCACATAGCTTATACAGTGTTTTGACTTATAACCAATTACATCTTGTTATTATTGTCAATATATTGATGAATATCGAATACATTGATCATAAATATCGAACCTTAAAAGTTATCTTGCTTGCTTCGCATCATTATGTACGAATATTACAAATAACTCCCCATTATTATGTGATTTTCGCAATACCCAACCTAGCAAACTGTACTAAAGTTTTGAGATATTTTCTATGTCTAACTAGATTCCAATTAGAATATGTTAATTATGTTGTTATCTTGTTCTAATTTAGTATTAGATTCTGATTAATTTCTTAATTTGATCATTAAAGATTGAGAAAAGTAAATTTTTAAAGGAACTTTCGAGCAAAGTTGACATTTTTGTATAATTACGTAACTTGAAAACATGATTTTTTGTTTATGGAGATATATTCATTATTTTAATTTTAAATGACGGATATAGGCGTAAAACTAATATTTCTGTTTGAATTGTGAAAATCGGTCGACGCATTTAAGAGATATTTGAAAATGTACCGAATTAATATTTTCACGTTTTTGTTCTACAAAGTTTTTTAGTGTTTGTAATTATATTATATAGATATTTGTGTTTAATATTATAAAGGGATATGCAAATAATTAAAAATACCGAAAATTTTAAGGATGTTATGCAAAAAATAAATAAAAATAAAGGCTCCACAGATTTCGGGTTGTATAATATTTAGTGGTACCTTTGAAGTTTTTTGATATCTAAAGTCGAAGTTGCGCGCCAATCGTGTTTGTTAGCTTTTTATTTTACACGAATATCACCTACCCATATGTAACAACAATTACATTATGACAATTATGTTTCTAAATGTAATGTGTACAATGGACAACAATGACAAACACCGGTCGCGGTCTACCATCACATAATATTCATTACGACTACTTTACTTATGCTCAATTTTTCCAAACCGTCCATCAGATGGATATCTTTTCGAAATTTGCCTTTATGAATCCTTTATCAAACATGTCTAAATAAAATTTGCTGTTATAAATAATATTTTTGCACTAATTTTCGGATATTTTTAGTCAATTTACGTGACACTGTACTATGGTGAAATTCCTTGAACGTTATGACGTCACCAACATGGCGACCAATCATGGCCCGTTCGTAGACAGGTGGTTCTTTTTAAAATTTTATCGATTTTCAATTGCTTATAATAAATTGAAAAAAAATATTTAAGAGATTTTTGCAACGACAATATAATTTATGATATGTAAAGTTTCAAAATAAATTTTAAAAATCGTATTTTTTTTTAAATTCAACAACCCAATTGTAAAACACATCTAGAATTAGAGTAACTATATTGAATTCTTGGTTGATTTATAGTATCATAATCTATCTATATATATAAAAGAGAAAGTATGTATGTATGATCCTTATAGACTCCGAAACGGCTGGACCGATTTTATTGAAATTTTCAGACAATCTTTAGATTGACCCAGCGGATAATCTTGTAGTTTGGTGGCGATCGCAGTTTTTTTTTTTTGGACTTTGAAAGCGGGCGAAGCCGCGGGCAGAAGCTAATATTATAAAACTCTTCATGAAACTGCATAAGAAATAACCCTTCAAAATCTTTTCAAGTAACAACCTGTTACTATATAAAGTTGTAAAAGTTCACGTTTATCGATAAGCAAGTGCTGACATCACTAAAAATGAAGGGTTGTTGCGTTCTGTTAGTATCAACTTGTCGTTGCGGCGCGAACTAGCCGATTGCAATCTGCGCTTGTTAGCCACCATTATGGATGCAAATTTAACAATTATATACGCACTCTTGGACCAGGTATTTGAGTACATCTGCCTCGCTCATCGCGTGACTCTCACTCGTCACTAACTACGAGAAAATTGTTTGTTCGACGAAAGAAACTCAACGTTTTTGACGACAATGAGTGTCATAATTATAAAAAGTAATTGAGTAGGCACTTTCGCGGTTCTTGATTTTAACCGTCTTGAAAAGGAGGTTCTTGCTTTGTGCGTGTCACGCAGCGAAAGGTGATAGGTAAGCATTTAATGAGGGAGTTCCTTTACTTCTTTTTATTTAGCTACCAGCGGACGCCTCGCGGTTTCACCCGCGTAGTTCGCGTCCCCGTGGGAATACAGGGATAAAAAGCCTATGTCACCCGGGGATAGTGTAGCTTCCCAACGGTGAAAGAATTTTTGAAATCGGTCCAGTAGTTTTTAGGGTTTCGTACCCAAAGGGTAAAAACGGGGCCCTATTACTAAGACTCGCACTGTCCGTCTGTCTGTCTGTCACCAGGCTGTCTCATGAACCGCGATAGCTAGACAGTTGAAATTGATTCATTCACAGATGATGTATTTCTGTTGCCGCTATAACAACAAATACAAAAAATAGAAAAAGAAATATTTAAGTGGGGTTCCCATACAACAAACGTGTTTTGTTTGCCGTTTTTTGCGATAATAGTACGGAACCCTTCGTGCGCGAGTCCGACTCGCACTTGGCCGGTTTTTAAAGTTTATTCGTTACATACAAAAATACAAATCTTTCCTCTTTATAATATTACTAGCTGACCCGGCAAACTTTATTTTGCCATAAAAACACCAAACATTCATCTACCCTACCTACCCTACCCTAACAACCCTACACTACCTACCCTACCTACCCTACCCTAACTACCCTACCTACCCTACCCTAACAACCCTACACTACCTACCCTACCTACCCTACCCTAACTACCCTACCTACCCTACCTACCCTACCCTAACTACCCTACCTACCCTACCCTAACTACCCTACACTACCTAAATAACTACCCTACCCTAAACGGGATAAAAGGTATTCTATGTCCTTCTCCTGGTTCTTAGCTACCTCCCTACCAATTTTCAGCCAAATCGGTTCAGCCGTTCTTGAGTTATAAATAGTGTAACTAACACGACTTTCTTTTATATATATAGACTAGCTGTTGCCCGCGACTTCGTCCGCGTGGTTAAGAAGATATAAAGTTTAATGATGTTTAACGCAAACTATTTTTATATTTCAGTTAACAGAAAATGCCAATCACACTAAGCATCATTTTTTAAAGCACGAATTAGGAAAAAAATATAGAGTAACACAAAATTATTTCTTAGCTTATGTCTCCTACTCATAAACTCTAGACTTGTTAAATTTCAGGACAGTAGTACAAAAAGACATCCGGACTTTTATACAAACATGCGAGAACCCTTAAACCGCCTTAATTCGGCCCTGTCGCAAAATCCGTTCTTAGCGGACGTTTACTAACTATGAACTACCACCATGCCAAATTTCAAGATTGTAGCACAAAAAATGAAGGACTTTCATACAAACTTGCGCGAGCACTTAGACCCCTAAATCCAGCCCTGTCGCAAAATCCGTTCTTAGCGGACGTTTACTAACTATGAGTGGTACATGCCAAATTTTAAGATTGTAGTTAAAAAAATGAAGCACTTTCATATAAACTTTCGAGAGCCCTTTGACGTCCTTTATCCGGCCCTGTCGCAAAATCCGTTCTTAGCTGACATCTACTAACTAATTAACTATAAACTACTTTCATGACAAATTTCAAGTTTGTAGCACAAAAAATTAAGGACTTTCATGCAAACTTGCGAGAGCCCTTAGACCCCTAAATCCAGCCCTGTCGGAAAATCCGTTCTTAGCGGTCGTTTACTAACTACGAACTACCTCCATGCCAAATTTCAAGATTGTAGTTAATAAAATGAAGCACTGTCATATAAACTTGCGCGAGCCCTTAGATCCCCGAAGTCCGCCCTGTCGAAAAATCCGTTCTTAGCAGACGTCTACTAACTATAAACTACCTCCCTGCCTTTTAAGTTTGTAGTTCATAAAATTAAGGCTTGTCATATAAACTTGCGAGAGCCCTTAGACCCTCTAAATCCGGCTCTGTCGCAAAATCCGTTCTTAGTGGACGTCTAATATCTATTAACTACATCCCTGCCCATATTTTAAGTTAGTAGCTCAAAAAATGAAGGGCATTCATACAAACTTCGAGAGCCCTTAGACCCCCTAAATCCGGCCCTGTCGCAAAATCCGTTCTTAGCGGACGTCTACTAACTATAAACTACCTCCCTGCCAAATTTCATCTTTATACGTAAAGCAGTTTTCGATATTTCATGATAGGTGAATGAGTGACCTTTCGCTATTATATAGATATAAATAAGATTCTTCAAAAAAACTTTTACACCCTCTAAATCGAATTTTGGGGGTAGATTCGAAAAACTAATAATGAAAACCTTTATTGTTTACTTAGGTTGATATTTGTGTCAAGTTTCAAGTTTATTAACCTAAGAAGTAAGATTCTTCAAAAAAAATAATCGACTTTTGGGGGTATTTTTGAAAAACTAATATTTGCAACCTTTTGTTGCTTACTTAGTTGGGTATTTATGCCAAGTTTCAAGTTTATTAACCTAATAATAAGATTTTCAAAAAAACTTTAACACCCCCTAAATCGTCTTTTGGGGGTAGTTTCGAAAAACTAATAATAACAACCTTTATTATTTATTTATTTTAGTATTTGTGTAATGTTTCAAGTTTAGTTATCCATGAAATAAGATTCTGCCATACAAATTTCAACATCCTCTAAATAGACTTGAGGGGGTAGTTTCAAAAAACTAATAGAGTCAATATTTATCATGTACTTAGATTACTATTTGTGCCAAGTTTCAAAAATATTAGCCGAAGGAATTAGATTTTTCATACAAACTTTGCCCCCCTTTTTAACCCCCTTAGGGGTAGAATTTCGGAAAATCCTTTCTTATCGGATGCCTACATCATACAAAGAATACACCTTTCAAGTTTCAGGTCTCTACGTTCAGCGGTTTGGGCTGTGCGTTGATCCGTCAGTCAGTCATTCAGGACAAAGCATTTTATATATATAGATTATAATTATAATATAGTATAGGTATAGATTCAGCCAACCTGCTTATTACCTACTTCGCTACGCGGCATTTAGTATGTCAAATTGTCCTAAGTTGGATTGCAAATAGAACCTTTAATATGTCTGTTGTGCGAATTTGAAATAAAATCATGAAAACAGTAATTTGCAATAGCTGCATGTCTCACCGCATAGTTAATACAAAGTAGCCGCGTGACGTTGCGGTCCGCTGCGGTTCGTTTATGGAATGTCATCGCAACACCAACCCGGCTCTAATAGAGCTTAATCAAGCTCCCGCCTTTCATCCAATCTCGTTAACGAACTAAATTGACTTTCTTATTGCGCGCAGTTTCTCTCACACTACACGATCTAAGTTTATAAACCTCTTAATCCGACGTTATAGTTGCAGGCAGCGGCACTAAAGGCCGTAACAACTGCATTTGCCTCTAAACAAACATCGTTTACTAAGTGTATTATCTGCCGTGCGTTACACATTGGAATGAGTCGAACTACTTAGCAAGTAGGCGATGTGCTTCCACTAAAGTGGGCTCGCGCCGTGGAGATGGCTCTCTGATGGCTTCCTACGAAGTAGAGCATGTAATATCGGAAGATTTTCAATTCCGATATTGATTTCTGATATTAGATCCCAATATCGAAATTGCGCACTTTCGTTAAATATCATATTTTTTTTTTGTTAATTGCTTGAATTCGGTATGTATGAGGTTGGATTGAATACAATAAAAAACACGTTTATGGCGCGACATATTTGGATTTTCTATTGTGTCTTTCTCTAATCACCAGTGACTGGGTAATCGGGCGCCTAAAATGGACATTTGTAGCCAAAGAAGAATATAAGTCATGTCTTTCTTTCTTTCACATTTTTGGATTTTCTATTGTGTCTTTCTCTAGTCACCGTAGTCAACGGGCTTAACCACGCTTTCGCACTCAACGCTTCACAAGCAGCTAAAATTAGTTTTTTTTTCTGATTCCGTCATTCCGATATTGGTTCACTCAGTATCGGAATTGAAATATCGGTAATTTCGTCCCAAGATTCCGATATAACGAGATTCTGAGATTCCGATATTCATGCCCTACTACGGAGCTAGTTTGTCTTGTATCCTTCATTAAATGGGTAATAGCTTCGGCTTAAATCGACTACACAGCTTTATCCTCTAATGCTTTATACTGCACAATGTTCACGTTTAAATTAATTATAGACGATAGACGCGGTACGCATAAAATTAATGTTGTTTTACTTCAGATACCGCGGAATAGTATAATAAAAATATTTGTTTAGGATTAGGGAAAAGGTATCCCGCAAGCATTCAATATCCGCTTCCGCCGATGGTAACACAAAACTATAAAACTGTTTATGGCGGTATGAAATTAATTATTTTATTTTGCAAGTTTAGTAAGCTAATAATACGAGCAGGTAGGTTTCATACTGTAAATTCAAGAATTGCTTCTATAAATACGATGTGATATGTGGGTACATTGCACACTTGCACAGTTTTGATTTATACTTCATAAAAGATAGCTTGATCTCTGCGACATATGTCAAACTGACGTATACGTTATTGTTAGCCTGTCAAGCGCTATTGTTACTGTATTGATACTGACAGCTGTCGCAGATATCAAGCTATATTTTATGAAGTATAGTGACCCGTGCTTATGACACTACTCAATAGAGCTGACTGAAACCGTTTATAATACCTAATGTAATATCAAACTACAGCCACGCTACGTGGGTGGTAACATTTCCTGAAACATTATACCTATCTAGTAAACTATTTGTTACTAATAAATGGAAACTTCTTAATACAAGTCCAATAATATTTCGTCCATTTATACCGTAAAACTTTTACGACTTACAAATTTGGCATTAATTGAACCGCATAAACGACAATCATTATCAAGTCTCGAATTTCGCCAATTCAATTAAGAATATTCCTTAATGTGTAATATATTTTTATATCATTTTACAAGCGGTGGGTCATAAACACTTTTATAGCAGTTTCCTAACAAGCAGTGGTTTGCTAATTGAAAATAACCGCAAAGTCATTTAATTCCTCGTCACGCTATCTTTTAAATGTGTCTCATTTTTAAATCCACTTATCATTATGTACTTGCGTTTTTATTTGAAACTGTATCGATACACTAATTATCATAATTATCGTGATCTGATAAGACTTAATATTTCCTGCTACATGAAACGTCACAGATTATGTGGTAATAATTAGTGGTTGGATAGACAAAGTTTGTTTTAGTGCTTCCTGTGACGGTATTGAATGTCGCGGCAGATAAGCGTTGCTGGTTAGTATTCGCGCGAATCACTGAATTATGGGCATTGTACATAAGCCGGGACACCCGCTGGGACCACCCGCGTCCGTCCTGCGTGAAAGCGCGGTTGCCGCTGCGGACACGCTGCGGGTTTGCTGCGCACAAACACCAGTCTATTGTCAAGTTCTTTATGCTTAATTCACAACACAGGCTTTATTGCAAACAACAAAAAAAAAACATATTTTCTTTTGAACCCGTATGTAGCCAGTGTGCGCTAATGGTGATGTGAACGCAAAGCTGAGCGCAGATGTCGCTGGCGGCGCAATGGCTGCTGTCAAATCATTTTTTCTTTATTTACAGCACGTTTTTTTGTATTTAAACCGGTCTAATATGTATTGTCCCTGGAAGCTTAAGGAATTGAAAGACGAACTAACTGGAAAGAAAATAGATCTTATTGCGACTTTTATATAATAAAATATTTTTCATCGGTGATATGTCATAGATTTGGCTATTTTTTTAATTGTAACGATTTATTTCTTACTTGACTCATGGTAGGAAAATTTAAAAAATATAAAAGAAAATTAATTTCAATCTGTTGGTATTCTTTACGTTTCAGGTTAGAAGTTTCATTTTATTTTCGGCAATCAAAGCCCTCAAGCATCGGCAGGCCAAGCAAATAACATTCCTGCTGTAGAACTTTATCAATACTTTAATAGCTCCACTATATCGCCGAAGATTACCAAATAAAAAAATCAGAGTTACTTTGGCAGGTACATAACATAACCTATAAATATGTATAGCCTTTAAACAGTTTTTTTTAGCGTTGTGTCTTTGGGCAACAAATGAACATCGGGGTTGGTAAATCCTGGTACAGCACACAGAGACATATTTCGAGAAAATTAAAATTTACTGAATGATAGGTTACAAAATGTATGGATTTGACAGATTTCAATAGCCATAGCGAGGAATCGCCGCCTATCGTGAAAAAATGGCAGTTCACATCCCCATTACAATAAATCAACATTTACCTTGCATCACGATGCATTTGCCATGGTCTGGTTGTGTGCCTCCTAACACAGTGTCAACACAAGTCTGTGCCTACATGACGTAATTTTGACTTAATCTCGTTAATGTGGGGCGTGCTCCAGCTTGTATCGGCGTATGAGCTTTTACGTTATTATGCAAATTGATATTTGATACGCTTTCCGAGTTTGAGAGTTTGTAACCACTTAAGAAAGTGGATGCTGTAAGAAAACCGAGTAATGTGAGTTTAAAGAGACGCCTAATTTAGAGGAAACGAATATTAAACGTTTTTGGGTCATATTACAGTCTCGCTTTCCATCCCTCAGACGGATATGTACGATCATCGCCCACAGTTTAGAGCTAACGAATTAATTCTCACGGAATTTGTAATAAATATCAACGCATCAATGTATTGTAGTAAATTTTCCTAGCCCTACAATCGTTTTGGACAGCTTCTACGTGATCGTTGTTAATCCACATCGGGCAGTTGGCACTGAAACAAAAAAGGCATTCACAGTTAACGACGGCCACTATTTGTCACAACTCACGGCACGGTACGCGAAAAAGCAGGTGCGCTGGCGCGTATTTGTTACGTCACTGAAAAATGTCCGTCGCACACGGCGACAGGACAAACGAGAGCCCACCGATGCAACACGCCGCCATTGACATATCCCCACCTAATGAGAACCACCGACGCAACTCTACGGTAATGAGAAAGAATATCCTCTATTCGCTTGTCGTAGCGTAATTAACTAACTGGATTCCTTGGGCAGTCTAACTAAATATACTTCTGTGCTTGGGTTTACATTTCGGAGGCACAATTCTGTTTGATTTGCAGGTCTAAAGTTTGCCTTTCGGTTTCGTGTCAAATGTTTTAGGTTACAAATTTATGAGCTCCGCGATATATTCGTCTCCGTATTGATAAAAGTCAAAGGCAGATTGAAGAGTTTAGGGAATGATCTCGTACTATTTGCCAACACACGGCTTCTTCTTTTCGTGTCAGTTACTTACTCCTCAAATTTTGTCTGGCCTGTAAGTAATATCATGGACAGGTTTTATGCAGGCGGTACACTCTCGCGCGAGCGCCCTAGGAAACGCTGTACATTGAGTTTTTAAACAAAATACTTCATGATTGAACTCGGTACTGCGAGCAATGTAAGTACATCATCCTCGCGGGCTCTCGCGCGAGAGTACAGCCGGCATTACATTTGCCACGTTCAGATTCTAGAAGGTGTAGGTACACAGATAACTTATCTTCTTATGACGACATCACCTGAAAAATTTATTACAGTAAATTGAAACGTGCATGAGTTGTTTATTTTAACTTGACTGCTTCATAAGGATGATTATGTGTTTTTAAATGTAACGTCATTTTTTCGATAAGCATATAAAAACTAACCGTAGTAAAAGCATGTCATGGTCAGGGGTGCTCGAAGCACCGTTAAATAAACTGCAAATACAAAAACTCAACTTTTTAAGAGGGTGAACCTTTACCAAAAAAGGTATAATCGATAAAATGTGGAGTCTGTTATAGATAGAAACCGATATAATTTAATTTCCCTTACAAAACCGAATGCTCCATTCACACCGAAATAATAAGGCGTGGATGAAGGCATATGGCGTTTTCAATAGACTTCGACGATCGATATAATTATTTTCGGAGTGGAATTGAATTCACATAATGCATGTCATGTGTACGATTCTTAATTTGACTGTCAAAATTTTTGTTTTTTTGTAAACTTAACGGCAGGTTGCCGTTTTAATGGTCGCCCCAATTCGTTGCATGTGCATTTTTCCGTTTTATCGAGTTTCTATGGATATCAATAAAATTTGCTTTGAGGAGCTCGTGGCTGAATAATAACAGCCGCACTGGTCGATCATCAAGGTTAAGTAATGCTTGACGAGGTCGGTCCGTGGATGGGTGACCATTTCGACATACCGAGTTTCCTCCGGCTGTCATTTGAAGATCTTTGACAGTCGTTACGGGTAGTCAGAAACTTGAGATCTGACACCAGTCTTGCCAAGGGGTACCGTGTTACCCAGTTACTGGGTTGTGGAGGTCAGATAGGCAGTCGCTCCATGTAAAATACTGGTACCCAGCTGAATCCGGTAAGACTGGAAGCCGACCCCAATATAGTTGGGAAAAGGCTAGGCAGATTGATTGATCAATAAAATTGCTTGTTTAACGATTCTGTCGTTAAAAATTTTATACCATTGGACTATCAAAGTTCTTTCACATGGTCTAAGCTAGACTAAAATATTACCACCTCTATGTTCTGCTGAATGGACGAATGGTAATTAACGAATAAATTACATTTATTGGTCAATACACATTACGTTGTGGAATAGCCTGTGGTACCTAAAAAGGAACTAACTTGGTCTATATCCTATATATTCTCTGTTTCTGTGGGCACTTACTCCTCATTACTATGTCCTTTTTACGCCCCATTATTACGGCCTTTTCCATATTGAGAGTGGTTCTTCGCTGCTGTAAAGTGCATTTGAAAATCACGGTTACTTAGCTTTACCTCGTAGCGGTTATAGGGTAACGTATATTATCATCATCATTTTCATCAGCCTTTTAATGTTCCCACTGCTGGGACACAGGCCTCCTCACTGTGAGAGGGAATGGGCCTAATCCACTACGCGGGCCCAGTGCGGGTTGGTGGATGTCAAATGTCTTCGAATTTTTGGTTCTAGGATGTTTCCTCACGATGTTTTCCTTCACCGTTTTGAGAGCAATGTATTTGTATAGTGTAACGTATATAGATGTTGATAAATTTGAAACAGTTAACTGACATAGAGTCAAATATTTGGTAAACCAGCGAAATCTTCTTATTATTTTCGGAGACAGAGCTTTATCATTGTCATCCACAGAAGCTCACCTTGTGTGTCTCATTAAATCTAAAGTCTCAAAATGGTAACCAGGTTGGGTTTTAAACCGCTCAAATACAACATTTCTTTGTATCTTCTGCCTGCAAAGGTGGACTATACGGAATTTATTATATTTGTTGTGGGAGTAAATTATTAGTCAGCCTTCATTAAAGTGCACCACAATGCAACAATGTTGTGATGTTGTTTTAACTCGTAAATTAGGGCTCGTTTCGTTATTTCATCAGCATCATCGCGTATTATTGGAGTTGGTCTGCAGTGATTGTAAATGGCCGCGGCATCTGAGCTCGTTAGTGTTTTTGATAGATGACGGCCGGTCGTTTGTTGAATTTGTTGTAACACTCGTTGCCCGTGTAAAAACACATGGTTCGACAACGAGATATAAATGGACACTCCCCTCGGCGATCTAAGTTAACGAGCCAGCATATAAATAAGGAGAGGTTAATATTTTATAATTCTGACGCACGCTACACTAGTTAGCACTCGAGAACATTGAATATATTGAGCGAAAATTATTACTTATTATATGTCATGCCGGGAAGTGCTATACCTTGTGAATTCATTAAACCTCAACTCTGCCAGTTTCTCAATTGCGCAACAAATAAAAGTCAACATAATTATTTCGGAACATGACAGTGTGGTGCGATAATAAATAATTGAATACGCGTTGACGCTGATAATTTGTAAAGTCATTATTCAATATTCGTGACGTGAAGCTTATAAATTTCTCTGCAGCGTTTTACACTTTAGCACTTGGCTGATGTAAAGCGCCGCCCAATAAGACAACGGCCGACTATTTTGACGAAGGCCGGTCACGTTTCGTCGATACTCACCATGAGAA
Organism: Anorthoa munda; assembly: GCA_945859665.1. Taxonomy (NCBI): domain Eukaryota; kingdom Metazoa; phylum Arthropoda; class Insecta; order Lepidoptera; family Noctuidae; genus Anorthoa; species Anorthoa munda. The sequence goes on along the minus strand of OX243911.1, from coordinate 13,533,315 downwards.
TATTTGTTTTTTATTGTGCGCCCGCCGTCGAGTAAAAATTGAAGTGTAATTTTACGTTTTAACCGGTGCCTGCCCCCTTTCGTTCCGCTCGCCTTGAGTGATGGTTATCATAATTGGAGAGAGGGTAGGTGAACAGTGCGCGCCGCCCGGATGATGGCGGTGGGCGTGCACGCGACTAAAATCCCTAACTACACACTTGGGCTGCGGCCATCCTTATCCTGAACTAGGTCAGCATTAACGAACTGTCCCGTAACCCCGAAGGTAACTAAACATACAAGGTTATTTCATAAATTGAATAGCAACCGTCAAGTAAGTAAGGTAGGAGGTGTCAGTTAACTGTAATCGAAGTTATTGATTGCATTAAACAAGCAGGTTTACCATTAGTGATATCAATGCGCATATGTTGTGAGATGTTGTTGGCTAATATAATGGTAAGATTAATAATGCGGACGTATCGGGCGGACCGTTATGCCGGCGACACGAGTGATCGCGGACCAACAAGGGCGGAAGAGATGGACCGGATAATAAAGCATCAGCTCGCTGCATCGTAACTCAATACCGTCGACATAGAAATTGTTGGTTGCATCGCTGCGCTAAACTCTCCACAATACCTTATGGATGGTAATTGGCCAGTCTTTCTAATCGACGTGTTTCAATAATAATACACGTATGTTCGAGGTTTATGCTGACGAGTCTTGTAGATTGAGTCCCATTCTAATATTTTAACGAGTGTTTTAACATATCTGACTCATGGGACGGTAATAACGTTTACTTTTTTATTATGGTGTAATTTTGCGTCAGCGCATGTAATGCAACATTTATGGCAAGTTTTAATTTGAAGCTGTCAGTTCTGCAGTCAGTAAAACATTTTAATTTAGTAAAATAATTCTAAGAGGAATTGTTTTATGCCTGGCAGTTTCGTGTCTGCTGTAGTTTGTAGCAATCGAAAATTGATGCGTTGTTTAACTTTGTAACATTACAATCGTACATACAAAACTTAAAGTACAGTTTGTCGCAATTTGCATGCCGTATCCAGTGCTTGCTATTGTTTTAGATTGTATTACGAACGTGTCTAGTGTCGACATATAAACTACAAGATGTAACAGGTCCGCCGTGACCGGTACGCACGAAGAATCGTTTTCGTGCCGTGACGGAAGTAAATATCCATTGACACATCCTTCAATAGGTTTTTCATGATCATAATTACAATCTATTTTTGTTTAGACGCGTTGGAAATTGTTATAGTCTCATCATGATTGTCAGTTGTCGTGATGAATGTTTAATAAGCTGTTTTTTATCTTAACTTTGACATTATTAGTTGAAGTTCGTCTATCCAGACTTAAGTTATTCGATTCAAGTTAATAGTTATATGTATATATAATAGCTCATTGTGGATTTTGAATATGATCATCGTAAAAACAACAGTCTCTTCCTTTTCGATATTAAACGGATATATTGAAATCTATCGAATTTGAATGGGTTTTATTTTATTTAAAATTATGTATAATCTATCAAGATTTATTATATCACAAATACTACAATCAATCACGGTGCTTGCAATTCTACACAGTGCACTTAATTTGTAATGGTATTCATGGCCCGCTAACTTATCTATTTACATGCATTTATACAAATCTGTAGTAACTTCCTAGTGTATTGTTTCATGCAGTGTGTTCGCGACTTGTTTAAAAACAATAGCAATTTGCCTTTCGGCGTTAGGTCACGCCTGCCCATTGATTCTATGCTACGTAGGCGAAGGTTCTATTTTGTTATCTATTCAATATCATACAGATATGCACCCTTGTTGACCGTTGATTTCTGTGTACGGGACTTGTTGAAATCTCTATGCTTATTTTCAGCTCAGACTGGAACTTTGTATTAAGTAAAATTTTGTAGTGCCTGTCTTATAACAACGGTAACACCGTTCCAATTTAAATTTTATAGCTACAGGGAACCCTTAAGCGGCTTCAGAAAATTATACCTTTTGAGAGGTTTAACAATGCCGATGCCATATTTAATTTTCAGATGATAATAAATTAGGGATTGTAGATCCAATTAGTCACAAGTGAAACTGATAATAACGTCTGTATAGAGCAAAAAGTTACATGTTACGTACAGCTGTAATAATTGTGTAATACATTAATCAGAATGTACCCAGCCGATATTGTCTGCGGGGTGTAACTGTTTACAGCTAGGACTGCTAGGAGGCGCGGCAATTAGCTGTACACTTGTACAGGTGGTGAATGCGACCCCCTGGCCTCTTCGCGTTGGGGGCCGGGACCCACGGGAGGTATCCGTGTATCGTCGCGACTATTTGCATGTTTATTGCCGATATATGCTTTGGAACTAGGACGAATTAGTCGCTGCGTTTATGACTAATGTTGGTCAGTTTAGTAGCTATTGTTTTACCGACTTTTTTTTGGGCGTGAAGGGTTAGTAATTGCAGCATTGTGAGACATATTTAAACTACTAATTAGGTGTACAGGTGGTGAATGCGACCCCCTGGTCTCTTCACGCTTGGACCCAGGACCCAGAGACCCAGAGACATGTTTATTGTTGATATGCTTTCGTATCTAGGGTGAATTAGTTGCTGCGATTATGACTATTGTTGGTCAGATTAGTTTAACATGGTTTTCAGAAGTTTTTTGGACGTGGCTATACACCTGAATACTCATTCGCTCCACGAAATATACTAGTATTTTGCATACCGAAATTCAGCTTCGTTCAGATAGGCTGAATGCCGACCGCAACAAACTTCAACAAATATATTTAGACAGATCATGTATACCAGTGTCTCATGGTGTTCGACGGCATTATCCATCAGAGTGAAAATAATAAAATTTCCACTGTTCACGTAAACCGCACGTCATGCGCTCGCTATCGTCAATTGACGACTGTTTGCATCTTGTCTTGCGTTCGTCATGTGGTGCGGCAGCATGTCACTACTCGACCGACTCGCGAGACGCAAACACCTGTTGTTTTGTGATACAAAATGGCTAAGTGAAATATATAATGATCTTCTGATAACTCCCTGGCAGCAACAAACAATCTCCAATTTATATTTCTTTCGATGTATGGATGAATATAGTACATTTTTCGCCTGTTTTGTCGTCTTCTCATAAAGTTGTATGCTATGATCATATCATGTGACGTGCTTTCGCGATGCTACTTGAAAGAAAACTTAGACGTTGTAGCGTGATTGACGATTGCATGAAGATAGTGTGGACATAACAAATATGCAAAATACGCCTATCGTTATCTGAAGGTTGCATGCATTCGTCAAATAACGCGACCGTGGACAGTGTGCCTTAAGATTAAAGGATTAAGAAGATTGTTCAAATCTCGCCAGGTGTTCGCCTTGATTAAACGAAATTTAGAAATTAAACTCGGCGTAGGCCAATAACAATGTCAGATGAAAGTTTCATAAAGATTTTTTACAACGCGACACGTGGCTCCGTATAATTTTCCGAGCATATTGAACGCGCACATACCGTTATTAGTTTTTTAATGAAACTTTTTAGATTACCTTTTTTATGGTAATCATAAGGAGCAAGGTGTCGTACATGTGGCGAATGACGAGCGTGTTGCGAGTGTTGCGACAAGCTTGTCGGTTGCTTTTATTTTAATTATCAGCTGTCAATTATGTGACACGAGCTTGATTAAATATGTGGCACCTGAAATCATTGGGTGAGTGTGAAATCGATTATGATCACTCATTAATCAGAGTGGTAATAATTGATCACTTTGGTAAAGTAGTTTAATCGAGTTTCAATCAAATAGATATTAAAGGCGGCGCTACAATATTGTCAGTTAATTTTTGGTTTCTATTGTCCCTTGCAATAATTCAATACATTCTAGTTTCTATTAATCTCAGATCCGAGTGAATATTTTTTGCCAAGATAATACCCGCACCTGGTATTCAGATAAAAAAGGCTTACATTTCCTGTTTCGCTCCTCATTTCTTATACAAATATATACAAACAATTCGCAGGAAACTTTGTTTCGTAAAGTTCTCACATAATCGCCGAGGAATCCTGAAACTGCGAGTGAGCAGAGCTAGAGAGGATGGCTTTGCTACTTACATTTACATAGGTCACTGCACTTAAATATATTAGGTATAGAAGACATATTACTCTTTACCGCGGCTTTGTTCTGGTGGCCTGCCCCACAGGAACCGTTCTTTTTTCAGCGATAAAATGTAACTGTTAGCACTCAGCAATAGTCTAGCTTTCTGTCAGTGAAAATCCCGAGATATTTATTACAAACCAACAGTTTTACTTCTTTGTTATACTAGTTTAGACCGATCGAAACTTCCTTTGAGAACTAACATCGTTTAATTAGCATCTATTTCAACGCGGTTTCAGTACATATAACATAATTTCAATATCATATTAGATAATACCTATTTGCGCGGCTTGGTTCTGGTGGCCTGCCCCACAGGAACCGTTCTTTTTTCCGCGATAAAATGTAACTGTTGACACTCAGCACTAGTCTAGCTTACTGTCAGTGAAAATCCTGGGATAACTTTTTACAAATATACAGTTTTACTTCATTGTTATATTGGCTTAGACCGATCGAAACTTCCCTTTAGAACTAACATCGTTTAGTTGGCATCTATTTCAACGCGGTTTCAGCGATCTAGTTATGAAATTAATATTTTCTCAGAAAATAGATATACCGGCTAAAGTTGCATTTTCACGATAAGTTATATTCGAATAGTAGGATATTTTCATTTCGAAGTTACAGTGTTTTTAGTAGTAGGTAAGTTTGATTGAATTCTAATGAAACGCAGGTTGTTTGAAATGTTTGATAATTTCTATATTAAAACGACTTTGTTATACCGTTGTAACCTTTAAAGCGGTCTCATAAAGAATCTTCCTTAGCGTTATTTCAGTATATTTTATCAACACGTACCGGGGCTGATACACAGTTATACACTTATAACCAGAGACTTTGTATACCTAGACGGAACATATTTAAGACGCAATTTCAATATCTGTATTCACTTTCGCACTGACAAATAACGTCATATGCAAAAAGAGATATATATATACATATATATCTCTTTTTGCATATGCTTTTGTCTATGCCATCTTTTGTATCAATGTGGCCGATTAAGCTGTATATACTTTTATATAGACATATATCAGTACTAGATCTGTGCCACAGTCTGTAAGAATCGTCCCTGTCTGCGGTTTACGTTTTCTTTAGAGATTCTTTATAATTATTTTAAGAGTGAACTTGTACTCCTACAAATAGTGAACTTATCACTATTCAAGTGCACTTCCACCCTTTTGTAACTTGTCTGTACATTATACATGTTGTATAATAGTAGCTAGCGCAAATACTACATCATGATATTAAAGTGAACGTTTTTGTTATACTCTCGTACGACTGTACAAATAGTATCGATAATTTTTTCTTGTGTCTGTTGTCACATCTCTAACATCAAAACGTAAGTACGTAAACTGTCATACCTCTATCAGCGAAGGCATAAAGTTTATTATATCACTAAATAGAATGGTTTAAATGAAACTATACTGCTTCGACGTATTTAGAACTAATATTACTTTATTCTAGACAACCTATGGAATGAATTCACTGCACAATCATTTCAGTATGCTAGTCGATAACTCACCTGTGGAAAGTTATCCTTTGATTATTGCCTGATAATTTGCCCATTCTAATCTTTCAACCGATAGCCACAAACGCCATGGTTCATAAGCGATACAAACGCGTGAAAACAGCAACAAACTTTAATTACAGCTGGTATCCGAAAGACTACCACAGTGACTGAAAAGTTGTCACTCTTGACATTCAAGATGGTAGCCTTCGTCTATGTTTGTCTCTTTTTTTTCGTAAAGCTTTTCTATAAGCAAGAACGAAAGACCTGACAGTTTCTTTTTCGTCTTAAATACGTTCTGTCTAGAGTATACAAAGTCTCTGGCTGTAATATTATTTCAGAACACGTATCACGTTCAGATAATCTAATGCAGAAGCGTTATGACGCATTTATTGGTTCAAATGTGTTGCGCTATGTAAGCTCACGTAGATGTAATTAATCGAGGACATTTGTATTACCAGCATACTATTTTTAGCACAGTATTTACGCAATAGTCCGTTCGATATTATTTCTAGAAAAGTGGCATTATCTGCGCAATAGTCAATTTATTGTACGGTACATTGCAGAAATCCTAGTAAGTGTATACCTTATCGTTTTAATAAAACCTAGAGAGATACTGAATTGACAGTTTTATTGTTCTTTTGGCCAGAAAACAAAGCATTAATTGTTGAAATACTAGTTGGTTGGTAAAATAAAATATTTAAAGAAACACCAACTTTAGCCAACCAGAAATCTTGAAAAATAAGGTGCACTATTGTCAACCGTTGAATAAAAGTAAATTTTCTTTTCAATGGGAACGTTGTTCTGTGTTCGTTGAACATTGTCGCCTTTCGTTGGCCGTCGGTGGGTGCCGGTACATGCCGAGACAGACCTATTCAAATGTCAGTGTGAAGTCCGCCCCCCTCCCCGCGCACACCTCGCGCTCTCCTCTTCACAGATACTGAAATGTCACTCGCCACACGAAGCAATCAATTTCGTATTTGTATGCTCTGCCTAGATAGTGGTAGCAGTAGATTTATCGGATCGATGAGTTTGTATTATCTTGTTATACTTGTTCTGCTTACGGAATCTATTGCAATTTTTTACTTAGCGATAAGATTTCCTTTATTGATAACTTCATCGTAATTCTTATGTTCTTTGTTGCCAATAACAATATTTATTAAGTTTCCTTAACCAAAAACACCTTTCACAATTAGTTCTCTACCATCAAATTAAGATAGGAATCTCTAGTCAATGGTTAATACACAGTAACATTTAATTCGATCCCAGTCATTGTATTGTCGGCGCCAAATGTCGCACTAATTGCTTTGCGCAACTGAAAGACATTCACGACATAGAGCCGTCTGTTTGCTAAAGTTTATTAGCAGGAAATTAGCGTAAGCGACAAACGAACTATCTAACTTCACCAATTTGTAATCTCTTCACTTCATTAAACAATGAGACGATTGTTCATTCAGATTCTAATACACCGATTTTTGTTATTTAGGCCAACATTTACATTTTCAATTTAAATTCACTACACAGTAGCACAATTCCTTAACCTTGTTTGAAGTTAGAAAGCGATTAATCAACGTCTAACAACATTCTTATTCCCGTCGACGTAGGAGCGTAAGAAATACAACCTTTAAATGTCTTAAAGATAGCTTCACAGTTGCTGGCAAGCAATTGTCCCTTTTAACCGGTCGGCCTCATTAGCATGGTCTGATCGCTCTGGCCTATCAACCTCCTCAGATTGATACATTGACGGTAAAGGTCTTTTTAGTAGTTGCTCCAACTTCAATCGTAATTAGGACTGCTAGCTTGACGTATCTGGTTTCGTTTGCGTTTGATCGATTCTTTGTGCTTTGATCTAAGTTTATACAAAACGTTGTGTATCCTAGACACTATAATGTGAATAGGATGTCGTGTATACTTCACTGTGTACAGAATTCAATAGATAGGAGTATAAGGTAAGGAACTCGATGCGGACAATCGCCTACTCGCTATCGCAATTTAACGAGCCACGATTGTTTTTCTCAGTTCTGAATAATATTGAACTTGAACGTCCCTTGGTATCTGATGGCGATACTTTCGTTGGGCCGCGCTGTACTGTTAGCTGGCTGGCTTACAAATGAACGGTGTGATTATGGGCGCGCGGATCTAACTCCACGATAATTTAAATGTTCCCGCAGCCAGCACCACAACAGCCCTTGAGATGGCAATGATTACACCCGTGACTTCCTCTTATGGTTACAGCATATCTGCGAATTTTGAATAGACTTACGGCCACCGCCGCTTCATGATTAGGAATATAACTTTGATTATAATTTTGTATTCATTAAAATCCAATTAAAACAGACGTTTTTGGAATATAACATACTAGCACTTCGCCCGCGACTTCGTTCGCGTGATCCGTATTTTATCATACAGATGACTTTTTAGTTACGCCCCCTTAAAGTTGATTTGCCGAAAATCCCTTCTAAGTGCTCCCTTACATCATAAAAAGAAGCATTGTAAAGTCAAATTCTTCAAAAATCTTTAATACTCCCTAAATCGTCTTTTAGGAGTAGTTTTGAACAAAATATAATGAAAACCTTTACTATTCACTTAGGTTAGTATTTATGCCAAGTTTCTAATATATAAGCCCAACAAATTACCACATTTTTACCTCCTTAGCGGTAGATTTGCCAAAAACCAGTAATCTTTAATTTCACGTGTCACACTTAAAAGCGTAGAAATTTCATACAAACTTTCAACCCACTTTTTATCCCCTCAGGGGTGGAATTTCCAAAAACCAATAAAAACATGAATTCTTTTTATCAACCAAGAGCGTAAATGGTAAATTAGATGTGTCCAATTCACAAACTTAAAAAATTTCATACAAACTATCAACCCCCTTTTTACCCCCATAGGGGTCGAATTTTCAAAAACCAATAAATACAATAATTCTTTTTATCAACCGAGAGGGTAAATCTAAAATTTCACTTGTCCAACTTACAAACTGTAGAAATTACTTACAAACTTTCAACCCCCTTTTTACCCCCTTTGAGGTGGAATTTCCAAAAATCCTTTCTTAGTGCTCACTTACGTCACTTGAAGAAGCTTTCTGCCAAATTTCATGCTTCTAGGCTTAGCGGTTTTGGCTGTGCGTTGATCGATCAGTCAGTCAGTTTCTTCTTTTATATATATAGATAGATATTCACACTTTTAATGATACTGTGATGAAGATATGGGAGGACATTATTGCCATAAATGAATCTATAAGAAAACATGGCATTTGTGTTGCGACTTAAACACCAACAGGTGGGTAAACAAACAATTACGTTCAGCTATGTGTAGTTCTAACAAATTTCTTGGTATAAACTAAATCTTTAGGGCTTTACGAGCTCGCCTCGTAGAATGCATACCTAATGGCATGGCGAAATAGCTTGTTTTGTTGGCAGTAGTTAAAATCCTGGAGCTTTATATGACTTAAGGCTGCCGAATTTTAACGGACGGTCGTTTTGACGCGGTCCAGGGTGGTGGTAATAAAAATGATCCTATCTCCTAAGTTAACTAATTAAGGTAGTAGGTAAATTGTAGTTCGTGTATGTAATCCGAGTGGCCCGCCTGGCGCGAATTCGATGCGCGCCTCTGGAGCTTAAACTTCAGAATACGCGATATGGATCTCACGTTTACCGCCGACTAAATAGCGGATAAATTAGCTAACCGAGTTAAATTAGTGTTGCCAGCCAGCTGGACTAAGATCAGGTAGGTACTTACTGTTTTTATTTACTATAGATTTTTATTAAGGTCTGGTAATTTGAAAACACTGTTCGTTTGGGAGTCCAACACGAAAAGTAGAACGTAGTAAACAAATGTACATATATAGAAATCTTCTCATAACAAACCCATAAATAAATAACTACACAACCAACCTCTGCTTTAAACAAAGACCAAAGTCTCTGAAAGCTCCTGTAGTGGCAGTATGTATAAATAAAATATTACCCATAACACTATCCCTTTCTGTTTAGTCTTCGTTGGCATTTAGAAAAGATGCAAGCTATGTGAAAAGCACCCAGCTACAAAAAAAAAACAACTTGAGTGAATGTCGAAACAAAACAGAACAAAACCCTCCGGTGTTAACGTTCCACGACTTTTCCTTTGCAGCTAAGTTTCGCTGCATAAGTGAATCGCAGATTCAGCGAGTGCCGACCTCCGTCCCGTAGGTATCGACATGGCGAGTCGAAGAGGAAGTTGTGCCTACTTAAAGCTACTTTACAATGCCACGTCCCGGCGCCCTTTGTGCACTTGTCGTGCGTTGACTGGTTTGGAATAGCTGCCGCTCTTCGCGGAAGCGAGATCGAATTGGCCGATTCGTGAAGACACGCTGCCTGAGAACTCAATCTCTTGTGAGATCGCTTATTGCTACTGTACCGCACCTGCGCACAATTATTTCACTTAGGGCTGGTAATTGAATACTGTTTTAACTTGATTTTAGAAAAAAATCCCATGAAGTATTTCCATCCTAAAAATGTCATCGTAATCAATTAATTGTAAATATGAAAAGTTCTCTCCAGCCTTCGCCACATAGGTATTGAAATAGAATAACATGGTTATTTTTTTCAATGAAAATTTATGATGGATCGTCGCAAAATCTATGATTGATTCGTGCTGTATTATTCGTTGCTTTCATAAGAGTGCCTTCACTAGGTGCTCGCGTCTGCGGCTTTCCGCGCCCCTTCAGTCGCTATGATTGATTGCTTGCCGGCAAACTTCATATGTTTGGGAGATAATTTTGTATTTCAGCCGTAAACAGATTACGTGTGAAAAGAATCATCACTTTCTTCCGAGTTTCCCCGTACAGTTTGGTCCCACATTGTGACGCCGCATTTTTCTTGCTCGATTACACATTCATGTCTTTTTAAGTAGGCTTCTTGAGCTCGTTTCAGCTACTACGCAATACGAATCTAGTCTGTCAAAGGAGAATGTTTCGTCATGTTCTTTTGATTTATTTAGCTACTCAGCTTTACTTAATCACTCATTCTATCTGAAAACAGTGTCAACTCTATGAATTATAGTTATTTGAATATTATTTAGATATTACCATATTGGCAAACCTCTGGTTTCTGTAAAGTCATAACGATTAAGGCGCTAGTACAGACAGAACTGATTCTATTCACGCGAGAAATGAAAGTGACTGGCAGTTGTATCCCTATACGTTATGCACTATGCAGGTCTGCTTCTTGTTGCAAATTTATTCTCTATGACATTTTAAGATAATTGAATTCAAGAATTATGTGAAATAGTTGTACATGCAAATGTGCCTACCTCATTGGGAAACGAATGAAAAACATGTGAAGTATTTCATTCTCATAGGCATTTTTCACTACGAATGTATCTAAATTTTGATTTCATATATTATCTTCATCATCATCTTCCTGCCCTTGTCCCATGTTACTTGGGGTCGGCGCAACACGTTTTCTTCTTCCATACCGTCCTTTCCCCTATCACGCCATCACTGACTCCCTTTTCTTTCATATCACACCACACAGAGTCCATCCATCTTTTCTTTGGCCCTCCCTTTCCATCCATCCGCATTTATATTCATAACTCTTTTAGTATGTAACATGCGTTTCATCCCTCCTCATCACATGACCATACCAGGACAAACGGTTTCCTTTCAACTTTTCTGTAACTGGCGCCACTTTCAAACTTTATCCATTCTTGTCACATCGCATATGCATCTCAACATTCTCATCTCTGCTACATGCAATCTCTTTTCATCCATCTTTTTCACAGCCCAACACTCTCATCATATATTATACCTAGTCAAATTCCAAAACAAAATCTAGTAAAAATATGTGGAAACGTTATATTTTGTTATAATATCGTAGCCTCCATCCGATTGCGTAAAAATCTTCAAGAGAAAAGCTAGGAATAACATTTAAACGTTAAAATGGGTAGACTTAAAGTAAGTGGTGAGTAGATAGTCGGTGGTCGGTAGCTCGTTAGAGATTGACTATCTCACGCTATCGAGATCGCGAGCAAATTGATTTGCGCACGCGCACCTCCAGGTATCGGTTGACAAAGCCGACGCTGATTGAATATCTAGACCGCACACTGAAACACTGAGTAATTTTACTACTTCAACTATTTAAATTGCTTGAACTGCAAATGATGATAAATTATACTCTACCCTGACATTTGCTGTACAGATACTGAAATCGATTTACTAAAACAATTTTAGTTTATAACGACAACGATTTAAGCTAAATCCCACAATTTTGCGGACGTTTTTGATTTTATATTCTGACTCACTCGATTTTCTTAGAATTAAATTAGCTTCACGTTACATTATTTCAGTCAACCTCAATGTGAGCGGCAGTAAATTACTTCAAGCTTGTCGCATTGTTGAGGCGATATCTTAATTCAAAATAATTTGATGACATAGAGTACAATTACTGTCCGCAACCACTTCCCACGGCAATACTGGCGTGTCCACGGAACTGGAGCACACTGTGACACATAGAGCGCTCTTGGGGAACGTAATGCCGGTAATATAACAATACTCTTACGGGTACCATCTTAAGGTGACCTCTACCGCTTCTGCGACTAACGCCCCCGAAAGGAGAAAGAGTACAACTGTATAGCTCTCGGAGTAATGGTGTTTTGGCATAGTGCTCCAACCTCGTAGCGGTTTCATAACGCTGGCATTTGCGTGAGAGCGCCGACGTCGCGCGTTGTCGTACAGCCTACGGGCTTGTTCAACACACGAATAATTGTACCGAGATATAACCATACTGTTGCTTAATTTATTCCATGTTCTTCGTATAAAATAAATGCATGTTAAGATATAAGAGAAATTTTATTATCCGCCTTGGTGGGGTTTACTCGTGTAGATTAGTAGATTTGTACTCATCCTAAAAAAAAAGATAGAATAACGAACAATAACTTAATTAAATTAGTTGCATTAGCTTAGCTAGCCAAGTTTCAATAATGGAAAGGCTTATTATTAGTAGTAGATAACACGCAATAATTAAATATTTAATTATTTTCGTTTCGTTTTAACTATCCAATAATCTATCTATCTAATACCTTTAAACCAGCAATTCTCGTATATATGCAGGTTTATATATAATCTGAATCTCGGAAACGGCTCCAACGATTTTCATGAAATTTAGTATGCATGTTTCGGGGGCGATAAATCGATCTAGCTAGGTTTTTATTTCTAGAAAACGTCGTTTTCTCTATCTTCAACCGAGTAGAGCTCGGTCACCCAGGTACAAGCAACAACTAAAAGTCACAATACAATACTACTAAGGTATGTTACGTAGTTATTCTTCAAGCTGCTAGCACCCACTTCTCATATTAATTAATTAATAAGTCAGTAGCTTCTTGCAACTCTCATGGGGTGTGACGGGGTAATCTGCAACAAAATCAAACGTTGAATATTACAAATTGATCAAAGGTATCTCAAACACATTTCCTAATGCAAAAACATCAAAGCGTTCAGAAAATAAACTCAAGAGGTACCAGGATGTGAACAAAATTTTCTTGAAAATGTAATTTAGTATTTGATTACACGCAGTATTACCGGGAAACGGATTCGTGTAATTACGTGAGCTGTTTTGTTTAAACAACGCTTATGGTGATATTATACGGGTTCGTCATCGCCAAATCTCTTTATAATAGAGTTGTTCTTCTCAAAAACTTAGATTTGGCATCATTTGCTACATAATTACGGTGGTGTCGTTGTCTGATGGACATAATTTGGCTCATTACTCGGTTCCACTGAGTCAGTCACAGTTAGAAGTACTCGAGTTGTAATTTAGGTCGAACCGTGACTTGATTTGCATGTAGGGCGCTTTGCTAAGGTTCATAGTGAAGTATTTTATGTGTCTATTCATAGGTTTTACGTAAACTTTCCAATAGTTAACCGACGTAAATGTTGCAAACGTTGCTCATGAGTGTGGAAATATCTGTTAGGAAGCTTCTTGCAAAGATTGACTTTAAATGTATGTGTATTTACTACAGGCGAGTTTATTACACATATTTGAAAGCGTCCCAGAAGTAATTTAAATTGCAAAAGTGACGTCTGGGTGACGCTTCTATTACTGGTGATGACTAAGCAAAGGTTGCGCCAGCAGAGGCTGAGTCGGCTCTCAGATAGCAAGGAGTGATTCCGCACGTCAAAACATGCGATTGACAGCGATACATTAGGAACTATCGAGCGATCGCATTGCTTACGCCGACCTGGGAGTTGTAATTTTTCACTGTCAGCGGTGAGACTAAACGTCCTCGTCATCGTTTCGACTAGTGACTGTCAAAAAACGTTCATGCAATTTTCGCTTTCACGACGAGGGTGCTGTAAAATATTGCCGTTAGCAAACCATTCCGGTTACCAAGTTCCTTGTTTGCTTAGACATTATTTTGTGGTAACAGTTAGACCTCTATCAATCTTAGTCACAATTTTGTTTATACTACTGTGGTAGACTGTCATGTTTTACAAGAATTATGATTACAGAACAACAATACCAGTTGCAGGCACTTGCTTTGATAAGCAAATAGGTATCTTTCGCAAGTGTTCGGAGTCCGGTTGGAAATGGTCGAAAAGGCGTAGTTTAGTCGTGCAGTTTGTTGATCTAGTTGGTTCTGCGTGTCGGTCATGGCGCAGGAATCTGTTTCACGTGTATTGTTGGGACTGCTGCACGCCGCCGCCCGGCGATCCCGCGATAAAGCTGGATATAATCGGTTTAGGCACGCTGTCGCTCACCGGTCTATGTACTAATTGCCATGGTTATGTGTTACGTGGCCCGGTTAATGCCCGGTAAAATATCGCGTGCATTTGCGCAACACTTTAGGTAATTGCGTGATCGATAGATTGACATAGAGATAACATTGTCTGCTTTGTCGTTCTACTACCCTTTTAGTGGTTGCATTATGAACGGATGATTTCATGTTAGACTCTAGCTCTAGGCTACTTTTTACAAAATGAGGTGATATAGTTACTTGAAAGCTTTTCAGGGATCTTTTGCTATTACTCAATTTGCTGCAGCTACTAAATTGTATTCTTTAATCTGTGACTCTAACTGCCGCACTCAGAGACGTTAACGGTTACTTAAAGCTCTCCTTAGTATAGATTTTTTAAATGTCTCTGAGTGCGGCAGTAACTCATTCATTCACAAAATTAAAGAATTAATTAAATGTGACTAACATTTCTAAAGATAACCTTTTTAGTAAGTAGTTATAGTCCTCGCCAAACTTCTTGGCCGCCCTGAAGTTGGCTACAATGGCTGCGCAGTATTAAATCTCATACAAAAACATCACCGTTTCATGCCTCGCGCATCCGGTGAACCAACTTCAGGGCGGCCAAGAAGTTTGGCGAGGACTATAAACGGTAGTATAAGGAAATGGCGAGATTAACTTAACTTTCATTATTACAGTTTTCCCTAAGATTTTGTCCTTCAAACATGATCTACATAGCTCTAGTCACAGAACGTACCCAATTATCTTGAAGTCAGATCTAAAGTCAGTGCCAAAGCTTGATCAAAGCCTTGGAGCACTATAAAATTTACATTTACATTACGTTTGCTCCAGATTCTGTTTAAGTTACGACACTAGCTTATAGGTATTATTGACAATTTATATCTCCATTCTACTTACATAAACGCTATGGTTTATGACGAGGTGGGAAGTTCTATTAAACCAAATACGTGAGTTATTTGATACTTTTCATAAACAGCAACGTTTTGCAGCTACGATATGTTCGAAGGTATGAGTTGCTACAAGCACGAGCATTGTAACTCACGCGCATAACCAATGTTTGAAAATGAAATTGGATTTTGTTCTGCATGACATTTTACTCATGTGCTTGAACCGCAACATCGATTTCCTTTGCTCTTTCTCTTCTCATATCGCTAAAAGCAGCGGCACGTTGAAAAGAGACGTCGCGAATTTTGTGAATTTCCGCCGAGTGCCTCGGATCGGGTCACTCGTGCTATGTAAATTTGAGACCTTTTATTTTCTGGTGCGGTAGAATGTTATAATGGAATTGTGGGGCGATGTTTGTGTTGCCAATGCTTCTGCCGCACGCGTGCATGCTTTGTAAATGCTATCGATACCGTGCCTTTAATATCGATTAATTTTCGAAACAATGTTTTCGATTTTAAAGTTCACTGGTGCACAAGTCACGAGCCACGAGCTTGCATCTGCTGTGTTTACATTTTCAATAAGTATGTTTCGCTACGTTAGCGCTTGTATTTATGATTTATGAACAATATAACACAATGTTGTTTATATGTTAGGTATTATGGTAAAGGTTCCTTTAGCAATGCGTGAGCGCAATATGCAAGAGATCCAATAACAATATTCGTTGTCCCAGTTGGCAAGAGTAATTTTATTTTCTTGAATAAAAATAAACATTCAATATGATACATTAATGCAGTCTCCATTAAACGATTAAACGTTGTTCGCTCATCTGCATGCATGCAACGCAGTAGCCGTCTTCAAAGCGCAGCCGCTCGAATAAATTCGGATTTGTAGCCGTACTGTGGATCCATTTCCAAACATTCGTATTTGGAGAACACAACAGCACGGAATGTGCTTATGTAATACGCTATATATTTAATAAAACTATGTATATAAATGTTAACGATAACATGAGATTTGGTGAAAGTTTTACACTCGAATATTTTCAAACAATATTTTACAATTATGATTATTGTGGTGGGCAGATTATCCGGTTTCTAATTACTTTATTTAGTAAGTTGTGGACAATGATATGTTTAACATATATAATCATGGCATAAGCGTCTAGTTATGAGCAACTGTAGCTTAACGATAAAAAATAAAGCTCTTTATTTATGAGGCGCTAACTAGTTTAGTAGTGATAAATTGTGTATCAAGCCAAAGATACAATAATAAACAATTTGTTACAAAACATTTATTGAAGTTTTTTGTTTATTGAGCTATGATAAATATTTCTTAAAGAAACTGGTATGTGGTATGAAGACAGAGTGGTTGTTGGCAGAGGCTAGGAGTAGGCACACAACTGATTAAAGCTCACAATCAGGTCTGTAGTTCGGCAGGGACTGCTCTTTGAATTTACGATGTGCCTGACCGACGCTTATCGCATGCGAATGATCTGCCCACGGCGCACGGACCGCTCCGCACACATATTTTATTTTATTCGCGCTACTGTGATGTAATGAGCTGATAAATGGGAGAAAACCACCAATTAGTGTCGATGAATTTATTGTTTCTACTTAAAACGTTGGAGGGCTACGTACTTAATCTTAAATTGCGTTTTAAAATTTGTTGTTTTTGAATTTAAATCATTATTTAGATTGTTGCCAATTATATATAAACGTATGTATGAGAATTAATATTAATTTTATCAGATTGATTTTGTACTTTATCGCTACTTTCCATGCACTGTATTTTAAAACGTTAAAAAATAAATTGTTACGAAGAACACATTTCACTAGTTAGTCCCAAGATATCCGTTTACATCACCTAAGTTACTCTAATTTATTAACGACATTATGTATGTACTGCACGAGGATTTGACAACAATACTCTATCGTGGCCTTGAATGTCTGATACGATTGTTTTGTCTGGTGAATAAAAATCATGGAATAATTTGTACGAGAAATCTGATAAAATCCGTCTTCTGTTGGAAACTGAGAAAAGCTGAGTTACCTTATTGTAGGTTAGACCATCAACACTCTCTATGTTCGCCTTAATGGATAGACTGGACTCTTGTCCGGTTGATATTTATTCTCGGCTTTGATCTTTAGCCTAGCACGTACTTCTAGCTACACAGTTTGATTAGTGACGACGCATTTAGTGTGAACATCGCTGAGAGAACTCTCACTTTTGGCTACAGCTAGCGAAGTCAATATTAAAAGCCGGATAATCATTATTTCAATATCCTTATTTAATAGTTCAATCTTTAATATTGCTACATATAATACTTCAGTCCACACGGTTTCCCAGCAACAGCAAGCACTCATTTTCTATATTCTGAAATACAAACGCGTGATGATGAGATCTAATATGGAGCTGTTACAATCATTGCTGATTTTGCAAAATTATCTTGTTTAACATAATTATAGTTAGAAAATTAAAGATTTACTACCGATAATTATGTTCTATGCAAAATCTTTTCAAAAGTTTTGAGTGGCATATTATTACGAGGTGCGGCCAGAGCAGGTAACCTGACGGTTGAGAAACTTCATAACGTATATAAGTGCATCTATATATATAAAAGAAAGTCGTGTTAGTTACACTTTTTATAACTCAAGAACGGCTGAACTGATTTGGCTGAAAATTGGTAGGGAGGTAGCTAAAAACCAGGAGAAGGACATAGGATACTTTTTATTCCGTTTAGGATAGGGTAGGGTAAGTAGGGTACGGTAGGTATGTAGGTAGGGTAGGGTAGGTAGGGTAGGGTAGGTAGGGTAGGGTAGGTAGGGTAGGGTAGGGCAGGGTAGGTAGGTTAGGGTAGGGTAGGTAGTGTAGGGTAGTTAGGGTAGTCTAGGTAGAGTAGGGTAGGTAGTGTAGGGTGTAGGGTAGGTAGGGTAGATAAATGTTTGGTGTTTTTATGGCAAAACAAAGTTTGCCGGGTCAGCTAGTTAATAATAAAAAAAACCGGCCAAGTGTGAGTCGGATTCGCGCACAAAGGGTTCCGTACCACTATCGTAAAAAACGGCAACGTGATTTTCGTTTGTTGTATGGGAGCCCCACTTAAATATTTATTTTATTCTGTATTTAGTATTTGTTGTTATAGAGGCAACAGAAATACATCATCTGTAAAAATTTTAACTGTCTAGCTATCACGCACGGTTCATGAGATACAGCCTGGTGACAGACGGACAGACCGACAGACAGACGGATCTTAGAGTCCAAGTAATAGGGTCGGAACCCTGTTTGCCCTTTGGATACGGAACCCTAAAAAACGGGACTATGTAAAATTGTAAAACTTAGAAGCTTCTGTGCTTGAGATGAGGATGGAGATGTCTATGTCGAGCCGTTCGTGCTAATTCGGCAACACAAAGATTACCGAAGCTCATATCTTTTCTGGTTTAACAATACCTCACCAGACACCAATTCAGACTTAATAGAAGCAACGACTTCTAAAATGCATGTATACAAGTACACTGCAACAGAAAATGAGTTCATCCAATTGTAACGAGTGCAAATGAAATGACAAACTGCAGGAGTAAGGTCATGAGTCACGGGAGCGGGTGCGTGTGACGCCGTTGATTTATCTCGCTTCATTACACAAACCGCTCGAGCATTTAATCGGACCGCGGGAGGCGCCCGCGCATAAGTGTTGACCGCGATCGTACTGGTGTATGCTCAAGTGTTAAGACGTTGGGAATATTGGATTGTAGGAAGATGTAGAAAAAAAGTATTCGTGAATAGAATATCGGGGGAAGTAGAAGAAGTTCGGATTCAAATGTTGGCACATATTTATCAACGACCGAAGTTCAGGGGAAGATGATGATGTTTTTTACTATTCGGTATGTCAGTGTGTTATTTAGGCCTAAACAATTACTTACTGTTTGTATATATGTTCTGGACCAAGTGATTAATACGGCATTATTTATAATGCCCGGGCAATTTGATAAATGACCAATATGAGTTGGCAATATGATAATCACTATTTAAATAAAAGTTAAATTGAGCGGGCTTTCTGTATAATGCCCATCACTTATTGGGCCGTGTAATGAAAATATGTGTTTTTTTTAATTATTTTAATATTGGTCATTTATTTTAATATATAATAGGTAAGGACTATTACTATTTAAGCAACAAAGTCCACGGGCTCCTATTTCTGTCTGTAGGGTATAAAGTAACCTAACATGAAGGAGATGATTTCGAGATGCGTTCGCTCGCTTTGCTCGCTCACTTCAGCACCTATCCTATCCATGTCGGGATGCCCAAATCTTCCGAGCTCGCTTAGCTCGCTCTTGGGCTTATTCATTGGCCATAATTATCGAATTGCCCAACCGTTACGTAACAATACTATATACATTCATAATGACCAGACAATGTGATAAATATAGAACTTTAAATCAGTATTGATTACATTGCCTGATTTGACTTGACTAGATTCATAATGCTCGGGCATCATAGATAGTGCCCTGATTAATCACTTGGTCCATGACATAAATCACTTGGTCCATGACATATACATACCTCCAAAATTAACTAAAGATTCACAATTAAATTAACAATGTGCTCGTTATATTGCAGCAAAATTAATAAAAACACTTTTGCGCACGATATTATTCAGAAGTCAGCTCTTTTAAGATTGTCCCTTTTGTCCATGTCACGCAAGGAGGCTGCGTTGATCGAAATCGACAATAATTAAATATCTCATGCGCTCTTTAATACACCAATTTATTCACTCTCTGTCTTCACTGCGTATTAATTAAGATTGATACGAAATGTTCCCTCTTTAACTGTCGAGTTATTTATTTAGTTACAAGTATAAATTATTGCCATTTTATGTGAGTGAACGACCGGCCATGTTAAAAAATACAGCGGCGAATTCGTTCCCAACTGTTAATTTTGACGCGTATACAAAAGACTTCAACGGGCGGCTTACGATTGTGCTGTTTATTATTTATGGTATATTTTGAACGAAATCACCTTTTCAGTTAGTTTGCGGTTTGGATCATCGTAATGATAGTTATTTAAAAAAAAAAGGGTTATTCGATTTTCAGAGACAGTAAAATGAAATCTTATCGCCAGAAATTGCATATTATCTGATATAGACTAAAGTCTTTATCCTTGTATAAATTGTATGTATATAAAATTACAAATTTATAAAACCCCCGATTTTAATTTTTATTTCATGCTTTTTAAACTGCATATAATATACATTGTAGCAGACACGCTTCAATCAACAATCTATCGAAACACGTAATAATGATACGATATCTTGCGAAAAAAGCCAGATTCAAAGAGTAAAATGCGAATAACTTTTGAACGGCTAAACCGATTTTATTCAAACATAGCTAAGAACACTCTCGACAAAGTCACCTTTCAAACAAAAAAACCAAATCAAAATCGGTTCATCCGTTTAGTCGCTATGATGCCACAGACAGACACACAGATACGCAGATACACAGCAATACACGTCAAACTTATAACACCCCTCTTTTTCCGTCGGGGGTTAAAAAATATTTAATGGAAAAATAACTAAACGGGTTATTCGATTTTCAGACACAGTAAAATTAAATCTTACCGCCAGAAATTGCAAATTATCTGATATTGACTAAAGCATTTTGAACCTTATAGAAATTGTATGCATAAAATAGGCATGACTTGTTACACACAATAATTATTGTGTTAGGTTACGATATGTTGCGTCGTATCTGCATCAAGGTAAACGGTAGACAGCATCAGTGGCACATTTGCAATGCTTTGCGATTATCCACGCCAACTTAGGATGATTTGAGCTTACTTGTATCATACACGCCTTATATCCGACAATAAACATTTAAACCTTATATTTCAAGAAATAAAGTTTAAAATCCTATAGTTTGATTGTGAAGTCTAGTTCAGTTCATATGAAGTTTTAATAAGAGCGTGTCACACGTCCTCGACGAATCTTTTTAAATTTATGACGCGCTTATTAATCCAATTGTAACGGTTGTTTAGTTCGCTTTCTGTGTTTGATTGAAGCCGTAATGGTATTTCTATCTAATGTGAATCTAAGGAATGCATCCGTGAGTAATGTAGTTTTTTTTATTTTATACTAGCTGCTTCGCGCGGCGAACGTGGGCCACCCCACAGGACCCGTTTTCGGGATCAAAAAATAGCCTAAGTTACTCAGAAATAACGTAGCTTTCTATTGGTGAAAGAAAATTAAGTAGCATTTTTAAATCGGTCCAGTAGTTTCGGAGCCTATTCGGTACAAACGAACAAACAAACAAACATAAAAATCTTTCCTCTTTATAATATTATTATAAGTATAGATGCGTTGGTATTCACAAATGAAAGTTGTAAATCATAATTGAGTTTACCGACAGTCTTATTTATAAAAATTCTTGTGTACGTTTTAGAGGAACAATAAAAATACTTATAATTTGTATTATTTATTATAATAGTTGAACAAATTAATGAATTTAAGGGTAATATAGATCGAGAAATGATAATAAATATACCAAAATGGAGTAACTAATTCTGATAATTATTTAATTAGACCATCGATATGCAACTCAACTGTCAGCTGTTAAATATCTAATATAAATGAAACGAAAGTTCAGCTCCTTTAATTTGATAACTGCAACTTGTAAATATTAAAGTGGCGACTTCCGCGGGTTGATAAAGGAATGTAATTGTAAGTTGGCGGCCATTTTGTTTGCGGGTGGGGTCAACGCGACCCCGCCTCGCGTTTCCGCCACGGGATAATTAAATATTACCCCACCACAGGACTTCCTCTGAAGAAATGTGATTCGCTATACATCTGTTTACCTTTTTTCTTTTATTCTCTTTACACGCTCTTTCATACAGGGTTTATAGGAATATTTTTTTTAAAGAAACATAAATTATCTCTTTTCAACTGCCATTGTCGGTTGAGGTTTCTTTTATTTGGTTAACAATGCACGTTGCACATACACTCGTAAATATGTTATATTATAACGTAAACAGCAGTTATTGTAAAATAAAATGAATTTAATTAACAATGTTAGTAAGTGCCTGTTTAATAACAGTTTTACCCGACTGTGGAAGGAGGGTAATGTGTTTATCAGTCTATGTATGTATCTGTGTTCCTATGTGGCGTTCTTGAGACCAAATGCGTTGGCGGATTTTGATGATTAGTACGTCAATCGATTCGTCATAACCTTGCGAGTGTCACAGGCTACATTAAAATTGGAAAATAGAAAAATGGGCGACTTCGGGCGCCATATTGTGGGGCCAAATTTTTGTTTCTTCCAAACCTATCGTGTGAAGTATCAAAATAAAGCGTTATAAGAGGTGATTTGGAACATATAACACTTATATGTTTAAATGTACCTAATTCGATTTTGAATTTTTATTAAAAAACCTTATAATAAAAAGTCACTTAATCCAAAAAATCAAAATACCCGACTGCTTAAGAAGCGAACTAAAAAGACGTAAACAAGAAGAAAATCATGCTGTGTAGTCGGAGTTCACACATTCGCGAGCTGGCTGAGTTGGCTTCTTAAGCAGTCGGGCTTTTGTTTTTGGTATATACTTTTTTTATTACGACTCAAGTTACTTTTTAGTAATAAAGAATTCTTAAAATAGAAAAGTTAATTTACTTTTATACCAATATTTGCGTCAAGAACAATCAATTCTGCATGAGTTCCAATCTCGCGCCAGAGTTTATTAGAAGAGGTTTATTTCATGTTGTACTTGAGAAAAGTAAAATTGTTACTTACAATATCTGTTCAAATAGGTTAGAAAAATATTGTTACCTACAATGATCGGGCAAAAGCAGAAAGTTTATATCTTTGCTTCATTTAAAGTTATGAGCAGTTCTTGAAAAATACAAAACTTATTTCTATTTAACTTAGGCTTTGCGTTTTTAGAGCAGTTGCCAGCTTGTCGGTTTTTTATCAATTGTATTTCGGGGAGTGTGCTATGGAATTACATGATCTAATTCCGCCCAGCCCGTTTCATCATCGGACTACCAGACGTACGGCGATGCGCCATCGGTACATGGTGGACATCCCACCCATACGCACTAAACGTTTTGAGAATACTTTTATTTTGCGTACAGCTAAGGAGTGGAATTCCCTGCCGGAGTCTGTGTTTCCCGATAGCTACAATCAAGAGTCTTTAAGTCAAGAGTGAATAGGTTACTACTAGGCAAGCGTGTTCCATCGTAGACCACATCATCGCTTACCATCAGGTGAGATAGTGATCAAGCGCGAGCCTATAATAGATATTAAAAAAAAACCGGCAAAGTGCAAGTCGGAGTCGCGCACGAAGGGTTCCGTACCATTATCGCAAAAAACGGCAAAACACGTTTGTTGTATGGGAGCCCCACTTAAATATTTATTTTATTCTGTTTTTAGTATTTGTTGTTATAGCGGCAACAGAAATACATCATCTGTGAAAATTTCAACTGTCTAACTATCACGGTTCATGAGATACAGCCTGGTGACAGACAGACAGACGGACCGCGAAGTCTCAGTAATAGTGTCCCGTTTTTACCCTTTGGGTACGTAACCCTAAAAATAACCAACGCATGCGTCTAGAAACTCTAGAACAATCAATTCTGTATGAGTTCCAATCTAGCGCCAGAGTTTATTAGACGACTTACTTTTAATTTTGTATTTGAATACAATTTTCCAGTAACATCTAAATTAAAACAACGCTACAAATAGACTGAAATATAAATCAAGTTTTATATCCTATCTATAATGATTGGGCAAAGACGCAAACTTTAATCTTTGCTTCACTTAAAGTTATGTGCAGTCGTTAAGAAACACAAAACTTATTCCAAACAATTTCTGATTTTCTTTGCGTTCTAGATTCGCTGGAGCACGCAACACTTGATGGCCCGAATTAACTTTAACTTTAATATTTGTAAAGATTTTCTCCTTCCCATTTAACACAACGGTTTTACGACTTATTGTCAGTGGAAGGTATTATTCTGACCACAATTCCAACATTTTCTCTTTCCAGTTTCTATTTTAAGCGCCTTGCTGGGTTAATAAAAGCTTTTAGAATGTCTCTTTTACGTTCAAATCAAGCATGAAAACTAGCGGCCTGTGAGTACGTGCTGTGAGGTGATGAATTCCTTACAGATAAAAAGTATGATTGGAATCATTGCCAAAATATGGCGGCCGGATCTTCTTTGGAAATACGATTGTAAGGATTACACAGAATCGAATTCTAACTTGTAGGTAATTGAATTTAAACGATTTAAAAAATATACATGACTTAGCTGTTGCTCGCGACTTTGTCTGCGCAGCATTAGTATTTCGAATAACCTATTTTTTATATCCCGCCATAATATTGTAGGTCTTACTTGAGAAATTATTAATTCACCATACAAACTTCCACCCCCCTTTCCATCCTCTTAAGTATGATTGCTGGAATAAAAACTATCCTATATCCTTCTCAGGGTCTCAAACTATCTCCATACCAAATTTCATCCAAATCGATTCAGTGGATAAGGCGTGAAAAGGTAACAGACAGACAGACAGACAGACAGAGTTACTTTCGCATTTATAATATTAGTATGGATGAATGCTTGTGTAATTGCTTACTGACAGATTTACAGTCAGCAAGAAAATGAGCAATCTGCAATTCTTTTTTAAGTCAATCAATCGATCGTGTTTCTGACAAAAAGTATTACCAAAAATAATTGACCTACTGAAGTTTGAGTACCAGAAAAGCCACAAATCACAAAAAAAACTTTAACCATTATCATAAAATTATTCAGAAATTTCGTTTTCCTCTTAATACAACTGTTAAGATCTGCCCATGCAGTTCGCCTCAATTCCACCCTGTATATTGGCAATTATCACAATAATAAGATTACGTTTTGGTATTGTACCATTTCCATAAACATTAATTCAATTATATTCTTAAAATACAATCCGCGTAATCCTCTAATTGAATCACAAAGCTAACTGCGATATGGGATTAATTAACCCTTAGGATAAATACTGTGTATCGTTCACATTGTCATCTGATAGCGTTTATAATTATGCGTGCAAAATTACGAGTTATATAATTGCAAGCTCTTCTAGAGCTTCGTAGTCTTCGTACAGGTGGACTTCCGATTAAAACGGTTCCGGCGTCACAAACGTAGCGACACTGGCGCGGCGATAGAGCGAGTCTTTTTCTTCAATCGGTCCTTCATTACAGAAGATTGTGGTTACTAGACCCCTTTACGCGGACTATCTGCTTCCATGGATTCTGGTTCAAAGTTGCCATCACCACGTGCTGACATTTACTCGAGGGCGTAGATTCTTTCACTTGGTCAGACCATCGTGTTGGCGTCAGGCCTCGTGTTCTCTTTCTTTCGGTTTTGCGAACAATGACCAGCTTTTTGAGGCCACTATCACGTCGCACGCATTACACAATTGAGCCCTGGATATTGAGTTGGGATAGGACAGGTACCTACATTTGTACGTTTGGCGGTCCATGGTATTTGGAGCATCCGCCTCCAGCATCACATTTCGGATGCGTATATCATTTGTCTTTCTCGGCTTGTCCACAACTCAACTCCAAAGACAACTACAAATTTTAGATAGGTATATGGAGTAAGGAAAGTATGGGGCACCATTCTAGCGCAGAGTCGTGACTTTGATAGACTCGAATGCCTAAGCGACGGGTATAACTCGGCGGTTTCCATGAAGTTCCAGTGTCGCGGCATCAGTGTCGAAAAGTAGCTCTGCTCGGAAGTGAGCCCTCACGCGGTACGCCGCGCGTGTCTTTGATTTAGAGCAAATTGAACCGGGAGATTGGCTGCTGAGAGAACATCTTATTTGACGCTGCAATGCTTCCAATTGTCTCAAGACTTCGACTCCATCTATTGTATCTGCAGTTATCACCTCGGCGTTGTTAATGCGAATCAGCTTCCATATTGGAAATCTTCTTGTTCTGTGTCACATTGTTTGCGGTTATAAGGTATTATTGGAGTTATAGATATCATATTATCTAACGCCTTATGTGATAGGTGCCGATGCACAAGCCATAAACATATCCTCTTGGTTTTTTTCTTTTAAACCGACTTTCCAAAAAGAAGGAGGATCTATGTTTTACTTTATGTATGTTTTACCGATTACGCCGTCAATTATGAAACGGTTCTGAAAATTCTTTTTTTTTGTTTTAAAGGGTATACTCTCGAAGTAGTTGGTCCCACTGTCACCAAGTCAGGATCTGATGAGGGAACTCCTTAAATTTTATAAGCATAGATATAGCGATTTTGGTATTTTCATCAATATGGCAAGTATTTACATTCAGGAAGTATCATTTGGTGAAGTGGAACTGTTGAAGAAGACCACAGATCGCCACTGGAACTTCTCAATGTTAATTATGTTTTGGGTATAAGATATCCCGAAGAGTTAAATGACTGTGATGAAGCAAATTTATATAAATGGTGTTAATGAAAATAGTAAATCGAACTACACTGGTGATGAAGCCGGAAGATAGGCACGGAACTCCTTAAATAAAACAATGTATCCCAGTCGCTTCTTGGAATTGTTATGAGAAGTCCTCTGGCTATAAATGATTTTCATGGTAATATAATGTATCAAAAATAAAAATATAACAATAAAAATCTTATTAACAACTAAACTAAAAAATAGGTACCAAAGACACCGACTTCCGAAAAGAAAGTTATTTCTCGCTTTGTAGTGTTTTTTTTTAGAAGTCGGTTTAGTTTTTTTGTTAAAACGTTTTTTTTTGTGTGACCATTTTTATGTATAGTATAGTAAAGTATATTCCATCTAATTTTATTCGTAAAATTAACACATGTTTAGGTCACTGTATTTGTAAGCTAATAAATGTGATAACTATTAGTTTAGGTAACTGCTGGGGAAATTGCTAACTGAACATAAATTCAAATAAAGTAATTAAAGGTTGGTGCCACAGCAACCCGTTAATTTGGGTGTTGCTCGTTACCAGTTTCGTTTTATGGACGCGTCGAATAATATTTTGAAATTGGACGGTCATTGCGAGTGTTGACGCAGATTATATCCTGCAGCCTTGTGTTCGACTGGTTTTTAATTGCGGCCCGAGAGTGCGTTCCCCGCGCTGATTTAGAGCAAATTGAATGCTTCGAGCCTCGCGCATCCCGTAACCGACGTCTCAGTCGTCCGCAGTCGCGCCACCTATCAATTAACTAGCACTCCAATTGAGTAGCCACCTCGTTGTTTTAAAACTATGCGCTTGCCGCAGAGCAGCTTGTTATTATGCCGAGAATTCGTTCACCAACTCATTTTATCTACATTTAAATGAGAATATGGTAGACTGGCAGAGTATTCAGACCATTTTCGAAGCATTCCGACGCTCATACTCGTAGCTCGTCGGTATACCACTCGTGTGGTGTGTGAAATGTTAGCAATTGAATTAAGTGAAAATAGCCATTATACCTCTGATCTAATGTGAATACCTTGCGGTTGGAGTGTGAATTAAATTAATTGTGCTCGACGTCGAGTTTTGAGATGATGGTATTGTCATAACGGCAGCTTTTCGCAAGTAATTGTATGTATGAATATTAAATGAATAGCAGATTATTTTGTGTACTGTCAGTTAATACGATGACAGCACAATGAGGCATATTCGGTTGGTTGGCGGCTGACGTCTCCGGAGGGCCACCGCATAAAAGCTGCTGTCAAAAGATTTACGATACATCTAGTAATAACAGATGGTCGTAACCTCAATAGCTAAGTAAATATTTTTAAAAGATTTTATATTAGACGCGTTAGGAAGGAGGTACGAGTACCTAATAGGCTGTTGCGTAAATATTTTTTTAACAGTACACCATATTGTTGAGGACTGGGAAATCTTTCAGATATGTAAACCAGCAGCAAGGGAATTCGGCAAGGCACAGGGTTTGACCGCCATCAATCGATCAATCACATGCGAGATAAAAGACGCTTTGTGGATTTTTAACCGACTTACCAAAAAGGAGGAGGTTCTATGTTCGACTTTATTTTGAAAAATCTTTTTTGTTTGATAGAGTATGTCCCCAAATTGGTCCCATTTTAATTTGGTGAAGATCTGATGAAGAACTCTCCATAAAGAAAAAAAATTGTACCTACAAAAGACACCGACTTCCAAAATGAAAGTAATTTTTCACTTTGTAGTGTTTTTATTTGGAAGTCGGTAATATTTTTTTGTAAAAAAAAGTTTTTATCGTCTATGTGATTGGTCGATTGATGCCGAATTCACTTGCGCAATTATGCTGCAGATCTGCTAGGGACGATTTTAATAATCCATCCGGAATTTACCGTAAGTTTCTGGTCTCAGAGCTTTAGGAGTAACTTAATTGAGTTTAGTCACTAGTAACAAGTCATCTCAATTATCTTTACTCAATCAGTTGTTTCCAAAAAAAGTTACGTGCTTACCAAATCAGAAAACAATTATGATTTTTGCTGCACAATAAGTATGGGTATAATTTGTTTATCACATCACTGTCAATTTTGACTTTTCGGTTTCCAATTTAAATAATCATATGTTCCGAAATATTTTTATGGTTGCAAGGGTCAATGACATTAAATTATTTTGCTAATCAACTGATTGCAACTTGAGTTTAACGGTCAGATGACAAAGGCTTGATAGCCGTTTACATACCAAAGCTGAGTTTAATTGGTATTGTAATTTTTTGTTTGGCATTGTAAGCCTCATTGGAAAAACGCGCGTCAAGCTTAAGCTCTAACCATTTCAATTGAGTTCTCCATTTGTGAACGTAATAGATTGGCATACAAATTCTACATTTTACGGAGAGCTGAAAGGGTCGCACGAGGTTACTGACATCTCAATAGACCGTTCAGAATTTCATCGGAAAATAAAAACTCACAGTAGTTAACAAGGACACGTAATATCGACATCTCGTCACGGTTGCTTTTTTATGCTTACAAATTGCAGTTGGCTCGTTAATTGGTCAGAATGGGACGGTGACTGGTGTTTTTGGTAGTGCGAAGTGCGCGCGCGACGCTTCGTAATGATAAGTTGCGCGGTAATGGCGGCTGGGAGTGCGGGCCTGCTGAGTCAGCGCAGTTGAACGGTGCCGGCGCCGGGCAGGTACCAGCTCTTCCTGATTCTTCGCGCCTAATGTGTAGTTTGGCGTTAAAATACTCACACGCTAGTCGCTACCGACTTTATTCTTCCTAATGGTCGTACCTTCTTATTCTTTTTATTTTATTCAGAATAAACTTAACTTTACCATTGTTTTTGCTGGTTGTACTTTTGAAAGTAAGGTTTCAATAATTTATATAAATCTGTTGGTTTATAGAAATATTCAAGATGGTGCCATAAGTTAGAAATCGCCAATTAAGGAGCACTAAGTTAATCTAACTTGCAAATGGCCGATGTACAAAAACGGAGACAAACAAATTTCCCGTACACTTAGTCGCCGAATCGGGAATTTCTCTTTATCTATTTTAAATTCCTGGCACGTACGCCTCCTTGTTTGATTGTATTTCACTTAATCCGTCCGTTCCGCTCATTCTCTATGGTAATTCATCGGCGGCATTGTTTTATTTTGTTACAGTCGCCAATAAAGTTAGCATTATATGTCATGTGTATACATGCTACTATAGTCTCTACATGAAGGGTGTACTGACCACAATCGCGTATATTAACATTTGACGTGAGCAAGTAGTTCGGGTGCCGACCCTACGCGTCCGGTCGAACCACTCTCGTTTGCACCTTGTCAGCGCTACTGATTCTATCTGTGGCCCTAATTGCTGATATTCCATTAAAGTAATAAATACGCTTCGCCTTCTCACCTTCTTATTAGAGTTGATTACTGCACTCGTCTGTTTCTATTATGTCAGGAGTTGTTAATGTTTGACGAGCGATTGTTCGGCTCTTTTCGTTGTATTAACAATATTCGTGAGATTTGATGTTTACTTTCACAGGTGTATAGGGTATCATCAGAATTGAATGAATAATTACGTAGACGGTTGTTAAAGTACGTTTTATTCGAGAGCTTAATGGATGCCGGTGTTTTATATGTGGCATGTTTCGGGGTGATAAAAGCGTGGGTTCATAACTCTGCTCTATGCTTGGCACGTTTTGTTGAGTGTTATAATAAGATAGTGTTTTCTTCAGAACAAGGAAGTTCACACCGTGGTGAGTAACACATATTTCGGAATGAGTACGCGTAAGTTCTCACACACACATCAGATTGTCGCGAGAGTGGGCAGACGGTAATGTACCGATATGCGTGTAAGTTGTCAACTGTAAGTGTTGGCGGCGAGCGGAGACAGTAATAACTGACTGCCTTGTTTTTACCCGGCTGCAAGGAAAGGGTTATGTTTTTCGCGCGTATCTTGTATGTTTGTATGTATGTTTGTATATATGTTTGTTTGTATGTATGTTTGTTTGTATGTAATATTCTTTATTACCTCGTATCTTCCAAACCACTTGACGGATTTTTATAATTAAGACATCCTTAGATAAGTCTTGACCGCCCAAGTTTTCTTAGATGGTGAAGTTCCAAAAAAAACAAACATGGCGGATTTTGGGCGCCATATTGTGCGGGTCCCATTTTTTTTTCCTTCCAAACCCATCGAGTGGGGTATCAAAATGATGGGTTTTAGGAGCAGATTACAAAAATACATACCACTTATATGTTTAAAAGAAATACGAAAAAAAAATTATAACTAAAAAGTTGTAAATAAAAAAAGTTAATTTAAAAATCAAAAACCCGACTGCTTAAGAAGTGAACTAAAAAGCTGTAAAAAAAGAAAAAATAATGCTGAGCAGTCGGAGGATCAGGTGGTCCGCCAGTACGCGAATATGTATCCTCCGCAAGCAGTCGGGTTTGTTATTTTTAATTTAACTTTTTAACATTCTTGATGTACCTATATTTTAAACATAACATGTCTTTTACCTAATTTTATCGTACAGATTTGGACAACATGTTAAATATTCATTGACCAGTATAATTAATTAACTATTCTAAACATAGCGCCTGAGTAGAAGAAGCTCATAAAATCTGTGAAAATGTAATCCTAAAATGAACAATCTTTTTCTTATCAGATTAAGATCAGCATAGTAGGCGACATCGATTTGACACTGAGGATAATTTATACCCGCGGCTCTCTCCTAATCAGGTTTTCCAATAAGTTTATTAATTATTACCAGTGACTTTGAATAATTAGGTACAACCGCAATAGATTTCTATTTAAATTACTAGCTGACCCGGCAAACTTTGTTTTGCCATAAAAACACCAAACATTCATCTACTCTACCTACCCTACCTATCCTTCCCTACCTACCCTACCTATCCTTCCCTACCTACCCTACCCTACCCTACCTACCCTACCCTACCTACCCTACCTACCCTACCCTACCTACCCTACCCTACCCTACCTACCCTACCCTACCTACCCTACCTACCCTACCTACCCTACCTACCCTACCTACCCTACCTACCCTACCTACCCTACCTACCCTACCTACCCTACCTACCCTACCTACCCTACCTACCCTACCTACCCTACCTACCCTACCTACCCTACCTACCCTACCTACCCTACCTACCCTACCTACCCTACCTACCCTACCTACCCTACCTACCCTACCTACCCTACCTACCCTACCTACCCTACCTACCCTACCTACCCTACCTACCCTACCTACCCTACCTACCCTACCTACCCTACCTACCCTACCTACCCTACCTACCCTACCTACCCTACCTACCCTACCTACCCTACCTACCCTACCTACCCTACCTACCCTACCTACCCTACCTACCCTACCTACCCTACCTACCCTACCTACCCTACCTACCCTACCTACCCTACCTACCCTACCTACCCTACCTACCCTACCTACCCTACCTACCCTACCTACCCTACCTACCCTACCTACCCTACCTACCCTACCTACCCTACCTACCCTACCTACCCTACCTACCCTACCTACCCTACCTACCCTACCTACCCTACCTACCCTACCTACCCTACCTACCCTACCTACCCTACCTACCCTACCTACCCTACCTACCCTACCTACCCTACCTACCCTACCTACCCTACCTACCCTACCTACCCTACCTACCCTACCTACCCTACCTACCCTACCTACCCTACCTACCCTACCTACCCTACCTACCCTACCTACCCTACCTACCCTACCTACCCTACCTACCCTACCTACCCTACCTACCCTACCTACCCTACCTACCCTACCTACCCTACCTACCCTACCTACCCTACCTACCCTACCTACCCTACCTACCCTACCTACCCTACCTACCCTACCTACCCTACCTACCCTACCTACCCTACCTACCCTACCTACCCTACCTACCCTACCTACCCTACCTACCCTACCTACCCTACCTACCCTACCTACCCTACCTACCCTACCTACCCTACCTACCCTACCTACCCTACCTACCCTACCTACCCTACCTACCCTACCTACCCTACCTACCCTACCTACCCTACCTACCCTACCTACCCTACCTACCCTACCTACCCTACCTACCCTACCTACCCTACCTACCCTACCTACCCTACCTACCCTACCTACCCTACCTACCCTACCTACCCTACCTACCCTACCTACCCTACCTACCCTACCTACCCTACCTACCCTACCTACCCTACCTACCCTACCTACCCTACCTACCCTACCTACCCTACCTACCCTACCTACCCTACCTACCCTACCTACCCTACCTACCCTACCTACCCTACCTACCCTACCTACCCTACCTACCCTACCTACCCTACCTACCCTACCTACCCTACCTACCCTACCTACCCTACCTACCCTACCTACCCTACCTACCCTACCTACCCTACCTACCCTACCTACCCTACCTAACCTACCTACCCTACCTACCCTACCTACCCTACCTACCCTACCTACCCTACCTACCCTACCTACCCTACCTACCCTACCTACCCTACCCTACCTACATACCTATGTAGGTAAGTTAGCATTTTTTTTTCTTATTTTTTTTTTCATAAGAACCTTCTCCTAACAATAACAAACACAACAAAAAAAGAATAAGCGAAATCGGTCCAGCCGTTCACGCGTGATGCTGTGACCAAGGGAAATAGGGATTCATTTTTTTTATATATATAGATTATGTACAAAAATGCGCTTGAGCATATATCACCGAAATCGCTGTAAGCTTTAGTTTTAAAGCTCTGTTAGTATGTTACAGCATCTTTGTCATCAACCGCACGGCCGTGGGCAGAGTACGTGTGTAATGACACGATCACTTCATACTGATAACAATAGATAAACATTTTACTCATGCCTTGAATAATACATCGGTTACTTAAGCGTCAACTTACTGCCTACCTGTTTGCACATTCCTAACATCCGGTATTGGCTGATTTAAGGCACAATTTACATAGTTTTCTCATTAAGAAATCTAAATGTTCACATTATAGTGGCAATTGCCTAACATTGGAGATAAGACTCGGCTGTAAAGCAAAATCTGTCAGTAACTTTAGATAAGGTTATGCAAAAAATAGAATTTGTAGCTTATAATGATATTCTGTATTCAATTCTGTTCGCAGACTCCATATTGTTAGAAACAAGTTAAAAATAATGGGATGCCATACGTGACTTAAATATGAAAATCTTATGTGTGAACTTGTTCAGAGATATTCATGGATTTTTAAAGTAAATCGATAGAAACGCGTTGATGTCTTTTGATTACGTGATTTGAATATACGTTTTTTGTTAATGTAATGCATATTATATATGCATGGAAACACGAGTTAAAGTAGAATCCAATCTCTACTCTGAATGTAAATATTGTTCTATAAGAGTACTGTTATTTTAGAACTTGATAAATAGATATTTAGTTATAATTATTTAAAATGAGGTGTGACCACGACACCTGCACATTGCACTACATTGCAGAGATCGCGCCGATAATGGACCCAGTTTTCATAAATGGAACGTTATTGATGCAATCCAGCATGTTTTATCTATACTTATATCTATACTAATATTATAAAGAGGAAAGATTTTTTTGTTTGTTTGTTTGTACCGAATAGGCTCCGAAACTGCTGGATCGATTTAAAAAAATCTTTCACCTGTAGAAAGCTACATTATTCCTGAGTAACATAGGCTATTTTTTTATCCCGAAAACGGGTCCTGTGGGGTGGCCCACGGGAGCGAAGCCGCGGGGAACAGCTAGTAGGCTATAAATAATTTAAAAAAAATTGAGATCCTGATGAAAATTGCAATAATGTAACCCAAAGTAGCAAAATTTTACCTATAAAATTCATTATTCATATCAGCGCACGCCAGCTGATAAAACTACTGATGATACATTAAAATTATGTACTACATGATTCAAGTATTCGGAATGGATGAAAGGGCGACAGCTCACAGGAACAACTTGCGACCCACGGATGCCCCTCAAGTTAAAGGGGAAAATTTACAAGTCCGTGATTAGACCTGTCGTACTGTATGGATCAGAATGTTGGGCTGTGAAAAAGATGGCTGAAAAGAGATTGCATGTAGACGAGAATGGATAAAGTGACAGAAAAATTTAAAGGAAACCGTTTGTCCTGGTATGGTCATCTGATGAGGAGGGATGAAACGCATGTTACTAAAAGAGTTATGAATATAAATGTGGATGGGATGGGCTGTGTGAGAAGTGATATGAGAGAAAAGGGAGTCAGTGATAGCGTGACGGGGGACAGGACGGTATGGAAGAAGAAAACGTGTTGCGCCGACCCCAAGTAACATGGGACAAGGGCAGGCAGATGATGATGATTCAAGTACTCATTTTTATATAACTACAAAAAAGCGGCCAAGTGCGAGTTGGACTCGCGCACGAAGGGTTCCGTACCATTATCGCAAAAAAACGGCACAATAATCATGTTTGTTGTAAGGGAGCCCCACTTAAATATTTATTTTATTCTGTTTTTAGTATTTGTTGTTATAGCGGCAACAGAAATAAATCATCTGTAAAATTTTCAACTGTCTAGTTATCACGGTTCATGAGATACAGCCTGGTGACAGACAGACAGACGGACCGCGGAGTCTCAGTAGTAGGGTCCCGTTTTTACCCTTTGGGTACGGAACCACTATCATAGTTAAGTCGCAATAGCAGCTTTTGTGTAATTTTATTAGATCGCTGGTAGAAACAAAAGTTTGTTACATTTGTATTGTAGTATTATTTCTTATTCAAATAAATAGTTTTACAAATTGGTAGGTAGTGTAGGGTAGGTAGTTTAGGTAGATAGCTAGTTGACGGGAGCGAAGCCACGGGGATCAGCTAGTTGATTATTTTTGTATTGATTATGTCTATGGCTACGACAATTAAATAAGTGTAAGGTATCTTTAAAATATAAATGTAGGCTATTCAAATGCATCGTACCGCAGCCCCGGCACCACAGCTAACCGGAGATGTGCGGAATCTACTCCGGAGGCACTTAATGTGGGCCTCGTTTAAGTAAACAAGGTACACGTCTGCGAGTAGGCTCCATGTCTGGTTTTTATCCGTCTTAGTCCGCCGCTCCACGCTTGTTATCTTGTTATCCTATCTTGGCGAGATTGTGCCTTTTTGTGCAGCTGATGCACTCAATGTATGCACATATTTCTCTCATTTTGAAACGGACGGAGTCTACACGTTTTACGATAGTTGCAGTAAGATCAATCTAATTCCAAGTCTCCCTTTCTTATAACCGGTTTTATCACATGGAAAATTAATAGACCGGATTTGCTCTTCGGCTCAGTATTGTGAGTAATAATAAACAGTAAGCCGGCTAAAGAAAGTCACGTTTTTCCTGAACACCATTCGCGGTTACAATACTGTCAACGTATATGGCGTTAACGAAGTTAAAGGTCTCTTTGGTTGCGACCTCCTATGTACCGCTTATTATGTCTAAATTAAGATTAACACGAGCGTGCTATCTGCCAATTTCATCTATGGACAAGGTAGAAAAGGTTTACCTAAGGTACCCAAATAATGAATATGCCCGTGTTTCCATAATTTAGCACTTAAAATAAGGATCATTATTATTTGTATAATTAATTTGACCCTTTAGGTTTATGTTAATTAGGAACGGTAACTATAATTTTCTTTGAACCCGCGACCCGTGGCGGGTATAAAGTTGCATTAAAGCCGTTTCTATTCGGCGTTAAGCTTATAATAGAGAGTCAGGCGGACGCGACGACGGCAGGGAGCGCGGCGCTGCAGCCTTTGTGAGGGTGCTCTGTGCGCGGACTATCGCGGCGACGTTCAACCTCGCGAATAACGTAAAAAATATTTTCTCTCCATCGCCGCTCACCAAATGCTACCGTCGACCGTTTTCCGCTGAGTTAAATTCTCATTACTTTTCTTTGAAAAAGAAGTTAGCTTTTATAACCGCGCAGCGGTCGAGAAAGAAAACTCTATTACAACGATGGCTTTTGACAGAGGCTTTCTGTATGCCGTGCCGAACTCTTTCAGGCGCTTGCGTTTATTCACGAACAATTACAGAACATTAAGGGACATTATGATATCGGAGTGCAGGCGAAGTATCGTGAACGTTTAATGATAAAGCGGACGGCGGCGGTGGCTTTGGATCGCAAATCTCGCTTTAAGTCGACGTGCGAGCAATGGCTTCGATAATAAAATTAATTATGAAATTTATAGCACCAGCCTCTGCCGCGGCGGTCGTTTCTGACGCGAGCGCTTTTGTCGTTCATATGTGTACCGTCTTAATCGACAATTTACGAGGTCCGTTTAGCGAGACAGGAACGATTCCAATGTCCTATCCGGTCATAAAAGCTGGCTCAACTCAAATTATAATCGCAAGATACATTATTATTTAAAGATTGCAAGGTTAAGCCTTTTGTCGCCATTACCTTACAATACGTAAGCCTTTAACTGGCACTTCAAAGAGAACTCGATAGTCCCGATCGGTACTTATTGAATTTGTAAGCTTTTATGATTTTTACAAAAGCTCTTCATGTTTCAATAAAAATAAAATGTATTTCTTGATATCAATGAATCGCCGGGCATCGAAATAGAAAGGACTTATCAAGAAAAACCCTCCTAATTCCCAAAAGACTTTAATGCATCCAATTGCTTTCGGCAGCTGTGGACTGTCATTAAGTTTTGCTGCAAATTCCATAGCAAATTCCCTTATAAACCTAACCGTGTTTTAAGTTTTGCGATTCTGTTAGAACAAAAGTACCGTCCTGTGGCTGGTCGGGTCGTGCGCGTCGCCAACCGTAGGGTCATCCATACGTCGCGAACTCGCAACATTCGCATAATAAGCGCAACATTGTACTGACCCTCAACTATATGTTAGGGCTAACTAATACCTAGAAGTTGTTGGCTTGTTACTGCGATCTACAACTGTGCCATTTGAAATTTTACATACAAAGGCTTGTAGTGTGAACGTTATGGTTTCTGTTCACCGTTAGAAGTAAATATTGTAAAGTTAAAATATGCAGACTTTATTAGTGATGTTCTTCAGCAAGTTCAAGTGCGTAGTAGTCCTTTGAGTATGTAAGGATTGTAGCAGGCGTCGCTCAGTAATTCTTGCCTACCCCTTTGAAAAAATCGTGATTTCATGTTTGTTTATATCATTAGAGTTTTCTAATGTAATATTTTTCTTTAACTTGAAGTGAACTTGGTGCTTCTAACTAAGCAAGCTTCCAGTTAGAGGTATGACTCCTAACTGGCCTGAAAGTGTTGATTACCGATTGGAAGCGAGATAAGCCTACATCGCCCTGCAGTTGTTTCCGTATATTTTTTTGGATTTCGACAGCCCACGTCAAAACAAAATTTAAAGTATTAGACATCTAATTAGGCATTGACATCTTCACGTTGGAATGATCCAACCATCTTATCATAAAATCATTTGCATGAAGATTTTACAATCCTTTAAATTTCAGTGACAAAAAGATTCTGAATCACGTTCAGCGATGAACTCAATGAAATGGATAAGTTTTACTGTTTCATAACCATAAATCAAGGCAAATAGGTTTTAAATCGACTCCGTCAGTAGTCCCACTTGAAGCAATCATCGTATTAACATGAGTAGTTGTCGAGAATTGACTGATTGCCTGTTCAGTATACCCGTTCGTATTTAATCACCCTCAAATTGCCGCAATTAATAGCTCTTAAACGGTAGTGCCAGTATAATTGTTTATGTGAATTGTTTCTCTACCTATAGACAAACTAGTTAACGATAATTTGAAGTGATGTTTCGAACTTTAAAGAAACTTCTCAATTACGATGTTGCAATTAAATTATTAAAATTTTACGGTGGGTAATGTATAGTAATGAACTAGACTTGTGGTTCTGAGCGCAGGGACACGTTGTTTGAATGCAATCTCAAGCAAGTAGGTTCCTAATGTCTGTCAGAATAGAGGTGATGTTAGTGTCTCAGCATTAGCATAACGCATTCAGTAACAAGACACGTTCGAGTACAATTGCGTTCGCGAAAGAACCCTACTCAAACAACCCATTTCTATTTTAGGTCGCAACCGCTTGTTTAATGTTCGGCCCGTACAACCGCGTCGGCTAACACTTAACGCTTTTTGCATACGAAAGCGTCCAACGTTTACCGCCCAGTGTCTCTTGTTATTACGCTACTCTGTATTCAGGTCGGGCTAAGTTGAAGGTCGCCCTTCTGCTCGAGATAACGAACAACTAGTTTCTTTTATTCGTTTATCTACTGCTTCGACTATACTCATAATATTGTACCGAAACTCAAATCGTATTGTCATAGTTCTGAGCTGACAGTGATATAGCATTCGTCCTGAAGAATTTGATCTTTTAGTTAAAGTTGGCAGGTTTTATAGAGTTACAAATTCATTTAGTGTGTTGTTGTCTGAACTGACCTAAGTAGCCCAAATAAAATGTTACGGGCCGCCACAGAATAGCCCACAAAAGAGCAACTATGTAGGACGTAAATGCTTAGATAAACGACTGCACTTAATCCGGGAGTTAGAATGTTGACAAGGAATGAACGCAATCAAATATAAAAAAGGCTGGGCATTTTATCCCATTAATCCACGTCATGTTGAATGTATTTGTAACAAAGCTAGCACTTAATAACTCAAGTCGGTCCACGATCGAGCCGCAGCGCTTCTACTGAAACGTCTAATCATTGTGTGGGTTGCCGTAATTGAAGTGGAGGATCGTCCCTTTGCTTTATCTTAATTTTATTCATTCCAAGCGCACTGACGGTTAATATTGCTGTGACCGCTTGTCACTTTCAATAACAAGCTGCTCGTTAATGAGATTGTGCACCTGTTAGTATATTATGACAAATTATGAAGTGGTATGTAGTACAAATCTCGATTCGTCCAGTGTCTGTGATAAATGATTACATGTTGATTTTTACTGTAATTGACATGTTGCATTTTTAGTAGAAAATAATTAGTTAGGTCGATGGTTGCGTGACTAGGGTCGTATGATGGATAGCGTGCCTAAGATACGATCGTCGGCTGCCGCCGAATTTCATGAGAATCTTATTTACAGCCGAAGGCGCCCGCGCCGGATTCAATGTTGTAAATTATCGAATTATACTGAACCCGACAGAGCGTGCCTGTGCGTGTTTATTTAATTTTGGAAATGTTTTGTTCCTATTAACGTTGCGTTTTATATAATCTAGTGAATTGCAGGAGAGTGTGGGAACATCGACTATCGTTCTGTTAATTCATGTGTACGTTTGAAATTGTTTGTGGTCACGAATTTAATTTGTAGGTGTCAAGTTGTTAATGCTCAAATTACCCAGTTGTTTTATCGTATGCGCGCATCGTAAAAGTTAATTTACGAATTTATTGGTGTTGCTGTTAGATTAGATTTAAATGCCATTGTTATTGTTTACGGTCTAATTTATGACAAAAGAAG
Organism: Anorthoa munda; assembly: GCA_945859665.1. Classification (NCBI taxonomy): domain Eukaryota; kingdom Metazoa; phylum Arthropoda; class Insecta; order Lepidoptera; family Noctuidae; genus Anorthoa; species Anorthoa munda. The sequence continues at coordinate 13,493,212 of OX243911.1, read as the reverse complement.
TAATATCGACAATTTATATCAGATAGTAAAATTGCATAATGGATACAACAGCTTTGTTGGTGGCAACATCACTAGCAAAGTATAGGTAGCCCAGTGTTCTATGTCTTAAAAATGCCAAGTAAGCGAGGTCGTGTCCGGATTAACAAACATCCTCTTTGGTGGGGATCGCGCTGTTTCAGCGGGGTTGCTCAATAGCTCCACGTAGCGTGCCAGTTCCCCGAGACCAAAGTGCATCAGATTGCCGGTTACATTCCGAATTATGTATCGCTGTAAACTGGATCGCTACTCGATCTTCGAAGCCCGTACAAAATAGACGAGTTTGTATGCATGATATCCAAGTCCAACTTAAATGTGCATTTGGACTAGAGATTCCTGTGCAACATTTGAACGTATACCGGTTTTGTAACAAAGCTCGCGGATTACGCGACATCGAGGTCGCTGTCTTGCCCCCGTCTTCTGACATCAATTGTCGGATCTACTTTTACTCCCAACTTATAGTAATAATAGCAAGGTAATCACTCTGACTATGCTTATGTCAAACACGCAATGAGAAAAGGTTACGTGATGCGATAGTAATGTAGTTGTGACAGTCCTGTGCCTTTTAGACACACAAAAAGTGAAAGATACAAAATAATCTTGCTCAAATATTTTAGGGTTATTGTTCCTTATAAATCAAACATAATAGACAGAAACAATAGTGGCACAAGGTCCTTTATATGTCAAAGATGCCGAATTATATATTGACCTCAGGTTAGTCACGATTTCCATCATATCAGATAATTGCAACGATATTTTCTCTTAACAATAAATTCTCGTTGGCCTTGTCTCGTTAATACTGTTTGAAATTTAAAGGTCCTATGTTAGCCATCTACGATACTGACCGAAACCGATAGCAGTAAATTTTGGAAAAGAATTTATACTTTCTCATTATTCTTTACCATTTTAGTTGTAACAACAGATGTGGGTCAGAAGTATGACAATAAAGTTTCTTTATAGGGGTGTTATCTCGTTGAGCGATCGCCGCAAACCGTGAACAGTTTTTGCCGTTTGTACACCAACACTAAATTATGGCACGTCATGTACCTAGCGACTCGATGGGCCCCGAAAGAATTATTGCAAGTCGCTGGGTGCATCTCCCGTTTCGCACGCCCGCTTCACATTGTTATTAAGTTCAGAGGTCGGTTTGTTTATGAGTCAACGCTTTCGAAAGGTAACACGGCGGGCGCGCGAGTGAAAACATCGCTCCGAAGACGCCGATGACATACAATTGATAATGTAAATATTGCGCTTAACCTGTGCCCTAGAAGACACTTTTCAACGAGATTTAGGTCTCCTATAACGTGCTTCATAATTTGATATCTGTCTTCATCTTATATTAGTTGAGTGCTGGATTCTCACGGGATATGAATCATTTTGATTTTCGTTCTGCAAAATTTTGCAGATTGTAAGCTCGGCTGTTGATGTAACTTCGTTAGCTTATTACCATATCCATTAAAGGAAGTTGGAATGAAATGGCAGCATTTAATGTCGAAGCCATCGATCGGAAACGGTAAGGTCATTTATGATTGTATTCTTAATGTCCGATTGCGCGAAAGTCTAGTCACGGCGCACAACAAGCAAATGTTGGGCGACATGTTTGTTGCAAGCACGACAATTCACTTTCGATAGCGGTCGTGCGCCTCTCGGCCTACGGACACAAATGCTTGCCATAGTTGGTGCAGTATCTGGATTATGATCAACGGCTACAACTGTGGGGCGGGTTACCTATTGCACATCGGGCCAGCTGTTTGCTTATTCTCTTGCGTAACCCGGTGAAGCCAACTGGATGATAATTTGCTCGCTCGCCTCGGCTTTCATTATCGTCGGGGCTACTTCGTGCGTGTTTAATTTAATTTTCTTGCCAGAGTTACTCGTTATTAAGTAACTGAAATTACTAATTTACTAAAAAGGTCTGGCTTGTTAAGTTTCAACTAAGCATGGCATTAATTAAAGTTTCACTTCATCATAATAACTTTGAGTCGGGATAAAATTTTCTTCAACCAGCTACAACGTTTCATAACAACTTTAGATTAAACGTTGTTTCGTAAATGTGTATGTATAGGAGCCTGGTTTTAGGTCCTACAATCTCTAAAATTACAAGTATGTTTGCAAGCCACCAAACTACTAAAACGAATCTCACACTTTACAGCAAGGTTTACGAACAAAGATTCCCACAGAAACACTTTTACCGAAACAGCTCCTTCGACAGTGAGAGTAGCGCAAGGGCGTGTGATCCGTTGAATCAACGGTCTAATAAAGCTTCGTCCTGCCTGCGAGGTATGCCGAAGTAAGCCGATCCTGTAAATGAGTGAGGAGGAATCCCGCTCGATCGTGGTCACGCGAACAACCTGACACTGACACTACCCTTTGTTATGTGTAGGTGTCTCTTGTACCACGATCGTGACTTATTCAGATTCCAGATTCATTCCATGTTTGATATATTTTATTGAGGTAGTGCGGCTAATAGTTAGTCGCCTCGTAATTTCATGTTTGTAAGTCTTTGGTTAAAGCTCCTTTATTTTTCTTGCCATAACAAAAAAAAAAATGGCATGGCACTATTATGTATCATGTTTACTACATATTTATGATCGTAGGTATCGTAGGGGAGGTTATATAGCAATACTGCAAAAAATATAGGTTTTTAATTTCCTCATAAAAGTTTTTAGTTTTTCAGCGGACAGAATTTACAAGTGTACACTTAAACAGAAACCTATTCCGATTGCTATGTACGTTGGATACTTCTCTCTGGGGCAGGATTAACGTGCGATATAAAGGTGAGTGCTCACCGACAGTGATGGTTTTATTGGCTGTAAGCCGTAGTGCAAGGGTTTGGTGTAAAACGAATTGCGACAGTATGCCCTCTGTATCTTGTAGCACGTAACCTGCTTGAAGTTGTCACCTTTATAGCCGGAGATCATGCCATTCGTTGTGGTATTTTTCTAAGAAAATGTACAATATGCCAAGTAAAAAAAAATATTTAACGATACGCTCGCGTTTGACCCCTATCTTGCCTGATGGTAAGCGATGTTGTGGTTGACGACGGTGAAGCACGCTTGCCTAGAAGTAACCTATTCACTCTTGACTTAAAGACCCCTAAGTTGTATCGGAAAACAAAGATTCCAGCTGGGAATAAATTGTCAGTTTATTGCTGAAATTCAGTCTGCATTGGTAACAAAAACACTTTCAACCAATCTTCTTTAAAAACTGTTTTGATGCAAAAGATCTGACTGTCTTCATTATTATAAAATAAAGCTTTCACATGTTGAATTTTAAAATGATAACAGCAAAGTGAAAGATTAAAATCGGCTCATTTGATGTTGCACTTTTGTTGTATAACGAGTAGCTGTTGGTACTCATCATTAGCGTATCAGATTTGACTCGCATCATATTTGTTTGATGAAATTACGCGCAATTAAATTTTGGTACCTATTTTAAATCCCGTGGAGGGTCGATCCGGTACATGAAACAATATAGATTTATAAAAACAAAATAAAAAAAAAAACATTATAAAACAAGACGTACCAAAGACACTGACTACCGAAACGAAAGTTATTTTTGCACTTTTTAGTGTTTTGCTTTGGAAGTCGAGTTATTTGTAACTGACCTACCAAAAAAGAGGAGATTCTATGTTCGACTTTTTGTTTTTTTTTCACCTACATCTCCGTCAATTGTGGACCGATTAAGAAAATTCTTATTTTTTTTGAACTTGCCCATTAGGTAGGTACACCAAAAAAGTAATAACTTACTTTTTGGAAGTCGGTGTCTTGACTTATTTTACTTACCTACGAAAGACACCAACCTCCAAAAATTTTGTTATTTTTCACTTTGTAGTTTTCTTATTTGGAAGTCGGTAGTATTATTTATTATAAAGTTTCTTTTGTGTTTTTTATTTATTACTAGCAGAAGCCAGCGGCTTCACCCACGTGAATGTCGAAAATTATCCCAAGGGAACATATTCCCGGGATAAAAGGTATCCTTTGTGCTATTCCAGACTATAATCTATCTCTGTGCAAAATTTCATCCAGATCCGTCCAGCTGTTTGAGCGTGAAGAAGTAACAGACATACAAACACACACACATACACACACTCACAAACTTTCGACTTTATAATATTAGTGTAATTTTTAGGGTTCCGTACCCAAAGGGTAAAAACGGGACCCTATTACTAAGACTCCACGATCCGTCTGTCTGTCTGTCTGTCCGTCTGTCACAAGGCTGTATCTCATGAACCGTGATAGCTAGACAGTTGAAATTTTCACAGATGATGTACCTATTTCTGTTACTGCTATAACAACAAATACTGAAAACAGAATATTTTTTTTTAAAGTGGGGTTCCCAAACAACAAACGTGATATTTTTTTGCCGTTTTTTGTGATAATGGTACGGAACCCTTCGTGCGCGAGTCCGACTAGCACTTGGCCAGTTTTTTATTTTTACAAATCGATATGGTTTCATGTAGTCGGATCGACCCTCCACGGGATTTAAAAGACCTAAATTCGATGGTGTATAGCTTTAAACAGGGCATGAGACCGATGCCGCGATGGTATTTTTGATCGCCTGCTTCTCTTCTCATTTCAGAGGCCTTAGGAAATAAGTTTCTAATAAAAAGCATTTTTTTTTTAAACCCACTACGGGTAAAAAGTAATTGAAAACTTTTAATTCTTTTCTTTTCAGGTTGCCTGGAAGAGATCGCGGAATGCGATAAGGCCGCCCATTGTATATTATAGTATTAAGTTTCTTTTTTTCTTGTTTATTAAGGTGTACAATAAAGTGTATATAAATAAATATAAATAAATAAATTTGAAACTTTTTAGAGAGCAATGTTTGCTGTAGCGCCCCCTGGTGAGTTGTCACCGTAACACCTATCTAAGAACATGCACTAATCAAACTCGAACCCATAACTGAAAACTGCATCAAAATCGGACTAGTAGTTTTGACACTACTAGTCCGATTTTGATGGAGTGATTTGCACAAACAAACATCCTCTCACCCCAAACGCATATACCGTCCCCGTTCCGTCGTGGGTAAAAACTAATGATATAAATCACTTGTACTTTCACGTACTTTTCTTTAACTTCAAAAAATTGCAAACTCTTATGCAAGCTTTATTACTCTATTCAACTCCCTTAGGGGATGAATTCTGTACTCTTGTGCAAATGCCACGCTTCTAATCAGCGGTTTAGTCTGAGCCTTGCCTGTCAGTGAATTAATTTAAGAATTTTATTGAGTAGATTGATGTGTTTACCTTATATACTAAAATAATTTATCACAGGTTGATTTTCATTCATCAACTCCTTCATCAACCTTTGTTCCATTAAAACATACAAATCAATTCACCAGTCCAGTAAATCATAATCGCGCCTAACAACTCTACAATACCACTTCATACGGGGTTAGAAACACAAAAGAAACGCGCTGGACTGGTAGGAAACACTTGACTACGTGAGAACACGACCTGAGGGCTTAGTGCGAGTTTTTACTCACGCTCAATCGCGTTAACGTTAACTCCAATTTGTATTGAAACTGGATAAGCGCCGTCTGGTGACGGCAAGGCAAAACCTGTTTTTTTGTATACATTTTGACATAAGAGATCGTTTACGTTATCACGAGTGAGTACGTTAAAAAACTCGCACTAAGGCCACTGCACATTACAGCGCACTCAGAATAGAACGCCACCGCAATTGAAGCGCGGTGCCTGGTGTGGTACATGGAAATACCTTTAAGATTGTGGGACGGAAGCTTCGAGGGGAATACTAGGTGATCAATAAGCTATTTTTCGTGGCGTAACATTGCACAAATTTGTATTTTTCCTGTGGCGTCTGTGATTTGCTTACTGGAGACTTAGACAGGATAGGAATTGACCTAAAACTGTTCAACAGATCGAACAGTTTCTTTGAAAAAAAGTAGTATTGTCGCTTTGTCACGTTGCGCCAGCCTACTTTTATGCTATTACAGGTAGGTACTAGGTACAAAAAGAAGTAGTAGGTACTTTATTTCAAAATTCAGATTTCAAAACATGTCTTTCTAATGAACTATATCAACTATAAGCTCTTAGAGCAAGATTATTTCGAGTGTGCGTAAGGGACAGATGTGTACTCGACTTGTAGGCATCTGTCCTTTTTTCCCAGTCGCACCATGATCGTTATGACACGTCATGATACAAGGGCAGTTCTTCAATGATTTCCTAATGTCATTAAGGTCGCCTAAACATCTTCAAGAGTACTTATTTATAACGTAATTTTGTAACCTGATTAAAGAACTTTGATCTGCCCCGAAAAAGTTGTTCTTTAATTGCTTTAGTGCATCAATTTGGCCGTTAAAAGTTATTGCGTTCTTCCTACGAAGCGCCACGCACTGCACCGATGTTCACAGGTAGAATAGTTAACAGTAATTACCGCTTTTGTCTTTGCTGCCGAAAATGAGATGCGCTTTGTGCTCACCTCTCAACTACTGACACAGGCTTTATTATACGGGCTCTTACGATATTATACATTGTACGCTGTGCCGAGTTGGATATGATACGGGTCAAAGATTTCTCTTTGCGTTGTAATTATAATAACATTGAGAGCTTTTATGTCAATTGTGAATGGTATGTTTATATTTAATTTAATTTTGATATTTTTGCGTCGTAAGTAAAAAGTAAGAATACAAAATTATGAAACATAGAGAAAAGGTTGTTAAAGGAGCCATGATGTCAATCGAAGAATAATATCTCGTAGAAGTAGACAAAAACTATGTTTAACTGTTATCGAAAAACTAAGGCGTTATAAAAAGTTTCGGAATTTCTTTGCTTCTTGCGACGTACCGGCTCTTGAGCATGCTTAGTAGCAGAGTCTGGCTATTTACCCGACTGCCGAAGGAGGGTAATGTGTTTATCAGTCTATGTATGTATGTATGTTTGTTCCTATGTGGCGTTCAGAGACCAAACGCGTTGGCCGATTTTGATGGTTCTTACGTCAATCGTTCGTCTTAACCCTGCGAGTGTCATTGGCTACATTAAAATTGGAAAATAGAAAAATGGCGGATTTTGGGTGCCATATTGTGGGGTCCCAATTTTTTTTTTCTTCCAAACCTATCGTGTGGGGTATCAAAATAAAGGGCTTTAAGAGCATGATTTTCTTCTTGTTTACATCTTTTTAGTTCGCTTTTTAAGCAGTCGGGTTTTTTTAATTTTTGAATTAACTTTTTTTATTTCTAAAAGCTCTGAAGCTTTAAAAAAAGCTTTTGTCTAGAATCGATCTCTGTTTCTTGCGACATATTTTATTGTCTCTAGCAACATGTCTTGCAAGGAGCACGTGCACGGAGACAGCATCTTGCTGGCAGCAGAAAACGTTGAGCAACAGTTGATGAAAGTTTCAGTGCCAATCTTTTTCGTTTTTTGGGACTAGAGGTGCTGAAAAATCGATCAAGTGAGGCTTTTATAGACAGTGGCATAGCCAGGCCCGGAAAACTGCTCTTATAATACTACCGAGCTTGGTTATATACCGTTTTATAAATTACCATTTCTTAGTCCACGCTGATCAGAAAATCAGCGGCTTATCAACTCACGTAAGTAGTAGCGTGGTCTGAAGGGATGGGAACTTATCTAAGTCGGCAGATATGCAATGGAGTCACAACCGCCATTCCGTAGTTCAGTCGTATCTACTAAGTGCTATATTTATGCCAACGCTATTTCAGTACACTACTTAATTGAAAGTCTGTTTTTCCTCGAAATACTTTAGTTTGGTCTTCCCTTTTTGATTTTTGTGATATTGCTGATCCACAATTGAAATTAATAGCGAATCTGATTACTTTTTCTGGGGTACACGGCGGATGCATTAATGTGATGCAGCTCGTTACATATGATTTTAAATCGATCCCCAGTTTAGATTGCCAACGCAGAATTGGAACGAAAAAAAAGAACAAGTCCGAGTAAAGGCCAAGTAAAACTCAGCGCGCTATTTATCTTAAACTTATCAGAATACCGCAGCGTGTTCGTTTTTCTCTCCCGTCCCGTGTATACTTTGAAATGGGTGTCGTTTTATTCTCGTTTCAAAAACAATGATTACCGCGTTGTCTGGAGCGCGCGTCGTGCGAGAGGGACGCTGTGATCGTTTTGCATGGAACGAGGTGAAACCATCAATTTGCGCCAAGCCGCGCCAGAGGTAAACGCGTCGATCTCGCTTAAAAGAGGCGAAACTGAGCTAACTTGCGAGGCTGCGCCATACTTTGTACTCAGCAGAGCGGGTACCCGCCTTATAAACTCTCGTTGCGTACGCGGTACAAGTGTCCCGACGCCGACAGTGCCGCTTATATTGACTACCATGCAAATTATTTTAGAAACCATCACTACACAAGCGAGCCAGCAATTACATATTTTCAACGAAGTGAATCATAAAAATAGTATAATGTTCGGTAGTTCTGATACGAACATTCCTTAGAACAATGTCGTTTAGTTGTAGTTATATATATACGTGACATACGTGCATACAGACACTGCCTACTTATTGCATGCGATGGGCTTGGACGGCAGCGGCGGCAAAGATCGCGCTGAGTTGAGAATCTCCCAGCAGGCGGTAAATGCAACACCTCGGTTCCTTTTTTCCCAACTTGCTCGTGTTTTTGCATGAGAAGCGATCGAGCCAGTTTCGAATAAGGGGGCGGAGCGGCAAGAAAATTGCTATTTTTACAAACAAGCTCTTTATGGCGTAAAAAATGTGTGCAGCGGCGCCGCAACTCGGTAATCGATTCAAACGAGCTTCATTGTTTCGAGAAAGAGGAAGGGCTCGAATATGTCGATATCGGGCGCAACTGCGAGCTGCTCCAACCTCCGATGTGGGACTTTATCGGATCGAACGACTGTTGCTAGCAGTTTATGTTCACCCGCGATGGGCATTCCTGTTCCTTCTAATGTTCACCTTATGTTCACTTCCTTGCTTGTACAGGCAGTTATATTATAGCATTACAACGCTAGTGATCCTTACAATGTATACAGCGCTACAAGTAGGACCTCCTATATTGGTGTTATGATACCACATACCATAGGAATTTTATTGGAACACGATAAGTACGCGGTCGGAACGTCTACAATTCATAATAATTTGCTAACTTAACAGGTTTAGGTAGTCGCGCAACGGCAGGACGAGCGTGTCGAGCCGCCGCATCGCCTCGTAATGAGCAACATCTGCGAATCAATGAGGTCGGTGCGCGTTTTATTAAGCGTCGCGATAAATTTGCATCGTCAAACAGCGACCGCAGCGGAGAGGCACGTTCGGCAAATAGAATAAATACGTAGCGACTCCTCGTTTCCTCGCCAGCCTCCAACATCCCCCACCCCTACTACAAACACAATTTGGCCCTATTTATGTGCTGCTATTGCCCCAGCGCCGGCGCCGCTCACCAATTACCGTAAATAGAAGAATTGTGAGCGAGCGATATGCGTGCCTCTCTACCTGTTTCAGTATTCACTTTACGCGTTATCGCGTGCACAAACCGGTACAACCTCTACTCTCAGCTTCATTAATCTCTCAACAGTGATTTGATAATGATCTATATTAATGAAGTATCAACTGTTATCGCAGTGATTTGCTACTTCAAGTACTAGCCTAACTTCTTGCTACTGTTGAATTTTATTCATAAGGAACAAGTTTGTCGTTTGATCTAGTGGATATACATCTACGTTTTAAGTCAACATAATTTATTAGGTGCTTATAATGTAGTTCCTTCAGTAGCTTTCTGTAGGTTCCTAGATCTTTTCCATCTTTAAAAATATACTCACAGAAACAATTACTACTAGGTAACTTATGTTTAGATTACGAAAAGAAAAGGCATCTCATTTGTTCTTGGCTCATCATAAAGAATAATGACGTCGTTGGTTAGGTAATTTGCAGTAAAAAGAATTTCTGAAAAACTCATGACAAAGTGCGCGGTCGTCGGCGGCGTTCAGAGGAGGCCAGTCTCGATTACACGCGTCAATTATACCGTAATTGCGGACAGCTTCTAAAGCTAGTGTTACGCGGGTCAGTAGTCGTCATAAAATTTCACGACCACTCGCACTCGCACGAGACGCTGAAGGGATTCTGATGGTAGCACGAATAAATGTACGGACACTCACGGAACGACAGCCTTGCAATATGCTAGATTGTTCCACCAGGTCCCTCGTCTAATGGAAACATACAATTTCTCTATCTAGATACTCGTAGCTTGATCTACAATATGAAACGAGCGAGATAAGAGACGATATTATCGAGCGTTCCATGTGTCGAAACATTACAGATAATAATACTTCCAATAATGCTAGCGCTGTAACGACTTACATTACGGCACTTGCATACGTGAATGTCCAGTGACCCGAAAGCTGTCAGATTTAGAAAAGATAACTGGTTCGATAGTGTAGGCTGGGAGTAAGACGAACGATGAACTCGGAACGTGTTGGGCTGATCCGAATCCGTTGAAGAGTTCAATAAGCCAGGCTTAGCATCGATCTTCGATCCAGCGATTACGACCGACGGCGTTGACGGATGTCGGCTTAACTTGCCTGTCACCCGGCCGGCACGGACACCTACCATATTAATCTCTATTCTCGCCGAGCAACACGTGGATTTACGCATCGACGAAAGTAATTTATATGCAAATCATTTCAACCTTGACGATTTCGTGAGTCTAATACGACTGTCATAGTCTAAAGCTACAAAGCCTCCGGATTTGTCTAACGGTACTTATTAGATGAAAAGGTGTGAATTAATTATTATCATCTGATTTGTAAAAGGCGTTAATATAGTTTTTGTAGAAATCATTTCGTTGTCATTCCGAGTCCATTTCTAAGATAATAAAATTCAGTCCTACTTTTTATAAAACCATGAACTTGAAAGTGTAACAGGTTGTTTCACAAGAAGCTGCCTTTTTATTCAAAGTTTCGATTAATATTTCACTAATACCGATGTCGCTTGTCATGAAACAAAGAGCTTGGCGTTGTACCGGCGTCGCGTCGCGATCGCTGGCTCTTTGTGTGAGCCACAACAATATTACTGGCGTCTTGATAAATAGGAACAACTGTTGGGCCAACAATGCGGCTCGTAAGGCGATACGCGCGCTATCGACCGCTCGATTAATGACCGTCTCGCCTAAAAGAATGGACCACAATATTTATTATCAGATAAGCGCCCGCTACTGGGTAATTCGTGTGTCTCCGACTATTATACAACTCTCCGTGAATCGCCTATGCATTAGTCACGTTGGGTCTTACGATATCATTTTATGGATTTATGCCTTTATATTATAGATCGCGTCGGTTTTATGTTTCTCGGAACTATTCTTCGCTTATGGCGCGTGGTAGGTGTTCTTTATTTGTGATACTTATGCTACTCTTATTCAATAAAACATAAAAAAGAACATGGCCGTAACGTAGAGGAGCTCTCATGACACGCCTTACAAGATTTTTGTATAAATATCGATTATAGTTTAAAAAGCGTTAGACGTTCAAGGAACTAATCAGCTTGGACTGCTTTTATATTATAATAGTTAATGAAACGGTCCGCCCACGGCTCGAAAGCCAATTGATCTCCGGCGCGTTAATGGGCGCGTCGAAAGATGTGTGCATGCACCCAGACATGTGAACAGAGTCCCCGCCGTCCACCATTATACATTTAAATACGGATATTTATAGATTTTTATGATTGGGTACACGTAATCAGTATTTGATAATCGTTGATGCGACGACGGTAATCATTGCCGTTGAGAATATTGTTCGCATAAATTTTGTTTCTAATGCTTCTTTACGCGGTTCTTGTATTCAACGAGTTAACACTTCATGGCAGTTGTTATAAATGATGTATTTTATATCCGACATTCGAGTAGTATAGGAGCAGTGGTGGTCCAGTGGTATCGGCCGCGACTTACAAGTTGTAGGTCGTGGGTTCGAGCCCAGGCAGGCGCTTTACTATGTGTAAATTATTTCATCACCACTGCTCTCAAAACGGTGAAGGAAAACATCGTGAGGAAACCGGCATGTCCTAGAACCAAAAATTCGAAGACATGTGACATCCACCAACCCGCACTGGGCCCGCGTGATGGTTTACGGCCCATTCCCTCTCACAGAGAGGAGGCCTGTGTCCCAGCAGTGGGAACATTAATAGGCTGATGATCATGATGATTCGAGTAGTAACTGTAGTTACCTTTAGTGCGCCGGGCGTCTGGAACCTATGATTTGTGAACTTATGGCTGAAACTTGCAAATGTTCAGTAGCATTGAACATATTTTTTTTTGAATTCACTTATTTACACTACTTACTTTTTAACCGACTTTCCAAAAAGGAGGCGGTTCTGTGTTCGTTAGATTTTTTTGTTTGTTTATGTTTACCGATTACTCCGTGAATTATGAATCGAAATAGTATTTTTTTTTTCCTTTTTTATTTGAAAGGTTACAGGATCTGATTAGGGGATTCCATGGACATCGAGGGAACTCCACAAACTTTATAGGCATACGTATTACGATTTTGGCATTTTCATCAACATGATAAGTATTTGCATTCAGAAAGTATCATTTATTGAAGTGGAATTGATGAAGAAGAACGTCTCAATATTATGTTTTGGGTATGTGATACTATGATGAAGCAAATTCAAATAAATCGTTCTAAGAAAATAGTACCATTGAACTGATATGGTGGTGAAGCCGGAAGGTAGGCACCGCAATTCCGTAATAAAACAATGTATCCCAGTCGTGATTAGGCTTGTAAAAATTGTTATGAGAAGCCTTCTAGCTATAAATTATTTTCATGGTAATATAAAGTATACCAAAACTAAAAATAAAATACTTTTTACCAAAAAAATTAAACCGGCTTCCAAAACAAAACATCATAAAGTAAAAACTTATTTTATTTTCGGCAGTTGATGTCAACAAAATGAAAATTAGGCACCAACGACACCGACTGCTAAAAATAATGTTATTTTTCGCAATTGTAGTGCTTTGTTTTGGAAGTTGGTTATTTTTGTACTTCTTATCTTTTCTTTAAAGAGCATAATTAAAACATTGTATAATATCTTAACTTACTTAGCTGTTGTTAGTCGTATGATAGTTGTTTGTTCCACTTTTTATATACTGAAGACATTAAACTAGTCATCTGCCTAGCCTTTTTCCCATTCATATTACAAAATCAAGGACTACGTTGAAGATAAAAATTTTAGCTCCTTCTGCGCATGCGGCTTCCCTGGTAACTCATAAACGGCACAAATATGTGGATGTCTCTAACTATTCTCAATCTCATTTTTACTTTTTTTCTTTCTTTTAATTGGACTTTTTACAATGATTTCAATAATCTTTATAGCCCTTTGCTATGAATAGTTACAGCACTGATAACAACATTTGTGCCACATGTTAAATTTAGTCTTGTTATATATTTTTATTTATTTTTTCCTTTGTATAGATTCTTTTACTGATTGTTTTGTGAATGTGTGAACATTGTAGGCCTTCTAGATTTCTAGACGCTTGTTAACATTTGTTAACTCTCTCGTTTATACAATTTTTTTTTTGGTTTCTTACGACTTATTGTCGGGCCTACGTTGTCCCCCCATATCTAAGCACTAATACTGTAACGTGGAAATATTGTAAAACAAACCAATTTTTTTAAAAGAGTAACCGTGGAGTTTCTTGCCGGTTCTTCTCCACAGGAAACGACTAACCCGAACCGTGCACCTTTTGTCGACGTTTTATAAGTGCCCATGTAGGCCTATGTGAAATAAAAAACATTTGATTTTGATTTTGATTTATTGTTGGGGTCGGCTTCCAGTCTTACCGGATTCAGCTGAGTATCAGTGTTTTACATGGAGCGACTGCCTATCTGACCTCCACAACCCAGTAACTGGGTAACACGATACCCCTTGGCAAGACTGGTGTCACATCTCAGGTTTCCGACTACCCGTAACGACTGTCAAAGATCTTCAAATGACAGCCGGGACCAACCGAGGCACGGAGGAAACTCGGTATGTTGAAATGGTCACCCATCCACGGACCGACCTCGTCAAGCGTTGCTTAACCTTGAAGATCAACCCGTGCGGCTGTTATTATTTAGCCACGAGCTCCTCATGAATGTTGATTTCTTTCCTCAGTGATTGATTCCAGTTCCTCATGAAATGTCATGAAGACATTAAACTAGTACACAAAATCAAAAAGAAAAACACTGCTTTGCACACCATTCAAAAACTTACACTATTATTGTGTTGCAACAATGTCTCCTGAAATAACCGCAACGGCAACTTGTAACAGTTGTAACGGAACTAAAAGCTCCAACTTGTAAAATAATACATCCCATCCGCGGGTTGTTATGAAATATAATCATAAGAGAAGCCTCGTCGGGTCTCAGTTACAAGGGAACATCTTTCCCGCTGAAATTTATAATCCGATGTTGAGATAAACGGCTCCTCACTCACAGTAAATTAGTCAGAATAAATAGGTAACGCACATAAATTGTTTCACTTACATGTCACTGAGATATTCAGATATATGCGTTATGAAGACATTGATCAGTAAGAACGGGTTGTGCGACACGGGGTGTGGTGGTTTTTGTGTTGATAAATTGTATGTTGTGTGTTATTCTTGCCGCTGTTTCTTTAAAAGATCTTGTAATGATGAGATTTGCATGTTAGTTTATGTTGTTACGTGTCAATAAAAACTAAAAAGTAAGATATAACTTTTAGCTCTCAAAATATGTTCACGTCTATGTTTTCATTCATATCATCAGTACTGTTTTTGCAACAACGTCAGTATATATATCGATTAGATACTCGTACAATCTTTTATATTGTTAATTGAAAGACAAAAATAAGTACACAACTGAATTTATTTAGATAATCTTCAGATAAATTAGCTTTGCTTAGAACGTTGTCGCCCAAATGAACTGAAGTATGACGAATATAAAAAAAAAGGCATTTTATTGTAAAATATCCTTGCCACCGGCTTTGTAGAATTGAACGTGGTCTGTATTGTTTCTGTGATATCGATCATTTTAATATGCAGCTTTCATGATAAACAACATACGGCTCTGGAATGTAGTCCGGGCTTGATCCTTTAAGCTTATGAATACCTAACGCGTTTCCAACGATCTTTATTTAGAATTCAATAATACAGGATCCATTGATGTACGATTAGGTACTCTAGGCTGGGCTATTTCTGAATAACAATATTTTGGATTAGATGTTTTCCCTATTGTATTTCTGAGTTTTTTTGTACACGAGTTCTTTTTTGATTAATATTTTCGACTCATTCATGATTTGCCGCTTTCCTAATTTGTTTGGGGTACCTCTTTTATCTGTTCTGTGGGGTAGACGTAATAATGTCTACTTCTTCCATACTTACTTCTCTTTTATTCTTCATCTCAGTAGTCACTCTTTTATCAACAACTCGCCTCAAACATTTTATAAATAACCTTGGCTTCTAAATATAAAATTTTTCATCCATAGCGCGTTGTTCTCGATCAATTTCGGTTGACAGTGTCAATAGAAGCAGTGTCGGTGGTTCGTTGGCATCGTTACAATTAGCCGCGATTGGTCGCGGTGCGGGCCCGACGCGCACGGCCGCGCTTCCCATAGCCACCTGCGGCTCTTCGCACTGTCACCGTCAACGGCTTTAATTAACTTTTTGTCTTCTCCTCCTCGCACAATCGACAGAAATTCCGGAGTCCGGACCCCGCTTCTACTAGTGAATCACCGTCAACTTGTTTAGACGACGTTTTTCTCTTCATTCACTATAGTTTATGGGAAGTGAAGATCCACTCGACTGGAGCGGTCTCGAATTAAGGCGACTTGGCTTAAATCGATTAAGCCTTAAGCGTTCAGTTATATCGGACATAGCTTTTATGAATGAAACTTTCGTTACTATCGGCTGGGAATTTTAGACTTCACCTGTCTGTACCATTTCTAATTGCTTTGTGAAACAGGAAAGTATCACTGGGTTAGTAAACTATCTTATCTTTTTAATCTCTTTTTATAATAATAAATCAAAACTGAATACAAGACCGTACTTCAGCAGTCCACTGGTCATCGAATTATTTAATCTCGGTCTGCGGCTCCACCCATATGTTTTAAAGTAATTACAGGTTGCCGTAGCACTCTAGATTTATGGCGACGACGACGACGTTGAGGATTTCCTCTTTAAATTATGTCAATCGTTAATTGAGGCATGTTCTGCTTTATCATTGTCATTAACCTGAGCTTAAGTATGCAACCGCTCATAATAAAGAAATAGCAATAAAGATTAAACACATCAAACAGTTCATACGGAGATTTATAAATCATAATGGAGAAGTCAGCAATGAATAGTAACATTGCGCTTGACCGTCCGCAAGTTCAAGTTCGCACGGACCCGGCGCGCGCGCATGTTGCGCAAACGCAACGCCGCCGGTTCTCCTCCGCACCGCAGACGCATGACTTGCGTCATGACTCATCAACAGTGTCAGCGCGTCAATGCCTCGTTTATATAAATACGTTGCATTCTTCAACATGTTTATTTATAGAAGAGTGTGTCGATGAAAATCCTCGATCATTGATTAAGCACCTACTTATTTTCTCTTGTCTATTGATAGGCCTTCAAAGACATTTTGATATGTTGGCGATTTATATTTATACGTTTTTTTTTTGTGTGATGTGGTATGGTTCGGCTGTATGTAATATCAGCCTACCCATCACATCAATACACCAACAACACAAACATTCTTATGCAAATGTAAAAGATTGGAGTCGAACAAAAAGAACGATTAATCGGAGTCAAAAGTAAATCGAGCGTACGGGCGCGGCGGCTCTCGGTTCGCGCTGTCTCTTTAATTGCTCTTTGATAACCAGTAATAGTAGTATAAATGCACCCATTATAGTTTCTTCCATTTATATTGATCGCATTAATGCTGATCGCGTTTAAATTTTAAACGCCCTTTGTGCGGCCATCGCATGGTCCACGTCTCGGTGAGCAATACGAATAAACTTTACTATGAATGGTTTCACACGAAACTCTCGCACTCTGTTGGACTTGTAATGCGAGATATGCGTGGGTTTCATTTTAATTCCGGACGTATGTCGCGTCGTTCTATGAAGGTTTTACGATACTATTACATTTTTCTAGATATTGTAATGGTTTATCAGGCTGTTGTTTGGTTAAATTTCTACGGAGTCTCTTTCAATTGCGATTATCCTTTGGAGGTTTGCTGTAAACTTTTAAAAGTAAGCTTTAAATACCTTGATAATTGTATAAAGTTATTTTTAAAATTTCAATATGCTTGTTCTTAATGCCCCGGAGTATAAGAAGGATAAGCTTGTGTCAAACAAAACATTCATATGAACTTTTGAAAGTATGTAATATTTCAAGATTTATTTGCTTGTAGCGTAAAAAAGTTGATCCTTATGTTAGCAAATATTTCTTACAAAGTTTTTACACGTTTTTCATAACTTTTAAACAGTTACGTTCTTCTTAGTTTACATTACGTCTCAAACAAAGTATCACACTTTGTTCAGACTTGAGAGTGAGAGTAGCTTTTATTGTAAAATATCCTATAAGTAATATTGTTGCGTTAGTAGTACTTACTTTTGTTTCTCGGGTTTAATTTTACTTGACATGGCCCGGGCGTTTACGACGGCAACTTGTGCGTCTCCACGTTTTATGGACCACTGTTAAATAATGCGTACTCTTTGCGTATTGTCAGGATAGGGAACCATGTCGTTTTGTACTCTTTTTATGAGTTGTAGGAACGTGTCTCATTTTATCCGATTGCCGCGGAGGGTGAAGCTTTTATGATTTTGTTTAGTACTATATGTGCAAAATACTCGTACACTGTAATTTTCCTGTACAAGTTAAATGTGAACTTTGCTTTGACGAGACGAGCTATCTGACTAAAGCATACATTACGTTTGTGTTCTGGAATTCGTTATATTATTTAAGTGGCTTGAAACATTTTATTTCGCCTGGATGCCTGTTTTCAATTTGTTTTAATAGTTAGCTAATTTTAAAGCATATATAAAAATCGAGAGCTCGGATTACTAGTTTAGAATATATTATTTTATACCTAGACTTAGTTTATTTCATAGTCTTACGAATAATACATTGAAGAAAAAGTTCACTAACAACATTACTTTCTCATTATACTTTCGTTAGAAAAGCATTATCTACATTCTTAACATACTTCATGCATCATGCCCTATCTATTATTCTTTATTTTCATAACTTTAATATAGAACGATGAACTATTCCCATCGTCCTTGCATCACACCTCATAAATTGTGATTGCTTTCTCCATACCCGTTGTCTGCGAGACATTCCAATCAGTCGGAACGCCTCAGAGGACGAACTAAGACTGGGAAAACCGTTAACTAGATCCGCTACCGTATTCGGGTCGCACTTCATATTCGAGGCGACAAGCGTCTTCCAACTGCAGCAGCAATGCGCCTTCCAGGTGCGAAATAAGGGCTCATGTTAATTAAGTATTGTATTGTGTTGTGCGTTAAAAATATCGATGCAGGAGCATATTTTATAAAAGAGATACTCTTTGTCGTATTGAAAAACTCAAAATAAAGTTATGTTCGATAGATTGTGTACAGTTGTTCTATCTCACGACGGTGGGTTGTTAGCCGTGTGTGTAGATGCACATGCACATTGTTTCCGTGTGCGTAAGCTCGGGAGGGCTTCATCGCAGAATGTCTCTTTCGCAAAATGTCCCCTTGTCGCAAAATAACCCTTTCGCAAAATGTCGCATTCGCAAAATGTCCCTTTCGCAAAATGTCCCTTTCGCAAAACGTCCCTTTCGCCAAATGTCCCCTAGTCGCTAAACGTCCCTTTCGCAGAATTTCCATTTTGTGTTATGTTCTATAAGTCGAAAAATTTATGTCAAATATGTATTTGGGTTTATTATTGTTTCTAATTACCACGACCATATATATAACTGTTCATAACTTTGTTCAATAATTGTTTATATTTTTAAACAAAGTTATAGTACAGTACAGGCTCAGCAGAGCTAAAGTTGTTCGTATTAATGAAAAAATCCATCCTAAATATTACGAATTAGAATTAAATGTTGGCAAAAATAATCACAAAATAAAATTAAGGTAGAGAGCAACACTATGCAAAAGGGACGTTTTGCGAAAGAGACGTTTTGCGCATGGGACATTTTGCGAAACGGACATTCTGCGCTTAATGCCCTCGGGAGCGCTCAGTATCGCCTGAGCACAAAGAAACAATGTGCATGTGCACACACGACTAAGACGAACCCACCGTCGTGAGATAGAACTACTGTACCTATGTTATGCTTATGATAGGTAGAAAGAAATCGCAAGTAGTTGCAATTTCTTTTTCAACCGTTTTATAACTAGTAGACTGGTTTTATTTGCAATAAAGCGGGTGTACGGAACAGTATTGTACCCCTCGCATCAGCAGGCTTGACATGTGGGACGTCACTTGAGCCCGACGCTGCGCGCGGGTTAATACCGATAAGATTTTTCCAACCAATTTGCCATTGAGCACTGTTTGCAACACCTGCCTGTTTTTTACGGTAAATCTGCTTCAAGTACGCACTTAGTATGGCGCGAGCCCTTATGATCTGTTTTTCTAAAACATATGCTGCTCAGATAATTTACATTTAGAAACAGTCGGGGCTTCTCAAAAGCTACTGTGCCACTCAACGTAACATTTTTGTGGCATACGGGTACCCGAAGAATTTAGTGCGCGTTTTAATATTAGATTCTGGGGAGTCGCTCGCCCGTTATGTCAGACACGAGGATACATCTCGCCACATTGCAGCAACATTTCCTCGAATCGTGTGCCCGCCGAGTTTTGAACTCGGTTAAGCTTGGCGAAATAGCTATTCTGAAATTTCAGCAACGCATATGCAAATGTCAGCTCTCGACACTGATTGTACGAGTGGCACGGGGAAAATTCATGCATTTACATTAAATTTCACCGAAATTGGATCCCGACTTCGTAGTTTATATACGAGCTAGTGTGACACGTGCACCCGATATTTACGATTTTCAATCGCATCTGTCGCAACAACCGTATGATTGTTTAGCGTGCAGGGATCCTTATTCCAGCTCGTTTACTGGTTTCATATATTTCGTATGTTTGTGTTGCAATGATATTATTACATACATTACGACAGTATCTATCGCTGGAAGCAGTAAAGAGTTGTATTACTCTTAACTGCAGTCAGTGCACTAAATCCTATACAGTCGTAGACCGAAACAGTCCAATCTAAATCTAACCCATACAGTCTTAATTGGCACACATTTGCACAGTGTAAAGCGTTTGGTTGAATTGATCCGATCTGCACCCCCAATTGCGTGACCCACTTTCTATTAAAATCCGAAGGATTTTGTGGTTTATTCCTGATTAGTTGCGTCATATGTTTGAAGAATTATGAACAGCGTAAAGAACGCAGTGGATGTTGCCATGCTTTCCATATACAATTTTGAAAGGAATTCAAAATAATTCAGATATGCGATATACAAACAAGTATAGTTTTATTAATCAAACAAAGCCCCCTCATCCTTACTATCTATCAGATTTCAACTTTAATTGTGACTAGATTATTAGCCGTATAATAGGTATAATTAAATAAAAAAACCGGCCAAGTGCGAGTCGGACTCGCGCACGAAGGGAATAGGTATAATTAAATAAAAAAACCGGCCAAGTGCGAGTCGGACTCGCGCACGAAGGGTTCCTTACCATTATCGCATAAAACGGCAAAAAAATCACGTTTGTTGTATGGGAGCCCCACTTAAATATTTATTTTATTCTGTTTTTAGTATTTGTTGTTATAGCGGCAACAGAAATACATCATCTGTGAAAATTTGAACTGTCTAACTATCACGGTTCATGAGATACAGCCTGGTGACAGACAGACAGGCAGACAGACAGACGGACCGCGAAGTCTCAGTAATAGGGTCCCGTTTTTACCCTTTGGGTACGGAACCCTAAAAACTATCATACGGGTCAATTTAGATACAATTGCGGACATACTCACTTGACAATGTTTTATAGTTCTTTATGTATTGTATTGCTGGGAAATTACTCTTTCAATTGTTTCACTTCCTCTTCATTAACTTTTAATCAAAGCTAGGCTATCGGCTTTACTATTAAAACGTTAATGCGTCGGTTACCGGAATAACTAATCGAATCATTGTTTACATTCGTTCGGTTCGCAAGCACACCAGCTTGCGTATAATGAATGTTGCTTACATTAATTACTACTTTACTGCCAGGTTTATAGCTTTACCCTTATCGGCTCGTGTGAGATTACGTGTTCAACCTTATTACCTTTTTCTCTTTTTATTTTCGATGACTCAATTCAACTTTATTGTGGCCCTTCATAAAAGCTATAAAACAACAATGAGTTTGTGTACCTAATTAAAGTTTTGATGAAGTTAGGAACAATGCACAATTGACAGACATGTCCTCATTTATTCAAACTCCACTCTTGGTTTTTCCACTTTTTTCAAATTAATGACGCCTTAACGTAAATTTTCTATAATTTCAATTACTGACTCATGGTCTGATTAAACCTATAGTTTAACCGTACCCCTCTCATGTTGTTACAAAACTCATCCACAGAGCTTTTCTCGAAGTGTTGCGAAGAAAATATCTCACTATCTCCAACAGAGAACTAATTGTATCACTTGTGGAACAAGTGGAACGACCGTTCTCTCTAATTTGCGGATAATGCCGTCCAGCGCATGAGCCTAGGAAAGGTAATAAATTGGCGCGGGCGATCGATCGCGGCGCTCGCGCACAAATCAACCGGCACGTCAAAACAATGGCGGCTACGGCTGCGGGGGCGATCGTGCAACCACCCGCCGCTTATCGTCAAAACCAACTTATTTATACCACGGTACCTCGGGACCTACATACGCTTGCTGGAAATCATTTAACTAATAGCTATGGGCCTGATCCCATCTTAAGTTGCTAGCAATTTCTTGAATGGGAAATGCGCCTTGATCAGATTGTTAGTCAAATTAAAGAGTAAGCACACGGCGGAGCTTTAATCTGCCGATAGTTTAGAGAGATTGTTAATGGCTTATGGAAGTGGCGAATATACATATTATTAATCTCTTGAATATTCAAAAATCGGCCAGCAATTTGATGAATGAATTTGATAATTGGGTTTCAAATTTCATAAAATTTAAAATATATCTATTCGTATTAGGTATAGTGAACCTGTTCCTCAGTGTGCTGGGAAAAAACCATGAATGAATGTTAGTGAGTTTTTGTTCACTTGTCACTGCGTTTCCGGCGGCCAGTCGGTCGCACGACGGCGCGCGCGTGGAGAATCGCCGTACGCGTCGGACCGTCGCGCACTTGATCGCCTTTAGGGCCACCATCAGCCCTTTTCCTTGAGATTTTTTTATCATAATTCTAGCATTTTACCTGTCATTACTTGCCCAATAACCATAAAACTGCAACCTGACTATCTTAATGTTTAATAACCCAAGTTTCAAATGAAAAACTAAATTGACCCAGAAAAAGATATAGGAACTTCTTCTGTCTTTGATGCATGACAACCCTATCCTCATCACGCGGTGGTCATGCTCCACCAGTTATTAGTGATTGAAAAACAACCCAAAATAACCGATCATCATGGGACCGTACTGTAACGTGTCGGTGCCGTTGTTTGGTAGAATGTAGCTGGTAGCTTTTTGTCTTCGTTTTTTAACCCACTTTGTGCTTCTCCTTGCTACTAACTCCAACCTGCTACAACCTGCAGGTGCCGGCGATGAGAATGTAAACAGACAGACATGCATTCCAACTGGTATATCAATTTTAAATTCTGTTCAGATGCAATGTACGCCGGGGAAACTGCACCGAGTCAGACTAATTGTTTGCATGACTTTGGTTTTGTGCCGTGAAAACTGCAGGAACATTTCAGGAACCATAGCTATTTCGGAAAACAGATTTTTAAGTATGGTATAAAATAATTTATTTACTTACCATAAAGCCTTCGTTGACATATACTTTATCACAGAGTATGACAAACTTACAACTTCATGTGACGTTCTTGGGACACACGCCGCGGCAAAAAGTTCAAAGACATCAAGAAAAATTGCCTAGTGGTGTATTACGAAACTGTTCACGTGGAGTGCTCATCTCTGAGTGTATTCGCTCGGGAACTGAAAAAAAACAGTAAGTCGAAGCAACAGGTAGACGTCCAATTAGAGGGGGCCGCACTTGAGTGGCCGACGCGTCGCGCGACACCGCGCTTTGACGGCCTCCACAAAAACTGCGCCCCGTTTCGCCTGCCGCCATTACACTAGAGCTTTTTGCACCACAAACTTGTCGCGCTTCACTTTGACTTTCTCGACCTCCATGTTGCATACATATGTACGCATTATGCAGCACCAGTCAAGTAAAAAATATTTCGCTCTTTCCTTACGCCATACCGATCTAGAGCTTCGATGTCCACTACAGAGCAATTTATTATAACTTTAATTTGCACTGATAAGTATTTAATTCAAGTAACAGTGAAAGACATCGCCATAATTTACGACGAATTCACTTGCACAGTTTATCGATTAATCTGCTGCGAATTCTTATTTACATTTTCAATTTAACTGGAAATATTATTCGGCGACCATAAATCAGCAGTCTCCTCCGGCTTCTTGCGACAATTTCGGAAAGAGCTTTAATTCTTAATTATGGCCTTGGTCGCTCTGTCGTATTTATTTTGCTTTGTGAAATTATTTTCGGGCAGCCCTGCTATAAATTTGCTCACGCGATCAATAATTAAGATGTTAATATGTATTAGGAGCCCAGTTCAAAAATTTTGATCTCATATCATCGTTTGATGTAGCCGATTGTAACTGATAATAAAACTTTGTCACATAACTTTACAGACGAGTTTTTAGGTTCGCAGCACCTACCTTATTGAATATGACAAATTTTTACTTACTTTCTGCTTCACCTTATTTCTTATGACTTTTATTAAATTTGTTTGTCCTCGCACTAGAAGCCATGCAGCAATTACACCAATGGAGCACAATCATATAATAAATTCTGTATAAGTCCAGGTTTCCTCACGATGATTTTCCTTCACCGTTGTCAGCGATGTCCTTTATACAACAAGGACTTAACCTCTTCTACAAACAACGTTCTCCAAATAGATCTCTACTATTATTTTAACTAATTACAGCACCAGAAACAGCTTAACAGCATATTTTTCAGTTGTTAACAAAATGTTGGCTATTCGTTAAATTCCACCAATGGAATTTTAATTCACAATTTGTCGCCCAATTTTTGGGTTTGCTCGGAACGCGCGCGGTAATGGGAAGGCATGCCACGCGGCAGTCGCACGCTGTCTTCGAATACGCTACCATTAAAATAATCTGGATTAAGAGCGATCGTCGACTTTGTGGAAGTAAATTGTATTAACTTCGAACTATATACAAGATTGTCTAGTTCGCTGCGAATCTTCGAAGTCCAGTTAGGTGAGCGGACGGGCATGTGATGCAGTTTTAATGACATAATCCAGTTTCCGCTGACTCGATTAACCCTCGCTACTGCCAGCTCCTCTAAACACCTATCTTCACGTATTGCCGTTCAGACGCTGAGTCTATCTAGTGCCGTATTAGTTATTATCTGTTAGATCGAAAGCAACCAGAGCTGCTCTGCGTTCCAGCCCTGACGTTTCATCGATTTACCGCGCTGCCTCGTTATTGATCATTCACTTTGATTGGCGTTCGGTGTTACATATTTAAGTAAGACAAGTATGTGTTACTTAAATATGTAACACCGAACGCCAGTTATGAAATGTTGCATAATTGAAGCAATTATTTTTGGTCAACGGCGATATCGATATTTTAATTGGGCATTAGTAAAAGTGTTTACTAGTGGGTTAGTGAGTGTGAAGTAGCGAGTTACATGGACATTGAGGTCGCCGATAGGAACGTATACGTCGCGGGCGCCAGGCGGTGCGGTCGCAGTCACTCTCTTCAAGTAGAAGCTCATCAGATAAGCACGCGTGACTTCACACGGTGACGCGCGCACGCAGCACGCAATGAGCATTCACTGCTAAAGTTTTTATTACAAAGCAACTCACTGCTGATAATAAAAAGAACATGATGCTGTTAACTTTTGTACCTTCCAAAATATTTCACATCATTCTTTTTACAACTATGAAAGTGCGTACTTTTTTAATAGAGCTTAATCTTATGTGGGCTGACCGATGTTAAAAAAGTCATCGTATACGTCACTTATACGTTGTTTGATGTTTAAGTATCACTAAAATTAGTACATACCTTCTTCAGTAGCCGAATAAAGAAATAGAGGCTATTAAACGCGTAAGACACATTTATACCGATATATTTCAAGATTTTATTTTATAGTTACTAGATTTACTGTCTCCGGTGCTTAATTTATATGTATTTTTATTTCAAGATTTGCATATTATATGGGCCGAATAAACATAGGTATCAATGGGGAAGTTTTATTAATTATTAACGTAACATACGACGACTTTATGTTACCGGATACCTCAATTGATAGCGATGCGTTAAATCTTTCAGATTCTCTAAAACATCTTATTCAGACAGGGGCACAATAAGTTGCTTTATAAGTGAAGTATTATTAAAAGTAACGTGTGGGAAGCTTATAAAGTTTCGCATTTCATAGTCTGTCATATTGCGTTCAAGTAATAGCACGAGGCGAGCGATTACCATCGATATTATGCGGTATCTTACTGTACATTACAAGGTGGATTGAAATGAGCGTGTTAACGAGGCAGAAACGAGTGAGACGAGGGCATGCATGACCTCGGGATCAAGCGCGTGCCTCGCGCCACCACTGACAAATGTAGGCGACAAATGCGAACTAGAGCAGGCTCCAGACACCTACCTAACCGTACACTCAAAAACCAGCCGCTTGGTTAGTTTTTGCATACGTAACGCTTTGTTCAAGAACACAAAGTTACCGCAATCACAACCGGTACACCTCAAATGATTTTTTGCAGGTGATTGGAAACGGGATCTGGCAAACAAGCCGTCTAAAAAATTAAGCTTGATTTACCAACAATTTAAAAAGCCGCTAATAAGTGTATGTAGCAAATTGTGAAGTGTTAATGGTCTATGGATTTCACGGCGAACACGTAATGGTTGTGGCTGTTGCCTTACTTCTAATACTGCCCGTCGTAATTGCTCTGTTGAACGAATCGTTTATCATATTAGAAGATGGAAATTGCTTCGAGCTAGAAGTTTATAGCATTCTAATTTGAGCTTTGTTACATGAATGTGTTATGCTGGTTTTGTGTCTACTTAGCTTGTGAATTAAGTCATTATAGTCTTTACATAAAATCTATGCAGGAGTTGTCTTAGTTTTGGGACCTGAAGCGCGAAAAATCCAGTAGATACCTACTGCATTCAATCAAATGACAATGTGCACAAAATTATGATATGGAGGTTGAAGGTATTTGATTGGAAAACAAGCAAAAGTTTGTAAAGTTAACGAGCTTAGTTGTAAATTCATCGTAATCATCAGATTTAATTTTCGCGCACTAACGAACAGATAGTTTTATTGCTGTTATAAAAGACCGTCAGAAGAATTCATTTGTAATTAACATTTAATTTATAAATCAACCGTCGCTTGTATAAAATTACTCAATAATGTTATCGAATAAGGCGTCTATAAAAAGTATGTTCGGAGAGGCCATTATTGGATTTGCTTGTTATTTTTATGAACAACAATAATTCAAGTTTGTATTTTCACTGTTACGTAGTCAAGAAGACAAATGTTAAGAATTTCTTTTCATTAACTGGACATTAAGTACATGGTGGATACGGTGTTAGTCAGGGAGGCGATGAAGCTCGGCGCGGAGCACTATAAATCAACGCGGTAAGACTGTATTTCTTTCGTAATCAGCTCATATCGGTTCTCGCGGTTGTGGCCGCCTAATTATTGTCGACTTTTACGATCGACCTAACGAGTTTTCACTTGGAGCCAATCACGATTTTACGGCGCACATATTTTGAGTTTTAATTATTATAGGAATAGCCCTGTGCGAAGGCATACAATCTGAAGTTTGATCATTGTGATTATATCACCTAGTTGGAGTGTTTATTTAATGATAATAATAAATAATTGGAACTCGGTATGCAATTTTTTATCAAGTATTTTAAATAAACGTTCCTGCCTATCTAGTCGTTTTAATTAAGAATAATAATATTGTTTAAAAGATTTACTTGAATGTAGAGCGATACTCGCTAATTAAAGCTTTAAATAATAAAGTACCAATAAAATTGGTACACATACACACTCCATACGTGCCTATATTTAATACACAAAAGTTTTATTAAGAATTTAAACATTTTATCGGTGTGATGTATAACTTATGCAATATCTCATATCTGAGATCACAATCTCGAAATTCTTTAATAATATTAATTTATGAAATCAACTTCATTGATACCGGTTTTCGCACTTAATAAAAACAAGCGCATTATAAAAATTATTTTCTATATTATGTATGATTAGTTTTCATAGAGCATATTTACATAAAAATTGAGATTAGAACAAGAAAAACCGGCCAAGTGTGAGTCGGACTCGCACACCGAGGGTTCATTACAAACCTGTAGGTAACCTGTAGGTTCCGTTTTTGCCTTTCGAGGTACGGAACCCTAACAAATTATCAGATTGTCTCTACAACGGTGAGATGATTGCCTTATTTATGATCGTATCTCGTAAGAATGTGGGTTACCCTTGTTCCACGTCGGTGACTATATGTTTTATGTTTAGGAATCTGACTGTCTTATCTCAGATATTAACATATTGATTGTGCTCACCGTATTGATGTGCGACAGACGACTCGCTGCGGCTGCGAGCTGCTGCGTTCGACACTGAACTAGTTTGTTCAGAATAGTGCTGTCCCATAATGCCTTCAATAAAAATAAGTTACAACACCGTAAATACGCCTTTACGATACCTCGTATCCATTAGACACAGCCTGCATATGGCAACGTACTCGGTGCCTTGACTTTATTATAAATTATTAGATCGTGAAACACCATGCCGTGTAATATACCTGTTTATGGCTCTCGAAAATTAATAAAGAAATTCTTTTAATGACGGTGAGTCAGTGTCACGTAATACAAATATAGTATAATGTAGCACTTTATCGCCGGTTAGTGGCAACACTAGCGTTCGGAGCGCGCCGGTCCCCGCATCAACTCGATCAAGTTATCTCGGAATCTAAACATAGTGTAGATGTAAGTGTTGATAAAGACCCCTATCTTCTGAGAGGCTGAGGTGTCTGGATATTAGGAGCGTAAGCAATTTGTCAAGTTCGAGGTACGTTTTGTTAACGGTATTTTATAAGATACATCCACATCTACCCAATACACCGATTTCTGTGAGCGAGGATCGCCTCCGGCGCGCCGATCATTACATTATCTGATAAAAATATTTTAAAGAAACTTTGGAGGGAAGTTTATTATGTGTTATTTTTTATTTCAGTACAAACATTCAATAAATCATCTGAGAAATGCTTACAGTTGCCATCTGACTACATTGCTGATGTTTAGTGTTTACTAGTATCTACTTACAGTATGGTTTTTAACCGACTTACCAAAAAGGAGGAGGTTCTATGTTCGACATTATGTTTGTTTTTTTTTTTGTTTATGTTCACGCATATCTCCGTCAATTTTGGACCGATTTTGAAAATTCTTTGTTTGAAAGAGTATGTTTCGAAATTGGTCCCATTTTAATTTGGTGAAGATCTGATGAAGGACTTCGAAGATATACAACAGAACTCTTCAATAAATTACGGCAAATCTCTCGGAATTGCTGCAATCGCATGTCTGTTTATTGTTTAGGCCATTTCATAACATAACATCACGCCAGTACGCTCGGTGTACGCAGATCTCTCATTTCACCGGTAATACTCTAGTTTCATGATATTCGGGTAATTTATTCTGGCGTTATAGGTACCTTACTAAACAACTTGTACAACTAAAAAGTGAAAAATAAAAAGCTTTTTACAAAAAAATACTACCGACTTCCAAATAAAAAGACTACAAAGTGAAAAATAACTTTATTTTTGGAAGTCGGTGTCTATAACGCAAAAAAATGGTACCTACCAAAGACAATTCTTCAGTCTTTTTTGAACATATTTTTGATTGACACTCTCGAAGTAAATTAATGTCTCTCTACCGATAGTTTGAAGAAGAATTGCAAAATAAATATATTTATGCGTAATTTAAACAACTGGACATAATAGATCTCAATTACTTTCGCAAACCCAATACCTGAAACTTATTGAAAAAAGAACACTTATATTTATTTTCCAATTTGCCTCATGTTATTCATTATTCCAATCGAAAAAGATTGGCGAAACTCATTGGCACATCGCAACATTTTGACAATTTATGAAGCAATCAGTGTTTCTTTTCCCGTGTTTATTTGGAGAGAATTATTTATTTTATCTCGAGATGGTGTTGGAAATTGTTTCGAAGGTTGCTTAATATTCATTGATCTCGTCTCACGATTTGTTTACGTCGGTGCGCGTAGGCGCCGAGGTAGAGAGTGGTCAAATTAAAAGGTATCTTAGGCTGGCCTCGGTGGCAAGACTGGCGAGCCGAGCAACGAGCGGTGAGCCGACGAGCCAGCCAGCCGGTTTTACTCCCCGGGGCTTCATGAGGTGTGAATATGCGGACCAATGCACTTGTAACGATTCACGCACTGTGACAATTTTAACCGAGAGATTTAGTAATTGCTGTTGCTTGTACCTGTTATGCAACCCGCTAATACGTAATGATCAAATTATCTGAGACCAATTCGCGAATTAACATACAACTTCTGTTCGTGTAACTACCGCAATGTAAGCCACCGTAGCGTCTTAGATACGTTCCATGATTACTTTTCCAGCTTCTGTACTCATCGATAATTTTATATTTAGACATGCATGATTTGATAAAGCTCAATAGTATTAGCTGTCCAATATTGTCATGGATCTGTACACGCAGGCTTCCAGCGTGAAATTTATAATTTTTAACTTATTAACTTGGTTTGGAGGTACACAGCAATTTAAGATTATTTCTTTCTCCTTTGGTGTGAATAATAATTTTGATTGAAGCTGTGGCAGCTAATATAGAATAGAAATGTGTTTGGATGTTTTCCTTTTCTGAATATCGTATTGTAATTGTATGAAAGCTCAATGATTTAACATGTGGAACGAAACTTGTAAAACGATAATTTGTGTGTCATTAAATTGGAAATAAGCGTACACTTTAAAAACTTTATGGCGTAGAAAGAATTCAAATTAATTTAAATTACTTTAGACAAGTAAATGCACAAAAGTATTGCTGGAAGAAGGCGAACTAATTAAAAGTTAGCTTCTGTACTAATAATTCGTTTGACTGTCAAAGTTTTGCGTCGTTAATTTTAATTAAAGAAACGCGGGCGCTGAGTTTGTAACAATATTAAAGCATTGAAATTGGTGATCCGCTAAACTTCGACATTCTGCTCGTGGATGTCCGTCCATTCGTTTTAATTAACCCTTCTGTGGCTCTCATCTGCTTCCCTATTAGAAAAGTTCCAACTTTTTACGGAACTGTGGCGACCAAGCGATAATTCAATTAAGAGTTAGAGTTACTGTGGGACTTGCTTGAAACCTACTACTTTCATTTGACTTACTTCTAAGGTATCTAATAAATAGTCTCCCTTTCTAAGCACCAAATGTATCCATCTATATAAATAAAAAACCAGCCAAGTGCGAGACGGACTCGCGCACGAAGGGTGCCGTACCATTATCCCAAAAATCGCCATGGGAGCCCCACTTAAATATTTATTTTATTCTGTTTTTTAGTATTTGTTGTAATAGCGGCCACAGAAATACATCATCTGTGAAAAAAAAATCCTTTGTCTAGCTATCACGGTTCATGAGATACAGCCTGGTGACAGACAGACGGACCGCGGAGTCTTAGTTATAGGGTCCCGTTTTTACCCTTTGGGTACGCAACCCTAAAAATTAACGGCTAAATGTGTTGCTACTCGAGATCGGCTGGACCAATTCAGCAATATTTTTTTTTTAATTTTCGTTAATGTCCGAGGAAGGTTCTCATAAAGAGACATTTGGAAGAATTGCACGGAAAAACGTAAAAGCCACATTTTTCTTCCCCCATTCAAAACTGTTCTAGCTGTCAATTCTAGGGATGGAAATCTGAGCCAAATTAATTGAAGAATATTTTTTTGTGATCGTAAAGATAAATTTGAGCAATGAAGTAAAGAGATAAAATCATTTGTTTGTTTGTAAAAGTAATCTCAGAAACAGAAAGCTACACTATCGCTCCGTGTCTTAGCCTACTTTTTATCTAGAAAAAGAGATGCCGGCTTGATAAGCGAGGGGAGTGAAGCCACGGGGAAAGCCTATTTTGGTATAAAGACAACCAACATGCTTACTATCCGTCCCATCAGTCAAAGTATGCAATTTCTTCTATAACTTACACAGCTATCATATTTTCCCAACTGCCATGTTCATTTGTATGTCCGGCTTGTATGTATCCAATTCCCAATTCTGCGCGTTCCTCCCCGCTGTCCACGTATTAATCTTGGTCGGTTTCTTCGCGTCTTTGATTAAGGCTCGCTGTGATGTATTTCTTGCGCGCTAACCTAATGGAAAGGCATACGTCAAGTGTCCACCTTATTGGCTAGCGGATTGGCTTAATGGTGCCAATGCCTGGCTTACAGTAAATTTCGTCACTCTCATATTGATATGGTCACGCATGTGAGATGCAGTTGATAAAACTAGACCGTAAGATAACTGTTACGATATTAAGATACAAGCCAATGTATAGTTTTTTGAACGAGATTGGAATTAAATCACTGAGATACTTATCTATTTATTCAGCTCATTGTGTGTTTTATCTCAATGATGGTAGGCCATTTGCATGCGATTAAAACAGAATTGGTATCTAGTGATAACTAGGGATGTTACGGAGGTTCGATTGCGATTCCGAAAAGTCGGAACTTCCGATTGTTTTTAAACCTCCGATTTTGATTTCGGTTCGGAAACTTTTAAATTGGAGGTTATCGGAGGTCGATGCGTAGCGGCTGTGACGGCACACGGCCACAGTCAACGATTACAAACTTCTTGGACCTAAGTACCTTATCGCACGTTATAGTTCTGATTTGTTTACGGGCTGAGAGGCTAGACCGAAAAAAGTGTAACAATGAAAAACAACGACACCAAAACCCGAAACCTTTATGCAGACTTCAAATCGATTCAGCTTGCCGTCAATTTTGAGAACATGCAAAAATATTTATCATTATAACGTTTAAATACCATTTTTTATTAATATATTGCATGATAAATTGTGCGAGGCACAGCGTGCTGCATGCAGGATAGTACAAGCGAAAATCCGCACAAAAAGGAAACGCCGAGTAGAGAGCCGGAGGCGCACGAAGAAAACCGAAGACGTACGAGCACGCGCTGACTAGACAAATACAGTATCTACGCCAGCAGCCGCTATTGTGTGTTTACACTGCATCAGCTGTGTTGTTGTTATTTCAGCTTCGTCATATTTTAGGAAACTGAAAGGTAAATTTTATGAATCGAACTTCGATCCAGTCGGTTGTCCATAAGACACCTCTGTCTTTTTTTAATTTATATAATACTAATTGTGTTTGAGCTAGTTTTGTCTTTTAACTGCAATTTAAAAGGCTGATTAACAAAGTACCTATGTTATATTTTATTTTATTAAACCTGCTTTCTTAACACATCTTTCTTCAGCCTCCGTCTCCAATTCAGATGTCGGTTCCGGTTCTAATTCTGATAAACTAAATTTAAAACCTTCGATTCCGACTTCGGTTCCGATATCATCCCTAGAAGTAGATAACCCATGCGGACGTTCCGGATAATCTTTGAAGTAACGATACTGGCCTAATGTTCCGATTTAACATATTTGTGGTTCGCATCAGACTATATTTTTATGACAATCTAGATTTTAATATACATTTTACGTATACGACAATAAAATCGTTCTCTTCTTAATTTAAGGCCCCTTCTTCAGTTTTGAAATATAAAAAAGAGGATTTATATTTTATATCGGTAGCAGCTTACATGTTACCGTATCAGCTTTCCCCCTTGCATTGCATGCTAAGATAAAGATAGTCATCGTAGCGTGATTAATAGTCATATCGTTTTGTTAACTATCTAACGGTCTAGAAGCCTTCTTTTTAGTCAATACATCAATGAGACGTCACTTTTTATACCGCCGAGTGGTACGAGACGTACTCCAAGAGGCACGGATCGGTATGTCGTGCCTCTCATGTCTGTACGAACCTAACATATGTCATAGTTCACTATTTTAACAACAATTTATCACATGTCTACATCGTCTGTTAATTTTTTCTTGTCGGTCATATAGTGTTATTGTAAAATGCCGTTAGAACCGTCACATATCGATACCTAATCTGTATTAGTTTTTGTGTTGAGAAAATTAAATCCTATAAGCATCTTAATCTGATGTGTTACATTATTTATGGTGATATGAATGAATACAGCATCGGTTTAACTCGACTATATGCGAATCGGAAATCTATTATTGCTCATAAGCATGATATTGCCGTTTGATTTCAAAATCCTTTGAAATATTAATATTCCTTAATCGATATTTACGATATGTCCACAAGATCAATAAAAATCGTCAGCGTTAATTTATTCTAAAAGCTCAAAAAATATGTCACTCATTTCATCTTGTGTCTTGATTGGTCGGCGCCTGCCCATTTCGATCGATTCTAATATATATGTGTAATTAAATTTTATCTACGTATTTAACCGGTTGTTAAAGTTTTGAGAATGTTTAGTATCATATTGTTTGTTACGTGATCCCTTCGTTATGAGAGATGGCGTGCTAGAGTCGATTATGGCCATACCATAACTCTCGTTTGCGCCGGACCTTTATATGTGTCTGGTTTAAAATTAGTATTTTATGGCTTTTGGTATTCTGTGCTGTCAGTCAAATTCCTGAATCGAATGTAAGCTTGGTTTATGCTTTCCACATATTTGGATTCCTTTATCGAGTGCTGGTGTTGTTTTAAGTTTTGGTTCAACATCAGCTTTGTTTAAAGCCGTAACGATATGTCTGGTATTTTTAGAAATACCTATTAATATTTTTCAATTATATTGTGTATTCTATTCCTGCTTTTAGCAGTTAGCAAACTCTAATTTAAAAATAATTTCAAATCTTTTTAAAGAAAGAAAGAACTAGAAGCTTATGTGTATACAATCCGGATACCAATTTATTTTCAATAAATCATCACTTAATAGGTATATGAGTAAGCACTATTAATTTCATATCTGCTAATAAAATCCAGACCATGTTTCTTCGTATTTTTTTCCACTCATGTATCTATGTATCTATTTATATGAATGACTTAAGTGATTAATGTTTCGAGATAAACTCTATACAATACACAATATGCAAACCGACCGAACGCCGATCAACCGTGTTGATATCTACACTAATTTGCATTGTTAGATATCTAGATGTGCTAATGCAGTATGCAGCGTGGGCAATTATAGGTACATTTATTAATGTATCATGTGTTATTCATACCATTACTCTGGAGGGGACTCGTTTTTAAGCTTCTTGTGTGTTCTAATCTTTTGTTGCCATGAGCTATGCGGAAATAGATCGATGCTGTCGACCCATGACATGAACACCAAACCAAGCTTTAAGACAATAAGACCCTGAAAGAGTATGTCGAAAATACTTACTAAACATTAAAGTTGATTGCAGTGAACCGTTAAGTTACTGATCAGACACGTTGAAAATATAAGTCAGCAAAATGAGAAGAACTGTCTGCGCAGTCTATTAATCGTGATGGGATCGCCAATAGTGGAGGCTCAAGCTAAAAACCATAAATTGTTAGCAATGCTTAAGGTAGAAAACAAAAACTGAACGAAAGTAGTATTAGAAAATTCGAGCTTTGAGAAGCTGTGTACCTATCTACCAACGTAGCACTAGCGTCCATCTGAACAATGCCACTAGCTCCTATTATGAATGATTTAATACAATCGGCGCAAACGCAGTAGTAGCAACAGGGACAACTACCCACGATGCAAATGTTAACACTTAGCACATTAAGTCATTGCTTGCTAAACAATAATTGCATCGTGATTTCAAGTAATAACTTGTAACAACTATGGTTTATTAACAGCAGTTCTAACGCCTTGCATTTCCTTTTAGATTGTAGGCATGCCTTTTGAGACTTGCATCCATAAATTGCTGCCTATCTGGCGCCACACGAGCTACGACTAAAAATATTTGGTTCTTTTACAAATAGGCATGAATTAAAAGCGAGTGAGCTACTAATTAGTTCACCATGACAACATCTATTGTTTGAGTGACTTTAATGAGTTTTAGTTCATCAATGACAATTTTATTCTCTAGCCAATAATGTGGGATCCTCGCTAAAGATCTTCCCATGTCCTTCCAATGTAATATAGTGAGTAGGTAATAATTTTATCTTAAATTATGCTTAATAAGGCCGTGACTAAACGTAAAGCGCGGTCACTGTTGGTCTGCATCGAAAAGGAGATGTGCGACGACACAACGCTTGTAATTTATTGCTGAATATGATGTGTTTAATTAACTCGAAATCGAGTTAAATTAAAATAACCAATTGACAAATTTTTAATCCCCGACGGAAAAAGAGGGGTGTTATAAGTGTCAAGTGTGTTGCTGTGTATATGTGTATCTGTGTGTCTGTCTGTGGCATCATAGCGCCTGAACGGATGAACCGATTTTGATTTAGTTTTTTTTGTTTGAAAGTTGATTTTGTCTAGAGTGTTCTTAGCTATGTTTGAATAAAATCGGTTCAGCCGTTCAAAAGTTATGGGCGTTTTACTGTTTGAATCAGGGTGTTTTCGCAAGATATCGTGTCATAGAACACACAATTCAATAGATTGCCGATCGAAGCCTATCTTCTATGTACTAGAGAAATTATGTAGCACGACATAAAAATTTGCCGGGGGTTTTTTAGATTTTGAATTTTTACTTGTTCTTTTACATAACGAGTAATTTTTGTTTTTTAGCCGGATGTCATCGCCTTAATGTAGAAAGCTATATTTTTACCCACATTATTTCGAAGCTCACCTGAATCAATGCCGAGGTACAAAATTGGGAACTAAAGGCGTGTTGGTAATACTTGTTCCCCATTGCGTTCACGCAGCGTCGGTGTTTCGGTAATTCTGTGTGGAAAAATGGTCGAGTGGCCGGTAGCGAGTGCGGCTCTCATTATATCGAATGAATCGGCGAAGAGCATAATGGTGGGCCGCGTGCATGGCAAATTATATGCCAGGCGATGTCATTGTGATAAATAATTCACTCGCTCGTATCCTCGGCTGAACCCGGTTCGGTTCACTGGGGGTAAAGCTGTTGAGTCGTAATTATGGAATGTTGTCTATTCTATTAATTGACGTCTATGTCTGAACATTTCTCATTAGAGGTTAAAAGTTCCTTGGTTGATTCTGTTTCATTTGTAGACATTCGTGAATGTATGAGTCTAGAAATATTGGTGTAGTTGTGGCCTTATATGAATATAATTACTGAATTTAAAGACGCATAGAATTTAATTTACTTTCATTTAACCAATCAATTGAAATATAAAGTCTTCACTGTTGCAATTCAATTTAAATAAGTACGTAGTATATCAAACTACCTAATTCTAAGTTTGAAAGCCGGCTAACCGTGTTACACTAGCAAAGAAATGGCTCAAAACGCTGACTCCAAACAATATTTGTTGATAAATGGAAAGATAAGTGGGATATTTTACGCCGGCGATGCTACAAATTGATACCAGCGGTTCACCCGAGTATTTTATTGTTGATCCCGCCAATGTGTGCGTGTATTAAAACCTCTATCTAACACGTTTATATAGATGCAGTATCACGGCGCGCACCGATCGTAAATGTCATCTGAAAATTTATATTCATTACGATTAGATAGCAGTCCACAATGGCCAGCCCATTGTTGGCCCTCTGTACCACCTGATCGATGTATGATATTGCATTTTTATAGGTGTCGCCCGGACAGACTATCTCCTTTATTTTTATAGATTTTCAGACTACTGAACGGAGGGAAACAGGACGCGGTGTTGTATCTCTATGCCGCACATTAAAACTTTTATGACAAGCTAATTTATATATCGCCCACCTACAAGGTTCTTCATATCAAGTAACTAATTATAAAGTTACATAAAATGTAACTATTATACGTAATAACATTATGTATAGCTAAAATTATAATTATTGACATATATTATATGTCAATAATTATAATTTGGTCGTTGGTTGGTACGTGGTCGCTCACAATGGGCCTCATAAGAAGGCTTAAAGTCACCCAAAAGTCAATGGAGAGTGTTGATCGAATCAGAAATGAAGACATACGCAAGAGAACCAAGGTTACTGACATAGCCCTAAGAGTAGCCAAACTTAAGCGGCAGTGGGCAGGGCACATTTCTCGCAGAACAGATGGCTGATGGGGCTTGAAAGTTCTGGAGTGGCGACCGCGAACCGGAAGACGTTGCGTTGGTAGGCCTCCCACTAGGCGGACCTATGACCTGCAGCCTAATTGCGTGAGTTGGTTCGGCAAGGCTCAAATTGCCAACAAAAGTAAATAACCAGAAGTCATGCCTGAAGATAAAGATGATTGCCTCATTCTTTGGATTCGGGTGGGTCATTTCGCAATAATTGTCATTGAAGATAAAAGGACTATTACTACAGATTGGTATATCAGTCATTTTTTACCAGTTGTAGCTGCGTTTGGAAAAGGCGTGGAAGATATCCCAGATATCCCTTAAAAATTTGAGACCATTGCATCAGTCATTGGTTCCATCGCATGCGACGGTGCTTGGAAAGGAACGGAGACAAATTCGAAAAGCAATAAAAATATTAACAGGTTTCTACATCATTTCGTTTTTATTTGCTAAAAGCTTTAAGCGTGACCGTATATATCTATTAAGTAAAGGCGTCGTAAACTAAGAAGGTATATTGATAAAGTAATTAACAATATTTAATTAATTTTATTAAATACAATGGAGGCCTCCATTTTATTTACTGTGAAGAGAATTACAATCTTTTACAATAAATTTAATTTTATTGTTACATTGAATCAAAGTTTACGAGCTTTCCTAAGAAAAGCGCATATAAGCGCTGTGAACTTCGAGTCAGTCTGATCAAGAACTCGAATGCGCGGCCGCGTACGCGCAGCAATTTGCGACTCGGCTCAATATCGCCGATTTACGAGGATCCATTTCCAATTTTACGAGCTGACTGACGTGCCCATTTATACGAGAACTCCGATCCTTGGCTGCAACACTCTAGCTAGAAAGTTGTTGTGCGCAGAAACGGTAGGTCATGTTACATCGGCGGCACTCAGTCCACACGTTTAGTTCCTATTCGTTGTTACACCACTACTAAGCTGCTCTGACGTTCAGTTAAATTTATACGACTACGAGCAGGCCTCGGGCCCGAGGGTTCTTTTTACGCCAACACAACTTACGCACAACTTTACACTTAAAATGAATTCCTGTCTCTCGTTTAAGAAAATTACTGCAACTATTAACAATTACATTAAGAAAATAATATTCCAGTGTGGTTGGATTCGCTACGCGGACTGTGTGTGTTTTAGCGCTGCGCAGTGTTTGTGGAACCGGTAT
The DNA here is from genome assembly GCA_945859665.1 of Anorthoa munda. Classification (NCBI taxonomy): domain Eukaryota; kingdom Metazoa; phylum Arthropoda; class Insecta; order Lepidoptera; family Noctuidae; genus Anorthoa; species Anorthoa munda. The sequence continues at coordinate 13,454,530 of OX243911.1, read as the reverse complement.
TTAGAGCTTTATGTGGAACCACACGTGGGGGTACATTTCATGCCGCACTTAGTCTAACACATGCAATGCGCTTTCGCGAAAAGCTAGCTGCGTTGTGGTTTTGCGATGAATAATCGCATACAAAACCGTCTCACAATGGCCAATGCGAGTGTTTAAATGCCCTATTAAATCTTACGGCCTGCGTAGGATTCTGTGGGATTCAATTACGCTTTGTGCGCGATGAAAGGCGCCGGAGTTGTACGTGTAAAGTGAGCCGCGAGCCGAGGGAACACATCCCGACACCTCGCCCTCAATGAGCCCTGTCACAAAAGGTGCAAACGAAATAAGAACACGGCACACAACACGTATCGCGCCGGGGGCAGATTGAATAAATGCTAAATTAAATAAGAGCAAATAAAACCGTCCATTAATGAGTAAAAGCGTCTCGGATAATTCGAGTGGCGTGACATTCACGACAAAAGGTTGGCTCGGTCGCCACCGCCGCGTCCCGCCTGCTTGCTGCTCCCCCGGGTGAAACGCTGACGACATAGGTTTGAGCCGGATTATTTGATTGTGTAAGAAATGAGTTTGCTCTCTAATGTATTGTTACGGATTTACGCATAGTCGCAGCATGTGGAGACGTATAAAGCGCTTATCATTTGATTTGGGTTTTATTTTATTGTTCTTCTATTGTAATAGTATTAAATCAATACCATGTTTTAAGTCGTTTATCTTCTTCTTTTCGTGTCGATAAACTCAAATTTTGACTCAACTATTCTCAAATTTTGTCTGACCAGTATGTAGCCACCTGGACCGCTCTGTCATTTGCCACGTTCAGGTCCTGGATGGTGCAGGTGCCTGGGCACGAAGGTCAGACAAGGAGGTGGAGCATATCATGCGACGGGGCCTAAGAGACACCATTTGGCCAGATTTTTTCTGCAGCGACCAACAACCTGTACCCGCAATCGGTTTAGGGATTTCCAGATTGGCCACGGCAGTTCGTGCCCAGGGGGCAGATGCTCTGCCGGAGTGATGGTAAAAAAGTCGTTTATCAAACTCTGATATTCTTTATACTAACATTGCGCACTCTTTACCACATAACTTTGTATGGTCCGCGTTCCCATGAACTCGTAAGTATTAGCAGTGTAGTTGACTTTTATTACGTCACATAACTGTCGTGCTATGCACGAATGATATACTTTATACATCTGTTTCGTTTCTGTGCAACGTGTTGACATTATGGTGTCATAAACAAATAAAAATATTAACAGAATCTTATCACATAATTACAGTCAGAGTGTACGGTATGGGCGTATTAAAATTATTATCGACACTTGCTCCCCGAACGTTCGGCGCAACATAAACAGAACGTTTTCTATTCGGGAACCAATTATCATTTACATATCATAGACGAGGCACCGACACTCGCGGCACGCAGCCGGGGTCAATACATTTACGCTACCACCACTTTATGATGACACCTCACTCCGCAAGCTCTACTTCAACTGTTGTTCCGCTCAAGAGAAATGTGTTCAGAAATAGAGGTCCAATTTTACTGGGCGCACCAAGCTAGATTGGTATATAGATGCATATGTGTGGTATGTGAGTACCAAAACAAGACGGCTAACCAAATCGCTTTTGTTAAGATTTTATCTCACCGTTAAATACTTCTGGCCATTATAGTATATCGAGCGACTCGTTTAAACCTGCGGCAACCAATTATGCTTGTTACCACTGGGATACTGTGATTTGGGAAGGTGTGGAAGTATCTGGGAAGATTGGAGCCAGCTTGTTGTTTTATCAAAATTGCTTTTAGTTTTATAGTAAGGGTTGGGGATTGCAGATAAAGACAATGTAGTGCATAAACACTGTCGTTTAAATAAATTAAATGTTGCGACTGCAACAATGTTTTGTCAATTGTAATTGCTGGTAAACCTTTTTATGTGCTTTTAGCATCTGAACTTTTTCAGTACAGTTTTCTCGTTTAACTAGTTTAAATGTCATTTAAACGGAAACGTTTTATAGCATTTACTATGTCATACACTCATAACAGTACCAGGTGTATGGGTCTTGTTTGTTCGTTGATATCCCCTTCACACACTTACCGACTCGAGTGGGTATCAATAAGTAATTAAAGTAACCACTCGGACCACTTAAGACCAAACAAAGCGATTCTATTGGTCGTTTTACGCCTCGTCCACTACATTTGTTTAGGCGAGAAACTGTTCGGGCTATTATAACAAGCCGTGACGAATTCATGTATGAAACCGTTCATGTTTCAATTGAATGAGTTTTTACTATGAATTATAAATAGGTATTTAATTTTTATGCTGACATTGAAGCGAGTCGTGGTATTTGCACTTTTTTCTGAACGCCTGCTGTCAAACCAATAAATCTGTTGGCTATTACAGTTTCAGTACTTTATAAAAAATCACACCCTTAATAAAAATTATTTGCTATGGTGTTTCAGTACAATGGCGCTCTGAAGGCAGTGTTAAAAAAACCCAGGTACTGGAGTGCCTCCGCAATGTATGCGGATGCTTCTGTCGATGATTTCTTTTACATCATTAGGAAAAGAACTGCATCGATCATGAGCAGGGTCCGGGGTAGCTGCAAAACTGTCCTCAAAACGTTAGCGTGCAAAATAAACAGTCCTTTTACTGTGTACTGGGCAAGTGTACACCTGCTCAGAAATAGGAAATAGACTTCGTTAATTATTATTTCTCAAACATGCTTGGAAATTTGAGCATTATTTTGACAACCTTCTTCGAGATAAATCGAAATTTCTGTACTGGCCACATACATGCGAGCAGCGGCCGGCAAAAGTTGTACGAAAATCCATATCTGTCGTGTCTAGCGGCCAAATAAATTACATAGTAAACTCATATCTGTCGTGTTATTTAAAAGTGGGACGATCTTTTACTCCGAAACATGGCAACCAAGGAGGTAACTTGTCAAAGGTTTTATTTAAATTTCGAACTGGCTTGCAAATAGAACGCTGTTTCTTATCCACACATATCAGGGCCGTGCCCGGGACGTGCACGGGACGTGGACAGACCGTGCCCCGTCTATATGTGTGGATAGAGCTTAACGTGGGAACAATTATTGTTGTTCGTCATTGATTTTGACAAAATGAGTTCTACCGTTCTACATACTACTTAGTTTTAATTTCCGCCCATTATTTGAGAAAAGTACTATACAAGCCTTGGCCACAACTAAGCATTGATGGACTTACGTATGTGTGTCTCGGCTTTGCCTCGGCCCACCTTTACACGTACGTCTATCAATGCCTCTTTTTCTGGCCGCTGCAGTAATGTACTATTATTGTGTAACTTGTTTTGTTTACTAACAAATTACTAGCGCCTTGTTATGTTTTATTTTGTGTGTACTACTAACAACCCTACTTACGCTATATCTGTAAAAATGTATGGACTTTCGTCTGAAATAAAGATAAAATAATTAAACTTCTATATATCTGTAACAACACAAAACTATCTTGTACCTAGAATCAGATTTAAATTCTAAGACTTTATTTAACAGAACCCAAATATTTGAAACTAAACTTAATCTTGTTCGTTACATCACTGCACCATAAATTTGCTACAAGTACAAGTTTCCCAACATGTCCAGTTTATTAAGAATTACGGTCCAGTTACAACACTACACGTGATAGGTCCGCAGTCATTTTCATAATTGTAGTTGCTTTTATGTCGAAAAGAGGTTAATGCAAAGTACATTCGTCTCACGACGTGACTAGATTATTATCCGTTAATTCAAGATACGTAGTTAAAACAAATAGCTTCGTTGAAATAATAACTGCCTGTGAACATAATTGAAATAAGAATTTGATAATCAAATTTATCTCATGCAGGCAACTTAATTATCGTTGTTGCTTATAACAGCGTATAATTTGCGTCAAAATTGTTTCGCGTCCAATGAAGAGTTAGTTAGTTTGGTGAGTCACAACGGAACACATTATAAGCCAGCACGTGATATTGTTTGGTTTCGTAATAGCAGTACAAAATAACAGGTTGGCTCATAAAGTTAACGAGGAAGATTAACACTCGTATTTATAGTGAAGCTTAACCGCTCCGTCAACATCGCCGACGCTAATTTTGCGAACATCTTTCGGGCACCGTTATGTTTTAACAGTACCGCCTTTTAACAACCAGTCGAAAAAAAGTTAATTTGATATCAAAATTGCGTGGGGAATGTGTCTGTTGGGAAGATTATTTTGATTGTTTTTGAGAACGATTGTTTTAATGAAGATTTTGCTTTTAAAAATTTCGGTATAGAATACTTTCAGTGCAATTTATAACAATGAATTTAGTTATTCCCAGTATAACTTAATTTTAAAATATTTCTAAAAATAAATTAACACCAAATAAGATTTTTTTTAAAGTGTTAGCTAATATTGTTATTTTATTTTTGTCGAATACTCTTTCTGAATATTTCATGAAGTGCATAATATTTAGTACAAACTCTACCACTCTTACAAATAAACGCGGAATAAAGTTATACCAGGTATAACAAAGGAATAACCATACATTTTCATAGGTTTATACTTGGTATAACTTTATTCCGCGTTTATTTGTAACAGGGTACAAATACTATGGATACGGGCGAGGCGGGCACCTCGTTGAACTCTTTCGTACGGCGGGCGCGAGCGGCTCATGCCCGGTTTTTTCCCCTCGCGCCTCTAATGAGTTTAAGTCCAAACATCGAGAACGGTTATGGCAGAACATTACACGCTCTAGGATATTAAAATGAGACAAATTTATTGCCGCTCTCCGATTATACTTTCGATAAACGCGCAGACCGGTGATTATGATATCTAGTGGTTTAATCGTACGATCGATACGGAGTCGCGTTCCGTTCTACACTAAACCAGTACTAATAAGAAAGAAACTAGTTACAGGCGGGTCGTATCCGACAGTTTACGTTGGAAAATCAACAAGGTGCTATAGTGGGCCTATAAGTCGGAACCGCGGTGCGTTATCGACTCAATCGGGCTCGAACAATGCATCGAATGTTTCAATATAGCTCCGACAGCATTTTTAACGTTTCATCGGTGCTGTAACAATCGTAAAATAAATTCTCTACGCCTTCTCAGAGCTCTGATTAATGTTGTACACAGCGCAGCGTCTCGGTTTTTTTTTTTTCACCTGTGTGTTATTCTCTAGCTTAATTTATGGAGGCTGGTGACTGAGACTGAGACAGCGACTTGTGTTTGAAGCTGCGATTTCTCATTGTTTGCGTACCTAGAAGATGTTTGCTGACGCCCGTAATAGACAGTTAAGAGACACCCTTGTACACTAGTCGACGGCACGAACTATTTTGTGCGCGGGGTTAAAATGCGTGCTATATCAACCGACAACACGTGCGAAACAGATAGATGCTGTTATAAGCAGAAAAATGCTGGTACGCGTACGAATACACACTTTTGCAAATTTGTAGCGAAATGGATGATGATTTGGAACGAAAACGAGCGCGCGAAATTTTATAAACAGACCTTTGGGAGTCTGGATATCATGAAAAAACGACTGAATGTATCTGTTCAAAATAAAATTATTTGCATTGTTGAACTACTAATCTATCCCTGAATGGAGGCCCTTTTTCAATTTTCCTTCTTATGGTACTTATTTGCGCCCAAAGATGCGTCAAAATTAGTGTTAAAATATGGAACTTTCGAAGCTCATAACTTTCAAGTATTTTTTTTTTTACTTTTTTGCTTCCATACAGGGCTAGATAATGATGAGACAAATTGATGTCATTTTTTATTTTGAACGTACATCGTCAAACAGTAGAGTAAAAGCCAGACTACGTTTGTATGTAAGAATTTTCGACTAGTGTATCCTTAAGTAAATTCGACACGAAAAAATTGAAGTGTGTAATTACATATTTTGACAAGTAAGCAATTACCATGACATAGCGAATTTCAAAATTATAGTCTTGTTATACTGCTGACATGTACATTAATTTTCTGTCACGCATTTTGACATGCGTGTGTTGTACTATTATTTGCTGTTGTATATGGTGTTGTTAGTTTTGTTTGAAGTGCGTTGGTCTTTGCTGACCGCAGCATGCGTTTGCCGGGGTCTGCGGCCGCAGAGCATTACCCTCGCCGGGACGAATGGATGCATCGACCTTAGAAACTCTACTAACTCAGGATGGTTTTTGGCCTAAAATGTTATACAAGAATTGCAGTGGTTGAGCGATTGACTGCTGCGCTGCGTGTCGCGGGTTCGATTCCCGCACAGAACAATTATTTGTATAACCTACAGATAGTTGTTCCGGCTCTGGGTGTTTCTGTATGTGAGTTTATATGTTTGTAAACGCACCCACGATACAGGAAGAAATTCCTAGTGTGGGGCAACGTTTTAAAGTGTCTCTTGACTTGAAACGCGGTTGTTTTCTCATAATATGCTAGTGGAGCACATATATCAAAGTAAGTAAATCAGATTTTGATATCTACAAAAGGAATAATCACATAGTAAGCTATCGCGTCATATTTTTCTCAGCAAGCAGCAAGAATCGATTATATAATCGATTTACTATGCTACTCGTGAGCGATCATTATTCAACGCAGTTGCGATACTCAAATAAACAATGAATCCAATACATTATTACCGTAGACCGCATTTATGAGGGCATTGATATACCTCGAAACCAGAAAATACTATGAGGTATAAATGCAAAACCTTAGTGGTGTGCTTCTGACCCAATCAGCCTAACCCGTTCAGATTTCAGAACTACAGGGGTGAATCATATTTTTTTAGGGTTCCGTAGCAAAAGAGTCCAAACGGAGCCCTATTGTTATCACCACGAGTCTCTGTCTGTCGTCTGTCACACAGGTTTTACAGCCAAACGGTTGGAGCAGTTTTCAAATGTTCACAGTATAAGCATATTGTTGACCCAAAGCCATAATAAATGTCAAAAAATATTTTTAACGGTTTTTAAGGTGTGCTCCCATACAGACAAAGGGGGCCCGAAAAAAAAGTTGACCTACCCCATCAAGTGGGGTATTTCTTCGCTCGTTAAGTAGATAATAAATACTGTATTTTTAGTTTTTAAAGATATAAAACAAAGGAAAAGGAATGAGAACCCACCAAAGTCAGCAATTTTTATCATTATGTTCCGATGAAATTTTTAACTGCCCCTTGACCTATGAACTTGTTAATTATTACGTATATTTTACTAGCAAACACCAATATATTGATAAAACAGATTATTTTTTGAAATGTCCTGATATTTCCTATTACAACCAACTTGATTTTGCGATTTTGTATGAAATCCTAAATGTGCAAAGTTTTACATGCACTCGGCCGGTTTTTTAAGTACACGTTTTTAAAACACTCTTACAATTATTTTTTGAGAATATTCATAAGCTCGCGTTAGACCAATATCTCACGTGATGGCAAGCAACGATCTGGTTGAAGTTAGATTGCCTATAAGGATCCTTTGAATACCTTCATGGTTCCTTCTGGGCAATCAAGCTTCAAAGCTTTGCAAACATTAAAGCAAGCTCTTGGCTTAAAGCATCCCCAGGCTATAGCTATCAGGAAACATACGGCAGGGAAATCCAAGCGAATGTATTCTCAAAACGTTTGAAAGAAAAAAGAAAGAAAAATTGTTTATTCTGCACAAACTAAACGCACAATACAAAATAAAGAGTGGCATTCACTAAAGGTACAAATTAGCCAAAAACCTCGTATTTAAAACAAAAAATTATAAAAGTTTGTAACAGTAATTCAGCCTGTTGTTATTTCTGAAAATTCTGAAAAGAACCACCGAAACTATATCAGAGCCCATGATTTTAGTTCCAGACCTCATGACCCTGGCAATTGATAACAACGTTTGGAATGGCCTTTGGACAAAGGCATAGAAACTGAGTTGACTTGTCCTTACAAAAGACCTCTTGTATAGTCCTATTCTGGCATAAAACATTTGTACTCATCCTAGAAACTCATCCTAGAAACTGTAAAATCTTTACGCAGATGAAACCACGGTCAAAGCCATTAAATTATCTAATAAAACGAATTCTTTATCACCGACATCAACTTCACAAATGCATTGGGATTCGCTGAAAATTGCTTAACGAAGAATAAAAATATAACTGGATCTTTATTAGCAAGATTTTATTGCTCTCTATGGATACTGGTTGCAGTTGTGAACAGAATTTCGTAGAAGGTGATGAGTTTTATGTGTTATTTATGGTATAAACTTAATATGTTAGACTGAAACTAAAATCCTTAAATTAGTGCCATATCGAATTAATTATTTCCCAGTTTTTACAACAATATCCAGAAATTAAAACTTCATTTACTTTTTACAAGCAAACAATCTTCCTGACTGTAACTATACAGGTTCTTTAAGTTCATAAATAATCCGATTCGAGATCCGATTTCCGACCACCTGAAAAATTCTTGTTTGACTTTGCAATAAAAGGGAATGGTTTTCCTCTAAGAACGTAGTCCGTCCGATTGGAAAAGCACTGACATGGATATCATCACATCACGAAGACGTATAATGTAAGTAAAAATAATACTTACATACCAAATATGGCAGAAATAGTTTCTAAACTGAATATAAATACAACTTAAACTAAAGGAAAGTGTACTAAAACGTTATGCTAGTAAATCTAATAGGAAAGTCATTAACCCATATCCTTTTAGTGAAGAAAAGAGCACATCGTTAACTATTCCAGAATTATTACTTCATCAAAGTATTTCAGCAGCACCATCGATAATGATTCTCAGCAATAAAAGCAAGACCCGTGGCTTTAAAACGCTTGTAAATCCAATCGGCGGACAAGGTGTAAACGCGCTATCCTTTTGTTCGAGCGTCTGGCGTCGGGCTCCAAGCTCCGTCCAGTTACTTCGTTCGCGCCTGCTTAGGTGTGAGCCAAGGGCTCGTTACCACAGATTGAAGGGCCGCGGTCGTCGGCCGGATCCCCACTGATCCTGTGGCAAAAAACTTGGCATGCTCACGCCTACCCACTTAGGTACGTATACTCGTATAGCTATGAGTTCTCATTTCTATGGAATGTTGAACAGTGTGCCTGTATGTGTATGCTGTTATTGATAGCTGAGTTATAGGGTAAATAAGGCTGGTGGTAAATGGAAATGCGTTTGGAAAGTGAATTTCTATTGTGTTTGATGCATCTTGTGTTTGCAATATGGCTTATTGTGTCCTGGATTCCTGAATGAATTGGAAATTTATTTTCAAATAAGAATCTTCACAAACAAAACTTCTTTTCGAGTAAGTACTCGATAAATCAAGAAGATGAGCATTGTTATGTAGGTGGGAGCAATAATTTATACTAAATCGGTTATTCTTTTTGTAATTCTGGCTTTAATTACTTCACAGCACCAACCAGTTGTTATTACAAAAATAAAGAATATTAAAGAACCCTTCCATACCTTTTTAGTCATTTTAAAAGTGTTAACAAGCCATTAAGTTTTATTTATTTTGTGTTATATGGTAATTATTGTCATGATTACACAATAGGACGGATTTATGTGTAAAATATGCCTAGATTTACATTAGTATTGTAAAGTATCACTTACAGAATATTTGGTTTCATGCGTGGGCTGTTAGGCTTCACTTGATTCTGCACATTCTTGCTAATTGCTGAGTTTGTCCTATGTTAATATCGGCCCATTTTACTAGTTATTTAACTAATGTGTGTAGAATTTGTAGCGTAATTATATTAAGTAATGTATGTGGGAAACAGTGGGAACAGAGAGATCAGTGGTGGCCCAGTGGAATCGGCTTTACTTTGTGTAAATTATTTCATCACCACTGCTCTCAAAACGGTGAAGGAAAACATCGTGAGGAAACCGGCATGTCCTAGAACCAAAAATTCGAAGACATGTGACATCCACCACTGGCACTGGGCCCGCGTGGTGGATTACAGCCCATTCCCTCTCACAAAGAGGAGGCCTGTGTCCCAGCAGTGGGAACATTAATAGTCTGATGATGTGATGTGATGTAGGAAACTATGAAGGATTATTTTATTTGAATTTGCAGACTCACTTCTTTTAGTTTTATTTAATCCTTAGGCTATTCAATTAGACTTTCGTTTGATTGCATTAACATTTACCTATTTAGAACAGACATCTTTTGCTTTTAAAAAAAGACATAAACATATGACAAAGGTATTTTTATAAAAAACCACCTCGCTTTCTATTTTAGCTGATGTTCAATTATTTACTGCAACTTCTCGATATGGTCACATTGGACATTCTAATTAAAATAAATTAATCTGGATTTCAAAAAGGAATCTTATCCATTTATATGCAAATTTTAAGTATGGAGTGAAGCCGCATAAGGTGCAAAAATGAAATGAGGTGGCACAATTATCTGTTTGCATCAACAATAACACATAGATATTGTTTTAATAATACTTTTGAATGGACTTTCTTGTTTTTAAGTATTTTTAAGTTGATAGGAATTTGTGTGTGTTAGAATTTTTTTAAATAAATGTTTTAGTTCTTATTTAATGTGTCACTGATAGAGCTAACTAATTAACTTGAAAATACTTTCATGAAATAGCAAGATATAAACATGATATTTATATTAAGTGTGTCATTATTTTTAACCCCCGAAGGAAAAAGAGGGGTGTTATAGGTTTGATGTGTGTTGCTGTGTATCTGTGTGTCTGTCTGTGGCATCGTAGCGTCCAAACGGATGAACCGATTTTGATTGAATTTTTTTGTTTTTTTGTTTTAAAGGTGATTTTGTCGAAAGTGTTCTTAGCTATGTTTGAATAAAATCGGTTCAGCCGTTCAAAAAATATGGGCGTTTCGCTGTTTGAATCGGGGTGTTTACGCAAGATATCGTGTCATAATTACATGTTCAATAGATTGCCGATCGAAGCGTATGTACGTACTATGTACTAGATAAATTATGTAGCATGAAATAAAAATGTGCCGGGGGTTTTATAAATTATGAAATTTTACTTGTTAATTCATTGATCTAGCCTGTGTTGCTATTGTTTTTTGAAAATGTATTAAATTGTGTATAATATTTGGCTTTTGATCCAAGAAAACATATAACAATATTTATGTAAATCTTGTAAAAAATGTTTTAAATGGTGGTGTTTCTTTGAAAAATGGTTTATTGAAGGAAAATGTAATGTGTCATGTGCCATGAAATTTAAACTTCGTAACTAATGTTTGAAATTTTGAATGTGTATGCCATTATAGGTATCAGTAGTGTGACAAGGACGTGGGTAATCTGTTACTGATAAAAGTAAAAAGAAACTTGTTATGATTGAATTGTATTTTATTTTTCATTTATATTTTTTTCCAATTTTACGCTTTTGGATTATGTGTTTTCCACAATAAATATTCTTTTAGTTCAGACTACAATACAAAATATACATTAATGTGATATAAAATGAATGCTAACTATATCTAATTTTATCACAGATTGCGGCAATATTGCCATTTTATTTAATAGTAGTCGGCAAGTTTTGCCCAACAAACACAGCCTTAATAGGCCTAACTCATAAAACTATTTATTTATACATCGATTTAGTTAAGCTCAGATCACATAATATGACAGACATTGTGATTACAACAAAGTTGTTACAACAGACCTTTTAACACCTAACATTCTTATGAGATTATTTCTTGTAAGCTTAATCACTAAACATCTACAAAATCAGGCGTATTTACACTGGTATGACTACAAGTATTTTTAATTATGTACAGTTCATAAACGCTAACCGACTAGCCATCACAAATTTAAAACAAAACGGTTATTTCAAATGTCTTTGATCACTCCATTCGTATATTTATGAAATCACTTAGTTCACTGAGAATCACATTGAACAGTTCACTTACACTTTACACATGGACGGACATGGTGCGCGGAGACGCACGCGGTGGCACTTGGTGAGAAGGATGGGAAGGGTGCGGCGGCAGCACGGGGTGCGCGCCGTGCACTGGCGGCTGCGGCAGCATGCCCAGGTGACCCCGAGCGTGGTGGTGCCGGTGCATGGGTAGCCCACCACCCACCACCGGGCTCGGCAACCCGCGACATCGCTGGTTGCTGCGCACATCAGGCAACGCAAACTTTAGTTTTTCCCAAAAAAGGCGATCATCCGCATGCAAACACTTATTCGTTTTCAAATACAGTCTTATATCAGGATCTAAATCCTTTTGAGGCACTTGCCCTAATAACACTACAATCAGTCTTTTTCGCCGGTCTCTTAGCACTTGGTGGAGAGCCGATTTTAGCTCGTATCGCGCCCACTCACATCTTAGAAAGTTTTCACTGAGCACCATGATTGTACGACGCGAAGATTCAACAGCTTGTCTTATCTTCTCTGTCACGTGGGCGGATAAGTCGCGGTAATGTAGGCAAAGTTTGTAAGACGGGTCACCGCGCTCCAGCATGGATGCAAGTTCCTCAGTAACCCATACTTCATCTTTGGAACTGTAGCACAAAAATGCATCGTACATCTTCTCCGAATCTTCTCTATCAGTAGTCCGATAAAACAGTCTCACACCGAATTTCGAGTGGAACCATACTCTCATTTCTTGCCTGAATATGAAAATCATCATGCTCACTAGCGACACAACTAAGAAACATCCAAGAGTGGCAACTAGGAGTGGTATATAATCTTGTACTTCTTCGTTGGTGATTATTGTCCTGGTAGCAGTCAAATTGCCGTTGACACTGTTGTTGATGCTTGGCAATCCGGTACACAAAGTTCCGTTTTCACTTGAAATTTTAAATCCACTATCTGGGTCGCTGTACATGCTTTCATTGTAAACCGTTAGTTCAGTCGTATTCCCTTTCGAGAAAATGCATTTGATATCTGTCAGATCTGTTATAGAGTTCACTCTCTTCGTCCACTCGCGAAACATTTCAGTGTATTCGCAGTCACACGACCACGGATTAAATGAAAGTGTAATTTCCGTTATCGCAGGATTGATTTGCCACACTGTCAACGTAACCAGTCTGTTGTTATGCAGGTGTAACACTTTCAAACGAGCCATATGATTAAACATCTCTTTTCCTATGCGCTTTATCTTGTTGTTATTTATGTGCAGTTCTTGTAGGTTGTCTAAACCATCAAATTCCTGTCCTTCAAGAACTGAGATGCTGTTATAATCCAAATGTAGTATTTCCAGTTCTTTTAATCCATTAAATGTTCTATTGTGAATCGTTTCAATGTTTGATGCATTTAAAAATAGAATCTTCAACTTCTTACGGCCTATAAAAGCGTGGCTTGGTAACACTTTGATATCATTACCATCAAGGTATAGTTCGGTGGCTTCCATTGGTATTTTTTCCGGCAACATATTAACATAAGCAGAGTTAGCACAATCGACAACATTTGCAGACCAAGATGGATCGTGGTAACAAGTGCAGTTGTTAGGGCATGTCATTTCACAGTCGCAGGCATCAAAATCACAGCAATGACACAGTGCGTGACAGTGAGATTCATATTTACACAAAAATTGGTGAGGCGCTGCTTCAATCAAAGCCACTTGAGCGTTGCCGCGACTGTACAACAGCTTGCAGTTAATGCTGTCTAGATCCATTAATTTTGGCTGTGTTCTAGCTCTGTTTCCCGTGTTTATTTTCTGTAGCCAATCCATTGTGCAATCACACTCCAACGGGTTACCGCCTATGAAAAATTCTGGTACCGTTTTATCCTGTGGCACGGCAGATATTCTCAAAGAATTTGGGTCCAAACTTGTTATTTTATTCCCATACAAATCAACTCGTGTCAGGTTAGGTTTTTTGAAAAACGTGTAAGATTGCACTTTAGATATTAAATTGTCGTTCAAATACAACATTTCCACTGAATTTGGAATTGCACTTCCAGTGATTTCTGTTAACTTATTAGAACTGGCGTCGAAAGTACTGAGCGATAGTTGCGATTCAATCTCAAAGTAATTTCCAAGTTCAGCTATCCTGTTAGCGTGAATATCCAGCCACTGCAATCCAGTTGGGATCATTGCATAGTCGAACCACTCCAATCGGTTATCAGATATGTTCAACCACACCAAATTAGGCAATTTAGCGAAAAGTCCACCGATGTCAGTCAAGTAATTTCCGTCTAATCTTATTGCTTGCAAGTTGATGTTTGCATCGAATGCACCGGCTTCAATTTTGTGTATTTTGTTCCTTGATAAATTCAGAATTTTCAGGGAGGTCATCTTGTCGAACACTCCTTTGCTGATATTTCCAATATTATTTTCAGTTAATCGGAGACCGTACATCTGTTCCATTGTCATGAATGACGCATTTTCTATGCTCACAATAAGATTTTCACCCAAATCAAGGGTTTTCAACTGGGGTATCTCTTTCAATGCAAGTGGAACTTCATCGAGCCGGTTTCCATTGATGTGCAAGTCTTGCAACGAAGAACAATTCCTTAATGCATTTGGATGTATTTTGGATATGCGATTACTGTCTATAGACAAAACAGATAGCACTTGCAAGCCCATAAAAGCATAGCTCTCTATATTGGTAAGTCTATTGTTTGATAATGTTAATGTGTGCAGATTGCTTAGCGAGCTGAATACATTTTCTGGAATGTGTTCAATAAAATTGTCCTGCATTTTTAACATTTGCAGGTTATGTAAATCTCTGAATAGTGCAATTTCCATCTTTGACACTCGATTGTGTGAGAAATCCAAGTACACCAGTCTTTTCAGTCCAGAGAAAGTAGATGTATTGATCCAGTCTGATGTTAATTCGTTGAATGATAAGTCTAACACTAAAAGTTGAGTTAGGTCGCTGAATAATCCAGGAGCAAGTACTGTTATAGTGTTATTGTTCAAGTATATTTCTTTTAATTCTTTTGTGTCGCTGAAAAGTTCAGGAGGTAAACTGGTCAGCTGATTGTCTGAGAATCTCACAGTAGTAAGTGAGATTAGACCCTCTAAAGCTCTGTCAGCGATTGAATTCAATCCATTGCCTTGGAAATATAATTTTTGCAGTCTTCTTAACCCTGATAGTAGATTTGGTGGCAAAGTGTCGATAACATTCCGGGAAAGATCCAAAACTAGTAAGTTATCTCCGCATTTCTCCGTCGGATGTCGATGTGCTGAAGAGAATTGAAAATGACTAATGTCTCTCATTCTGTTACCAGTCATATTCAAGTATTCTAGGTTTCTAAGTGTGCATAATGCACCTTCTGGGAATACTAACATGTTGTTCTCGCTTAGATCCAAGCGCTCCAAGTTTTGTACGTCTCGTGAAAAAGCGCTGGGAGTTATTTCAAGTGACATTGTGGACCAGTCTGTATTGTGTGTTCTTATCGTCAGGTTTCGTAATTCACGCAGACCTGTGAACGCGCTATCGGAAAGGTTTCCGATTTTGCAATACTCAATAGTAAGCTCGCGCAGTTCAATTAACTGTCGGAAACTACCAGGAGCGAGACTGCTTTGGAAGAAAAGCGCGTCGCTGCATTCGAGCCGCAGTCTGACGGTCGGATGCGGTTGAATTGCACTGAAGTTTGTGTTCTCCAACTCGCTGTTAATAGTCCTTAACCTACACTGTAACGCAACTCCTGAACCATCGTAATCCGTCATCCACCCACATTCATCGGGAGCTTGGTAACGTGTTCCCGCCGATAAAGATGCACCCTTAACAGTTACTGCGGTGCCAAGCACCAGCAAGGCGCACGAAAACCGTGTGAGGAACATTGTTTTGTTTTCACTGTTATCACTTTGTATTACATAGTTTTATTTATCATCGTTTCGCACTATAATTTCACTTCAACATCGCATCATGAGCGCACTAGTTCATTTTATTTCGCCTCGCAGTCGAGTACTTCACTAGTCGAACCGGCCACTTAACTCGTTTCTCGCGAGAACACTAATTGGATGGGATCGTGCGTCCGCAACCTACTGAGTCGTGGTGCACGTGACGCGAGCGACCACGCTGAGGTCTGGGGTGGAACTGAGTCGCAGTCGAACCTGCGGTGCGCTCGCGCACAAGGCCGCGCCGGTTCACGCGTTCCAACAGGTAAATTCACGCCTAGAGCTAGAACGTATTAAGCGCCTTCAAGATTGTTTCGAGTTTGGCTCTATCGGTTGTGCCACAAAGCTTGTCAGAAAAATACACTGAACGCACACAGATACGCTTGGAGCACACCACTATAGATCGAAACCGCTTTTTGTGGTGTTGGAGCAAGCTTTGATACGGTGTGTGTGAGCAGGACAGAGGGATGGTAGCGGGGTAAGGCGCGCATAGTTTGGTGGGGGCTCGAGGCAGCTGGCCAGGTAGTGCGCGGGCGCACTGCTGCCACAGTCGCTGCTTGTTAACACTCCCGTTGATAGAATTGTATTGCAGACATTTGATGACTGTTGACATTTTGTTTACTCACTATCGCTAATGAAATTAATGGTAGGTATTTTTATCGCGCTAACATAATTCCTTTTTTGTAGATCCTTACAATGTTTAGTGTTAAAAAATGTTACTGGGCATTATTAGATGTATTGGATTAACGTAGGTATCTAGAATAACATTAAAATTGTTGTACTTACCTGTACCTATGTCAGAGCTATTATATCAGGTCTTTTTGAAATTTTTTCAATGTTATAAACTATTTCAGTTTTGCATTGCATTGTTTAATTGTTTGTCACCAGATAGCATAAAGTATAGAAAAAGTGAATTTTACGAAGAAATTTTTTTAAACCAACATTAAAATTTTTAAAGTGTAACATTTTGCTCAATCAAAAATCATTATTTCCAAAGAACCATTTTGGTTCAGATTTTTTTTTACCTCTTCGTTAATTTTAGACCATTCTCGCATAAGGAACTAAAATCTCTTACAAAAGCTTCTGTGTAATTATATTGAAAAGGAAACGGTAAGAAATACCATTGATTTAATTTCATATAAAATGTTTCCTGCGTTCATCACGCGAGAACTTTTGATTCCTTTACATATTAGTCGTCCAGCGAAATTGCTCTTTCCAGGTAACCTCGGCCTAATCACCCTTTAATTCAGTTAAACGATTTTGATATAATTCCTGCCGTTGAGCCCCAAACCTCTCATCAAATTAAACATCTGCACATTATGCATTTTGTGTAGCCGCCAATTTGTTCGACGCCGTTTGATTTATCAAATTGTGTCGGGCCTAACATTAGATAACTTTCATGATTTATACCAATAACCTAAACGTTTTTATTCCTTACGTATTATTATGGAATCTTTTCTTATTTTTCTCGAGTTCGAATATCTGTGCCATTAAGTAACAATAAAATACCACTCGAAATTGTGTGGTGTGACCATATAAGTAGGCACGACGCATCTGTTTCTATGGTGTCCGCTTGCTTGCTAATTGTCGGGCTCATTCACACCTGCCGTTGTGCAAAAAATTTAACGAACGTGCCCTGAATTTTATTTATGATCTATCAAGTAAATCACTCGAACAACAATAGCGCATCATCTGGTAACCGATACCTGCCAAAAACAACACCTATTGCTTATGATATTGCTTTCACAAATCCAAGATTGTATTATAGGTGGTATAAAGTACAGCGCTGTCTACTGAAAATTTTATTCTAAAGAAATGAAAATGTATTCGTGGTCTAGTTCATGATAAATATTCTACTTAATCTCGTGTAATAAATGGTCATGATCATAATTTTATTTGGTGTCGGGATGATAGGAGGACGTGGCGCGTCCGTCGCTTGGTGCTTGCTTATTTATGCGAGGTGTTGTGGCCCCGATCCCGAGGCGCCTGCTATATCTCAATTGCAATAAATTATCTCGTTTGACACGCGAGAAGCGGAAAATTTGCAATCGCACCAGTCGGGATCATAGAATTCGCGTCTCACCTCCTTTGTGTAAACAGCGTAAATGGCTTTGTAATAGGAATCGCGCCCGTCCCACTATGAAACCGCCTCGATAATTCACGCCGAGTCCCACGGGTAGTTTGTCCAGATCGCGCCTAGAGACATTCACCACAAAGGGTCAGCGGGAGATCTCTCCTTCGACTTTTTGTTATAAGTGGCGAGGCGTTTCTTGTCCTATGTTTATAAAAGAACAGATTGGCGGTAAATCGTTGGTTATTGTGGTGCTATTTAATGTATATTTGGAGGGTCGCCATCGGCCGCTATAACAAAGTTTCTGTATTCAATTTACCGTGCTTCACGTCCACACGCAACTACCCCGGTGTTTGATTGTTCGTGTGGGCACACCATGATTTTGATGTGGGTCGCTAGCTTATGATTCACCTGGAATATTTAAATAATAATTCAATCTAATAGGGCTTTAAGAGCAGATATTTAGACTGATTGATACCTTTCAGAAAATTCGACACGACTAACACACTTTACAACAATACATCCGCTAGTTATTCGTAACCCTTTATAAGTATGGAAATGTAATACAAAAAAGTGACTTCTGAGAATAAGGTCGAACATACTCCGAACATGTACTGCATCAGCGATTTTATTTCGTTTTATCGGGCGAGTTCATCGATGTGTAAAATCATTCCGTAGTCGATTTCCATTATGTTATTAATTTTTGTAATTTCGGTGCCTAATCTCCGGCGACAGGTCAGATACCGGCGCGACACTTATCTTGGTGTCGGCGGACACATATAATCCATTAAGTCGTCATTTCCACGCGGTTGATCATTCCTCAACCACGCGTCAAACCCGCCCCCAGACCGACGCGACGCACAACGTATTGTTCGCTACCGCTTTATCTCACCTCCGATGCACCAAGGACCTCTCGAATTAGCCCCATCAAATACATTATGGACCTTAAAACAATAGCCACAGCCTTTATAACCCTTCGGCTCCGGGTTCATCGAGACTTTATCCTTGTCGACTAATGGACTAGTTTGTTATCTAATCGGGTACACGGCGGACCTATTAATAATTTCCCACATAATTTTCTAATTAACGTCCTGTCTGGCGTACGGTCGGGGCCTCTGAATACACGAAAACGGAAATGACGTAGTATTAGGGTTAAGTACTCACAGTATTTATCAAAGTAATTTATTTGTGTACACTTTGAGCAGTTAGTATTCCTATTAACATTTGATGAATGACTTATGACATTTGTTTTTGTTTCAGGTAATCAACATTAGCGATTTCAAATTCTGAGTTGCGAGGTAAGCAAAAACAAATAGTGTCCACAAAATAATTTCACAACGATACGAACGATCGCAATACAGATAGTAGTAGTACTGCGGGTGATTTGTGCAACGATTCGCGGCCTTACTTAATCCTATTTACGAATAATGTAGAAAATAAAACTTAACGCGCACATTAAACATTAGGAGTGTTATGTTACCTGGTGTTAACCCCTGACGGGTTAAATTGTAGCGTGTAAATTGAAGAGATTTTACACGTGAACGGAGCCCTTAGTAGTGCGTCAGATCGCTACACGGGCAATTTGGCGCGAGAGAGCCAACGCGAGTTTATTTGTTCACTACGGCACCTGGCGATTCAGGACCCACGGGGTGCAGGACATAAGTGTCGTGGAGTCGGATCTGATTTATTACACTACATATTTTACAAATCAGAACCGACTCTATCTAAAACCGATACTTTATGTTAGTGATAATTCAGTTTCATATTTATACCTCGTTGAATTTTACATTGGATTTATCGAGGTAAGAAATACCTTGCAAAGTTTCTTTAGCATATTCTTCTTATTATTTTGATCTGAAGACACGATAATTTGCTGGATTTTGTTGAGGATAAAATGCAACTTTCCCAAATTTCTATTCGTATAACGTATTCCATAACTTTTCCTAAAATAAAAATATAGCACCGCCAAAAAAAACATGATGAATGCGCTCACGCCAGTCCACTCAACATCCTTATTGTGCTGCTGCAGAGACGCACGACGCGCGACGTGCCATCGAATGGGACCGGTTAGATTACGCATTGTCGTGGCACAATTAGAAACTGTGGCGGAACCATTCGCTCACTTTGTTATTTGCAAACAATCGCCGGCGACATCTGCGCCCCTCTCTATCGTCTCTCTATGCCGTGTCACCGCTGAGTAATGGTGAACGCCGAGCATCTGCTAATTGCGACCCATTCAATTAGGCCGGCTTCGAAGCAGATATATTATACATTAGAGAAATGTTTGTTACAATTAAGCGAGGTCTATCTACGACACTGTTTAAGAAAAATTAAACGGGTTCTGAAACTTGTTGATGCTTCTCTAATTAGTTGCAAAGATGTAACTGGTCGTTTATGTCAACTAATTTGTCAGATAAGCAACTGGACCTGTAATCTTAATATCTCTAGTAGTATTACGGAGCACCTCTATATTGTTGTCTACTGTATCAAGTCAATGTGATAGGTAAGCGTCTACAAAGTTTGCGACAAATCAATTTATTTTAATTCCTACAACACAGTGGAACAGAATTCAGCGAGATAATCAAAACTTAGTGCTAAAATAGTACAATTTTACTATAATTTTAATGATAACTGTAAATATAAGTTAATTTTGTTACATTATAAAATAATTAGGTATTATATTATAGTAGTTGTTAAGTGTTGTATGTTTAATTCGCAAATTGTTGCAATATGCGATTAAAATAATGAGTAGTCAGAATGAGGACGGACATAAAACGATTTTTGTATTCAGAGATTTTAGTCCAAAGATTATTAAATCTAAATTCCCACCTATTGGTAAGGATATGACAAAATTACCAAAGGGACTTCTCATGTGTCTGGTTTGAAGTGATAATGATATTTTAACTTTTTTTATCGACCAGTGTTTTCCAAAAGTGACATCTTATATCAAGTAATAATACTAATCGTTAAATAACCGACATGGCCGGACGGACGCTACAAATCTTTACATTCTTGTACACCATCTGTAACAAAGTTCCGATACGTTGCCATTGTCTACAATGAAAGGTTAGCTGTAGACGCTGACTAATGATTGATGAATGATTGAGTGACTCATTGATAAAGTGACATTCATCGGTTATCGGCATGTGATACGAACCTCACTATTCTATTGTCTAAAAGAAAGCTTAGACAATAGCTTTGGCTGTCGTATCGTACGGCAATCTTTTATCTCCTTACACTTACAATTTACGTTTTTTTTTGTATCTATTGATTGTCTTCAGTACGGTAATTCCTATTGATTTTTTATGCTAACTAAAGTTAAATTTGGTACACATGTGGGTCACGTTCGTCGCCAATATCGCACCGTTCTTTTTATACAATTAAAAGTTGTGACGAACGTTTTTACATCGTATTCGGAATAAAGACTGGGCTTGCGTGACATCCCCCGCTGAGAAATACGTGCTTCTACTAAGAAAAATGTTTGTAGGCATCTTAGAAATTTCAATTGTAACATTTGTTGTGTTCGCACAACCTTTCCAATTTGTTCGGCTCGTGTGCCGCCAATAAACGTCTCTAGATATCATCGGCATACCGGCCGCTGTGTTGACTCATGTGATTAAATTCTTCGTCTGGATGTACGGCGAGCTTGTTCTACACCTGAGTTTTTTTTGCCAGGCTCGCTAAAACATCTATTTATTATTTTTAATATACTTTTTATTGAATTTATATTTTATTTTATCTTTCCGTGCATCTAAATATGATATTTGAATAATAGTTTTCAAGCACCAGATAGGCAGATGATTATAGCAAAATTTAGGAGTAAATTATACTGAATTCATTAAAATGGAAGCAGAGAATAAAAATTCGATTGTAAAAAACTCATTTCACTATCAATTTTATGTGCCATTTATTCTAAAAACACGCAAATGACATTATTATTTAAATGAATGCAAACGAGGTAATGGTGTTTGATATTGTTATTTATGAAGTATAAACAGAACGGCGGCGACAAATGCTGCAGCAGTGCCAGGAAGGGACTGTCGCGCCTACTCCTTCCACAAACACAATAAATATCAACTGTACAAGGGACACAATGATGCAAACGCCGTAACTTGGGAGATTAATATAATATTTTTGCGCCCGTACACAAGCGGTCCATTGCCGTTGGCCTAATGAAATATGGCAACATGTTCCTTCATTCCTGATAAAACCTCCGGTGTCGGAGTTTTATTGCGACTCGAGTACGATAATTCAAGTTGGCCAGGCAGTGAAATAATTTACATGGTGGTCCCTTTACGTTTTTTAGGACCGGCTACCGCATTTTTACCATACGCCTGCGAAATGGACTGGGCTTTCGGCATACCCACTGAAACCTTATCTCTGCACACATGCGATTTAGTTACCGTCATCTTATCGATTTAAATAAACAGCTGTAGGTATTATTATTTGATTCCTCCTTTACATTTTTATCATTTACGTTTCTGTATTTTTATCTACGCTCTTAAAACATCTTTGGATTTGCAGTTAATCTTTACCTATAGACATCCTTTTCGTGCAGCAAATGGGTAAGTTTTTTAAATAAACTTTATTTGGAATCTGTTTGCGCAGAGTATAGCTGTCATAAACTTTATATCAACACTAAAGGATTTCAAAATTCATTGTGTGAGCAGCAAGTTTAGTATACCTTTTTTTTATAAAAAAGTAACAATAGCTTAATCACTTTTATTAACTTGGGTGTTCGAGTAAAAAGTGCACAATTCGTTCGCCAAACTCAAAACCATTGTGAAATTAACTCTCTATTAAATATTTTCCGCGTTGCTGCGGACTAATCTTTATCCCCACAATAGGGTAATAAAAATACCTGAATAAAAAAATCGGTGAAGCGAAATACATCGTCGTCAGCGGGGTTCCGTCGATGTAGATTGAACATATTTATTATTGCTGAATGCATACTGTGGCGAAACCTTGCAAGCTAGGTGATGCAAGGATAAAATTGTAAGTTCAGAGTTTGCCCAGGAGATTGCATGTAGCAGAGATGAGAATGTTGAGATGGATGTGCGGCGTGACGAGATTGTATAAAGTGAGAAATGAGTATATTAGAGGCAGTTTGAAACTGGCGCCAGTGGCAGAAAAGTTGAAAGGAAACCGTTTGTCCTGGTATGGTCATGTGATGAGGAGGGATGAAACGCATATTACTAAAAGAGTTATGAATATAAATGTGGATGGATGGAGAGGGAGAGGAAGGCCAAAGAAAAGATGGATGAACTGTGTGAGGAGTGATATGAAAGAAAAGGGAGTCAGTAATAACATGACGGGGGATAGAACGGTATGGAAGAAGCAAACGTGTTGCGCCGACCCCAAGTAACATGGGATAAGGGCAGGCAGATGATGAGAGTTTGCCCAGTATGTTGTCAGATTATTACTCAAACAAACACTTAAGTGTTAATCTAACATTTAAACACCTATATTCTTAAATTTTCGGACTTTAATGAAGTTTTAAAGTAGGTATCTACCTGGTGAAAAACAAGAAATTGCAATTTTAGTTTTCTACTAAATAAAACCCACACACACAACATCGGCTAGAGATATGGCGATATATTTATGACTGTAAAGGTCAAAATGACGCGCTGTACACATGAAACTTTCAACACTGTTCGACCCCTTTAGGTTTGTGGTGGAAAATATTAGCCAAGAGTAAATACAGTAAACCAAGATTTAAAAGGCATTTAAAGATTTCAGTTTATTTTTTATAAAAACTAGCTGATAAATATAATATTTGGAATTTTTTTCAGGGAACCCTAAAAAGTCACCAAATTGAATGAGCTATTCATTCAATCCACGGTGCTCGGATCACGTGTCAATCATTGCTTGCACAAGCCGCAATGGATCGTGTTATTCTATTTAAACGTTTTGTTATTCATTGCCTCTATCGAAACCTGGGGGCTTTTGGGTGATTCACAATAGCGGGCCCCATATTGTACATGATCCCAACTAATAATAAATGCTTATTAAGTACGCGCTTTGCATAGATTAAAAAAATATTGAAAAATGAATGGAAGCGTTTAAACTTTTGTTTTTTTTTTCAGAGCAATGATAATAATATTCGGGATTGGTTTTTTAGTAAGTTTATGCGATGGGTCCATAGTGTAGTATATATAGTTTATCATAATGCCATTATACTCACGCTAGAGTGGTCTTAGAAACACAGTGGTAGATATGTCATGGACCAAGTGATTAATCAGTGCACTCTGTACTGCCCGGGCATTATGAATCTGGTCAAGTCATATCGGGCAATGTAATGAATACTGATTCAAACGTCTATATTTATCACATTATCTGGTCATTATGGATATTGCTACGTAACGGTTGGGCAATTCGATAATTATGGTCAATGAACACATATTTTTATAACCCTGCCCAATAAGTCATGGGCATTATTCAGAAAGCCCGGTCAATTTAATTATTTTAATAGTTTTTTGCATATGGCCTACTCATATTGGGCATATTTAGGTACCGTATGGTGACGGACGTAAAGAATATCACCATCCCATATCTTCCCGTGGATGTCGTAAGAGGCGACTAAGGGAAACACCACCAGAGAATGGGCAGCAGCGTTCTCTGTGCACATTAAGAAAAACTGCGATCGCCAACCTGCCTGCCAAGCGTGGCAATTACGGCAAACCCCCCCAAATCAAAATGAAAAGCACTAAGAAAAAACGGCCCCGAGTGCCCGGCAGCCCGTCTACCCTCGACTACGGTAGCGGTTGAGGCGATGGCGTGGCAAGAGGTGCGAAGAATCTCTGGAGTGGACTCGGCTACCCCAATAAACACCGACGACTGGACTTGGCAACGTATAACACGCGAACACTCCGGACAGACGAGAAGATAGCCGAACTCGAGGAAGAATTGAGCAAGTTACGATGGAGTATTATAGGATTATCTGAAGTCCGAAGAGAGGGGTAGGACTCGATAATTCTTAAATCCGGTAACCTGCAGTCCCAGGGTGGTGTCGGGTTTATCGTCCACAAGTCCTTTGTGAACAACGTGGTGAAGATCGAGAGTGTGTCGACCAGGTTGGCATACCTTATACTCAGAATTTCCTCAAGATATTCGCTGAAAATCATACAGGTCTAAGCCCCAACCTCGGCACACCCCGACGACGAGGTAGAGACCATGTATGAGGATATCTTCAGAGCCATGCATGTGATGCATGGTTTCAAAACTCACTTCACCGTTGTCATGGGGGACTTCAACGCGAAACTGGGCAAACGAGACGAGGATGAGCTGCAAGTGGGGCAATTTGGAGTTGGACGTCGGAACCACCGGGGTCACCTACTGGCCAGTTTTATGGAGAAGGAGGGCCTCTATATGATGAACTCCTTCTTCAAAAACCGTGAACATAGGAAGTGGACCTGGCAGAGCCCCGATGGTGCAACTAAAAATGAGATCGACTTCATCATGTCAACCAAGAAGCAAATGTTCAATGATGTCTCTGTGATCAATTCGGTGAAAACCGGGAGCGATCACCGCATGGTAAGAGGCACTTTGAACATTAATATTAAGCTTGAAAGGTCTCGACTGATGAAGTCCACGCTCCGTCCAGCACAGATCCAGGTCCAAAACCCCGAGAGCTTTCAGCTCGAACTCCAGAACCGTTTCGAGTGCCTAGGGAGCTTCGTGGACGAATACAGCGACGGGTTCGTGGAAGCTGTCCATACGGTCGGGTCTAAGTTTTTCAAGACCCGTTGTACAGATGGAATCAAAAAGCTGATCCTACTCTGAAGCTTCTGAAGGAGAGGCGTGAGATGATCCTGCAGTCTGCAGATGAGGTGTGCAAAAAATCCTTGAAAAGAGACCTCCGCCGCTTTAATACCGAGCGTATTAAAGACACGATTGAGCGAAATAAAGGCTCCAAGGTATTTTCAAGGGATCTGGCTATTGGACAGAGCCAGCTCACGAAGCTGAAGACCGACAATGGCAGGATCGTATCCGCCAAACCGGAGCTTCTGAGGGAGATCGAGACATTCTATGGGCAGTTGTACACATCAGTCAGCAAGCCCGTTGCGAATCTAGCAAACGACCCAAGAGCTAGATTGACCCGACACTATAACGAAGATATCCCGGTCGTCAGCCTGTACGAGATTAGGATGGCTCTGAAACAGCTTAAAAACAACAAGGCGCCGGGTGATGACGGAATCACGGCTGAACTCTTGAAGGCGGGTGGAAAACCGGTCCTTAAGGCCCTTCAGAAGCTGTTTGATTCCGTCATACTCGAGGGAAAAATGCCACAAGCATGGTGCAGGGGTGTGGTGGTACTCTTCTTCAAGAAGGGTGACAAGGTCCGGCTGAAGAACTATTGGCCCATCTCACTTCTTAGCCATGTCTACAAGTTGTTTTCATGAGTCATCACGAATCGTCTTGCGCGCAGGTTTGACGATTTCCAGCCTCCCGAACAAGCCGGATTCCGAAAAGGCTTTAGCACCGTAGACCACATGCATACGCTGCGGCAGGTTATACAGAAGACCGAAGAGTATAACCTGCCTCTCTGTTTAGCGTTTGTGGACTACGAGAAAGCCTTCGATTCGATCGAGACTTGGGCTGTACTGCAGTCTCTCCAACGGTGCCAGATCGACTACCGGTACATTGAGGTGTTGAAGTGTTTGTACAAAAACGCCACCATGTCAGTCCGTCTTCAGGATCAGACTTCGAAACCAATCCTTCTCCAGCGTGGCGTGAAACAGGGAGACGTCATTTCTCCGAAACTGTTCACTGCTGCACTGGAGGATGTATTCAAGGTTCTGGACTGGAGGGGCCTAGGCATCAACGTTAATGGCGAGTACATCATTCACCTTCGGTTTGCCGACGACATAGTGGTCATGGCTGAGACCATGGAGAGCCTCAGTACAATGCTCGATGACAAGGAACAAGGACAAAACCAAGATCATGGTAAATGACCATGTAATACGCACTCCTATCAAGATCGGAAACTCTTCATTCGAAGTTGTGGATGACTATGTCTACCTGGGACAAGAGATCCAGTTGGGTAGGGCCAACTTCGAGGAAGAAGTCAACCGTCGAAGCCGACTCGGCTGGGCACTGGGCAGCGTTCGGGAAGTTGCGCGGTATCTTCTCGTCCAACTTACCACAGTGTCTCAAGACGAAAGTCTATGACCAGTGTGTGTTGCCAATGATGACATGGATCTGAGACGTGGTCGCTTACAATGGGCCTCATCAGAAAGCTTACATTCACTCAAAGGGCAATTGAGAGGGCTATGCTCGGCATTTCCTTGCATGATCGAATCAGAAATGTAGAGATCCGTAAGATAAACTGGGTAACCGACTAAGCCCGAAGAATTGCCAAACTTAAGTGGCAGTGGGCAGGGCACATTGCTCGCAGAACAGATGACCGATGGGGCAGAAAGGTTCTGGAGTGGCGACCGCGAACCGGAAGACGTTGCGTTGGAAGGCCTCCCACCAGGTGGACCGATGACCTGGTGAAGGTTGCGGGGATCCGCTGGTTGCGGGACGCACGGGACCGGTCAAAGTGGCGACGCTTGGGGGAGGTCTATTTCCAGCAGTGGACGTCTTTCGGCTGATATGATGATGATTATGATTGGGCAAATTTCAAATTGTCTGGGCATTTGAATAATGCCGTATTAATCACTTAGTTCATAACAGATACAATGGCATGTGTCAACTAATGAGTATGGAGTTGAAATCCATAAAGAAATTCATATGGTACCTACAAGAAAACTTGCAGAGTTGCGTAGCTTTGGCTAACTTATAGAGAAAAAAATATGAGTATATTCAACCAAAGTTATAAATTAATTGCAATTTCCAACAAAAATAATTCCGTCCATAGAATTGATTGTCTATAAATGTCTAGCCCTTTCGTAAAAAGGGTAACTGGGTTGTAATGCAAGCGGGGTAAAAAACTAGGGTATTGTTACATCAATTTACTTACAGAGAGAACCCCTTGCTCCCAAGCCGTACGCGTTGGGCGCGTATATTGTGTTACCCATGCTACACGCATTCTTTGAAACCTGAGCTACGAGATGGGATTCTTTTGTTGTTTGGGACTCGATTTGAATATTACTTTAATATGATGGGTTCTTGCTGTTAATAATATCTGGGTAGGGAGACCGAGTAATGGCTGCTTATGGGGTGCGCCGTTCATATGTTTTACACGGCTAATAAAGTAAAGACTGCGGTTGAATTTGTTTGCATGATTTATAAGTGTGAGTAGAATTTTATAAAGTTTTGACACACTTTTTGATCTAAGTACATATTATTGTAGATATAATTATTTGCCCTAAAATCCATTCACATTATTCCCCAGTTACCCAGTTTATAGTCGGGCATTACTGTTATAAAATGCAACTGCATGCAATGAGGTAACACATAACCCATTGTTTAAAAACGTTTAAATCCAGCAAGAGCACAATTGAAAGCTCTTACGGTTGGCTCGTGGATAAAAATAAATAAATAAGCTTAGAACTAGGGAAAAACGGGGATCCTTTAGTTTTAATACAAGAATCTTCTATTTACTTTTGTAATACGAATTTGAAAAACGGTCGCGGAATAATAGCAGCTGTGCAAACTGATAGCGTGCCAATATCTCAGTATATAGTCAGTTCCGTGTAAATCCCTTGTAAGACGATTGTAAAACAATGCTTATAAAGCATCCCAGCTACGGGCCGCGACTGCAGGCGTGATACGAAAGCGTTAACAGAATTCATAAATTTTGGACAACAAAGGAAACAAGTAACCGTTTAAGGTCCATACGCAGATTCGACCGCATTATATTAGTGATATGGTAATGTGATTGTTCGCGATAAATTAAACTGGCGAGTCCCGAGGCCGGGTCGCGCACAGCGGGACTTCACGACGCCCGCGCATCGTTTTCGTATATTCGCCAATTTGAGGTGAAGAACCTCACAAGTTTTGACAATATTGCACACTTTTATATCGACGGACAATGCTAAATGCCACGCCCTGGCAGCCACCCATATGCGTTAGGTTTCTTTTTTACTGACCGACTTTTGTATGCTTGAATTATGAGAGTGATCAAAATGCGGATATTCTTTCCATTTAATCGCCAGAATGAGCTTATTGATATAAGCTCACATCTCAATATAGGCATTTGATGTACTCACGGGACTCAGCATTCAATCTAAGCTGCTGTAAAATTTTGTGAAGCAGAACAAATAAGTATCCGTCCTACTTGACCAAGTACTAGTAAACGTAAAATTATTGATGATCTGACATTCTGAATCTCTCCATCTACCGTTGTAAGGAAGATACGAACAAGTACAGTAAATAAATATGTTATAAAAAGCGCGATAAAAATATTTACGCCAGGCAAAACCCAACATTTCCTGGCGTGGGATGATGACATTTCTGCTTACAATCGAGAATACCGGAACCTTGCCAGTATGTTTTGAAATATAATTGAAAATTATAGCGTTCATGAAATAAACTGTCAACTTCGGCGAACTGTCGACACGAAGTTCGTGTCCTGTCGCCTCCTTTAATTGGCCACGTTCATTGTTCTAACCTATCCCTTTTAGAGACCGAGTGATTGTCGCCATTCCCAGAATTCCTTATTTCGAACGATCGTCTATCTCGTTGCTCATAGTTTGTAATTCTGTCCCCCGTGTGTCCAACAAATTACTTACTTTAGATCGTCACTTATAAGCAATGCGATGTCGACAAACTTTTTATAGGTTAGTTCGCTACGTGGACCTTTGCAGCTCCCGAACTCCTCTAAATTGGGTGAGAAATGCTCGGTTTGACGGCCGCTTTGCATATCTCAGCGATAAATTTCTAGGAGCTGCACCTACGCGGACATCGCGCTCGTTTCTCGAGCATTTTACATAGTTAGCCACTTTATTAGCTAAATAATACCGTCTTCTGTCAACTTGAGAATTTATTTTGCCCCCCAATTTCATTACATGGCTCGTTTTTTACAAGCACTTGTATCCTTCTAAAAGATCCTATCACAAATTTTGTTGCCCGAATTGCGACTGAGCCCATTTATATAAATTACGGGTTAATTAACTGCTTTGTTGTTGGTCGAGCGCGTGAATTCGTTGAAACGACGCAGTTTGAGGGAATAAAGTCAGATGTTAACAATAAAATATTATCCTCTTTTATTTGGAACTGTTACTTAAAGTCGTATTCAATGTAGATCTCTTATATTCACAGAAAATGTATTCTTTTACTAGATTGTAGAGATACTTTGTCAGAAATAATGCTGGTTTTATATCCTCATGTCTCTCTGTAATAGTGAATACCTCATGTCCTCCTAAATAATTCAGTATAAGCACGGATCGAGTGCAAGTTCGTTTATACCTTAGCGAAGAATTGCATCTTACGCTAGGGCACTGTTTTATGGCGCGATAATAATATTGGCGTGGCAAAGTCTTACCCAGGATGGCGCTCGTCCGATTGTTTTCTCACACATATCGATTTAATGTTACCTATAGATCGGAAGTTTCAGCCTATCATTCTTGCGTACCTATACTCAGGATTCTCGCTACGTCTCTGGGGGATACAGCTGATAATACCCCGGTGGGAGTCACAAAAGTTTTATTTGGAGATACAAATAATAAACGAAAAGGGGAAACAAAAATTTTATGACATACTCGCTTTGGTTATCGCCAATTTGTGTCAACTGAAGCGTTCGTTTAATATTAATAAAACTGCTAGCCCCGCAACCCTCGGCGTGCTTTTACGGTCGGCTTGATGGCGACTTATTTGAATAAATATTTTCGAGTGTAACTGAGTTGGAGACTTGTTTAAATTTATTTATTTTGTATTTTTTCCTATAGTACTCAGTATAAACAGGATAGTGCGTTTGACGCTGTTGTGTGACGCGACGCCCCGCCAGGCGGCGCATTACTAATGTGGATGACGCGACACTATTACAACCCATCCTTTATCTAACACAATATGTCCTTTATTATAAAACTAAAATTAAATGTCCGACCTCTTTCGAAGTTATTTGATCGCCGCGGGAGTCCATCACATTTGTTATGTGCAACAGCAAGTAAGTGTTTATTGGTTTATGGATTCTTTTTTGCTTTCTCTGTGGGTTTGAAAAGGATTGATTTGTTGTTTATGGAAATGTGGTATTAGGTACTCGTTTGCAAGGAATATTTTAATAAATCGATTCTCAAGCCAATTTGTGATTTATTATTATTATGTCCATAAATATTTCTGAATACTTTGTCATATTTGGTCACGAGAACGTGGTTTTCGGATTACTTGTTACTTACAAACATAAAACGATCTATGATTACCTTATTACAGTTAATTCGTGATTAATGGTAAATGGCTCTGTTGTACTAATAGGTTGAATTTAAATGTTAGAGTGGCTTGGAGTCGGGGTCGTTAAGGCGATGTTCACCGAAGCCCAATTCGTAATTACACACGGTCTGACCGACACCCGTGTCAGCGCGCGGAAGTTAATCGGAGCCGACGGCCGGCAAATGATGCGTGCCTCCGCCGCGAGCCTACTTATGTCACCCGCGATTATCGCGCACCCAACACAATGACGGATCGCTTAACATCACGTTTAATTCCGATGATAACAAAGAGCATTTACGATTAAATCGACGTAATACATCATATGCCCATTAAAATGGGTCATTATGTCATGCTTGACATGTTCTATCAGATAAACTGTACCTGTGGTCCTACATAAGTTAGTCAGTAAAACTCATCATTTGGCGACTCTAAATTGAATTCAGCATGTCCGGTTACAGAGTTAGCATTGAATGTAATGGGATCTTCGTATATATCCAGCTTGTGTTGCATGGCAAGTTCATTTGACCGAAATACATATTCCAGCCGTGATTTTGCGTCGTGCCTAAATGAAACATGGCTGAAGTAGTCTACAGAGTACAGACCATATTAATGTAACTTATGTTTTCATTTAAAGAAGCTAAGAGAACAATGCATCTTTATTATTTCGAGCACGTGTTATTCTTGTTTTCGACAATGTATTCGATTTCGTGTATTACACGATCGGATTCATATTCCATGCGAACTGAAAGAGTCGTCATACGGTAAATCGCTTATGGTAATACAGGCTGGTCCTACACGTATTTCGATCATGGTGTTCGATCGTGAGGCTGAGTTCGTGAGCGGTGGACTCGCGAAAGTCCTGCGGGCCGCGGACATGAGTTACTTGCTTGATGTGACTTTATCGCACTGTGCACGTCTCGTATTGTGGCACATCCCAATGAAACCGCACCTCCAAATTTTATCAACAATAAATAACGCCCCGATTTTGTTTAAGCTCCTGCCTACCTTCAGGGGATCCAAAAATGAACATTCCAAAGCGGTAATAAAATCCTTGCAAACTAATCAAAGTATAAAGCTTGTAGGTATTGGACTCGTAAAATAGAAAGGTAGGTTAAAATCTCCATTACAATGATAACTTACTATAGAAGCTGTAATAGAATATGATCGCTTCGGGGTTGATTTTGATTTAGCTGTACATAGAAATCCCGGAACAGATTGAAAAGGGGTAATAATAGACTCGACCAGATTTATCTCGCGCAGCCCATCTCTTGTTTGATAAATAGATTTTTTCTCAATGGTTTCGAATCAAGCGCCCCACAGAAGACGGTCTGTTTTCATTGTGATATAAAATAGCTCTTATTTATTTGTGAAACATGACAGATAATTCAGGACGGCTACCGATAGAGATGTCTTTGTTGAGGAGAATGCTTGTTTGGTTTTGTGAAACACAAATATAGTCGCTCATTGTTGTGCCGTGTTTTGGTTATGAAATTTATTATTGTGACAAATTGTTAGGTCGAAGTTAAGCCTTTCGTTTGTATAGCATCTGCCAGGCTTAAGATATCGTCGTCTTCATAATTCGTTGAATGTTGAATTATTTTGATGAATTTGCAGCTGAGCAGAAGTTACTTGTTGGTTGTCGCAGGTGTTTATTTGTACGTCATGATTCTGTTTATTTGTTAATATTTGAAGTTGGTGGTGTGCAAATTAGGTATTATTTGCTTGCGTGCACACAATCTTTGGAATTGTGTCAACTTTGTGGTTATCATGAATTCGTAATGGGATTAGCATTTTGTGAAGTGACTTTCATTTGCACAGAAGTCATGACTTGTAAAGCTACTTTTAAATTACCTGTTTATTCCGATATTTAATAGTTAGAACGAGAACCAGACGTCTAAAAGGAGTAACACAAGTAAAGAAGTTTGAAAACTTACGGAAACTATGTGTCTTTTAAAATATAGGAAGACTAAAGTTATGACTATTGAATATTGGAAAAAGTCAGTTTCCTTATTTGCCGTGAAAATCAATTAAAACGCAACACCATACACGTAGTGTCTACGATGTTTACAAGAAAATAAATCGCGACTGGGCACATAAACGCCATGAAAGTTTCATTGATCTCAAGCGCTTTTCCTTATTTGAAAATATACTTTGAAATTCGCAATAGAATGTCAGTCGCAGGGGACCGACGCCGCGGCCGAGTAAAGAGCATTTTATAAATGTGTTTTGAGAATAGCGAGCGAGACGTGGGTAGTCGGGCCGCGCAACGCACAGCGATGCACCAAGTTTAATGGAAAAGAATTGAAAAGTAGCGCGTCTATATGGTAATAGAAATTGCCCGGAAGAAAGGAACACAGACGACAGAGTGCAGAGCTCTAAGTTATGGTTGTTTTCTTGAAAATTGAGCGTTATTACGTACGTTTTCCCCGTAGTATTGGCGCGTTCGGCGTCTCGGTTCGCGGGGCGTGTTCACACCGTGCATCTGAGTTTTATTGAGACCGGAAAATTTACAAATGTAAACTCAGATCATTCGCGTAACTATCGTCTTGTAGTTACTCTATTTGCGTCGAAATGTTTGTTTGCGCAGATAAAGTTATGCTCCTATTCCGTAACTTACTTCTTCATAATGTCAGACTGTCGGTATATGAATTCTCAGTTTTATTTTCAAGTATCTGTTAAATCGTGTTTTTTTTTTTTTTTTTTTATTTATTTGGGAAAACAAACGACTACACACTAAAGCAGTACATAAAATTTTGCAAGAAGAAAAACAAATGTGCACCCAGCGACATTTTCCACATAATATAAAAAAAACATTTTACAAAATTAATACGACTTGCGCTTATACATTAGAAACAATTTTTTATAAAATATAATTACGTGCTTATTGATAAAAATTACATTCGTGTTTGTAAACTTAAATGTTAAAGTAAACTTCAATAAGTACCTAACGGGTTACATATTTACAATGTTTGTTTGCAGTTTCTGCGGCAACTTTTCTGAATGAAATAAGTATTTGTCACGTTAGCTGTGGTGTGGGTGTTATAGTACGGCGTCGTTCGACTCGTTCCCATTGATTATTTGTAAACAAAACTCTGGCCCGGATTTTGTACAAATATTTGTAGGAAGAGCATAAGAGGGCACTTAGCGGTATGTCATTGTTATGTTCGCCAAGCGCTAAGAATTTTAAACTAGGTATCAAATAACTCCACCGGCCAACGCCATTCATATAATTTGTTCCCGTGAACCGGTTTATATTTTACTTGTTGTACTATACATTTGAAATTTCTCCAATGCATATCAATTTCAACTATTTTCTAGTTTGTCGTCTTACAGAAACCAACTTGTTGATTAGAAATCCAATCGGCATAAATATGAGATCTGGCGCCATCAGTCCATGCCACTTATAGCAATAATGTGGGTTTAAGAATTTAAATATGTAGAGGATTTAGTGACCTATTGACAGTCTATCACCTACGTTACTCAGAATTATTCATTACTGTTATGTGACATTGTGGAGTAAAACCAGATATATTGCTCGCTGAGCTGACAACAGCTGACAGTTTTGATCTCTAACCCATCATTTTCTGTTGAATGTAGTTATGGAGTGGTGACAGTACATACACTTGAGAAGTTGTTGAAATTTATTCAGTAACCTCTATAAGAGAAAATGGTCTTTAAAGAAACAACAACAAAGCTCACAATTAACTGTCTTTTTTCAAGATATATGGCAAGCCTCTGATTAACGAGGATATCGGTTGCTGTGTATGCACCGCAACCTTTAGGAGATCTAGATTTCTAAAGCGTGATGCTATCAATGTCTAATTGGATGCTGTTGCTACCAAGATGTAATCATTAAGCCAATTCGATGACATTTAAGACTACGGAAGGTGTTGGGAGTGTAGGAGACTAACAACGATGTTATTGTCACTGAATTGACTAACATGATTTTGTGGGTTATTGGACGACTCGTCCGAATTTAACTCGCCTGTTTATCATAGCTAACGTTTAAATCTCAACGTACTCTCGTACTCTTTTTACCGCCTATGATTCTTTTGATTCATTGGCGACAAAACACTAAGAGGGAGTCAGCAATATTCGCTACAAAAAAATAAATAAAGAGAAAGCTCTATATGCTATCAGGTCATTTCGGTACCGGTAAAGACAAACTTAAGTAAGTACCATGAGATTATAATCATGAGGAAGCTAGGCTGGAATCATGAGCAGTAAAAAGTGTACCGGGCGATTTTCGATTCTGAAGCCCTAGTACTCCGTTAGTCTCTACCGCTAATGATTCTAGCTCTGCAAATACTTCTTCATGATTCTGGCCTCCTGGTAGTTTTAATTGCTTTCCTAGTTTCTAGTACAATATCTATTAATTTAGATTAATTCCGCATATTATTACCGAGACGGGTGAGCACCACTGTACTTTTTAACCGACTACCAAAAAAGGAGGAGGTTCTATGTTCGACATTGTGTATGTTATTTTTTTTTTTTTTTTTTATGTATGTTCACCGATATCTCCGTCAATTGTGGACCGATTTTGAAAATTATTTTTTTGTTTGAAAGATTATATTCCGAAATTGGTCCCATTTTAATTTGGTGAAGATCTGATAAAAAACTTCGGAGATATACAACAGAACTCTTCAATAAATAACGGCAAATCTCTCGGGATTGCTGCAAACGCATGTCTGTTTATTGTTTATACTATTTCATAACATAACATCACGCCAGTACGCTCGAAAGTGGTACGCAGATCTCTCATTTCACCGGTTATATTCATTTTTCATGTTATTCGGGTAATCTATTCTGTCGTTATAGGTACTTACTTAACTACTTCCCTATTAGGTAGGTACAACTAAAAAGTGAAAAATAAAAAACTTTTTTACTAAAAAATACTACCGACTTCCAAATAAGAAAACTAGAAAGTGAAAAATAACTTTATTTTTGGAAGTCGGTGTCATTGGTAGGTACCAAATTTTTAAGTTATGGACACCGACTTCCAAAAATAAAGTTATTTTTCACTTTCTAGTTTTCTTATTTGGAAGTCGGTAGTATTTTTTTGTAAAAAAGCTTTTTATATAATGTTTGTTCTCTAAAATAAAATTCGGGCGAATCGACACAGAAAAATGAATATTTTTAATAGTGGACAATTCGCCCGATTCGGGCGAGTTAAATTCGGGCGAGTCATCCAATAACCCGATTTTGTTGATTGAGAAGCATTTGGATTTGGACTCGACTGTGTCATTTCTGACCATAAAGTTATCTTATATTGATGCAAAGTGAAGTTTTGTGTTCTATAAAATCTATTCATATTTTGTTATTATATGTCACATTGGCTGCTAGCGGAACTTTACGACCATCTCTTATATTATCACAATCTCTACTCTAATTGGTAAATTAATCAGGTTTATTACATTTAACTATCCTTAATGAAAAGTAATGTAGTTGTTTGCCCTGGTCATAATTATGTACGTTTTATCTGTGTATACCGTTACTATAGATGGCTAATTGTGAGCTGTTTATAAATGTCGTCACTCCGATCAATATTCATGTCCAGATTATACTCTTCTAATTGCCACTTATAAATCTGAACGCGTCGATGACATCTTAATTGCCAAAGTAACAAATCACCTATAATATATAAAAATATTTGGCAGCATAAAAATATGTTGATATATTAGAAAGAGTATGGTCAAGACCGAACGTTCGAAAAGAGTTTATTTTTTAATTATCGATAGGCTTTTAAATATTTTTCTTCCCATAGCATATAATTATGTTTATCACCGTGACGTGATGATATTTCTCATTTCACATTTGTCTTTTCTATTTACCGTGTAATTCATTTAGCTGGGCGCTCTGCGACATTATTAAAATACGATTTTGAACTAAACTCAGTTCTGTGTTTAGTTTGGTTATAATAAAAACGTCAAAACGTTAAAGCGCCATATTTTATGTAACAGTAGTGACCCCCCACGACTTTGTCTTCTCCTTGTTACAATTCCTATGATAATTTGGTTACTATGAATTGTGTATTAGTGGTATTTTCAAAGGCTGTT
Source organism: Anorthoa munda (assembly GCA_945859665.1). Classification (NCBI taxonomy): domain Eukaryota; kingdom Metazoa; phylum Arthropoda; class Insecta; order Lepidoptera; family Noctuidae; genus Anorthoa; species Anorthoa munda. The sequence continues at coordinate 13,417,379 of OX243911.1, read as the reverse complement.
TGCCTGCTCATTCCTTAACACATGGATTTTATATACAATTGGCTTTGTATATTTAATAAACATTCCTCCGTATCATAGGTTCTCTGTTATTCAACACACGGAACCCCAAATCACATCTTTAACATAATCTGCATAAAATTGTACTGCTACATTTGGTTATCCGAATGCCTGCTGGGATTTTCTAAACATTTGCTTTTAGTTAATTAATGTGGTTGCATTTGTTTACGTCTTACGGTTAAATATTTCGTGGTTCATAACAAATTGAGTTAGCTTGTTATTATCTGGCGTCAGTCACGAGTAATTGGCAAACGAGAGGTACCGTCACGTTTTACTAATGGATCTGTTCTCATATAATAGTGGTGAAGTGTTAGTGTTAAGTTTGTTAAAGAGGTGTGTAGTTTTTATCTGAATATATCTATCTAAATAAATTTAATCTAATACATACAAGCACTTAAGTTTTTGCTAGTTTGTTTATGTACTTATTACTTTTTCGCCGAACATTTATTGTGTACCATTGTAACCACTTAGTGATTCAGAAAAAATAAAGCTTCCCAGTTTCATTCCTCAGCTACCATGGTAAATCCCAAGTCTGGCAAGATGGGTGGGTGTGGGAGCTGTCGCAAAAGCTCATAACTCTAACACTTTGGAAACACTCAATAATTACAAGTGGCGTCAAAATAAAACCAACATGGTTTCAAAAACAATTTAGACGTTTCCTGTAATAGAAATTGTGTAAGAAATTACTGATATTGTTTACGACAGAAGCTTCTAAACTAGGGTCTGTTCTCGGCCCGCCACCGTTCATCAGCAGCTATAAATCTGAGGTTGTTTGTCGTGGATGCTCGTAATTATGAATAATTATGTTATTTTATGGTTGTCGACAACCGCATCGTGTCTCAATATTTAAACACTGAGACAGTAGACATAAATGTTGCGGTATTTGGAACACATTTTATGAAGAGCAGACTTGTTTTAGGAATTTTATACTTTTAAAGTTAGTCATGACAAAACAGGTATTATAGTGGGCAGTTCACAGATGTAGAATGCAGATGTCTGAAATCGAGTATACCTGTACAAATAGGAGAAAGCGATATAATCCACCAACAAAAAATTGTATGACCGTGAATGCACACAACATAAAATATCAAGATATTAGGTACTTGGTATTTCAGACAAGTATATGTAGTAAAAATTGCCTTGAGAAACCTTACTTTTAAATCAGCGTCACTTATCTTTGTTTAAATTGCTGGAAACTTAATGTAAAATCAACTATACAATTAGTGTTGTCTGGAATTCTTGATGGATCAATTTTATCGGTTGCATTCGATAACGTTAATCTGCAGGCGACAACCTCGGACCCATATAATAGTTTATTTTCCGCTCTTTATGCAAATCCGTATTTAAATAAATGTATATTTATTCGTGCACTTTATTATTACATCTTATATTGGAATTCGATATCTTATCAATCTGTAAACAGATATACATACTTTGCAGTAGTTGCAGAGATATGAAACGACTTCTTGGGTTCAAGTTTGTGCATAGCTTAGATGATTGCATAGCTGTAAACTATGGTAAGCTCGTCAGCTAAACATGTGAAGCCTCGTCAAGCATCTCAAGTCAAAGACTCTCACTGATAGCTAGTTTGTAACAGGTTATAATATTTTTTTATTATCTTGTTATATCTAGCAAGTTTCTTCCATTTCGATTTTTATTCTCACTACGTGGTTATAGAACATTTACGAGTCTACGCACGACCAACGGGCGGGTAGCCGTGTGGGGGCTCGGTTGCCTTCGCTATATTATGTTTATGACTCATTATTTCTTTGGACATTCGACAACGTTTATGGCGTCAAATTAACGCCTGATATGAACCGAAGCGACCCACGGGTTAATAAAATTGTATAACTATTATATAGATCTTATCTAGTTCTAAGGAGAACTTTAAGTCTTGAATGGGTTCCATTCTGTGGTGGTTGTTTCTGTGGTTTTCAAACGCTTGCATATTGCTTTGAAACATAGCTCATAGCATCTCATATTGTCAAAGACAACCTAAGATTTTGTTTAAGACGACGACAATGGCCAACGGCCTTGAGGGAACAAAACGCGCGATCCAAAATTCAGTAGTTTTACTTTTCTTATTATTCTATGACTTAAAAAAAACCTTAAATGTAGATAGTTAAATTGTCTTTGAGATGGTGAAAATTTCATTAAAATACACCCAGAAGTTTTGGTGCGATTGTAACTTTTTTGTCCGTGTTAGACTTAACTTTAAAAATCTATTACACTATGTTATACCAGTGGTGTCTCATCCCATACAAAGAAACCATGCCGACGTTCTATACTGATTATTATGATTATTTTTTTACATCGATCGCGTTCGGTTCCGTTCCGTTTCGTTCCACGGATATCTATCTATCGCCGTGAAACGGAACCGAACGCAATCGATTTATAAAAAATAATCGGTATAATCATATGAAAAACCGGCCAAGTGCGTGTCGGGCCACGTGCAGTAATAGGGGTAATAACTACTGAGGGGTATATGCCTTAAGAAAAAGTTGATCCGCCAGTCAAAATATGACGGTTGTTTACAATTTTCTTGAGCCGTCCACCAGCTGATATTCTCAAAAATGAATTAATTTCCTGATTGGCATGGAAACATTAAAATTTATTCAAAGCCTCTTGAAGTTTATTTGGGTCAAATCAAAAGTTCCCACAGCAATTACACAATGTGCTCCAATCACATGAATAAATGTTTAATATTGCACAAATAACTAATTTTCTTTGAATATTTGTTTCTTTCTATTCAACATAATTTCGAATTTGATGCATTTCATTCTCGTTTATCTTTATTTATTGAATGTCAATGTTTGAAATATCGCGGTGGTCACAAATCATTGTCTAAACAAAACTGGCTATTCCATATTGATTTCGATTATAATTTCTGTTATATATTTCTCGTATGTCATGGTAGTAATTATGTAAATTGATGGAAGAAAGGTCGATAGCCTGTTGTGTCTACAACGGTATTGGACTTTTCCCAAGTTTTGAGTTTGACCGTTAACAAAATTATTCATTACTGGCACTAGAATAAACTAAGGAGATGTTTGTTCAAATATTCTCACGCGTGGCGCAACGTGTCAATTGCCCGGTCGGGCCTGGCCCACATTTTGACACCTCTCAGGGGTCAACACAGATAGTTTTGCGCGCTCCAACAATGTTTGTCCAATACCATCTTCAACCTTCACTATGATTGCACTCGAGGTGAACGGTATTGTTCAGCTTGTCACAAAATACTTTGTTATTTGCGTTGCTCTTTGTAAATATAACAGTTATACGTTTAGATAACGAAGCAAAAAGAACTTTAACCTGTCATCTTCTTGAGAGAGGGTGCGTCTACAGAAAATAAACTATTTCATGAAATTCAACACACCAACTACTACAATGTAACGTTTTGGTTATACTTTATCGTATTTTTTATCAAGAGCCTCACTAAAAGGCACTAAAAGAAATAACCCTTTGATTTTAAGGGTGATATAATCTTGTCCTTTGGGAAGATTCTCACATTGGGATCAGGTCCATCTCATTAAAAGGTGTCTTTATATTTTCGTGTCAGCTGCCGCGTTATCGCTACCATAAAGCAGACCCGATCTAAGGCTTGATATGATAATTGTAATCCAATACATCACTATTAATATCATCCGTCTTTACCTGTTGCTTTACAAAAAAATAGATTAAAAGATTTGAAGTCGAATGTCAACTTTTGATTAAAAGTAATCAATGGTTATAAATGTAGTAAATATACAACATTAGGACAAGCAAGATATGCTACGAAAATTAATAGAAGTAACCTACGCAAGTTCACAATAACGTATTGTTCAACCTACACATGATGGTAAGGATTGCCTTCGCCCACTTTCCTATAGCATTGTTGTCACGATGAGTGAAAATTTTCCAGAATGAGGAAGTTACCAGTCGTTAGCAGTGATGGATCTGCTTGTGCCTCCTCGGACATCTCCTCGGGCGTTGGGTTTGACGCGTAAATCGATTAAGTTTGACAGTTGACTCTTTGATTGTGGCGCGTAAGGTTCACGCCAGTAATTACTGCAGCCTCTGCGGATATTGAGTCGATGCGAACGGTCCACATGACATACCGCTAATGAATTCTGTCCATGTTGACGCGACACAAACATGTGAGGAATTAGTGTTATTTTAATTACTCCCGTCTGTCTACCAACATTAATTCGTCTTGTCCGACAATAATATGGACGCTTTCGATTTCGATAATTAATGGATTTTATAATAAAGCTTGTTACAGAACGATCAGTTATTTTTGGATTCCAAAAGAAGAAAATTTACCATCAAAGAGCAATAACACTCCGTCAAAGTTTTTGTTGCTGTTTTAGCAGAGTTCAGTGCAAAAATAACACAATCATCTTGTATCTTTAACACGAATATTTCGGTATAACTTGCTAATTTGATGTGCCATATTATAAAATCAACGTGTTGAATATATTTAAAGCTATTAGTATGTATATTTATTATTTACGAAGCCATTGCATTTTAGGATGCCATAAAATGAAGAAAAATATTTAGATTTTGACGATTGAAATTTGAGAACGAATTAAAACGAAACGACACTTAATATGGAACCCGAATGAGGTGGTGGCGGCACTGTTTAAGTGTATTTACATGTCAACTCATCTACACAACGGACTGCAAAAGGAAAGGATCATTTATTCTAAATTTTATTACTGTGAGTCCCATTTTGTCGAGAGCGTGGCATATTATTTTCAATTATACGAGTAAATTAATACAAATGACTTGCACCAGCACAGCGATCTTTCGTTAGAAGTATAAATCAAAGTACTGCAGGTTCTTTTCCCATTACGATAAATGACGTACATGTACTACCTATCGTTTATTCATTGGTGCTCATTAACTATAACAATTATCTTAACTAGCTGAATCGCAAGGTGTTTTGTATCTTAATCGGCGAGTGGCCGTTCCAATCTAGGCCCGATGGCGCATTATCGATTGTCGCACAGCGGGGCGTACGACAAAAGAATTTCATTTTAAATAAATCGCGCGAGACCGCGTCGCGCCGAGAAATTAGGCGCGGTATCCCCCGCCGCGAAATCTCATCGTAAATAAGTGTCGCGGCTGGCATCGAACAGCGCTTCGCTGCGTCGACGCTTAAAAACACATTCTTGTTATACACTCGTTTAAGGATTTAATTACTTGCATCGCTGATGGGACCTCATCGCAGCGTCCCCCGTCGCCGCACCAGCCGCCAGCACCTCGCACGTGATCGTAAATCCTCAGTTCGTTAATGATCCAAACGTTGTTCCGCGATGAATTACCGCTTAGTCTTGTTGACTTTTTGCGCGAAATATTTTTTCCGATTTTAGTGAGCGTGGGTTTCGTATAATGGACTGTAACTCTTTAAGTGGTTTTTCAAGTTCATCACGATTTATGTTTCAATAAGTATGCAAGATTGTATTTTATATCGCTCTTTTATCTCCGTGCACATCATATAAAATGCAGCGGTAGACCCGCTGTCAAAGCTTGTACTACAACTGTTTTCCATGAGCATAAGAACCAAAAAAAAACATTCAAAATGTAAGTATATCCTTTCTCAATTTGCCAAATTTGCAACTAATTAAAAGATAAATATCACCATCATCGCGGGTCAAAGATGCCGATTGGGGGTTGCTATCTCTCATATAGTTAATCATATGGGCGGGTCTTGCCACACCTTTGCACCTTTACTTCTGACACTTTTGCTGGGTAAGTTCTTTACGATATGAAGTGTATCCTCAATCCTCACCCGCCTATCATCTAGTTGAATGATATTGTGTTCGGCGGTCGCGTTCTTTTTTCCTTAAAGGTATCAGTGTCGTCGTTTTCAATTTACTTTGGCGTGGTGTCGAGTGTCGCGAACAAGTGAGCATCGAGGTCTCGGCATCCGGCTTCAATTGCCTTCAACTAGGAGTCTTCTCCGTTTGGCGGCTGCTTCTCGGTCACAATGCAGTCGGTGCGCCATTTGTAAACGCGATACTTCCTCAGACGCAAAACCTCTTCGCATGTGATTGCGGCCCCTTTACTTTAATCAAATGGCTGCGACAAAGGATTGAAAGGAACGCTCCTCGATTTCGTACAAGCGATCGGTATTGGCTGAGAAATTCCTTTTACGGATTGCCGGCATTTTTTACCGATGCCTCGGCGAAATAGGTTTTTTTTAATATTGTCAAGTTTTCGTACTTGTGATTCAAGGGTTCTTGGCATTCAACGTTCCCATGAACTGTTAAAAAGTTAAGTTAGCTTTGAGTTTGAATACTTTCAACCTTATATGGACAACGATTTATAAGAGTTTGAAATGTTTAGTTTGTTTAGTAATTTTCCAGCAAGTGTCCGTTTTACTAAGCAATCATAGCCAAATAATAGGATTCAATTAAGACAAAATCACTTTGGAATAAATTCTGTGAATACAAGGGTCTGTAATTGCTCTAATTCTTTGACTTAAATCATCCTTCTCTTGTTTACCCTTCGGGCAATTTATGACGTTTAAAATACAATGTTTGTATTTCTCGTATGACGTTCGATGATTAACATTAAATTTGATTTTGATTACATAATAAGGAGGTTTCACGAATAAAACGTTATCGTTTATTACCTTAAGTAGTTAATAGTTCACTATGCATGTAGCATATGTCTGGAATGACAGATGTTGTTTAAACCTACAGGGTCCAGAATAAACCTGTAATTATTTCAACTTATAATATAATGATAAAGTACGATCACTCTATTCAATATCCTGGTGCATTAGGACGGTAGTTGCATATTTTAAAATAGACAGTAAAATCCTATTTATCACTGAACGACAGTGTTTATACAGTATCTACTCTATGAAAGAGTAGATACAAATTCTACTAGTCATTTAACAATTTGATTTGATAATCTGATATTTGATAACTAATCAGATATTCGGTTCTATAATATGAATAATTATCAGCGGACGTGTTTAGATATCAGTCCAAAAGCGATAATGATATTGATTATGATGCATATGGAAGTACCGTGCTCAGTAACCAAACGATAGCAAAGCGTAAAGCACTTGTTTTAAATAATTATTGACGAAAATGAGTTTTATAAATAAAGTGGTAATAGTGACTGGTGCAGGTTCTGGGATCGGAGAGGCAATAAGTTATCATTTTGCCAAGTATGCAGCAAGATTATCACTCGTTGACAAAGACGAAGGCAATTTAAAGAAATCAGCTGAAGAATGTGAAAGATTAAGTAGAGCTAAAGTACTCACTACAGTTGCCGATTTACGTAATGAGCAACATGTTCTAAATGTAGTGGCAAATACGAAAAATGAATACGGAAGAATCGACGTTGTTATTAATTGCGCTGGAGTTTACACACCTGCAGGTATATTGGATTCCAATCTAATCGAAGTCTTTGACGACGTAATGACGACAAATTTAAGATCTATAGTTTACCTGACTAGCCTTGTCACCAGTGATCTTGCAGAAACCAAAGGAAACATCATAAATATTTCAAGTTCAGCGTATTCTTTGGGTGCCTCTAAAAGTGTTCCGTATCAGACGTCTGTTGCGGCCCTGGATCATTTTACTACCTGTGTTGCGATGGAACTGGCTCCTCAAGGAATTCGTATTAACTCGATTTCACCCGGTGCAGTTAAAACAAAAATATTGGACAATGCCGGCGTCGATCAAGAAGAAAGTGAAGCGTTCTGGAATGAGAAATCTTCTGGCCCTTTGCATAGGATGGTGAAAACGGAAGACGTAGCTGAGTTTGCTGTATTTTTGGCCAGTGACAAAGCAAAAGCCATGACGGGCTGTAGTTACTCTATCGATGCTGGAGCAGCTTTAGCAATAGCATTTTAGTATGCCGTAAAATTACTGAAGTTTTTAGTGCACAAATAATAAACTTGATTAAGATAAAGCTGTTAACCTTGAAAAGTAAATACAATATTTTTTTAGCGAATTCTACGTAATTGTCATCATTAATCAGCAATTTCTACCGCGATAACGCACTTCTAGTACTTCAGATTATAGTTTGATAGACGATGATATAACAGTTTTCATAATTTTGCATTAGGAAAAGAAATTAAAATGTTAACACTTATAGCATACAGCTTCACTCAATTTGAGAACAACAAAGGTATAAGTAACAGGAGCCCTCCATTTAAATGGTGCGGTTATTGAATAAAAACACAATGTAAAAACGAATCGTTGGGCTCAACCTTGCTGCTTATGAGATTTTTTATGAAGCGTGAAATGCAGGTATAGAAATTATGGAATTGAAATACATATACGGTTTTGTAATAGCTTGTGTTTTACTCACTCATTCCTTATTTTATATGCCTTTACAATTTATACATACAAACAATTCTAAAGCTTGCGTGCTTTAACAAATCCTTGTCTGTTTCTTAATTATTCGAGATTTTATATGCATCCATGAGAGCAAAAACGAATACATTTATTCCGACAGCATCATTCTATTACACGTCGCCATCGTTCCGATAAACTGGCTACTGTATATCACATGTATGTCGTCTTTAAATAATACGAGTAGCTGGAACTTGGTGCCATAAACTAATGTATGCAGAATGGACGCCGCCCGGTTCTGCACAGACAATTTCACGGGCGCTTAGCTAATGTTTGCCAAGCGATTTGCCGGCGGCATCGCGATGGACGGTCGTTTTTTCCCTGCCGACGGCCCGTCCAAGCATGTTAGAGAGATGTTCCCAATCTAGACGCCGCTGTATGCACGAGGAATTGATGTATGAACACAGCTATCCTGATGGTTTATGTTCTAAGCGATATTCGGTGTCCCGACTTTGTTTGAAATTTTTCGGTTAATTTATTTCTTCCAATATGTTAGCATGTGATAAAAATACATTATAAATAGTCTTGTAGAGTAACAAGATTATTTATAATGTATTTTTTTGTTCTTCTTTTTCTGTCTTTTATGCCTAGTGAGTTAAGTGACAGACACTACCATCTACTTCATAAACTCTATCTCTTTAACCTTACTTAATATCAGGCCCTTTAGAAATATTTCTCATGTAATTTATAAGTGCCGGAATAATGTTGTACATTGATTAAATACTCTTGTTACTCTGTTCTTCCTTTTCTGTCTTTGATGCTTAGTGACAGAAACTACCATCTACTACATAAACTCTATCTCTTTAATCATACTTAATATCAGGCCCTTTAGAAATATTTCTGACCTAATAAAAAAAAAATATATTAATATAATAATTAAAATATAAAATGTATAAAAATAAAATAATATATATAAATATAATAAAATACCAAAAAATATAATATAATATTAATATATATTATTATATTAAAAAAAAATATATTTATTTTATATTTAATTATTATTATTATTTTATTTTTTACTCAGGAGACTACTGTAATAAATATGAATATTATGGAATTTGAATTTATTTGATGTGTTGATGTTGTATTTATTTTGTATTTATCTATGTGTGATTTTGTATTTATTATTCAATAATTTAAACATGTTGTGTGATATGGGTTTAAGAATGATGTGATATGGTTTTCTGAAATAAATGAATTATAATTTTAATTTTTAATTATAAGTGCCGGCATAATGTTGTACTTCGATTTAATATGCTCATTTTGTTCATGGCTGTTGTCGTGGTTGGGTTTACCCAAGTTGTAGACTTCTCTACTTCAGTTGAAGTGTGTTAGTTAACAATTTGTTTAACAGCTGACCAATACACTTGATCGAGATTCCTTTGAGTGCCACTTGCTTTAATTATGACCTTGTATTGCCGATTGTTTGATTGATTGTTGTTTTGGACTTACCTACATTTTTTATTGCAGTTAAAATAATTACAATTTAGTAGGTATACTAAATTGTCTTCCTATAAGACTTCACGCATACTAGATATAGTGTGCATGAAATCTTTATTTAAGTAGAATTGTGACTATTTATATACATTACATACAGCAAGTATATAGGTAAATAGGTACTAATATAATATAAAAAATTCATACATAAACTCATGTCTTATTGTCATGGGTTAGACAGAAACTACAGAACGCCACCTGCTACGATCCTAACGTACTCCTTTCCTTCCACAAATATGTATAAAATAATGTGTGTTTAATTTAGATAACATCAGTAACAAGTCTCGATTGTTTACATTAAGACAAGCTTGTAACAATTATAAGCGCTAACCTATTTCATGTCTAATTTAAATAGGAAATAGATTAATCAAACGATACTAACTTTCCCAGCCGACAGTAAAATATTTAACAATAGCCTCATCCTGTGTTTTACAACGCTGTCCTCTTTTTGGGTTGGGCGTTCGAAATTTAACTAGTTTGTATTTCACTAGCGTTGGGACCTTATCGGACGATCGATTTCTCAACCCTTTAATGTATGCGTCACCGGGCCGAGTTTAACGAATATTTCTATGTAACGAGCGATGTGTGGTAGTAAAGTTGAACACTACATTGTGCGGCCAACTAAAGCGAAGTTCGTATTTCCAGAGCGCTGGAGCAATAAAGTAAGCAGTTTTACAAGTGGGTGCTCCCAGAACGAATGCGCGGGTTAGCATACGCCCGATATTCTTATTTTATGAGTGAAAATTCTTACAGAGAATATTTTCCGAGACATAGCGGTGGAAGCAGCTCCCCTTACTGTAACAGAAATGTCTTGTAACCTTTTCAATCTCACATTCAATTGCTCTCGTCCGCATACATTGTGGTCGAGGCGCATTGATTTTGTCAGGACTGGTTGTCAAAAGTTCCCATCGTCATTAGCTCAGTTGATTCGTGTATTCAGTCCGGCAAGACGAAGAATGCACGCTCGGCCACAAAGCGTCCACATTATGTTGTCGCACGGCGCGGCGCGTTCCAATTAAGAGAGATTTATTCATCCCTTCGACGTCATACGACTTATCCGAAGACATTATCAGAGATTTAACTCGGCAGGACGATTGTTCCCCAATCTTCTAAACACCTCGACAATGCTGTCGTAATTTGTTCCATCCTCTTGGCTGTTTGATTGTTTGCTCTGGGAAAACACGAAGCGTCATCGCGCGGCTTCAGGGTTGTAGCTTTGTACTTGAAGCTGTTCGCATTCGATATTCATTTGCTCGAACGCTTTGTAATCATTCGTAATTTGAACACGTCGAGGGAATTTGAACGATGTTGTCATTATTTTGTTAATGTTTACCTAAATTGTGATGGAGAGTGTTTCATTAGGACGGAAATAATGGTTCCCATTTCCTAACACAAACTTACCTTGTTTCGATTCTGAGAGTAAACCTAACTATTGTTTGATTTTGTATAGCAAAGGTACACATAAGGTACGATTTATATTAACAATAGACAAAGTTTCTCAATACTGGATACTAATTTACTTGAATTTCTGTTCATGTAGTTTGGAAACCTCATTCATTAATAACTGGTTAGTTAATTGGGCTACCGAGGACCCCGTCTTTTGTTATACATGAGCCACGCCCCGGGTTTATCTAAGCAGTAGCTTATTTAAAATGATAAACGAGCTCCCAATCGATTTGAATAACAAGCAGGCAGATGCTCTTAATCCTTTTGATTTCATTAAATGCATGCGCCCCTCGGCCCTTGTCGGAAATATCACTCGAGTGTGGGCCTCCAACTTACTCCGGATTGTTCGTAATAAGATTCGTCGGGTCTTATAAACTTATTTGTAGAAAAAAAAAAACAATTTTGTGATCAGTGTTCCGTACTTATATGTTTTTTTCATATTTTTAAATTATAGGTTTTGACGACGTTTATTGAATATGTTAAGTACCAATTACCACTTAAAAATGTGTTAAGTAAGAAAAATAATTAATCAGTACTAAAAGTATTACAGGGATGCTCATCTAAACTTACGAAAAAAAAAAACGTTCTATGACTTTTTTTATTACCCATATAAATTTTTAGATAGTCCTGCTCTTTTCCACTATAAATATTTAAAATATTTACATAAATACTCTTGATGATTATATTTTGACGCAGAACCCTAAAAATATCTAACCTTTGGAATTTACAATGTCTTAAAAAATAGCAATTCATTTTGGCTTATTACGTGACTGAACGATATTTTGCCGGATTTGTCATTGTTTCCTACAATCCTATTTGGTATTTTTATCCCTTTTATTAAAGAAAAAAAAATATAAAATATATTTCTATCACGATGACATTCTGTTTATCAGTTCACAGAGAAATCATGTCATCCTCTTTCGTTTCAAAGGAAATTCTAATGAACTTAAACCTCTTTAGGGAATATAAGGCTTAATTTTGAGTCTACCGGTCGAAACTTCATTTGTTTGATCGTTTCGTTAAGGAGAGGCCAAGTGAAAAATCCGTCAACATTAATCACGTCGATGCTGAAATATAATTTCGAACGGTCGAAAAAATTTACATAAATAATTTATACTCAAGGGACGGTACCAACGTTCGGAGCTTTCTAATCCGTCCTCTTGTAGAGAGGACGGCTTGCTTCCGATCTTACGATACGGACCTCGGAGACTTGCTTTGTTTTATTGATAAGATGCGCTAGTATTTTGTTATTGATAAAGCTTTGTGCGTATTTCTGTCTTCGATTTTCTTTACAGCATCGATAAAAACTCTGTTGGATGCTCATGGTATTGCTTTTAAATCAATATTTATTTTCCTGTTTTTTTTTTACAATTGTATACAAGGCAGATGCGTAAAATAGTTCTCTGGACGAGAATTTATTTTGATATAATCGCAAGAAATATCTCGCTCCGTACAAAAAAGATTTAAATCAAATGAAATTACTTTTCGCAAGCCTGTGTCATACAAGTGTTTTACAATCGCGAAAGAATTAAATATTTGATTATGTATCGTCAGTTAGGTCGCTCTCAGCGGGATGCCCGCAAGGGTGTTGGTTGGCGGTCCTCTCATCTCCATAAGAAGTGGCAGTGCCCTGCCGATGCCGGGGCATACTGCGCACCGCTTGATGGAGCATTATTTTAGGCATGTGACTGTGATCGATTCGATCGAATCTTTCTTCGGACAGCGCAAGTTTTTACCAACGTCTGACACCACCTTCAAAAATATACAAATAAATATGATGTAGTGTCCGCGGTTTACAAGTGTTGTTATGATAAATGGTTGGCGTTATGACCCCCATTTTAGTTGGTTTTAGTGTAATTTATTGAATGTTACTCATATTGCTTGTGTGAATATTCGTAATTAATTTTCACTCTGAAGAGGCGTATAGCGGTGCTTTTTATCAATTAATCATCTCCTTTTTACCATACAGAAGCACAAAGTAAAAAGTTATTTAAAAGGAATGTGCGCAAAAAACTTATAAATTAATATTAATTAAGAACTTTGAAAGGTCTTTAGACTCTGTAACTTTAATGCCTCAATATACCTACCATAACGACTTTACCAGTATGTAAAAGTTAAGATAGTATTCCTATATATCCAGCACAACATCTTTCTAAGCCATAACAATATTTCTGATCTTATCAAGCGCAAGGTGTGCCTCCGTCCTTAATACAAAATAAAATGTGTGAGACATCCAATTCCCCACACTTTCTTCATAATAATTATAATAAGTTTTAATATAATTTATAAAAAATACAATATGAAAAGTTCCAGCGGTGTCGTTAACAGCATCGGCTCGAACAATTAACCTTCGTTAGCCGCCAATAAATAGTGTACTAGCTAAACAGCTTTACGACTAGATAATAATTAACTGGCTCTTGGTCCGTTACGGTAGCAAGTGCTTCATCCAGGCTGTACGCTATTTAGTACGCTCGACACCCGATAAATCATTAACAAGATGATCTTATAAGGCCAGGGGAAATGTAAATAGAGCCACTTTATCGCTGCAAAAATGCTTTAAGATATTATGTGCTGATGTTTCTATTATTATAGGTCTGGAATATAGGGGTTTATTTGTAGCTTCATTTCTAGTGTATTTTTTAACCGACTTACCAAAAAGGAGGAGGTTCTATGTTCGACATAATGTATTTTTTTATGTATGTTCACCGATATCTCCGTCATTTGGGGACCGATTTTGAGAATTATTTTTTTGTTCGAAAGAGTATGTTTCCAAATTGGTCCCATTTTAATTTAGTGAAGATCTGATTAAAGGACTTCGAAGATATATAACAGAACTCTTCGATATATAACGGCAAAACTCTCGGGATTGCTGCAAGCACATGTCTGTTCATTGTTTATACCATTTCATAACATAACTTCACGCATAACATAACATATCTTTTAAATTGGTCCAATATTGGAAGAGGAAATAGGCGAGAGTCAAACCTCGAATTATGACTTTTTACTAAGGATATTCAGTCAGATGTCTGCGACCACATTTCCTCTTAAGGTTTTAAAGTAATTTTATTTATTTCGGAGTTCTCAGTGAAATGAATAGCCTTTTAACCAAAATCTGGTAAATTTAAAATTGATGGAAAGCTCCCGATAGATGGTAAGATTTTAATATAATAAGATGAGATAACAACAAGGTTAAATTAAGATTTATCACCGTGATTCGGCTAAAAGACAACTGCCAAGATTACTTTGATTTTTGGAAAAGGACATTGCAGACTAAAAGAGACAAGCCAACGTACCTAATACAATGGACTACGTGCAAAACTATCCAGCCACGACATACGGTATAATTTTAATTGAACTCGTGAAAGACAATTTCAAATACGAAACTACTCAATTAAAATTGGGTGTTTGTGTATGTGAGTTTATATGTTTGTAAACGCACCCACGATACAGGAGAAATTCCTAGTGTGGGGCAACGTAATTAAAAAAAAAAAAACAACTAAACCAATCATTCAAGCTTTTACATTAACAAACATAAAACATACTTCCAAGCAAAGCAACTGATTAAATCATATTTCAATCTAATAAAAACCTCAACTGTATAATTGCAATGACACACAAATCTATTGTCGACACCAAACGGCCAATGTCCTTCGGCATCGAATTTAATAACTCCACATGAATTAATAAGTCTTGGCCACGCCCCGTAGGCGTCAACTCTATGATTAATATAGCCATTGCAAACGACTACCGGAACGTCAAGAGCCGCGTCTTTCGCCCCACTCAGTGTGCTCCACGCCTTACTATAACAAAGCTAAATTCACACGTCCGTATTATTTATATCGATTACGTTAACCGATAAACCGTATATCAATCCGAGTGTTAATATTTAAATAATAATGTCAGATTATAAATCGTCGGAGCAATCTCTTATAGTAGACACTTTAACGCTCGTTTATAACGCATGATCTTAGTAATTTCGATGTTATTTCTACGATTCGTCTGGTCGTTCAACTTTTATGCTTTTGATAGGGTTATTGGTGATTGTGTATTCGCGAAATCGACTTTGAATGGTTTCCGTTTCGATATAACTGCTAGGATTTTATCGTGCGAAGAATTTTATTAAGACTCCTATCCGCATTAGAATAAGCATACCCAACGGTAATGAAAGTTGCAGCAAATAGAGGAGAGAAAAAGATCATTGCCAGGGAAATAAAAGTTTACTTTCAAACTGTTTTTGTCTAATTCTTCTGAACATTATCTCTTTTTTTACTGCGCTATATCCATTGTAGTCGCTTTTGTTAGCCAGTAAAGCGTGCACCTGTCTTTGTTACCACTAAAAATTATCAGGAGAATAACGTTTACGTCCACAATTAGTATCTTTGCGTCTACTGCAAGACGCCATTACAATCCGTAAATGTACAAGCAAAATAATTATTTCTCATTGTCCTTTTGTTTGTTATTATCTCGCAACAATAACAAAGAACACACCGTTCTTATGTCTCAAAAGATGTTGGTAGCGGACCTAATCCTTTATTCGCAAAGAAAAGGATTAAGATTCGGAGTTTAGCAAAAGAAGCTTTTTTAAGGCGTTTACAATAGCAAGGTGATTTTTTAAGAAGTTTTTAACAAAAATCTAACCTTACATTTTCTAAACATGTCTAAAATTGTTTGGAATTTTGATAGTCCAGTATTAACTTAGGTTTCCCGTTTCGTATTCTCTGTGGTTTCGTTAATAAATCTCGTAGTACCTTTATTTGGTAATCACGAAAATCCCCATTATCGTCCATTTTGTAATAAAAGATTCAGCATCAGAAGTTTGGTCCGTGCGTCTGGCCTTAGTGGTCAAAATGCCAAGCGGCGCAGTGCTTGCTAAATTATTCCGCAAACATCAATAATGAAAGTAGTTTGAAGAGAATTTCCATCGGTAAGTAGGCTAATTTTGTGGCTGGTGGCTCGGTGGGTTAGTTCTAAAAATGTTGTGTCATTAAGTCGCGAGGGCACGTGACCGAGGCACCTGCCACCGGTCGGTCGTGCCGACATGCCTCAACAACAAAACGCTTCTATCTCACAGTCCTTCATTACACTAAATACTTCGTGAATTCACAATTAGTGCTATTTTGAGAGGGTTTAATTACCTTTTTCTTCCTTTGTGCTGTTTCAGACTGAAAGAAGTTATTAGTCAAATGATGAACATGTTGAATGTATAAAACTTTGTAGTTTAAAATTATTTGCCTTAATATTTTATGTCGAAACTATTTGAATGTCATTACTGTCATTAGTGTCATTGCCTAATTAAATCAGTTTTGTAATAAGTTTAGCGTTCTTTCTAAAACGTCACCCACAGTACACAGTAGATAAAACTATCGAGTGACATAAAAATAGCCGTCTTCATCGACCCCTTTCTCTCAGCATTCTTCGACTTATTTGCCTCGTTATAGCCTATTTAGGAGGTTTTTGATACCGCATTACTTGGAACTTAAGGAAACATGGAATAACGGCACGAACGTTTTGTTTTGCCCCCTCAACACCACATTGTGTGGCGCAAAATTACAATTTTTATTCGTCAATCGCGCCCGTCGATATCGCCTTGCCTTAACGTTGATATTTTATTTGACGTTCAAATAAAAACGAGAACGAATTGATTTGGATTTTGAACTGGGTTTTATGGAGCAATCTCAAAGTGAATTTCGATGTTGGGGTCCCTAAAAACTTTTAAAGTGCGGATAACTGGTTACACTTATTTTCCCCTCGGGAGAAAAATGTTAACTGATTAATTAACAAGATATTTTAATGAATCTGTAGGCATTTAACCCTCAGCTTCAGAATATTAAGTAGTTATTGCTTCTACCGTTGTGGTTGAAATCATTTCGTCCCCAGTTCCCCACCGGCGGTTGAGAGAACGCGTCAGGAATCTCGTCATTCGGGAATATGAAATAAGTAGAATAAATCAAAGTTTATTGAAAAGTATTCCACTTGTAGTATTATTGCGGCGTCACCGTCGCGGTGTGGGCGGCCTCTACACGCCGTGGGACGAACCGATATGGTTCCTTATTATTGTTAACAAATTTGAATCTCAGCAATCCACATTTTTCTGAATGCTGTTTCATTCTTTAAATTTTTTTCGATTCTTTTTTTGTTAAAAAACATCTTTTCTTTTTATCGATTTCCATAAAACCTAAATGGTTGCACATACGGACAAACGTCTTACATATTTTATTTAGTCTTTATTTTCAAGCACATATTTCAGAAGACGAGAGATTATTTATAAGATAACAAAAAAATACATTTATACCCTGCTATTCCACTCGTTGCATCTGATCGGTTCCTTCCTACATCAATGCAACGTATTAAAACATCGATCATATAATACCCAAACTGATTCGAGCCTCCTTTGAGTAGTCCTAAGTAAACTTCGACGTTGCATAATGCATTATTCGCAAAGAAATATGATCTTTGACGTAGAGCTTCTCTAAATATTGACTTTATGATGATAGCTATAACGTCTTGACACCTGAGCTAACAGGGGATCGAATGATTCTAAAGGTGTCCATGGCTAAATTTTATTGATATAGGAAATTGCAATTGTCTGCCCGTATAATAGCCGCTGTGTGTATCAATTGCTTGTATGAAAATATTATATGCTTCTTCATTTTGTTCTGCACATTATCGGTAGAAATAGCTTACAATTCCAAATGTGTGGTCTGCGCAACTTCAAAGGACTACCGGTTGTTATGGAATTAAGGCTGCCGATTTCCTACGCAGAATTTGTCATTATGCTTCACTGCTCGTTCCCAAGGCACAGAATAGATCATGTTTGAAGGTCCGAATGTCATTCTCGATCGTACTTAGTGAGTGTTTTCATAACGCGTCACTTCGGATTCTCGAAACTTGGCTGCGCGGTCACTGTTTATCTTTGTAAGACTTACCATTGTGCTCCCGGGGACGATAATTGTACTCGGACATATTTTTTTATATATTTTTTGTAGTATTATCGTGGCTGATGATATTTTAAATGTTTGTGTTTCTGCTCAATGTGACGGTCACTGACGTGTAGGGTCGACCCTATTGTGGCTGAAATCGGTCGGTCCGCAAGGGCCGTTTGCTTTACCTTCTCAGCTATGCCTTTTGTGTGTCCACTGTACAATTTTATCACGCGCTAACGTTTTTGATACTTTTGATAATCAAATTAATTTTGTATCTCATAAATATTCGATCATAGTTTATCTGCATTTTAAATCTTTCACCAAAATAATATGTTTTCATCATATTATTAGTATATATTGATAAAAAGTTAATACGATGCTCGAAAAATATTAATCTGTTTATCGATTATATTCCCAATTAAAACATTTTGCTAACATGTTTTACAAGACAAAAAATATATATATTTGCATATACTAGGCGAATGTTGACCAAATATAAAAATTTAATATTCAGCGCTTTATTATACGTTGGTTATATGGGTCGTTTTCTTTTAGTTTCTAATATACTTTGATGTGTTTCTAGATAAAAATAATTTATTAAAATAAATATTCTCATACATCTTTCAGCATACAAATTATATCGTTATGTTCTATATCTGCCAATATTTGACCATAAAAATACATTTTATCTTTTGGCAATGTTATGATTATAATAAACAAGATTAATTCTTTTATTTTTTCATATGTTAAAATACCTCATTAAGAGCGTGGTTATTAATGTAGATTATGTTATATATATCATAATTAAGTCACTAATTAGTCTGTTAATATACAAATGTTATATTTATTTTTTATTAAGATTATCTTAATTTGTGGACAGGCCGAGAAATAACTCAGACACTTCGACCCATTGGGATCTTTTGTGGTCCTCTAGATAACCTACTCCTCTCCAATCTCGTTGAAACTCTCTTCATGAATTTTACAACGAGACTAGGAGATATGAGCCTATAGTACTCTAGTCTTGGATATCCAATCCCTAGATGATTCATTCGCTTACCAGCCAGTGCATAGCATGTGCACAGAAGGTGCTCCATGCGTTCCGTATGTTCCCCACACAACCTGCACATGAATGTCGCAGTTAGACCCATCTTTATAAGCTTTTCGTTGGTTCCAAAGTGGCCAGTAAAGGCCCCAAGCAGGTAGCGGATTTGCCCCCTGCTCATATTCCAAATGCATTCCCGTGCTTTGAACGTAGAGCCCAGGCATTTCTTGCAGTGTTCCAGACCGATATTAGACAGCCACTGTGTTTGAAAGAAAAAAATATTTATTGCTAACCACACTGGTTACTACGCAGCATGGCTACTACGCTGGTCAACGCTGATTTCCAGCCCGCACCCTTTCTCACAGCACTTATCATAATAAGTCACTTGTTAAATAACCAACCCACCCTCGTTGTCTGTGATCTACAAACTCTCTGAATATGGGTTTTACGAGATTCGTCGAAATGCCTACACATGGTTCTGGACCCACAAAATCATTTGCTGAGCCCTCTCTTGCCAGTTCATCTGTCATTTCGTTACCATGGATTCCTTTGTGCCCAGGGACCCGCATCAGTCTTATTCTGTTATGCTTCCCAAGCCTGTTTAGGGTTTGGATAGCTTCCAGAACAAGTTTGACTTTGATTGCAGCCTGACTGTCACTAAGAATATGTATGAATTTACCTCTGGTTCCTCTATGTATATTCTCTTGAACACAGGTTATTATGGCATATGTTTCTGCTAAGAATACAGTTGCCATCTTCCCTAAGCTTTTGCTACATTTGTAACCTTTTGCGTATATTGCACCTGTACCTGATTCCATTTTGGATCCATCAGAGTACCACACCAGACTATCTTGTTCTGGTGGATCGAGTCCCTTGTTCCAGTCCTCTATTGTAGAGATTTGGACCTTAAAAGATCTTTCAAACACAAATATAGTTTGAATTTTATCGGATAACATGCTTGTTACCCGATCTTGGCCTTCATTCTCATCGAACTTTGTATGGTTAGTCTTTGGCTTAGATGCATCCCATAGTCCAGCAACAGCAAGACGATGTAATGTATTCCTTGCCTCGAATTCAACCATAATATGCAGAGGAGGGATATTGAGGTATCTCTCAATCGCCGCCGTAGGTGTTGTCCTGAAAGCACCCGTGATGCCGAGACACACTGATCTTTGTAACCTGGTGAGTGGCGCTTTGCACAAAGCAAGCTTTGTTCTTGGCCACCACACTATGCTGCCGTATGTGATAATAGATATTATCATTGTCCGGTACAGCCATCGTATCACTTTGGGCTGGTTCCTCTATGTATATTCTCTTGAGCTCAGCATATTACGGCATATGTTTCTGCTTGGAATATAGTTGCCATCTTCCCTAAGCTTTTGCTACATTTGTAACCTTTTGCGTATATTGCACCTGTACCTGATTCCATTTTGGATCCATCAGTGTACCACAGACTATCTTGTTCTGGTGGATCGAGTCCCTTCGTCCAGTTCTTTATTGTTGCCTATAGTCTTCTATTCTTGGATATTCAACCCCTAGGTGACTTGAAAGGCCTTTCAAACACAAACATAGTTTGAATTTTATCGGATATCAAGCTTGTTACTTGATCTAGGTCTTCATTTCCATCGAATTTTGTATGGTTAGTCTTAGGCTTAGAGTCATCCCATAGTCCAGCAACAGCAAGACGATGAAATGTCTTCCTTGCCTCGAGTTCAATCACCATGTGCAGAGGAGGGATATTGAGGTATCTCTCAGTCGCTGCGGTAGGTGTTCTCCTAAAAGCACCCGTGATTCCGAGACACACTGTTCTTTGTAGCCTGGTGAGTGGCACTTTTCTTCCTTCGACATGTTGTCTTGTCGAAGGCTCCCTCTATATTGAAGAAAGCCCCGGCACAAATCTCATATCCCTCTAGCGCAGCCTCGGCTCTACTCACAACAAAGTGCAATGCCGTTTCCGTAGATTTGCTAGGGCTGTAGGCGCACTATAGTTTATTTAGAGGAAATTCTTTAAGTGGTAACTTGTGGTGGTTCTAAGTTACGTGTCTAACAGTTTCTCCAGAGCTTTTAAGAGAAAGGATGATAGAATGGTGGGCCTGTATGCTTTAGCTTATCCGTAAGTCGGTCTACTAGTCTTGCTTCGGTACAAAGGTGACTTTGACCTCCCTCAATGCCTTGGCTAAGCAGGCACTGTAGAGCCGTTTGTTTTAATATCCCATTTGAATAATCAAATGGGGTATTAAAACAGAGGCCATTTCTTGCAACAGTAAGAAGAAGATGACAGTAAGAAGCTTCAGTTTATTTTCATCTACCACTTTCTTTGCCGTGAGTCAGTTCTTTTTGAACGTGTGCCTTGTGAGCTCGTTCCTTGTGACTGATTACTCTCATTTGCTGTCACGCAGTACACATTCTGGGAAGTGAGTCTTGAACATCACGCTCAGAGCGTCCTGTCCAGTTTCCGTGATATACCCATTCTCATCCTTTACAGATGATAGTGGGTTTGTCTTAGTCATGGACATTGCTTTGCACAACCTCTTTCCATTTGGAAGAGCTTCGATGGAGGTGCAATGCTTCCGCCAATTAGTTCTTTTGGCCTTGCGTAACGCCTTGTTACGCAACAAGGCGTTACGCAAGGCCGACAGCATGCTAGAATAGCCAGAAAAACCTTGCCTGGCTTTTGCATCATTAAAGGCCTGTCGTGTTTTATGACGTATTTTAGCTGGTTCAGAAGTCCACCATGGTTCCTTTTTACAAAAAGTATTTTTCTCTGGGCAATTATCATTCCATGCACTGATAGTGCCCGCCTTGATTCTGTCAGCTTCAAGTTCTATATCCAGTATGGAATTAAGCTTACCTTTAGGGCTCCCTTTACTTTGAGGTCCTTCCTGAACGAGTTCCAATTTGTATGCCTTGGGTTTCTCCTTCGTCTAGTTTCGGATTCTGCCGCCGACCTATACCTTAAGCATATATAATTGTGGTCAGACAGAGAGATTTTGTCCGATACATGCCAATTTTCAATATGTGTGCTGGTTCTGTTTGAAGCCAATGTCAGGTCAATAACTTGAGTTCTTGTCGAGGTCCTGAAAGTCGGTTTATTGCCTGCATTAAGAATTTGTAAAGAAGAGCTTAACACAAAGTCCAACAAATCCTACCCTCGTTTGTTGTCATCTGAACTGCCCCAAACGACGTGGTGTGCATTCGCATCGCAGCCAAATATCAGGTCGAGCTATTCTTGGTTGCCGTAGTAAACCAATCTTCTAATTAGTGATGTTACTGGTTGCTTTTGTTCATATGGGAGATAGGCCGAGGCCTTTTCTCTGTTCCCGTCCCCACTTGGATCATAGTTGTTGTGAGATCCCAGTAACAGAAAGTACGTAAGGGCATTGCCTCTATACCGCCTCTGTTATAGATGAAAGTCCTCTCGTAATTAGTATTACAGTCATAGAGCACCATGCCCCCTGTCCTACCTAAGCCTTTTAATGGCCCTTTATACATGTAAGGTTCCTGTATCAAGCCAACGTCGTATGTATTAAGCTTCAGTTGCCGTGCCAAAAGGGCAGTAGCGGCTCTGAAATGATGCAAATTAATTTGTACACACCTTAGTCCCTCAATCTTGGATGTTTGATGGGTTTGTGTTGTTATAGGAGAGCCTTAGTTTTGAGGCTCCCCCTCCATCGCCTGGCTCTTCTGGAGAGCAGTTGGTGACTTAATCCTCAGGGTCTCGTATTCATCGAAGATGGCATCCTCGGGGAGTCTGCCTCTGACACCCTGGTCTAGATCTCTGACTCCTGCGCTGCGTCGTGAGCAGTGTTTTCGTCGATGGCTTCCTCACGTTGTGGTGGTCCATCTTCGTAGGGATCCGTTCGTGCTTCCGCAGTGGGTACCTCTCCCTTGTCTTCTTCCAGGACCTTGAACGAGTATCGTTCAATTCCTCCTGAAAGTAGAGTAATAGTAGAGAATCCCAAGGCCTTGATGACCCCAGCAAACACCCCGTCCATGAGGACGATACGATGGATGCCGGTCTGTTCAGTGAGAGTATTCACGACTTTTCTGTCGTCCATCCTCAAGGCAGGGTTAAGCCGCTGGAGCAATCGAATCTTCCATGCCATTTTGATTGGCATTGGGACGTCCTTGGCGTCGACGACCTTGAGTTTCAGGGAGCCGAGTTCCATATTGTGGATGGCACTCCGAAACCAGCAAGCTGCATCAGAGTTGTCGCAGGATACATGCACTGCACCTGCGAAAACTCCGGGAGCAACCATGGAAACAGGTCCGAGTTTCTTCCAGTTTCTTAATTATGAGCTCCTGGATTGGCACCAAATCCTCAGCCTTCAAGTACTCCTCCGGGTACTTGATCGTGACGATGGCGAGTTTCACAGTCGCCACCGCATCCCTAAAGGATCTGGTCGAGGATGATTGCCCTTGGGTCTTCATCCTCCGCTGTCGCCGCTGAAAACAGCACGTGGCCTCTTTGATGGTCTTCCCTGTCCTCCCATAGGAGTCCCTTCTCCGCCTGCTGTCTCAGCTTTATGCGCTTTATTCTTTGCGTCCCAGATCCTCCAACTGGGAGCCAGTCTGCTTCATGCCACCGCCGGGAGTCGAAGAGGTGCTAAACGCAAGGAACGAGGTCGTTCGACCCCTAACGCTAGTTCCCGTGTCGCGTGTCGCCAGCTTTGGCAGTACCTTTATGCCCGGTGGGCTTGGTTGCAGTTCTGCCCTTCGGTGGTCCCGCAGCAGTGCCGACCGATATATAAAGGTTAATAAAGGATTGACACAGTCAGTGATAAATAGTCATAATGATCTATTTTAATGAGTTTAATTTTAAATCAATCAGCTATATACTATTTTGAAAAAAATCAACGTTGACATGCACTAATATTATAAATTATAATCAAAAGTATCAAGAAATTTGCTTTTGCCATCAAATCGTTCGTATCGTAGCTCCTACGCACATTGTTCAAAGGTAAACATGTAAGAAATTCGTTCTTTTTGTTCGATACCAACAATTGAGCTTACGTCTCTGTGAGGCTGAGACGTGCGTACACCGTACTACAACTAATACGACCATGAATTTTGGTACAAATACTCTTTGTATTGTCGGCCGTCGGCCATCTATTGTGATGCATTTAATATCTATAGGAAGTGTGGGCATTCAAACGAAAGGCAGACAACATCGTCTTGGTGTTGTCAGCCTTTCAAAAGAGGCAGTCTGCTTACAATTAAATAATCCAAAATTATGAAAGACTCCGTTGAGGCGAGCTATTCTGTTAGGAACGAATATTAATTTGATCCAGACATTTATATGTGATAACATTATTTACATCAGCCTTCAAGTCATCTTGGCTCATTAACGTTTTAATGCCCGTACATAACCGCTGTTCAGGCGTTTAAACACTGATTACAGGACGTATAAAATTCTTTATTCTTTATTCTTTATTGTACAACAAGATATTACATTTAAAGAAGTTGATAACAAAATTCATGTACAAAGGCGAGCTTAACTCCAAATGGAATTTTCTTCCAGCAAACCTTTGAGTGATAGAGATCATAATAGAGGGCAGTAATCCAGTGTACAATATATAAACCTATATAGTAAGATGAAACTAGTACTAGTTATTATAAATAGCAATACTAATACATAAAAGACCTACCTATATAAAGACAAATACATATATAATATATATATATATATATAATTCATTGCGTTGAAAGGAAATGCTCCTTAATTTTCCTCTTGAAGACATCGAGAGAAGGGCTATCGCGTATGGAGTGTGGAAGAGAGTTCCAGAGATGCACTGCAGTAACAGAGAAGGAGCCATCGTAGCGGCTAGAAGTGTGACGCGGAGTACGAAGGAGAAGCGAAGTAGCCGTGCGACAAGGTTTACCCCTCGGGATGAGGTACTCAAACCGTTCGCGAAGGTATTGAGGAGAAGTAGGATTGTGCAGGATAGTATAGAGAAGGGATAGGATATGGGTATCTCGCCGACGCCGAATCGGCAGCCACTTCAATCTGGCCCGAAACTCCGACACATGGTCGTACTTTCGGAGGCCAAAAATAAAGCGGATGCACAAGTTCTGCAGTCGTTCGAGTTTGTTTAGGAGTACCTCCGTTGCATCTAGAAAACAGATATCCGCATAGTCTATGAGCGGTAGAAGAAGAGATTGAGCAAGAGTGACCTTAGTGTGAAACGGCAAGAATTTTTGGAGACGTTTAAGAGACTGAAAAGAGTAGTAGACCCTCCTACTCACATCAGCGATATGAACCTCCCAAGAGAGATTAGTGTCTATATGGACGCCCAAGTTTTTCGCACTTTTAGAATAATATATGGGCATTGAATTATACAATACTGGCGGGAGAGACTGGGTATCCAACATATTGAGCATGTATTTGCCACCAATGATGAGCGCTTGAGATTTAGTTGGATTCAGGAGGAGTCCAAAGGATTTAGTCCACTTGTTGATATTTTCAAGGTCATCATTGATGGCAGCCACAGCCCCGGCGAGTTCATTCACTTTAAAATGGCGATACAGCTGCAAGTCGTCTGCATAGAGATGAAATTTAGAAGTTAGGACCTTAGTGATAGCATTTATAAAAATTGAGAAGAGAAGAGGAGAGAGCACACCACCTTGAGGAACGCCTGCAGCCAAGTCACACCATTCAGAGGAGTCCTCATCGGATCGAACAGACTGCGAGCGACCCCGAAGATAGGATTTGAACCACTCAATTACCGGAGCAGAGACATTAAGGGAGGAAAGTATTCCTAAGAGAATGTCGAAGTCAACTGAGTTAAAAGCACTGCTGAAGTCCAGCAGAACCAATATGGTTAGACATTTATTTTCCATAGCCAGTCTTATGTCGTCAGTTATTTTGACTAGAGTTGTTACAGTGCTATGGCCAGGTCTGAAACCAGATTGGTAAGGACTCAGCAGGCCATTAAAGGACAAATAACAGGATAGTTGCTTCTGAACAGTACTCTCGAGGACTTTGGAGAGGATTGGGAGGATGGATATTGGACGGAACTGGGATGGTGAGGTGGGATTTGAAACTTTGGGAAGCGGCAGGACGTGAGCCTTCTTCCAAGCTGAAGGAAAGGAGTTATTGAAGAGAGAAAAATTAACTATGTGAGTAACGACAGGAACTATTTCACTTAAAATAGGTAATAACATTTGGAGTTGTAGGCCATCGTCACCTACCGCCTTAGTGGAGATGGAAAGGATATATTTCTTAATGTCTAGTTCAGTAATTGGGTGGAAAGAGAAAGAAGTATTTGCTGGCAAAGGAAGATTAGAGAGATCGTTGAGAGTGGAAGATTTAACATGGTCATCAAGGGTAATTGGGGCCCTAGAAAAGTGTGCATTAAGTGCATTAAGGTCCATCTTATCAGAAGAACTCTTGCTAGAGGCTTTACCAATACCAAGAGTCTTTAAAAATTGCCATACTTGTGTTGGGTTGAAGTTGTCAATTGAGTTGTGAATGTGCTGTCTTTTTGCATTCCTACACAGGCGACTGCAGCGATTTCGCATCCTTTTATAAACGTCCCAGTTTTCCTCAGTCGGTCGCTTCCTGTACAGGCGCTTGGCTGTGTCTCGTTTAGCCATCTGGTTTTTTATTGCTGAAGATAGCCATGGTGCAGGAAGGTGTTTGACCCTCACCTTTTTTAAGGGCGCGTGTGCCTCATATAAACACAACATTGTCCTGCTGAAGATTGACACCATAGTGTCCATATCCTCGCAGGCGTATACAGGAGACCAGTCAATACCACCCGCATCAGCTCTCAAACGCTCCAAATCAATGTTTTTAAAACTACGAAGAGAAAGAAATTTGGCCTTGCGTTTAGGAGGTCGAATCTTGTAGGAAAGATAAACGAGGTCATGGTAGGAAAAAGGAGCAGGAAGCTGTCCATGTGTGGCTACTTTGTTAGGGTCGGAAACTAGAATGAGATCTAATAGAGAAGGAGAAGAATGAGGAGCCCTGTGAGTAGCATTTAACGGAAGTAAGTGCATATTAACAGAAGAGACAAGAGATTGGAGTTTACGGCTGCGTGAATCTCCTTTTAGCAGACAAGTGTTGAAGTCTCCAAGAATGAGCGTATGCTCATATAGTGCGCAAAATGTTTCCAAATGAGCTTCAAATGAAGAAAAGTAATCAATTTGGCAATT
The DNA here is from genome assembly GCA_945859665.1 of Anorthoa munda. Classification (NCBI taxonomy): domain Eukaryota; kingdom Metazoa; phylum Arthropoda; class Insecta; order Lepidoptera; family Noctuidae; genus Anorthoa; species Anorthoa munda. The sequence continues at coordinate 13,389,894 of OX243911.1, read as the reverse complement.
GGGACTATAATAGACTCCTAAAAGTAACTTAGTTTGTAGGAAGTCTATTTCAATAAAAAGGTGTTCGGAAAACTTAGTGTAAACGCTCGGAGACTGGTCAACTATCTTGTAACTGATATCTCCACGAAGATAAATAGCAACCCCTCCACATCCCTTGCCCGTTCTGTCGTTGCGCACAATCTTGTATCCAGGCAAAGAATATTGCGTAGAAGGAAGTGCAGGCTTGAGAAAGGTTTCGGACACAAGGACAGCGTGAACGAGATCTGAATCGAAGGACGACAGCAGATCAGAATAATGAGCAGGAATGCTTTGAGCATTTATGTGAACTGTGTTGAAAAATTTGCGACAATTGGAAAATGAAGATGATAGGAGGTCTCTAAGACTCGGAGAAATATCATCGTCAAAAACACTAGCGCAGCTCTCATCTGACTCACAAGAGGATGAGCATGAATAAAAACTGTCGTCTAACATAATACAATAAATAAATTGACACTAATAATATATATAAATAAACTAAAAGTTAACCTTCTATGGTTAACTAAACTAATAAAATAAACAAAACTTAATCAAAGCACCCAAACCTCGATGCACTCGCCGGTTACATTAACTTTGGTATGATTCGTAAAATAGATAAAAAGCCAAGAAGCCAAACATCATAAAAACCAGTGTTGGTGTGTTTCCGAAACGTAAGACTAAAGAAACACCTATTACATATGTCATGAGTGACATTAATGACAGTGTCACGGTCAAAAACAAAACATAAATTATGAAAATTGAAAAGAAAACAAACAGAAGAATGATGAAACAGTCCCATCATTTCGCTGGCTTACGTGTTCTCTTTTCGGGCACGGCCTTAGTTGTATGCTGCGATGTTACGGCTGAGAACTCTGTTACAGGGAACTGAGCGACAACCTCACGGTACTCCATTGCAGACTCTATCTTACGACGTGATTTTTCTGAGACCTGGATGACTATTTTCCCTTCAGACGTCCAACACTTGTGTATGCCGTAGTATTTCCGAGCATTCATAAACAACTCATGTCTGGGCTTGGTGAGGAACTCAGAAATTGTCAGGCCAGACCCTTTCAATCTGGTCTTATTTCGCCACACCTCACTCCGCACAACTCGGCTTTCAAAGCGTACTAATAGTGGACGAGGCTTGCTGGTGTTGCTCCCAAGGCGATGACAGGCTGTTATGTCCTTTAGAGTGATGCTTCCCATATCCATACGCTCCGACAAAACTTTAAGGAAAGCTTTGTTATGGTCAGTTTCACCTGCCTCAGATAAGCCATGCAATAAAAGGACCTTTGCACGGGATGCCATTTCATGCCTGTCCAGGCCCACCACAAGCAACTCCATCTGGGATTTAAGTGAGCTCAAGGTTTTCCAGACCAAGCCCTTGAACTCAGTAAAGTCCTTGGACAGGTTGGCAATCGTCTTGTGCGGAGCTTCACCACTGGCATTCTTCAAATCTGCTTCATATTGGGCCATTCTTGAAGTGAATGTTGACGTGAGTTCTTCCACACTGCTTGACAACTTGGAGTATAGGTCCATTGTACTGAAGTGCAATACTGGTAGCGTAGGAAGCGTTGTTAAGGAGAGTTTATCCACGGACTGAGTGCACCAGAGGTTAATGCACAATTCTAATATAGAATTTGCATTTAATAAACGCTTTTAATATTTTTCAGATAAAATTTTTTGTGTGTACTTTAGGACTACCCTCAGTAAAAAATTTACTATAAATTCTTTATTTATGTGACAAAAAGGAAACAGTGGGGACGCTCTTAGAATTAAATATATGCTCGCGATCATAAAATAAAGAATTTATAGGCGTCCTTTGGAATTACCGTGGCTCGGTTTTATGACTTCACGGGACGTTTATTCAGCGTTGCGTTCGTTGCGTGGTCGGATCACAGGCATTCGTGATAGTCTCTCGCTCCCGTTGTCATTGTACTGAACAATTGCGTCTTCACGTATTGCTTGTTATACGTTCCATGTTACACTGTGACTTTTACGAATCTCAAACTATATTGCTTAGCGCAAGTGATTGTCATTTATGTGGGGTCTGTATATGTAATTTCGCTTGGTTTTGTTTTTCTTGTAAGGTTTTTTGTACAAGAAATAATTTAAGTAGCGAATTGATATCGGGTCTCGTCTTTATGATACTCTTTCAAGCTCCTCAATACCTTTATTGAAGAAATAAGTATGGTCTTGGGACATTGTTTTTCTTCAAAACAGCAACAATTTATCAGTTTTCCGCTTCCGACACATTATCTTTAGGAAATCTAGTCAATTTGTCAAGACGATTTTACTGTCAGAAAACAACAAAAATTATATTATTATGTCTTCGCTAAATAACATACAAGGCAATCATTTTCCCATAAAGATTTTAATATTTTAAAGCCAGGCGCACACCTTTCCTGTAACGGTTCCATCAATGAGCAAATATCTAATTTTAAGATAGTTTTTATTTATGACATGTTTTATGACTACAGGAACATAATAATATATCATAGAAACAAAAATTAATCACATTTTTATTATTTTATTGCTCTTTTATACGAGCTATTAAATTTTAATATTGAATATAAGAGAAAAAGACGTGCTTAATAAAGAAGCTGTGAGAAATAATATCTCAGTGTGTGGACCTTATTATGCGTTAAAACACTTTTGAACGGGTACCAAAATGTACACAAAAACAGGCGTGACCAACAGTTTAACATGTTTGTGCTGTCTATAAGTACGCGTGAAATTGTGATTATGAGTACAAACGAGTCTTTCAATCCCGTCGTGATGTGGGCACAGGTGAGGAATTCAATTTTACCCTTTGTGTATATCGTGTTTATCGATAGCCATTGCGTAACTTTTCATTAATAAATGCAATGATTCGGGTAAAAGGTTGACGACCACACAGGCGTGACTTATTTTTATGCTAAGAAGATGGTCTTGATATATCTTGTATATTTTGGTACCCAAGATACAGGCTCGCCTAGTTTGGGGCCAATGCTAAAACTTTGTAAAAATGTTTTGATTAAATAAATTTGAATTTGAATACCAGTTCACTGGTTGGTGTTTCATATATACTAATATTATAAATGCGAAAGTAACTCTGTCGGTCTGTCTGTCTGTTTGTTACATTTTAATGTCTTAGCGGCTGAGCAGATAATTAATACATATAATAAATCTGTAGAAAAGTCGTTTTTGTACATCGATAATATTTCCAAAAAGAAATGGCCAGGGTGTTAAAGGATAAACAACAGAACCCATTTCCAGCATTTTTGGAATTTTTGTTGATTATCTGTTTGTCTGTTTAGTTGTGCACACATCACGTAAAATGTATGAAACCAATGCAGATAATCTACATAAAAATTGTGCGTAACTTGAAGTATAACTTAGTTTTTGTTTCAGCGCAATCGGTTCACTCTCTCAAAAGTTAGATGAATTCAAAGTGTTCAAGAAGTAACATATGACAACACGCAATGCAGATTATTAGAGATAATAGGACAGTTGAACACCATATTCGATAGATGGCGTTGTGCATTTGACGTCATTTTCTGAATGGTTAAGATTCTCCGCGAAAGAATGATCCTAGAAAATAAAATGGTAGGGTAGGTATAGGTAGGAAGGTAGGCAGGATGGTAAGTAGGATAGGGTAGGCAGTTGACGGGAGCGAAGCCGCGGGCACAGCTTGTAATTATCTATATCTTATAAAACATGGCACACTAAGGGCTCAAGACCTGGTTTAGGACAAAGGATAAATACTTTTAATGCCGGATACACGAGCGAAACTGCGGCTAGAAACTAGTAATACTGTAATATGTCAACAGTTTGATCTTTATGCTAATTGACATCTCATTAAGCAATCATGTTTATTTAATCACTGCACACATCGAGTTATCTTTTTTGCTGACAGATAACGAGCATTTTGGCATATTTATTGTACAATTAAACGCATGAATGTCATAGTTCACGATCATTACTTTTAAACTTTATTACAGAAGAAACACCTGTGTCAAATCGGTTGTTTTAATCTAAATTAACTTTTTCCACGTTATATCTGTCACCGGATTATTGGAAACACCGTTCGTTAATAATAAATCGCGTGAGATTGTAAACTCTTTCTTCTCAATAAGACACGTGTATATTATAAACTATCGAATTTACATAGCATAAATGCTATGATATATATATGTATTTGAAATGATCTATTCACAATACATACAGGGTGATGTTTGGGGCTATTTGCAGTAGGTCATAAAGTACCAACTATTTTTATTCTAAATTTATTTTATTACTCCTTTCACCAACTATCGCCCTGTTTCGTTCGAGCCACGATTTTTTGCCCATCCTGTATATGAGAATATTATAATCCCGCAAGATTATTAACAAAACTTACGGTTTCTGCAATAAGCTGGACCAATGCGAAGGCATCCTTAGTTTGGTCTCAGATTATGATGTGAGTTTGTTGACAGTTCATTGTGTCTGGCAGTGTTCCAAATAAAGTCTTATAAATTGAATAGCACCTACCTGTCCATTGTAAGCACTGAACCATCTATTGACCGGAACTAATATTGCTAAAGGTTCGGTTAGTCGAACGTTGTCGATATGTGCATCGCGGGCGCCCCGGTGACGCGAGTCTACATTGTGACCGATTCGATACGGTTTTTGTGCGCCGGCGCACAAACCGCTGCCTCGTCATTATGACGCTGCTCTGCGGGTTAGGTTAGGTCATGTTAGCGAACTGCCAATGTAACTGTTACAGCATAGTTAACCATAGTTTGTCCGTCATTGCCTACGCAACTTTCATTTATTGACGCCAACGTCTACCATTACTAGCAAAAACCCAAAATGTTAAGTTTAAGAATTCATTCGATAAAGTTTATAATATCTAGAGACCGTTTATTGGGAAAACGTTCAATTTAAATAGCAATAATTTTATAGATGTAGGCGTTGCTGTTAAATGCCAATCCGTTTACAACGTGCCAGTCTCGTTATGATAGACTAGGTATAATGTCTATGGGGCATTCACCTGTTACGAAGAAACCGTCTGTGTAATATTGACGCAATCATACTCAGCACACCGTTACAATGCAGCAGCATTCAGAACTGGCACCCCGGGCACGCCTTCAACCAAATGGGATCCATCGACATGACTTACATACTTCGCCCATATGTTGTGTTGTCCATCGAACGTGAGTCGCGGCCTTATTATAATCACAGATCAGACGATTGTTGTCCACATAAATGTATAATTTATAAAAGCAGAACGAAGAATAATCCAGGAGAGGCATGTTTACTTTTTTTCCGCTGCGAGTTAGCAACGTGTTACACTTTAGTTTTTACGGAATCAAATCGAATCGATTCAATGTAACGGGCGATAGATGCTTTTTGTGCTATACAGACGTCGTTTGTAACATGACGAATGGTAACGTTGTCCGGGTAATAAATTGTTATATTATTTTAATTAAATCGATATAATAGACTGTTATGACATTCCGAAGCGATGCGATTATGAGACAATAAAATAAATTCATTGCGTATTTATTAAAACAATTTGAACCTAGTACTGCGAATTGCCGTAGTAAGATTTTGTAATTAATTTTTAACAGCTGTCGTAAATAAAATGGTGGAGGCGGGAAGGTTAATCTTGATTGTTGGTATAGCCATAGACGAATATCTCTCGTGTGACGGTGAGACATTGCTTGTTGTGATTTTATGGCCACCATAAACCGGCCATTACTATTCACACTGATCTAATACGATTTTTATATCCAGTGTCTATTAATTGTGGTAGTTGTTCGACTAGATAGTAAAATTGAAAGGTTTATCACTAATAAATTAGATATACCTAGTTCTGGATTTACAACGACGAAAATTACCATACTCAGCTCGTTCTGCTTCCAATTATGCGTGTCGTTGTTAGTATAAATTCCTATTTACCTTTTTCATCTTTAGCGAGCTGTAGACAATGTTTGTCTCTATAAATTCGTCCCAGATTTACCTTGAAATGATTTCAAACACTAAAATAACACGGAAAAACGGATCACAGCTCTATATTTCGCCATATAAAAAAGCTTACCTGCGCACACCGCCCATTCTTCGATATGAGAAATTCGAGTTGCAATTTAGCGTCTATTGTGTTGGAACAAAGCGTGCGATGCGTTAATAACAGGTGCATCGTTTTTAAAGTTTGGTTGACGGCCGCGGTACCCTAATGCTACGTGACCAGTTTTATTTTATGCCATTCTCGCCATGATAGCGTCCATTCTGTGTAATTTGCCGTTAAACTCGAAAACTATTTTTCAGTGTTTGGCCCTTTTTGTGCCATTGTCCCGGGGATGTTAGATTAGTCGTCCGTCCGCCCACGTTTCATTAATGCGAATCTAATTTGTGTTGCGGCCCGGCTGTTGGCCGTTCGTGTTTTTAGCTTAGCTTTTGTTGGCGAACAGTTGAATTATCAGCGAATATTTTGGACAGATGTCGGTTTAATTAGGCAGTTACATTTTGTGTGATAGAATCAGTTTAACAAGCTTGGGGAGGGTCATTTGCAGCAATACGATTATTTGAATTAAATGTGTTTTCCCTCAATGTAGTATCCGTTGGTTATATCCATTATGATAGCGCAGTGGTCGGCTGAAACACTAAACAAGTGATGAATGACTGAAGTCTATCCCACAACATAATTAATCTATTACACGACTTAATTAGTCTATTATACGACTTAATTAGTCTATTATACGACTTAATTAGTCGATTACACTACTTAATTAGTCTATCATTCATTACTGAATACTTCAATAAGCAGATATAATGGATAGATTTTACTTTCTGTTTAAACTATTTGCAGGTAATCAATCAATCAGTGGTTTAAGTCTAATTTGAATACCCTGCTATCAAGTAAATCAACTTAAACTTGAGCAGTCCAGGACGTAAATCACAGACCTGAATAAAGGTAAATGTGGTAACACTGGATCTTTTGGAAGATATGACGTGGTTTGTCATAGAATATCCTTCCAACTCAATAAATCCTGAACCTTCCAATCCTGAGTGAAAATTCATGGAAGATGTAGCAACCCCAGGGTTCTTGAAATTTTAAAATTATTTCCTACTGCCAAGCGCTCTATGATCGCATCTATCTATTAAATGTCAAATGAATTGAATACCTGACATTTAAACGTTGTTTTCTCAACGTCCAATTACTGCTGAGTAAACCATGATTAATATGGAGAGAATTTCTTAGCAATTACTAAGCAGACTAGGCGCCAAGGCCGCAAAGTACACAATATCCGTTACTTCGCTCAATAGAGATGTAGATACCGTATCTGGCTCTCCGTTGAAGCGTAGAGTTTGGCCCACAGATAAGGAACATCACAAAAACACCAACCATTATAGATCGTGTGCTCAAAAGATAAACTAAAATGTTTTTGTTCCAGATTTCGGAATTCCCGAAAAAACATTCGGAACTATTGCGTTTCTGTGTAGCAGGTTTTTTGTTTCTGATAATTTATGACTGTTATATTAAACTAAGGTTACTTAAACGTTTTTTTGTTTGACAGACACCATAATAAAATCATTATACTATTAAAACTGGTACAATTACAGGTGTAACAACTTAATAAACACAAAACATGCGTACTTAGAGACATCAGAATACTGTTACTATTTCTAAGAAGTGTTGCTAAAGAAATTCCACACAATTTTTTATCTGATTAATGGATCAAGTGCTAGAAAAATTTAATTAACACAGCACTCACCAATAAAGGCATGTTATAAAGTATGTATATCACGATCATCAACCTTGTTTTATGAGAAACTTAATAACATAATTGCGCGTTTATTACTGCAATGTTATTAAAGTCATACGGTTATAATTAGCTGTAGTTTAATTATGCTGTTTAAGTGTTCACAGGACGGTAGATCCGAACTTTTTATTATGTTCGATCAATAGAAGTGGCTGAGGTAGGTTAGCATTCCAGTAAACTCTCTCGCCATCAAACGTAAAAGTTTGGCGAGTTTAGAATTAAGTAACACCTCTGTATTAAAATTACATTAAATAAATAAATAAAAAAAAAAAAAAAAAAAAAAATTAGTAGAGAGAAACGTGTAACGCAAACAAAAGTAGTGCGAAACTGTGGGTAATAAAGAGAAGCTAGGGAGGACCATCCCCGGGCACGTACGGCAATTCGTTCTAATAGTCGCAGCCGACAATAGCGCTATTCTGACATTGTTTTGTTAGGACCGAACGTTGGCCGATGCAAAACCCGCCACCGAGTGTAAAGGCGCCTACCGTTTTTTATTTCCCTTCACGTGGGGGGCGAACTGAAGTGGTCCCAGTTCAGTAATTAATGACGGATTGACGTGGGCGGTTGTTTCGTGTCACACTGTTTTGGTAACAAATTGTAATGAATCGCCCAGCGGGACCCCACACTTGGAATGTCAACTGAATTACGTCATCGTCTTAGCTGTTTGTCGCAATCATGTTTACGTAATATTGTGTAAGTAAATACTATATTGTCAATCAATACGACAACAACACTCACAGTAAAGTAAGGAAACCTGTACCGTATATTAAGAAACGTGTCCAGCTTATTTCAGTTTCTGAATACCAGTCGTAGAAGGCAATCTGAAATTGCTATTAGATATAATTTTGAACCGGTGAGAACAACCTACATCAATTCAGTCATTGTTTATTTCATTTTACTTGTCGAAACCAAAAAAGCAAAAATTCGACCACAAACTTTCACCTTTTAAATAACTTTTCGTGGCGCAAGTGAAAATACTATTTCCAAATTATGACATGATCATCCATCAGTTTTATGTCTAGCTGTTAAATAGAAAACTACCACAAAGAAATAATTTGTACGATCACGTATCAACAGAGACATAAAAATCTGAACTAGTTATACTACATTGATTTAAATTTCGATAAGCAGCAGCTGCGGTATGAAGACATTTCCTGCCCAAATGTAGTATCTGTTAAACTAAAAGTACCAACTAACACTGACCCACGAAACAATTTGTTACTATCACTTTTTAATGGAGCCATTAAAATAGTTTTGCGGTTGAGACCGAGTCATAACATTTTGGCGCCTGTTACTGTCTCGGAGAACAAATACCTTGCGGTTGATAGGATTGCGCGCTCCCTTTTAAACGTGGGATTGAGAAATCGTGTTTCATTATTTTCTATCAATCAGTGTCCCCTTTATTGAATCACGAAGTTGAATTTTCATAAGTAAGTGACTAAACCAGCATTACAAATTCATCCCAACGGGGACTTTCCTAAAAACATGCGTTACGTCACCTTTCATTTGAATCAGACCGAAGTTATTTGCCTATGTTCTTGTTCAGAAAGGCGCAGGCGGCATCGGGAATTTGTTTAAGTATCATTTTTCTATTGTCTTCATAAAAGCTTGTGTCCTTTCACTCTCTGCCGCTTTTAGTTTGTCTTTCTTGTTTTTGTCCCATAGTCCCATAAGTTTTTATGGATATGACTCAATTTTTTGAAAGATTGTAACGGCATCTTTGTTGTTCAATTGTTGTTTAATGTTATAGTACACAAAATTGGGCCAACAGAATGTTTATGACAGTCGACAGTAGTTTATTGGATCATCCATTACGTGCAATCTTGTAAATGTAAATATCAGAGTAATATCTCTTATTTTCTCGCTTATCTTATCTCTTTTTTTCTATTGTCGCCTAAAAGCTTTGCTATGATATTAGTATCATATTCCCGCAGTCACGCGTGGCCCTTTTTTTGTGGCGAATGGGCCGAATGTGTCATCTGTCTTAATTGTTTAACAGCTTATTGTTTACCCAAAAAAGTTTTGTTTCAAAAAGATATATTGTCTCACTCATTTTTGCAGTTTTACGCTAATAAATATATTCTGTTTAGAGTTTGTGTCTTGGGTAGTGCTAGTGACAGCTGACTGCACGTGCAATTTGTCTTTTGTTGCATGTTCCAGAAGTTGACATTGGTATTTGGAGCGTACTATTGTCTGTCTCATTTCTATATTGTATGTTATATCTTTTGTATTACTATGAGTCACAACTGAACAACTTGTAATTTGCGTTCGACAGACTAATAATATAAATATCACTGATTTTAATTACTTGTTCCATTTTAGTTACAATGAGCATGAACTAACTAAGGCATGTTTATTAAGGGCTGCGCTAATTCTTCATTAGCATTGTTATTGCTACAGACCAATCAGGTCATTATTGATTGTTTGTATTGTGGCTGTCTCGATCTGGCTGTAATTTGGTATGGGCTTGCAGTCTTTTATAATAATTTATGTACAAAAATTCTTACCTACATACCGACCGCCTAAAACTTTGGTTTTAATACTAACCTATATAATATATTTTTACTACCTACGTTATGTCTTTTTCACTTTTCACAAACACAATAGAAATATTATTGTTTAGAAAAATGAAAAGTAAAAAGAAAGTGAAACCAGTGGGTAGCTCATTTTTGTGCGGTTTGGACTTCCAATTTGGGTTGGGTGTTATTCAGTATTTTTCATTTATTTTATGTCTTTATGCGCTTGTGCCCATTGTCTAGTTGTTTTCAAAATGTTTTTTTTTTCAGCTGCCGTAAACCCTTTTCGTTTTGGGTGTTCGCTCGTTTATTGTTTCTTTATTGCAGACCCTTGCCGACAACCAGTTTGCATAACATTTACCTAATACGATTTAACGCTGGTTCCTAAAGTATATTTCATTTTGTTTTGTAAAGGGTTATCTCTGTGTCTGTTTTGTACGTAGCAATTATTTGAAGTATTTAAGAGGCATCATGTCAGCGGTGTTTACACAGGATTCTCATAATTTTCCTCCTGCCTCTTCGTAACAAAAAAAGCGAGTACCTATTGGTTTTTTCCCATGTCGTTATGGCAGCTAGGATATGTAGCCCTTGGGCCATGTTTGCTCTAATAACAGGTTTCCAGAAACAATTAGTCGGGTCTCTTTGTAAAATAAAGAATTTTATCGCCTAGATTTATTATATTTGAGGAGAATTTTATCGCTGCTTCGATTGCTCGCATTGGATCGTTCTATAGAATATTGGCTTACGGACCAGGTAGAGCCGAACATTTATCAGCCGTTTTAGTTTTTTGTTGTTACTTTTGTTATTATTCGTATCCCTCCGATGTATTAATCTCGCGTGGGTCCGTCAGAACCGGTCATTACCAAAAACTTGGGGGCGTATTGCGTCCGGGTGCCTAGTTATTACGGGTTTTCTAATAAAATAACCCTGTATCATTTATGAAATTAGATACATCGCTAAATATTTTATAATGAGGGATTGGAAATGAGTTGGGTTGGCATCGTTTATGTGAATGTTTGTGGAGCAAGCCGCGTGCAACGGGCTCGGGGATATAATGACACCGTTTTAAATGTTTTCAAATTAAATGGGAGGATCAGTTTTATTCATTTTGTCAGTCACCTGTTACTGAGATGTCATACCAGTTATTATCAGGTTAGCAGGAGACTTAACTTGTAATTTGCTATATTTTTGCTTTTCTTCCAACTGTCTATGAGTAGCATGTTGACCATACAATTAAACACATGACGGACGTTGCAAAAGACTCCTATTACATAACATCCATCATAAATTATACATTCTTAGTTCTTTTATAGGAATTGCGGCGGAAGAAAGTTTAAAAGTTCTTTTTTCCTGGAGTAATTTGAATTCATGCAAACATTTTCATAGGAAATTCGTTGTTGTGACCGCACATTATGTTCACGACATATTTTCATAACATCCCATTTCATTTCACTTTGGAGAGTTGTCGCCTACATCGTTGGTGTGTGAAGTTTCGTTTAGAGACGGAAATGAGAAGGAATTTCCCAAAGAGACCTCTCTAGCAGAATAAGAATATTTTGTGAGCAGAGGTCCCACAATAGACACGGCCGGCCGCCACGCCTCCGGAAAGAATCAATTATACGAACCCCTGTTCGAAGACATGTTGCCGAATGGGCGAATTGTTTGTTTAATAACATTTCGGCGCTTCCACAAACGTCACGGTAAAATATTTGTCGCTATTGTCCAGCAACGCTTTGTACGTAAATTAAGCGATAGACAGTTTTTTTCAACATTACATTCCGTCGTGTCATGTCTCTATTCAAAGCGGATGCGCTCCTAGTTTTTGTTTGGGAATGCTTCCTGTCTCTGCTTAGCTTGCTTTTTTAATAGTTTTTGGATATCTTTTTAGAAAAAGGCCATAAATTTAGCTTATGAGTAATAAAAATACGTGAGAATTGTGAAATTTGTGAGATATATGATGATATCGTAATATTTCTACGTTTTATCAATTCAATGGTTTATTTTGGTAGTTTTCCAGGGACCGGAAGCTGTAATCAGAAATAAATTATTGTTTAGTATAATTTATTTATTTGTATTCTGTTACAATATAAGGACACCCGCACAATGATCTATTTGAATTGGTCATTTAAATGCCGTGAAAACCTTTTTTGTAATGTCATACGTGACAGTTTTAATAATCCCGACGCACGGTAGCACCTTTAAACGTGGGCACATCATTTTAATGTAGCCCTTATGGGACTTAATGTCATTTGAATATTTCAAAATACTCTTTTTAATCTACTTTCAGGGCACGATTTTTCAACGCACTGTATCGTCGTAATTTTTTGATAACGTGGCAAAAGAAATATACGTGTCCAATATGTTTAGGTTTTCTAACTAATGGACTAAATAGATTTTTTGTCATCATCCTTATTAATAAGAAAAGGGGAGATACTGGAGAATGACAATAACATCTAGTCAGCCCCAGTCAACCTCACCTGCACGCCCTGGCAATTTGAACACACAAGCAACCAGGGACGGCAGCCCCCCAGCTGTCGTGTTGCTCCCTGCTAGACAACTAACGAGGAAATAGCGACCGAGCTGTGGCGGTATAACCACTTGGGAAACCAGGCAGAAGAGGTGTCAGCAGCCTTGGGGCCCAAATAGCCCCAAAAATGACTGATGCAGAAGGCAAGGGGAAACCACTGCATTATCTTCCCAAGAAACCCGTATGAAAATGTCTGATAACGAGAGAGCGATGGCATGCGACCCGGCTACTACCCGGCGCCATGTCGATTCCAGGTCGCATGGTGTGAAGTATACTACTGGTTCCACTGTAGTGACTCATCAGGCTCAGTGCGTACAGGATGCTACTGGTGACAACAACGCATCCATCCCAACTAACCGCCCGCAACTGCGGAACAAGATTTGGGTAGGGACATGGAATGTTCGGGGCATGCTTCAACCAGGGAAAGTGGATATTATAAGTAAGAAGCAAAAATGTTACCATTTGGAGATTCTGGGGATTACGGAAACCCAAATGAGAGGCTCGGGTTTCTTTACCACGGCTTCTGGACATACCATCTACTTTTCGGGACCAGAAAGCGCAAGCAAAAATGGAATAGGCGTCAGTGTATCTCCACTGATCTACAAGTCTGTTCTTGGATACAATCCAGTGAGTGACCGAATAATGACCATGAGAATTCACTTAAAACCATGTCGCATGACCTATTTGTAGTGTATGCACCAACTTCTCAGTCGTCGGAATCAGAAATCGAGGAGTTTTATAGACTGCTGGAGGACACTCTTAAAATCTTCCCCAGAAGAGAGATCACTCTCTTGATGGGAAACCTGAACGCAAAGGTCGGAGCAACAAAGCGTGAGTAGTCGGGCAATATGGTATTGGGGATAGGAATGATAGAGGTGAGATGTGGCTTTAATTTTGCGCAGAAAACTCGCTCACTATCATGAACACCTGTTTCCAGAACCACCCAAGACTCTATATACTTGGGTAATGCCAGGAGATCGCTTCAGAAATCAAATCGACTACATTGCAGTCGCAAAGCGATGGAGATCCTGCATTAGCAACACCAAGACGTACCCTAGAGCCGACTGCGGCAGTGAACTTTTGGTGGCAGAAGTGACCATCAAGCTAAAGAGGTGTATCAGAACCACGGTCAAACAGCAAGTCCTCACTCGACTTTTAAGGAAAGTTTTAGCAGGAAAGCCGCAAACTTTGAAATGGATCCCAGTGCTGATATATGTAGACACCAACTAGACGAGATTAAAACAGATGCTGTTCCAATCACGGACAGAAGTTAAATACCAGGACACTGATCTTCCAAAAAAGGCGTATATTACTGACGAGCCATGGAAAGAAAACAGCTACTGACTGCCAGAGACGACTCAGACCGTGCTCAATATCAGCTTCATTCAACAAGGATACAGTGTACCTGAACTCAATATGTCAAGATATTGAGGAGCACGCGCAGTCTATGCCTACAAAAGATCTATGTCTGAAAGTGAAGAGTATTACCCGGGACTTCAAGCCGAAGACCCGGGCTATTGAAGATGATCAGGGGCACTTACTGACGGAAATAGACCAGGTTACAGAGAGATGGCGGCTGTACTGTGAGAGCCTATACAAAGACATAGGGAGATCTGATGAGCCGGTAATCCAGTTTGAAGATCTCTTGTTAGAGCCGGAGATCCTGGAATCTGAAGTGGAAGGTGCGCTGACAAACCTAAGATCTGATAAGTCAGCTGGAAGTGTCAAATCAAATCAAATGTTTTTTATTTCACATAGGCCTCCTACATGGGCACTTATAAAACGTCGACAAAAGGTGCACGGTTCGGGTTAGTCGTTTCCTGTGGAGAAGAACCGGCAAGAAACTCCACGGTTACTCTATTAAAAAAAAAAAATATTAAAAATATGTCTTGGAGACATAGGTGTTAGGCTTTTGCGGGAGCTGTGTAACCAGCTTTGCAGAACGGGTAGATGGCCTAAGGACTGGAAGGAGTCTCTTTTGATACCGATACACAAGAAGGGTCTCTCTTGATACCGATACACAAGAAGGAGTCAACCAAGAAATGCGAGAACTATCGGATAGTGGCACTAATATCCCAAGCTAGCAAGATTATGCTCTACGTAATTAACAGACGGCTCCAATCGAGCAGTGAGCAGGCTGGTTTTGTCAAGGGTCGAGGTACGAGAGAAAATAAATTGTGAATATAAGGCAAATGATATAGAAGAGCCGCGAGTTTAATGTTCCAATGCTCTTGTGTTTTATCGAATACTCCAAAGCGTTTGATTGTGTGAGGTGGGATTGCCTATGGAGAGTACTTGAGGAAATGGGAGTACCTTCGCACTTGACAGCATTGATCGCAAACTTATACGAGAGTCGCTAGTCAGAATCAACAGTGTGGTGTCGGGGCCTTTTAAGCCAGAGAAAGGAGTACGCCAGGGCTGTATTCTGTCCCCTCTTATTTTTAACATCTATGGCGAATACATCGTGAGGAGAGCCTTAGAAGAGTGGGAGGGAGGCATAGCAGTAGGTGGCAATAAAATCAGCTATCTCCGATATGCAGATGACACCACTTTGTTTGCATCTTCGGAGCGCGAACTTGCTATTTGTCAGGATAGAGCGTGAAATCGAGATGGTCGGACTGTCGATCAACAAGTCCAAGACCAAAGTTATGATCATCGACAGAGCTGGACTAATAGCACGCACGGGGGAACTTGTAGATCTAGAGTTTGTCAATGAGTTTGTGTACCTGGGCTCCATGATCAGCGATCAGGGGTGCTGTAGCGGGGAAATTCGGAGACGTACGCAGATGGCCAAAGCTGCTATGAGCAAGATGTCGAGGATATGGCAAGATAGGAACATCTCTAATAACACCAAGAAGAGACTCGTTAGAACCCTGGTATTCTCAATTTTCCTTAACGGCGCCGAATCTTGGGTAATTCGCTCGATGGATCGAAGAAAGATTGAGGTGTTCGAGATTTGGTGCTGGAAGAGAATGTTGCGCATATCATGGTCAGCAAATCGCACAAATAAGTCCATTCTCGACCAGTTTGATATCATAACCTGACTCTCCACGATGTGCTACCAAAGAATCCCAAATTACTTTGGTCACATCGCCCGGAGACAGCCAGATAACCTGGAAAAACTGGTTGCTGTGGGAAAAGTGGATGGGAAAAAGCCACGCGGACGCTCACCCACTCGGTGGTCAGACCAGAACAGGGCGATTACGGGCCTCACGGTCCTGAGAAGAGCCGAAGACAGAGTGGCTTGGAAGCAGCTCATCAATGACTCCGTGAAAGCTTTCCAAGACGAGTACGACCTTCAGTAATGAAGACAACGAATAAGAAGAAGGACAGGAAAAGGCTGAAAGAAACTGTCCAATTAGTCCCGAGTACCCAAAGCTACGTTCTCACGTATTCCCGTCTATTTTGTTGCTATTTTTACTTATACAATTTAAAGTATGGTTTCACTTAATAGATTTAACATATTTAAATATTCCAAGCCTTGGCAGGCTTATTACGTATCTTGCGAGAGCAAAACGATAGCGATTTTTGCGCAATAATTGGTCTTCAATACAGAAGTTTTTGAGTTTTTGACGGTTTTTTAGTAATAAAATAATAATAAAAAATCAATATATTATCACGGCAATTTAACGCGATGATTTCGATTATTTATTTACCTACCTATTTCACTTGACGTTTCGGCCGTGTTGCAACGACCGTGGTCCCGGATTCCCGTGATATATTGTTTTTCAATTATGAAACGCGAAAGTTTTAATGTTAATAAAACAATATTAATTTTATTAATACTTTTTTTATTTTATTTATATTTTTTTTATTCATTTTTTTATTTATTTATCGGAAGACGATATGTTGGAAGGGAGTGTCATTCTGAACATCGACAGTTAATTACTTCGACACAGTCTCAATTTCGAAAAACAGTAGTTCGACTACTCATTGCTTCGACAGAACATATATTCGACAAGCATTAGTTCGACAGATTATACTTCGACAACACACATCTTCGAAACACACTACTTCGACAGAACCCTTCTTCGATATGCACTCGTTCGACAGATCTCTATTTCGACGGAACATATCTACGACATAATACTGTTTTGAAATGTGACAATATCGGAGATATATGATAATATCGGATGAGAATAAGATCACGTATCGGAGTTTCGGACTAAATTGAAGTGGCTGCCGATTCGGTGTCGTCGAGATACCCACATCCTATCTCTTCTCTATGCTATCCTACACAATCCTAATTCTCGTCAGTATATTCGTGAACGCTTTGAGTACTTTGTCCCGAGGGGTAAACCCTGTCGCACTTCCACTTCTCTTCTCCTTCGTACCCCACGTCACACTTCCAGCCACTAAGATGGCTCCTTCTCTGTTACTGCAGTGCGTCTCTGGAACTCTCTACCACATTCCCTATGCGACAGCCCTTCTCTGAATACTTGAAGAGGAAAATCAAGGAAAATTTTCTTTCGGAATGACATAATATTAATATATGTATATACATATATATATTGTTCTTATGTAAGTATGTGTATCTATGATTTATTTTATATTATTCTAAAATTGTACACTGGACTACTTCTCTTCCGCCTTTTGTAAACTCTCTCTATCACTCTAAGGTAGAAAACTATTCTTTGAGTGAAACAGGGTACGGTTGAAGCAACGCTAATAACTCGTAAACTATTAGCGGTGTGGTGCGCGGTACAAGGAGAAAAAGGCGCGGCCGGCGAGTCTGGACATGAATTAAAGTGACGCGTTGCACTTTGCGCTGTGTACATTGCCAGGTGACCCTATTATATTTTTTCGACAAAAAGGAAATATTATTCTATTGTTTTCTTTTTCAAATTACTTTCTTGATATTAGCATAGATTGATTGATTGTCTTGCTACGGGCATTCAAAGCAAAATTGTTTCAACCGTACCCAGTCGCCTACGCCACAAATAAAACCTCATCGGCTTTTTTTCTTTTTGTTTTTGATTGGTTACTACAACTTTATGATAGCTTCATATAAAGAGAAATTAAAATATTACTGTCACATTTCAAAACAGTGTCGAAGATATGTTCCGTCGAAATAGAGATCCGGCGAACAAGTGCATATCGAAGAAGGGTTCTGTCGAAGTAGTGTGTTTCGAAGATGTGTGTTGTCGAAGTATAATCTGTCGAACTAATGCTTGTCGAATATATGTTCTGTCGAAGCAATGAGTAGTCGAACTACTGTTTTTCGAAATTGAGACTGTGTCGAAGTAATTAACTGTCGATGTTCAGAATGACACTCGTTGGAAGGTCTCCCAATAGGTGGACCAGGGTTGCGGGAAGGCGCTGGATGCGAGACGCACGGCATCGGTCAATGTGGCGAAGCCTGGGGGAGGCCTATGTCCAGCAGTGGACGTCTTTTGGCTGAAATGATGATGATGATTAATTTGACAAACAGCAAGCGATTAGCAAACGATCATGTAGGACCTACCATACCTACACTTTAGGTAATTCCAACTTATACGACATAGGTAAAGCGTTCGATTGCTCGGTGATTGATGATTGCTGTTTATTACGTAATAAGCCTGCGGTTCTTGTTATGAGTTTCACACATGGATCAACGCACTAATATAAGATTTATTTATGCAATAGCAGGCTCGAGTCGTTTCGCTATCTTACGTCCTTACTAATTCACCTTCTTATTGTCTCCATAGGTGGTCTGCTGATCAGAAATATGCTTTAACAAAATTAAGTTTTTTTTAGGTAAATGTTACTATGTAAAAAAAAAAATTACCGACTACCAAAATAAAAATAACTATCTTTTCTGAAGTTGGTGTCTTTTTTAACTATATTTTATCGTTTTTGACACCGACATTCGAAGAAAGTAATTTTTCGCTTTGTAGTATTTTGTTTTGGAAGAAGGTTTAATTTTTTTGTTTAAATGTTTTCTATTTTTATCTTTTTTGTTTTGGTATCTTATATTACCTTAAAATCATTTATAGCCAGAGGGGTTCTCATAACAATTCCAACAAGCCTAAAACGACTGGGATTAACTGTTTTATTACGGAAACCCAAATCAGTTCCATATACAGTAAAAAAAAAATATTTGCTTCATCACAGTCATTTAACTATTCGAGATATCTCATGCCCACAACATACTTATCATTGAGAAGTTCCAGTAGCCATCTGTCGCCTCCTTTATCAGTTCCACTTTAACAAATATGACACTTTCTGAATGCAAATGCTTGCCATGTAGATGGAAATTCCAAAATCTCTATATACGAACCGGAAGACGATATGTTGGAAGGCCTCCCACTAGGTGGACCGATGACCTGGTGAAGGTTGCGGGGATCCGCTGGTTGCGAGACGCACGGGACCGGTACTCACCACTGTACTAAAACGGTGAAGGAACAAAAACAATTCGAAGACATGTGACATTCACCAAATCGCACTGGCCCATTACCTCTCACAGAGAAGAGGCCTGTGTCCCAGCAGTGGGAACATTAAAAAGGCTGATGATGATAATTAAAATTTATTTATTTATTTATTAGGTTAACCAACAATTGTTTACACATACAAAAATACATTGCGATTAACAGAAATACATTTGCAAGTGTAACAATCACTTTAAGGCTAACACCGCAAGTACAGATACACAAAATTTTAGGAGATCCCTCGATTTCTCCAGGATTTCGTCATAAGATCCTGCCCTGATGACCATGGGACCATCTGGGAAGTAAACTCTTTCAAACAAAAGAAGAATTTTCCAAATCGGTCCAGGCGGGTTTGAGTAATCGGATAACTGACATACAGTCGAATTGAGAACCTCCTCCTTTTATGAAGTCGGTTGAAAATTTGTACTGACTTAACAATTATAATACAAATTCAAATTCCTATGACTAATTTCTTATTGTAGGATGCGTTTGAAGCTTGACATAAATTAGATCAAGTCCGATTAGGTTCTTTCCTTCTTTTTTAACCGACTTACCAAAAAAGGAGGAAGTTCTATGTTCGACATTATGTATGTTCTTTTTTTTTTATGTATTTTCAGCGATATCTCCGTCAATTATGGACCGAGTTTGAAAGGGTATATTCCGAAATTGGTCCCATTTTAATTTGGTGAAGATCTGATGAAGAACTTCGGAGATATATAGCAGAACTCTTCAATAAATAACGGCAAATCTCTCGGGAGTGCTGCAATCGCATGTCTGTTTATTGTTTATACCATTTCATAACATAACATCACGCCAGTACGCTCGAAAAGGGTATGCAGATCTCTCATTTCACCGGTTATATTCAAGTTGCATGTTATTCGGGTAATCTATTCTGGCGTTATAGGTACTTACTTAACTACTTCCCTATTAGGTAGGTACAACTAAAAAGTGAAAAATAAAAAACTTTTTTACAAAAAAATACTACCGACTTCCAAATAAGAAAACTAGAAAGTGAAAAATTACTTTATTTTTGGAAGTCGGTGTCCATAACTTAAAAAAATGGTACCTACTAAAGACACCGACTTCCAAAAATAAAGTTATTTTTCACTTTCTAGTTTTCTTATTTGGAAGTCGGTAGTATTTTTTTGTAAAAAAGTTTTTTATGGTGTACAATAAAGTATATTCTATTCTATTCTATATATTCTATTTATTTGGGGTCGCAACATGTTTTCTTCTTTCATAATTCTCTGTTGGTCACCCGTCACGCTATCACTGACTCTTTTATTTCATATCACTCCTCCCTCACAAAGTCCATTAATTAATCTGGAGTGTTTTTCTTATAGCTAGCTTTTGTTTATTACAATATCGCAGGAAAGTGAAGTAGTAATTTTTTTAGTAGTTCATATTTTATTTTGGTGCGCCACCCGCGTGCTGATTTTCTGGGAAAGCGAGCAGTTTTGCCGAAAACAGCCGTCGTGGTCGTCGGGACCACACAAACGTTGCATTGCCGCCTGCCTGCCGGGTGTGCTTATCTTGTCATTTCTTTTGAACATATTGCATAACTGTCTTACTTATTTGTATTAGTTAGTGAAGAGTTAGAAGTGCTTGCCTCTAGTTTTTATATTCTACTATAAATCATATATTAATGATGTTTGCTGCGATACGAACACATTAAACGCGCGAAAATCTGATTTTCGTCTCAATTGCGCCTTCATGGAAAAAGACATAATCATGCTTTATGGGTTTTGTAAGTTGTAACTTTTATAGCAATCTGGCTTGTTTATAGGCAAATAGACACTGGTTAAAGGTTTTCCATGGCGCTTTCAAACTGCCATTAACCCGAAAATAAATTTAAAAATATTACGCGTTTAATATAAAATTTATTACTCACGCCAGTAGCCAATTTGCAACTTTTATGGGGTGGTATAACAGGCCTTACACCAAATAAATTTAGAAGGTAATAACGTGAAACCACTCGATAATCATAACGTCTTCTAACGACGCACTAACTTTGAACGACTTGCCGGCATCGATATAATCATATCATAACCGATGAAAGTCAATGAAGTAATATGCAACTAATTACTATGCCTTCGGTGTATCGACGCTCTTTCTAGTTACACCGATGAATGAGCCCACAATAAAACCCTATTTTATTGCTGTTTCCTCTCTCGCTTCGTTGGCATTCATCCCGAGAACTACCAAATCATTAAAGCTTGTGTTTGTTGATTTTTTCCTACCTCTTTGTTTGCTTTATGATAATAGGTGTTCGTTTCGTCGCGCTTGGAGCGCGGGAGCGATGCGGTGTGAAACTTAACGCCTTCATTCACGTTCCTTTTTATAGAGGCACTTGATTTAGCGAGCCAATGTCGTTTTTAATAGACTCCGTTGAATTTCGCTTTTTACAGCCACGTAACTCCGTCTGCTCATCGAATTTCGCTCTTGAGTATCATGTTAATAAGTACAAGATGTTTTCTGGTCTCAGGTGTCAAATATTAGAATCTTTTTATATTGCTGCGACCGTCAAATTAGAGCACCTGTAGAAACGTCTAGGGGTCGAATGACTTCTGTTGGTTTATTGAGAGGAGAGGTCGTATAAACTTGACAACTTAGTTCGAGGTGAAAGTGTTAATGCCAGTAACGACCCACTCCGTGTCAATAATCAAAGTGTTGTGGTTTATTTTAAGTTTCAAGCCATCGTCCGCTTACAAGTATCACTCGACGCCTGCTCATTTTACGCCAACTATTACAGGGCGTTCTTTGAAACCGAACTAACTGCACTCATTAAAAGTTATACGCGACCACGAGAACCCTCCAAAGTCGAGGACTGTGGAATTTATCAGCTAACTCAAAAGTGCTTGAAGGGAAGTCTGTTCGGGCCATTATTTGCCATTGTCCCTTACAATAAGATTAAACTAGCGCGCGCCAACTATATAGATAACGTTCTGACCAATTCGCGAGCGAACTGCTCACGTAATAGTTTTGTTGTTATCGGCCGTAACCACTCTTCAGTTGCTTCTGGGACGATATTAAAAAGATTTTGGCAACGAGCCACTCTGATATTGATCTTTATGCTTGGCCAGACGGCTATAGGAGTTCTGTAAGTGCCACGCCAGTTGCTTTAATGACTTCCCATGTTTGTAAGTTTTGGTTAATATTTTACGTATTTGGCTGTATCTGCTGACATTTACTACTGCTCTGTTTGTCGTGTGAACAAGTCATAATTATGCTTTATGGTCGCGTAATGTTACTTTGTCAAGTAATTTCATCCTGTCTGTTTTATTATTTGCAGCAGCACTAAAGTGTGAAAATCTTTCTGGTTGTTAGAAAGTTTTTATCTTTCCATTAAAAGGAATGACGGTGGTCCTAAATATGATATTATCAAACTTTGGCTAATACCCCGCAGCTGCGTGCTTATCGCTTGCGCGAATTGGAATATATTGTTAAAAACGTGTGTAATTAAGTTGGTATGTGTGAAGGGTAACACCTGCGTCTGCTATCAGAGATCGGGCCGTTACGGTTTATGGGGTTCCTACCAAAAACAATGGAAATGGCAAAAAGTCGAAATGCGGGCCAGGTACCAGGGGTGCAGGGAAGGGTAGGCGTGCGGGTCGCGACGGGGCACCACAATTTATGATTGCGCCGTGTCAGAGTGCTAATGAACGCACTCTGTTGCTCTTTATTGAGATAACGCTCGCAATCGATGGCCGCGCCGGTATCGAGTCATTACTTATTGCGTCGCCCGATCTCGCGTGTCCCTTTATACATATTTTTTGCTCACCACATTCGTGCAAAGAAACTATTATTAACCATCCTCTCCATAGGTATGTGATAAGCTAATCCATAAACTCGTACCTGTGTCGTGTAATGAGAATATGCACATAGTTGCATATATATCTGCATTAATAATGATATAAAACAACACACTACTATAAATGTAAAGGAGCCCGTTTCATTATGCTCATTGCGTGTTATTAATTTTGTCCTCTCGCCTTTGAATATTAATGACTTTAGGAGATTGAGATTGCTTTACACATTTTATTGTCTTGCTAGAATTAATTAGGAATAATTTCTTGTATGAGCCGGTTGCTATCACAAGAAATTTTAGTCCATACATTTTATATCTCTAATCTACATAAATATTGTTCTAAAAACTAAATCTGATCAATTTTAAAAATGCATTATCAAAATGTATTATCTACAGAATTGACACATGACATATCGAATTTATATGAATTGTGTATTAAGATCTCGCGTCGTCCGCATCCCGAAGACTGGTACGTATCGAAGATCGAATCGCGCGATACGCGGTGTGAGAATGATATCATCATTGGAGGCTGCGTGTACGCGGCCACTAGCCACTGTATACACAGTGGGCACTAGTTGTCGGCATTGTGAACTTATTTTATCGTACGCACGCCACGTGAGAAGTTACGAGACAGGCTCATTGTCGCCAGATATACAAGCACCCACTCTAGGTACTAGCAAACCAGTAGCGTAGAAATAGTATAAAATAAAGTACCTACTGCTACAAATATGAGCTTCTAAATTTGTAAATGCAAATGTTCTTTCTAGCACCTAAGGCATATCGTTAGCAGGAAATTATGTATCACACAAAGTACATAAATATGCAGTACTCGAGTTTTCTGCTACAGATACCATTAAATAAAATTCTGACATATTTATTTGGTGCATAAATAAAATCTCTGACTATGTTAAAAGCTCGAGACAGTTCCCAAGACTGTAAAACACATTTTATTATAACTACACTAGTTGGTTTCCATAATAATAATACTCTTTTGCCAAACCAATTTACAGACTGTAACAGTCTAAATTGGTTCATCAATTTTAACAAGGATATCTGTAATAATTCAACTTACCTTTATGTCAGAGTCTTTACCTACGTGTTTTGTATTCATATATTCGCTAAACACATTTAGCTTATTTATTTCAGACAAAAAAGACCATAGACAAGGTATGGTTGTTATTAACAAGAATTTTATAACTATGTTAGTAATTCTTATTTATATGCACTGTTCTTGTTGGAATCTTTCAATGTCCCAAAATTCTTGTATGTTTTTCCATCGCTTCAAGCTCGTCTTCAACGGTTACCTATCATAAGTTCGAAAAACATTTGGCCGAATTTCATTTCATCTAAAACTTTTCAACTATTATCGTTTCGTTTTTTTTTATTTCATCGAAGTCACGTCTGCCACTGTCTCAGTTGTCTTATAATCAATTCGATTTTTTTCGTTACTCCGACGTTTCACTTGGTCGAAAAACTTTTTACCGACGTTACACTTAGCCGAAATAACATTTGTTCGAAATATTTATTTTTAAACACATATCAAAATACTAAGTGAGAGAATATAAATACGTAAACACAGACAAGACTGCGTGATGTCGATTTGGCAGCGATTCGTTTCTGTCACTAAATTTTGTAGCACAACTATTGACTTTTTATGACACTATTTCAATTTTAAATTGAAAATGCTACCAAGTTACCGGCTATATATTTTTGATTAAATAATGTTCCCTAAAATGTTGTTTCGGTTTAATGAAAATATGGCAAATGAAAAAAGTTCAAAAGAGGCTTCGGCCAAAAGCAAAAAGTTATTTTGTAAATCGGTGAAATGTAGTTCGGTAAAGTAATACCACTGGCAATTGTTACTTCGATGATCTGAAATTATGTCAAATAATGCATATAGCAAAAAAGACGTCGGTCAATAGTTTTCGGCAAAATGAAATTCAATCAAAAAAGATTCGGAATAGTGATCGGTTCCCGTCTTCAACCAATGGTAAGCTTGGAAGCGAATCGTGCCAAAGAATGTGCAAATGAAAACAAAAATCTCCATATCGATGACCTGTTACTCTTTTCGGTAAGTTTATGACATTGTTCGGTTACCGGGAGCCTCAACACAGACGCCGCGTGCGCAGCGCACTCCCCCACTATCACCGATCCTATCGATCGATAGCCATTGTTCACAGTCATCGGCCCGCCATTTAACTGTTGTTAAACTTAACGTACAAAGTGATGAATAGCGCGCCGATCCCGGGATATGTTTATCTGCGGACTGTCTTATAAGATATGTCATTTACAACTGGTTATCTTGTTTGATATCTTTTTGTTGGATTTCGAGTTATTAGTAGTAGGGTCGGTTTCATCACTTTCTGATTAGTTTGTGATAAGTGGAATATTTGTTGAATGTTGCTTCGGTGATTGGGTTTTGTTTCTTCTTTTGCTAGCATAGGTAGCTTTACGAGACAATCTTGAGGTATGCTGTATTTTATGACTGCTACATCATCTTTAGTCTACATTTGTTTATTACTCAATCACGCCAGAACGGCTGAAAAGATCTGGATGAAATTTGGCACAGAGATAGATTATAGTCTGGAATAGCACAGAGGCTTTTCACGCGGGTGAAGCCGCTGTCAGGAGCTAGTTCTTAAATAAATATGTTTAGGTACAAACGATCTGTGTTTGTTTTTAGGGTTCCGTACCCAAAGGGTAAAAACGGGACCCTATTACTAAGACTCCGCGATCCGTCTGTCTGTCTGTCCGTCTGTCACCAGGCTGTATCTCATACACCGTAATAGCTAGACAGTTGAAATTTTCACAGATGATGTATGTTGCCGCTATAACAACAAATACTAAAAACAGAATAAAATAATTATTTAAGTGGGGCTCCCGTACAATAAACGTGATTTTTTTGCCGGTTTTGCGATAATGGTACGGAACCCTTCGTGCGCGAGTCCGACTTGGGAGGTTTTTTGCGCAGACAAGATAAAAAGTCTTGATCAAAAAAATTTAATCAAATGATTAATTTTCGTGTTCGCTATTATGCTGTTATCTGAAAAAGTTTTAACCATTTTCTATTTGTTACAGGTAACATTTTTACTCTGAAGTCAGAAAAAACTACCATGAGTTATAAGAATCAAAAATCCACACGGGAACTTGAAAACAATTGGATTACAATTCCAGTAAGTATCTAAAAAGCAAGATATGTATTAGAAAAACGAACTAGTATCTCCTTAGCACCTATCTTATAAGATATTCTCCAAGTAGAAACTTATGAGATCAAGTAATCTGTCGTCGACAATAATATTCAAATAAGATATCTCCATAATAATTCGCCGTAACGAAAGGGCCCACAAAGCACCTCAAGGCGAGGTGTAACGGACTTTAATAATATAAGGATGGTCATCCAGGCAGCGGACGGCGCTGCATCTTAAATGCAAATATGCTACGAGTTATTAGTTGGGAATGTGACCATGATACCTGGTTCTTTCTGCAACTGATTAATCGTCTTCTTCATTACGTTACAGGAAACTCGCGCTTGGCTGTAAATTATGATCAGCAGCCGTATTGCGTAATTGAATACGGCAACACAAAGGTTTTGCCCGCTATCAATCGACCAATCGCATAGACGGAAATCCACATCGCGTCATTCATATCGCATGTGATTGGTCGATCTGATAGCGGTCATACCCTTCGCCTTGCCGAATTTACTTGCGCAATTCGGCTGCGGGACACAGTTAAGTAATTTATATTATAGGTAATTTATATTATGGTATTCTTGGATGTTCTATACCGAATGTGCCAATTACGGTCAAGTCTAACCCCGTAAGCCCTGATTTCTGAATTGTATTTGACAGTTTTAACTTTAATCTGAAAACATATCAAACTTCGAGATTAAAGTAGGATTTCACTGACTCACTCTTAAGGTTCCCCTAGTCGACGGCACTAACTATTTTGTGCGCGGGGTTAAAATGCATGGTATCTCATCCGACAACACGTGCGAAAGAGATAGCTGCTGTGATGAGCAGTAAGAAGCTAGTTCGCGTACGTAGAATTGGATGATGATTTAGGACGACAACGAGCGCGCGAAATTTTATAAACAGACCTTTGGGAGAGATATCATGAAAAAACGACTAAATGTATATTTTCAAAATAAAATTAAATGCATTGTTGAACTACTAATCTATCCCTGTATGGTGGCCGTTTTTCAATTTTCCTTCTTCTTATGGTATTTATTTCCGGCCAAAGATGCGTTAAAATTAGTGTTGAAATATGGAACTTTCGACACTCATAACAATTTTTTTTTTACTTTTTTGTTTCCATAACGGGCTAGATAATGATGAGAATATAAATTGATATAATTTTTTATTTTGAACGTACATCGTCAAACAGTACAGTAATCGCCAGACTACGTTTATATGGAAGAATGATTGACTAGTGTAACCCTTAACTCCAAATACTCAATCCTAAAGGCTTACTGCAACTGGACTAACTGTCAACCGAATATCCACAAAATAGAACTAAGTCTATTTTGTGGGTTTTCGTTGGACAGTTAGCCTAGCTATGATGCAGGTTTAAAAAAGTCTAAGAAGTGTGAATCATATCAGCCCTGTATAAGCAACGATGAGAACCACTCACTTAAACTGAGTTGCTGTATGCTCAACTATTACAATCTTTACATTCAATGGGAGATCACATCACAAATAATAGCCATGCCGGATTGCCTTATCTCAAATTGGTGCTGGCTGCTCCATATTAGAAAATGAGTAAGGTACGGTGCGTAAGTTTTATGTTCCGGTTCTATGGAAGGTGGTCCTTAGATGCGCGCGCATTACGGTCTCATAAATCGGGCAGGGGACAGGACCAAATGAGACGTCTCGACTGTGTAGTGATGCCGACAAACATAGCTTTGAGTCTCGGATCAAGGATTAGTGGCTCGTATCCGCACAAGTTTTTAACTCGTTTTGACTTATACTTGTGACAATTTATCGATATGTTAATAGCATCGATAAATTGATCTTTGCAAATATAATCAAATCAAGCTTTTGATTTGATTATATCTGCTAACAAGGTAAAATTACAAATTTAAAAACAACCCCGATTTTAATTTTAATTTCACGATTTTTAATTACATATAATATACCTGTACAGACAAGCTTCAATCGACAATATATCGAAACACGTAATAATGACACGATATCTTGCGAAAAAACCAGATTCAAAGAGTAAAATGCGAATAACGTTTGAACGGCTAAACCGATTCTATTCAAACATAACTAAGAACACTCTCGACAAAGTCGCAAAAAAAAAAACAACTAATTCAAAATCGGTTCATCCGTTTAGGCGCTATGATGCCACAGACAGACACACAGCAACACACGTCAAACTTATAACACGCCTCTTTTTCCGTCGGGGGTTAAAAATAAACAGACTAGTTATCTCAGCAAACCGAAAACCAATTTAATTTTACCAAGTTGCTAAAAGAACTCATTCCAATCATATCAAATATTTACATTATGGACGTTGTTTTCGCAATACAATTTACCTATCAAAAGATAGAAGTTTGTAAAATCACAATTTTCTGAATTCCATTGAAGAGGAGCCGCGGGCGGTCGCCAAGTTCTTACATAAAATAACAGTCTCTATAGGACGCCGATACGAACTAACGAGTAAATTACACGGCTCGGAAGTGTTTGCGGACCGCCCATCGCCCCGTCTGGCCCGATTTGAAATTCTGCACCGAGAAAATAGAGTAACTATTTTCGTAGTCAAACATAGAAACGTTGTACCTCGAAACTTGTAGGAAAGTTAAATTATTTATCGCTAGGTATTCGTGCGGAACTTGTTTTGTGTCAACAATTTGCTGCTAATGATAATAACTCGGTCGCAATCGTAATCTATTTATAGACTCCCAACGTCTACGTCATTACACATACAGTAGCAGTGATAAAAGAACCACTATTTCGACGTTAGTCTTCAAGCCCGGCTAGCTCAGTCGGTAGAGCATGAGACTCTTAATCTCAGGGTCGTGGGTTCGAGCCCCACGTTGGGCGCAACTTTTTGTACTATTTTTGTTATTGAAAAAGTTTTGCAATCAAACTTTTTAAAATTATCCAGTGTATTTCTTTCATAATTGTTGTAATTCACTTTTATATAAGTTTTTTATACAATCAAGTTGTGCAATCAGTCGGTCGCGTAGTACCGTTAAAGGGTCAACGGATGGACAGACAGCGCTATATAAATGTTTCCCACGTTTCGTAGTCACATGTACTTACACACTCGATGTTGATAATGGTGACGTTTAATATAGTTGGATTTATTTTGACTGGTAACTGTTCGCCACTTATTAGCTGTCAACGTTCAAATCTATAATACATTTATTTATTGTCTACATACTTAACTGTTGTAAGTGTATTTATAAACGAGCTTGAGATTTCTCCTATAGATTTTTCAATTTGACTTATTACGAAACTTTTCACACTCGTAATCGAAGAAACGTGCGTCAGTGGTTAGGAAAAAGTTAAACATGCATCGTTCTCACGAGGTATAAAGAAATAGCAAGTGTATTATAGCCAGAGATGTTCAAGATACTCTATGAAAAGTATCTGGAATACAAAATACACGATACTATTAAAATAAGCATTTCAGATACCAAATACAAAATTATTTCTGGAATGGTATATGAAATACTAGATACAAAATCCGTATCTTTTAAATACTTTTTAAAGATTAAAATACTTTTGTAAGAAAACAATACTTTGTTGAGTTAAGTTAATTTTATTACATGAATCATTTATGAATAGACCACATTGATCGCGCAAATATGACAACATATTATATTTTCAAGGTTTTAATTCGGACTTAAGTAAAACTAGTTCTTCAAACATACACATACAAGACATGTCATAGCCGATGACATTTGTAGAAAGAAAGACTAAAGAGTTGCCATCTATTAATTTGGTCCCAGACTAAAGTTTCAAGGGCGCGTTATTTTGTCTATGGTGCCATTAAACGTGAAAAAATACATAAGTAACTTTTAGTAAATGTATTTTAGGAATCATATTATTTACGAAATACTAAGATACCAAACGAAAGGAATCTAAATGCAAGATACAAAATGAATATAAAAAAAGTATTTTAGACAACAGGTGAAAATACGTATTTTTTTCTGTATTCTGGAATACTTCTGATACTTGTATCATAAATAAGTCACATCTTTGTATCTAACACTAGCTGTTGCCCGCGGCTTCGCTCCCGTAAACCACCCCACAGGTCAGGAATAATCTAGCTTTCTATTGGTGAAAGAATTTTTCAAATCAGTCCAGTAGTTTTGGAGCCTATTCGGTACAAACAAAAAAATCTTTCCTCTTTATAATATTAGTATAGATTTTAGCTATCCATTGTGTCATGTCATCAGCTAAACACAGTCTTAAACCCCTGACTCCTTCAACAGTACACAATTTATTTGATCGTGAAAGGTTAGTCTACTTATTCCTCGGTACTACATTCCTACTTTTCCGTCTTTTGTTTTGGTTTCGTCATTCTTTACTCTGGCGTTCTTTCAATATGTTCGAAGTTTATCTTTCTCATTGCAAATACATTTAGAGAATTTCAAAAAAGATTTCGGTAAAAATCTCGTTGCTTAATATCCGTGGTTTACTACAAAAAAAAGTGGATCAAGCTTAACTGTAAGCGCAGTAAGTAGATTATTAAGAAAGATTAAAACAATATATGAGTCGTACATTTTAGCCTTAATAGTTTTTACTGAGAAATACTTGCCTTAATTAAGGCACTTATGCAGTTTTACTGACATTTCATGAGCACGTAGCTTATTATGCAGAATGTTTGGACCATTTTTAATTACCGTTAATTCTTGATCCAATAAATTTTATCCCCAAATCACCCTATAAAGTAGTTCACTTTACACTGCATCAGCATATTGAGTACCTTCATTAATGCTACAAATTTAACATGAGATTTTTCTATCAGTTAGAGATATATTATTCTCTGTTCCCATGGGTGTCTAAAAATAAAATTGTCAACTGAAGAAGCTAACGAGGTGGATCAAAAACCCATCATTACGGTATTACCATATCCTTCATTACTGTTAATTGTAGTAGTCGATCAGATAGCCTGTGTTCAGTAGTAAACCCGTCTGTCTCCGACATACCTAGTGTATAATAATGTGCCAACTTGCCTTGCACTCCATACAAGGAAACCAGTCAAGTCATGATATTTTCACACCTCAACATAGCTCATGCAATGTTTATTACAAACTTTGTATTAAATGTATTTTTCGCGCATATCCTTATCTGGAGAGGCAATCTTGAACATATTAACAATTACATTTTATTTTAATATAGTCTGCGTTGATCCAAGGACTTCTGGAACTATTTGCATGCAAAACTTTATCCCGATCCAATCGGGCTATAACCAGCCACGCTTTTAAGTATAAGCTGAAACATTAAGAAGTTAATGCTTCTTGTGTGTTCAGTGCAAAAAGGTTATCTTGATCCTTAATGACATTGTCGTCTTTAAATTCGCTCACTATGGAGTAAGTATCCATACTAAGGTGTTTCCCTTATCTGGATGCTACGGACTTAAAATTCTGACTTAGTGATTATGAGGCCAGCCTGTGCGATTATCAAATCATTATGCCGGCTGTACACTCTTGCGCGAGAGCCCGAGGATACGCTGTACATTGAGTTTTTAAACAAAATACTTCATGATTGAACTCAGTACTGCGAGCAATTTATATTTATTTTCATACGAGTTTTTTTATTCACTATTGTGTAAGTTTATTTTTATTTTCAATTAACTTCTGTTCGCAATTGACGCAGCTTGCACGTACGTATCGAATAAAAAGCAGAAAGCAAGAATTACAAAAGAAATTTTCGTGTCACTTTCACTTAAAGGCACAGAGCACTCAAAAACACGCAAGAACACTTTAGAAATCTATTTAATACACTTCAGGAGTAAGACCATTCTGTACTTACCTAAATTGTGTATTTGCTTCAGAGTTGTTATTAAGATTTCGCGCTAGAAATGATCTTCTACGAAGAAAATTACACAAAAGCTTTGTGCCCCGGTAAGTTTGTAACATTCTCAGTTAAATGTACAGTCTGTCGCAGTAGGCAGCACGAACATTCCCCAGGTCACCCACGCGTTGTATTGTATTGTGTATTATAATGTACCCTATTTGTGTCAACTTATTGTCTTTGAATGTCAATATATCATTGTTAAGGATGTTGGACTATTGTGCTGTTGTTCCAGGATACGTAGTAGGTATGTCTGCTGAGATAAATATATCGAGAATATGAATAATTCTATTTCGGTTTGAGTAACGACCTGATTTGTCGTTTGATAAATCCCTTCATTGCGGGCGCCTTATTGTTCAACTAAATTCTTGTTTTATTCGTCTTGATTTCAGATGACTCACTGTTGTAATATCATAAACAAAAGTACTGTAAAAAATGTTCTCAAGGCAGGTTCATATTTAAGGCCAGTGTTTTTAAGATTTAGGACATGATTATATCTTAATATCAGGTGGGCTGTTCAAACCATTTAATTTTTATAATATTGTTGAACTTTCCGTTGGTAAATAAAAAGGTTCATATAAATATGAATTTATAATCACGTCCACGTAATTATCTGTATTTAATTCTATGTATAAAACGCTTCACGGGTTGAACATAATTTATTACGATAGATAATCAGTTAAGTAAGGTTGAGTAGGTAGATGTAAATGCTTAGCACCGCCGTAGGTCAGAGTGCTGGTTTCTACATAAAATTACATTTCAATCTCTACAGCGATGATTGCTTTAAGTTTAAACCGTTATGTTAAACGGCAGTAGTCCGCAGAAACGTTCGCACTGCGCTAAAACGTTTGAAACCGGGTTCAGTTAATATATTTTTTCCTGCGCAATAATTAATTTCAGTATTCATTGTAGCACTACAAAGCTGAATTATTATGAAGTTTAAATGTTAGTTATTTTTTATATTTTTCTAATAAATCCTTTTATATGCTGCTATCTGTGCACGAGAAAGCACAGCATATAGCATCTCTATATTGCAGGACATCAAAATTGAAAAAATGCCAAGATTGTCGAATGTGTGCCTCTACAAGATATTTGACTTCTATGGCCATATTACCTGTAAACCTACCAGGTGACAACTTACTAGTGGTAATTGTCAATGCCAAAGTCGAGTGTAAACAGCATAAAGGCAGAAGTCCTATACGCTGGTCAGACCAAATCCAAACCTCGTTGAACATCAAAGCTCGGAAGCCATGCATGTTACTGAGAATAGGAGGTGGTTTGAAAATCATCAAAGAGAAAGTTTTGAAACCATGATGTGACCCCAGAATTGGGGAATCGAGGCAAGAAGGAGGGATTAAATCCTTATATAGCTGCTGCAAAATGCGAAATATTACCAAGTTAACAAAGGTGAGACCCAAGATTTTGAAAAGTAGATGGTTAAAAGCTACCTTGATTGCTTCTTACTAACTACAAAGTAGGTACGAGGTAGCTACTACACTACTTATAGGAAAAATAAAACAAATAACATTGAAAACACATAATATAACATCACGCCTGTACTTCCCGAAGGGCAGAGTTGACTTGTTTTGCTAGTTATGTTTAAGTACAGTTGTTCTATCTCATGACGGCAAGTTGGTCTTGTGTGTGTAGATGCACATTGTCTCTGTGTGGTCAGGCGATACCATGGGGTCCCAGCGCTAATAAAGAAAATTTGGTTCAAATAAATATCACTAGATGGCGCGATATGCACCGATTTGTTATTGAATTGTGTGTAAAATTAACATTTTCCGGAATTGAACATATAAATTGTATGGTCTTGTCTTAATTAACTCTACTACGCACAAAACTATGGAATAATTAAAAAATTGGGTTCTTAATTCACATTTCAAAGATTATTTGAACGGATCATTTAAAACTGATGCCAATAGATGGCGCGGTTTTAAATTTCTGAGGCATTCCACTCGATCGTTTATTTGTATTGTAACACATTTTCGTGCATTGAGACTGTAAAAACGTGAAAAAAATTCAATAGAATAAATCGTCACTGAATTTAAAGAAAAAAATATTCACGAACCGAGTAAACCCTTTTACTTGCAAGTCGCTGCTAACACCATCTTTCTATGGCCGTGAAACAGAACTGAACGCGATCGATGTACAAAAAATAATCAGTTTAACCAGACGAAATCGCTATTTACGTCGGCACGGTTTCTTTGTATGGGATGAGGCATCTGTATGCTATTATTATATTATTATCTATGGGCATCACACACACGACTTAGACCAACCTGCCGTCGTAAGATAGAACCACCATGAACTGTACCATGTAATATGTGAGCCTATTGCCATCAACCGGTATAAATCGAGATTCCGGGCTGCTACTGAGAAATTTTCTAACATTGAAAAATAATTGTACAATAGGTCAACAGATAGAAGAAAATTGCACAACTGTTTTCAATTACTTAGTCTGTGGTGCCGCGAAAGCCGTACAAATTGATACTAATTACGTTAAACTGTTCCTCTCTATTCGCGCTGAATAGCATTTTGATGATTATTTCAGCCATTGTTATAAACGTGAATGATATAACATTAATTTGCTATCTCGATTGCATAGGAAAGCAGTATTTAAAAGACAGCAATGTTTAACATTTGCTTTTAAAATAAATGACAATAATATCTTTTGTAGCTTTTTTACCGGTCTTCTTGTGCTTTATATCTGCATTGAAAATCATCTAAAAAAGGAAAATTAAACGTTAACAAAAGCAATATTGTAAGACATCGCAAAACTGTATCAAAGTTGTATCTTCATTTAAATATAAATAAGAAACGACGAGGGGAAAAAGGTAAAAGAAAGGAATCTCTGACAGCGAAAAAACATCAAGCGGTTCAATCACTCTCCACAAGTGAAGTGAGCGACTCATAACAAGCGAAAGATTGAAATGAGATGATAAGAGAGGAATCAGAAATCTTGCCGAAAATACGAACCTACCTATTATGAGGCGGCGGTAATTTTACAAGGGATTCCTCGGTTTGATATGGGGCCAATCATTAACCAGACCCAAGCATGCTCTCGGTACATCGCCGCGGCTTTTTGCAAGATCTACGGGAGATATCCCTGAGCTTAAATATGCGGAGAGCTCTGTAAGCGGATCAATGTGCGCACAAGCATTCTGAAATCCAATCCCTAGCACATTGATTGAATCTCTTGTCTTATTATAAAATTCTTAGAATTTAACCCTGTCTTAATATATCACTTCGAAAACTCTTCAACGTTTGCCAAATTGAATGTTGTTTATCCTCATGTGTTTTATATTCACGAGTCTTCAGTAAAATCGTACTTTATTGTTCCGTGCGTCTCGCGTCGGGGCGGCTCGTTAACGCGACCTTTCGGATATTTATTGTATCCTCTCCAGAAAATACAATTTCCAAGTCGAATACCAATAAATTTTAAGCTGTGCACACTCATGTATTTAACATCTGTGAAAATTAGATCTTATTTTTTAGAATTTTTGTATTTGAAAAAGCCAAAGAAATTGTCTGTTTAACTCGTGATTTCCATAAAGTCTTTGTGAATTGTTAAAGAATATCATCTACTTTTTATCTGTCAACATTCATTTGCTGCTCTTAATGCGATCGTACAGAACTTCACGCGTATAATTCACTCGTGAGTCAAGTATAAACACAACGAGTCGCGATTGTTACGGAAAGAACAATCCAGCTGATACAAGATAAAAGCGACGGCGTGAAATAAATTTATTTACAACCGGCAACCAAATGGTATTTAATTGGAGTGTCACCACAAAGTTGTCAATGCTTTGTAGACCGTATAATATGAAAACGATAAAAAGCGCTTTAATTTTAAGAGCGTTTCGATTTACACTTGAATTTTTCTGCAAATCATGTGTGCTGAAAAAGCACAGTGGACACGATTTATGGTGTCCATACTCCAGAAAAAAACGCAGCTGCAAGCGATAAATCGCTCACTTGCAAGTTAGAAATAAAAAGGCAGTTGAGCTCGCTCTGCGCTCAACAAATAGGCATCCACGAGATTCGTGTCTGCTAGTCGATCATTTTGTACCGTTGCTTTACATATTGTTTCGTTCATAAGCGTTGAGTATGAGATATGTAAACGTAGAATTGAATTTGCATCGTCACTTTGACCCTCTATAGCAAAGCACCATAAAGTGATAAAGTATTTTATGAAAATGTCTGTCGTGCGTCGCATACTTGACATCAAGGCTCGTTAGTGTTGAGTGACTTTACGGTCAGCTCGTGTATATCCCATATATGCTCGAAAGTGAAAGGGTTACCCTTTGGGCGAGAACAAGCTAACGAGTGGAAAATACTTTGTATTAAGCAACTGCGTAGTAGGGCTTAAGTTAGGAGAACCGACGATCTTAAAAAGGTGGCTAGGAGAGATTGGATACGGAAGGCATAGGACCCGGTTTTATGGCATAGCTTGGGAATCACCTATGTGTTATGATCGGTAGTAGGATTTAGT
Source organism: Anorthoa munda (assembly GCA_945859665.1). Classification (NCBI taxonomy): domain Eukaryota; kingdom Metazoa; phylum Arthropoda; class Insecta; order Lepidoptera; family Noctuidae; genus Anorthoa; species Anorthoa munda. The sequence goes on along the minus strand of OX243911.1, from coordinate 13,353,307 downwards.
ATTGAAACGCAAATCTACTGTATGATATACGATGTAAGATTATATTAATACAAATATGCACCAGAATACAAACACGGTGGACGACATTAAATCATTAACTTTCTTTAGAATAACATACAGCACACCAATAACTCTCGAGCACCCGTATTGGTAAGATCTCATGATCTTCTTGTACGTATTTTGTCAACAAACATAAATTAGGCTTAAGCAGTCCTCGAGTTTATTACTTTTATCGACACGCGACTGTATGTAGGTCTCGTAAACGAATAGGATACTTTTACTTGAATAGGATTACCGGTGAGTCTGTTATATTTCTCGATATTGCCTATAGGTTGTCCGCGACTAGGTAGGGGCATCGCGTGTGGTGAGCCGCTAACGCTTGATATACGATCGTCTTAATCACCACCTCGTTTGTATAAGATTTATATCACACCTGTTGCGCCAATTATTTACATTCGGAAGTCATTCTGTTCGGATTTGAGTGTGTCTTTGATGAATTCAGGTTTAAATTTAAATGTCTTGATAAGATATGAACGTGTAGAAAGATCGATATAATATAAAGACAGGACATTTTTAACAGCATTTACATACTTAAGGGCCTACATGCGCTTTAGTGCCGTAAAACGGTTACTTTCTAAAGCATACTGCTTAGTAACGGCTAGGTTAAAAGGTTTGAAAAAAAAAAATATTTATTATCGATTCATGTACATTATTTGGAACACAAGGTTTTTTCGTGTAACTTATAGTATTGCTTTAAAAAATTAATTAACAACACGATATTTTTTCGCAACTTTTTGAAACTCCTCCAAAACGACTTGTATGTTTAAAAATATTTTTAGATAGACAGATTGGTATTTAGAGTTTCTTTAGATGGTACTTTGCTTATTTAAATCAATCAATATTTTGCAAAGAAAGTCTTGCAAAGTAAGGTCCAATGTATATATTCTGGCTCTCTACGGGGGCGAAGCCAGTAGCGCATTGGCATTGGCACGGGAAGGCTGTGTCGCTCGCTGCTCCGCCGCGCTTTCGTCCGACTAAGCGCATTCGCACGTGTTAGTGCAAATATTTACTTAGATTGTGTATTAGTGTGCGTTCACAGACTAGCTCGCTCGCCGCAGAGGACCCTACGTAATCGTGTGCGTGGACGCTTTATTTTTATTTATTTGTGGACTACTTTTTTATGCGAATTTGTAAATAATTTTTATTTATATTGTGCATTGTGTAAATAAATCATAATGCTAACTTCTAAACCACGCAACGGATTATAATATATATAACGGATATTTTTTACATGTAGTACTCACCTGTAAAACACTTTCACAAAGTTTCATATTGCATAACCTCAGTTTTCGAGATTTGAGAGAGAGAGAGAGAACAAAACCGTGCAAGAGTATTTATATTTACAGATTTTTAGAATAACAGTGTTTTATTTGTAACCTTATATAGAGAGTATTGAGTAATAAACTGTTACCACTAACGTTGCTAAAACTGGGTAAAGTACGACACAACTTATATGTCACTTATGTGTGCTAAAAACTCACTTAGAAATATGGAAACATTATAGGTAATCATTTTAATTATGGGATCCTAAAAAAATCACATGATGAATCCAAGAAAAATGTACATAAGCATGTGGGGTATTTATCGTTAGAACCCATTATTTAATATTTTATATTAATATGTTTATACGGAACCCACAGTGCGTGATTCTGCCCGCACTGTGCCGGTTTTTATGTAAGTCAGTAATTACAGTCTATGCAAATGATTATTATTATTATTTATTTATTTTGTTAAAAATACAGAGTAGACCTATAAGCAAAAAAAAAAATATAATAAAAACTTAAAAAAACAAACAACAAACTTAAAATGAAATAATTTCTAAAATAGTGAGTACGGGGTAAGAATGTTACTCTGAAAAGCTGAATCGATCTTGGTTAAATTTGAAAGAGGCTAGGGCCGAGTTTCTCACCGCATGGATGAATTCAACAGCGAATCACAGCAGGTAACGCGTGCTTGACTATTTGTTATATAAATTCTGCGATAATTTAGAGATGAGAAACTCGGCCTAAGTAACTGGAAATTATGACTTTATGCTGTATTATTATTTATAGTTATATATCATTCCAGATTGAGGTTTTTAACGTAATTATTTTAAATTACCTACTTAGTATTTTTAAAGTAAAAAAAAAAGTTAATTAAAAAAATCAAAAACCCGACTGCTTAAGAAGCGAACTAAAAAGACGTAAACAAGAAGAAAATCATGCTGTGCAGTCGGAGGATACATATTCGCGAGCTGGTTGACCAAAACCAGATGTATCTCCTCCTTCGGCAGTCGGGTAAAAAGGGAAGATTTACAAGTCCGCGATTAGACCTGTCACACTGTCAGTGGCGTAGCTAGCATGGGTGGCAGCCGGTGCACATAATTGTGGTGTCACCCAATAATGAAATCTGTTAAAATGAATAAACATTCAATAAACGTATAGTATGTTTTTATTTAATTATTACAAATAAGTCTTTCATAATTACAATAGAATTTTTGATAATAATAGTTACTAATTACTTATACGTACATTTGTTTATACTAATCTAAGTACAAGCACTAAAATCTCTTTTTTCTAGCTTTAACAGCTGTAAACTCGGCAATCATATCATCAAAATTTATATTTTGTGTTACCTCATGTTCTATTGTTAATATGCCAAGATTGTTAAGTCTGTTTTCGGTTATTGTTTGAATTCCGTACCATTATCGCAAACAACAGCAAAAAAATCACGTTTGTTGTATGGGCCACACTTAAATATTTATTTTATTCTGTTTTTATTGTTTTAGCGGCAACAGAAATACATCATCTGTGAAAATTTCAAACTGAAAATTTCAACTGTCTAGCTATCACGGTTCATGAGATACCTATAGCCTAGTGACAGACAGACAGACAGACGGACAGTGGATTCTTAGTAATAGGGTCCCGTTTTTACTCTTTGGGTACGGAACCCTAAAAAGAAACTAAAGCTAATCCATATTATTGTTAAACTACAATAGTCTTTATCTCTTTCGTTCAAAACGATTTCGATTGTAAGTACCTATTCCATTACTTTGACTACCAAGAGTATCACTACGCTACCAGACCTGTGGAATTCTATCTTAAGGTCTACAATAGACAAATGATTTTATACAAAAACTTATTTCCAAAAAAATACTACCGACTTCCAAATAAAAACACTACAAAGTGAAAAATAACTTTCTTTTTGGAAATTGGTGTCTTTGGTTGGATCCAATTTTTTTCGTTATGGACACCGACTTCCAAAAATAAAGTTATTTTTCACTTTGTAGTGTTTTTATTTGAAAGTCAGTAGGTAGTATTCTTTTGTAAAACTTTTTTGTTGTCCCTAATAGGCAAGTTCTTTAGTAAGGTACCTATAGATTACCCGAATATCATGAAACTTGAACATAACCGGTGAAATGAGAATGTACCAAGGTGAACTATACACATCTGGGTACCCCTTTAGAGCGTACTGCCGTGGTGTTATGTTATGAAAGCTATAAAAAATAAACAGACATGCGATGGCAGCAATCCCGAGAGATTTGCCGTCATTTATTGAAGAGTTCTGTTGTATATCTCCGAAGTTCATCATCAGATCTTCACCAAATTAGAATGGGACCAAAAAGAATAATAATAATAATTTTTGAATTTGCAAGTAATTTTTAATTAATTTTAGTTTGCTGAAACTCCTCTCAGTGATACGCAAATTGTCATAAATAACTTTAGTGCGACCATAAGATTCAGAAGAGATTCTGTAAAGTCCCATTCCACGATGAATTTCAAGAAGTCTAGAGCTAGAAACTGCCAATGTTTTTGGCCGCTTTTAAATGTCTTCTCAACCTCGGTATCTCTAAAAGGAGTTCTGTTTCTGATATCTCATCATAAAAACCAGTAAATTTCGATACAGCTAATTTCAACTCTTCAGTGTTTGCCAAAAGCAATGTATTTGTCTGCACAACCCCACTACACTGGAAAAAAGTCATGGTCTAATGTGTGGTCAGAGTAAATAATTTCTTGTTACATTTATTTCAAATAATACGTGCATTTTTATATAATCTCAATTGATAAATTAAATTATTTTGTTGGGATAACTTGATTAAAATAACTTCAAACCTAAATTATTTATCATTAAAAAACGTCTCACCCCGGAACCCCCCTAGCTACGCCACTGCAGAACCATGCATCTGTATCTGCATCTGTATGGATCAGAATGTTGGGCTGTGAAAAAGATGGATGAAAAGAGATTGCATGTAGCAGAGATGAGAATGTTGAGATGGAAGTGCGGAGTGACGAGAAGGGATAAAGTGAGAAATGAGTAGGTATAATATTAGAGGCAGTTTGAAAGTGGCGCCAGTGACAGAACAGTTGAAAGGAAATCGTTTGTCCTGGTATGGTAATCTAATGAGGAGAGATGAAACGCATGTTACTAAAAGAGTTATGAATATAAATGTGGATGGATGGAGAGGAAGGGGACGGCCAAAGAAAAGATGGATGGACTAGGTGTGACGAGTGATATGAAAGAAAAGGGAGTCAGTGATAGCGTGACGGGGGACAGAACGGTGTGAAAGAAGAAAACGTGTTGCGCCGACCCCAAGTAACATGGGACAAGGGCAGGAAGATGATGACCTACTTAGTATTTTTAAACGAATATAATAACTTAAAACATCAGGAGCCGACCGAAAGCTCAGAGCCAGTTTATTTTGACTGTCCTAACTCAGCCGGCATAATTACAGACACAATAGAAAAACATTAAAACGGGTGCCATAAATGTTCGCTTGCCGGTCGAGGGACACTCAAAATAAACTGTCGAACCATGATAGTTTTGACACGTCATGGTACGGGGGCTGTAGGTACGTAAGTAGAGTTTTAATGTAACCTATTTTGTTTTACTTGTTCGACCTACATTATATAAAAATAATGTCTAGTAAAACTTAATATTTATTTACGGAATCGTAGGCAAGAATGCAACCCGTTAGTCGCATCTCTGCGTCCACGCATACTCTTTGATCGCAGTCCGCGCTCGCTATGTATGCGTGAGCCGTGCCGGTGTGTGAGTTTAGCTTCGCCGGGATGCTCAAGGCCATTGGGGCATACTAGCGCCTTAAGCAAAACCGAAGTGTTCGATTTAAACGAACACGTCGACTTTGGTTAAGTTACGAAAAACATAGATATCATAATTCCTAAATGCTTTGTTTATGTTGTATCAGAACATAATCTAGCTGTTGAACACGATGTTGGCATTATGAGGCTAAAATTGCTTTCTTGACATTTACAAGATGCACAAATAATCTAGAAGCCTCATGAATATGACATCAATAATCAGCTTATATTCTTATTTCGAATTAGAGCTGTTGAAAGAAAATGTAAATGAACCATGTCATATCATATTATGTGATAAAAAATAGCACCTACTAATATTTTCTCGACCGTTCATAAATTATACACATCTTCTAGATGATTTAATACCGGTTCTGCCACGTTGTATTTACACTACTTTTGCAAGCTTAAATAATAAATAGCGTGGGTATTTTTAAAGTCGAGCGTAAAGCTCGAAACCCTCCATTAAGTCGAGTATCAAGTTGCCAATGACGATAATTTGATAATTGAGAGTGTCATAGTCTCCAGCGCCGTGATGCCGGCACCTGCTGTATTGGAATATTTTATTTTTACTCGGCTCGGTGCTCCTCGAGTAATTTGAGTAATTTTTCACAGCTTTATCTCTGATATAAAAGTGTCAGAATATATTTCACAGATACGCTAGGCATTTTCGTTTAAAGTTTTTCTATCAAGATCTAACGATAATTGAAAACGAAATCTACGACACTTTGGTATGTTTACCTAGTGATTTATTTCTCCAAAAAATTCACCGAAGATATCGCGCCCTGGCGTGAAAATTAATGTAGGAAGTAATCGTTTGTTGGGTTTGGAGTGTTTTATGTAGATATCGGCGGGGTGATAATTGGTACGTGTTGGAAATCACTCGACACCACAAGTTTAACACCTTCTCCGCCTGTGTTTACCTCGCATGTTTGCAAAAACGCCGTTTTGTTAAAGTGCAAATGTTGAGTTTATTTTACAAAGACAGGTGCATGAAAAACCCATTAGTGGTTTCTCTTTGTTTGACGTCAAATTAAGACTTAATCTTACTATTTATTTAAACGACTAAATACACGGAGGACTAATAGTTGTGGAAATTAAGTATTAATGACTAATGAGTTGACATTTCTCTGCTTTGAGAACTAAACACGAATCTTCAAGTACAAAAACAAATCATGTGTGAATATTAAATGTTAATTACACAGCATGCTACAAATTAAACCACACGATACCAAATAAAATAAAGTAAATAATAATTGTTGGCAACAGCTAAATCAACGTGTATTTAGTACTATTGAATATGTAGATGGTAACATCATCACATTTCTCATTCGTAACACTTACACTATTACACACAGACGGTCTCGACCGCCAGTCCCAGCGTGATTTATCTGCCTGCATCTCCGACCTGCGAACAGCTCGTTTATTGCCCGCTTGTTATTTATAATTTATTTTTAACGGTCACCGATTTGTATCCGTATGTATACTATACACAGGAATTCATCGCCACTCGGCTCAAAAGTACCATATAGTCCGCAGTTACGTGTTAATTATGGATCAAAATTGTGTAAATTTCCTGCTTATAAGCTGCAATTGAGAGCGAGTGTCAAGTGGTTAATTTATACTATAATTCGTTTATAACGGAGTGGTCTACTTTGTTGAAAAAATATCAAAAATTCAAAACATGTTTGCCCTTATTTCACTTTAATTTCCTTTTTTCATGAAAAGGTTATCCAGTTAGTAACTGATTATTTTCTCATCTGACCTAATTAAACTGATGAATAATAATTTTACAAAAATCATCATCATCATCATCAGCCTTTTAATGTTCCCACTGCTGGGACACAGGCCTCCTCTCTGTGCTAAAAAAAATACTGCAATTAATTTCAGATGCATTCGCATACACTTTATAGCAAACAGTAACAGCATTACTCTACAATCTACATCGAGACCCTCACTGTGATATACAAGAACTATGGTCAGATATTCCTAGACTGTTCTCAACTCATCAACTTGCGGCACACTTTGGCTAGTGATTTGACCATCGATACTCGCGGCAGATTTACAATACGGACAGATAATTTATAGCGTTGTTCGATCTAGATGTAATTTAATGTCGTCGGTCGACATAAATCACGCTCATCTACCGCGCGGAGATCAGGCACAGGACTCACAGGCCTCACCTGATAATGCGAGCGACATTATCTTTTAGACCGTTGACCTTTGTAATTAGACTAATGGTTGGATGAGTGGGTTTTATTTTTTCTATAGAATTCGTCGGGAATTGCTATTTTTGTACTGTCCCACTTCTGAGTCTATTTTGGCGTTCTAGGGCCTTGTTCTTAGCCGTTGAACTCCTTGTCATTTCAATTGGGTTAGTTAGTTCAATAACATTAATATATTTTTTTATGTCATACGTATTTATAGTCCAATATAGGTAATTATTTACCTATATTCCTTTGTTCTCATACATCCATCATCTTAAGATATCTTTGAATTATCTTCACACGGTCCAACGGTGATTACAGGTAAGGCCTGCCAGCCTATCTCATTACACTGGACTTCTTAGGCTGAGTTATTTAAATGCTGCCTTTTTATTTAGGTATTTCGAATAGTTTTAGTAAGAATAGCATTTACTTACTGTACGGTAAGTACTCGGGCAATTATTTTTCCAAGTACAGGCCTCTGGTGCATTCAGGTTCTTAGTGGTTGACTTGGACATCGAACGGGAGGAAATAGCGTCAATAAACTGGATATATAAAATAAGTAGATGCGGCACTGCGCTTCTTTAAATTGGCGTGTTGTTCTATGGTTAATCTTTGAGAAATAAAATTATATGATTGCGGGCAGAAAAATTTTGCTGGCAAATAAAACTCGGAGTAAGTACATCGCTTGAACTGGAAAATACTGTGAAAATATTTAGATTACTGTTGTTCTTGCAACTTAAAACCGGTGCTGAACGGAACCAGGTGCAACAATTTGCTTTATGTTCGACTTATGAAGTAAAATTACCATGCCAAAAAGTGACAAGTACTCACTGGTGACTAACAAACTGATAATAATCAGACTTGCCCACTGATTATACTCCTGTTAAATTGGACCTGTCTGTAGTGAATAATTTATTATGATTTGTGATTTTATCATTGTTGAGGATAATTTCTCATAATTGGTTAAATAATTTTCGTGTCAATGCGTATATTACATGGGGCCATTTTGAATTAGTTGTCGAAACTTCTCAGACTGATTTTTATGGATACCGGTAAATACAAGAAATGCAGCTAAAATAATAAGTTCAAGCAACTACGCGTGGTATGAGAATTTGCCCGATGATCAGCTCTAAACCTAGAGGTCTATAAGTCAAGAATGAATAAGTTACTTCTAGTCAAGCGTGCTCCATTGTCGACCACATCATCGATTACTATCAGGATAGATAATGTTGCAACGCTTACCTATCAAAAATAATTAAAATATATTTTTGGACTACTGATTTCGACCAAATCAGTTAAGTTTTACCAATTAATTTAAAAAGATCCTGTAGAAATAAGTAAATGTTTAAGGCATCTCATTATTATCAGTTCCATGGCAGCTAAGCGACTAATCGAGCGGCAGCGTGTCGCAGAGCTAAGAATAGTCGAGTGGACACTTTTTGTCCTCTCATTCCATTCGTTAGCAGGGAACACTGCACAGGCGACTTGGAGAGAATTTTTGCCATATTTGCCTAGAAAGATAGACAATGAATGATGCCTTTTATTTTGATTTATTGGTTTGATAGGCTTAGACAATTTATTTGTTGTTGACCAACTTTGGCGATTTGCATTAATTATACCTAAGAATAGCTAAAGATAAGTTTTCAATTTAGATGAGAACTCTTAGACTATTAGGTTTCAGTGGCTATTTAGCTGAGACCTCTTAAAATACAGGGCCAATTATAACTCGACTTCATATTGTTTGCGCCGTTAATTAGCTTACCTGTTGGCAATTTGAGGTACGTGCAGCTAGAACCTCTTTCATGTACTAAAATAAGTTCATATAATTCGATAACTTTTTTAAATAATCTCTCGTTACTACTTCACCTATCCAAACAATAATAAATATGAGTAAAAACTCAGGCAAGCCATTTATGTGACGAGAATATCTTAACGGTGGTTATTAATGAAGCAGACGTCTAGCACAAAAAGCTCTAGTGTCTATCAAAGGCATGGAAACAGCTACTTGCTACATACTTCACGCCCTATATGGAGGGTTAATAATTTGTTTGCGCACCAGCCATTTCCTTCAAGAGTACGGCCAAGTGGGCAGACTTAATTCATATCGAGATAAACAGGTTGTACACGTACAATGCAGATTAAGCGTCTCTTACTTACGAGAGAAATTATTATTGAGTGCGCCTCGACGAATATTATTTTTCTCGGAAAAAGATAGATCGCTTAAGCGATTTTACGGGAAATTAATTTTGGCAGTGAGCGACAGGGCGCGGCGGGCGCACCGCTGCGCGCCTCGTCGCGATGATTTGTTGCGATCCGACCGCGCTCGTTACACTTCCCGATAATGACGCATACCATTTACTCAAAGGCGAGAGCTAAGGTTGTAACTCAAGAGCCTTATCGATACTTCCCGGTAACCATCGCGACTCATGTTGTAACTAAAATGAAAACCAAAAATCCAGAGGAAATCATTCCACAGTTATTCGTAGGATCAAATCACGATCGTGTAATAAGCGCGGGCGCAGTCCCCGCCCCAGTTGTCGCCACAGCCGGCTCAGCCGCAATTAATCCACTGTAATGCTATACGAGCCTGCTGTCGTCGGCGACGTAATGCATCGTGATTTACGCGCAACGAACAAGCCGTTAATCTTATTACCACTTTCAATAACTTTATTATCGAGTGTTCGATACAAATGCCCTACGAACCAATATACACCTTGAACGCACCACGCAGAGATCATTTGCATTTACAAATAGCTTAGTCGGTAGGAGTTAGGAAGCTTCCCACGAAATTTATTTTAGTCGACTTAACGATTGTGTCCGCTTTACCAAAAATGGAGAGTTAATGCGCCCGTTGCTTAACTTCGATTAAACGGCTATAGGCTTAACAATCTGATCCTGGTTAAGGTTTCCAATTACAAAGTTAACATTTTGAGTTCGTGTCAGGTTCACGTGCATTGATTTAAAACTGAGAATATTTTTTTGTAACCGTTGCGATTTGAATAATAATAGAATCTCCTTGGAAGACCAGAAGCATGTTCGTGTGAAATCACTTCTTATTCAACCCGCAGAGGCTCGAGGCGGCGGTAAACACGATTCAAATTCGACATGTTATCCCCTAAAACATACCAATAATAAGATGCAAATGACGAGTCCAGCGGCACGAAGAACAAAAAACCGCTACTCTGGAAAAGGGATATTTCCAGTGAGCTGGTAATTTGCATATATTTTCGTAATAACAACTTCCGTTTGGTGCGCCGGCGGACGTGTCACGAGTTCGAGCATGTAACTACGGTAGCATCCGATCAAGCTTTGTTATTTCGCCCCCGGCTCTTTGACACTTCCATATTGTTTAATGATTTTCCAGTGCGAGACACTCCAGTGGCAGTACTCTCCTGAGAGTCAAGTCGTTTGGATTTTGTTCTGAGCGCATTTTCAGTATTCGGCGATAATGGGATGTTACCTGCTCGTTTCCATAATGCGTTGTAATGAGCCGACGAATTTAACGGTTCATCAATTATTCATTCGTGATTATTTTATTATTAGTCTGAACGTCTTCGAGATATGGTAACTTTTAAGTTACAATGTTTTTCTTCTTAAATGTTTTTCTTGTTTTTGTTAAATGTTTTAAAAACTTCCAAGTACGCTCGCATAGACAAGATTATAATATTCCCGGGTATTCTCTTCAGCATTTCTTTGATTAATAAAGTAGTCACAATCACAAGCTCGTTTCGCAGTATCATATAACATTTTTATTATAATATTTACATAAGGACCATATATTATTATTTTCTGCGAGATTGGTGGCGTGGCGCCACGCTGTCCCACGGCAGTTTCACGTCGAGTCACGTGTGTCAAATACATTTGTATTCAGTCTTTGTGTCTCCCAGTGCCCTACTCATTGAATAAAAATAATACAACTTGCGTAGGTTATGAATTATTTATTTCATTTTTAATTGAGTGTTAAGAGTCATTGATGTCGTCTGTCATGTGTAATTGCTTATTCATTGCTGTGTTTTCAAGTGTCTCGCGGTGGACGTTATGAATAGCAAGTAACGCCACTCATTCCCTTTTAGCTGATGGAATTATGAAATAGATAACGTTGACTTTTTACTTTTTCCTTTGTGTCTCACCACAATTTTGAAACAAATTAAACTTGTAGGTGGCATGGCGGTTACATTGGCCTCGCTGCTTCCACAAAATTTCACACTTCCTGATGAAAGTTTTAACACAATTACCCGGTCCACGACCATTTCCCCCGGCTCTCGACGACTGGACAGGAAAAAAACTTGGCAAAGAACAAACTAACCAACAGTCCAATTTAGCGACATCCGTATAAAGTTTAATGTACCCAATCTGAAATGTTGCCGTATTTTCGCATTTTAACTAGGCACACGGGGAGCGTATTTTGTTTTCTTTTATTTTTATTATGTTATTCCTCCCCGGATTATTCCAAGCAATATCAAAACACACGAGTAAACAGTTAAAACACACACGAATTTATCTGCACTACAATACTTAACAATCGTCCCTATTTACCGAAGTTGGACGCTGATGCCTATTGTCTAGAGAGAGAAGATACATATTGATTGGTAGATTCAGGCAGGTCGTTGGCAAACGTCCGAATTAGCTCAAAGTTGCTCCTCTGATCGCAGTTCCGGTGTTTGTCGGTCGGTGTCAGTTGTTTTGACCAATTCGAAAACGTTAGCGAGTCCCAATTGCAATTGGTGACGTTTCCGTTCTATTTATTTACGGAAGTTAATTCATTGACTTGTATAATTTTAGTTTAACTTTAAGGCTTGGTTTGGCTTTTCATCTTTGGAGTTAAGTATAAACAGTGTCATGTTATGCATTTCTAATTCCATTAAAATTTCCGTAAACAAGAGTTTCACTTCAACGTCGTCGCTGAAGGCAGGCGACAAAATCCTCTTTTATTCCAGTCGCGTACGCCGTTCTAGATCTAATCAAAATTTAGCAAATTTGTTTACATACATCATGCGGCGGAGCGTGGTGTATCACGATATTCACCACACGTAAACAGTGCCGCGCCAGCGATGACACCTCCTTTTGATGTCCCCATACTCCCCATATACGAACCCCGAGCTAATAAAATGTCACCGGCTATGTACGAGACATGTTTGTCATATAAACGAAATTTGATTTTGGCGTGATTCCGTATTCCAAACCCAATTTCATCTCATTTTTGTTTGTAACACATCTGAAACTATTTCCTTTATCCTCGCGGGAGTTTGGGTTCACCGTGGACTTTCTCATGACGGAATTTGATGTCGTCTAAATGATATTTGTATGTCTTTCCTACTCGGTATGTAAAGTATATATTTAATATTTTCTGCTTAATTGACATTTAGAGACGGACAAGTGGCTACTATACTGGTTAATTGTTCAACCATGTTAAACATTTCTGCACGGATGACCCTAGCTGTAAGCTTCAGAGATTATGTTAATCCATCGGTCTCGGATATTCATGAACATCTGACAGTCTTCACAAGCAGCCAACTGCAACGTTCTGCACAGTTCTCTTCATGCCAAATTCCGATATTGAGCCACATCTCTTAAGACTAGAATCACAGGCATTTTGTGTAGCGTAAGTGTTAAGACTATGACACTGTACAATTATACAATTGATGAACGAATGTTCTTGCGTAGAGTAACAGCGGGGATCCCGGGGAGGTGGGCGGCGTAGATCGTAGTGCTCGATTGCACTTAGTTTGTGCACTCGAACGCTGAGGGCAGACGCGTCCGTGTAAATTTTTTACACGGATTTTCAGGATTTATCGCGAATTTTTACTTACGCCAACGTTATTAACGGCAGAATTACCGTTCATATGTTGGAAACAATATTTTAAAGAAATTATTTAAAGTATTGAGTAAAGTAGAATTTAAATCACGGCCATGCTCATGTTTCCCTCAAACATTTATGGTAAGATTGTTCATCCGAATGCGAATACATTACATAATAAAATTTAATAATGGAAAAATAAAAATAAAGTGTCACGTAAATATCTGGCAGTGCAACATATGTAAATGTAATTAAGTTGTACGTACTTGTAAATAAATGATTACATAATAATCTCATTTATTTTATTTTTTGACAAACCTTGCATATTTGCGACTGATATAGTAAGTACCTACACGGGCGGCGGTGTCGTCCGACATCAAAGACGTTTCCCAACTGTATGATTGTTAAACTAACTGTGTAAAGCTATTGTTTCTTGTTCAACAATACATCGATTTTATCGGAAAATAAATAGAAAATTCTGTCTCAAGCTTTATTTTTAAGTAGGTCTAGGCAAGATCGAGTTGGACAAGATGCCGCTATCGGTATAAATTAGCTTCGGTGTCGTATCGCCGCGGAACAATACCGCTGTCACGGTGGCCGCCGTATCGACTGTCCCTGCAGTCCCTGGCCGTCCACTTCTCACACGAATAGGGTTGTTTAGGCACTTTTAGTCCCAGGTTCAAAGAAGAGTAAAGACTTTGTAATTGACTGATACATCATAAAAGATAGCTTGATTTCTGCGACATATGTCAAATTGACGTATAAGTTATTGTTACGTTATTGTTAGCCTGTCAAGCGCTATTGATACTGACAGCTGTCGCAGAGATCAAGCTATCTTTTATGAACTACTAGCTGACCCGGCAAACTTTGTTTTGCCATAAAACACCAAACATTCCTCTACCCTATCTACCCTACCCTAACAACCCTACACCACCTACCCCACCCTAACTACCCTACACTACCTACCCTACCTTACCTTCCCTACCTACCCTACCCTACCCTACCTTCCCTATCCTACCTATCCTACCTACCCTACCTACCCTACCCACCCTACCCTACCTATGTAGGTAAGGTAGCAATTTTTTTTTTCATATTTTTTTTCATAAGAACCTTCTCCTAACAATAACAAACACAACAAAAAAGAATAAGCAAAATCGGGCCAGCCGCGTGATGCCGTGACCAAGGGAAATAGGGATTCATTTATATATATATAGATAATGGTATACACAATTGTAATACTAGAAATAAAGATAAGTTAAATCAACCACCTTATAGATTAGCTAAAGTACACACATCTTTCATGGGGTACTGTGTTTAATTCTATAACAAAATATCTTGTGATATATTAAAACTAAATGAAAGAAAATTTAAAACTTTTGTTAAAAGCATACTTTGTAAACAAGTATATTACAAATTAGATGATTATATTCATGATAAGAATGCTTATTCCGAATGGACGGTAGAATCAATTATTATTACTTGTAAATTTTAATTGTTGACGTTCAAAAGTGCCGCTTAATGGCCTTGTTGAAATAAATATTTTTGACTTTGACTTTGACAAAATCGAACTTGTTATTTTTTTGTACTTGTTTATTTTTGTTTTAAGGAATTGACTCACACACTGTTCCATTGTTATTGAATTAGGTATTTTGACCTATGTTAGCAATATTTGTAAGTATGTGAGAACCATGTTCCTATTTATCAAATGAATGAATTTACCGGTTAGTGCTTGTAATACTTTACACTTAAACGTGTGTGTTATTCTGGGTGCATCGTCCTCAAGTATGAAATAATGTTTGTATTTAAATATTGTAAACCACTTTTTTTTAAAGAATGGGCGGTAGAATCAATTATTATTACTAACTTGTAAATTTAATCTTTTGACATTCAAAAGTGCCGCTTAATGGCATAATTGAAAAAAAAAATGACTTTTGTCTTTGTAAAGTACCCAATGTTCCAAAGGAAAAAGTTTGTTGTGTGTCTGATACAGATACTAAAAGACTTTCAATTAACTGAAACTGAAATTCAACTAATCGATACTAAGTAATTCATTCAAAAGTTTCTACGAAATTCTATTTGAGTAACATGGCAACCTTATAATCGACTTCCCCTTCAAATATTATTATAAACTTTACCCAAATGCAGTAGGGTTCAAATTCACTTGCGTTATTTGGTATTGTTTACGGGACAGGCCTAGTGTTGCGGTTGGCAGGTGACACGAGGCTCTATAAATCTGTGCCGCACGGCCTACGTCGTAAACACGGCGAGAGCACAATCCCTCGATCTTGAACTGCGACTGTTTCAATAACTCGCTATTATTTCAATAATTGAAAAGGTGCACTATTATTTCGCTTGAACTTGTACAATGGAGCTTGAATGTGGGAATGGCAACTGTTACATTGCTTGTTACGGGGTCTTGATATTTGATTTCGACGTGGAAAAGGTAACTATGAAGTGTCTGGTGTCGGATATTTTCCTTCTCATAAAATTATAGATAAGCACTTAAAAACTTCGTGGAACAAAGCTGTAGCTACGAATAAAAATCTTTCTTGGATACAAGAAAAATTAAACAACTGTAACATGGCTTGCGGCCGTAAGTGGTTTTAGATATTTATCGACTCGAGTTTTTCTTGAAGAAACAAATTCTCTTAACCACAACGAGCGATTAGTGTACAACAAGTTCCGTACACGTTATACGGGCGAGTATAATAACTTTCACCTATAGAGAATTTATTGGGTACTGTCTCTAGTTGCTAAGTAGCTTCGCACCACGATGTACTCGGAGGCAGGTCCGTGCCTCGGGCTGTTCAGATTTACGAGGTGGCGCGCTCGTGCTGTGCCCCACCCCGCCCTCAGCATCCAGCCGCTCCCCCGCTCTCGCCCGCACAGAATGCGGCTCCCTCGGTCACTCATTGTAACGGCTCACAGTTAGTTATGAACTAGAAGCAAGTGCCGGACCTCTTACCGTTTCAATTGTAGAAACCTTTGAAGATAGCTGTTAATTGTTTAAGTTTGCAATAAATTTCAAAGCTTTCACGGCTACACCTTCTTGATTATCTTGAAGTATATCTAGAATCTGAAAGCTAGGAAAATAAACTATACCGCTGATTGTAAAGGAAGAGGAAGATTTTACTCAGATTTAGTAGAAGTGATAATCTCCCGAATTTATTTCCCAACTTACAACTGTACTCGGAATAGTTTGAGTGAATGGCTGAATGTTGTTACATGCTGGAATTCTTGTAGCGTTTATCTACTGTGAATCTTTACAGTGCCTTTACAGTTATTCGTTTATCCATGAAGATTGCAACTAGACAATGTGATATGTAGTCAAGACATTTATGCACCCTGGTGTTTTTATATGATCTGGGTCTTGGATCTGCTTTGCTTAAATAAACTGGTTTTACTTTTAATTACATACAACATTCCGCTGTCACAAATGAGAACCAATTTCTTCACAGTTCTCTGATGCGTCTCGGTATTTGCCATGGGTCAACTTCTTGCTAAGCTTCCTCTACCCTGGTTGGTATTAAATACTTAGAACTTTTAAGTACTGATCCATGTGCAATGTTCCATTTACGACAAGAAACCGAAAACCCACGCAGTGCAATGCTTTAGCTGTAATTAACAACACTTATTTAATTTGGAATTTATCTGCTCCCAGTGTTGCAACAAGAAACATGCTTTTGCATTGTACATACATATGTATGCAACAAACTCTTACATGTGTTCCAAGCAGGCTTGCGCTAAAAAGCGGCAAGACTTGTCTGTCCGCTTGGACTGGTCCTTATGTGACGTCACACGTCATAACTACCGACCAACATGCCACATGGTTACTACAGTTCAATATTTAACGAGGTACAAATTGTTTCGATACTGTGTACCTTCGTGTTTTAATAGATATAATTAAAGAAGACTGGTTAAAATGTCAGGATATGTTTTAATTTTTTTTCGTATTTTTCGTAGTCTTCAACACTTGAATGTAGTTAAATAGTCCAGTATGGACAATGAACAATCGTGTATTTTTTTCATTCCCACGTTTGGATTCGAGACCATTATGATCTGAAAACAATTTCCCTTTCCCTTTTTCTACTTTTTGATATTTTTCTTACGGTATTTATTTTTCCTGAACGTTACTTTATAATTTTCAGCTTTATTAAATAACAAGATGTCAGTAGATTACAAATCACGACTGACATAGAGAAGAAAATCTACATCAAGAATGAAAAACTAGTGATAGTTTTGATAATCTTTTTAAGTATTGTATGAACGTATGATAAAAAAGAAAATATTTGTACTTGGTAACGTAACGATCTTAGGTATAAACTGTTTTTCGAAAAGATGTATTCGCGCAACATCATATTTTAGTAGAAAAATCCCGGTGATTGATAGTCTGAGAAACGTGTCTAGAGTATATAATATAAGCACGAGCAGCTAAGAAAGGTTTTCTCATAATTCTCATCGGTTTCAGAATAAAGAATAGGCATCGGAATCAGAATCAGAATAGGTTTCATGTTTTCGTATTTAATCACAAGATGTATTAGGAAGATAGAAGAAGCTTCAGGTATTTTCTACATTTTAGTATTTTTCGAAGCATAAAATTATTTCTGGGGCACAATTATTACATCGAAGCAATAGTTGGGAAAATATTAAAATTATTGTAGTACCGAAGCGGTACTGACGTTTTATGTCTTACATGGCGGTTGGAATCAGACATGTCCGTTCACAGGTCGTTAACGCGCATTTAATATGAAGGTACTAAACGAACAAGGCCCTACATAATTTTTCGCTCGTTTAAATCGTATAATATCATAACAATTATTATGTTAATTTTACTGCAAATAAATCGAACGATTTTAAACGGATTTTATTTAATGTCTTACCCATAATGTCAAGTGGTTTGAAAGGCAGTTTTGTATTAAATGCTTCTACAAGTTTATGGTGATTTTGTCTAAAAATTTGTAAAGTTCTTAGAGCGTAAAGAAATGATCGTTAACACATTGAAACGGGTTGGTAAATGATTTGAAACACACAAGGGTCTAAAATTATCATTCACAATTTCCAAGCCTGTTAGATTTTACGAGTTTTTGCAAGATGTTGGATATAAACCCGTTAATTGAATAATAGTGGTAGTGATAATATATCGATAACTGGATAAGTACTCTTCGGCCGAAGCTACAAACTGTTAGCAAACATTATAGCTTTTATGACCAAACATTTATCGAACACCTTATTGACGTTATTGACCTTAAAAATTCTGTTTTATAGGAACACGTCTAGGTCTGTCGTGATAGGAGCCTTTTTGGCCTCGCACAAGTTTCATTATTTTTAATTTTTGTTTATTTACTGCTGTTTTTTTCTTGTCGGTACCTCTTCTGCGAGTAAAAAATAAATAAACTGCCGAGCAATGAAAAAGTTCCACCCACAAAATGGCGACAAAAACCTTAATTTAAATTTTTCACTTTTAATTTAAAATTTGAACACAATATTTATGTTTTTAGTTGGTAATATTCTGATGCGCTGTTAAATGTACTTCAATATTGTAGACGGCGTAATTAAGCTAGCCTTTCCCGTTTAGGAGTAATTTGGTGCTATGCCACTGGAACTTTTTCATTGCTCGTTAGTGTATATTTCATTCCTATTTTCTTTTAAGTTATCTACTAGAATTTTCTGCAGTGTGCTTTGGGAAATATATTATAGTTATTATTTGATGCCACTAAGCCATGTCTAGGTAGGTAGGTTATTAAATCTAAAGCTAAATAAATAATATCTAAAGCTGCAGCAATTATCACAATGATTGAAATAGTCACGGTGGGAGCGCCGTTATAAGCTACGATACGTCCTTGTAGGACTAATAACGATACGTTCGCTAGACTAAGACAAGAATTTTATTGGCAATAAAGTTAATACTAGTAATATTTTAGTTTCGAAACAATCAACTCACGAGGTAAAACGAGAAACATTCAAACTATTAAATAATATAAGTAAAGAGACAGTAAATGCCTCAAAATAAAATCAAACCGGTGTATAACAAGGACAAAAAACAAACATCGAGTCGATTACCGGACATCTCCTTTTTATCGCCGCGTGGTATGTGAGATAATTATCTGTCACAGGGGGTAGTCTCGACACTAAATTCTCAAGTTTTATTATAAAGACTTAAAATCTTCGCATAAAATTGTCGCGAGTGAAATGAGAACGTCCCATTTAATTAGGTACAACCGCGACACCATCGGATGCTTCACGAATGTCGCTTCATCCCCCCTCGCCGCCTGTCCCCCCACACTCGTTTGTTTCGAAACTACCCGCAAAGGATTTTAACGAGATTACTTTCAGCACATTTTATAGGTCATCTCGCGAGATTTATTTAACTGTGATTTGTAAGGCATTTCTCATCTGCACAGATTAAAAGAAATTCTGTCATTAAAAGTAATGGTCGGTTTATGTTCCAAAAGATTTATTTCAGTTTATCAAGTGTTATGTTTAGTCTGGCTTTAACGGACCCATTAAATTACTCAGCTCTATCAAAATACTAGGAAATAAAGTAATTTTCGAAAATGTTATAATTTCTTTTTTTGTCCAAGGAAACATGTTCAATTCTGAAACTTTGATCCTTACCAGAAATAAAATCTGTCTGTAACGATGATATTGCTCTTCGTAACCTCGAATGTTCTGAGCCTTCAGCTACTTTATACGTATGTACATATTTGAAAATATGATACTTACTGACCAATCCTTCAGGGATCACGAAAGTGTTTACTTGTATAGACATAAATGAAATGAGTATTTTTATAGATATCGATAAAAGCTATAAACTATAGATGGCGTCAAGTTGAGGTACGCAGCAGCAGCTACCGGTCTTCTTATATCACCTACGATACGATTCTAGTTTCTGATGGCTCTTCTTATGTTTTTTTTTCCAATTTCCTTATAGAACCTCGTTTTGTCATGCACGTTTATGAGCTGCCATGTATTTCTTCAATGTTAGACTGCACTTGACTGGTTTACGAGCTACCTATCTAAACCGCAAACAATACTAGTCAAAGTAGGAGACCACTCAAGTGAACTGCTCCCCATCAATTTAGGAATTCCACAGGGCAGTACACTCGGTCCGACACTCTTCAGCTTTTATATGAATGGCATCTTAAATATACTTACCACTATCCCATGCAGAAATAATATCATATGCCGACGACAAAGTCATAATATTCCACGCCAAAACTTGGGACCAAGTATACCGGCTTGCAGAGGGTGGACTGCTAACTGTCTCCGAGGCTCTTGACGCAAATCTTTTAACTCTTAATATATAAAAAAAAAAATCTTAACCTTCTTCAAAACAATAGCTTCCAGGCCCACTCAAAATCTGATACTTAAATACCATATTTGCGGCAGACACCAGACCCCTCCACTTGCAACCTGTACCTACACAATCACAGAACGCACTCCCTCAATCGAATTCCTGGATATCATACTAGTCGAAAATCTTTCATTTAAACCACATGTACACCTGCTCGCCTGTCGCACTAGGAAACTAATATACGTAATGAAAAAACTACGTGACTGTACACCCATTAAAATTCTACGTATAATCTATCTCGCATTGTGTCAGTCAGTACTTCAATTAGATATCTCTGTTGGGGGAGCAACTGGGAAAAGAACACTTATAGAAGTGGAGAGCTCAAAGAGCCGTTATTAAAGTGAGCTTAAGAAAGTCAAGAAACAGGTCCTACCTAATTTGGGGACCACCGTCCATACAAACTGATTGTTTTAATAGTCACAGACCAGATAATTATGTAATAGCTCTAAAACTCACATTGTAACAGTGAACAAATAAACTTTTTATTATCTTTCTCAGTACTTAGTAAAAAGGTGTTCCACAAGGTAGGATACCGGGTCCGCTATTGTTTCATGTCATTAAAGATAGCTAGATCACTAAGACTAGACTATAGACAGAGGAAATTATAATATACTAAGGAAAGTAATGTTTTATTATGGTTGCTAAGTATCTCCATTTTCATTGCTCATTTCGCTTAAGGAAACACGCTGTTTTCATTACAAGTGCAGGGCCATTAAACAATAAACGTTCGGCGTTCATTTAATTCTACAATTAAGGTGTGATGTGATAGCTGCAATACTAAGCAGAAATAATAATACCATATCCAAAAACACATTTACATGCGTGCGCCGTTAAGCTTACGTTACGACCGCGTGCACTTCCCTCGATGTTGTTATTGCTCGCCCCTCGGGAGCCACTACACGCTAAGAGCGCGAAACCGAACATCAAAGACCGTATAAAACGCACTTCATTCCATAAAGTTCCATAACACAGGCGTTGGCAGTGAAGCGACCAACGCAACGAGAACCCTTGACACCCTTTCATATTCATCGACCTACCTACTTGATGTTCCGTGTATTACAGGATAGCGAGTTCAAACGAAGGTGGTAGTTCACATGACCGCCGCAGCCGCACGCGGTATCGACGCGCTTCCCATCTAAATGGAGAACGGCGCACGAACTACCCGCAGCTATTGTAAACAAGCAGCGTTCTCTATTCAAACTATCGTTACGCCTTCTATTCGCCGTTTCGTGCCGTATTGACGATCCGGAAAAAGGTCCTACCGTTTGCCTGCTCCTTGGCGAGGAAACTTTTATCGGTAGGCACAGATTTTCATACGACTTGAAAGCCTTAAGGTTTTATGACTCCATCCGGTTCTGTTTGCTCCAACCCTAACCTTTTCTCGACCAATTCTTCCTTTTTCGTGAAGGACACGAAATGAATTAATTAAAATGTGGTCATAGTGTATGCACAGTTTACATCTCTAATGTGGACAAAGATACTTTAACATTAAACAATGAAAATGCAAAACGACTAAGTGTAAATGTTTGCCACAATGAATTGTGACAGAGTAAAAGCTTTGTTTGTTGCGAACATTAAATTCTAGTAAAGTCAGTATCCGGTATCCGGTAGAAACGCTTGAAAGGGTGGCACTTTGATAAAACTATGTATATTTTACCAATGAGTCTATAAAAGTATACAAAATATTTTTTATTTTGAAATGTTACTAAAAGAGCGAAGCTGTGTCTGACAGAACTTACCCCTTTCTGCGACAATAATGAGACAGGCAACGAGAAACAACGAGGCTCTCCGTCCGCTTTGCTTTTTAGACTCGAGAGAATGCATTACCGAAATGTCATTGTGATATACCGATCTTGCTCCTAAGAACACCACAACATAATTTTCTCCTCTTCCTCGGCGTAGTTTTATTTAAATTAAGGCACAAACGAAGACCTGGATATTCTTTTTGAAATTTGCCGTCTGGAGTCTTCAGATTTATAGGCGGTAACGCTGCCCTCACGAAGTGGCTATCGACGCGTGGATCCATGTGCGACCGAGGCGTGCCCTCGCGGTAAGAATTCGCGCATTTTTACGGCATAATAAAAATCGTAAATAATGCCAAGTGAGGCAGACGAAGTCGGGTCACGATGTGCCCCGGGGCCCGGGCCGTCATCGCGACTTGTGAATTTACGAGTGGCCCGCGAGTATCGCCCCCATCCCACCATGCGAACGCTCATTTGAAATTAGCGTTCATTTGTTTAAAACTTTCAAAATAAACATCCACAGGGTTGCGTCAATAGTGCTCACAGGCATCTCGAGAGCCGTATCATTATAAGAAAAGGTCAACAGTTAAAGCTCCAATTTTACAAGGCGGCAATTTTCGTCGAAATCAGGCACACGTCCGAGCAATTTGAGAGAGGGTCCTGAATATTATTATCACCGTCTCGCGGCCTCGTTGCCTCTTTGAGAGGTGCGGAAGCGGCGAGGAAAAATCACCTCTGAATTACTGTTACAAGATACGGCGACGCGACCGCCCGCTATTCTGATAGTCGTGAGTTAAGGTGCCTTTCACACGGAAGGCAATAGCCCTCTTGTACATACTGAAAATTGTATTATCTGATATCTTTAGAGACTTCTAGTGAAAATCAGAAATTATAAATACTCTATTTACACGACTAGACCTCGCTAAAGCTAACGCTGCTCTGAATAACGGACGGTGAGGTTATGTTTGTGTATCAACCTGAATAGTAAGAGCCAAACAAACAACTTCCGAGAAAGCAATTTGTGGTAGCTATGAACCACAATTTCTAGAAGCAATTCTCCTAACCGATAGACACAGAGGTATAGGTAGGTAGATTTGAAATATTAGAATAACCACGCGAACAAGAATTCAGTTGAACAAAATTATGAAAAGCGCCACAACCCTTGTGTTGTGGTCTGAAAGTAGTGAAGAATGCCCAAACATAAAACGTTCAAAATTTCACGTCCGATGAAGTTGAATGAAACACATTCAACATAAATCTCTCAAAAAGTTCAAAGGTAAAACCTCGAACGTCTGTTGTAATAAGTACAGTTTCAGCAGAGCCGTGGTTTAATTTAAAGGCAATAGAGCGAGCCAACTTAATTTTCAGGCTCACCGCAGTTTCCTTTGTATGTAACCTCGACGGATTAACGAACTTCTGGTTCAGTTAAACTGAAGAGGCCATATACGAGATGAACACGTTAATATTCATGTTTGGTTATCACTATGAGTCTTATATAAAGGGGTAACTGTGCGTGAAATGGACATCCAAGAGTACGTATTATTTTATGTACCGGTGAAAGAAGATAGAATATTGAGTGAGTTCTGAAAGAAAATCTTTTCAGGCGCCAAATGTAGCAGATTTCTAACTTCTGAAATAACTAAGTATCGCTCCATTATATTGAAAGTTTACTTTTATCGCTCACGTGTTAAGAAAAACAGCGAAAAAAAATATGATAGGAAGAATACGCTGCTGGGCTGGATTCATTCCGTGCTGATGCTGACATCTCCCATGAAAATGCAGTTGAATTATTTTACGCTACGTTAATAAATATTGACTGCATCAATATTCTATGCATCGTATGATGTAAAATTATGCAAGAGGTTGGTCTCTCGCCTACGCTTGTTACAGTAGCATTATTTTCCCTGCAGACTTGAATGGAGGTTTTTCAGGTAAGTTTAAATGGTATTTTTTCGCAGGAATGCTGCAAATTTGTTGGAAATTGAATTTGGATTCGGTTTCATGATGTCGATAAAGATTAAAACGACTGCATTGTTGTTCTACCTTAGCAGAAGATATTCTGGTGTATTGTTCGTGTTATCTTTATACTTATATTAAGATATCAGAGTACGGCGAAGCCACCGGTCGGCGTCCAAACGTCTCGGCGCCACGGCATTGTACGGAAGCGCTCGTGACCCCTTTAAGCCTGATTAATGGGGGAGGCCTCATCCGTCGATGCCTGTGTGTTTTTTCCCTAAACGACAATCCCGGTTTTTGAATTTTTGAAAACACGATAGGCCACTTAGCGCCCCGTGTCGCGCCCGATCGTAACTTAGCACCGTTCGATACGGCTGCCATATTGGCTCGTTCTTTTTCGGTGCAATTTACTGCGCGGCGCCGCCAGGGGCCTACCGACATCGTCCGACTGAAAAGATGCGCACCGATTTATTTACCGTCGATTGCATTCGGGAGCGTGCCCACTGTGTCCGATATTTATGTTACGCACCGCATGCCCGCGCGAATTGCCAACAATGCGAAAATACATTTAAAGTAACGCCTACAATACCGCGGATGTCTCGTATTTTTTTCAAAGTCCCATTTTAATCCGACAGTCTGTATTCTTTTCGCTCGGTGTGTCAGATTTATTTCTGGCATTTACTGACTCCTCTGCACCGACTGGTTAGTTTATTTAAATGATTACCACGAGGAAGTTGAACAAGGTTAATGCGGTTCAACATCCCTCGGGTACCAGTGACCGCCCATACCCATTAACATATCTTAATTTGTCACCTTGCGGCCGACCATAACTTTGTGTTAAGTACCTCCTCCTAATAAATAGCGGTCGAATGATCTCCTGTTATAATTTAAATTAATTTAAAAGAAACAGCTGATAACCCGTACATTCGATTCAATTTAATGTCTTGCCGGGCGGAGTATTCTTCGGTTGCGGCATTACGGTGTGTGCTTAAATTATTTAAAGTAATCGAATAGATAAGGACGATATCTCGTAACGATAATGTTCAATAAATCGTATTTTGGAACGTTTGAGTCATTTGTAACGTTAATTTAAAAATCTTGTCCTGGCACTGTCACCGGCTGAATTTATTAAATCTTGGAATGAGTGCGTCTTCCTTTCGATTTGGGAATAGTAACACTACGAAATTACTTTTGATGCATGTTTCCTCTCTGCTTGCAATTTTTTTTGTTAATAATTCTTCTTTTCGTGTGAGATGTTATGTGGCCACCTCTGGTGTCAGAGTTAATTAAGTCGCCTCTGGGAACCCCACAGGCCTCTGACTTGGCTATTTCAGACTTACATTAACTATATAAGTCCAGGTTTCCTCACGATGTTTTCCTTCACCGTTGCCTGTGATGTCCAAGATAAACTTAGAAAGTACATATGAATTTGAAAAAGTCACATTGGTACTTGCCCGGATTTGAACCCACGACCTCAAGCACGACAAGCGAAGTCTTAGCCACTGGACCACCACGACATTTTAATAATTGAAATCTTATCTGAATCCTAAGATTTTATTTTATTATCTTGAATGAAACTACAATTAGATTTGCATTGGCCTTTGACTCGACAGAAAACTAACAATTGGGTTGGACTGCTGCGTCTGATTTTATCGTCGGTATTGCGTCTTGTTTCAATTTGGAGGGACCTTTGTGTCCAGGCTTGTGTAGCGTCACACGTACACTGAAGTGAATAGACTGAAAGCGCTGCAAGCAGTTTGTTTTACAGTTTAACATTGTTTCCTTTTCGATCAGCAGGTAGAGGCTAACGTCTGCTTTGGGCCGCGTCTCCCGGGCCGCTCAAGTTATTTGCCTTTGTGATGGTAAACTGAAAACGAAAATCTCTGTAAAACTTTGATCAGATTCTGTACAGATTTTCCAAGATATTCGATTTATCTTTGACCCTCTAGAAAATCGTTTATTACCCATGTGAATACCATTGAAGAACCCTCTAACTCATGAGGGTTAGATTGAAAAAAGCTTTCAGTCTGTACTTGTGACTTTGTGAGTGTGGATCACTGATGCCGACACTTTGACCCACAGTCTGATTTATTCGTAGATGTAGTGATTACACCTTAGAATACAGGTTATAGTAGTAGTAGTGTAGTGGTTACAAAAATACTTAGTCCTAGATGCATATGTTATCGGCGGAAAATCTTAACATCGAGATTCAGAAATGGATCGAAATTGAACAACGGCATCTAGTGACGAATATACGAACAAATTTGCATAACGATTGCGGTGTTTTGCGATATACTTGCTGTGCGGCTAGACAACCATCGTTAAGTCACAAATAAAACAGATCTACATTCTATTAGCAACCAGCTAATGGGCAGTAAATCTAATCATGTGTCTTAGTTCCGGAGTGGCAGTCCGTATATAAAGTCACATGGGTTAAATAGTAATTGCCGACAGAAGTCCTTCCTGGCGCGTTCCCTTCCATGTATTTCGCCGGCTCCTGTATAGTCTCAGTTCCAATTACTCTTTGGAATCGGTGTCCACTGTAATTGGATTGGGCTGGCAACCGGACTTGTTGGCATTTTAATTGTGCTATTGTGACGCTGGACACCGTCCGCCGCCCGCTACGACAGTCTGCGCTAGACAAACCGCTTTTTGTATCACATTCGCACATCTGGATTTGCTAATACGTCAATAAATGTTAGTCAACGATTAATCCGTGCGATTATTATCTGTATCTGACAAGCGATAAAATCGAAATAACATATGAAAACTCAACGTTTTGTGTTCCCACGATTAGATCAAATAAGGATCTAAAACAAAACACGTGAGAAAACATCTTTGTCGTCGAAGCGTCAAATATTTCTTCAAAGGCCGCGAGTTGCGTTGTTTTAGGAAATCGAGACATTAATGGAATGACTGACACGTATTGTCGATCGCGGTTCGAAGAAACTTGGTGTGTTTTAAAATGTAAGGAATTAAGGATTAATGCGGTTCCCAGTAGAATGTTGGATCTCTGTCTATGTGTTGTATTTGGCGCTACAGAAAAGTTGGTCCATTTTAAAGGCGGTATTCGGGTACTTGCATTTTCATCTTTGTGTTTTATATCAGCCTTTTTAACCCCCGACGGAAAAAGAGGGGTGTTATAAGTTTGACGTGTGTTGCTGCGTATCTGTGTATTTGTGTGTCTGTCTGTGGCATCATAGCGGCCAAACGGGTGAACCGATTTTGATTTAGTTTATTTTTGTTTGAATTGTGATTTTGTCGAGAGTGTTTTAGCTATGTTTGAATAAAATCGGTTCAGCCGTTCAAAAGCCGTTAAAGCCGTTTTACTGTTTGAATCGGGGTGTTTTCGCAAGATATAGTGTCATAATTACGTTCAATATATTGCCGATCGAAGCGTATCTACTATGTACTAGATAAATTATGTAGCATGATATAAAAAATTGCCGTAGGTTTTTTAAATGTTGAAATTTTACTTGTTTGAACGTATAAATCATTTAAAATCATACGTCTACTAATAACTAGTTCCATTTTTCTTTTATGTTTAACGACCTTTGTGGATTTCCATTTTCCATATTTTACCCCCAAAAAAACTACAAAGAACTTAATAAGGTTACAAAATCCGCTTGTTTGTTATTAGTTCAGGTTTGAATTGAAATTCAAATATAATTTTCTTTGGGGCCGTTTCATGTTATTCATTCTGTGTTAGTCTTATTATTCGCCACAGAAAGCATTGTCGGCGACGCTGCCACTTCGGAATATTTTATACAAATTTTAGAAACAAGAACAAGGGCCGAGTGACAGGTACACTTATTCGTGTTGCTTATTTTTGCTTAGTGAAGTTTTATCGGATACCAATCGTGGAGGCGCGGGATGTTGTAGAGATGAATAAAATATACATTTCTGCGTTGAGCGCGCTTGCTCGCGCCCAAATGGGAAGTTTGGATGCCGGTTTAATGGAGTTCTGAAGTTTGGCATTCGTTTCTATTATGGCCACGGAATTGTTTGTTGTCGTTGATTTAAATTTCACGCTCCAGTTAGTGAGTATCAAATCTTATTTGTCAATTATCTGCATTTTGAATGAAGACCGTGCTTGTCTTTATGGACCATCGCTTTTGTTTTTGCTCGATGGTTATTACTATAATTGGCTTTCTTGCTTTGAACTTATCTTGTTTTGTGAATTATTTGTATTTTGACTATTTTACCTATAATCATAAATTGATTTGAGTCTCACGAGTCTTCTCCAAATAACACGGTTAAAATTGCAATGGTCGTCGGTCATCTTTGTGTTTATTTTATTTTGTCGAATTTTTCGCGTCCCAAAATCACTTTTAAATTCTTTCTTCGTCTTCTACGAAAAGGTATCGAATGCTTCGCCTTTGTATCACTTTTTGTGCTATCTCATACTGTGTTGCGATTCGGACATTATTTATGATCCGCGGGCTTTCTCACAAATAAACAATCATTTAGATAACTAATACAATATAAGGATATTATTTTCGTTTGACTCATTTATATTTTCTAGTTTTTGAATTATCTGAACTTTTAATCCATCTAGTCTATCAATTATCTATCTGACAGAATTTTGTTTTAAATGTAACTAAATTAAACAGTGTTTTTTTTTGTCTAAACTAAATATAAGAAAATGTAATTTATGTTACTAACGTTTAGCCCTCTTACATATAAACGCGGCATAAAGTTATACCAGGTATAACAAAGGAATAACCATACATTTTCATAGGTTTATACTTGGTATAACTTTATGCCGCGTTTATTTGTAAGAGGGTTATATTATAGCTCCATAATTTAAACATCACTTTTTATTAGGAACATTGAAAAATAAATAATCCTTGAATAATCTATAGCTCATTTCTCAGTTTCAATGACAAGCGTAATTCAAAATAACATTCTTACCTATCTAATTCCCTACTTCATTTTATTTTGAAGCTTCTTGGAAAACTTTTAGAAATGATTAGTTTTCCATTGCTTAGGATTTAAGCTTGTATGATTTGTTTTGCTTGGGTATATTTATAACGGCGTTTATTAAAACTCTAAAAAGTTTTTTTACTAAAATATACATTCGTTTTCCAAATAAAAACTCTAAAAAGTGAAAAATGACTGCAATTTCGGCAGTGTTCCTGTATTTGTTTCTTTCTTTCTTTGATACCGACTTCGGAAATTTAAGTAACTCAGTTTGTAGTGTTTTATTAGGTAGTCGTTTGAATTTCTTTGTAAAAAGTTTTTATTTCTACTTTTTAATTGTGGTACATAATGGTCAAAGTTATGCCAGAATAGGTTACCTGAATAACATGCAACTTGAACATAACCGGTGAAATGAGAGAGTACTAGGGTGAACTGTACATATCTGCGTACCCCTTTAGAGTGTACTGGCGTGATGTTATGAAATGGTGTAAACAACAAAACAAACATGCGACTGCAGCAATTCTGAGGAATTTGCCGTCATTCAGTGAAGATTTCTGTTCCATGTCTCCGAAATTCTCCATCAGATCTTCACCAAATTTAAATGGAAGCAATTCGGGCACATACCCTTTCAAACAAAAAAGTATTTTGACAATCGGTCCACAATTAACGGAGTAATCGGTAAAAATAAACAACAAAAAATACAAACAGCCGAACATAGAACCTCCCTCTTTTTAGGAAGTCGGTTAAAAAGAAAATACAAGATTCGCTTCACATTAAAAGCTCTACCGTATAAGCACTAATTTTAATCAACTTGTAACGATATAATCTCTTGGCACCAATTTGTAGTATTTAATGGCATATTAAGATCAGCAGATTTCTAAATAATAGAGGTAAGAGACATTAACCAGTCTATGCTTGCGGTTTTAGTCAGTGTCTGTCTGACGAGACCCATTTATCAAAGATGCTAGGCTCCAATACAGGTATCCAGCGAACTCGAGGCGCTGGATCATTCGCTTTCTGGTTTTAATTTTAATCTGTCGACATGAATCATAGAATTACACTATTCACAATTTAAACATTTCTTGTTAATTATCCTAATCAAGATATTATACTCCATGCCGGATCTCAATTTTCACTCACGTACAAACCTAATTTAATTTATCGAATATGCTTTCGTGTTTATTGATCCGTGAAATGGCTTTTTGACGCAAAAAAAGTATCTATTCGCACGGAAAAGTTTCTAAATTGCACCGTTGGGAGGCAATAGGTACCGTTACCGTTATTGTTTATGCTACAACGAAAATTTTCGAACAATAACAAACAAAAAATAAAGAGAGTCGCACTTATGCCCTGATAGTTTTAGAAAGTGAACGCTGTATTAACTCTGAAGATTACTCTCACGGCCACTTTTTGTGGGTAGCTAATTTAAGTACGCTGCGAAATTACCCAGCATTATTACGAGCATCGGATCAAATTATAGCACGCGATGTATTTCGTATACCTACATGTTGTGCTGCAATTGTTGTGACACTAATCGCCTCAACTTCAAATACGTAACTTATATGGCCATTCATTTTTTGTTCATCCATTGTACTAATTCAGTGACAGCCTTCCTACGGTCCCTTTCGAATAATTTAGGACGTTTGGACAAGCAATTTTTAACCGACTTACCAAAAAAGGAGTAGGTTCTATGTTCGACATTATGGATGTATTTTTTTTTTTTTTTTTTATGTTCACCGATATCTTCGTCAATTGTGGACCGATTTTAAAAATAATTCTTTTGTTTGAAAGGGCATATTCCGAAATTGGTGCCATTTTCATTTGGTGAAGATCTGATGAAGAACTTCGGAGATATACAACAGAACTCTTCAATAAATAACGGCAAATCTCTCGGGATTGCTGCAATCGCATGTCTGTTTATTGTTTATACCATTTCATAACATAACATCACGCCAATACGCCCGAAAGGGGTGTACAGATCTCTCCTTTCACCGGTTATATTCAAGTTTCATGATATTCGGGTAATCTATTCTGTCGTTGTAGGTACTTACTTAACTACTTCCCTATTAGGTAGGTACAACTAAAAAGAGAAAAATAAAAAAACTTTTTTACAAAAATATACTACCGACTTCCAAATAAGAAAACTAGAAAGTGAAAAATAACTTTAGTTTTGGAAGTCGGTGTCCATAAATTAATAATTTGGTACCTACCAAAGACATCGACTTCCAAAAATAAAGTTATTTTTCACTTTCTAGTTTTCTTATTTGGAAGTCGGTAGTATTTTTTTGTAAAAAAGTTTTTTATTTCGAATATGATGGTAGGTAACTTAATTGTCCTAGAACCAAAAATTCGAAGACATGTATGCGACATTCACCAACCCGCACTGGTGCTGCGTGGTGGACTAAGGCCCATTACCTCTCTCACAGAAAGGATGCATTAGTCCCAGCAGTGGGAACATTATAAGGCTGATGATGATGATGATGAACTTAATTGCACAATTTAATTTGCTGTGCCTTGTCTTATAATACATTACTTACTTACATTTGTGACTTTGCTCGAATGTATCCCCGCAAAGTACTCGATGTACATAACCCTAACCAATCGCAGTGAGCAGATAGAGGTGTAATCGAATTGACAGTCTTGCCTCGATATTTATCGGATATACGAACGTAACTAAAAAGGGCAAGAACCCCGAGCCGCCAAAGCGAGTAACTACGGTATACCATAAAAGTACATCGGTTTGTATCGTTCAATTAATTTAATCAAGCGTATTGATTAAATGTCAGGTACCCAATTAAATTATCGACAGCAAATCGAGGATGCAACGCGAGCGCATTCTCAAGTCGCAGCAAGTGTGCCCGCGGGCGATACAATTCGCGCTTTGCTTTCGTATCTCGTTCCAATTCGATTGCTGTGCCAACATTTGATGCTTCTATATAAGGTGGTAAATATTGCCGCAGATTACAACGCCCGACTACACTTTGTTGGCACTCGTTATAACAACTTGTAATTGCGAACGGCCTCACCCTTAAATAGAAAACAGTGGTATTTTCAACTAGTTTCGTATAAATGAATTTAATAAGGAATTGGTGCAATTTAACGATACTAGTGAGAATATTTCCAAGAAACCTATTTATAATTAAAATTCTCGAACTGTTCACACATGGAACGTCGCTCGTTTGCAGTCGGTAGCCATCTCCAGTTTCGATTAGACCAGATTCCAACTCCATCGATCTTTTGTGAAGTTAATAAGCATATAAATAGACATTGCCTTTTATATGTTCCCTGTTATTATCTTTATTATACCTGGCATTTTCAATAGCACTATATATAAACAGACCATCAATGAGGCATTCCACCTTTTTACATCTGTTTCTTATTGACTGCAAAAGTCAACAGTGTTTCGTTCTTAATGAAAGCTATATTTTTCATGTCTTTATAGAGTGGAACTTATTTTCAATTGTTAAAAAATTATAGGTTAGCGTTTGTAACGTTGTTATCGGGGAAGGAAATAAGGGCATTGGGACTAGTGGCAGGATGGATCACTCACGGGCCCGTGTAGTGTTTGTTTATGTTTGACAGTAAAATTGCGCCTTTTATAGCCTAGACCTCACCTAAACCTTGTATGATTGCTTGGGTTAGTTCTGCGTTTCAAGGGTCGACTGTTGATTTAAAGTTTATAATAATAAAAGATTATGTAGTATTGGACATTCAAATAGAACACTTAGAAGAAAACCGTGTCTTTTTGGAAAACCAACCTATTTTAGAAAAGCATAAAACAGTGTAAGCGAAATTTTTTGTTTTAAAAAAAATATTTTTCTTAATAGTGGTAGCGAATTGGATGAATCACCTGATGATTTTATGTAATCACGTCATTGAACGAAAAGTAGTTTAGTAATTTGACAAGCCTTGTATCAAGCTATTGATCAATTTGATTTATAATACCATAAACATTTTTACGACCAATTCGCCACAAAATATTTAAGAAAGAACCACTATTTTCAATAAATAAAGTTCATCGTTATCTCTATTTATTAACCCCCGACGGAAAAAGAGTGGTGTTATAAGTTTAACGTGCGTTGCTTTGTATATGTGTGTCAGTCTGTGGCATCATAGCTCCTAAATGGATGAATTTTGATTCAGTTGTTTTTTTTTAAAGGTGTCTTCGTCGAGAGTGTTCTTAGCTATGTTTGTTTAAATTCGGTACCGCCGCTATCCTCACTTTACTCTTTGAATTTGTTAAAAAAAAAATAAAAACCCCCGACACAATTTATTGTTGTTCTTTAGAGGTTTTTGTGTCGAGGGTATTTAAATTTAAATTTTTCTTTAGTATAAAAGTGAAAAATTGTTCATTGGTAAACGCATCACTGAATGAAGAACGGCTGGACTGTTTTTAATAGAGTCTGAGTATGGTTTTCAAAGAAATAAAAACTGATAAGATACTCAAAAAATTGGATAATTTGGGCTAAAATGAATATAATGTTTTCTATGGGAGTTTTGTATGGATTCAGAAATTTGAACATGACAATGTCTGTAGGGTCAGCTAGTAGGATGAAGCAAGTGTGTGTGAAATTGAAATAATTTTTATCTACACTCACAACGTAATTTTCCAAATATGAATTCAAAAAATATTGTATAAACACGTACTTTATATTCGTGGATAGGTAAAGTTACAAAAAAAATACCATTTCAGTGCAACATTTTCCTTCGATTTTCAAACAACTGCATCATAAAATTACTTTCTTTTTAATTTATTGGCGCGTATGGGCTCATTGACTTAATGTAGAAAAGTAGTGTCATTGTCTATGGATGCGCGCGCTGCGCAGTCATGAGAATCTAAATTGCCCGCCATGCCACATATTTTTTCTGTTGCCACTTATGTTTTATTTCAACTGTATGAGTGAAGATAAAATAGTATATGCAACGGCATATAATTAGGTATTAAAACACTGGCGTGATATTATTAACCCACGCTCATGTTTTAATAACCCCTATTATATGAACATTGCATAAACTACTATTAAACAATATAACAAGTTATAATATATTTTAATTATTATTTTTTTAATTTAATATTTCCATAAAGCTTCGGTCATATCTTTCTCAAAGTTAATTGTAGTTAATATTTGCTTACGATAAAAATAATCATACTATTTTGTTACAGCGAGACATGTACACCAAAGTAGATTCTGCGTGGGGCTTTTTCCAAATTATTATATTATTATTTAATTTCCCCAAATGTTTTTTTACTAGACACTAATTGAAATCGATTAAAGGAAATATTTAGAAAGAGACACTGTTTTTTGTCTAAGATAATCATCGTGATATCAGTCAATTCAGATCATTAAATTAAATTAAATTTCTACAATAATTAAGTTAGTTTATTACACACAGACAGATCGCCTTCACCACCATAAAATGATCGTCAAGGGGCCGCTAACAGCTTTCAATTTCAAACTCTCGAGGCGGAATATTTTTGAACCTTTGCGTCCGCTCCGAGCCCGCAGATTGCTTTCCAGCGAACCATCATCCCGAATGCTTTCGGAAAGCATCTCGTTACCTCAATTTAACTGTCTTGACACATACAAATTTTATTTGCCTTTTTGTGTTGTAGCTTTCGTAAGCAAATTTTATTTTCGCGAAATTAGTCGGCGGGGGCTTATTGTGAGCGAAATCCAATTATTTCTGAGCGCTCTAAGGATTTGTGTTCGGCGACGGACTCTTTTCAGTGTGTGTCAAGTAAAGTTGGTACAGATTCATTTATGCGTCATTTTAGAACATAATCTTTTTATATTTCACCTTACTCAAAATACCTGCCAAAGTGTCTATAGTCAGATGATAAACGAATATAAAAGGTAAACAAAATGAAAGAGCACTTAATACGCACATAATGGCGATGTGATTAGCACATCGCAAATTAGTCATGTTATCTGAGATGCGCGGGCGACGGATCGAGCATACAATTACTGGATTCAACGTCACTCGTCTTGGAAGCTCGGAACCGGCTCCACCCGCCGAGATAAAGTGGTAGTAGATGTGCCATTACGTATTAAGATTGTTTTGTAAAGGGAATAATTCAAATGACGTCGTTTATATTTTCTGCTACCGACTTCGCCATCTTTGAAGACGGTACTTTGATATTGGTATTATGGTTCGTTTTTCATTCAGTGGTAAAACGTTTGCGTCAGATTTTCTGTCGCTTATAAGTACTTTTCAAACAGTTTCAGTTGTCGATTCCTTTTATACTCACTTTAAAGTTCTTTATCTTGTTTTAATTACCTCATATCTTATTTAGCATGCTGCTTTAAATAGTTCGTTTGAATATACGAGTAATTACTGGGTGTATATTATAGGGCTCGTTTTATTAATAAAATATTAATTATATCCACACTTGCTGGTCTTGTAGTGCTAGCTCTATAAAAGGCGGCTTGTAAAGGACTTGTTTTTCACATCACAAGGCGTGAAGGTTCTTATTCTGTTCTTGTCAATCAATTGCAACCCGTCGTTAAGGCCTAGAACTTCGTTATCTCGCCCCGTTTTGAATTTGCAATAACTTTTTATTTTTATTGAAGCTGGAGCTTGTCGGGAGAAGCGATCTGATTTAGACATGCTTTTTGTTCAGACAACACTATTATTTAGCACAATATACACAGCTATTTAATACTTATGACACGTATTGGAGTCCAATTTGCTTTAACTTTTATAATATTCAGAACAAAATAAAAAAAGTTAATTAAAAAAATCAAAAAGCCCGACTGCTTGAAAAGCGAACTAAAAAGACGTAAACAAGGAGAAAATCATGCTGTGCAGTCGGAGGATACATCTTCGCGAGTTGGCTGACCAAAACCAGACGACTTTTTAGTTACTTTTTTTTCGAATTAGGTACATTTAAACATATAAGTGTTCTATATTTTTGAAATCACCGCTTAAAATCCTTTATTTTGCTACCCCACACGATTGGTTTGGAAGAAAAAAAAAATTTGGGCCCCCACAATATGGCGCCCAGAAACCGCCATTTTCATATTTTCCAATTTTCATGTAGCCAGTGACACTCGCGGGGTTAAGACGAATCGATTGACGTAAGAACCATCAAAATCGGCCCACGCGTTTGGTCTCTAGAACGCCACATAGGAACAAACATACATACTTACATACATACATACATACATACATACATACATAGACTGATAAACACATTACCCTCCTTCGGCAGTCGGGTAAATAGGTTTATCTTGCTCGCCGATTCGGTCACACTTCAGGGGAAAGTTCTCCCTCAATTTCTTCCACGTTTCGGGAGTTGACGCTTTCAGGAGGAAACGACAAAACACTTGCCATTGAGTATCATTATTTTACAAGCTTGCAATGTATGTATATAAGTGTGTTCCGGTCAAATCTTGCAACTAAATTTTAAAGTATTATCCTACACCGATTAAGATGCAATTTTGCATACACGTTTAGTTTGGGGACAATGCATGGTTAGCTAAGTGACGTCATTCTAAATCTAAAATGGCGGACGGCCCAAGATGGCGGACTAGTTATTTTTTGTGCACTGCCATGATATGGGTATCAAATGAAAGGGTTTGCTTAGTAGAATACGAAATAAGCTTGCTTAAAAAAAGATTTTTTAATGACTGATTTTATTTATAACTGAGGTGAATTTATAAAGTATCAAGAACAACACTACCAATGTGCAACCTAACCCACAGCTGGTGACCATTAAAATATTCAATCTAATTTACTAGTCACCACCTACCAGATATTTACGAGACTCACAAGTAAATAAACTTCAGAAAATTGCCACTGAAAGGCCGCTTAAGCTTGCAGAGCGGTCTCTCATTGGGTAATAATTACATTCATAATTGTAAATATATGTGTGAGTAGTAAGCAAGTTATGATGCGCGCCGCAGCAGTACGTTGAGCAATTTTCACGTCACTGTGCACTTTGTCATTATGCATCAGGATCGTGATGCCCCGAGACAACTCGCAATTATTATGTATGTAAAAGAAATTCTTTCTGGCGTCGAACAGAGAAAGGCGTGCAGTTATCGCGTTGTCATTTCCTTTAAATTATTTTAATTTATTTAGTGTATTTTTATGTTTTCAGAAAAATCTTCCAGTGTGCCCAATACGAATTCAAATCCATGCGAAAATTTATTTTGGTTGCTACAAAATGTTGCACGCAATTATTTAGATTTATTGACTTAAGTTTGTTTAAAAGCTCGATTTTACTAAGGTGTTCCCCAAAAATGTTAAATATTTTATCGGCTCTACTCCTAAGAAGTCGCAATGCCCGAAGTTCACATTATTATAACGAGGTAGCGGCACTAGCGGCTCGTCGGCGAGTGCAAAGCAAACTGTGCCCACGGCCGCTCGAATAACCGATACTTTGGCGTAATAGCCACGATCGAGGCATGCGATAACAAGCCGCCGATAGCTGAACCCGTATTTTATTTATATATCAGCTCGCCTCTTTTTCAATAACGCCTTTTCCCTCTCGCAGCGGAAATTTTGCTCTTTTATGGCATGGGGGCTATGCTCGTTATTTACTAAGATAATTATCCGGCTATAATACTGAATATTCAAGGGACAAATTGCCAATCTAAGTGACAGTTCCCACCGGTAGGCTGAATGGCGACTTTACCTGGCAAGCGCCTCGCTATTATCACATTAAAGACATTTTTCAGTGCAACTTGTACCTATGTGTAAACTTGCAATAATTTTAGCTTATGCCTTAACTGCTTGATTTTTTATACACATAATTGTGATTATCAGAAGTAAAGGTTGCTTCATTTGAAATTTAGATGTAGGAAGGTATGCTGCCAAAGCTCCAAAAACGTTCAACTTTTGTAATCTGGGCAGAGGACTAAAAGTTTTGGCTGGGACAAAACTTTTGGTTAGGTAGGTATATGTACTCAACATTTGAGGTCTAATGTTGGCTAGTACGACAAGACCAATGAGTCCACCGCTATTTCAATCTAACTTAACATGTAAAACAGAATAGGACGACGATATTTACGGATTTTGGCAATGCTTGGACCATGAGCACATGTTGGTGTTTTATGGAGACGGCTGGCGATGCGATGCAGCGGTGCAGCGGTATGGCGACGACGACGGGCGACGCCGGGGGCGTGAGTTCATTAAGGAGCCAGTCGCGATGCCATTGTTAACGTTTTTAATTCACGTGTCCAGTGCACGCGCCGCCTTCCCTCCCGCCCGGAGACTGCTGGGAAATCTCGCTGGAAAATTAACGCCACAATTTTATACCTTTTTTCTCGTTTGCGAGGCGCTTCCATTTTATTTATTTCACGCTTCGATCGCGCCGCGGCGTTTAGTTAGCGCTTTTATTTTTATTTTGTTAGAAACTTTTGTAATTTCCGCTCGTTGTTTTAACGTGAATTTCGTGTGTTTTGAATTATCTCTGATAAATTTCTTCCATACAATCATTTAGAATTTCGGTATTTCAATTTATGTTCACTATAAAAAGTTCGACTAATCCCCAAATCTCACGAGTAGGTCAACGAACGACTAAAAAACTCAACTTACATCCGTTTTGTTTAGATAGAGGTGAACACGGCAAAAAGTTAATTGTTTTGATTGCCAATACACAAACACGTCCGGCCGTCTGTCTGTTGCAAGTTATCGCCTTAGAAAAGCGTCCGATCTTAATTAGTTTTCACGTCTTTGAAGGCGCCTAGCATGATACAATCTCTCCCTTGCTACAATTTGTTTTCCTTTGGCACTCTGTTCATGACACAAAAACACATACCTTTTTGTTTCACTGAGTTTTATTTGGATGTTTCCCGGTGATGTATGGTGATTGGCTCCCTTGTCCCAGCGCTCGTGTATCTTATTTATCATCGTGATAATTCCCCCGGCGTTGGCTCGAGAAACAATATTTGAATGGCCGACGTGTTTTCGTGCTTGACGTTTTGAATGTTTATTGATTAGATTTGTTTTAAAACAAATTAAAACAGTGCGCCGCCGGCGAATTTAATTAAAGCTGTCAGTACATCGACCCATAGTGCGAGGCACGATATCTATGCATTATCTATTTTTTTGTCGTACTCCACACAATGCATTGAAGAATATTCTATTGTTGAAACATTGAGATAACACGTCCTTACCTTGTAAGTTTAACAGAGTTTCGATGAGTCGCCGTTTCGTCGGTGGGTTCGTCCAGTTATGACTGTCAGTCGGCATACCGTCAGTTTTTTGCTGCAACCGAGAATCCTTTCGTCCAATTTAATATTTACTGCTTGTCAAATATTATTCAGCTCGCTACGCCTTCTCCGGACGATACTTGTAATTTTTATTTACATACCGCTTGTCGAAATTCATTTTTTACGACTGCAATTTGCCAATGGCCGACTCGTTGTAGCAATTATAGAATAATGACTGCTCGGGCGTCGGTTAATCATTTCTCATTTCAGTCATTCGGTATATTATTAATATTATGGCGTTTCCTCAGAAGTTTCTTTGCAAATTGTTTTTTTATGCAGGTTTTCCGGTTTACACCATTCGCCGATGGGCACGGTATGAGAAAATACTGCGGCCTCCGGCATTTTTAAACACGGGGTTAAGCTGTTCGCAAAGTGAGCTTAAAAACCTACAGCTTTGATCTCTTGAAAGGAACGCACAACGCTGCGATATGCGGTGCCGGACACAGACATAATCGTATGAAAAAAGTCTACACTTGTATTTTATTCCATCGTAGTATACGGCAGTGGTACGTTTCGTTCAAGAGACCAAAGCGTCAGACTTCAATAGTGAATTCGGCATATTTCCAGATGTCTGTCTGTCTCACAATCCCGGCATTGTGTCAAAAGTCCGCGGGCCATCGATAAACAGAGGCAGCGGCCGCGGCAAATTGAAACCCGACCGAGTGTGAAATGACCCCGGTCCGACTTCCTGCCGGTCTACTGACGTATCTTATACTTCTCTTCTTTGGATTTTGACTTTGTATGACAATGCCTATTCGTATGGATTATAATCAATAGAGAGTACGATGCAAACAAACTTAAATAATATGTTTGTGTTAGCTTACAATCGCAACGTAACCTTTTCCACATGTTTTATGCAGGCAAATTTCCGTCATTAGTTCTCAACTATTCAATCTCGTAAAAAACCCTTAAAATTGTATTTGACCGGGAACTAGATGATCAAGTCAGTCATTTGGTGTCTTCACGATTCCTTTCCGTACCTGTATTTGAAACATTTTGATGACGCACCGCGTAAAGTTGAGCAATTTATACGTTTGATTCTTGTTCAGATTAGGTATCTACCTAGTTACATACTAATTGAACTTCCTTACTACGCTTACTTGAAAAGCCTCCATGCTAAAAACATGAATCATGGTTAGGTTAGGTATTCGCGCAATCAACGCGAACGATGCCGAGTATTTCCGAAGCACTTCGAACAAATGAAGCTCTAATCACACCATCAAAATTGAATGAACTGTGAAATCACAGTGAACTTTTCCGAATGTCGTAATGAGAGTAGCAATTTGTTTTTCCTTACAAATGGGAGCTGTTTTCACCTGACTGGCGCAACAGATGAAGTTCGGCCGAAGTTACAAGCGAAAAAGTTGTGTTACAATTGAAGTTTAAGGCGGACGACAGTTTTCTTGCTTCAAAGTAAACAATTTAAAGTAATGATGTCACCAAACTTTAGACGAATGATTGATGATGATTTTTAACCATTTCTCTATGAAATTCAGCATTTTGTAGGCCTTATATCGTCAGCGTCGGCCTCTTTTCATTTGCACCCTACAACAGATCCTTATTCAGAAGCGGGCCTTACCAGTAGGGTACTTCAAGTCAACGATCATTGTCGCCGCGCCGAGGTGCAGCCCCACGCGGCATTGGCCCCACCGCTTAATTATCTCAACGACTAACGCTTTCTGTCACGTTCACCCTACAATTCACTTGCCTCTTCATTGTCGACATCAAACGCTCATTTTACAACGCTTGTCAACCGTAAAGGGTTACTGTCCTAATTGTTTCCATAAAAAAATATTGCCGTCATTTAGATAAAGATGTAGGCCATTCGATATAATAGTACCTCGTCTTAATTTCGGGTCGTTTGATGGATCACATTTTCCATTAGCGCTGGGAATGTCTTAATTTCCACGTAGTTGTTGGCTAAGTGGTAGTCAGGTTTGTTCTATCAATCAACGGCGGGCGGCGGCCGGCGACAAGGCGAGTTATCACTACAAAGTGGCATCGATTGATCGCGTTACCACTGGCACCTCTTATCGCACTAATTACTGTGTATTAGGGAACTATTTTGTGGGAACCATAATAAAAATGTCAATTTAAATACTTATTGCCGCCCATTTAACGTTACTTTGTCGTACCGTTGAAATTACGAAATTATCTGTTTTGATTTGATGTGGAATGATTCAGAAGAATTTGTCTTACGACTACAGTAACGGACTTGAGAAATGGTAATAAAAGAAAGTTAATCAAACGACAGCTTTTTAAAATGAACCCGTATGCAGTTAAAAATGTAATTAAACTGAGTTAAAGCGATTACAATCGACTACGTCCGTAATGTTACTTTGTTTGCATCTTGTCGTAAAACGTTATTTCTCTCGAATGAACCCAAAGCATCCAATGTGATGTCTTGTCTACCTTAATCACTCATATTTATGTATATTTTTTATGATATACTTTAATGAAAGTATCCTTTCCATTTTTTATTTGACCTCTGTATAAACGTTATAAGAAGCGTTTCGCATTAAAAGTGTAATAAAGTATCTTTAACGGCTGGCAAAGTTTATTATTCGAAGAATAATATAATACGTTAATTCTTATACACTCCGGTTTCGGTTATTCACCAAGTATGAGACATATCGCACTTAAAGTCAAGCCTTCAATAAATATTGTCCCAAATTTAAATACTTACTTATCTCAGTCGATTAATCGCTTAAACATTTTACTTTGATTTCGGCATTTCTAATTTAAACCGAAGAAGATGGTATATTGAGGCGTAAAATTGTAGGCCAAGACAGGATGATTTTCGCGTCATCCAGATATAAAGGGCGTAATTGTTGCGCATCGGCTGGAACTAATACGGGAGAAATGGAACGAGATAGGAGCTAAGAAGGATCGTAGAAAATAATTTATCCGCGACGGTAGAACAAAGGGCGGGCCACAATGGAACAAAGAAGCGCCGGAACGGCCCGGTTTGTTTTCTGACGGAAGCCTAATATAGGGAATCGATTGGTCTTAGAACCAACCAAGGGTACGCTCGTTTCCGTTATACGATGAAAAAAGTACGATGATCTGTATGAAATTGGGTCTTAATTGATTTTTTTTAAGGGTGACTCACTTTTTTGCATAGTTTTGTATTGTATAGCATCGTCAGTCCTAATGCTTATACAATGCCTTGTTTTCTTTTGGTTTTCCGGTACACCTTCTCTTCATTTAGGCTCTGTGGAAGATTATAAATAAAATAAAATATTTTTTATTTCGGACAAGTAACATCCATATGGGTTAGTCAACGAGAAAACTTATTTATACCTATGTTATTACACTCTTACACTCTTACAAATAAACGCGGAATAAAGTTATACCAGGTATAACAAAGGAATAACAGGTTTATACTTGGTATAACTTTATTCCGCGTTTATTTGTAAGAGGGTTAATTTCTAAAAAATAAAATATAAAAAAAAAAATTGTAACGAGGTTGTTGTTCCGAATGCATTTCAGAAAAACATCCCCTAATAACGGAGTGTCGTACCTCCCGGCTATGGTTTTTAGGATGGAGTTGGGGCTAGCTCGCACTTTGCAGAGCAAAGAGGCAGGTCTCTGCCTGATAATGGCATAGAAACCATCGACGCAAGATTCCGCGAACATACCTGATGCACTGCAAAAACATAAAATTATATCAAGCTTACTAAAAGCAGAAGTTTAGTCCATCATATTTTATTAGGAGTTACGAGATCTGTCCCTACTGTTCCAATGATTTTCCACCCCTTTTTCGCAGTTAGCAACACGGTTTTACTATGGTTTTTTATTCGGTTTTCTTATTTAAAATTTAGTGATCCTCAAACCTATCGATCATTGTTTCTCAACTGTTCACCACCGAGTCGCTGACACCCGAAACTAGCACCCAAAACTAAACTTAACATTTTATCATGATAAATTGCTTTCGTCACAATAGACTACCAAAGTTAAAAGAAGTCTAGTGCTCAGCACTTTGGTCTATCAAAGTGACATTGACAGGACTATTTTCGCTGACCAGTCTTTTTTCTGTCTGCCTTTGATAATTTCTTTTTGGTGGAAATAATAGAACGTGTAAAAAAATCGCTTCGAAAAATAAGATGACATGCAGAATGTACAACATTTTTGCTCCAAAGCACATTTTAAAAACAGCACCGGTAGCTGATTATCCTTAGTCAGATAAAGTTTCCCCTTTACACGACGACGGCGTTAGACGTCAATTTTCAGTAAATCGGTGGATAGGTGACAGCGGAAAGCGACGTGCGCGCCTCTATGCCTTCCAAGTACTAGTGGTTACCTCGCCCCTTCAATTTTTACATTCAGACGCTGATTTTACGTTTTCGAATTTCAAACTTAGAAACGTGATGCGAGTGCAAAGTTTGTATCGTGCGGACACTTCGTCTAATATTAAAATTGTATGGAAGACGAGTTTTTGCTCATACTCGTACGTGTGGAAAACTTTAAAGGGATGCAGTTCTAACTTTTATACTACTTTCATGAATAAAACTCCGCCTGGTTTCCATACGGTGCTTTTGAGCACAACAAATTAGAATGTCTCAGTCTGCAAAAACTTTGAACATAAAACAATAAACTATTCAAAATTAGCAGTACATTCAAACCCTATCATTGGAGCACAGTCAGTCGTAACACGAAAATTTATTGCTCCAGTTATATAGTCTATAATTTTACAGGACGGGGTTATTGTTTAGTAATAAGAGCTTT
Organism: Anorthoa munda; assembly: GCA_945859665.1. Classification (NCBI taxonomy): domain Eukaryota; kingdom Metazoa; phylum Arthropoda; class Insecta; order Lepidoptera; family Noctuidae; genus Anorthoa; species Anorthoa munda. The sequence continues at coordinate 13,309,245 of OX243911.1, read as the reverse complement.
ATTTCAGCTACACTAAACTGAATTGTTTATTAATTGCGTCGTAAAAGATCCAGGTAGTTAATTCAGTTTCTTGTGTGTTATTTCTGAGAAAATTATACACAACCTGTTTCAATTAAAAAGAGCATTTATTTTTAATTAATTGAGTCTGAACGTGCTCTTGATTGCTTGACACATGTGGTTAGTATAAACGGAATAAATATTGTTATGGGAAATCATTTTATTTGCGAGTCTTTGTTTATTAAAGTTTGTTCTATGGTGTAGGCTGGGATTTGATTTGTTTAGCCAAGTTGTTTCGCCTCGATACCCTAGGGAACCATCGGGTTTCGCGATAAAGTCGGGCGGACGGCGCGTGACGCCGCGGCCGAATTATGTCCCGCGATAAAACTCCTCGTGCCTCCAGTTACGGGCAAGTTTCAACTGGGCCACGATGGCCGTACTATTTTCTATTCATTATTATCGGATTACAGGCGTACCGATACGCCCGGCCGTCGTGGCGTGCACGAACTCCCGATACGCGAGCAAACCATTCGGACCAGCACAGACCTCTATCTATCAAGATTATCCTCCAAGACATACACTCTCGGGATACTAAAATCTTTTCAGATTCAGGAGGTTGCATGACTAAAAATTATCTGTCTGATGTTTCACTGTCACAAGATGTAGAAATGTATTTTGTATTTCTTCGTTTTGGATTTCATATGGGCGTAATAAAATTATTGTCCATTTGACTATGGATGTTTTCCGTTGTTCGGAGTTTTATATCATTGCAATGCGCATTTTATACGAGAGCCAACAATTTGTTGTTTAAAACTATGGGATTCTCCACGTGATGATGATGTTGACAGGGACTCTGTTTTCCGCACTTTGACTCCTTCTGACTAACATAGCCAGCCTAGGTCCGCCCAGAAGCACAGGAGCTTCCTGGGGGCCTCACAGATTTTGTACGGGTTCACGTGTACAGTAAAAACTGTATCTCAACCTGTGCCTCAATTTAAAAGCTGCAGTTTATTATAACTTTGAATTGCGAAACGCCATCAATTCTACTTCAACTGCTCCATGCTTTTCCCTCTTCTCCAGATCACCATAGAAAGATTCCCCATTTATGACCTTTATTTTACTGGAAAGATTTTAATTATAAAAATCACAGTACCATAAGGCACTGTGGACACTGTATCTTGCCAATCTGGCTGTCGTAAATAACGCATCGGGCCGCACGATGTCGTCCGAACGTCTCCTTTCTGTTCATAAATCTTGTTAATGAGCGACGGTGATCGTATACCGGATTAGATCGCGGATTAAGACGATAGTGGTTCCTGTTTTCCGAAGTTCGCGCGGGAAATAGAAATGTTCCCCTTGTTTTTCGGAAGAATTAGGTAACAACACTAATGTATTTTGCCGCGTTGGCAGTTTATTAGCTGCGGTTGTTAGTGTTAATTTTGTTAACACTTTATCTTCCCAAATAAAGTAAATGATGATGAAAAAAATTGGTTGTCTGTTCTAATAGTGCATTTCAGTTGAACAAATCTCATTTGCGCTGGAAAATAGCTCTCTAAAAGTGAGTCAAATTGAATTGAACTCGATTATTCCGCGAATCGGGCTCGCGGCTAGGTTTGTTAAAAACGTATCGTTTTGTAAAATAACGAGCACATCTGTTCTCGTTCAAGCACACGCGTTACACGAGGAAACGTTCTCTTTAATGTTAAATAATTGCAGTGCTTTTATTGAATCGCAATAATTCAATTAATTCAGTCGTAAAAATGTGAATTATGAAATGCATTTTCATAATTTTCCCGAGAGCACTTGAATTATTTAGAGGCGGTTAATGCGTTTTATGTCTTACTTCTAACGACTTCAATCCTCATGAAATATTAAGGTCACAATTTATATTTTATAATCATAAAGCTATTACTGAAAGGTTTCAAATTGCTTAGCTGTCTATTTAAAGCATTATGAACCCCAAGCAAGATTCTAACCCAAGGAATATACACTGAAGGTCTAAAGCATTAACAATTCGATGCTCAATTTATATTAGGTGTACCAGATCCCACCCACGACAGCTCAACTAAGCTTTCGGGTGGGTGGATGTATAAATCTAACTAACATGCGGTGAATATCAGGGACAAAGACGATGTCAGCCGAACTGAAGGAGCTTAATACAAGGGAATAGGTAGGCCAGGTAATCCAGCTTAGGGGGGAAGGGATTACACGTAAAAGCCTAATGCTCTGTACAACGCGAACACCACAGTTATTTGATCCTTTCGCGTCTTACTGGAGGTTCGGTTGCAAATTATTGTTCACGCCACAATAGGCGACGTTGTACAACGCAACAATGCGTAGTCGGCTCTCGTGCCTTAAAAGACGAAGTGCCATTATTAATGGGCAAGCCGATAAGAACATCGGCATGCGGCTACGTTAACTACCAAACGAAGATATTTTGTTTCTCAATGTGGGAATCACTATCTATTTACCATCTTAGATGGGTTCCGTGTGTTAAATTAGAAAATTATCAACAACGTTTCATTTAGGGTTTCTCACCTTTACTGCGTACTAGGAAATAAATATATTAATGGTTTATAGTTGGGATCGTGTATAGACTGTAAATAGCCACAGTAAAAAATATAAAAACAGTATGGAAACTACCTATAAACGCTCGAAACGGCACACTCACACAAACATACGTGACCACTCGTCGCGTCGCGGTGCTCAATACTGACACTACTGACAGCACCGCAGAAGTGCCCGAGTGGTCTCGTCGGTGCGTATATTTGTGTGAGTGTGCCGTTCCGAGCGTTTGTAGGTGGTTTCCATACTGTTTGTATATTTTTACTGTGAAATAGCTGATCGGTTGGTAAGCAAACTGATGATCTTGTAAGGAATTTATGATTGCCACTGTATATTGCTTGCCATCAATGTCAATCTTGACATTTACCTCTTGGTCAACATTAACAGCATCCGTAAAATCGGAAAGTTGATCATTTAATCACGTTTAAGTAACCTGTTGCCAATACAAAGTCTTTTAAATAAACATAGAGAGCTTAAAACATTAAGCTCCTAAAATGGAGAACAGTTTATTTTCATACATTCCTCTCGTATAAATCTGTTCGTGTTAATTTAAAAAACAGCAGATTATGCAAATCCTAACATGTAAAGCTTATTCTCTGATTGTTAGCCGTGCGTGTAAAACATTCTCGTGTAAATGTTTAGGGCTTGTTGTATCCGTGAATAACAACGTTCGTTAATCTGATATCCTAATTATTTGCAGACTTTAAAATTATGCTTATTTATAGAGCTTTAATGCATATTAAGACACAATCAAAAATATTACAACTTACCTTCAAACATGCCCAAGATAGATACAAGACATGAATTTCAAGTGTCATTATTGCAGAAGCAACTGGAAATGATGACATTCTAAATAACAATGCTACTAAAGATACCAGGATTGCATAACTCAAAAGCAAGCTAAGTGAAATAACGTGCCATGCGGTACCAGTGTTTAATTTGACGCCGATGTCTTCGGCACCTCAGATGTGGCTGGACAGGGACACGGCGGCTAACACGCCATTGTTTGCAAATAGCAACAACAAACGTGCACTTATCCCGTTGCTACCATTGACAGAGATGGCAAATGCCAAAACAAACCAGAGAGAAAAAGCAAGGAAATGAAACTTATTTCGCGTCAAGAAAACACCCTATCCGTGTAGATAGCGCAGATAGATGACAAATTTTATAACCCAATTTAATAATACTTCGGAATTAAACGGAAACTGGTGTTGGTGTCAGTTTTTCTCGTGTTGCCACGCTTATTGGGAAGACGGAAAAAGTGGACTTTAGCTGAATATAAAGAGGCTCGATACGAAGGCGGGCGCGTGAGATGTTATAGTTTTTGCTATGAAACTCGCCGCTAGCGGTGTGAGCGAACGTGTCCGTGTTTTGTGCTCGTTTGTGAGAAAGACATGCCGCCTGATATTGCTAAATGAATATAATAAGCTATATAACAAGGTTTTGCACGAAATAGTTTCAAAATATCGGTACACAACACACGTTTCTGTATTCTGTTTGGCTTAGTTCGCAACTGTTCTAAGCATTCGTACTTACTGACTGCATCTCTAATCGATCATAACTTGTACTCGTAAGTTGTACAGCGGCGCTAAACATTTTCCATTTAAAAATAAAACATGATTTTATTCTAAAGCTGTCAGTATATCGTGCGGGATAAACGCACAGATCTCTACCGTCCATTGTCCCAGGAAATCAGCGCCGACAATCTGCCCGGGATCGGGATCTTATCCCGGAGTCCCGGATCGGATCCCGTCGCGCTGCTGTCCCCGGATGTCCCGCTACGTCTGCCAGGATTATCAACACGTACTCACTACACTATACACGTTTTTCCTTCTTTGTTATTAAGCTGTGTCTGCAAACAAACGGTACTTTGTAGTTTTTTTGTTTCTACTTTGAAACTATACGGTCTTAATAAGAAATGAAAAAGTTTTCGAACAAATAAGAGATTCCGCGGTTATCCTTTGTAAATTGTGCAACTTTTAATTTTGTTTTGTGAATTGGTACAAGAGTCTGTTAAATATAAGACAGTATCTAGTCCTTTGTTCGTTCAGTTCAAGTTTTTCTTAGATGATTATCATGTTATTTGGTTTCATAGTTGTTTAGGGCAGGTTATTTCCTTTCTTCATCTCCTAGTCGAACATAGCTGCAAATAAAAAAAGTTAATTAAAAAAATCAAAAAACCCGACTGCTTAAAAAGCAAACTAAAAAGACGTAAACAAGAAAAAATTATGCTGTGCAGTCGGAGGATACATATTCGCGAGCTGGCGGACCAACCAACTAGATGTATCCTCCGACTGCACAGCATAATTTTTTCTTGTTTACGTCTTTTTAGTTTGCTTTTTAAGCAGTCGGGTTTTTTGATTTTTTAAATTATTTTTTTTTATTTACAACTTTTTAGTTATTTTTTTTAGAATTAGGTACATTCAAACATATAAGTGTTATATATTTTTAAAATCGCCTCTTAAAATCCTTTATTTTGATACCCCACACGATGGGTTTGGAAGAAAAAAAAAATTTTTTTCCTCCCGAAATTGCGCTCAAAATCCGCCATTTTTGTTTTTTCCAATTTTAATGTAGCCAGTGACACTCGCAAGATTAAGACGAATCGATTGACGTAAGAATCATCAAAATCGGCCAACGCGTTTAGTCTCTAGAACGTCACATAGGAACAAACATACATACATACATACATAGACTGATAAACACATTACCCTCCTTCGGCAGTCGGGTAAAAAAGATTACCTATTTTAATTTAAACTGTTTTAAATCCCCTCTTTCACGGTAATCTTCTTAGACACTTAGCTCTGTACTTTATCTTTCGCTTGGCTATTGATTTTATGTTTTTAATTAATCGGCTTATTAGTACACGATTTAGTCCTAAAAGCCTATTAACTGAGGTTTAATATAAATGTTTAATTAAAAACAATTTTAACAAATTAACTTGTGTACTTCGACGAGTTGATGTTTATTTCATAAAGTAGGTACCTACTGATTTGATGTTTTGTTAAGATGATAGAATTTTATCTCTTGGTTTCATAGGACGACGACTAATGCCAACGACCTTAAGGGAACATAACGCGCACACGTTTCACACTCGCGCGGCCCAAAATTTAGTAGCATTTTGTACTTTCCTTATTATTCTATGACTTAAAAAAAAACTTCAGATCTAAATGTAGATAATTACATTGTCTTTGAGATGGGGTCGATTTCATTAAATATCATACGCGCAGCGGTTTTGACGCGACTGTTGTGTTTTTTCCTGTTTTAGACATAACTTTACAAATTAATTACACTATGTTATACGAATAAACCTAAAAAAAATCTTAGATCAAATTATTAAGAAAATAGTCTAATGTTACATATCTTTTTTCCAAAAAAAAATACGACGAGCCGTTTAGACGTGATTCTCATTATAAAATCAGCTACTCATACCAATGTGCGGGGATGACCATTTATAATGTTTACTTACCAGGACAGTATAAAGAAGCTGCAGGTGATCACCCTTTGAGTGTCCATCGTGCCGAATCGGATTAATACAATGGTAATTTCTATTGTGTCTGCTAATTGACACTTGAATCAATCATTAAAACTCTGGCAATATTTGTAACTAAGACCGTAGACAAAATCAAGTAATAAGGAGCTAACCAAAGACTTCAGCATATTAAGGTTCCATAAAACGAATTCCTCGTTCATCTTTTATTTTTAGAAATAAATAAAAGTCACAAGTTTTCAGGTAGAAAGATGACTCACTAACTCCACACCTTCCAAAGACAAATATTCGATAGTCGGTCTGGCGGAGTGAGCTGGAGCGTTATCGTGCTGGAGGAGGATCCTGCTTTTTGGGCGCTGCTGTCTAACATTTTCCAAGACAACCGGTAAACAATAACTGGCATACCAATCTGCAGTAACAGTCCTTTTATCTTCTAGGACTTGCGAACTGACTCGTCCCTCCAAAAAATGAGCCAATCATCTTTTTCCCTTGACTTCTGCGCTTCTTTAATTTTTAGGCAAATCTTCGAATAGAAAAATCCATTGGGCAGATTATCTTTTAGTTTCGGATTCGTAACAATATATTCTAGCTTACTTCATCTATAATGATGCTATATACAGCATTCGAGTCACCTAGTCCGCCTTACTTTTCAAACATTGAGCGGTACCAATCCATACGACGACGGCGTTTTTGATCTTCAGTCAAATTACGAGAGAACATTCTAGTACAAAGCTTTCTGACGCCTATAAATGTTAACGTAAGACGTTTTTTACTGAACTCATACCAATGCCTAAACTTGCCCAAATCTGTTGATATGTTACCCTTCTATCAAAAGAAAAGAATGAAAGAAAGAAAAATTGTTTATTCTGCACAAACTAAACGCACAATACAAAATAAAGAGTGGCATTCCCTAAAGGTACAAATTAGCCAAAAGCCTCGTATTTAAAACGAAAAATTATAAAAGTTTGTCATATATCTATCACTTTCTTTAATTAACCGCACAGCACTCACGTTATGTTCAGTAGTCCCCGTAGGACATCCTTCTCGCGAATCATCAGTGAGTTTGCTAAGACCACGTTCAAAACTCATTAAGCCGGTTGTAAACAGTGGCAAGGGATGTTTCATCATGAATGCTAATCGAAGTCTATCATAAAATTATTGTTAAGAAAGACTGCAACGAAAGTCATAATAAATTGTTGAGTATTTATTTTCTCTAGTCAAATCCATTTCGACGAACGACAGAAACTTTTTAAATTGCCGCCAATTCGTAAAAACAAATGACATGATTTCATTACACATCTACAGGTTCCCAAAGAGTTCCAAATTCGAAATAAAAAATAAAAAAACATCGGCTGCTTTTCTTAACGGCCTATTCTAAAAACTTTCAGTGTGACCCAGGTAGGACCTACTTATTGTAACCGTTTCCTCCATGCATTTCCTTATAGGTAGGCGATTAACCACGATGAACTAGCTATGGAAGTTAATGAGTGTTTTCAATTGATATGTTCTAATGAACAGTAATAACAGGCAATTCCCATGCGTGTATGGGAATTAAAGAAAAACATTGAACATTTCCGCTATAACCGTGTAATCAAAGGAGGGAAATGCTATGCACAATCTTTGCGATCATCGTAGGTGGAGATGGACTAATAAAGTCCCATAGATACCCATCCACTACTTGTTCTCTATTGCAGTTTTGAACATAGACCTTTCCGTGCAAATACTTGCATTTATAGTCGTCACAACCTAAGAAGTCCGTTGACGTTTCTCATTTTACATGCCACGATAACTTTTTACGTAAGAAATTGAAAAATCAAATTCATAATCCTAATTAAATACTATGTTACCGATACACTATGATAACGAGTATCATTCGCAAGCATCATGTTTCATTATTATTAAGTGTTTTTATAGCTGTCAAAACGGGGCTTTTATTTTTTGGCAACTTTAGTATGAAATGCAACTTCATTCGTTTTAAAATTAGTTGAAGGCTATAACATTTAATTTCATTTCATTTATTCATAAAACAATTTACATTGTGTTGAATATATAAACACATGCAGTTTACATACAAGATAGTGCCAATATGACTATGTTCAACAATCAACTGCACTCATTTTAGCAGACCATTTTCTTCAATTTCTGAGATTTCTGACCCCTGATTTCTGAATTAAAAATTTGAAGTTAAGTGTTTGACGTTCCTGTCAAAATTTGGCATTAAAGTTCTGTTTAACACATTCTTAACTCCACATTTTCAGTTCCAAAATCTGGAGTCACACAAATCAAATAATAGTCGAATTGATTAATATGAATCAACACAATAAAGGATGAATAGTGTAAGTTATCTTTTTAACAGTGTACTGTGTATGTAAACAGTGTACTGTGATGTGTTCCCGTTTAAATTATTACGAAAAATACTAAAATCAATAGTTGGACCTTATAAAGTGTATAGAAGTGAATCTGGACATTCAAGCTCGCTGTGACAGTGTTGTTGGATTTTTTATTTTGTGTTTATAACTAAACAAAAACAAAAAATTAAAAACTATCATATCTTTGTCTGCCTAAGAATTTTATTAAGTGCAATAGTGATAAAAACCTGGATAATCTGGATAATCATTCAACATTCTGCATTTACAAGAGTGATTCTCGTATTCAAGATCCGTTTTTTATTTGAATCACGAAGCTAATGTTGTGATCACAGCACCATCTAGCGTGAGTCTCTGAAATTATATCACATTAAGTATTGTCTCACTTAAAATAGTGTTACCTCCACAAATAAATAATTAACTCTGTTGATTGATACGAAACAGCGACATCTATTAGCGTGGAATACAGTAACAACACCAACACGGTCGTAAATTTCGACTGCTCAAATACTGTACGTGTGGCGCATCGGTTCTACACTCACCTTCAACATTTAATCAGTACAGCCCGAGTTCGAATCTGACTCAAACTGATATCTGTTTTTGTGACCTCTATTTAGAATACCAAATATTTATACCATGGAGTATTTGGAAAACGTAACTTTCCGTCGTAACCGCACTAGATCAGAGCCAAACATTGATGACAGTGATATGATTTCACAAACAATGGATTGTACTACCTCAAATAGTATGCCAGACATGTCCGAGAACGAAGACGATCAAATGTCAATTTTAAAAGATGAGATCGAAAAACTAACGGCTCAATTAAATAGTGCACACACTGAAATTGAACTACTATCGTTAGAAAATAAAAATTTGAAGCGGACTAACGAAGATTTAGTGAAGAAAAATGATATTTATAAGAAGATTAATTACAGTCCAGCAAAACAGAAAAAACAAACACCAAAGAAAAATACAAATAATTTCACAAAAACAAAACAAACACAAACTGAAGAAATCATGCAAACAGACTGTACACCTTCTACACAAGGGACGTCGAAAAACAAAAGAGAAGATATCAACTTATGTCTCTCAAGCACTTCTCAAGAAAGAATATCGCATACAGATCAAACTGACTTATCTTCGAAACACAAAATATGTCTACTTAGTAATGAAACTTCCAACAGAATATACAAAATCACACAGAGAACTCAATTATGTAATTTTGAAATATGCCATTATCGCAAGCCTAACTGTAGTATAAATCATTTACTTGAAAATATTGACGAAAAAGTACGAAACTTTACCTACTGCGACTACTGTATTATTTATATAGGCGAAGTACATTTTAGAAAAACGCATAATTATATTGAACTTGTGTCGTTTGTACGCGAAAAACTAGTTGCTTTAAAACATACAAACTTTATAATATGTCTACCGACATTTAAATATATGGTTAACAATAATATTATGTATAATAGCCGAATTGATACTTTCAACAATTTACTTTATATGGATGTGGAAACATATAATTACGCATATATTTTGGACTCGAATTTAAATCTGCCGTATACTTCCGACACATACAGCCCTCGTTATGGCACTCTAAACAATAAAGGCTTATATACTATAATATTAGATCTCCAAGATCTCGTCCTAGACATAAGTGCCCTGAACTCTGCACCCTTAGAGGTTGACTGTCCTCAGGAGAATCAAATGAGTGCTGTGCGGGACCCGCAAACACCAGATGGCTCTCAGTTTTTTCTATAACTGTCTCAATATTCTCCATCAAAATATAGCCGGTCTAGTGAACAAATCTGACACATTTTTAGTTAAGTTAGAAGAACTATACAATAAGGGAACTATTGTTGACGTTATCTGCATTACAGAACATTTTATGGAATCAGGTAATGAAGATTTAATGCATTTACCCAACTTCTATCTGGCTGCTTATTACTCAAGAAATTCGAAACGGGGAGGTACATGCATCTTTGTCAGAGCAGGACTGCAATATCGAGTACTAATTGACGTAGCTAAACAATCGATTTCAGGACAATTTGAATGTTGCGCTGTCGAACTTACAGCTTCTAACACTATTATTATTTGTATTTACAGGGTACCTAAACATAACTACACAGTATTTTATGAAAAATTAGACAACATACTCAAAAAGCTTTGCTCCGGAGCAAAAAACATTATTCTTGCAGGAGATTTTAACATCGATGTTTTAAAGAGAAATAAAATTACAATGGAATTTGAGTATTTTCTCTTACAATATAATTTAAAACTAGCGCTGTACAAGCCCACAAGACTCAGTAGTAATACCTGCATCGATAATTTTGCACATAGTTACCAAAGGGGCTGCAAGGCCGAAATCATAGATTTAGCTCTCTCGGATCATACATCTCAAACTTTGAAAGTGCCCATAAAAAAGTCTTGCAAATTACATTTCTGGAAATGCAAAAGAAAAGATTATTCTGCAGAAAATCTTATTAAATTTAAAAATCTCCTAGGTTGTTTATCTTTCGTAGAAGTTTTTACGGCTAAAGACGCAAACATATCTTTTGAAGCCTTCATGGAAGATTTTATATTATTATATAAATTATGTTTTCCAGAAAAGATAATAACTGTTAAATTAAACAGGAAAACCAAGTGGATATCTCGAGGGATAAAGATATGCAGCCAGAAACAAAGGGAGTTACTTTGGAAATATCGATTTGACCCTAGCCTTAAAAATAAAAATAATCTAAGGAAATATTCTAATGTCTATAAAAAAATTATAAAGTTGACTCAGAAAGCCCAAAACAATTATTTTATAAGCTCATCCAAAAATAAATCTAAAGCCGCTTGGCAGGTTATTAATAAATCTAAAATATGCTTACCACAGGAACAAATTATGACTATAAACAGAGACAATTTGACTTTTACACGCCCCATTGACATCGCCAATGAATTTAATAATTACTATATTGACACAATTGAAAATAATATAAATTCTGATAAGACTAGTGGTAATTTTTTTGAAAATCATTCGTCACAATCTTTGTTTATGACACCGGTCTCAGATAATGACATTATAAGAATTATATCTGATCTTAAAAATACGAATACTGTTGGTTATGATGGCGTTTGTACTAAGGTCCTAAAGTATGTAAAGGAAGATATAGCACAGCCATTAGCTCACATTATTAATCTTTGTATTGTAGATGGCATATTTCCCAACAGATTAAAAAAAGTTATTATCAAACCTTTATTTAAAAAAGGGGACAAAACGGATATGAAAAACTACAGACCTATTGCAAAAATCTCCGTCTTTTCAAAAATTTTTGAGAAAGTTATATACAAATCCATATACACATATTTTGAAAAATATAACCTATTTTGCAATGAACAAAAAGGCTTTCGCAAAAATATAAATATTAACATGGCACTTTTTGATTTAATTAATAACATTATGCCATCAGTTGACAAAAATAATCCAATCTGTACTATATTTACTGATATGACGAAAGCCTTTGACTATGTTGACCATAAGATACTGCTACAAAAGTTACATGGCTACGGTGTAAGGGGAAATATCCTAAAATTGATAAAATCATATTTATCTGATAGAGTTCAATGCACCGAAGTCACTAGATTATGTCCTAAAACCAAATTAGAAACCGTACACCTATCAAAACAAAAATGCATAAAGTATGGCGTGCCCCAGGGCGGTGTGCTGGCATCACCTCTTTTTTTGATTTACATCAATGATCTCCCAAAAACAATCCAGCACAAGATGGTTCTTTTCGCAGACGACAGCACAGCCATAATTGAATGCAATGACATAAATAACTATGAAAATGACATTAATGAATCTCTAACTAAAATAATAAACTGGCTCAATGATAACAATTTGAAAATTAATTTAAGTAAAACCAACATCATGCAATACCATCAACGTCGTGAGAATGCTGACATTAATATAATTTATAAAGACATTAAAATACAGGAAGTTGATAATGCTAAATTTTTGGGAATCACTATTGATAATAAATTGACTTGGAACAATCATACTGACATAATATGTAAACGATTAAGTAAATCTGCCTATGCGCTATTCCAACTCTCAAAAAAGGTTAATATTGAGACATTACTGACAGCATACCATGGACTTGTGGCTTCTGTTTTACGGTACGGTGTTATTTTCTGGGGGCAGTCAGCTAATAGGGAGTCTGTATTTAAGATGCAGAAACGCTGCGTAAGGTCTATGTGTGGTCTAAAAACGACGGATAGCTGTATTCCATACTTCAAAAGACTAAAAATATTGACACTGCCAGCAATGTACATAATGGAAACTGCATTGTTTGTGAAAAAAAACCCACATTTATTTGTAAGCCTATCTGCAGTCAGAAGGAATCCAATGCGTTCTCAATATCGTAACAAACTTTGCAATGTTAAATGTAAAACAGCCTTAATGAGTAAAAGCTTTTTCAACAACGCCCCAAAAATATATAATATAATACCCGATGCCATTAAAAACATGCCATTATTAAAATTCAAAAAAGCACTTAATAGCTTACTTATTGATAAATGTTACTATACAATGGAGGAATTTCTGAATGATGAATCATTGAAAACCATATAAAATGTTTGTTATTGTAATGCGTCAGTATAAATAAATGTTCTTAATAATATTATAACAGAAATAAAATACTGAGTTTTGTTTGGATTAATAATGTTGACATTTAATAATTTTGACATCTCATAATCTTTGACATGGTAATTTTTTGACATTTTAAATTAAGTATATTGATTTACGTACTTACTTGGTTTTGTTTCTTTTTACTCTCTGACTTTTTATTGTTAATTTAATTATTGGTTCTGCTAATTTAATACGCATGATCTTACGACAATGTTTTTTTTCTTATTTTTTCTCTAGACATTTGATTTGTTAATCTCCAGGTAGATACCTACACCTAATATTTGTACGCCTCTTGGCATGACATAGCGCTCTATTTTCATTTTAAACGCAACATCTGTATTTTATTACCTATGTGAACAAATAAATATGATTTGATTTGATTTTGATTTGATTTAAGTATTTAGTTTCATTTGCAATCAACAGGATTTCCAATCTTCTGTGGATACTTCACGTTATTGACGGAAGTTTCTTGTCCAACTAATCAAAGCACACCTTCAACTGAATCCATTAAAGTTACTGCAACTAATTTCAGTCTTGTAGATGTTGAGTTCGCATGATATAAGCAGGAAGTTAGAACAAATTAGTAACATGTTATTTCATCCTTCACTTATATAACGATGCTATAATCAGTTTCAGGCATAATAGTTGTTCCCCACGTTAATGATAAACAGTTATATAGCTTTATAGTTTAATTGCTAGACTGCGTTCTCAGATCTCACTGGCAGGTAGGTAATGCTTAGGAAAATAATGTTTATACAATTATATGTTACATGCCGAAAGGAAACCGTTTGTCCTGGTATGATCATGTGATGAGGAGGGAACGCATGTTAATAAAAAAGAGCTAAGAATATAAAAGTGGATGGATGGAGAGGGAGGAGAAGGCCAAAGAAAAGATGGATGGACTGTGTGAGGAGTGACTTGAAAGAGAAGGGAGTCAGTGATAGCGTGACGGTGGACAGGATGGTATGGATATTGCGCCGACCCCAAGTAATATGGGATAAGGGTAAGCAAAAGAAGATGTTACATGCCGTTGGGTAATAAGCGTATAACCCTTCAGATTCTTGATTAACTTTATTTTCACACTAATATTATAAAGGCACGACAGAACGGCTGAACGGATCTGGATGAAATTTGGCACAGAGATAGATACAGATAGAGATAGATTACAGTCAATCATAGCACAAAGGATACTTTTTATCCCGGGTATATGTCCCGTCGGCATAATTTTCGACATTCACGCGGGTGAAGCCGCTGGCTGAATCTAGTATTAGATCATAAATCGTTCTTTGACGGCCTCGTTGGTCTAGTGACCGCAAGCGCTACTATTAAGCATGAGGTCCTGTGTCCGATTCCCGGGTCGATCAAAGTGTTATTGGGTTTTCCATCTTGAATTTCTTAGTAGCAGCCGTAAAGCCGTTAGTAGTTAGTCATATAATTTTATTATTGAACTAGACTTTTGCTAAGTTTTTTTTTGATTTTCAATTAGAGGTCTTATTTTATAATTATAATTAATTTCATACAAAGCATTTTTACTGACTATACCTTATATCTTTAAAATTGTTTTGGTATTAGTTTAAACAATGGTATTCGTTCGGAATAGAAAATAAATATGATTTGAAACAAATACCAGTGGTATATTATTTGTTGGTATTATTAGAACGGAATAAATTGGTAAAACAGACTCCGGCAGGGAATTCCATTCCTTAGCTGTACGTACAATTAAAGTATTCTTAAACCGTTTAGTGCGTATGAGTGGGCTGTCAACCATGTACCGATGACGCATCGCCGTACGTCTTGTAGTCCGATGATGGAACGGGCTAGGAGGAATTAGTTCACTTTAAAACATAACTGGTGAAATGTGAGTGTGCTATACAGGCTTCTGCCTACTATACCCCGAAAAAACAGGCGTGATGGTATGTATAAATCGTTCATGTATTGTGGTCGGGTTTGAAATAGGGATAGTTTGCATGGGGTCAATCCTGCGGAGTGTAGGTAGGCATATGTTAGTGGTCCCTAACATGCGGGTCAAATGGTAATGCGTCCTAAATAAACGGTGAAACTTTAATACGGGTATCAGATTTTGATTTATCATGCAAACTGTTTCATGTTCAGTATTCCGGAATACTGTAGATAATAATCACTCAGCTTATCTGAGTCGAGTGTTTGAATAACAATAATTGTTGTGTGTTTGGTACCTTCGTTAAATACTAAAAATATAGTCTTTTTAATGAAGAGGCTTCTCAATAGTAAAATACATTATACATTCTTGTCTTTAGATTTTGATATATAATGCAAACTGTTTCATTATCAGTATTCCGGAGTACTGTAGATAATAATCAATCAGCTTATCTGAGTCGAGTGTTTGAATAACAATAATTGTTGTGTGTTTGGTACCTTCGTTAAATAAAGAAAATGTAGTGTTTTTAGTGAAGAGGCTGCTCAATTGTCGATTTTGATTTATCATGCAAACTGTTTCATGTTCCGTATTTCGAAATACTGTAGATAATAATCAATCGGCTTATCTGAGTCGAGTGTTTGAATAACAATAATTGTTGTGTGTTTGGTACCTTCGTTAAATAAAGAAAATATAGTATTTATAATGAAGAGGCTTCTCAATAGTAAAATACATTATACCTTCTTGTCTTTAGATTTTGATTTATAATGCAAACGGTTTCATGTTAAGTATTCCGGAATACTGTAGATACTAATCACTCAGCTTATCTGAGTCGAGTGTTTGAATAACAATAATTGTTGTGTGTTTGGTACCTTCGTTAAATAAAGAAAATATAGTCTTTTTAATGAATAGGATTCTCAATAGTAAAATACATAATACCTTCTTGTCGATTTTGATTTATCATTCAAACTGTTTCATGTTCAGTATTTCGGAATACTGTAGGCAATAATCGCTCAGCTTATCTGAGTCGAGGTTTTGAATAACAATAATTGTTGTGTGTTTGGTACCTTCGTTAAATAAAGAAAATATAGTATTTTTAATGAAGAGGCTTCTCAATAGTAAAATACATTATACCTTCTTGTCTTTAGATTTTGATTTATAATGCAAACTGTTTCATGTTCCGTATTTCGGAATACTGTAGACAATAATCGCTCATCTTATCTGAGTCGAGGTTTTGAATAACAATAATTGTTGTGTGTTTCGTACCTTCGTTAAATAAAGAAAAATATAGTCTGTTTAATGAAGAGACTTCTCAATAGTAAAATACATTATACCTTCTTGTCGATTTTGATTTATCATGCAAACTGTTTCATGTTCAGTATTCCGGAATACTGTAGATAATAATCACTCAGCTATCTGAGTCGAGTGTTTGAATAACAATAATTGTTGTGTGTTTGGTACCTTCGTTAAATAAAGAAAAATATAGTCTGTTTAATGAAGAGACTTCTCAAAAGTAAAATACATTATACCTTCTTGTCGATTTTGATTTATAATGCAAACTGTTTCATGTTCAGTATTTCGGAATACTGTAGGCAATAATCGCTCAGCTTATCTGAGTCGAGGTTTTGAATAACAATAATTGTTGTGTGTTTGGTACCTTCGTTAAATAAAGAAAAATATAGTCTGTTTAATGAAGAGACTTCTCAATAGTAAAATACATTATACCTTCTTGTCGATTTTGATTTATCATGCAAACTGTTTCATGTTCAGTATTCCGGAATACTGTAGATAATAATCACTCAGCTATCTGAGTCGAGTGTTTGAATAACAATAATTGTTGTGTGTTTGGTACCTTCGTTAAATAAAGAAAATATAGTCTTTTTAGTGAAGAGGCTGCTCAATAGTAAAATACATTATATCTTCTTGTCTTTAGATTTATAATGCAAACTGTTTCATGTTCAGTATTCCGGAATACTATAGATAATAATCAATCAGCTTATCTGAGTCGAGTGTTTGAATAACAATAATTGTTGTCTAGTAGTATTTTTTGTGAAGAAGCCTCTTCACTAAAAATACCATATTTCTCTTTATTTAACGAACGTACCAAACACACAATAGTAAAATACATAATACCTTCATGTCGATTTTTATTTATTATGCAAACTGTTTCATGTTCAGTATTTCGGAATACTGTAGACAATAATCGCTCAGCTTATCTGAGTCGAGGTTTTGAATAACAATAATTGTTGTGTGTTTCGTACCATCGTTAAATAAAGAAAAATATAATCTTTTTAATGAAGACGCTGCTCAATTGTAAAATACATAATACCTTCTTGTCCTTTTTCTCATTTATAACGACCAATCAGAAAGTATTGAACCGACATAGCCCTTAAGATTTTTATTAGTAATAAAAAGGCTTGAGGAACGCGTACATCTGGTAGTTGCGCCATTAATTTCACAGTTATCTACCCCATTTTAATTAACCTCACTTATTTACCTTTAATGTATCAACGAATGACTGTAGTCATTCGATTGCCATCATCCAATTATTTTACTCATAAACTTGAACACTTTGAAAAAGTTAATAGTTCTTCATGTAAACTACTGTCTGTCTGTAAACTTAATGAGCTTAAGTGCGTAAAATAACAGACATATGTCTGCCCGCTGTTCCGAATGTTATTCTTAATTGATTTGACATGTCCGCGGTCCTGTGGGGTACGGTCAGAGCCAACAAAAACAAGGCTTTCGTTCAGTCTCGATGGTATTCCGTATGATTGCTACTGATCCATTGTTTGTTCTGCTAAGTAGCGTGCTCGTTGATACGGTTTGTACGTGCTTTTACCGCGGTACCTTTGTCACTTAGTGGAGCGGGCTCGAGTGCTGTGCTTGTTTTTGTAGCGTACTGTACATAGATGAGCAGCGGATGTCGGGGATTAAACATGGTAGTGCTAGCCAGCACATCGTGAAAAGTAATTGTCATTTATAGACTTAGTTATTTTACTTCATAGCTGGTGGCAATTCGCTCCTTAGGTTGGTTCCAACTAAGTTACTCGCATATCATAGGATTATTATCCTATGATATGTGAGTACCATAGTAAGTAGTAGTAAGTTACTCACATATCAGAGGATTATTATCCTATGATAATGTGAGTAACTTAGTTTTGTATTTTATTGACATTCGCCAATAATTATTGGTTATTTATAAGAACAATTTAAAATGAAAATAAAGTCTATGATCCATGCAATACCTGATTAAGCATGTTAAAGATAGATCGAGCTTCCGCATTCTTCTTAAGGATTGAGGTTTTTGAGGAATTGTGTCCACCTAGAGTTTATCTTGCAGTGTATTTTCTGAGCTGTTATTTTTTTGTTCGTATGTCTTGGCAGGTGTGTGCAATAATGGAGTTCCCTCATTATTTCTGAAGCCTGTTTGATCAAAGAAAGACGCTCTATTTGAAAATTGCAGTTTAACCATAACTGATAAAACGTACTTAAATACCTGTTACGCTATCATAAACCTCTGGGTATAACATTTAGGACGTATTCCACATTGGGCATACGCTTTAACGCCACATGAGTGAATTGGATATTTTTCGCAGAGGCCATTAGTGGAATAATATATTATTTAAAATTTTATTCCACATTTGGCACCTACGGATCAGTAGGCACAAGGTATTGGGACGTTTATTTTTTTTAGGACATCACAGTCAAAAATTCGATCGGTAAAAAGTTTAATAACATGATAAAAATATTACTTCCTCTTTTGCTTTTTTAGTTAGATGTTGAATATTATAAGTATTTATAACCAAACTACCAGGAGGCCAGAATCATGAAGAAACATCGATCCCACTAAAACGGACACCCAATGTGGAATACGTCACGTTTAGGACGCATCAACATTATATTCATCCACGATTCTATTAAGAACGAGATCGCATTCACGCATAAATTCCCTTCCATGCAAAAGTCTGATAAAAACGCAAACGGACACTAACCACTCACAATGAGCTAGATGAAGTGGCATTTACATTGGTAATTTTAATTAACCGAATGATAAGTGATGCGATAGGGCTTATTATTCGCTATCTTATGAACTACTTATACTTAACGCGGGCTATAAATAAATCATTCTGACTGGGTAATCGCGTCTGGACTTCAGAACTTGTTGGATGGTCGTGGAGTGGTTGGCGCAAATTAGCGAGTGTGCGCCGCGATAGCGCTGTTTGTAAACTGGCTCGGGCCAGGTGACGAGCGGATAGCGGAGACAGCACTGATAACGTGCAAGGCGCATGGAAGCTAGCTAGCGCACTATCAGCGTATTTATGTAGCTTTAAATGCAGATAGTAAAACATCGTGATAAAGTTGCAATTACTAAAACGCAGTTCTCTTTTTTGCAGGTAACGCGTCTTCTTTGTGTGCTGTTGAATCGATGGTTCATGTAAGTGATACGAAATCTCCATGATGCCAAACTGCTGCGTTGCATAAGTGTTGAAAACTTTTGAATATACACATAAAAAGTTTTATCACATAATTATCTTCCTCTAACTTATTAAAAGACATACACTTTCTGCGGAGCATGGACCGTCTTACCAATCTATACTTAAATAATATGAAACGGTGCAAAGAAGAATATATTGTGACCCGAAATTGGATATTTTCTGCTCCCTAAATTATTCTATGAAAGTTCTCATAGTTTAAACCACTGATTACGGTTCGAGTCGCGTGGCTGCGCATCTTTCGTTCTAATTATCAGCACCCGCCCCATAAAGCCCGTGGATGTAATATAAACTCCTCTAGTCGTGCAGCTTAAGACTAAAGAGAGAGACAACCCTCTACAAATCCACCGTGCCTTCTCCCTCCCTCCGATGCGCGCCACCCGCTGCAATGTTTGATAGTAATTATCCACCCCGGATAGCTGTAATTGCCCTTTCAACCCTTCTTTGTACATTTAATATTCAGGGTAACAACTTCAAAATTGCTTACAAAATTTAGATATAGATGATTCGCGTTTTAGATAAGTTAGATGCGGTTATGAATTTTAACTGTAAAGCACGGAGGGTAAGACGTGACTGATAAGAGTGCGGAGCTTGGTACAATACTCGGTGGTAATCAAGTGTTGGTACAAAGTGTACCAGTTCTCCCCACAGCGTTTCTCGGGCGCTATCACTTCCTACCATTATCGGGTTGGTACGCGGCGAAACCTGGCCCCTTAACTAATGTCTCCTTTTGTGACCGCAGGGCCAGTTTAATCAGTTGTTTATATTATTGCCAGCAACTGCGCGATTTAATCGTTCGTTTACCGTTTCTCATTGTATCTCGTTGAATGGTAGCGGCTTTTCCACGGCCCTGTGCCATGCGGCAGATAGAAAATTTATAGGGGAAATGTACAACCAGCCGGCGATATTTGTTTAGGATTAAGAGATTTAGCTGTGCGTCGAGTTAAACGATAAACAAAAGCTGCGTCACCGCAAACTGCTGTTTGTTTAATTGTACATGCATGATAACGCGCTGACGGGCCCCAACTTCGAGGTTTTAGAGTTTCGAGAGAAGGCTTAAAATATTGTGTCAGTTTACGCGTACGCCGCAAGAAAGTTACGTGTAAGCCCAGGGATTCCAACCTAAACAACAATTAGGACAGCCTTTAAATTTAATTAGTTGTGGCTTAGTTCGTGGGTGTACCTTAGGATTTAATAAGCGCATTCCGTTTTCTGCAGATCTCAGTTGCAGATAGCATGCTTACAAGGAATAACAGAAATTCAAATCCACCTAACTAAAGATCTACAATTATGCCAGTGCTCGTTGAAAACATGGTATTTTTAAACGGTAAAATACTGTTAATGTTGGGGCTTTCTCGCAAATTAATAGGTGTAATAAAAGCGATGCAAACAGTAATACGTCAATTGAAACACAAAGCATTGGTTTTCTAGCTATGTCGTTTCGAAAATTGCCTGAGCTTTATTGGGTAAAAACTGAACGTTGCAAACACAGTGTCGTGTGCGTGACAGGGGAAGCATTGGACGTTGCGCGTCGCGTCGATGTCCTGTGTCTGCCGGGGGAGGACGGCCCGGCCGCGGCACACCCGACGCATCCACATTAAGATAATCGAATGTCCGTCCATTCGTTAGTTAATTAAACACGATACGCCCGTCGTCGCGATCCTACCGATTAATGACCTCAATTAAGCTAATCAACTCTTTGCAGATTTACGTTCGTTCACGAATCACGATACGACAACTGTGTTTTCAGTCCACCCGAGGGAGCTGACCCGATGAGAAACGATTAAGAGGCTATTTATAGCGGTTGATAGGTGATATTTTACGCGGACCAACACAAATAGTTGAATTAACGAAATTACAAACACCTGTTCCCCTAATGCTGTTGGTCGTTTATCAGCCAACGTATCATTTGACCAGCAAATGAAGTCGTCTTATATGCTAATCATTAGATTGATGGGATGTTCTTACTTCTTACAGACAAAGTATGCATATCCATGTTCTAATAATAATCTCATTTAATACTACAGTTATTTTACATGCATAAATATCGGCCAGTTGACACACAAACAGAAAAATAAATGTCTACATAAATTAATTATCTGAAGCCTCGCTCATACTGATTAAATGCGTTAAAAATGTAGGGTCTCATCAGCATAATAAATTGGTTTCCGACCTGTGGTTCAAGCCTTTACTTACTAAAAATAAAGTTAAAAATGAGTCGACATCGACATTAAAGCGAGGGAAAATCTCGCCTACGGGAACAGCGGCAACAAATTATATAAGCGCCAAGTGGTTCCAAGGTCTAGAAAACCAGAAAACCTTGTCACATAACGTTAGCAGTTTATCGTGGTAGTTCTCACAACGCGTCCCTACACGTCCTCTAATTCCGTCCATTGAATTCAAATTGAAGAGTAAAATGTCCGGACATTGG
This sequence comes from Anorthoa munda, assembly GCA_945859665.1. NCBI lineage: Eukaryota > Metazoa > Arthropoda > Insecta > Lepidoptera > Noctuidae > Anorthoa > Anorthoa munda. The sequence goes on along the minus strand of OX243911.1, from coordinate 13,287,325 downwards.
GCTGGCTGCCGTGTATCGGAACCGAGCGTTTTAGCTAATAACTTAATTCCTCTGGGATTGGGCATGTGTGCCGGGCGATGTGACCTGTGTTTTGAGCAGCGAAAAACATTATCCTATTATACGCGCCATATTTTGTATGGGTGACATTGATTTTTGTTTGGAAAAGCTTTTACTTATTTATGTTACCGTTTTTGCTAGGGTTTGCGTTGAATGTCTTGATTGCTGACACCATGCAAGGAGTCTATTTGGTATTTGACTTCTGTGTGGACTTTTATTAGAGTTAATTTATTGACAATGCAGGTGCAGCAAAGAGCTGGCTTTACAGATTCTACGGAGTTACTGATGCTACATCGTATCATGTTGCAAATGGGTACAGGGACATGGCTCTTTAATGTTCCTATGTATACCATTGCAAGGATCAAGACAATATCAGTACCTAACGTCCAAACTGAAATAAAATATGAACGTAAGTAACGTCACAAGGAACTGCCAAGGACCCTGGTAAACTGAACCTTACGACCACCTCTAACCTTTCAAAGATTATACATTCTAAGTATGCTTGCCAATAAGCTTGCAGCTACTTACGACTAAGCAGTTTACAATATTACAGAAAATGCCAGTTTGGATTATGGAACACCTTCAATTTGAGGCTACCAAAGCAAAATAAAATATGGTGCGAAAGTTAACACGCAATTAATAAATCTAGCTAAAGCTAGAGGAAATGCGGGCAGAACTCCGTCTGAATTTCCTTAGTAGAAAGTCATAATTCGAGGTTTGCTCTCTCCTATTTCCTCCTCCAATATTGGACAAATTTAAAAGATGTTTCATAAATTGAAAAATATTTTTTTTACTTAGGATATTCAGTCATGTCTGTGACCGCATTTCCTCTTAAGGCGATATATACGCCCCAATGTTAACGCAGTACTGGCCGTGCACCCACTCGATGCCTAAATATCAATATTGAACCTCCTTTTGAACAGTTTTGTTTGCAAAATATTATTTGATTTACAATTCCTATTTCAGTTATGAAGAAATTCCAGCCATATTTTTTTCTGTATAACAATATTTTTAAACATCAAGTCGTTTTGGAGGAGTATCCAAAAGTTGCGAAATTTAATAATAAAAAAATAATTAACAAAAAAAAATATCTTGTTGTTAATTATTTTTTTAAAGCAAAACTAGGTACATGAAAAAACCTTGTTTTTTTTAAATAATGTACATGAATCAATAATAAATATATTTAACCTAGCCGTTACTAAGGAGTATGCTTTAGAAAGTTACCGTATAACGGCACTAAAGCGGCTGTAGGCCCTTAATAAGTAAACGGTGTTATGTTCCACTTTTACTAAGCTGCAGCAAAATATTAACGAATCACAAAATGTTCTCCTTACAAAGTTTCTACGTAGCTGAAACAGGCCTCAAGATGCACATTATTGAATTGGCTCGGCTACTCAATTTACTGGGCGAGTCATGAATATTCCTCATGTGCAACATACTCGTACGCGGACGCTCGTGAGTTTCGTTTTACGCCATTTAACTGTTTAGACCAACGGCAGTTCTCTGCGAATTGAAACGCGGTAATGACCATTGTAGGCGCCTAGCGTAAACGCTCTTATTTGCATCGAAACGTGTTCTAGTGCATTGCTTTCCTCGTCCCGTATTGCGAGTACTAGGAATGCGGCCAGTTTACTACCTAGTTGATTGCTTATGTTTTAGTGGGAAAGGAAATCGGGTTTGATATGTAAAAAGCAATTTAGAGCTTCGACGAATCCGATTAGAATCCGTGGCGAATCGTAGTTCAAAGCCAAATTGCTCCTTTATCTCCACAATTGGCAATTAGGCTATCAAACGCTTGGCTTTTCGCATTTGAATGATTAGTGGCTACGTAATCGCGTTTATCGCTTCATGTGATGGCGATTTATATTTTTGGCGGAGCTCATCTTAATCAATATTATGTTGCGACTTTTGCTCCATATATTGGTAGCCTTATCTTTACACGTTCGAGTGCACTCATAATTTCTGCTAGCAGGGTGTAACGGTTGGACCATCTCCGCGTTCCCTGCTCAAAGGGATCCATCATGTTCGTCAGCCAGCTTAAATTGGTCTGCCTTTCCCCTCCCGCGTTCCACTTAAGAGGAAGCTAATGATGGTTGTATCTGAAGTGTCGGAGTTCCCGTTCCATTGGTTCCTTATATCGTGCAGTCGGAGCCCATCGCGGTCGACAGAGATTAATCGACCGCCGCCTCAGAAGGTCGTATTAGCCATAACGGCATCCGGAAAATTGCTCGATTTTTCCACTCACGCCCCTTGTTGCCGCTTCTGCGACTACATATTGACAATGAACCGAGTACGATACAATATAAACCTCAACACTTGGTTCATTGCTACAAGCACCTACCTATAGGTATATAAGTCACTATTGTTTAAGTTCTTAACTAGGTTAGGTTTTGTATGCTTAATGTTTTATCAAGATTGTTTGTTTATGCTTAAATGTGGTTCCAGGAAAGTGGATTACTGGTTGGAGAATTTGTGTAGGCGTTTCATGAGTTGTGGCATACATACTCGTACAATACCCGACGGATTATGCCAATTATAATTTAATGCCAAGCCCTGATATTATCTGCTTGAAACCACATTTGGTATAAATAGTTAACGAGGCTTTTAATATTGGGTGTTCTGTTATTAAAAACCCGCCAAGTGCGTGTTCTTCACACATTTAGGGATTAGTTACCAGACCGCAAAATGAAGTTGGTTTTAATAGGAAAATTGAAGGACTTACAAAAAATCTGATTTATCAAAATATTGGTATTTGTTAGTAAAACATACGTAATAATAAACATTATCATCAAATTTCAAAATCCTAGGTCAATGGGAAGTAAAACAAATATTCGCAAGAAAATTTTGTAAAAAAGCCGAGTTTGGTGGCTTCTCATTTCTATGTTTTAAAATATTTTTAAAACAAAAAAAATACAGTATTTATCTACTCAACAAGCTCTAAACAACGATATCCCACTCGATGGGTTAGGTCACATTTATTTTCGCGCCTTCCCGTTTCCTTTATGGGAGCCCTTATTAAGATTTAAAAATATTTTTTTGGAAATTTCTATGGCTTTGGGTCAACCAGATGCTTATACTGTGAAAATTCGAAGACTGTAACTCCAACCGTTTGGCTGTAAAACCTGTGTAACAGACGACGGACAGACAGACGGACGGACACGCGAGTGACAGCAATAGGGCTCCGTTTGGACTCTACGGATATGGAACCCTAAAACGTTACTAAATAATTTGTTGAAGTACAAGTTGTTTATGTTCATATAATTATATATAGATTCATCAAAAGCCGTTTTCCTAGATTTTTTTTACGACTTTGCGGTATCTCGCGAAAGTCGCCGATTCATTCAGCTTTTCATTTAGTGTCTGATCAGCGTGAATCCATCTAGTATTAACGCGGCTTTAAAGCTATAAAAGGCGTAAAGATAAATAAAATATTACGACCGTAATTTGCCGCGGTCGTATAATATTCCGTTTGTCACCATATTTGCTTTAAACAAGCCAACTCCGTCACTTTCTTAAATTTTCATCGAACGACAGCAATATCGTCATGAGAATTTGCCATGCCAATTTTTAGACATCTTTTTATTACTTAGGTCCTTACTGTGGGGCAAATTGTAAAATATGGACGATTAAACGCGTGATTTACTCTCACCGTTTGGTTGCACACTGTGCGGATTCAACTAGGAAATTACCTTACACCGAGAAATGATACTGAATGGATCCTAAGCTTATTATAATTCGCGTAGAGCCCGCATTTTATAAGATGTTTATGATAGCTGTAACCGCGAGTTATACCAGCACTAAAGTAATAAGTAAGATTGTTTGAATTGAATTTTTAATTTGAGTTACTACTGGCCATAAACTTGCGCGTTTACGAAACTTCGTAAATCTACCATCGGGAAAGATTTTTGCTATGAAATTACAGGAAGCATTTATTATATTTTATTTACTAAACAAACTCAAGCAAATCGATTTTTACGTCGAAATACTGTTATTCGATTTGTTGTATCTAGAAATAGAATTCTCAGACAAGGTTTCCCTATTTTGATACGTTGCAATAAAATCTATCGAAAAATAATCGAAAGATGCCAATGTGATTCCATTTTATGCAGTTATTCGAAGCTCTTAGCTGTAATCGTAGCTTCAAAGCGAATATCTTTAGACGATACATTTACGGCAGATCATTTCACTTCTCGTGAATCCCTAATGTGTAGCTCTTAAACAGGCGGACGCTTTGAGCGGCCTGTCTTTGACGCGATAATGATTCTAGATATCCATTATAATAAGTTGGTGTTGTCGACATATAAAAATTGATAGGGTCTTTAACAGACCAACTGTTGCGTTTCCACATGACAAAAGGTAATGAAATAACTTTGTTCATTACGGGTATTAGAGAGGTATATTTTTTTATTTCTGTGTAATAGGAATCATTTTCGATTAGGTACTCTAACTGATTTTCTTCTGACGACGTGGTTTTTATCGTTATATTCTCCATTATGTTCTTCGAAGCCATAGTGAGTGTCGTCTCGCTCTTTCGCTGCTCTCATGGCCCAGGTCCTATTATTCACTGGACGTTTCTTCTTTTGTGTCCGGAGCGATATCAATCTGCGATCGTCGGCGCGTAGTGACGCCTAGGGCTTCGTCTTCACCTATCTACGTGTAATTGCAATGCCCTATAGGGCGAGACTGGTTTTACTGCTACACATACCTAATGCCCATACTGAGAACGTGTAAGTCGGTCCGTCTGCCAATTAATTGCCAGCCGCAGTGACCAGTACAAACGCCGAAACTATAAATTTTGCTTCGCGATGACTGTGCGATATATCTTTATTGAGTAGAACATGTTATCAACAACTTTATTCCTTTTTCAACATACTCGACGTTTTTATTCGAGTTTTACAATACGCATTGGATTCGCCAACGTGTTTAACGGGCCAATATTTCTTGCATTTTAACAACGGCAATGGCCAGTGTTCACATAAATTTTTATCTAACTCTAGACTCGGATCGAAAATGTTTGACTCAACCTTAAAATGAATTAGAAAAGAGTTAACGATTTTAATCTTTGTCTCCCACGAGATAAATCTCACCACAATTTCATTTGATCAAAATTTATTTCCGTAAATCGTGTTCTGGAGATCTTTTAATGGCACTATAAAACTAAGAATTCTCCTTGTTTTATGGTTCAACGTGTATAACAGCTTTTTATGCATTCACTAGTCAACACATAGCGTGAATTGCAAAAGAGTATCACGTTTTCCATATATTTATTCGATTGCAAGCCTGATGATTTTGAGGAGCAGTTTGCTAGCGAAAAATCCCGCGAGTCTGGCGTGTGACGTGTGCATTTACATACAAAACGCGGCCATGACCGGTTCAAAGATAGCGTGGCATATCTAATCTGTGGACGGCTGTCAATCAGTGTCTTGACAAGCCTTCGCGAAAGTAACATGTTCTGGATCACTGGTCACCTGATCCAGATTAATGTTTGGCTGTAATTTGGTTAACGGTTGCTCATTGCGTATTGGAATGTTTTACTATCTGACTGCTTCATGATACTGAAATTATACCTAACGAGTAGATTATCTTTGAAAATATCACAGTTTATCAGAATCAGTTTTAGATCAGATATGTTAGACAGATTGGTTATAATGATTATATGACCATTCAAAGACGTCACACACATCATTGATAGGTACTAACCGTGTTCTTAAGGTTGTCCTAGTCGACGGCACGAACTATTTTGTGCGCGGAGTTAAAATGCATGCTATCTCATCCGACAACACGTGCGAAAGAGATAGATGCTGTGGTGAGCAGTAAGAAGCTAGTTTGCGTACGACTTTTGCAAATTTGTAGCTAAATGGATGATGATTTAGGACGAAAACATGCGCGCGAAATTTTATAAACAGACCTTTGGGAGTATGGATATCATGAAAAAACTACTAAACGTATATTTTCAAAATAAAATTATTTGCATTGTTGAACTACTAATCTATCCCTGTATGGCTGTTTTGCAATTTTCCTTCTCCTTATGGTATTTATTTCCGCCCAAAGATGCATTATGATAAGTGATAACTGATTTTATTTCTGTAAGTTGTTTTATACAAACACTTTTACATGTCGATCATATTTTTTTAAACTAGATGAGGTCGGCGTTTCCTATCTGACTACTCTGAGAAGAAAGGCGGAAACAAACGCAGAGGTCACAGTCTCTTATATATTTTTTAGGGTTCCGTACCCAAAGGGTAAAAACGGGACCCTATTACTGAGACTTCGCTGTCCGTCTGTCTGTCTGTCTGTCTGTCTGTCTGTCTGTCTGTCTGTCACCAGGCTGTATCTGATGAACCGTGATAGTTAGACAGTTGAAATTTTCACTGATGATGTATTCCTGTTGCCGCTATAACAACAAATACTAAAAACAGTATAAAATTAATATTTAAGGGGGGCTCCCATACAACAAACGTGATATTTTTGCCGTTTTTTGCTCGATATTAATAACGGCAACAGGTAGACACTTGAAATATTCACAGAATATTTAGTTGTATATTCTCTTCAAAATATAATAATTATTAAATTAAAATAAAATAAATTAAGGGGGGCTCCCATACAACAAACGTGATTTTTTTGCAGTGTTTTGCGATAATGGTACGGAACCCTTCGTGTGCGAGTCCGACTCGCACTTGGCCGGTTTTTTTTATTTTGAATGTACATCGTCAAACAGTGGCGTAATCGCCAGACTACGTTCGTATGGAATAATGATCGACTAGTGCAACCTTAATCGTTATCAATTTTTGATTGTGAATAAAAACAAATTATAGGTCCAGATACGCCTTTGATAAATTTGTGAAATAGTTATTCACCAATTTCGACGTAGTTAAAACAAAGTTCTCAGAACACACAAAACTTGAAATCTACAGGTTGACGTCTGAGACACGCCGCTAACTGCCAGACACAACTTGGACATTGTTTGACTAATAGCGAACCGTAAACTAAGAGCGTACGATTTCAAGACACTAAATAAAAAAACAAACAGAAGTTTAGCTACATAAAACGAGCTCAGAAGTACATACGGTAGGTATGGATTAGTGCGAACTTGAAAGCTCCGCAAACAAGGGCGACGCGACAATGCAACAGTCCGTTTTACTAGAAATTAATCTAAAATTGTTATGTTGATAGAGAGCAGAGAGGGAGCCCTTATACGGCATATGCCTGTAGCTCGTTATAAAGTAATCTGCGCTAGTGGTTGAAAGCTTTTGTATAGAATGATCATTAACCAATCAGAAGGTGTTATGACACAATAGCATGTAGGCAAAGTCAAAGTCAAATATATTTATTTCAATTAAATAAGCGGCACTTTTGAACGTCAAACAAATAACAATAAAAATTTATAAGTAAATAACATTGATTCTACCGTGCTTCTAACACATGTGTAATTACATAGTTTTAAGTAGATTGTAAGTCAACCTTTGTGGAGAGAAAACAATATTTTTTTATTAACAATAATTTATAACTAAATAATATTTAAATTAATATTATTTATTATTCAGAAAAGTAGCTTCTTATGGAGAAGAACCATAGGAGGGCCCGCGTGGTGGATTACGGCCCATTCCCTCTCACAGAGAGGAGGCCTGTGTCCCAGCAGTGGGAACATTAATAGGCTGATGAGGTGATGTGTGTGATGTGATGGAGAAGAACACACAAGAAACTCCATAACGGCTACTTGTATACTCTTGTGCAAGTTTCAGACAGGTATATGCTCATTGTGTCAAGCTGACCTTCTGCACCTATCTATTAAGTGACACGAATCCAAGAGTCCACTTTCCCATATTTAAGTTTTGACGGGCCTCGGGCTCAATTGTTTGATTTGAGATATGCTATGGGTAATAAAGGAGTAGGTATTGAGAAAGTTGGTTTATCGTACAATCGTAACGTGTTTACATCGCCCGCATTTTATCTTAGATCGAACAAATTACTATATCGGTTTGATGGGAATTTATTTTTGATGTTCAAGTTCGAGATCCAGTTAGTTAAGTCATCATTGCACGTACGTTAGTCTCTTTGATCACTTAGATGAATTTGAAAGATAATGGTCACCTTTAGGTGTAATGTAATAAGCATCTAGGAAGATTTTGTAACCCAGTCTCCTTTTCCAATTATATTAAGAAAAACTCAAAAGCAGTGGCTTCATCTGTGACGTCACAGATAATATAATACTAGCATACAGATGCCTCATCCCATACAAAGAAACCGTGCCGACGTAACTAGCGTTTTTCATCTGATTATACCGATTATTTTTTGTAAATCGATCGCGTTCGGTTCCATTCCACGGCGATAGATAGATCACCATCTATATCCGTGGAACGGAACCGAACGCGATTGATGTACAAAAAATAATCAGTATAATCAGTACAGTACGTAGGCACGGTTTCTTTGTATGGGATGAGACACCACTGGTGACGTGAAACGAAGGCATATTTTTACTCCAATTACTTAAATATAATGCTTTGGTTAAACAACAAAATGTGAAATACTGGAGCTACAAATTCACAACGGTCAGACAATTTGTCGTGCTGACGTTACGGGGACATAACTCTCTGGGGGCTATTTTGCAAGCCGTTAAAATGGTGCATAAATGTACGTTTTTTTAAATTATGACCTCGTTCCGATCGTTAAGAAGTATTTTTCCCATACACATATTGTTAAAGCCCAAAACGATATACGACCTGCAAACCTGCAAAATATACAGTGCTGAATATATTTTGGAATTTGTTACTATTGAAATTGATCAATGACATGCAGACCAATAGAAAACAAGCTTAGGAAAGCAGTACAATGGAATGCATGCGATAATCTATCGACGCTTCACAAATAAGCGCTGGCTGCATATTTCGCGGACAGCGCCATCGCCACAGTCCTGGGACACAGTATAAATATACAAACAGTAATCAGTATGGAAACTACCTACAAACGCTCGAAACGGCACACTCACACAAACATGCGCACCGATGAGACCTCTAAGCAGCGCAAGCGGTGCTGTCAGTAGTGCGAGCCGCTTAGGCCTCTGCCTCGAATCTTGCGGGCAGCGGGGCAGCTGCGGCGGCGGCGCGAGCGCGGCAGTATCTAATGCGTGTAATCAAATGGACCAGCGGCGCGGCAGCGGCGTGGGGGCGGGCAACGAGCGGTGCACTCCAGCCTAGCGGTGACCGCCCGCGCGTCTGAATTGCTGTGTTGTGCAATTTATTTTTGTGACGTGTCGAAATGTCCTAGGACGTGTTAGAGCAAATTATTTCAGCATTTTTGAGAGGACACCGATATGGAACAGCAAAGATATGAACCAGAAAAATAGAAGAGTAATTAACCAGTTTAATTAACAAATCGCCATTGATAGCTTCAAGAGTATAGTCAAAATTTCTACACTCATTCTGTAGCAGTCGTAGAATTTGTCAGGACATTGTCTCTGTTCTTCATAATTTCGATGAAACTCGCTTTTTCTTTTCCTTGCCCTATAGTATGGATTCACTTCTTCTTTTACCCACAATAAATCGCCCTCATCGATGCGCATGTTTGTGTGAGTGTGCCGTTTCGAGCGTTTGTAGGTAGTTTCCGTACTATTTGCCCATATTTATACTGTGCCTGGGACGGCCGCTAGTACAGTCGCGTAAAACGATAAGCTCCGTGATTTATGACTTATAAAGGTAACACTTCCGCAGGCTTAGCTCGCTAGATTTACACAACAATGTTTGACTATTCTGTAGTACACTACAAAAGGTCGCGCACAAGCAAGTCGTTCTCCGTTCCACGGGACTATTCATTCATTCGTTAATTCTATTTATGATTGTCATAAAGCCCGGTCCAGCACTACCGTACAATCTGTGGCCAATACAGACGTGCACTGTGACATCTTTATGTGTAATTGTGATACATAATGGTATACCGTCGTACAGAGATTTATCGCGCCTTCAAAACGTGATCTACTATAATGGTATCTTCTAAATGTACATAAAACGTTTAATGAGTGTAAACATGCGTATGACAAACACCGCCGGGAGGTTTGCTTACTCGTTAATTAACTTATACAAGTACGTGGGCCAACAATAAATCTACAGAATAAATAGCTTATCATAATAAAACAAATAAAGCGATTGTGTTATGCGTATAGAGAAGTAATGGGTGAAACGCTATTTATTGTTGGTTTTGACAGTTTATGATTAAAATTGTTATGGCTGACACTAATTCATGAATCTTGAGAAAGAAGTTATTTACTGTAGGTAAATAAGAATATCCAATGACTAGACCTACACCACGGCTAGATTAATTACATAATTTAAAAGGAAAATTACAATGTTTTTCTCCATTTCTGCTAATCAAAACCAATTCAGTGTTCGGCTTTGTAGGAAACAGCACTATTATGCTGTATTAGGCTCCGCCCGCGCGGTATAAGTACTTCGCCCAATATCTTCAAAAAATTATTTATAAAGATAAAAAAATAATATTTAATTTTAATAATTTTAATTTTAAACTTTTTATTTTGTACCTTTCTTTATAAATTATAGCCTGTGTTATTCTGATATATTAGCTATATTTATGTATAGTTTCATCGAAATCCGTTCAGCAGTTTTTGTGTGAAAGAGTAACAAACATACATCCATGCATTCATCCTCACAAACTTTTACGTTTATAATAGTAAGTAGGATGATTAAGAGATACTATATACCATTGCTTCTTTTCTCATACTATACTTAAAAAACGCAACAGAGTATAAACAGATCAGCAATAATAAAGATACTTCAGTAAAATCAAAACGTAAATAAAATTGTGGCTTATGATTGTTTCGTTAACAACATGCTAACCACTGGCAGTGATAGCGTCAGTGGTTTCAATAAATTTCCTTTATAAATTAATCCGTAGACTTCCGGCTGTGTGGCGGTTAGCCGCAAATTCGAAACATACCTAGGTAAACTTTATTGTAACTGCGAGTAGTGCCAGGTGCGTTCTATTTGAAATGAGTTTGAGTTGTTTACCCTCATTCTGAAGAGTTGTCTAGTTGAGAATAGTGGTAGGGACATCGTGGAATTAATCCACGGAATACAGTACGAAGGTTTACACTTCTTTTTGATTTTCCTTTCCGCGGGTCTGCTGGGAGATATTTCTTGAGAAATAAGCAGTACCTTTGTACTCTATTGTCATTAAGAAGTGTTGTTTCTATATATTATAATATAGATAATTCTGTGTCATCTTAAAAGAGTTAATTTTTTTGAGAATAAAATAAAGTAAAAACATGTGGTTAAATAACCGCACTGGTCGATCGTCATGGTTAAGCAACGCTTGACGAGGTCGGTGCGTGGATGGGTGACCATTTCAACATACCAAGTTTCCTCTGTGCCCCGGAAAGCACGTTAAGACGTTGGTACCGGCTGTCATTTGAAGATCTTTGACAGTCGTTACGGCGGGTAGTCGGAACTCAGAAGCCTGAGATGTGACACCAGTCTTGCCAAGGGGTACCGTGTTACTGGATTGTAGAGGTCAGATAGGCATTCGCTCCATGTATAACATTGGTACTCAGCTGAATCCGATAAGACTGGAAGCCGACCCCAATATAGTTGGGAAAAAAGGCTAGGCAAATTGATTGAAAACATTTAATTTGGCAAAAGTTTTCAACACTAATATAATATTTGTTTATCTAGATACACTCACAAAGTAATGTTCCAAATATGAATCCAAAAAAATATTCTATAAACAAGCACTTTTTTTTGTGGATAGGTAAAATTAAAAAAAAAACAATTATAGTGCCTTCGATTTTCAAACAACTGCATCATAAAATAAATATTTAATTATTATAACACACTTTTTCTTTTATAGGCGCGTTTGGGCTCATTAAAAATAGTGCCATTGTCTATGGATGCGTGCGCTGCGCAGTCATGCGCAATGAGAATCTAAATTTTCCGCCATACCATAAATTTTTCCGTTTCCACTTTTGTTTTAAAATGTATGACAGAAGATAAAATAGTGTATGCAACGGCATATAATTTGGTATTAAAACACTCGTGTGATACTATTATCAAAACCATTAAACTCACACTTGTGTTTTAATTACCTCTATTATATGACCGTTTACTATTATTTAATATATGTTGTAGAAGAGTGGTTTTCTGTGTCGGCTTGCCATAACTTCAGTTTTTTGTAAGAGACATCTCGTAGATAGATCATCATAATCATTACCATTGCAGTCATTTCAAAATCACTAATGAATGCTCTTTAAGAGCTATACTTAACATCAACTTCCTTTACACTAGTTGGCATAAAATGCTGCTACTCCCATAGCCTACCTGTAATATTAAATTTAAATACTTAAGTAATATTTAACTCTTAACTGCATTATAATCTACTGCAACTCATCCTCAACTGAACGGTACCCCCCATAGATTGTCACATCGTATTTACTTGCTAATAGCTTCTTATTACAACATCTATAGATTAGAGTCTTAGAGCTGCAGCCAAAACACCTTATTAGCCGGTTATTATCTCTGTTGACTAAAACAACAGGATCTTATCTCACAAAGATAGCCGTAAAGCTATATAAGCAGTAGTAAACTCGACGATTATCCTAACTTACATCATTATCAACATAATTTTCTAATTACCTAATCCAATCAGGAAGAATATTTAAGTCAAGAGTGAATAGGTTTCATCTAGGCAAGCGTGTTTCATCATCGACCATATCATCGCTTACCATCAGGTGAGATAGTGGTCAAGCGCAAGCCAACAAGAGTTAAAAAAAACCCTGATCCAATCAGCCGAGCTTTTCAGGATCGGTCCAGTCTAATCGAATGCAGCTGAATACCATTATTCCTCCACAACCCAGTAACTGGGTAACACGATTCCCCTTGGAAAAACTGGTGGCAGATTACTCGCTTCTGACTATTCGTTACTACAACAAAGATCTTCAAGTGCTTTCCAAGACACGGAGGAATCTCGCTATGTAAAGATGGTCACCCATCTAGCGGCCAACCTCGGCAAGCGTTGCTTAATTTTGAAAATCGATCCTTGCGGCTGTTATTATTAACCACAAGCTCCTCAACTAATCCAAACTGGCTAATTCAAAACTGAAAAGGAAACTCGGAAGTTGTTTTTATTTGTTCGTTATTTGACAACAACTTCCGAAATTGAAGTTATTTTTCACTTTGTAGTGTTTTTATTTGGAAGTTGGTTGTATTTTTTATAATTTATAAATTAATAATATATAACAATAATAAATATAATAAATAACAATAATATAATTTTTTTTAAATAATTAAAAAAAAAAATGTTGCCAAATGTTGTGAAATGAGAGTTTACCAGAGTGAACTGCGTACACATCTGCGTACCTCTTTAGAGCGTACCGGCGTGACGTTATTTTATGAAATGGCGTAAACAATAAACAGACATGTGATTGCAGCAATCCCGAGAGGTTTGCCGTTGTTTATTGAAGAGTTCCATTTTATATCTCCAAAGTTCTTCATTAGATCTTCACCAATTTAAATGGGACCATATGAAAAGCATCAGCTTTCAAATAAAAATATCAACAAAATCGGTTTTCCTAGTAAAAGTTCTAAGGGAACAAATATAAAAAAAATATACAATCGAATTGAGAACTTAGGTACTCCTTTTTTAAGTCTGTTAAAAACTTGAAAGGAAACTCATGCCACTTAGAAAACTACGTAATCGCAATTTCTAAAGCTTTTGTAACCTAAATATTGGCTTCGGTCGACTAAGCCGAGTAAAAACCTGCTTAGTAAGATTGGCTAGTTACCTAATGTAATGGAAAACACTTTTAAAGACGCCGCCAACATTATATCTTGGAAGTAATAGGGACCAGCACTAAGGCTATTTAGCTCGCCTAGATTCGCCTAAACAGTAAGACCTAGAAGGTACACTTATCGGAAAACACTCAGCCTTTATTTTTGTTCTAAGGAGGTAACTAAGTTTGTATTTAGAGGAATGGAACCTTTTTGCCAGAAGTCTGTGTACCTAATGCCTATTCATTCTTTATTTAAGGCTAGAATAGTTGCCTATGTAGTTAACAAAGAAGATCCGCCGCACTTGAGTTTAATTTGATACCATCGGAGAATAATAGATACAGAGTAATTAATATCAACATCATATCAGCCGAAAGGCGTCCACTGCTGGACATAGGCATTCCCCAAGCGTCGCCACATTGACCGGTCCCGTGTGGCCCGCATCCAGCGGATCCCCGCAACCTTCACCAGGTCATCGGTCCACCTGGGGGGAAGCCTTCCTGAACGTCATCTTAAACTTGACAAAAATAAGATAGATTTGATTAACTTCGAAGTCAAACGGTCAAACGCGAGCCTATCCACTTCACACTAATATTATAAAGTATGTGAGTGTATGTGTATATATGTTTGTTACTTCTTCACGCTCAAACGGCTGGACGGACCTGGATGAAATTTGGCACAGAGATAGATTATAGTCAGGCATAGCACATAGGATGCTTTTTATCCCGGGAATATGTTACCTCGGGGTATTTTCGACTTTCACGCGGGCGAAGCCGCTGGTAGAAGCTAGTAATTAAATAAATAATAATATTGTTAGTTTGTTTTTAGAAGTTAATCTCTGACAGTACATATCCGATACCGAAGCTTCTTTCACTGATTGAAAGCTCATTTTATTATTTCGATCCCGAGAAAGTGCACGTTTACTGAGTCCACATTTTTTTTGTTCTATTTGATTGTAGATTTAGGTTCCAAATCCATACTTTTTATTAATATTATAAATTCGAAATTAATTCTGTCTGTCTGTCTGATACCTTTTCACGCAAAAACCACTGTACCGATTTAGATGAAATTTGGTGTGGAGATAGTTTCGAGAACCTGAGAAGGACATATGATAGTTTTTATCCCGGAAATGATCATTAAAAGGGTGGAAAGAGGGGTGAAAGTTTGTATGGTGAACTAATAATTTCTCAAGTAAGGCGGTGCTCACACCTACAATATTATGCCGCGATATAAAAAATAGGTTATTTAGTATTAGGCAGACCAAGTCGCGGGCAACAGTAAAGAATATTTTAAAAAGCTTCAGAGGAAATTCTTGCTGAAATAATTAACTGCCGCTCTGAAGCCTTTACTTCGCCAAATAACACTGAAATCTCTTATCCCTTTGCACAATGTGTCGCGATGCAAGATATTATATTTGTTCTCAAAGTATTCAAGTAATAATCGCGTCTTCCCTGTTCGCTTTTGTTCGTTTGCGTCCCTTACCCTCGGAACAGCAAATATTTGCTGAGATACTGTTTATTGAGATGCGCTGTCTGCTACGTTTAATAACGTAGGAGTTTCCTTAATCAAACACGCTACATATTAATTTGCATATTAATTCTCGTATTGTTTAATTAGTAGTCTGATAGAACAACTACTGTTGTTATAAGTGACGGTTCGGACGCTGTTTGTGCAATACATAAATGAACTGTTTTATACTGGGTGAGACTTATCAAGAGCAGTGGTGGCCCAGTGGTATCGGCAGCGACTTACAAGTTGTATGTCGTGGGTTCAAACCCAGGCAGGTGCTTTACTTTTTGTTAATTATTTCAGCACCACTGCTCTCAAAACGGTGAATGAAAACATCGTGAGGAATCGGCATGTCTTAGAACCAAAAATTTGAAGATATGTGACATCACCGACCCGCACTGGGCCCGCGTGGTGGACTACGGTTCCTTCCCTCTCACTGAGAGGAGTCATGTGTCCCAGTAGTGGGAATATTAATAGGCGATGATGATGCGATGTATCAACGAAGGTTGTTTTAAAAATAATACTGGAATCTAGAACCCAATGTATATAACAAGCACCCAGTTGTTGAGACTTAACTTGTATATAAATACTAAAATCAATAAAAACACACGATCTATGCAATCACAGTACTCGTATGAATTTCACTTAAACTTGTTTCAGCCACTGTGCAGTTTTCTGCCGCCCTCTACAAATATCGATAAGCACTACGATACGAATACAAACACATAAACAATATTCATAACAGAACACAGTACATAAAGTAGAACATTACAAACACCAGTGATACTCCACAAGTCCACACAAACATGAGCTAACCCTTTATCGCCACAACTTTATTGGCGTAGTCGAGAGATCTTCGATTTGCGTGCGAGCCTCGGTCCGGTCGCCCGGCTTGACATCCGACTGACGCGCTGATTTACAAGGCAAAAAACCTTTTTTGTCTTTCATGACATACGTCACACGATGGAGATGTCCGAACCGATGCGACGATCTGATTTCGGCATCTTTTTAAACCCTTCGTCCGTCCTTTCGCACGTCATGAATCCGCACGTAAGCGGCAGGACATAAGAATGGTAGCTATGTGGAAATAGAATCTGTTTTAATAAATCATTACTATTCTAATATGGTCTTACTGTCTATGCGAACAAGGTCGAAAGAGTCTCGTTTCACAGCAGATTTCTCACCTTGATTGTTTGAAATAGAAGTTGAACTTCACTACAAATCAACTACTACAAGTTCACAAATCTACTTAGTAGGTACTATTGTTCAAGTGGAGTCAGATTGAACAATAGGCTGTTTAAATCGCTAGAACATCCAGCGAAGTTTTCGATTTTTCGCAAAGTTGTATAATATTGCTGTGGAGGTCTAGATTCTTGAACATTAATATTTATCCAAGCTACCGTTCCCCGCGTCTGTTGTATCTAAGTGCCTCTCGGAATTTGCACTAGTAGTTAATTAATTTATAGTCAAGTGGAGGATGAACTGATTAAGTAAACAATGTCGACGATGCAGTGTTAATTGTGTAGGGTTCGATTATCGGATTGAGATACAATGGTAATTGCCCAGTTGGTACCCATTTACCTACGCGAATGTCCATTCGTGCCTTTAATTAGGTACTGTTTCAATTTTTCCTTTGTTTTATACTATTTTATTTAGATATTTGATGCGATTTTTCTTTTGAGGTCTTATTGGAAGCTTATAAGTAGGAGCAATAAAATATTTAATCTACTTATTAATCCCTAAGTAAGAAAAATGGCCAGTATTGTTTTACGTTTCGTAATTTTTCCCGCTTTGCCCGAAAATTATTAAAGTTGGCACAAATTAATTTTCTTACAAGAAATCAAGAATGACACATGAAGGAGATTTTTCATAATAAAGTTGTTCTACAAACTATCCGGCCGGTTTACACCACTTAAGTTGAGTAATTTAAAAAGTCTACATTATATATTTTTTCTGTTTGCTCCTACGGTTAGTAAATGATACCATCAGCAAGAAAAATATTGTCTCAACATATTTACTCGGTAATCCAATTAAATAGGAACGTTACGAGGCTGCGGTCACTTTGTACTGAACGGCATCGAGATGTGTGTCCGCGGTGCGTTTATTATCTGATCTCTCTTAAGTAGTGTCACGTTGAATAAAATCATTGGCGTGTAGCCGCTGCGGGTCGCGGATGAGTGATCTACTTATAAATGGCCACTTATGGCGACCACAAACAAATTACTAAAAGAACAAGCGTTGGCTCCTACTCGATCCGTTCAACTAACTAGGAGCCGTGTTCAGACATTAAAGGATGTTGCACAATGGATCCAAACTTTTTGCTTCCCATTTCCGATGTGTACTGTCAAATACAGCATTTTATTATTTTCAAATGCTTGTGACAGGATTCCATTTTCAAATGTTTTTACTTTTTTATTTTTCAGTGTTCATTCTTTTTCAAACAAATGAATAGGACGCTATTTGTATTGTGCACCAGCATACAACAGATATTTTTTTGGATTGCTGGTTGTATTGTGAGGCATTTTCACCTTTTTTTGTAAATTTTTCCTCATTTTGAGTGCTGCACGGGCTTTTTAATTAGGTTAATAAAACGTTTCGTCACAGAAAGTAATTTTCGTTTATTAATGGTCTTTTCCTTATTACTTGCCGAGTTTTACTTTTTAAATTGGGTTAATTAAAATCATTTAAATTTTTTTAAAGGAATTCTGGAGAAGGAATGTCCGATGGAAAGTTACGTAATAAAACATATGATCGGCAATTCTCATGATGTCGATGGTGGTGAAATACAGTTTAAAAAGCTTTATGCCCGCGACACTATGCTGGAATAAATTGATACCTAAGGCAATAATACTTAGATAAATAACAATTTATTAACCCTAGAAAGATTTTTGCGCACATTGTCGAATGGCGCAAAGGGCCGTCGGAGTGAAATCCTCAGTCAAGTTTTTGCCTGGTAGCGATTACAGTATGCCGCTCTGGTCTTAAAAGTGAGTTGGGTTACGAGTAGTACGACTAGCTTTATTGGCATTCGCTGTCCGCCAACCGAGGCGTTTTTAAAAACACCACTTGCAATTGCCCCTTTGACGTATAAGGGAAAAGTTAAATACACATGTCCATGTACGAACACGCTGCAATCGGCTACAACTAACAATAATTGATTTGATCAATATTTATCTACCGACTTGATTGATTTACAACAAATGCAGCAATTATTAAGGCCCACATTAAACGCTCATTATTAATTTTTTGTTGTTGATATGGGACTCATCGATCCAACTGAGTAACGTCGTTCTTACCCTTGGATAACTTGTCTTTTATCTGAATATCACATGCGATCGCAATAAAACTGTCAAATGGTATATTATTGATATGAAAGATACGATATCTCCATTAGCTCGCACACCGTCGTCACGACACAAATAAAAAGTTACAATATAACGTATCACGAATTTGAAATAAGTATTACGAGGTTCATATACTGGTATACTGCAGGCTGTAACATCGGGAGCTCGGCGGACACGATCATAAATTAAAAGCCATCATATTTGTTTTTCGAACGAGCAAGTAAATAAAATTCCGATCGACGGAGCGTAACTTTGCGCGGTACGTAATCAACAGTTTTATACGTCGATTCCGCTGCCTTGATTTCGGCTTCATCCTTGTCGCGGATCGAGCCCGTTCTTCATTTGAATATCTTTCGCTTCGGATTCACTGTTGATGCTGATTAAAACCAACACGTTCCAGATATTTCGTTGGCGGTTTTATTGATTTTATTTCCAACGTTTTCTTTTTATCTCTTGTTTCGTCTGGTTTGTCAATCGTCACTCGCAGACAGGCTAGTTAAAAGTTAAAGTGGAGGTCAGTAATTAACAGGCGAGATCAACAAGCCGCTCAATGCTAATAGGGCCTTTCCACGTCAAAGGGCTAAAAGGCGTTGGAGCGCGTCTGTCCGAATAATGACCCAAGCTGTAGTCCCTCCCGGCCCGGCTGCCGGAGCGGAGCGCACGCTGCGACCTCGCCCGACCCTCGTCAAACGCTCGATTAGCCTAACGTAGATACACTAATTATATTTTTTTACGATTTATTCGTTTCTCAATCTTCACTCGTTTACATTGACGACGCGCGTATCTCTGGCATCTCGCCCACGCGCATCACTATCTAAATTGAATTTCCATACGTTGCGTGTCAACTTATTTATTGTATGCGACAAAAAGGGATGGTCGTTAATTTTATGGTCTTTGGGTATTTGAGTATCCGTGTCGTCGTTTCGGGTTATGGCGACTGTGTCTCGGGGGACCGTCGATAATCTTTGGCACGGGCCTAACTCACGCCGTATATGACAGAGGAACATGACATTTGGGTCCCTAAGTGTTATGAAACGCTAATTAATACATTATGATGTGAATGATAGGGGAATTGCTGCCGAATCGAGTTATTCAGCGGTAATGGAGTGCATTAATATCAAAACTGACAACACACTTTATTTTAATAATCTTTTAGGGGCTCATTTTATTATAATAAATGTCCCAGTCAATAACAAAAACTTTTATGTGTTGCATTTTCAGGTTTTGATGTGGTGTCATCATTAATCTCAGTTGCATTCAGGTCTTGGTTTACGTTTATTGCCAAACAGATAATAGGTCGCGCCGCACTACAATTGTTATGTAATAGAATAGCTAACGAACGACCTACGTTAAGGATACACTAGTCGATTCTTCCATACAAGCTTAGTCTGGCGATTACTCCACTGTTTGACGATGTACGTTCAAAATAAAAAATTATATCAATTTGTCTCATCATTATCTAGAAACCCATATGGAAACAAAAAAGTAAAAAAATAAATTATTTGAAAGTTATGAGCGTCGAAAGTTCCATATTTCAACACTAATTTTAACGCATCTTTGGGCATAAATAAATACCATAAGAAGAAGGAAAATTGCAAAACAGCCACCATACAGGGATAGATTAGTAGTAAACAATGCAACTAATTTTATTTTGAACAAATACATTTACTCGTTTTTTCATGATATCCAGACTCCCAAAGGTCTGTTTATAAAATTTCGCGCGCTCGTTTTCGGTTTAAATCATCATCAAAATTTGCAAAAGTGCTAATTCGTACGCAAACTAGCTTTTTACTGCTCATCACAGCATCTATCTCTTTCGCACGTGTTGTCGGATGAGATAGCATGCATTTTAACTCCGCGCACAAAATAGTTAGTGTCGTCGACTAGGGGAACCTTAACACTAATAGTCGAGTGCATTAGTGTTACATTAACTGAAATAGTCATTATTAAACCAACAATAGGAAAATATGACGACATAAATTAAACTGAACAATACGGGATGCTATTAAAAATCCTGTTGTATAACCAAAGGTTTACGATGTCGCCCTGTTGGTATTCCAATGTAATCCCGTTTGATAAAGTTGACTATAAAGTCTAATAATAAAATTTTAGACCTAATTCGTTTTTGTGAAAACAAAATTTATTACGTACGGAATACGAAAAGCTCGTAAAACAGACCGCCTGTTATTAAGTGACAAATCGCTGGATTTTGTCGCAGTCGACAGTCATAAAGTCGCAATAATGGACAAATTATACACTGAAAAGAAATGTTTACTTACTCGACATTATATTTTAAAGCTGTTGGCTCTACGTTGGCTCCACTACTTACAACTAGCATTCCTGTAAAAAACGCACTGAAATATGTAAGTACGTAAACTGAAAAAATGGAGGATCTCAAAAAACAGAGAGCAGGCAAACTTTTTTTAATTTGTAGGTCAATTTAATATTATTGACTTATTACCCTTTTAGATTATGTATCTATCTACATATATAAAAGCGAAAGGTCACTCACTCACTCATCACGAAATATCAAAAACCGCTTAGCGCATAAGAATGAAATGTGCCAAGGAGAAGGAAATAAATTCTACCCCTAAGGGGGTAAAAGGGGGGTTCAAAGTTTGTATGAAATTTCTACAGTTTTTAAATTGGACACGTGAAATTTTACATTTACGACCTTGATTGGTAAAAAGAATTCATGTACTTATTGTTTTTTGGATATTCCACCCCTAAAGTGGTGAAAAGATGGAAATTTGTTTGTCTTATATATTTGAAACTTGGCATAAATACTAACCTAAGTAGTAAAAAGGCTTTCATTATTAATTTTTCTTAACTACTCCTAAAAGATGACTTAGGGGGTGTTAAAGATTTTTGAAGAACTGTACAGGGCTTCTTTTTATGATGTAGGGGAGCACTTAGAAGAGATTTTTGAAAATTCTACCTTTAACGTTGTGAAACTACAAAGTCATCTGTAGGATAAAATACGGAACACGCGAACGAAGTCGCGGGCGAAGTGCTAGTGATATATAATTATAACGATGGCTTTGATTATGATTAACTTATCTTTACATACCTAAAGTCAATAAACAGCTAACATTCAGCTAGTATTTCCTGTTTGTAAGGACTAAGAAGGCATTATACGCATAAATCATACACACAACAGTTCATAGCTGAACAAATATCTGTAGGCCATACAAACGTTTGTCTCTACGCGGAATTCGAACCCACGACCCCAACGCGACGTACAAGCTGCATACTGAGCTGCTTTTGTAATTATTATCTCTGTATTCATTTATTTAATTTAACATCGTCGCCAAGTTGCCAGATTGTCGGTTTTTTATCGGTTACATTTCGCGGAGTATATTGCATGATCTAATTCCGTCTAGCTCGTTTCATCATAGAACTACCAGACGTACGGCGATGCGCCATCGGTACATGAAACATGATGGATATCCCACCCATACGCACTAAAAGTTTTATTATGCTTACAGCTAAGGAATGGAATTCGCTGCCGGAGTTTGTGTTGCCCGATACATAGAGAATTTAGGTGTCTTAAAGTCAAGAGTGAATAGGTTACTTCTAGACAAGCGTGATTCAACGTCGACCACATCATCGCTTACCATCAGGTGAGATAGTGGTCAAGCGCGAGCCTAAGAACCAATAAAAAAAACATATGGATTACAAAATCAAATATTGTCTGCTTAAAAAATCTTCAAGACTCTATAATCTCGCGCTCTCTCAAATTTCACTCCTCTAATCAAAATGCTGTGTTTTTCAAAGTATTTGGTCAATTGTCATTTATCTCTTTGTTCTTTGTCATTTGATTCTTTAAACGACACTTTATTTAATAAAATTTGAAGCACGATCACAGGATAAATAGAAGCACATTTCGTTTAAAGTTTATTTGAAAAAATATGCCTTTTATTTGAACTTAATAACACAAAAAGATCACAAACTGATCCAACACGAACGTCGCTCGACACGAAAAATACTACCTGAAAAATGAGTGATTAAAATTTTAATATTTAAATAGTGAATTTACTCCCTGTTTGAATAATTAGCAATCGAATGGACAACGGAATCCAATTGTTTTGTTTGACAATTCAATTGTTAATTTATCATTCGCATGTCATGTCATCAATTGTTTTCAGTTTATCTGTTTTAAGTTCGAACAATTTCCATTAAGTTTGTTTACATATTTATTTTATATTTTTGAGATTTATTGAGGAGTTCGTGGCAAAATAATAAAAGCCGCACTGGTCGATCATCAAGGTTAAGCAACGCTTGAAGAGGTCGGTCCGTGGATGGGTGACCATTTCAACATACCGAATTTCCTCCGTGCCTCGGAAAGCACGTTAAGCCGTTGGTCCCGGCTGTCATTTGAAGATCTTTGACAGTCGTTGCGAGTAGTCAGAAGCTTGAGATCTGACACCAGTCTTGCCAAGGGGTACCGTGGTACCCAGTTACTGGGTTGTGGAGGTCAGATAGACAGTCGCTCCATGTAAAACACTGGTACTAAGCTAAATCCGGTAGGACTGGAAGCCGACCCCAACATAGTTGGGAAAAAGGCTAGGCAGATTGATGTTTTGAGATTTATTATTATAAATGCACGTTTGACATAATTCTTCGTAAAATTTGCAACCTCTCTTCTTGAAATTTATAGACAACATTATTCTTTTTTTGCCATATTTATGTGAATAAAATACGTAAAATCATTTTACTCCATGTCTGCTTATTTAAATACAGCTTGTTCACATTGATCGTGCTCACTAAGCGTTTCGGTCGTCCTTTGTTTTCAGTTCGGCACAATTCGCGAAATATACCTACTTGTTCTTTAATTACAGCTATTTGTGTTCACCGCTACGTAAAATTATTCAAATTACGGTTAATTTAATGTTCTTTAAGCAACGAATTGCTGCGTATTTTTTCCCGCCGTCGTGTTAATGGGCCGATTCCCGAATTAAAATCGACAATCGTAAATTTCGCAGTACACAATGTTACATAAACAAAACTTATCTTCAACAGTTACGGCCCTCGTTGAATTATAATTTCATTTCGCGCAAATACCACGTCACACATTTATTTCTTATCTCTCGGGCTTAAATTTCAGCCGTAAAACGAAATATTTACCTATCTTTACGATGGTTACAACAATGCACGATTTTGTTTCATTGTTTGGAATACTTTTTCCTAAATACTGTTCTGTTCAAAACCCAAAAGCTTAGAGTATAAAGCAAAAATTCCACGCAAGACCACAAAGCCAAATTGCTAAAGCGGTTCTAAAACTGTCGACAGTGAGAAGTTTCATAGGGGTGCATGTATGTACTACCATAACATGCATAACGTGGTTCCGCACGCAGATCCATTGTCATTCCTTTGACTGGATCAGCTTTGTTTTGTAGCAACATTTGTGTGATATAAGGATAAGTTTATGCTGTCAGCCTCTTAAATTAATTTATACTAGCAATTCGCCCGCGACTTCGTTCGCGTGATCCGTGTTTTATCCTACAGATAACTTTTAAGTTTCATTTTTAGTTCCCCTTAAAGGTTGAATTTCCAAAAATCCCTTCCAAGTGCCCCCCTACATTATAAAAAGAAGCCCTATACAGAAAAATTCATCAAAAATCTTTAACACCACCTAAATCGGCTTTTAGGAGTAGTTTTGAAAAACTAATAATGAAAACCTTTACTATCTACTTAGGTTAGTATTTATGCCAAGTATCAAATATATAAACAACAAATTTCCACCTTTTCACCTCCTTAGTGGTAGAATTTCCAAAAACCAATAAATGCATAAATTATAAAGGTATTGAAGCAGTCTTGAATATGAAATAATTTATTTTGATAAGGATTAATACCAAGATACAAATGAAGAGCCATTTTTAGCGGCGGCATTTCAATTTTTTTTTTTAAATAAAAGAACACTTATTGTGGCATAACTATAATAGTTAGACTTAAGCTGTCGCGACACTTTTTGTAAATAATTATTTGTTCTGCAAAGTCGTAGTACATTATTTTATTCTATCATCAATAGTTTTCGCAGCGCACTCGGCGTAAAGGATATTTTAAGTATTTTTTTTATACCTTTTTTATACCATTATTTAGTAAGGAACCCTATTTTTTTTGAAAATATAATATAGCCTATGTTACCCGGGGATAGTGTAGCTTCCCAACAGTGAATTTTTCAAATCGTTTCAGTAGTTTCGGAGCCTATTCAATGTTAACAAACAATCAAACCTTTATAATATTAGTATAGATAAAAGCGAGAAGCCGAGCTAGAAAAGCTAAAGCTGACTAAAGCTGATTGGGTAATGGAGGGATAAAACATTTAGATTTTAAAGCATTTTTAAATAGTGATTATAAACTAGTAATCTGTGTTTCAAACATTGAATCCTACTTGAATAAGAGAAATATGATTCAGAGTTGTGGCACAAAAATGTGCGTTATTATGGTTCTTAAGTATGCGAGGCGTACTGCGGTAATAGCTGAAAAATGCAGAGCAAAACACAATTTTAATTTTCTCACGGTGCGAAAATTCAAAAAGAGCGTTGATAAAACAAACCACATAATAATGGCAGTTCACGCAAATCACATCCAGGCGATGTATGCACGTAGCCACAGCGCGCAGCGGTCGCCAGTCGGTTGCCCGAGGGCGCCGATTTACAGAATATTTTCCATGTGGCACGCTGCGTCGCGTCGCTATCGCCAATTTTAATTCTGCACCCACCCCGATGGCTGCCGGTATCCTGGATTCCACCATACAATTTTACAAAAGCAATGAGCTGCAACGCTGAACTTTTGCCATTTAACTCGGATACCATACGCTTTTGATATTTCACAAAGTTACTCAATCCTTAATGCGATATTCGCGAACTTGTGTGGGATGTATTTAGAATGTTTCAATTGTAACTTCTTCGTTTCGTGTGTATAACCAATGCAAATACCCCATTCCAAATACTAGCGATCGACGGTTAACATTCGAGATAGGATTCCACGGTGCGGTGAACATTATTATCTGTTTTATAGAAGCTTGCATTGTACACAGCATCCAGTTTCTACATCTTATATGAGCTGTACATATTGTAATACTTGCCTAACAACAGAAATTAAATTGAAAAACATTGTTATATTAAAAATAACAGGAAACAACATTTATTTTTAGAAGTCCTCAAGTCAATATTTGAATTATTTCCTCGTTCATGTCGAAACGTCCTAAAAGAAATATAGCCATCTATTTCTCAAGTGTTTCTGCCTAGGGGTAAGCTTTATGTTTGATGAATCGTTCACTCAGTACATTACTCGTTATACTCTTCATTACTTTGATAAATAACGTCTTTGTTTCGTGTGAATTCTCCTCTGTGGATACAAAATCTTGATCGAAATATTTTGCAAGTTTGTCTGTGTTTCTCCCGTCAAACGCTATCGTAACAATGTTTAGAGGTAGATTCTCGTTGCCCTCCCTGTTGAACCAACAAATCACGTTGACTGCCAACGTTCCGTGATCGAGATTCACGCTGCTGACATAGATCAACTTGATGTGACAAATACTAGCATGGTACTGCCGAGATTGCCTCTATGGATATTTATGAGAGAGGAAAATAATGTAATGAACACTGAGCTAATAGAGCTGGATATTTTAGTGAAAACTAAAGTTTTAGAGTATACATGAGGAAGAGTCAGAGGTGAGTATGAATATGGGAAAGAATATTTCCAGTAGTGAAGGAAGCAAAAAGTTGTTATACGGTGCGCGGCTTGCAATAAATGGCGTATTGGTAGGATGATTGACAATAATAATAATTTCATCTCAGCCTAAAAACGTATTTATAAAAATAAATGTGCTTAGAAATCATCACTTTTATATCTAACAACTGTGTGGGTATCGGTACGAGACAGAATTGCCTTGCTGTTTTCATAAACGCTCTAACATTTCCATCTCTCTTCATACCCGTGTTATCCGCTGTGGGCCAACGCGCGGTGCCACATGTTCCATACGCGCATCAAACCTTGATAACAACGTTAAATGCTACAATGTCACGATGCACTCTAGGTGGACGGCAAATTGGGTGCTCTTTCGACCCAACCAACTGTGGTCTCCTTGTTAATTCTGTTTGAAAGCCGATTTTAGGGTTCAGGCTTGGCGGTAACTGTATTATCTGTGTTTAGGAAGGATGTTTTGTGTACTGGGTGATACTCTGTAGGAATTTTATTAGCTAGAAAGTCGCGTTGATACACCGTTTCTGAAATGCCTAATGGCTGTAAAGGAGAGAAGACATTTTTTGTTGTACTTTGCAAAATTTAGAGTGATGACAGTGAAGAAGTGTTAGACCGTGCGTAAAAAATAATATTATTGGCATAAATTTTAATCACTTTCATATTTAAAAAACACGCGTAACACTTCTAAAAACATAGTTCTCAAGCCATGTAGGTGTCTATGCAAAAAAAATACAGGTGCCTCAAAACAAATGGAGTCTAATTTATAAGATTTTGACAGAACCCAGACATTTATCTTTTCAAACTTGGTCATGTTTTTTGAGAACCCGTTCAGTATTGTGTTGGGGTAAATTGCCGAGGTAATGGCCAGGCGGCCCAGTTAACTGCTAACAATGTTATTGAAATATTTTTTGTTGCCTTCAAAGCTTTAGATCTTTTCAACCGACATTAACACATAATAAAATCGGTAATAAGCTTGGAAACCATCTCGGCATTTTGCGGCAGATAAAAAGCTCCTTACAATTTTCGATTGAAGGACGATGCATTCCATATATGGCAGTTTTGTAACAGGTGGATCTGTAAAACTAAAAAAACCGGCCAAGTGCGAGTCGGACTCGCGCACGAATGTACGTATTCCGTACCATTATCGCAAACAAAGGCAAACAAATCACGTTTGTTGTATGGGAGCCCCATATTTAAATATTTATTTTATTGTGTTTTTAACAGAAATACATAATATGGGAAAATTTCAACCGTCTAGCTATCACTGTTCATGAGATACAGCCTGGTGACAGGGAGACAGACAGACAGACGGACAGCGGAGTCTTAATACGATCAACTCTGGATACGGAACCCTAAAAATGTAGTGGTTTCGTCTGTCTGGTTGGTTTTGTTTATCTGACAATTTTTTTTTCTGCCAAGCTAAATTCTTGATGTATTTACGATTTATAATTAACTTACTTAGGTACCTATCTCTTAAATGAATATGCTTAATTGTATACCTATCTGATTTGGTAATATAATATTACAGCAATCGATTAAATTTAATCGTGACAATAACTTTAGAACAATCAGAGAACATTAAATGGAATTCGATGTTAATATTTAGTACCTCTAAACTGAAATGTCAATAACTCTAATTCGCCGTTATCTAAATAACATAACAAATTAAACTGTTTACCATCGACATTTACGAATAAACATTTAAACTAAACAACATTAAACATCTATTCCTGCAATGACACTATTGTTGGTATAGTTGGCTCTGTCTGCACACATTTTGCGGTCTCCTTTTATGGTACTTTAGTTTCGGGCAGTTTATTCGTGCGACACGGCTGGCTCTGACAACGAACTAGGCTAATATCGTTAAATGGTACAATGTTGCAAGTGTACGCTGAAAGTAGCCTCCAGTGCATAGAATGGTACCGTTCCTAGAATGGACATCTCTAAAACTGTAGCTTATCCATGTCTAAGCTGCAGTGTTATGGGTTTGACACGAGAATTTTGAATATACGAACCCGTTTATGACATACATTAATTTTCTAGCTGTGCAATTTCGTCTTTACTTATACCTAGCCAAAAACTGAACCATGTCGTACAAGCAGTATGCAACATAGTCTTTTGGTTTATCTAGAAGACTGCCAAGTCTATTTTGATACAGTGTAAAGTTAAACCTTTGCATAAGAAACAGGACATCAATGTAAAAAAATGTTGACAGTTCTATAAAGTTGACTTGTAATATAAAAATGAATCGCTGAATGTGTTGCTAAGCGTAATTCTTTTTTTGTTGTGTTTGTAAGAGGGATGGAGAAGGTACAAACGAAAAAAAAAAAACCTACCTTACTTACATAGGTAGAGTAGGTATGTAGGTAGGGTAGGGTAGGTAAGGTAGGGTAGGTAGGATAGTCTAAGTAGGGAAGGGTAGGGTAGGATAGGTAGAATAGGTAGGATAGGTAGGATAGGTAGGATAGGTATGATAAGTAGGATAGGTAGGATAGGTAGGATAGGTAGGGTAGGGTAGGTAGGGTAGGGTAGGTAGGGTAGGGTAGGTAGGATAGTCTAAGTAGGGAAGGGTAGGGTAGGATAGGTAGAATAGGTAGGATAGGTAGGATAGGTAGGATAGGTATGATAAGTAGGATAGGTAGGATAGGTAGGATAGGTAGGGTAGGGTAGGTAGGGTAGGGTAGGTAGGTTAGGGTAGGTAGGGTGGGTAGGGTAGGGTAGATAGGGTAGATGGGGTAGATGAATATTTGGTGTTTTTATGGCAAAACAAAATTTGCGGGGTCAGCTAGTACATCTATAAAACTCATCCTTAAATTAATTGTAGTGGAATTGAACATAGGATCAATACTTAGAATTGTTTAATAGTTTAGACGGAGCTATAACGTGTCAAAAAAAATACAAATGCTAATCTCAATAATAAGTTTGAACCAATTATAACCTGTATTCGCAATTCAACTCTACGTTACGACCTAACATAATGGAGTTAGAAATCCACTTAAAGTTATTAAAACACAATAGTGTGCCGCGCTATCAGGATAATTGAAAACTGCATTGTGAGATCATCGTGTGTGCCCGTTTATCGGCTAGATACAACTGGAACAACAAGCTCTCGAGACAAAGCGGAGAAAGTTGCATCAAAGACTTTGTTTACGTACTAGATGGAAGATCTCTTTGAACGCTTGAGACAAATTAAATTGATAAAATGTGATTAAGCTTGATTAATTACTATATATTAATTACTATATATTAGATATTTGTGCTTCTATCCAGTAAGGGTAGAAGGTAAGTTGTTTCATTTCTAGACAGTTGTGTAAAGGTTATCAGGATATTAGTGGTCAAAAGTGATCCTATCAATTATAAAAACAAGTTAAGTAAAAAAGTCAAAAACCCGGCTTGCTTAAGAATCTATCTGAAAAGACGTAAAGAAGAAAAAACTCCACTTGATTTTTTGAATTAACTTTTTTATTTATAACTTTTTAATTAACATTTTACTTTCGAATTACATTTAAACATATTAGTGTTATATATTTTTGTAATCATCTCTTTATTTTGATATCCCACACGATGGGATTGGAAAAAAAAAAGAATTGGGACCCCACAATATGGCGCCCAAAATCCGCCATTTTTCTATTTTTTAAATTTTAATGTAGCCAGTGACACTCGCAAGGTTGAGACGAATCGATTGACGTAATAATCATCAAAATCGGCCAACGAGTTTGGTCCCTAGAACGCCACATAGGAACAAACATACATGCATAGACTGATAAACACATTACCCTCCTTCGACAGTCGGGTAAAAATATATGAAATACTGAGTCTAACTGAAATAATTTGTATCTACTCAGGGTAGTGGAAAAACAACAACAACTTTTGCCATGAAAAACAATCTGAAAAAATATCCATGTTCTATATATCTGTCTGCGTGTGTTCATGGTTGTTACAGCAACCGACACTCAGGTTAACAAACTGAAATAGTAGATACAAATTGTACCAACTAATAACACGTTGGTATCCTTCGTTAATAATAACTAGAGCTCGTTTGTCTTGTTACTTTTTACACCTTGCGAGGAACCATCAGCAATTAGTTCAATACGTGTATTTACTTCATTCCATATTTAGTTATAGTTATCTAATTGTTATAATAATTGTAAAAGTAACCGTCCTGACCCTAACCGAACCGTCCGTCGGCCGTTGATGAGACTCCATCGTTTTGTTATCTTTGTTTTCATTTGACTGTTCGCCGGATAAGTACGCCAAAAGCGTAAAAAAAATATGTTGCAACATGTTAACTGATGAAGCGGTAGGAGATCATATCCGCTGACAAAAACCCCAGTTAAAGTTAAAAAAAATATCGAAAACATATTCAACTTGAAAACTAATCTCAACTCTTAAGTAGGCTAGGATGAAGTAGCTTTTAAACCCATTTTGTTTTGTTCCAGTTCGCAATGGCTACTCCTGCGTGCCAGTGGCTCTGGCCGATGGTCTGGACATCAGGCTGGGCACAGCTGTCACAGACATCCAGTATGGAGGACCTGGAGTCACCGTCAAGGCAGTGAGCACCAGGAATCCAAGTCAACCGCAGACTTTCAAAGGTAAGAGAACTTCTTGTAATACATACATAGTATTTCATACTTTATGTGAATAAAATTTTCCACATTTTTCCATTCACTTCAATGACTTGAAAATGACAAGCACGGATAGTATATATAAAACAAGGAACTTTTTTCTAAAACAACAAAAAATATCTATCTTTTTATTTTATTTTTTCTATAGGCTTGCGCTTGACCACTATCTCACCTGATGGTAAGCGATGATGAGGTCGACGGTGAAGCACGCTTGCCTAGAAGAAACCCATTCACTCTCGACTTAAAGACCCCTAGATTGTAGCTATCTGGAAACACAGACTCCGGCAGGGAATTCCACTCCTTAGCTGTACGCATAATAAAAGTGTCCCCAAAACGTTTTGTGCGTATGGGTGGGTCTTACTTTCCCGTAGATACCTTTATTCAAAGTTCCTATGTTGCACACGTACTGCAAAATTGTGTGCCGTAACGAGGGAACAATGGAAAAAAGCATTCGCTATCGATTGTAGCCGCCGGCACACATCCATATTGCGTTAGCGTCCGCATTTTATGTTCCAAATAGAAAAATCAAATTCATGTGGCCTTAATATTAAAGAAGTGCGGTTTGCGAAAAAAAAAACAAAGCGGGATAATGGGCGTTATGAGAAAAATCCACAACGTCGTCGGCCTGGCTCCTTGTCATTTCTTTGTTGCGGAATGATTTGCAATTCTAACGCGTTAATTTTACTTTGACGAGGCGCAAAAATACGGTCGGGCCTGTGTTGACCCGGCGGTCTGTGTTCCCTTCCCCCCTCTTCCACCACAACCCCCTCGCTCGCCCAGCCGGAGGCTCTTCCGCCACATTTGCATACAGGCGGAGTCTATCGTAGACGAGGCAGTTAGATGTTTAAGAGGCGGTGCTAGGCTGTATCTAGCTATTTCTGGCTCGTATTACTTCGATCGGCTTCGGATTTGGCTTCGCAAATCTCCGAAGTTATAACAATAGAATTGCTACACAAAAGATATTGACACTTATGTCATTGTCAATATCTCACGCGGATGTGTTAAGTGATGCTTTGAAGCGCTTAAAAGCTAAAATGATTTGATTGTCCTTTGTATTATTTTCTAGACAAAGGAATAACTTATTGGCATTGATAGTGTTTACTGTTAAGAGTCCTACAAATAACCACTCTAAAACATGAGGTGGAATTTATTGAGAGAAACACCAAACTTAACCTTTATATGAACAGATCAAAATGCAGCAAAAACTTGATATTTAACCGACTTTCGTCTCATTATCCTTTTCCGGTCATTGCGGTCCCTTAAGCTCAAACAGATTACTTAGAAATCAAACACTGGTTTTGATATATTTTCCCTGATCCTCGGGTATCGTTTATAGACTATTGTGAATGTGATGTTCGTCCGTCTCTTTGTTAGTCCCCGAGGCCTCGGTACCGAACTTGCTCTTAAAAGCTTTAGCGCCGAAAACGTAACAATGTACGTTACATATATTGAGGAAAACTATAAGGTTTGATGTTCACTTCATAATATAAAACAAAGTCCTTTGTCGCGTTTGTTTTTCTTGTCTATAATCTCGACCTTTCAAATAGTTTTTTCTTTTTGGTTTTCGACAGTTTCACCTATTTCTTTATTTATAAATTTTACCCTGATGACCTCAATACCGGACAGAAGCCTCTTTTCCCAATTCTCTTGAGCTTGACCACTATGAACAAATTTTGTTTGTAGATGTTTAGATGAACAGCCAGCTTCATCTGAGTAGGTCGCGCTATCTAAGATGATGATATTTACTTGAACGAAGTCTTATAAATCGTACTCAGGCAGAGAATACTAAGAACACCAAGAAATATCAGTTCCTGGCTGCATAACCTACATTTTTAAGGCTTTTTAATAAACTTCCAATGTATTTATGTATGATGTTCGGGTCAAATCTTGCAACTGAATTTTAAACCAGTTATCCTCAACCGATTAAGATGAAATTTTGCTTACACGTTTAGTTTGGATGACAATGCACGTTAAGCTAAAAAGCTTGTTTAAAAAAAGTTTATATTATTTAAAAAAAAAAACTTCTGTCTAAGCTTTTTGCTTTTGGAAAAGTAAACTCCCCGTAAAAAGGAATAAAATATTATGTAATACAATTTGGGGGAGGCCTGGAACAACGGCTAAACAAAAAAGAAACAAAAAACTGTCGCTTTCTCATTCTTGATCTCATTTACGAGCCATGCAAAGTTTGATCTTCCTAGTATGTCATATTGTCACATTCCTACATCAAAGTTTTTCACGTAATACTTACGTCAGGACTGATACAATAAATAAGGAAGTCCGCTTGTATGTTTGTTTATTACAGGAATTCTCAAACTTTGTACAGAAGATGTTTATGTCTCGGAAAAGGACATTGGCCACTGTTATCTTGTTCTGCTAAACTTTATCGGCGTTTTCTTTGCTCAAACGTGACTGTGTGATAAACAAATGCTATCTAACTTGCGTAGGTACCTACTGTATATTATTAGGATCCTGTTGTTGCCAAAAGAAACGCAAAAAATAGTAGGTAACTTTTCAAGATTTCTTGGTAAATAGTTTTATCTAAGTTTAAGTAACAAGCTTCTGCTCGCCGCTTCGCCCGTTGTTTTATTATCCTAAGTTAATATATTACCGTGTGCCAAGTTGTATACGAATCTGTACAGACTACAGCCATTACCGCTTGAAAAGGTAGCAAATAGACATATACTCAGATTGGGGGTTTGGCACTTTATCCTTACATAAAAATAGTTTCATAGCCTGACTATCCTGAGTGATCGAAAGTTGATCGAAACTCGAAGTAGATCGAAAATGTTACTAAATCAAGGTAAAAATAAATAAATGTGTTAAGAAACGAGTCATTCTTATTTAGTTTCTACTCATTTATGTCAGACTTCATTTTATCGGCCGCATTTATTTTATTGTTGATTTCATATTTAACACAATAAAAGTTGATGTACAATAATACTGTTATATTTAAATATATTATATTTATTAAACATTTATTTACACCAATTAATAAAATTAAATTGAGGATTCATGTCAAATGATTCGATGAATCACTTATGATAGAGCCTTACCTACAACATTATGCTCTGCGCTTGCAGCATTTAAAAAAATAAGGTCATTGGCAGCTGTCAGTTTAGTCTACGAAATAAAAAATCACAGTATAGTTACATTCGCATTTACAGTATGGAGTATGTATTTAGCAAGTCACACTGTATAACCATCTCCAGGTAGACTTGACTTAATGTCCTATATCCGCGCGAACCAAAATTTAATAGTATTTTGTACTTTCCTTATTATTCTATGACTTTAAAAAAAGCCTCAGATCAAAGTGTAGATAATTAAATTGTCTTTGAGATGGTGTCAATTTCAATAAAATACGCCCAGCGGTTTTGATGCGATTATCGTGTTTTTTTCCGTTTTAGACATAATTTTACAAATTAAAACTCAAAATTTTCTCAGTCAAATTATTAAGGAAATGGTCTAATGTAACATATTTTTTCCAAAAAATTACGACAAGCCGTTTAGACGTGATTCTCATTTTAAAATCAGCTACTGAAGGTTATCTGTGCCTTAACCTTTTTAAAAACCTGCAATTGGAATATCAAAGCACCTCGCCTTTAAACTTTCGTCGATTTACTAAGCAATCTGATTCGCAACACAATCCTTTTACCGAAGGAATCAATTGGAGAAACCTTTCCTGTTCAGGTCAAATAGATACCTACCAGGTGTGTTCGATACAAGGAAATCTTTATTTAGCATTTTACAGGCTTTGTTGGGGTTAAACCTTACCTTTCACGGTGATTGGTTCCACCCAACTACCCCTTTCATTTAACTGGAATGTAATATCGGATACCGTTGAGGATTGCTGGTATTTTGCTCTGTGAGTATTAATGTGTTTGTAAGGTGTTTAGTATTAAAATAGGAATAAATATTTATAAATACTTATTGTAAAATCTTTTTCACAAAAAATAATTTGACTTCTAATGCAAAACATTAAAAAGGGCAAAAATAACTCTTGTTTCGGATGTTGTCTTTGGTACGTGTTGTTTTATCCTTTTTCAAAACCGCCTGCCGAAACGAAAGCTATTTTTGCACTTTTTGGTGTTTTGCTTTAGAAGTCTGTTTATTTTTTGTGAAAAAGATTTACTGTATAACCATCTCCAGGTAGACTAGGCAGAAGATATTTAACAACTCTTTTTCTGAAGCCGGTTTGAATAGGTTTCCTGGGTAGACAAATTATAATTATATTTAGTCCGCCAATAAGATTATCAAATAATATTGGACACGTATTTTTTGCTTTATCACTTCATTTCATTTATTTATTCACAAACAATTAACATTGTGTCGAATATTGGGTAGGTACATAAATACAAAAATTGGTGGAAAATAACTACATTTTTATCAAATAACTTTCACGTCTTATAATTTGTTTACGTAGCAAAAGAAAAAATATGTGTCCAATATTTTATAATTATCTAGGTACCTGACACACTAAAAAATATTTTTTAGTCAACATTCCTATTCTAAACAAGATAACATTTTTTTTTTACTTTTTTAAAAACTTCCGAAACGAAAGTTATTTTTGCACTCTTTCATGTTTTGCTTTGGAAGTCTAAATAAGAAAAAAAAAAGTTCAAAAATAACTTTCTTTTCGGTAGTTGGTGTATTTGGTACGTGTTGATTTTATCCTTTTTCAAAACCGACTACCGAAAAACAAGCTATTTTGCACTTTTTAGTGTCTTGCTTTAGAAGGTTGGGAGCAGTGGTGGCCCAGTGGTATCGGCCGCGACTTACAAGTTGTAGGTTGTGGGTTCGAGCCCAGGCAGGCGCTTTACTTTGTGTAAATTATTTCATCACCACTGCTCTCAAAACGGTGAAGAAACCGGCATGTCATAGAACCAAAACTTCGAAGACGTGACATTCACCAACCCGCACTGGGCCCGCGTGGTGGGCTACGGCCCATTCCCTCTCTCAGAGAGGAGGACTGTGTCCCAGCAGTGGGAACATTAATAGGCTGATGATGTGATGTGATGTGCTTTAGAAGTCTGTTTTTTTTTTTTGTTTTTTTTTTTTTTTTCTCTCTTTTTAGTTTTAGTACCCTATCACGAGCGAGCGAAGGCTATAGTAAGGTACATAAAGGATTGACAAAATACCCATAATAACTTAATTTACACATTCGTGCTGTTTGTCGCTAAGGAGTTCGGCAGGCTTATTACGTATCTTTTGCAAAAGCAAAACGATAGCGATTTTTGCGCAATAATTTCTCTTCCATACAAAAGTTTTAGAGTTGTTGGCGGTTTTTCTTTTAAATAAATGCATTTGTAAAACAGCGAGCGATTAGAAAACGATTGTGTAGGACCTACCATACCTACACTGCAGGTAATTCCGACTTTTATGACATAAAGCGTTTGATCGCTATCGTTTTGCTCTTGCAAAAGATACGTAATAAGCCTACGGATATATGTTCAATATCTTGAAAACTGCTCAACCGATATTGATGCAACTTGCACTGTTCCTTAGTTTCGGCGAAATGCGTGGACAAACATGCGTAAAAAATACATAAAATACAGTTATGAATCCTGGCACACATGTTTAGAAGCCCAATGTAACATATGTGAATATTGGGCAATTCCAACAATATAACATACATACATTTTTTTCTTTCGTTTTTTGAAGTCGGTAAATTGAACTCAGTAGCAAAATATTTCAGATAACTGATTGCTTATAATTTTACACTGTCATTATTTCTGTTAGACGCATTCAAGCTTAAACTTTCAAACAACTCAATAGTGTTCTTTAATTGTAGCTGTCGCTGTACTGAAATTTTATGTCCTTCAGCCGTATATTTACGTGCCGTTAAAATAAAACCATAACCGAGCAATAATATTCATGTATTCAAAAGATAAGTATTATGAGGACAATTATACAATAAAATAAATTGGCAAGCTCGTAAACTATAGGACGCAGCTGCTATGAATACTGTGGATGAAGGAAATTTTTCCACCACCGGTAGTGCTAGATTAAATAAACTAATTATAAATATTTGCACCAATAAAATCTTCAAGCCGTTTACTCAATTCCTAGACATGATATCTAAAATTATGTTTTCAAGCATCCCTTCCCCGAAGCGAGCAGTTCTAATAAACCGTGTGAATGCTAATTGAGAATCTGGTGGCTAGAAATTAAATTGATGTTGTTGACTTACGGCGAAGGAAATTAGAATAAGATAACCAGGGATTATTAATAACAGTAATAAAGTAAGTGCGCACGCGCAGTAAGTAAAGGCTGTGATTAAAGCTCCTTCTTTCTACCTGTATATGAGAAGATGTCACACACACACACGCACATATTTATAATACGTGTGTTTTCTCTTTTTAACCGACTTTTCAAAAAGGAGGTTTTCTTTTCGACTGTATTTTTTTTATGTGTGTTACCTCAGAACTTTTTACTGGGTGAACCGATTTTGATGATTATATTTTTATATTTTATGATGATTATTTTTTTTATAATTGAAAGCTGGTGCTTGTCCTGTGGTCCCATTTAAATTTCATCAAGATCTGATGAATAACTTTGGAGATATACATCAGAACTCTTCAATAAATGACGGCAAATCACTCGGGATAGCTGCAATCCCATGTCTGTTTATTGTTTACACCATTTCATAAAATAACATCACACTGGTACGCTCTAAAGGGGTACGCAGGTG
This sequence comes from Anorthoa munda, assembly GCA_945859665.1. NCBI lineage: Eukaryota > Metazoa > Arthropoda > Insecta > Lepidoptera > Noctuidae > Anorthoa > Anorthoa munda. The sequence goes on along the minus strand of OX243911.1, from coordinate 13,249,620 downwards.
TGAACAGATCACCCTTGGTATACCCATTCTAATTCCACCGGTTTGATTAAGTTTCATGTTATTTGTTTAATGTATTCTGGCTTCACTTTGGGCATTATAGGTAGCCTATAGAACACATAACCGGTGGTCCGGTTATGTGCCAAACTAAAAACTGCAAAATAAAAAACGTTTTTACAAAAATTACAACCGACTTCTAAATAAAAAGACTACAAAGTGAAAAATAACTTCAATTTCGGAAGTCGGTGTCAAAAAACGAAGAAACGAAAACAGGAATACCGACTTCCGAAATTGAAGTTATTTTTCACTTTGTAGTCTTTTTATTTAGAAGTCGGTTGTAATTTATGTAAAAACGTTTTAAGATGCATTAACTTTATATGTTAGCCAATATGCCACTACTGGAAAAATCCGGGCAGCCTTTACGAAACTCTTCCTGGAACTCCTAGAACCTTTTTCTCGGCTTGCCTCTGCGGCGCCTTCAATCTACAGGCACCCATTGTGTGTGTGGAAACTTGCCCATCGGTCGATGTGCATGCGGCTGAAGTTACCATACCATTCCAGCCTGGCAGCCATTTTCTACTTATATTTTGTATAATTTTTACTTCAGTATTTTATATTTTGCAGGTGACGTGGTACTTTGTACGTTGCCTCTGGGCGTACTGAAGGTGGCTGTGGCAAACAGTGGACAAAACCAGCAAAACTTCGTCAAGTTCGATCCGCCGCTACCAGATTGGAAGGTATGGAATTCTCCTTTTCTTAAATCCTACAATACAATCGTATTACACCACATTATTAAATAATAAACATATTGAAAACTAGATTTTCCCCAAGGATTTGCTGGAGAATTGAGGCCAACGCTAGATTAATATTAATACAAACCCAGTAAATACTTAAGCGGTTAGATAGCAAAATCCAGACTTAATTCTACGGCTAGTCTGCATAAATAAATAAAATAAATAAATAAAATATTTTATTTCTTTATCGGTTCTTTAACAATATTATTTAGTGGCTGGAACTACCCAGGAAGCATGTAGTAATGCTTGTACTGGGTGGTTCCGCTCCTCCCTAGGATCAATATACATATACATATTTTTAGGTAACTAAACTATTTTAAGTAAATTTACAAACAAGAACAAAATGAATGTAAAGGCAAAGATACTGGTACAATTCTTTGTAATGTTATGTGTGTATGTGAGTGTGCCTTTATGATAGTTAGAACATCTATCTCTCATAATAGTCTTTGTGAATTATGCTCCGACTGGGCGATTTCTAGCCCTACGATATAAAAATCTTGGGATCGGGCAGTACCACTAGAAATAATGAGAATTGTCTAGAGTTTGTATTTAAATAATTAGTTCTCTGTATCGCAGTATCCAAGCGGCTCGTGTTCTTGGACAATTGCATGATATGGAACAAATTTTAACTATTTCCTACCACAGAGTCAGAGTGCCAAAAAGCTGACGAAGGAATTAGAGACAAGGATTAGAAACGGCATCCTGCTGTATGCGACTCGTAGCACCATACTGCGATCACCAATCCGTATGCCATTGCCAAACGACTACACTTGGCAAGCGAACCACGCACAAATAGGTCACAGGTCATAGCAGAAACGTGCCTTATCCAGATCATTGACAATAAACATATCAATAGCTTTGTTTGTTGTGCTTCTACACACATTCGATAGTACGGTATATACTGTACCCGGGCATTAAATGGACATCAATGTTTAGAGTGATACTGTCTCACAGTTATGAGTGTCTGCCATGATTTACTGTCCGATGAAAGGTCGATTTCTAGCCGAAGCCGAATCTGAGTAATCAGCTGAAGCTGACGGTTAAATAAACCTAAGAAATTCATTTCAGTATTAGCAACATTTTTTATTTTTAACTAACTTCAAAAAAGGAGGATTTTGTAATTAGTCAGTATTTTTTTGTTTTTTTAGTTTTTGTTTCCCGATTACTCAAACACGACTGGACCGATTTGAAAAACTCTTCTTTTGTTTGAAAGAGTATACTTCCCAAGTGGTCCCATGGTCATCAGGTCAGGATCTGATGATGGGATTCTGCAGAAATCGAACTAACAGCTCAAATATTATAGGCATTCTTATAGGGATTTTGGTACTTTCATCAACACTGCAATCATTTGCACTTAGAAAATATCATTTGGTGGTGTGGAAATGATGAAGAAGACCACAGATGGCCACTTAATGCTAAGTATGTCACGGTTACAAGATATCTCGAATAGTTAACCGACTATGATGAAGCAAATACTTATAAATAAATGGTCCTCATTAAAATGGTACCATCGAACTGATCTAATGATGAAGCCGGAAGGTAGGCACTGAAACTCCGAAAAAATAAAACAATATATCCTATTCGTGATTGGGCTTATTGGAATCGTCATGAGATGTACTATGGCTATAAATGATTATACTGGCAATTGGAGGTATCTACCAGAACTAAAAAGAGATAACTAAATAAAAATCAAACCAACTTCCAAAACACTACCTACAAAGCGATATTTTTAAATGTTGTTATTTTCTGCCTCCGCAACGGAGTATCACCCCTGTCCCCGCCCATTGCTTCTTCCATCTCGCTCTTTTGCGTTCGTTACAGTTCGTTTAATTACGGCACTTGCTAGAAACCTTCGGTTTCGGCTAAAAGTTCGGCCCTAATTGGCCGAAGCCGAAAGTAGTATTTTTGGCCGAAGATGTCTGAAGCCGAAATTTTGGTCGGACTCTATAGATATTTGTGTTCTCCTTCATGAGTGTATTTTGTTACAGATTGCAGCCATCAAGCGTCTCGGTTACGGGAACCTAAACAAAGTAGTTTTATGCTTTGAACGAACGTTCTGGGACCCGAGCGCAAATCTCTTCGGCCACGTCGGAACGACCACCGCAAGCAGAGGTTTGATATTGACTAGTTAATTCAATTCTGCCACTTTGTTATGGATCTTATTATTTATAAGGGACCACCTTCACTGACCATTCTGTCGTACTAACGCCACTCAGCAATTCTTCTGACTTTGCATCGCACAGTGTTTTATAGACCCAAAAAAAGTGACATCGGCTTTTTATTGGCTATTTCTACTTAATAGTTTATTACAAATGCACGAGTAGAACTCCCATGTGTCAATTTTGTGTCGTTGATTTTTAAAAAAATCGTAAAGTTTTCGTAACCTTGAAGCCCAAAACACCTAAAAAAATTCGTAAAAAATAAACTGTACATAATTGAGCTTTATTCATATTGCAGGTTTATTAAGCAATTTAAGGAGAAAATTATCCCGTTATTATGTAATCAAAAACGATAATAGAACACACGAAAAAAAATGTTTTACCGAAATCACTATTTATTTTTTTATTCATATTCTAGCTCGAAGTAGAACCTCTGTCTGGTACAAATAGATTGCTTTTACTAAGGTTTATCACCCATAAAAATATTACTTTCAACTTGGGCCTAGGTTTCGAGAAATTGATTTTTATGTACCGAGGTCAAAATTCCAAATTTAGGGGTGTCACAAAGGTCAATTAATATTGGCGTTTTATAATCAACTAAAGTTAATTATAATTTAGTTTAAAAGTATTTATGACTTATCGATCCAAGTGCACGTTGCAGATATAGTCTATTGAATCGTAAACAACAACAACCATGATAACACAGATAGGTTAAGTAGAAGGTAATCGCGGGGACTCCTGTGTATAGAGACAGACAGGGATCGATTTTACTAGAGTGAATTTTTTCAAAGTGTGAAAATGTTAATGCTGTTTTTAGTGTTTCTCGTCGCAGAGAACGTCATTATACGAGTCGGTAACATATCTACGGTACAAGCCTACAGCCTAGGTACATCAAAGTTGGTTCGATCCTACATCGCTGAAGCAACTTTTGTACGAGTCAAAATCAAAAACTCAAAATATTTTTATTACAACTTGGATTAGTTGAAATAAAAATATTAATACATTTTTATTTTGACTCGTATAAAAGTTACTTTTAAATTGTCAGCAAAAATGAAGCTAGAGTCACGGGACTATAGGGACAGTTGTCAAAAGAGAAATCTCTGCCATCATTCGATTAAATAAAATAATTGCGTGTATTAAATGGAATTAAATAAAATAAGCCTTTATTAATACTATATAACTATAATTAGTTTTAGTGAGATTTATATCGTATTCCCATCGGAAAAAATGGGAATTAGAATTACTTGATTATTATTCAATTAAATTTACTTCGTTGGTTATATATTTTGTGTACAATTTCACGTGAAAAATGTTTTAAAATCAATTGTTCGAATTATACCATTATAGAAGATAAAAGACCTGCTGATTTTATGTGATAAAAACTAATCGTCACAAATGGTCAAAATAGAGACAACCCTAACACATATTTTTGAAAATCATTTTCTCAAAACCTAGGCCCAAGTTGCAAGTAATATTTTTATGGTTGATAAACCTTAGTATAAGGAATCTGTTTGTACCAGACAGAGGTTCTACTTCGAGCTAGAATATGAATAAAAAAATAAATACTGATTTCGGTAAAACATTTTTTTTTGCGAGATCTATTATCGTTTTTGATTACTTAAACACGGCATAATTTTCTCCTTAACTTGCTTAATAAAACTGCAATACGAACAAAATTCAATTGTGTACTGTTTTTTTTATACGATTTTTTTTTGTTCTTTTGACCTTAAAGGTCACAAAAACTTTGCGATTTTTTTTAAAATCAGGTATTCAAAATTGGCACATGGGAGTTCTACTCGTGCATTTGTAATGAACTATTAAGTAGAAATAGCCAATAAAAAGCCGATGTCACTTTTTTGGGGTCTATAAAACACTGTGCATCGTGGACTTAACGCTTCGAAAGTATAGCAAGGCATCGTCAAGTGTAGACTAAAATGCTGGTCTGCGAAATCTTATTTTTATTTGCAAGGGCCTACCTTTTTCAAACATTGAATGTCAAGAAGCTGAAACTATAATCATGTTGGCAATTGACAGTTCAGCGGCCCTACTACAATGTACAAATGCCATCATGATTTCGTGGTGAAAAAGGGATCGTGCTATTCGACTTGTATGGCTGCGTCTCTCTTTCGCATCGGGATAATAATGATTTTAAAACGTCATAGTAGGGCCACTGGGTAGTATTTGCTTACGTGCGACGACAGTTTAAAACGCTATTAGTTGCAACATAGTTGCGCCTGGAACCTTCAAAGATAAGCCATTTACTCTCAGACTGCCACTCATTATCTTTGTATCACTCTGCACAGATTAGTTTGTAGAGCAGCTAATTGAATTTACTATCACGGGCACTACTATCGTTTCGTGTCTGAGTTCCGATAGTCCGTTCGATCGAGACGGTCCTTTAGGTAAGGCCAGCGCACATCGGGGACGGCAGAGCTGAGCATTTTATCTTTACCCAACGTAAATTCATAATTATTTAAATAGGTCTGGTAATGTCAACGGATTATTGCAAACTGTAACAAGACACAGATGTCAATGTTTAGAGATCGACCTCAAGCCATCAAAGAATTGGCGTTGAAGAGTGTTCTAGAAGATGCTGCGGCGGGATGCAATAGCATACGATGGGTCGTAATGGAACTTTACAACGGTATACTTAGGGTCGCGAAGGCATGCGAAGGACGCCAAAGCATGCGATAGTATGCACTGGAGTTGGCATGCCCGTGGGATATTTCGGTATCCGCCGGCATGCCACAGTGTTTAATAGACCGGTGACATTATCAGTGTACGCTGGCTGGTTTTCCAAAATGCCCCTTGCCTTGCCGTCCCTGGTGTGCGCTGGCCTTTAGTTGTTGTACGGTTCGCAGATGCGATATTTCATGATAGTGTGTGCGATTTACATGAATATCCAACGTTGGCTCATATTTCAGGGCGGGCTGCAAGTTTATTCCATCAATATTAATACACGGCCGCTCTGAATCACCGCCAATCAATTGGCTGATGCTTGCGTTAGAGGGGGCTTAATAAAGTTATGTACATTTTATATGTGATGGTGTTTTAAGTGCTATCGTATCTTCATCACTATAATTAGGAGAATTATCTGTTGCGAGTTTGTGTCGTTTGTGCATTCATCTCAACCTGAAGTATTCAACTATAATATCAAGTAAACTTCTAACTAAAAAGTAAACTTTTAGAAGCTTTTATTTAACTTGCAATGTATGCATGTATTTTCGGGTCAAATCTTGCAACTGAATGTTAAAGCAGTTAACCTGCACCGATAAAGATGAAACTTTGCATACACGTTTAGTTTAGATGACAATGCATGGTTAGCTTAGTGACGTCATTCTAAATTCAATATGGCGGACGGCCCAAGATGGTGGACCAGTTATTTTTTGTGCACTGCCATGATTTGGGTATCAAATGAAAAGGTTTGCTGAGAAGAATACGAAAAAAGCTTGTTAAAAAAAAAGGTTTTTTAATGAATATTTTTTTTAGTTTTAAAGTGAACTTTCAGGGACATGAAAACATATTTTAGTGTAATTTTTACTCCCCTCTCTTTATAAACTTTGTTCATAATACGGCTTATCAAAGATTAGTTACACATTAGATTCCAGTTTTTCCTTTTAAATTTTTATTCGTAAGCTTATAATATTAAACACCACAATATATTATAGTAAAACCTTTTTTACCCGGAGCACGGTAACGAAATCATGAATTATATTCTGGTGTAAATAGTGAAGAGCGTAGTAACGTCGGTGGCGGCGATAACGAATTAAAAGCTGAATAATTTAACGCTACTGAGGAACCCTGAGGGCGCCGCTTGCAATAAATCACAGGAACGAGCCACGACACGCTTTTTTACGTTATGCTTTAGTTCACCTCCTTAGCTCTTTGTTGTATACTCTACTAACTTCATTAAGCCCCCCACGTTTGCTCTGGGAATGCCGGAACAATGTATCGCGAGTGATTTTTTTTAAATCGTGGCCAATTTAACGTTTTCGGCCAGTGTAGCGTTTAAGGATAGCTATCTCATGTTCTTGTATCTTTAAGACGTGTAGAGAGTTATGTGAGAATCCTCGCCCACCGTATTTTTTCTTATGTATCAGACGATCTGCATTCATTCGAATAGTTCGGAGTAATTTAGATTACCATCTTCGTTGTTTCTACAAATGTTAAACATACATTGGCGATAACAAATGTATGTATTGTACTGTTGAAATTTACTGAGCTGGAATCAATTCATTGCACGTTTGACGTTCTCTTAAACAATACCGTGACTTTACCTATAATATTGTGGGCTGGTGGTCCCCACAAGAATGTTCTGTTCATAATAATTGAACTATAGTGGAGACTGGCTTTTAACCACGATTCAAACTCGCATTAATTAATCGTGTGTCCACAACGCTAGGACTTGTGAACATTTATTGTAGCGAAGGTCCATAACAAGTTTGATTAGTCCGTAACATATTGAACTGAATGTAAAGGACCAACAGTATTAATTATCGGTTTAAAACAGACTCAGCTACAAGCCAATTTGTAAGAACAAAATGCAGATCTCGCAACTGTTTGTATGAATAAATTAAGTTTTAATACTGGAACGTTTTTGTCGTAGGTGAATTGTTCCTTTTCTGGAACTTGTACAGCGCTCCAGTTCTTCTGGCTTTAGTGGCTGGAGAGGCAGCTGCTGTCATGGAAAACGTCACAGATGACGTGATAGTCGGCAGATGCATCGCTGTGCTGAAGAGCATTTTTGGTCATGCCGCTGTGCCTCAGCCCAAGGAATGCGTGGTCACCAGGTAAGGGATACAAAGGTGCCGTAACAAGCACTAATTTTAGACACGATCTGCAATACGATTAAATGGGCAAAGGGTCTGATTCAATCTACTGATGCATAGAGTCCTCGACCCAATTTAGCCTCAGATGGACACTCCGATTTGCAGGAAACCTATCAGATCGGGTGTGTAGGTTGATTTATGGCTGCTTCTGTATTAATAATGAATTTCGTCACACCTTGCTTTGCAATAATTATTGTTATCTTCCGCAAAACTGGCCAGTTTTGAATATTTAATTTAAAACTTTCACGTTTCATAATTGAAAAACAATATATCACGGGAATTCAACGCGATTATTTCGATTATTTATTTATTACCGAAACCGTCCGTCCGACCGACCGTATACCCGGGAACACGATCGTTGCAACACGGCCGAAACGTCGGGTGAAATAGGTAAATAAATAAATAAATAATCAAAATCATCGCGTTAAATTCCCGTGATATATTGTTTTTGGACAGTTTTGAAACTAAACTTTTCCCAACAATGGTTAGCTCACAATAGTTTAGCGTCATTTTGTTAAAAATATAAGGATTTCTTATTTTGTGTTTTTTTTTTGTGAAACATAATACTAACGTATATAGTGCCTTTTCAAAAAGAAGTGAAAATTATAAATTAAAATTTGTTTAATGTTATCGCAACAGATGGCGCGCTGACCCGTTCGCTCGTGGCTCCTACAGTTTCGTGGCAGTCGGTTCCTCTGGCACTGACTATGATTTGTTGGCTGCCCCCGTTGGTGCTCCAGGAGAAAATAGATTGTTCTTCGCTGGTAAGGACTTATTGCAATATAAAGGCGCCCGCAGGCAGGTGCCATGACGGCCTATGTGTCCGTAGAACTGTAAATCGGTTAAGGCAGAGATCCAGTAACTTAATTCACCAGTAAAATATTTGGAACAATGCAAACATTTTACAAGCTTTTATTTAACTTGCAATGTATGTATGTATGTGTGTTCGGGTCAGATCCTGCAACTGTATTTTAAAGCAGTTATCCTCCACCGATTAAGATTAAATTTTGCAAACACGCTTTGTTTGGATGACAATGCATGGTTAGTTATGTGACGTCATTCTAAATCGAATATAGCGGACGGCCCAAGATGGCGGACTAGTTGTTTTTTGTGCACTGCCAAGATATGGGTATCAAATAAAAGGGTTTGCTGAGAAGAATACGTAAAAAGCTTGTTTTAAAAAGATTTTTAAAGATTTTTTTTTTCTATATTTTCCAACATCCAGTTCAAGCGCTGGATTCTAATAGAGTAGTTTCGAATTCCAGCGCTGAATAATGATATTGGATCAATGTAAATCAGTATTTACTGCTAGATATAGACATCTTCTACGAAGGTGGTTAAGTACTTGATCTTTTCGCAACGTATACGCCGCCATGTATGTATACCACCATGTATACGTTGTACGGTGTACTGTGTGTAGACTGAGGTTTATGGTTTTACCATACAGTTGTTTCGCATTTAATAGCTAATTAGAACCTCGTCTCGAGAACGCCACTGATGCAGTTATTTTCGTTACTTACACCTTTAAGGCCGTAACAATAAAAGTTACAAAGTCAGTACAAAAGAAGAAAGAAAATAGATCGATAGCAACACAGCGTTCCGAGTGCTTTTCAGCCAATTAGATTGACATATTTCGAATCTGGATATTGCAGGCTACCCCTTGACACGTCAATAAATCCGGAATCCTCTTATTTCCTCCTCTTCCATCCCAAAACACGGTATGAAAAAATAGAGTTGCCCCCTCTCACATGGGACCTAATAACGACTTCGGTGGAACGTTATACCTCTAACCCTTCGGAAGTCGCAAGCGTGACGGTTATGTACACTTTATGTTATGTGAAACACCTCACATAGATTCGTGTGTGATTCTTATGCGTTTGGAATATAAACAAGTGTGAATCTCGAAGTCGTGTTTTTATGACATGTCAAAAAGGTATCACAAGTCAACCGATTTCTTTGGGATCGTTTTACGGTCACAATAGCTTTAAGATTTGATACTGCATGTGATTTGAAGTATCTTTTTATCTTATGATACAGAACCAATATAGTTTAGCCTTATTTTGTTGTTACGATGATTTTAAAAAGACACATGAATGGAAAATAACTACCACAGATAATATAATACTAGCATACAGATACCTCATCTCATACAAAGAAACCGTGCCGACGTAACTAGCGTTTTTCGTATGTTTAATCTGGCAATTTTTTGTACATCGAACGCATTCGGTTCTGTTTCACGGTGATAGATAGATGGTGTTAGCAGCGACTTGCAAGTAAAAGGGTTTACTAGGTTCGTGAATATTTTTTTCTTTAAATACAGTGAAGGTTTGTTTTCTAGTATTTATTAGCACGTTTTTACAGTATTTTTTTGCACCAAAATGTGTTAAAATGCAAACTTCAACAATCGAATGGAATGCCTCAGAAATTAAAAAATGCGCCATCTATTGGCATCAAATTAAATGATCCGTCTAATAATCTTTGAAATGTGAATTAAGAGCCCAATATTCCATAATTTTGTACTTAGGAGAGTTGGTTAAACAAGAACATACAATTTTTGTGTTCAATTCCAGAAAATGTTAATTTTACACACATTCAATAACAGATGGAGGTGCATATCGCGCCATCTAGTGAGATTTATTTGAACCAAATTTTCTTTCTTAGCAATGAGACCCCGTGATAACTACAAAGATGTGGGCGTGGCAAATTACAGAGCTGTTCAAGTAGCCAAAAACTGGTCTAAAAATATGAGTAGTTAATCGACACGAAAAAGCTTTAAAGGCAAAAATTTGATTGCGATGATTAAAATGTTCTTCTTCTCCTGAAGATTTTTAAAACTCTGAGACTTTGAGTCTCTGATCACTCTTAAATATACTTGATTTTACTTTCACTTGTCCTGACTGCTGCTCTTTAATAAATATAGTAAGCATAAAAAAAAAATGAAATGGCGACAGGTCACTGGAACAACTTGCGACCTACGGAGATTAGTCCATTTAAAGGGAAAAATCTACAAGTCCGTGATTAGACCTGTCATACTGTATGGATCAGAATATTGGCTGTGAAAATTTGGATGAAAAGAGATTGCATGTAGCAGAGATGAGAAGGTTGAGATGAATGGATTGTGTGAGAAGTGATATGAAAGAAAAGGGAGTCAGTGATAGCGTGACAGGGGACAGGACGGTATGGAAAAAGAAAACGTGTTGTGTCAATCTTTATGACTGCTTTGACGTGCACTAATTAAAAAAAGCTGCAAAGTACCATATCTCACACCTCCGCTGTCACATGGTGGTCCGAGCCGCCATCAAGTTTGCATTGAATTGTAGAATATCTGTATTAATACAAGCAAAATATTCTCTGTCTCTTTAGGTGAACACACAATGCGGAACTACCCAGCGACAGTTCACGGCGCTTTTCTGTCAGGTCTTCGTGAAGCAGGTCGTCTAGCAGACCTCCTGATGCCGCAGCCACCAATCACGAACGCCAGCGTTGCTGCAGCAACCGCGGCGGCAAGCGCGGCGGCAGCCAATCAGTCGTCTTAGTTCTAAGCTTATTTTTTTGTTCTTCAGCGATTACGCTGATAGCTAATGTTCGTTCTAAATTGGGTAGTTGACTTTTTCTGTTCCTTTTTTAAATATTTCTGGAAGAGTAATTCTTGACATATGGAATGTTTTGTTTGCTACTTGCACCACTGTAGGTAGGTTCTGTGTGTTCTATAAACGTCTCACTGTAAAAAGTGATATAAAGGGAGATTGAAGTGATCACCTTATCTATAATTGTGACAATCTAAGAAGTCTGATGACGTTTCTCATTTTACAAGCCGCGATAACTTTGTACACAAGAAATTGAAAAATCAACTTCACAATCCTAATTATTTACTATGTTACCCATACACGATAACAACGAGTATCATTCGTAAGCATCAAGTTTAATTATTATTAAGTATTTTTATAAGTCTTCATAGTGAGATTTTTAAATAATAGACCGGCTGGTCTATTCTAAAGCCGACCGGTGGATTGATGTGGTAACTTATAATCCCCGGCACGTAAGTTGGCAAGAGTCTTTAGATTCGCAGAAGTCGTTTTTAGGACTCATTGGTAGTGAAGCGGGGCGCGGGGAATGTTTAGCACCGTTCCGAGCTCGCGATTGGATGGTCAGTTGACACAAGGATCGACTGACCAATCGCGTTGCGTCCACGTTCCGTTCGCTCTATATGGTGGTTGGTCAGTTCGTGAGATATGCACGAACTTAGCCGCACTACGCTAAAACCTTGCCAAGTTACATGCCGGGGACTGAAATAAATGCCATTTTCTGTTTTTCTGATTCCCACATTTGAAATTAGTATTTTCTTTTTGTTTTATAAAATTACTTGAATCTAATTATTAAAGTCAACTATCTAATGAAAGTTCGTAAAATAATTAATTCAATTTAGATAGCAGTATTTCTTATGTTCTTTTTTCTTCGTTGTAGGGGTCTTGAAAAAGATTTGTGGTACCTACACGATTTGTGACTTTAAACTTTTTTTGACTTAGAATCTTAGGATAAGTTTATTTTTGTCTAGATATTAATAGGGCAAAGCGCAGAAAACAAACTAAATTATTGACTTAGAATCGTCCGATTGATTAATTCATTCATAAACGGATGGCCCGATTTGGCTAACTTCTGTTTAAAAATGTCTTTCGTAGTCCGAATAAGGTGTTAAGAAAAAAAAAACGTAAATCTTTGATTGAAGGTCAAAGATTTACGTATAAATAAAAAATGGGCCTCTACGTACATAAATAAATATTAGCTCAAATGTTACTTCTAGTGTCATGAATTTTGAAAGTGCCATTGTTAGGTACAATATACTGAAGTAGAAAAAAAGTATGTACTTATAAAAATAGTTTGGTTTGATTTCTACGCCGTTTATTCTTAAGTTTGCATTTGACAACGACCTCTAGTTGAAATAAAAACATGGTGGTCCATACATAGCAAAAACAAATCATATTAAATATATACATTATAGTTAAATTGCAAAGAACCGACTGAAAATATTTTACAATAAAACGTTATCATTCTAAAGTAGTAATTAATATCCTCATTGCATTTACAATTAAATTTAAAGATGTTTCATAAAAAAAAGGTATTGCTAGACCATTGACCACCAAATGTGGAAAAACACCACGGCTTTTAAAATTAAATGGCTTTATGTGATATTGCTGGATTAAAACTGAATTTGTGAAGGGTGAAATTTTATTATTCAACTTTTTTGATACACAATTTTATGAAACAGAATAAATTTCTTTAACAAACACTTTGACAATGCATTCTAAAAGGTGAATACTTCAATTCCACCCCTTTAATATTCATGAGCATAAATTGAGCTCGAGTGTCTTATTTTAATAGCGTTTGAATAGTTTTGTAACAATAAAACGTATCAAAAGTTTTTGCTGTCGTTTCGGTCCCAGTTTAATAGCCCATTGATTGCTCAAATTATATAACAAAAAGTTACACAATATACCCCGAAATTATCGGGATCGATACAAAAGGTCTTCTTTATAAATGTATTAATTGGACGATTTGATACTTTAAACAAATACACCTGCCTCCATAAAAGACGGGAGGCACCTGTTTCATTTTGTTCCTAGTAAAGATACCCATCTCTTTCACACCTCTGCGTTAGACAGAGATAAGAAGCTGCGGTGAGAGAAAATTTTGATTGCTGTTGCAATATTTTATAATCTCTCATTCGCGAAGTGACTGCACTATTACACCGAACGTGTTTCGCGAAACAATTAATTCCGTGTTAATTAACTAAGATATTCTCAACATATTGCCTATAAATTATTCGAATGTTATAATAATCTTTGGAACGGAAATGCATCGTATTTATTGCCAACATAAAAGTATTTATTGTATTTATAATTAATGCAAAATCATTCTTGAATGCCTTTTAGATTGGTGCTCTTGCCGTGGCTAACTGCCCATTAACCTGAAGAAAGCTTATCAGGAATTTGTAAAAACATGATTTTCACTTATGGCTAATTCTTAATTCTTTACTGTTCACCAAAAACAACATTACATACAGTGTGATAATAAAGTACACGTAAAAAGGCGAGCTTAACTCAATGTTTAGTTCTCTTACAGCAAACCCTAGGGTGACAGAGAAAGATGACATTATTGAGGGCAGGATCCAGTGTACAATTTTAAAATAACTTATGACGAATTAAATAAAATATAACATAAATGCATATTTTTATATACATACTATTATGTCATTGCGCAAGGAATTATATTAAATCTTTCTCTTGAAGACCTCTGAAGGTCTGTCGCGTAGGGAGTGCGGGAGAGAGTTCTAGAGACGCACTGCAGTAGCTGAGAAAGAGCCATCATAGCGGCTGTGTCGTGTAGGGCGAAGGAGAATAGAACTGTCGATGGCGGTGCGACTGGGTTTACTCCTCAGGACAAGATACTCAACGCGTTCACGAAGGTATTGAGGAGAATTAGGATTGTGCAGGATAGCGCAAAAAAGGCTTAAGGCCGTTATCCCACTGGCGTTTTACGAGCGTTGGCGTTCCTCCAACGTCTGCACAGCGTCGGTGCTGCGCAGACGCGACGTTGACGTCGCGAGACTCTAGAGGCAAGCGTTAGCGCTGACACTTCGCAACGTTAACGACGCGTCAACGCGACGGTAAAGTTGCGTTTTTGGCAACAGGTACAATCACGCCGTACATTGATTATTGAAAAACTTATGCCAGTGTCTTTGACGTTTGTCGTTTTATATACATACCTCAAAGTTATAACAAGCCTCTCTTCTGGTGAAACTCTGAGATTAGTGTCTAAATATTGTATGTAATTTTGAATCACTTCTAAAAGTTCGTTAAATGTAGTCAGCATTCGCAAATATTTATAAGATTCCGATTCATTATTTTTAATATTATTAGAGTAGGTACAGTGCGATATATTCACTTTCTTGTAACAGATTGGACCATAAAGGATTTACGATGAGACTTTGTTTTTCTTTCACGTAATTTTCGTCGAAGTAGCAAAGCCAACAATAATGTTTCCTCGTCGGAATCCATGTTGTTTTTGATTGTACGCCTCAAATTGTAGCATGTGTGCGACGTTAACGTTGCGTTCAGCGGATGTAACGCTTGCCACTAGAGTCTCGACGTCAATGTCGCGGCTGCGCAGCGTTGACGCTGCGCAGACGTTGGAGGAACGCCAACGCTCGTAAAACGCCAATGGGATAGCGGCCTAAGTGCATCATTGCGCCGTGAAAAGCTGCAAAAGAAGTTGAAAATACGATTGATTCTTTTAAAATACTTGTTACACAATAGTGATGACTTATCAAGAATTCGCCGGGAGATTCCATTAGACATTGAATACGGTGTGATTGGGTGTCACCGTAACAGAACCATTAAAATCCAGGAGCGTCGATATACGATTACACTAAAACAACATAACGACGCATATATTTATAGTTTGGTTTTAATTTGAGTTTGTTTACACGCCAGGCGGGGCGGCTGACGGATTTATGGTGAATTTTAATTGCATTTTTAATTATTTTTCAACAACTACGCTGCCGGCAAATTGAATACGAACTCACTTGTGTAAGTTGCGATCTTATCTCTCCGTCTAGGCACAACTACAAAACAATCCCAAACCGTTTTTCGGATATCATGTAAATTATTTATGAGCCTATTAAAATTATTCATTATTAACTACTGTTACAAGCTACGACCCGTTTATCTAACTAGACAATATCCTGCCGAGTTAAAGGCTTCCATTTTTAATTTCTTACGCAGAAATGAATTAATATGGACATCTTATTGTTGCTCAGATTACTAAGAATCATCAAACGCTGCTGATTATCATCAATAAAATCGTAATAAAAAAATATTACCATAGTTTTTAGTGTTTTTACGGTCGTACAGGCACTTTTTTATGTAATTTCTAGCAGCAATAATTCCAAGTGGGTATATCAGAAGTGGGCTTTAAATCAGCTGGATTCCAAATAAATTTTATTAATTTTAGACAAGACTATCAAAATTTTATTACTTGGCTATAAAGGTTACTCATGGTAATATTAAATTGGCAATTCTGTGTCTCTTTCATTTGGTACTTAAATATCTATTTATTCAGTAGCCAAGCTTCTATGAGAATGGTGGTCTCAAGATCAATGACTTAATTCCGAATAAATTGTGTTAGGATGTTCCAATAAATCCACTGTCGTTATTATAAAACTCCAGTTTGCTCAGACTGCTGTTTTTCTTGTAACAATCGGAGTGGTCGGTGTTCCTTGTCAAGCGAAAATATACTTAAAGGTGTTTTTTATTGGGTGTACTTTCCGATCATTTGTATACGATATATTACATTTTTGAATCCCACTATCAGATTTTACTAGCCCACGCCCATTGATTAACACGGCAGATAAAAGTTAGTTTAATGAAGTATTTTTATACTTAGCATTTTTTCACATTGTTAGCTGACAGCGAGTTTTTGGAACAGAATTTTGTAGAGTAGCTTTTAAGGAGCCTTTTATATAGTTCAAAAATTAAAAATAAACTCGAAAGTTTGACAAATACGAATTAATTGATATTGTTCGCTCTATAATTAATGGCTTGGATAGGTACCTATTATTTTAAGATTAAAAAAGATACACTAAATATTTAGATTTTATTGATTAGGGTTCCGTACCCAAAGGGTAAAACCGGGACTCTATTACTAAGACTCCGCGGTCCGTCTGTCTGTCACCCAGGCTGTATCTCACGAACCGTGATAGCTAGACAGTTGAAATTTTCACAGATGATGTATTTCTGTTGCCACTATAACAAAAAAATACTAAAAACAGAATAAAATAAATATTTAAGTGAGGCTCCCATACAACAAACGTTTTTTTGCCGTTTTTTGCGATAATGGTACGAAACCGTTCGTGCGCGAGTCCGACTCGCACTTGGTCGGTTTTTATTATTGCTGAGTAAATTGATCGGATAAGCGTTTCATACAACAATTAGGTACTTGACAAGTACATAAGAAATAATTACAACCTGATTTTAACAAGCATGGCTCAAGTTAATGCCAATCACTGAACCCAAAATCGTAACTATCTCTGATGATTTTAATTTTAGTACCAACGTCCTCAAAAATAAAAAATCGAATGCCCGAAATACCTCCTTCAAACTTCTTACTGCAACGCCGCTCCAAATATTTCACTGTCCGAATACCGCTTCGTTACAATTAACCCTACGGTGCCTTTAAAAAATAGCCGCGTAGCGACTCCGACAAACGAGGAATTAATATCGTAGTCCACAGCCATTTATTTTGAGTTCCCACTTACCACTTTGTACTTACACCGGGCCTTTATCTTTCTGTAATTATGCATCAGCACTGTATTGTTTGCTTAAGATTTGTTCGGGTGATGAATAATTACTTTGCTTTGAACCGGCTACCGCGCTTGCTTTATTACTTTGTATGTAGCGTAATGCGGTTGCAGGTACAAGGAATACAATTCTTTGGTTTGTTACAAGATCTGATTGTTTTGAAAATTCTCATCTTGCTCCATTTTGTAGAACAAATATCTTGGCTGTGTCTTGCAAGTTTAATGTACGTACTCGAGAAGTACCCAACTCCTTCATAGTTTTTTCCAAGTTAATTGATAATGCGAGGCCTATGCTCCACAGTGGACAGTCTTTCGGCTAAAATGATGCATGACGTACCACGGCGTTCGGTGAAATCAAGCTAAATAGTTCTGAACTGTTCTTAAAATAATAACTATGATATGAGGCTGAGATAGCCCATAAAAACTTATGTTAAAACAGAAAGAATATTATTACATTAACTACTCAAAATAAACCTACTCATAACTGCCACAACAATCAAATCTGCAACGGTTAAACTAAACGCCGTTTCTTTACCCCTTACCTAAATTAAATAGTTCCTCTTAGTGGCGCTATCTCTGTAAATTCAAACAAACCTTTTAAAAGCTTACCAGTTTCACTTAGTTGAAAAGCTTCCAATAGATGCCACACACAAATTGCGTGCGCGCACTAATACAACGCCATCTATAAGTTCAAAGCAAAAGCTCTATAAGTTCGTTGTAAGTTGAGCTTACGACTTGTCCGCGAGGGGAGACCGGTGGCTAACTCTCTATAATGATTGCCAGTTTGGGTAGAAGATGGCGCTGCCAACAATTTTTAGTGTTGCGTATACGCGGTATATGCGTGCCCTCTTTCGATTAAAAGATGAACTTTTACGTCGGGTCTAAATTTTACCATGGCAAATTTATGTTAAAATGCGTGCTGGGCATTTTATAACATATTAGTTTTGGCGTATGCAGTAGGATGGAGCTCTTGTAATTGTGTGAAAGGGCACATTTAATTATACTTTTTTGACTAAATAAGTTGTTAATTTGTTAGTTAGATATACTAAATTGAAAATGTATTCACGATATTTTATTTTTAATCGGTTTTTAAAACGAATAATTTTATCAGAAGGATGTTATGCACGTAAGAGTTATTAAGGTTGTTATTGCTAGGTATCCAAATAACTGTGCAAAATTAGCTTAACTTTCTTTGTTCCACGCGACATCCTACAATAATTTGTGAAATTAACCTTTGTTACATTTGGTATAACAATGTGAAATGGCCTATGATCAGCTAGGTCATATGTCAAGGTAAGGTATTCGCCTCCACGTGCCTGTGACAGATTATTATTTAACGTAGCAGACCTTAAACCAGCCATATATAAAAAGTAACACGACATAGGTGTTTCATTTCACCTTCCTAACCGAACCGAAGTTAATGTCTTTGAAAAACATTAATTGTAAAATAGTGACTGTGACAATGTCGCTCCTATCACTCGCTTTGTTCATAATAATATTAATGCTAACTACAGTTAAAGCTGATTTACAAAATAATAATCCACCCTCGTCTTCAGTTCAGAACTTCAAAGTGTTTGTTGCAAACATGATAAAGGAACAAAGTTCTAAAATCCAGACGCTGCTCAAGAAAATCCAGACGAACGCTCAATCTGTTTTGGAGAAAATGGACAATATGAAACAAGACACTAAACTGAATAAGAGAAAGCTTGATATCAAAACCATCGGCGTTAGAGAAGGACATCAAATCGAATCACCAGTGCTGAAAAGTAATGAAGTGATCGACACTTCGGTAGATGGGGTTACAGAATCGAGAAATTTTAACAATCACTACTCGTCTTCGGGCTATGGAGTAAGTGGCAATGCAAACTATGGGGCCCCAACGTATCATCATCATTCGATTGGATTTGATCCGATTAACATAGTGGTATCGATGTCGCTTCTTTCATTTTTACTACAAGCATTGCAAGGTTTGCTTGGAAGAACAAGACTACCAACACCGGTTGTAGAAGCAAGGACGATGAATCCGATTAAAGACTGGACCAAGAAGTTTGAAGATAACCTGGCAATTAAAGATAAGGACCAGTATTATTTGAAGAAGAAGTATTTTAAAAAGTATTTCCGTAAGTAGTGTAATCCTCTGGGATTTTGCATCGCCTCGACGTTTCATTTAAATTTATATTACCCAAGTGTAATTTCTTTTAGCACTATTTATTTTGCACAATAACTTAATATAGCAGTTTAAAATACACATCCTGCTTTTATTAAGTGTTCACCTAATGTACTCCAAACATTAAGCTTCATAAATGAGAAAATATGTAAATCAACTAAATGTTTTGTGAATAAAAATTACATTCATAATTTCTGTTTGCTCCAATTCTTTTCACTTAACCTAATTGCACTACACATTGCGCGACATAATTTCCATTTCATTTAGTATTTTTAACGACTCATAAAACCGAATTAAAACAAAAGTAAATTGCTCTTAAATTGTGTGTAGGAGCTGCTACTTTGTATAGTTTAAAGAGACTTTTCTTCGGCAACTGTGGATACTTTTTAAGTACTAGTGACCCTACCGGTCATGATCTTGTACGAGTTACGAGCTTGTCTTGATAGACAACACAAAAGGAGCCAACTGGCATAATTAAATGTGGTTCAGTGCCTCACTAATCAATGTCGCTACACAAAATTTAAGTATCTTTATAAATTGTGTCTTTATTTGTGTTACTTTAGACGTTGCTCTAGTTCTATTTTCTATTATAATAAGGTTTACTCAGTGTGTTTAACTGAACCTCTCGTGTCTGTGCCTACATTATGGTCAATTAAGTACATTGTGCTCTCGGTGAGACATGAAATTAAATTTATTAATGTAAGCGTGGCCATCCTCGTTGTAATTTTTTCTAAAACGTTTATTTGCGTCACTTAAACATCATGCTTAGCGGTGACGATTTAAATAACAAGAAGGCTTTTAAGTAGTCTTAATAAAGGAAGCTCTTATACAAAACTTTTATAGGATGTTATACCTAATTTACATTTAAATTTTATTGGACACTTACTTGAATACATTCGTAGTTGCCTACATCTACGAATTTATTTGAGTAAGTGTTAAATAAAATTTCATTTTCACATCCTAATGTTGGTACTTAAAACTTTTATGATATCATCATCATAATCAGCCTATTTAATATTCTCACTGCTGGGCAACAGGCCTCCTCTCTGTGAGAGGGAATGGGCCGTAATCCACCACGCAGGCCTAATGCTGGTTGGTGGATGTCACATCACATGTATTCGAATATCATACTAATAAGTAATAGCTTCATAATTACCTTAGCTTAAGCCATCTGACGAATTGCTCATAGCTAATGGAGGTAAAAGGTTCTGGAGTACTGTCTGCGTACCAAAGGATGTTGCTTTGGACGGCCAACCGGCTGAAAAGGTGGACCGATGATGAAGCACAAGACTGGTCGGCGTACGACACTTTGGCAAGGCCTTTGTCCAGGACGTCTTTTCGCTGAAACAATGATGATGATCTAACAAATGACTATCTCAAGGATAATCTCTGACAACGAGGAGCACATTAATGCAGTCGCTGTGGCCGAAACCGGCTAGATGGCACCATCATCATCACAAGGATAATCTCTGCAAAGATTACTTCATTGCCCGTATTAATACTTAGTTTTAGTGATGCTTATTCACCCTAAAATATAGGCTACCTTTTCTTCATATAATGTTGCTAAACAATACATAGGTAATAACAGAATTTCGTCAAGGAACAGATAGCAGAGTTCTACTTGTGCTGGTCGCTGTGAATTGTTAGTTTGGCCTACGACCTTCACAGTTAGTTCACGGCCTTGATTTTGCAAATGGATGGAGGTAAAGTATAAAGTATTATAAGTATCGTTCCGATGTCCTTTTTGCCGGAAAACTCGTATAGAAAATTCAAAGCAAAGAAACTAAATCCGTGTACTGGTCTTAGAACGTGACCTTTCTAAGTAGATATCCCTCAGCTTTACACCGTACCTAAGGTCAGTGCGGCGAACCCATTGGTACATTCTCACGATATCGAGTAGCAACTCTGAGTGGATATCGTTTACCAGCTACTCAATCTGTTTGAGCTACCCAACATTATTTCATCGATGTTTTATCGCAAAATTGATTGCTGTTTGCCTCTGTAAATATTTAGTTTGGGTATTCGGTCTTATGCGATTTCTACGAAAGAGATTTGTAGGATTTGGCTGGGCTGGAGGTGATTTTCAGAAATAAAGAGAAGCTAGATATAAATATTTTCTTGATTTTGGTACTTATTAAACTAGTATGTCCTACGCACGTATCATCGCCGTTAAATATCTGCGTGACGGAACCAGATGCCGTTTTGTTTTCTTTACTCTTTGAGGCAGTGGTGCCATCTTGCGGACGAAATTGGCAACATGTTATACTCTATTATATTTACCTATATAATATCGGCATAATACTGACATAGGCCGAAGAATTGGCAAACTTAAGGCATAGTGGATAAGGTACATCGTTCACAGAACGGATAGGGGATGGGGCCAATAGGTTCTGGAGCGAGCGACGACTGCATACCGAAAAGCGAAGGTGTCCCACAAGGTGGACCGATGACCTGGCGAGAGCCAGTTGGATGCGACAAACACAGAACTGATCGATGCCCTATCGATTAGTGCTGTGTTTGACGCTTAGGGTTAGGATATATCCAGCAGTGGACGTTATACTGATGAATTAATGCAAATAAGATACCTAATTAAAAACACTAGCATTAAAACTCTCAAACTGAGTTTAATAACCAAAATGCAACTTAAATCTTTTTATTTCAATTTTAATTAAAAATTTAAGCATTTTAGTGTTGGCTTAGGGTGGTTTCAGTAAAAATCCCGTATTATCCTCTGTCGGATGGTAGACAAGCGCCAAGCTGTACGGTGACCAAATAAATCTGTTGCGAGGAACATTATCCCGTTTTATGAACATTCTTGAGTAGGTACATAAGCTGGTTTTTGGGGTGTTCTTTAAAAGCGTTTTATTATAAAAGTTGTGTTGTAATGTTATTTATCAGGTTATCGTCGGTTGTTGTTGAATATCAGATGCGTTTATGCCTATGAAAGATGTGGCCAAGAAAAAACTTCAATATTTAATTAATTATACAACTTCATAGGCTAAGTTCAACAATATTTGCTATTACCTACCTACTTCTATTTCGACCTCTTGATTTTTAACAAAGATTCTTGAAAGGTTACTTGTGAGTATTGAAGAAGAGGAATGACGTCAAATATTCTGCTATTTCTAAGTCTCCGGCGATCAATAAACCTCTCATGAATAATGAACATTCAAATTCAATTGCCATTTAATCACTCTTTACAATTGGTTACATCAAACATTGACTAACTAATTCTGAAGTTTTTTTTTTTATAATTGCTATATTTTTTTTTTTGTGTGTGTGCGACTCGACGAGCAGCGAGTGCGACGAGCAGTGGTGGTCCAGTGGTATAGGCCGTGACTTACAAGTTGTAGGTCGTGGTTTCGAGCCCAGGCAGGCGCTTTACTTTGTGTAAATTATTTCATCACCACTGCTCTCAAAACGGTGAAGGAAAACATCGTGAGGAAACCGGCATGTCCTAGAACCAAAAATTCGAAGACATGTGACATCCACCAACTCGCACTGGGTGATAACGGCCCATTCCCTCTCACAGAGAGGAGGCCTGTGTCCCAGCAGTGGGAACATTAATAGGCTGATGATGTGATGATGTGATGTGTGTGCGACTCTCGTGTCTCCAGTGTGAGTCACACACAAAGCATTTTTCTTTCTTTCTTTCTAATTTGGAATAATCTATAGGATAGTCAAAAAATGGAATGTCTTAGGTAAAAAAACAAAACAAAAAAATACAAAGAACAAAAATTCCTTCATTATCCTAATATCATTCGAAGCCATGGCTCCTCCACTCGTGTTCGACTAAGCTGTGTGACGTAGGTTAATGCATCATGGCGCGCTGCCTCGGATTTTAGATCCTGCATAAACTATTCAAAGATGAGGGTCACGACAGAGTTAGAACAATTTTGGCCTTTATTTAATTTACTTTTAAACAAATCCCAAATTAGCTTACACAGATTTTGAATAAAGAATTAGATTTAAAATAAATGCTGAGTCAACGGACTGCAAAGTCATGCATGAGTTGGAATTACTATGCTAGTATTATATTATCTGTGGTATTACTAACACCACCTTTGATTTAGGCATCAACATTTTTTTTTTATTATTGGTAGGCTCGCGCTTGACCACTATCTCACATTTTGGTATACTTACCCACAAATTCCGTAATTCACTTACCACAAATTAAACAGATATTCTAAACCTAACCCTCTTAATATCTAATAAAAGCGGCATAAACTTAGATAAAGTAGGTATAGATGAAGCACTGGCGTGGCCGCACATGAGACAGCAATAGTTAGTTCTGGTGTTACAACAAGAACAAGAACACTACAACCCACCATCGCACTGACACTTATTATCTATAAATAACCCAAATTCCTTGTCTCAATTAACACATAATACCACGAAATCATAGAAAATCAAACAAAACCGAGTTTGTTTGTCAAACCTGCCATTGTATCAGAGTTTGACAAACGACAGAAACCGGCCACGGTGACAAAGACAAAAAATAATCTTTTGTCCTTATCATTTACATGGAGCTGCCAATTAGCCATCTCGTTCTATCAATCAAGGTCATTTTAAGGCTTAATCTATACCTACTTTATCTAAGGGCATAAAGTTATACCAAGTATAAACCTATGAAAATGTATGGTTATTCCTTTGTTATTCCTGGTATAACTTTATACCGCGTTTATTAGTAAGATATATGTTTAGAATATCTGTTTAATTTGTACAGTAGGGCGGCCTATCAGCAGCAGCATAACAGTATTTAAAATTGGCTTCTCATTAAAGCTCCGATCACGCGTCGCGCTGTCCGTATGAAACGATACGAGCAAATCCAAGTACAACTTACTTGATACTCTTCCTCCGGGACCAAGTAGGTACTTTTTGTGCCGATACCTTGAAAAAAGTGCCCAAAAAGTAGTTGTCGGTCAAAAGTACTCGTATCAATACCTCATCAATACATAAGGCAGGTGTTATTTTTCCTTGTCCTAGTTTTGCACAGTTGGCAGGATTGTTTGTCTAGGCCAGAGAGAAAAAAAGATGTCCGCCTTTCGCGTTAGTTATCGAAATTATCGATAACTAGCTATTGCCCGCGACTTCGTCTGCGTAGCATTAGTACTTTGAAAAGCCTATTTTTTATATCGCGCCTTAATATTATAGGTTGGTGGGCCGCCTTACTTGAGAAATTATTAGTTCATCATACAAACTTCTTTCCCCCTGTCTACCCCCTAAAGGATGATTTCCTTCTCCTTCTCCCATTCCAGAATCTGAAACTATTTCCATACCAGATTTCATCTAAATCAGTTCAGCGGTTTAAGCGTGAAAAGGTAACTCTCTCATATAAAGCTTAGCCAGCAGCCAGGAAGTACTTTACAAAATAGCCGCACATTTAGGACCTAAATACTTACATGTGAAAAGCTGTAATGTGATTGTTCCTAGTTTAACAATGACGCTTTGTTCCTTAGTATAGCTGGAGCCTGTAGTCTTACTATAATATCAGCACACTGCAGAATTCTAGTAGCTATTGTACGTACTATTATCTACATGCTTTGGCAAACAAATACAAGTGCATTGGTAACTTGGGTTTGGAAATACATTTTTTTTTATTATCTTGCGCTGGTCACTATCTCACTTGTTGGTAAGCGATGATGTGGTCCACGATGAGACACGCTTGCCTAGAAATAACCTATTTACTCTTGACTTAAAGACTCCTAGATTGTAGCTGTCGGGAAACACAGACGCCGGCAGGGAATTCCTCTCCTCACATAATAAAAGTGTTTGCAAAACTTATTTACTGATAAGCAGAATGGTTACAAAATCTACTAAGCGAAAGCAATGATAGATTTTCACTTCGATGGTTCTGAAGATGAATCATATACGTAAGTATAAGGAAACATTCTGAAGACAGGTGCTTTCATAGAATTGATCACTTCATAATGTGACCGACTATTTCATGAAATGGTTGTATTTCATGGTAAATTTTTCCTATGGCTAAAATTGACCATATCGTTTAAATGTCAACGTTTGATGATATGTGATGATATGTCAATCCAAGTCTGCCCATAAATCTTTAATTTTCTGAGTTCTAATGTTTTATTTCGTTGCGCTCGTTTTTTGGATGACATTCGTATAATTCAAGTAGTTTTGTGGCGTAACGAAGTTTCACGTCACTTTTATCTTCGATTGACGCATTATTATTACCTTTTTAACAGAATAATCTTAGATAAAGTACCTATAGATTAAGCACTGGCGTGGCCGCACATGAGACAGCAATAGTTAGTTCTGGTGTTACAACAAGAACAAGAACACTACAACCCACCATCGCACTGACACTTATTATCTATAAATAACCCAAATTCCTTGTCTCAATTAACACATAATACCACGAAATCATAGAAAATCAAACAAAACCGATTTTGTTTGTCAAACCTGCCATTGTATTAGAGTTTGACAAACAACAGAAACCGGCCACGGTGACAAAGACAAAAAATAATCTTTTGTCCTTATCATTTATATGGAGCTGCCAATTAGCCATCTCGCTCTATCAAACAAGGTCATTTTAAGGCTCAATCTATAGGTACTTTATCTAAGAGAATAATTGTCCGCCGCCATGATGCATCACAAAAACAAAACGATATCAGCGCCTCTAACGGTGGATGGAATGTAACTATTTTATGAATGCGCTAATGTTTGACCGTAATTATCATGAAGATAATATATATAATAAGAATAATAATATATATTATATAATTGCGTTTCGCTGTTCATATCGTCAAACGCTGATTAATTATTGATCTGGCCAGACCATATTATGTTGTCGGTAGTGGACATTTTCCATTTCAAGAAATGGTCGGCCAAATCATGAAGTGATCAATTCTAAGATCTGGCCACGACATAGGCACTGTACGACTTAATTATTATGCTATGACAAAATTATTGAAATAGCGCAATTTAGTAACTGACAAAGTTAGTAATTTGCGTTATTTCATTAATTTTTAAGGTTAAAATTTATCTACGTAGTGGCTCTTAACACTAGAATTTTTATTGCCAATTTGCTACAATGAAAGAACTATTAAGTTGGTATTCTTCGTAACACTACATCAGTAACGACGTTCTTTTCTTTTCAGACTTATCCGACATAAACAGTGCCTTATTTACCTATAGCTACACATTTTTTCATTAACTAAAGGATCAGTGTGGGGAAGAAGTCTTGGTAAAAAACTGAATTACAGTTTATTCCAATTATATTTCGGACTTTTCTCAGATCTTAGATAAAGCTGAGCTAATCCGGGTAAACCTGGGTTGACTCACTCTTTGAACATTATCCCCGGCATAGGTATACGTACTTATTTTCTTCGTAAATGAGATGGCCCTCAGAAAGCTTTCCTTATTCCGTAGATAACGAAATTACTTACATTTTCTTCAAGCTTACATTTCTACTCTAAATAAGCTTATATTATGTTGAAAGGTAATTATGCTGATCTTTCATTTTGACTCCTAAATTAGATTTCTTCCAATTTGTTATGTTTAAAAGCAAAGTCGGTAAGTAGAAAATTAAATTTTATGAATTTATGTCACCTATTTTTCTTGTTAGTATCTTTTTTTTTTACCTTTAAAATAATCTCTTATCAAAAGATACTGTGTTTTCTATAAGATTTAACAAGAATCATAGAAAAGACTACTAGCATGTTAGCGCCTGCCAGTTTTGAATAGCTATCAGATGCAGTTGCGTTGACACGGACCATATTAACGGTAGGCGTCTCTGTTAGTGGTTGTTACATAGAACTTCAATAAAATTCTTTTCTTTTTTTACTTCTAATTTATTATATTTATTTAATTCCAATTCTTGAAGGTCCATTCGATACTTAGGTATCTTATAACTAATTAAATAAATGTATCGAACATTCTGTACGTTTTTATGTAAAAATAATATTCAACCCTTTGCTTGCCGACGTCCGTTGTTGGTAACATTACAATAATATAACTGACAGGAAAGACCCATTGTGATCATATCCAACTAAACTGTCACACACAAGAATCAGTTCCCTTTAAATTTTAAATCCACATTTTATTTCTTTACAATGCCTGTCAAAAAAATCAACACCCCGACAAAATGGAACCCTTTATCGCAACACTTCAGTGATACTTCTTAATTTAAATATTCAGCTGCGTTTTCTTTGAGCAAATCGGTTTTTGTACTAATTTGACGTTTAGTTGACAGATGCAGAAAAAGTTACTGTGTTCGCTATTGTTAACTTAATCCCGTTTCTATTTAAGTGAGTCACCGAAAATGGATTAAAGGGTTAGACGACAGGTAGGACAGACTCCCAACGAAGTTGTCAGGAAATCGGTAGAGAATACTTAGTATGGAATGTTTATTTTAGAATTCATCTCCGCTTATTACAGAATGCTAACTGTATTCATACACACTGAAAAAATAGGTATAAACGAACCGAAGTTTTGAAACATTAAGTTTAAGAAAACTGTCGTTATTTATTTTATTAATTAAGAAAACTTACAGCTAGGATACAGATAATAGACAGTTAGTCAAGGAAGGCCAATTAAAAGTTTTCACATACAATATTAGAGTAGCACAAGAAACAATAGACAGAAATCAAAACATTATTTAATTAATATAAGTCTAAAAATTAGCAAATAGCAAAACTCTGTTTTATTGCTAGTTAGACAAAGTTCGTAACAAACAACGAAAACTTTGTTAACAAAACATTTTTTCAGTGCATACTGAGAAATAAAATTTCAACCAGATATTCAATATCTTCAATTGCTGTTTTAAAAGTGTACCCTTAATTGCTAGTTCATTCATCAAAGAACTTTAAACATTAC
Organism: Anorthoa munda; assembly: GCA_945859665.1. Taxonomy (NCBI): domain Eukaryota; kingdom Metazoa; phylum Arthropoda; class Insecta; order Lepidoptera; family Noctuidae; genus Anorthoa; species Anorthoa munda. The sequence goes on along the minus strand of OX243911.1, from coordinate 13,221,481 downwards.
TCTCAAAGGACATAAAGTATTTAAGCAGTCAAAGTTCTCATTATTTGGACACATGTCACCAGTATCAAAGCATCAACCCTTACTTTGAATCCATTCAATCTAAATTCAAATACATCATTTGAAAGTATGGTCCAATCTAAACATTCGTTAAGGAAATTTTAAAAATAGAAATTCTGTGGCCCCTCGTTAAACCGCTTAAGCTAATTACATAAAACATTGCTGGGGGTACAAAGCTTATATTTCGACGTTATTACATCCCCTCTATATGCACATAATAAGAGCTCATTCTGGGATGTTCCCCTTTGTGTGGAATATTTGTTTGATCTTTCAAGCTTGTAAGGGCAGGTTGTGCAACGGAGGTAGAATGTATTTTTATTGACTATTAGCTTTCTCTTCGGCTTTGTTTGCTTTCAAAACAAATATTGTCTACACGTACTGGAATAAAATAATGTGGAGGTAAACTGAACTTGTGGCTTTTTATTCTTGTTAACATTATTGTGTCTTCAATTACTAGGGGCGTGTGATGCATTTAAAGATTATTAATATAAAATCTGCTGGTTTGCGTTTACTTAGAAATTTTAAACAGACAACAACAACAGAAAACTGTAATATCTGATTAAAGTTGTTGAGGTCTTTAGTGGTTTTATCTTAGTTTTTGCCACAGGTTTTATATTAATAATTAATTTTAATACGATCTCACAACTGTGTCTGCCTGATGTGTACTAGCGCTGGTTGAAGTTTCTGAGTTAAGGTTACAATGACATTGACATTTGATATTGACTGGTGCGTTCCGTTTTTAACACACTAGCTAGTTAGCTAGAAACTATTCTCCGATTTCTGATTTAAGAATTTGGCGTTGAGTATTTACACGTTCTTATCTTGTGGAGAAAAATAACTCGAGCACTTCGACCCATTGGGATCTTTTGTGGTACACGTTCTTAGCTTCAATTACTGAATTCAGAAATCGGCCCTATTGTTTAGGCATTTCGTACAGACCAAAAAGAAAACAAAACAATCAAAAAACCAGAGAAAGAAAACCAGACTGTTAGAAAAAGAAAACATTTCAAAATAACCAAAACGTGCTCTTTTTACAAAACAGAAAAAAGCCAAACAGCGTTCTACAGACAGACAAAAGACATTTAAAATGTAAACAATACAACCTTGCATCTTTGATAGGTATTCGCGAGTACGAGTCTTCAAATAAACATGAAGAGTACTACCCTACTCTTAGTTTTGAGTATTCTAGTAGATACAAAGTAGCTACTTAAACATTCATCAGAAGATAATATAAAAGTTATAGGTAGAAGACTATAATACTCAAGTTAATTAACTATAATTAAGTGTAGGTTACAAGTGGGTTATAATATAAAAGAAGTTCCAACAAGTTACGATACTTATTTATAAGTCTTCTTCATAATAGCGTATCGATGGCAAATATACTTTTTAAACGACTTACCAAAATACTTATACTTACTTATTTTTTATTTATGTTACCGATTTCTCCGTTAATTGTGGACCGATTTTAGAAACGCTACCACCATTCGCTAGCGCTGTCCTCATATGTATAGGTTACAAGGCAAGCGGAACAGGGTTAAAAGTGGGCCATGCTCTGCGAAGAGAAGTCGCATAAGCACTGGACATCAAAACAAAGTATTTAGCAAATCAGATTTAATATGAATTAAATTATTAAACCAACAGACGGAAAACTTAATCAAAGAACAATACTCGAACAATAATAGTTAGGTAAGCAAACCAAATCTTCATATTTTAACCTAAGTCCAGCCACCAACCATGATCACACACCACACACCAAACACATACACATAAACACAACACACTCACACTCTCACAACTATGCATAAACACACGCACACTCACCACGCAAGAGCATTGTAACAATGTATTATTTTTAATGATTGTTATTGTTTTTTTCTTTTTTTTCTATTTCCGATGCATAAAATATTGTGAAAACAAGTACCATAACGGGTGAGGACACTGACTCCTGTAACACAGGTCTCACCTAGCACAGGAGTCAGGGTTTCAAATGTAAATGTATAACTTTTTCTTTGTGTCAATAAAATATTTTTTTTTATTTTTTATTTTTTATTACTTTTTTAATTCATGAAACCTATACGAAAATAGTTGGCAACTCCTCGTTAGAAACTTTTAGTGCTGAATTAAATTACCTACTGGTTAGGACAAATCATTTAATTAATTTGAACTATTCTCAATTCAATCAAATACAATTGCAAATTTTTTTACTTAATTTCTAATTCAAACGACAGTTCGTTTGAAGTTCAAAAAAAATGGCTCCAAAAATACAAATTAAGTACCTCTTATTTTTACATTAAACCTTAATTTAAATTAACACTTACTCGTACCTACTTAGTAAAGATTATTGGAGAAGCAATTTAAAAACATAAATACTTTGTTATGCCATATAAGACGCATATCATTAAAAATAATAACCGAATAAAAATGTATCCTACTTATATTATCTATTAGCGAATGTCTCACTGTAGGTCCTCTTCGGATCGAGCAATGATCAGTACCTTTACTCACTCCCAAGTATTAACATTTAAATCAAATTAATCCATCAAAGCTTAAAGTCCAAAAAAGATATGACACAGTAAACAAACCAGCATTAGCAAGATATAATATTTCAAGAGCAGCGTCAATCAAAGGCTAACGAAAGATCTAAAGGTCTTCTCAAAAGCGCACGTGTAAATATAAAATTCATTACTAGCGCCTCTTTTGCTAATTCGTCCCCCTCGGATAAGGGGATAAGGGGGAACTAATATCCTTTAAACCGTGAAGACGTCAAAGGCGATACTCGAGACGCCACTTGTCTATTTGTAATTGAATATGAAAATCTTTAGCGCCAAGTGCGAGGGATTTTTCGACGGTCGTTGATATAAAGTTTGTTAACTTTTTTAAAGAAATATATGTAACAGTTTTTGATAATATCTCAATTAATGTTTTTGAACCATCCGATAATAATTATTTGTTTTATTTTAGTTGCTACATACACAGAAGCAACGCTCGATAAAAAAGAAAAATAAATTGTTTTTGTACTAGCGAGTACGGATTTTCACAATATTATAAAATGGACGTACTAAACCTGCTCTAGAATAAACCGTGTTTTATGAAAACATAAAAACCATTCCGCAAAAACATAGTTCAAATAACAAAATATCGTAAAATAAACAGAATTGTATTCAACATTTACTTACCAACCAACCAATATCGTTAGACATTCGTTGGTTTGATTGAGGTTTAAAAAGCTGGTTTTACTTTTGCTTTGAAAGATCGTGGAATTTTCATAACTTATCTAGTAATATTTTATGGCCATAACCTCTTACGTTAGAGAAAAACCTGCAGTGAGCATCGGCACTCGTTCATGTCTCGAGAGGGAGAGCTACGGTGAATAAAATTTAAGCTGCCCCTTAAAGAAATATTCATCATAAGGATTTTACTACGGAGGATTTCACGTTAACTATCTCTTTTGGCTGGTTATGTTTGTGCATTAGATATTAATGTAGAAATAAATATTTAATTTACTTAATCGTTTACTGTTACAAAAGAAAAAGCAGAAGCAGTATTTTCCGCGTAAGGTCCGTAGCCACGTCGGCAATATTTCAATGTTCCGATGATGCTTCGAGCATCTTCATTAAAAGTTTCTTTTTCCCGCCGAAATTAACTTGATTCAATTATGCCCTTTTTACTTTTCAAGACTTTGCTCTCAGCTCTGCTTACATTGCACCTTTGATGTTTGGCCTTAACTTTATACGATTTTCGACTTGACTTGCTCAACGGCCATGTTTTTATTAGAGGCAGAAAAAAGGGAAAATTGGATTTAAACATGAAAGATCGAAGGTCTTCGTACAGATAGCGTACTTTGAGCCCAATTCAATTACGAAAAAACTTGAGGAAAATGATGTAAAATGATTATTTTAGTATCGGGCAGTGTAAAGAGATTGATGGCTTCAGTAATCACATTAATTAGATTAATTTACTTTTAAGTTAAATAGCTACACACATTTTCTACCATTTTCAATTTAGATACATTACTGTCCGGTACGGTTCTTATAAAGCGCGTAAAAAGCAGTATAGCACTAGAATCGATTGTAGAATAGCGTTTTTTTTTATATATATTTTTGGTAACACGATGATATCAGTTTACTTTTTGCCAACAATAATAAAAACGATGTCATTAGGAATTTCTAGTTCGGCACAGCGGGTATTAATTGCCTATTAAAATACATAACACATAACATCTTTTTGTGTGTGAACTGAGAAGTGTAGATAAATTGTGTTTTTGCCATTCAGTGTTATCTTTCTGAACAAATTTAATTTTGGCTTAGAATTTCTGTAGAGTGGTCCTTGGGTTTGAGCGTTCACCTTTTGCTTTTTATTTCTGAGTTTCTGCTCTGCTATATTCAAAGGTAAAAATAACGTTACCAAAAAGCAACACAGAAATAAACATGCAAACTCTCAGTGATCTCCTGACGGTATACGTTTCTACGAAAATTCCGTTCCTTCTCACTCTAATACAGTTCACGCATTTGAATAAAAATACTGTAAGGATTTACTTTTACCACCCTTCGTTTTGTTACCGAATATCAACATTTTATTTCTCTAACCGCACATTTATTGGTCGATCTGTAACCGTGGCATAAAGGCCCAATAATTGTTATCTCAGCGATCCACCCGTCCACAAAAGCTGGGTGTCCCACAGTCCCACTGACTTTATTTACTCTCAACCGATTCCCAGGTTTATTTCGGAGCTTCGTATAAACGCGGTACAATAACAATAAAGTAGGATTTCGCTACAGATTGCTGACATTTTCCTCAAGACGTAGGTACGGCATAAAACGGGTATATTATATTATTAAAAACCTCTGCATACAGCGGTCAGGACGGATAAGGGAATAACAAAAGATAAATGAATATGGGCGATAGTAAACACGGAACTACGCGGTATCTTCTTCGGCAAATTAAACGCAAGTACTCCTATAAACGTAAACAAACGAAATTCGTCTGGCATTTGCTAAGTAGTTTAAGATTTAACATAAAGTCTAGCTACAAATTGCTTTATAGTTAGCTATGTAGAAGCCTGAAGTTGACTCCAGCTTGTTGTTTTGAAGAATCGTTTAAATCTTAGTAGCTACATATTACTTTAAGAAAGGCTATAATGACTTACTTAAAAACTACCACCTACGCGCCTGTCTGATAGCGAATCAAATCGAATGAACGATACTTGCGTCAGTAAGTAACGTTAAGTAGAAAAATATTCTGACAATTTGAAACTTCGTTACGGTTTCCTAACCAGACATTATCATTTCCCAGACGGACATGAAGGAAAAGGAAATGTTAATAGTTATCGTCGCGACGCTGCGTTTTACAAATTCTCCCATCCCTCAAATTCTTCGCATTTTGTTTCCATTGAAAAGATTTTATGGCCCTACGGTAACTTAGTAGTACTTTCGAATGTAGTTTTAAACTCTTCTAAAGAAGAAAGTTGTAAGTAGCTGAAACTTTTCCGAAATAACGTAGCCGGTAAAGTACGGTACATATGTGCACTCTCTAACCCTTTTTGACTCAAAGGGGAAGAATTTCAATTGATATTGACATAAAATAGCTATACGTTCACCATCAAGTTTAAAGAAAGTTCCTATGTTTTCTTCCATTTATGTTTTTCTTTTATATTCTTTTGGTATAATAAAATACAATTTAGATCTTTTACTTCTATTTTATTCATTGAGCTATAACTTTTATTTCTGCTGACACATTCGAGATGATCATAAAGTTCGATTGGAACTTATCTTAACGTCAATCTCTTTAGTTTTGATATACATTTATCGAAAATGTGTTTTAACGAATGACGTTAGGTGCTAAAAAGCAACTGGATTGGGTCACGAGAGTTTCTTTTAAAGACGTAATACATATTTGATATTCAAGGTTTCACAGGATCAAAATATTCTAATGAAATGTATATACCAGTGTATTTTTGAGAGTTTGTTTTCCTGTTATTAAATATTATATATTCAATTTATCATCAAGTGGTAAATTCTCGGTTAGTACATGGATCCTTTATGCCTGTATCATCTGGAAATAAGATTACGAATACAATTATTGTTCTTGGAATCGCTTCAAGGAAAATGGCACTCAATGATACAATATTTTCCTTTACATCTGTATATTTATTTCTGTATAACTTTAGGGATTAAAGTGACTTACCCGACGTAAGTATACGGTATGGGTATGGAGGTATGCGGAACAGAATGGAAAGTTTCGCAATTTCCATTGATAAAAAAATATTCTCCAACCAGACGGGTATTGTGTCTGGTGCAAATGCCCAATGGTTGTTATCGGATGGTTGTACATATATGTTCAAAACGCGTGGCGAACATTGATAGCGCGATGTAGGATTTGTGTGACGTCAAGTCTTTTTTTGTAGTTCGTATATTGCGGCATAGATGCTGCTATAGGATTGTCAAAACTTTGGTGTAAAGAACACCCACACTCGGGTCGGTTACGCACTACACATCCGTGTCCGTGATTTGAGTTCAAAATGTTCTGAATTATGACAGATAGAGTTCGGATGTAGTGCGTAAGCTTCCTACGGCTGCTTCGGAACCAAAATTTCACGAACACGGATCGGATATAGTGCATAACCGCCCTTAAATCAATTCTTTTATCAACTCTTTTATCAACCCGTTTTTAATCAATTCTTTTATCACGTCTGTTTGGGTGATACGAAGACAAACAATCAACAATCGATTAAACAATAGTGAAGCTTAAGCAAGCTGAAAGGTGATCGCTCACAATAGGCCTCAGTCTTAAAGTCTCCCAAAGGGCAACGGAGAGGGCTATGCTCGCAGATTCCTTGCGTGATCGAATCAGAAATGAATACATTCGCAAAAGAACCAGGATCACCGACATAGCTCGAAGAATTGCCAAACTTAAGTGGCAGTGGGCAGGGCATATTGCTCGCAAAACGGATGGTTGATAAGGCCGAAAAGTTCTGGAGTGGTGACCGCGTGGTGGCAGACGCAGCGTTGGAAGTCCTCCCTCTAGGTGGAGCGACGACCTGGTCAAGGCTGCGGGAATCTGGTGGATCCAAGATGCACAAGACTGATCAGTGTAGCAACGCTTGGGGGAGTCCAGCAGCAGTGGACGTCTTTCAGCTGAAATAATCATAATGATGTTGAAGGAATAAGCCTTTGCCTATAATGCTTCCCACTCAGCTGCTCAGAGGCCCCCTTCCCTAGTATACGCTGCTGTAATCCACCACACCGGCCCAGAAACAAATAGTGGTAGATATTTCTAGCTACGTTTCGAAGGACGTTAGTAACCAGGCAAAATTTCTGTCGTGACTCTTAATATACACGTTAGCCTTAATGTCACTTAAGAGCCAGCTGTCAGAGGTAAGTTATCAGAAGTGCTCTATTCACTGTTCCAGCCAGTTATGTTGTTAGTTCGCAAACTTTCCAGACGCCTGGATAGAAATTACAAGTTATGTTATTGTTTGGCCGTCGAATGTTGTAAGCATTTTATACGTTTCAATATCTATTATTTTGAACATAGTTTACCCATTAACTTGTCCATGGCCTTTTTGCTTACGAAAATCTTAATACCTACACGCAATTCTACGCCTTTCTACCTTCTATAAGCACTTTAAAAGTTTTTATGAAGGTCATGATGAAGATACCCATGACATTCTTTCCCACTAAGGTCCTTTAAAATTTTGCAAGCTAGAAGGAAAAAGAAAAAGGACAGAAGAGAAATATTCGGAGTTGATGGGATAAGGCACAGGAAGAAGAACAAGTATGTGGTGATGGTAGCAGAACTGCCATTAGACTGCACCAGTCGTGACATACTATACCACACGGAACCCACCCTTAGCTAAATAATTTATAGCAATAGTTACTAAAATAATATTAACCTACAATAAGTGTATATTAAATATTATATAATCAAATATTGCCTGTAATAACTATATCAAATTCCCAAAAAATACTATCCATCTTGGATTCAGCGTTACATATAGCTGTGAACTCAATAAAAACTGCTAATCAAATGCCCGAGTAGGTATCGTTGGCTAATGGGTAGTTTTTTTATCCTTCTATATTTAGAACGACAGCATAATGAGTTAAAAGCACATTATTACCGACTAAGCCACAGGCGACTAATTTTAGTGTTGGTTTTCACTTTAAACTTTAAATAGAAGGTTGTGTGGGTGTAAGGGCGCGTTCATATGACAAAAGTTTCATCGCCCACTAACCGTTTTTGAGCTGTCTTCGAATCACGTAAGCGTCTTGCAGTCGCCGTGTCATAACGTAAGTTATAGTCAAGTACACGCGTTTAATCCGAGATCGCGCAAAAAGTGAGCTGTACAATTGCGACGCGTTTACGACGCGGTGGTTGTTCCTGTGCTGATTGTGTGTAGCGAGCTCAAACATTAAGGCCGCGGAGGAGTAAGGAGTGCGTCCACTAAAGCGGAGACGAAACGAGCGGAGAAGAGATGTTTTTTAAACAATCAATAGAATTTTTGAAAAACATCTCTTCGCTCTCCGCACATCTCCGCTTTGGTGAAGTCCGGGCCTAAAGGTAGACTGCCGAGCAAAGTGACTCCGGCGTCTCAGACAAAGCGACAGAGTGATAGTGGATCCTTCATAATGCATAATACTATCGCTCTGTTATTCTGTATGGGCACGGGCACCCAACGCGAAGAAAGAAAATTAGGTTGAAATAAATTTCACTAGATGGCGTGATAAGCTTTGATTTGATAATAAGTTTTGTGAAATATTAAGATTTTTTAGAGACGATCATAAAAAATGTATGCTCTTGTTTAATTAACTCTTCTAAGCACACAATTAAGTAATATTGGGCTCTTAATTCAAATTTAGAAGATTGTTTGAATGGATTATTTAGAATTGATTACAATAGATGGCGTGGTTTTTTTAAATTTCTGAGGCATTCACTTGATTTTTTAAATTTATTTGTTAAACATTTTGGTAAGTACAATGAAACTGTAAAAACGTGCAAAAAATACTATAAAACAAATTGTAGCTGTATTTAAAAAAAATAAGTAATAAAGTAGTAGTGTAGTGTAGTGTGTGTGTGTGTGTGTAGTGTGTGTGTGTGTGTGTAGTAGTAGTAGTAGTAGTAGTATAAGTAATAAGTAATAGGGATTACTTGCAAGTCGCTACTAACACCATCTATATCCCTGACGGAACCGAACACGATCGATGTTCTTATAAAAATAATCAGTTTAATCAGACGAAAAACGCTAGTTACGTCGGCACGGTTTTTTTGTATGGGATGAGGCATCTGTATGCTAGTATTATATTAAATGTGGTATGGGGCACCATTCAAGCATAGCGACACTGTGTGTGCAAAGCGACTGCGTCAGTGACGCCGGAGCCATTTTGCTTGGAAGACTACCTTTAGCATTGTACGTTGTGACAGGATCACAGGACGTATAACGTTTATTAACTCCAAAGTCACAGAGGAAAGAAAAACGCGTGCGAGATGTCGCTTCTAAAAAAATCGCGGTCGACTGAACACGCCTATATATTAACTCAAATATTATACTCGTACTTGCGTCTATATCGGTAAGTTATCAAATAAACATTTGTGAGAATATAATATGATGTATTAAGTTTAAAAGTCTATTTATATTTACTTATATCTTTCGTTGAAAGTCTTTGAAACGTCGGTCTTACGCCCACAGGCTGAAAATAACTTTTCAGAAATTGTTATTTTTTCTTTACCTATCAAACTTGGTAACTAAATATTATAAGCAGTATTATTCAAAATGAAAATGATATTTTAAAATGTTTTATTTTTGCTTCATATCATCTAGTGTACCCTTAGAATTAATATCTTTTGTAAAAGATATGTGTAACTATTTTGGTGTTTAATAAAGTATATTCTATTAAATTCTAGTTAAAGTAGGTAATGTTACCCTATTGTCTAAGGCATTTAGTCCGCCTCTGTACGTTTTTGTGCATGAAGTTATTTATAAATAAATTACCTAGCTAACAAAAACTATCACAACGCTTAACTTTTCTTGTAGTTTTTTCCATAACCCTTTCAAAGCTTGTTTTAAAAACAAAAACAGACAATAAAAACAAACTGTCTCGCACGTTTCGTGTGAAGCATGTTTACAAAATATTGTAGGATTGATTGACAGGAGGCGCTATTAAATAACAGTAATTAAATGTCCGCTAACGATCGGTCAGCGCGCCGTCACGAACGGTCGACGTTTTAAGTGAGTACTTGTTAAAGCCGGCTTCACACTGCGGGCAACTTCGTGCTACAGTTATACTGTCATACAGTTCAAAGGCTTATGCAGAAACGCGCGTGTGAGGCGTTGCAACGTCAGAAGCCTTTTCTAGAGTTTCATATTTAAATGTGTGCCGTCGCAACTGTCTGCAAGAGCCTACCTATATGTGTGAGTAATATTCTTTGAGATAAGAAAGAATTATTGTTGAGGATGGTAAAGCACTTTCTAAAAGGCATTTTACATCATACCGAGTGCGTGGCGCCTGTCAGGAAAGGTTAGCTCAAAACAGCAACTTCTCTTTCTTTAAAAGGTCATTCCAGTCATTGCTTTTTCAAGCAATTCGTCTCAGAGATCAGCCTGCAAAGTTTTTCTGGATTGTTGTTTCTAAAGCGACAATATGGCTCCTTACGGATATACATAGCATCTCAGCACTGTAAAGCACGTATCCATTAGTGTGAAGTCAGCTTTACTTTGCTGCACGTCACGTTACTCAAACATTTACTTTGTGACCTGAATTCTTGGGCGATTTTTAATGCTTTAATTACTGATCTGTTTAGGATAATCTGATGTTTTGACGAGCCATTACGGGTAGTGTTAAAAGCCTGTTATTAGACGGGTCTCATGCCATTTTAGGAACTTAAAGTGTCTCAAGCATTTATCTTAGACGAATGACCAGTGCCTACAGCAGTAACTGTATTGCAATAATTGCTCAATTATTGAATGAAAAAATATTATTGATCTAGCCTTAATTAACCGAACGTGCTAAAGTCTTAACTTGGGTCGCGGATAAATTTGAAAGAGTGTTACCGCGGCCCTGGCACAAGCAACTGAAGGAACACGGGTGGGTTTTAGTCAGTAAAAGTCTGACACGCCCTTCCACTTCACCCAGAGCGGGTGAAGTCATTGGATGATATCGAAAACAAAAAAAAAAAAAATTGCCTAAATCTATTCATATAAAGGGTCTTTCAACAAGGACGGGTCGATGTTAAAATTGAATCAGCAGATCATGCAGCAGAGTCATTAAAAATTGGACCCCTCAGATTCGTGCCACCATACGAAGCCGCGGCGGACATTTTAACGATGTCATATTCCATCCATAATTGGCATAAATGGGCCTTTTAAATAAAAAATAAATTTCGTTAATATCTCACACACATCTCGTTTTATTCAATTTTAACATCGACCCGTCCTTGTTGAAAGACCCTTTATAATAAATCTGTAGAAAAGACGTTTTTGTTCATCGAAAACATTTACAAAAAAAAATAGCCAGGGTGTTAAAGGATAACCAACAGAACCCATTTCTAGCATTTATGGCATTTTTGTCTGTTTATCTGTTGAGTTGTGCTCGCATCACGTGAAATGTACGAAACCAATGTAGGTAACTTATAAACATAAAAATTGTGCGTAACTTGTAGTACTACTTAATTTTTGTTTCATCGTAATCGGTACAGGCTATTAAAAATTAGATGTATTTAAAGTGTTCAAGAAGTAAAATATAACGCAATTCAGATACTCGGACAGTTGAACTCCATATTCGATAGATGGCGTTGTGCATTTGACGTCATTATCTGAATGGCGGTATTAAGATTCTCCGCGGCAGAATAACACTACAAAAAATATTAGTAGGGTACGTAGCAATATAAGTATGGTGGACCAGTAGGGTGGGTAGGGTAGACAAGTAGGTAGATAAGTAGGGTAGGTAAGTAGGTAGTTAGTTTAGTAATAGGGTAGGGAGATAGGCAGTTGAAGGGAACAAAGCCGTGTCCACAGCTAGTAGTTAAAAAAAGCCTTAACTAAGTAAGATGTTAATTATGAAGTCTACTTTGCATTCACTAGTATATGACCTTTCCTCCCCAGCACGCACAACCACTTGTTATTTGGAGGATCTGAACGTGGCAAATGAGAGCTGTTCAGCAAGTCACTAGGTGACTACAAATCAACAAAAAATACTAAGCTCTGAGTTTTAATTTCGTAGACTAAACTGACATTTGGGGGTTGTCACTGTATCGTTACATAAAAAAAGAATCGTATCCTGAGTGATCGAAATTTGATCGAAAATCGAAGTAGATCGAAAATTCAACTATTTCACAGCAAAAAAAATACATTTGTTAAGAAACTAGCAGCCCTTATTTAGTTTCTACTCATTTATGTCAGACTTCATTTTATCGACAGCATTTATTTTATTGATGATTTTATATTTAACGCAATGCTAGTTTATGTACTATGTGTATTAATACTGTTATATTTAAATAACGTAACGTTTATATTCATAAACATTTATTTACACCAATCAGTAAAATTAAATGAAGGAGTCATGTCACATCCATTCGATGAATCACTTATGATTGAGCCCTACCTTTAACACTATGCTCCGCGCTTACAACATTAAAAAAAAATAAGGTCATTGGCAGCTGTCAGTTTAGTCTACGAAATTAAAAATCACAGTATAGTGGTTAATTAACCGTAGGCGAAAAGAAGAAGATGCGCATGCCCATTATAATTCAGTATATATAGACTACTATTTAGTCAATGAAAAAAACAATGAGGTACCAGTTTCCCACATTTCCTTATTTAATATCAACAAAGAAAAAATCAAATGCAAACATATCTTTTAACATTATTTACCAGCCGAATTGTGTCTGATACTGTTAGGTGTTTTAAGATTCAAACAGCTTAAGATAAGCTTCATCCTAACGGTCGTGTTCTTTACCCTTTACGGGATAAGGAGAGTCCCGTGTGCTTTTGTGTGTCAATATGAGAATAGAGACGTTTGTGCAGGATGTTGCAAGTCTCGACATCTACAAAGCCGTATCCTTTCATAGTTAAATTATAAATAAGCTTCTGTCAGCGGCTTCGCCCACGTGATAAGTGTTCTAAGCCTATGTGCTATTCCAAAGTATAATCTATCTCTGTGCCAAATATCATGCAGATCCGTTCAGTCGTTCTGGGGTAATTGAGTAACAAACATACCACCAAAACAATCTTATAAAGCTCAATATTATTTAACTTTATAGGCAATCACACTACAGAATAGTCCGGAAACAATAATTTGCATAGAGCTAAAAATTTGCACGGATGTTGGGAACACCATTATAAATGGAAAGTGAAAAGTCACATATTTATTTAGAAATGGATTTATACTATATTGCTGACTTGCTATATTTTGACCTTTCCTATGTTAGTAACATTCACAAATATTTTTGTTTAAATAAATGGTGCCTCACATGAAGCTGCCGATTGAGATTTATTTTGATCGAAACAAACCGTAAAACTCAGCTGGCTACTAAGTAGTTAAAATTACTCATTTGTTTTTTTGCCGTCTTTTTTTATTACAAATACAAGGGGCTGACAGGTACTAGAGAAAAGGTCACCCGATGCTGCGATGCTATTGGTTGAAGAGTATAAGTCGGCGCGGGCGGCGGCGGCGAGCCCTGCAAGCAAGAATAGTCCTTACGGTGATCAGATATAGCTTTGTCCCATAGTACATCCATACATACATCCATCCAAACTTTCACATTTATAATATTAGTAAAAAGATTCAGTGGCTGCAGTATGTCTATTTATATCTAAAACGATGAAAGATGTCAACTTGAAAATACAGTTTTATTTCAATAAACTCGATGCCAACACTGAATTTCTTCTGAATTTCATGTTTTATTGTAGTTTTGCCTATATTGATGATCGATTGGCAATCACATGAAAAAATTATAAATGCATTTTACCATATGAAAACAATACAGACTGCAAAAAGTTTGATTACATATCTTTAAATTATTTAAAATGCACTAAAAAATTCAGTGCAATTTTTGTACACGGAAATCAATATTACTCCCAAATAACATATCATTATTCTGACTACACATCGTTTATTACCAATAAATAAAACTATCCTGACCATCCATCAACATCCGAGCACACCTCGCAGTACTTTTTCACAGTCGTTCGATGCCATATTAAAGTGCTCCATGTTAATTTGTTAATTACAAAGTCGACCGGGAGTTACGGCTTACCTGCGATTCGCTACATAAAACTGCAGTTAGTATAAATCAATAATGGACTCACGTACATATTTCTGGTAGATATCCATAATTCAGGAGCGATGAAAACCTTTAGGTAGTATACTTCGTGTATGGGATCGGCGAATAACTCCGTATCTGTTCTGTACGTATTAAAATCATTTATTCAATTTTTTGCGTCCCTTGAGTGAGATTTTGCGGCCTGTTCTCGAAATTTGACGATGTGTGCCTGTGGGCTAATAATGTTTAAAAAAGTATAAAATAGCCCTGTTTTGAGTTCAGTTCGTGATATCTTTGTTTATTGCTAATGAATAAGTTATGAAGTGGTGAAATTAACGTTGGATTTCGGGCAGTTTGTTATTTCGACGCAGAGTTTTTATACGTACTATTAAGGCGAGACCAGCAGAATTAAAGTCTTCTTTTGTGTCCCTACACTTTCTACTTTGTATGTCTGATCGATAAATTCTTTTCTGCAATTAAATTACCAACCACGTTATAAAAAAACGAACTCACTTAGTTCTTGTTCTGTTCAAAAAATAGATACAACATTTATGTACCCCTCAAAGCAGGTAATAAAACACACTGTAATTGAATACAACCTTAGCATTTTATTTTCCAGAAAGTACTTACATGAACCAACCGAGCATTAAATAATCACTAAGGCAATAAAATTAACTACCACAATCAGTAATTAACGTAAAGTCATTCCACATACTTAGTAGCATTCGCTCATCACTTAACCTCTAGGGAACTTCACAATCGTATGCTCCATGCAGTGAGCAGACGAAAGAAACATGGACACTTTATCACCTGCGAGTCTGCGACTCCGTAACTATAAATCAAAGTAAAATCGCGTATCTACATTGCAATTAAGAAGGGGCGAATCCTCCTAGTGTACGCAATAAGTTCTGTACGGGAATAATAACATTTTATCTGGGATCTGAGAACATTTATAATAATTACATCATTGTATTGACAGGTCCATTAATATCTGGTCCATACAGCGATGAGTGTGGACAGAGAGGCTGTGGAGACGCTTACTTGTAATTATTTTGATTTGTTGGTAATTGAATTAGGGTCGTTTGGGTCTTGATTAAGACCTATGACCTGATAAGGGCCGCGGGAGTCCGCTGGATACGAGAAGCACAGGATCGGTCGATGTTGCGACGCTTGAGCGATGCCTGTGTCCAGCAAAGGACGTCTTTCTCGTGGGCTGAGTCACCCGCGTCCGTAGGAGAGTCACCCTTTTTGCTGTTACCCTACATGTGTTCCCCGGGTGTTGCTAATCAGGTGACACTACTGGTGGTAGGCTTCGGCCGAAGGTTTGTGACCACCCACCGGGCAAAGACGTACCGCCAAGGGGTCTAAAGGAGTTGGGTTGAGATAGTTGTTCCACTGCACGGTGACCAGCCTGACTCGCTCTGTTTTGGGCGTATCGGGAGACTAGTTGCGGAGGGTAGTGGGATGGGATGGACCGCAGGTAATTGGGAGCCCAAGTAGTGTGCCAGCCACACACGAAAGGCTGCCCAGCCAACTGTCGCAAAATCCTGGAATGCACTATTGTGCTGGTTGGCGACCAGATGGGAGGGCCCAATGGACATCTCCGGGGGGGCTAGCGCTTCCTCGTGTCTCTCGATGGCCTTACTCCAGATGTGAATGGCATACGCTAGAAGATCCCCAGAGGACCGATTTCGGCGGAAGCCGTATTGGCGGTCACTGAGGATGTCGTTCGCTTCTAGGTATGCCAGGAGCTTACCGTTGAGTACACGTTCCATACTCTTACAGAAGATGGACGTTACAGATATGGGTCTGTAGTTGGCCGGGTCAGCTCGACTGCCCTTCTTGGGCACGGGCTGTACGTTGGTTTGCTTCCAAGCCTTCGGCACTTTTCCAGTCTATCGAAAGGCGATATAGGTCGACCGACTCCCTCGACATCTCAGAGGCTTTCGACAGGATCTGACACGAAAGCCTCATTGGTAAGCTTCCTTCCTTCGGTCTACCTAGTGGTCTGTGTGATTGGATTGCAGACTTCCTGAGGGATTGATCCATCCGAGTGGTTATCGACGGCTGCTCGTCCGGTCAGTTAGATATCAACGCCGGAGTCCCTCAAGGATCAGTGCTCTCGGCAACATTATTCTTGCTGCACATTAATGAGAGATACGTGTCCGGCGCACGGGCTACTGGGCCTCAGATACGGTCTCTCCGGGAGGCCATGGTTGAACGCTTGAACCTGTCCTTGAAGGCGGTTTCCGAATGGGGTGATGCCAATCTGGTCAGTTTCAATGTTGCTAAGACCCAGGCGTGTCTTTTTTCCGCTAAAAAGAGCCAATTCCACCCGGCTACATGTTTCCGTGGTGTAACCGTGCCGTTAACGGACCATCTCGAACTTCTCGGTGTTACGTTGACATCGACCCTCAACTTTGGTCCATTCATTGAGGTGAAAGCTCAGTTAGCTGCAAAAAAGTTGGGAATTCTTGCAAAGGTAAGACGGTACTTCACGCCTGAACAGCTGCTCAACTTGTATAAAGCGCAAGTTCGGTCATGCATGGAGTACTGCTCTTATCTCTGGGATGGATCAGCCAAATACCAGCTTGATGCACTTGAGTCGATTGACAGACGGGCCAAAAGGCTTATTGGCAACGATGCACTGGTCGCCTCAAAGCTCCAGAGCCTCAAACATCGACGCCGAGTTGCCAGCCTGTCGGTTTTTTATCGGTTACATTTCGGGGAGTGTGCGACGGAACTGCACAATTTGATTCCACCTAGCCCTTTCCATCATCGGACTACAAGACGTACGGTCATTCGCCATCGGTACATGGTGGACACCCCATACGCACAAAGCGTTTTGCTAATACTTTCATTGTGCGCTCAGCTAAGAAGTGGAACTCCCTTCCGGAGTCTTTGTTCCCTGATAGCTACAACCTTGGGGTCTTTAAGTCAAGAGTGAATAGGTTTCTTCTAGGTAAGCGTGCTTCACCGTAGACCACATCATCGCTTAACATCAGGCGAGATAGTGGTCAAACGCGAGCCTATAGATTATTAAAAAAATAGTCTTTGGCCTTAAGTGATGATGTTGACAAATTGAATTACCCTACTAATTATTTTGCCTTGTGTAAGTAAATGTTTTGTACTGAGAGGATGATCATTAAATTAACATTTAACATTGTGTTTATTTTAGTTCTAAAAATAGATTTTTAAATAGAGTTTTGCCTATTAAATAGTATTTAATAATGGGTTTAACAAAGGTTTGGGTGCAAACTTTCAAATACAGGTTAGTTTTGTCTGTACGTGTTGTTGTTTGTTTCGAAAATTTAATTCTCTTATTTGAACTAACCTTTATAAACTGACATGACGTTTAAACAAAATAAAGAATTTCTGCATTAAAAATTCCTCGTATTTTAAGTTTAGTACCAACAGTTACTTCAGTCATTTCCTGTCCCCTGATTGTAACTAATATAGCAGTAATCGCGATGCTCTTTTAATTAAAGCTTAAGAAGTTTCTTTGCGGCTTTACGCTCTCCGTACAGTACCTCATTTTGTCTCTTGTTACACGCTTTGCCATGGAAAATTGAACTTTATGTACAAGTCCTAGAGTTGCTAATGTGTCGAGGTTAATTTAAATATTTTTAGAACACCTATTTTCGTACATTCCTTTAATTAACATCGCCTAATTTGATGCCTTTGAAACGTTACTACGAATCAGATTGTTTTTTTTGTATGTTTTAAGACAGAAAATACACGAGAACCAGTGTTTTAGCGTCTATTAATTAAAACCTAGATTTAGCAGAATTTATAATGTATTTATTTTACGACTTCAAAAGTGAATTTATAATTATAAAATGTTCTAAGATGATTAATGGTTTAGACGTTCCTAATTAAAAGAATATTCTAGCTTCTTTCGAATTTAAATTACAGATTTTAAATTTATTAAAACCTTCTAAATCACCCTGGTTTTTATAGCCAAAAAAGCTATTAAACCTACGTAAACGAGACTTATAGGGTACATAGAAGTTACAATAACGATAAATCTTGCAAGAAATTTGATCTTACAGTGGACCATTTGTTGGTCCTCTATTTACGACTGCAAAATAAATACTTGGGGCATATTAAACTATGTTACGCGTTTATAATCGGTATAGTTTCGCGTAACAGAACACCAATTTGCAATAAAAAGTAAAAGCTTATGGTCTTGTTAGGTTTTATCTCGTTCACATAAATAGCGCGGGAGCTGGGAGGCTTGTGGTAAACAATTTAGCTTTGTTAACATCGCCGGGACATTATTAAACAACGATAATAAGTAGTTAATTATCGACTGTCACACACTTGCGTTCGATGCGCTTCGCTGCATTGTGCGCAGAGGTTGACAACATTTTTGGTGTTGTTGTTTTGTTTTTTGTTTAATGTTGTTGTTGGAGATAACATTGAGATGTGAGGTTAACTTCAGTTTTTTTTATTAGAGTACGCATTAATCAATACTATAACTATTGCTATATAATAATCTTATAAAGAGGAAAGTCTTTTTGTCTGTTTGTACCGAATAGGCTCCGAAACTATCCGACAGATTTAAAAAATTATGTCACCAATAGAAAACCAGCTAGTTATACATATAACGTCACTTGTCGTTGGTTACAACACTATTATAAGCTGACTAGCTGTTGCCCGCGGCTTCGCTCCCGTGGACCACCCCAAAGGACCCGTTTTCGGGATAAAAAATAGCCTATGTTACTCAAGAATAATGTAGCTTTCTACTGGTGAAAGAATTTTTTTTAATCGGTCCAGTAGTTTCGGACCCTATTCGGTACAAACAAACAAAAAATCTTTGCTCTTTATAATATTAGTATAGATAAATCAAAAAGCCTAACGTAGTACACACGCTAGGCTTTTTGATATTAAATATTTGTATTACTAACTTTTTTAACAAAGCTGCGCTATTGTTTGCTCACCACATTTTTGACTACCCACAAGACTACTGTTTTTGCATTGATAGTCTAATGCTGAATAATCTATGCCAACATAAAAATTTTCCTGTGTAATACGTAGCTCCGATTAGTTATTCCTATAATTTTCACATTAATTAATAATTTATATGAGAAAATACGTGGTCGCTCACAATGGGCCACATCAGAAGGCTTAAAGTCACCCAAAGTGCAATGGAGAGAGCTATGTTCGGAGTTTCCTTGCGAGATCGAATCAGAAATGAAGACATCCGTAAGAGAACCAAGTTTACCGACATAGCCGAAAGAATTGTCAAACTTATGTGGCAGTGGGTAGGGCACATTCTTCGCAGAACAGATGCCCGTTGGGACTGAAAAGTTCTGGTGTGGTGAACAAGAACCGGAAGACGTTGCGTTTGTAGGCCTTCTACTAGGTGGAGCAATGACCTGCAGACTAATTGCGTAAGTGAATTCGGAACGACAAAGGGTCTGACCGCCATCAACCGACCAATCACATGCGAGATGAAAGACGCGATGTGGGTTTCCGTCTAAGGCTGCGGGCGTCCGGTGGATGCGAGACGCATAGGACCGATCAGTGTGGCGACGCTTGGGGAAGGCCTATGTCCAGCAGTGGACGTCTTTTGGCTAAAATGATGATGATGATGAGAAAAATATCTAAAAGTAATTAAAAAAATAATTAGACATCCTTAAACCGTAAGGTGCTTATAAACTTGGGAAGTATTAAAGTTTTATGAAGATCTAGTATAACGGACATTACGAGCTGAAAGTTGTGGACTATCGGAAACCTAGTTTATGAGAAAGCGTATCTATTCGTCGTATTTTTTATTATGCCAATGATAACTTGAATTTTACTGAAAACGTATTCTCTAACTTAAATTTATGGTGATCTAACTTGAGACCGTCGTAAAAGCGGACTTAGGTTAAGTATTAGGAAGCAAGGCCAATAGTGTTTGCTTAAGCGCCAATAATATTATACGACCATAACCTGGATTTGCGTAATAGGTAATAATCTGAATAGCCCATAACAAACATGCTCAATATTCATATATCTTTGAGTTTAAAGAGTATCTGTTCTATAGAACAGATACTCTTTAAACTCAAAGATATATGAATATAGAATATAGTTCGCGCAGAGAGCTAAACGCCTACCTAGCTCACTAATCTTTTTATCCTTTTTTATCTGCTTGTCTATTTTTACGATTTAGTTTTACTCTCCCGAGCAAAATAACGTTTATATAGTTGATAAACATTATTTTGCCCGGGAACCACTTTTTCACTCGAAACCTTTCACTCAAAACTCAACAATTTCACCAATAATAATCCAACAACAGCTCTGATTTAACAAAAGAACAACAAAATCAAAAACACAACAACCCTGTTGTTCACTCTAACAAACAACAAAAATGTTTGCGAATCCCTCCAAGATTTGTGCGTAAGTATGAGCGTACACCGCGCGTGAAATATATGGCTGCGGGCGTACCGCGGCGTCGTTGCACTAACTCCGCTTGATTGGAATCTACCGCAGGGCACACCGATAAATGAGTGCTGGTAGGTACTAGGGCTCTGGAGTAAAGGGATGGTGCGCTGGAAGAGCGGGCTTTTGTTTTATCCTATTATTACGTGGGAAAAAAGTGGGTGCGCACGGTTTTTTAAGTACTTTCGTTTGTTTGAGTTATAAAAACACTAGATTAAGTCCGTTTTAAGCCCAAACTTTTGAATTGTAAATTTTGGGTTGACTAGGAAACAAAAAATTGGAAAGCACTTCCACGACAGACGAATAAATGAACATATTGGGAAATGATGGAAATGCCAATATTGGGACAAAATACTACTGGAATTTTTTACAGTTTTTACTTAGTCAAAAAAGCTAGTGTTTTGCACCTTCCAGCTTCTTCCAAATTCCTTGTAGAAACTAGAGGCCACAATTAAAGCCGTTGCCAACAAGGGCTAGATGTCGTCGCCTATACGCGAAGTCGCGTAACTTCGCAATATGTGATTATTCACTTGCGTAAATTACGACTATCTTCGGCACCGTCTTTTAAGTTAATCTCTATTATTTCAGACTAGAATTCTCCCTACAGCTTTGCGTTGAATTTAAATTGCAAAAGGAAAAATACTTTGATTCATCGTTTTGCTTTTGTTTTTAGATTATCGCAGAATGATTGTTCGTGGTATAGAAGTGGGAATATAAAGGTCGATCCACACATATCGGGGCCGTGCCCGGGACGTGCACGGGACGTGTGTGAACGAGCTCATATAAAATGTACCCACCGATATTTTTTTGAGCTCCTTACGGGGCACGGTCCGTCCACCTACCTTTAAGTTCTATCCACACATATCAGGGGCGTGCCCCGGACGTGACAGGGCCGGGTCCCGTCAGGGGCTCAAAAAAATATCGTTGGGAACATTCTATATGAACTCGTTCACACACGTCCGTGCACGGGACGTGCCCGGGCCTGTGCACGGACGTGTGTGAACGATGTCATATAAAATGTTCCCACCGATATTTTTTTGAGCCCCTGACAGGGCACGGTCTGTCCACGTCCCTGTCACGTCCCGGGCACGCCCCTGATATGTGTGGATAGACCTTTAGGCGCTTAGACGTGTTATTAGTGCTTGATATCAGGACGTAATAGTAGTATAATTATAATATATACATTCTCATATCTTTAACATATTATATGCTACTGCCAGCGGCTTCACCCGAGAGAACGTCGAAAATTATCCCAAAGGGGACATATTGCCGGGATAAAAATTATCGTATGTGCTATTCCGGACTATAATCTATCTCCGTGCCAAATTTCATCTAGATCCGTCCAGTCGTTCTGGCGTGAATAAGAAGTAACAAACATACAGACTCACAAAATTTCGCCTTTATAATATTAGTGTGACTACTATTACTACGATCGGTTTTTTTTAATGTAACGCCGATTTTATTTTGCTTTGAACATTTGTAGGTAGGTGTACAGAACTCACTGCGGCCCATCCATCCATCATCCTCATCCGTATATTATCTACCTACTTCTTGTTTATAACAGGCTATGTTAGAATCTATATTCTTTGAATTCTTTGTGTGGTCACTATCAACCGCATGATCAGTTCCTACATCCTTCTAAGCTTCTGGTTTTCTGTAGTATCGTTCAGGTACCAAGGTTTCCACTCTATCTTCGGGATTTATTTGAGATACAGAGGTTTTTCTATATCTTTGTGTGTCTGTATTTACTGACTGTATATCTGTTTATCTGTTTATATGTCATCTACCACTATCTATCTGTGTATCTGCCTCTATATTTCTAATATCTATCTTTGTATCTGCCTATCTATAATCTACTAAGCAGTTTGATGTCTTCATGACCTTATATCGGTCCATGCATCCATTCGTCACGTTAAATATTTTAATCATCATTAGACTGAATAATATATGAAAATTGAAAAGAGATTGGGTTTTAATATTAAATTAAATCTAGATTGCGATAAAAATAATATGAATAAGAAGCGCGTAGGCGAGAATTAATTTCAGTCATCCACAAAATCGGATCATAATCATATTACATTGGCACTTTAATAAATTTTGTGTTTGATAGATGATCACGTCTGGATTGCGAAAGCAAAGATCTTTAGTTACTTGATAGCTAGATACCTACAAGGATAAGGTCCAGTTTGTAGAAAACAATGCAAAAAAAAAGTCGTTTCTTAGCTGTTTTGCATATTTCGACAACCAAATAAAAAAACAGTTTATGAGACAGATTTTTCGGTCTCGATTTCAGGGTTATAGCTATTATTATTATTTATAGCCAGAGGCCGATGCAATTAAACATAATTTGAGTTTTTAACCGATTTCCCAAAAAGAAGGAGGTTCTCAATTCGGATGTTTATATATAATATGTCGCATCAAGGCTGGCCGATAGATGCAAACCATCGGGAAGTCAGGATGTACTCCCTTAGGTTAAGGGTACACTAGTCGACGGCACGAACTATTTTGTGCGCGGGGTTATAATGCATGCTATATCAACCGACAACACGTGCGGAACAGATAGATGCTGTTATGAACAGTGAGAAGCTAGTTCGCGTACGAATACACACTTTTGCAATTTTTTTGTGAAATGGATGATGATTTAAAACGAAAATGAGCGCGCGAAATTTTATAAACAGTCCTTTGGGAGTCTCGATATCATGAAAAAACGACTGAATGTATCTGTTCAAAATAAAATTATTTGCATTGTTGAACTACTAATCTATCCCTGTATGGAAGCCGTTTTTCAATTTTCCTTCTTCTTATGGTACTTATTTGCGCTCAAAGATGCGTTAAAATTAGTGTTGAAATATGGAACATTCGAAGCTCATAACTTTCAAGTAAATATTTTTTTTACTTTTTTGCTTCCATACAGAGCTAGATAGTGATGAGACAAATTGATAGAATTTTTTATTTAGAACGTATATCGTCAAACAGTGGAGTAAAAGCCAGACTACGTTTGTATGGAAGAATTTTCGACTAGTGTACCCTTAAGACATCGTGTGTGGGCAGGTCGGTGGGTACAATCGTAAAAATGATATCTCACAAATTATTCGATACACTGAGTATATTCAAATAGACACAAGTTACATTCTTGCTTACTAATATTACGGATCGACACTGATTCTACGAAGTGTTAGCTCTAAGGCTGTCAGTACTCAACTGCCAGTACATTTTAGCTCAACTGCTATATTGTATTATCCCCACCACGCAAGTGGTTAGAGAAAGCGCGCCAAAGCGTGGTTGTTCTTGCTTTGCCGCAAGATGGCGTGCTTGCGATTTGTTTTGACGTCCGTACTATTGACTAAACCCGACAACTATACTACTATATTATATTACTGTATTTTAAATGTATGTTGGGGTATAATTCCGTCATATTTGAACGGATTTGCAAAATTGTTTTTTTGTTCGAAAGAAGTTTATTTCGAAATGGTCCCATTTAACTTTGGTAAAGATCTGATGAAGAACCACCTGTTATGTTCAAGTAGCATGATATTCGGGTAATCTATTCTGGCATCAGTGTGGGTACCTTACTATAGAATTTTCCATAGTACCA
Source organism: Anorthoa munda (assembly GCA_945859665.1). NCBI lineage: Eukaryota > Metazoa > Arthropoda > Insecta > Lepidoptera > Noctuidae > Anorthoa > Anorthoa munda. The sequence continues at coordinate 13,197,147 of OX243911.1, read as the reverse complement.
GCAAAAAGTGAAAAATAAAAAACTTTTTTGCAAAAAAAATACAACCGACTTCCAAAAAAAAACACTACAAAGTGAAAAATAACTTCAATTTCGGAATGCGGTGTCGAAAAACGAAGAAACGAAAACCGGAACACCAACACTGACTTCCGAAATTGAAGTTAATTTTCACTTTGTAGTGTTTTTATTTCGAAGTCGTCGGTTGTATTTTTTGTAAAAACGTTTTTATAGCTTTGTTTTGCGCAACACACGGTTTTTCTCACTATGCAGAAGTTGAGGCAAGGCTAACTTTAGTTTGACATTAATTAAGGACTTTGACAATAATTAATGCAATAATCTGGCTGCGTTCTTATCTATGACACTAACAAAAGGTTTAACAATAGCCATATTTAAAGTCAACCTGTATATTTTAACCGGAACATGCAGTCAGAAAGAAATTCAAAAAGGAATACATAGAAACTTTGAGTTAACGGTAAAAAAATACAGTTATTTTCACGTGTAAGGTATTCGATTGTTTCCTTTATTGCACAACACTGCAACAATTTTGAATATTAGTGGCATTGTTAGGGAAGTGAAACAAGTAAGGTTCATCGCTACTTATAAGTTATTCCAATTAACGTTTATCCGTTTCCGTACTTTGACCATAGTAAGAAATAGTTAACTTAGCGTGTTGAACTTTAGTTAAATTGTTTGTTTATATTTCGAACCTAGTGATTTGTAAAATCGTTTCCCGGTAAGGTATCGTGCCCACCCATGGCTTTTAAAAAGAAAACCGGCCAAGTGCGAGACTAACTCGCACACAGAGGGTTCCGTATAAAATAAATAAGTAACATTACTATCATTCTTAAACAATGAAAGCACTGAACATTGCTCTTACGAAGGGACAAACTTAACGTTGCTGTTCGAAAACTGTTGTCCCCATACATCATTAGACAAAATGTTTACTTTTACAAGTACATTTTATAAGTTCGTCGACTATTAGTCTTAAACTTGTAAAGTCTACTTAGCTGTGAAAGTTTTCGTTTTAATTTCGTTATTTATACCACTGCCGTGATGTTTTCATATCCAGCAGCAACCATTTTGCTGGCAGGGGGGACCCCCACTTGACTCTAACAAAAATTAGCCATTTAAAGCCTAATAAAATAAAGAAATTTTACGCAAACGGATCCCTGAATCGTAAAATGGTTTTCACAGACCCGTAATATTTTTAATGGCCTTTCCCATGATACCCCACACTATGGGACAGACGTGAAAAAAATCATCCCCACTTTACGTGTACAGGAAAAAAAAACATGTTTTTATTTTTCGACTTTGTCGGCGTGATTAAGTATATAGCTTTCTAGTACTAAGAGTCTCTGAGCTAAGGTGCGGACGGACGGACATAGCGAAACTATATAAGGGTTCCTTGTTGACTACGGAACCCTAAAAATTATCAGCTTTACGTATTTCTTGCGTGATTCGAATTTGTATTAAAACTGTACATGCAACCGATTTATTTTATAGAAAAAAGGTGAAGAAATATTTTTTTTACCGTAAAGAATCATGTTTATCTCATTTGTATGCACCGTGCATACTATGAGTGCATATATCGTTAAAGTATGTTTGTATGATAACGCATGATATCCATTACAATTATCATTAATATTATTATGTTAACGATTTATACCTTATTTTTATAAAGTATTGTTACTTAACATTTTTGATTCAAGGATTCTAATTTGAATATCTACAAGAAATGAATTTAGTGTCTCTAATTCGCCCTCGGTTTGTTTCTCTCTACTTTAGTAATCTGAATTTATAAACAATGAGTAATACTTATTTGTGTAGTCCATGTCTGATCAGCAGTTATCATCAAGTTTGTTCAACAAGGATCGCAAAAGAAAAAAAATGTCAGCTGTATATAGCTGTGTCTTGAATGTAATTGTTATTTGTGTGTGTAATGTGTAAATTTACTATGGACTCTGGTCTAAAAATATAATTTATTATTATATTATTTATCCTATTAACACTTATTTATAATCGATATTTATATCTAAAGTATATCTACATGCATACAAATTTACATAGTATAAAATACTTAAATAACAAAAACTACCTACAAACATTGGAAGTCAAAAAATTCGTCGACATCGCTGTCAACGTGAAAAGTGCTAAGAACAATGGCAGCATTGCCACGTTGGATGGCAATGCTGATTCTCGGGCCGAAAAAAACCCCACCCCTCTGGTTATGTGAAGAATCGATGAACCATTTGCTCACATCTCGAAAAAGAAAAGAAAACTAAGAAGTTTAAGTCAGAATCTCACTTAAACTCAAACACCATAACTACAACGCCTCACAATAACTTTCTGCTTTACAAACACGGCTTGCGTTAGCCCCTTTAAAATTTCAAAGCCCTGTAGTAGAACTAACAACCGGGAGAAAAAGGAAAATGAACGTAGGGGCTGTAAGAAATCCAACATGTTACTCTTTGCCGCTAAATACTTTAGTTCTACTCGACCAGTAAATATTTTATGTTCCCACCTGACTTACTGGCGCAGTTAAACCGTTTACTTTCAACAAAACAAGATTTATATCTTCTTAGGGCTGCGTTGATTTTCTTCTTAAATTATTGCTACGACAATTTATAGATTTTCGAAACATTTTCGTGCTATGCAAGTGGTTTAAACATAGTTGTAAAGTAATATAAATGTACTCGTATAGTCCTAGTACAATTTATAATTGGCAAGATTCTATTCAATGAACAACAGAATCAAACGCCTTTGAAAGATCTATGCGCAGTAAAATTTTTTGTTTCGCGAAAAAGAATACTGAATACAAGTACATTTTATTGTCCGCTACGCTTTGACAAAAGAACTTTTGAACGCTGCCTGACGCTAATTAAACGACAGAGTTGATTAATAAGTCGCTCTTAACTATTTAACAAGCGCGGACCATTGTCTTCTCATAAAAAGAGCTCTCGCAAAAAAAGGACAATAAGTAGCGAAGAATTGCCGGATTAAAAGTACCGAGTCATTCATTCTAAGGTTTAATTATCCTCTGTTTAAACAAATCGCAATAAAGAGCCAGTGTCAGTGCTTCCAAGGATCCTGTAAAAAGACATCGTAAAAAATACCGGAAGCCCGATGGTAACGTCAAACAAATTCCTGGAATAGTCCACCGCTTTCTGCTTGTGTTAGTTGGAGAATCCTATTCACGGAAGTCCGTTAAAACGTTTTAGGTTCAAATCTACTTATGCTATTGTGAACTTTGTCGTTACGGAAATAGAATTCAAGATGGAATGATGATCTGTAAGATATAAAAACGTTTAGACCTGTACGTGAAGTCCATCGTACGTGTGTGGTAGATAGTGTAGGGATATTTGAGTGAACATTTGCAAAGACGCGAACGATGCGACGATATAGCCAGTACCACTTCCGGATGGAAATGCGTTTTCAATGGACTAGTAGCGTCGTTTGTACGATCTAAAGTTACATTTACGTTCAGAGGACTTTTCGTTTTTATGTTTTTCGGCTTAAGCAGTTTGCGTTCTTTCAAGGTGGTTTTAAATTAGGAGTTGTGTTCATTGTATGAGGACTGCTGTTTTCTTTTCCTTATTTGATGTTTTCTTCGTCTGGAACAAAGGAAGATAGATTTTAGTTCATTATTTAGTAGGTTTAAGGTGAAAGGGCAATAGGGTCAACTTTCTTAAAGTTAGTTGAAGATAAAATTTGTACATTTATTAAAGGAAAACAGTTATGATTCTTACGACATACCTAGCGGCTATGTTAAAAATATATTTTTAGTTACCAACATAATTGCAATAATAAGCATAAAAACTTCTCACAGAGTAAAATATTAAACCAACATAATTAAAATAAACAGTGCCGCAAATAAAGATAAATTGCTTCAACAAACTGGCAATACAGGCACTTGTTTAAGCACAGGCAAATTACGACACATTTAAACCGTCTGCCAATAATAGGCTCACGTCTGACCTAATGAAGGGCAACTATCCTTAAAAGTAGTGCCGCCGGCAAAAACAGGCAAGCAAGCATGTTAAGTTGCCCAGACCGGGTATCAAGTAGCTGCTAGACAAATAATTGCTCATTGATTGAACACATCAGATGTAGAAGAACTAGAAAGAGGAATATATAAAGTTACATTAAATGTGAATAAATCGTGGCATGCTAAATTAATGAAGAATGAAGAAATTAGAGTTAAAGATTTAGACACGAGCTTTAAAGATTTAAGAGCTAATAACCCTTTCCTTGCAATCGGGTAAAAAGAGGTTTATTATGTCACAGGATTATTGAAAAAACCGAAATCGCACTATAATAATATTATCAAGGCGAAAGTTTGTGACTGTTGTGTTTGTATGTTTGTTACTTCTTCACGCTCAAACGGCTGGACGGATCTGTATGAATTTTGGCACAGAGATAGATTATAATCAGGAAAAGCACATAAGATACTTTTATCCCGGGAATGTGTTCCTTAAGGGAATGGTGGATAGTTTTCGACATTCACGTGGGGAAGACGCTGGCAAAATCTAGTATTGTTTATTACAATACTAGCTTTTGCCAGCGGCTTCACTCCCGTGGACCACCCCACAGGACCCGTTTTCAGGATTACAAAATAGCCTATGTCACTCAGGCATAATGTAGTTTTAAATTGGTGAAAGATTTTTTTAAAGACCAGTAGTTTCGGAGCCTATTCGGTACAAATAAACAAACAAACAAATCTTTCTTCTTTATAATATTTATATTATAAACTAATGTGTTTGCAATAATCTGGTGTCATACATATATAAATCTGAAATTGCTTAAGTAATATCAAAAGTGAAGAAATCGTGAATAAGGCAGTCAATAATAAATAAGTTATTGTTTACATTTAGACGCAAACTTTGAAGATATAAACAGACATACAGGTGTAAAGAATGGTGCTAATTTTAGAAAATACGGATTGTATTCACCACATTGTTGCTCGGACGCTGTGCCTGTTTCGCACGGTCCAATTTTGTTCATGTCAGTACATATGTCTCGCTCTCTGCATTTCCAAAGGCGAGGAAGTGTCAAGTGAGGAATTCTATGAATTTTCGGTTGTAAAGGTATCAAAGAAACCAACGTAAATAACTTCTCAGAATATTATCGTGTTTTTGGATTTAAATCAAGAATTGGAGGTGTGGATCCGAAATGCAAAATTGATAGAAAGTTTATATACAGTATAGTACCGTATTCTATACATCCAGATGACAAAGATTTCATTGTTAGAGTAAATAAATTTACCCAACAAATAAATTGACATTTTCCCTTTAAGATACCATCGTCTGTTTCTTTAGTTCCCTGTAATGATAGAGGAAATGCGTTAATTGTTTGCAGCCAACTGTACGATTATTACGAGCGAGGTGTATCGGCATGTTAGTTACTCGGAGCGTCTCTTTGTGTTTGCCGCTCATTCAGCAGCGTGTCGTTTAATGCCTATTCATTAGATGCTTCGGTAATTGTCTCTTGTTTATTTATCCAATGTTTATCTTAGAAGCTCCCATCTTTTTGTATTGAGTTACGTGCCTCGCGTTGAAATTGTTATGCAAATAATTATTGTAAGGATATATAAATGAATTATGTTTGTTTTTGGTACTGCTTATGAATGATAGAGCGTTATTGACTGCGTTATATTTATAAATAGGTTGCCTCGTATGTACTGGTGTGTTATTATTATTTTAGTAACAACTGGAATCTAATTTAGGTTATAGTGTTTATCCTGTTTTACCAAAATGTATCAACCCACATCTACATAAATCCTCAAAATTGAAGAGGTGAACATAGTATTTAGCCCAACTTCATATTTCATGCACTACAACTTTATATTACGTAACTTAAAGGACACGACCATTAATAATTTTCCAGAAAAAGAGATTCTTTTTTGCAAATCTGTTTGCATATTCCTTTCAGCGTTGGAGGACAAGTGACGTGGATCGTCCACCGCGACCCCTCCCCATGGGAAATCTTCACAAAAAGGTTCCACGGACAAACAATGGAGACGACCAGTCTGTTTGAATTTAAGAGTACCGTCAGATCGACGCGAAAATATTGCGGTTACTATGCTTGTTTGATTTTAATATCATTAGTGCTCAGGTATGGATTTACTTAGCAAATGTTTTTGGTTAGGGTTGTGGGTATTTTATTTGTAATGCATTGTATATTTTGGCTTATCTTAGTAGAACGAAAATAAGAATAACGAATAATAGAACGATATAGAATTTTAAAATCTCAATTGTTTTACCACTGATTTTTTTTTAGTTAAATGATCATCATTGCTTGTACCTGTTGTATTCAACTTTGAAAAATTCGTACGAATACAACAGTATTTATATTCATATCGTTGTCCATTTCATTTTATTCAATAAGCCTTCACTACACTACAGTACACACACTACACTTTTGTGTGCTAATTGTGTGTGTCTTTGCTGGAACCATTAATTAAAAGAATACTTTTCGCGTGAGCACATTCTCGATATTGTCCAATTATTTCATTTTGTCCAATTTCATGTCAATTAGTATCACCAATTTTATTTCTGTGGAACTCAATGGAAACAAAAAACAATGGGAAACTTGATCGATGCGATCAAGAACGACTTTGTCTGAAACAGCTTTAACATTTTGAATTCGCTGAATCGTCGCCCGTGACTACGTCGTCTGGGTAGATAAGAAATTCCAAATTATACGAAGTTAATACTATTTTGCATTTAAGTGTCCGAGATAACATTTATTTTAGAAAACATATTGAGTATTACAGGAAAGTGTGTGTACACCTTAATGTGTTCAAAACCAATGTGAACTTAAGTGATTTCTGGTGATTGGAAGGATTTCAGATATTATTTGTTTCATAAAGTTCGTGGAAGCACTATCGTTATTTTGAGAGATTGCTTTTAAACAAGTTAACATTTCATCCCAGAAAAAACCGGCTGCAATCAGTTGTGTGATATAATTAGTTCACGGAAGATTATAAGATAAAATACAGAAAAAGAAACGAACTCGATAAACAATCTGAGTGGAAACTGTATGATTAGATAAAACTTTATTCCGTCAACCGTACTCAAAATCATATCTGTCTGAGACGAAGAAAATGTTCCACTGAATAAAAAGAAGACCAAAACGACTTCGATTCAAAGCGAAAAAGAGTTGATAAAACTTGTTATAAGATAATCATTGAATCTCATTCATTCAAATTAAGAGTTTCAATTTAATCACGACAAGACATTAACAAACTGAAAGGAAAAGTAAACAAGAAGGCTTAAAAAGTCCGTAACTCAGATTTGTCGCAGGTAGGGACTCAAGAGCTGTTGAGTTCGGATAAGAAAGTTCTCAACTAGGCGGATTTTATAAGATTTCAAAATACAAACTTCTGCGCGAGTTTGTGAAAATATCAGCTGAAATTATTTGAGTGTGGAATCGGGTTAGAACGAAAACATAAGAATCCATTACGAAGTTTGTTTGACGATTTTAATACAATGTTCAATGGCAGGCATTGGCTTTTACTTTCTGAAAAGGATTTGTTTATTCTAATTAAGATCGTAGATACATTTCAAATAACTAGATAAATGTTATTATCATAACTCATACTATATTTATCTAGAGTTATTATCATAACTCTGTTAGAATAATAAAATGATAAAATTATGATAATAAATTATTTCCTAATCAAAATTGGCACCTGACAACGTTCATACTTTGAAGGCAACCAAACATTTCTCGACATTATTGTACAATTTACGCTTCGATAAAGTATATTTTTAACATCATGTTAGAATTAATTTGGATATTTTTATAATCACATCGGGCTGACGCCATGACGGCCCGCTTGTAAAATTGACTTTCGTTCTCCCTACCAAAAACGCTTGTAAACATTTACCAAAAGCGTCTAATGAAGCAATCATAATAACTTAGTATTAAATTTCAAATTTACATCGATTGTAGACTAGAAAATTTAAATTAGCATTGAACTCTGTGATTTATCATTTGTATGCCAACATTGTGTATTTGAGGAATAAATGGACATTGCATTGTATGCGTATAATTTGTTTTTTAGTTATAGTAATTATGCTGTATTGTATACGAAATTATGTTATCAAACATCGTCCATACTAATTTATTAATTTACAATTTATGACTGTATAATTTGTCAAATAAATTTAATTTGATTTGACATCAAATACAACAAACATATTTATTGTATTAGACAAAACTTTATTGTATATTTAACTAAGTACTTGATTATATAAACTGATTAATAATATTATCATTGCGGCGTTGAGGCCTAAAATATTGCTAATATTTAAATACTTGCATTACTTAGATCTTGACTTCTGTGGCCGACAATGAATCGAAAATGATTTTATAAAGGATACATTTTATTTTTAAGGCTGAAACGCTAAAAATATATCTCCATAGAAAATAAAACTGTGACATTGTGGCCATTTAAAAGAAATAAAAACAAAAACCTATCGGATCGCAGTTAAAAATCGAACCAGGAATGTTACAACTTGAAACAGAATGTGTAAAACATTGACGGGACTAGTGTAGTAAATATAACACAGCTCACCGATTCGCCTAGCTAGGATAGTGATTAGGGCAATTTCGCCGAACGAGCAGCCGTTGTACTGGATTGTAAAGATCGTGATTTCAAGCAGTGTATTTGGCACTAATTCTAACTGCTGACTCCTTACGGTATCTGTATGTTACGTATTAGAAATGTAGGATTATATTATAGCACTTTACTTATATGTTGCTTAAAATAAAATTAAGTTTCTGTTAAGTTTTCCTTCAACTGTTTAACTGTTTTCTTTATTGTTGATGTTTAAAGGTCTCTTATGTCCGTGTTATTTAAAGAACCGGTGGGTGCGTAACGCACAGGACCGATCAGAGTGGCGACGCTTGGGGGAGGCTTATGTCCAGCAAACGTCTTTTGGCTGAGATGATGATGATTTAACGAAATATCAACGCGTCGCATATTATACTGATTTTTTTTTTGAATATTAATTCAAAATATTAATAAAAGCAAAAATAAAAGAATGGTTAGAATAAAAATAAATATCTCAACTCTTACTAAAAGAAGAAACTTGACACGGAGTAAGTAAATTAACGAAATTAACAAAATTATTTAAACAAATCATTCACAAAGACTCCTTAATGAAGCATCAGATTCATCGCATAAAACAGCTCACTACTCCTTTAAATTCCCTTCATCAAAAATTGAGTTAGCCAGTACCAAGTTTAATATAAATTGATTACACTGAATATAGAACAATGCGAGTTCGTTTGCCCCTGTAAATCCAGTTTCTAAATAAATGGCAATCAGTATGTTTGTTGAGCATTTCGTTATAAATAGATTGAAGAGTATCTACGTTTAAATAAAATCACAAAGGGTTCCGTAGACCGGAAAATTCGGATGTGTAGTTTTACATGCGGGCGGGACAAACATACATGTGTATAACGTTAATTGTAGACTTAGGAAACTCAATCGGAGTTGTAGATCAACAGTTTCAAGTCATGTTGAATACTGGGTGTAGGGGGCGTTGGTACTGCAAACAAATGTTTTATTCGCTTAAAGTTTGTAGTAGGGTTAGCAGAAGTATTAGTTTAGGTATCGGTTGTAAAGGGTTGTTGTTATACGTGCTGTTTCTTTGTGCCATACACAGTTTATATTGCCTAATACGAGTTTTTTGTTTACCGTGTGTCGAGTTCGCTTCGATCTAGTATGACCTACGTGTGACCAAATTGTGGCGTCAGTAAAATTGTGCGGTCCACCCTTTCATTATTATATAAGTCAATGATTAAAATAAATACTTTTGTCTCAAAGAAAAAATCAAGTTCAATACTAAATTCACCTGTCATAAAATAAGTTGTCTCACAAATCTGTCCAAAACCATCAAAACTCTGAAATTAAACAACTCCCATCAAGGAAGTCGTAACTGCAAAATAGAAAATTCGTTGCCGTCTGCTACAGTTATTTCTAAAGGCTATAAAACCAGTCCATCGTTCGTAGGGGGCATAATAAACAAACACCGACAGATACGGGTGGTCGGATACAAAACATTGTGCGTGCGATTTGTTGACACACCCCCCGTACCGCAACCCCGCCGGTCATTCCGTGTGGTGTGCAGTTGGTACAGGTGAGTGGACAAATATTGGACTGATATAAGTGGAGGAGGGTGTAAGTGTACTATGGCAGGCCCCCGGAATTAGAGTCAAAGATCTGAAGCATTTTTTAAGTGAAGAATATGACGTGGTGTTGCCTTTATACAAGCACCTTCCGCTTTTATATAGTCCAGAGGCGTTGTGTGAGAAGGTATTTAGGGATTAAATGCCATGGTTTAGGAGATCGGACAAATATTGGACTGATATAATGACGGCTTATGACATATGAGGTGTCTCAATTCAACGTTTTGGAAATACTTTCATTATGCGTACAGCTATGGAGTGGAATTCCCTGCCGGAGTCTGTGTGTCCAGATAGCTACAACCTCGGGGTCTTTAAGTCAAGAGTGAATAGGTTACTTCTAGGCAAACGTGTTACACCGTCAACCACATCATCGTTTACCATCAGGTGAGATAGTGGTCAAGCGCGAGCCTAACAATAAAAAAAAAAAAGTAGAAGTGACATAGGCTATATTTTTTTTATCTTGCTTAACATAATGGGTATCAAATGAAAGCTACTAAATAGACCATTGGAAAAATATATAAATCGTAAAACTTTTATGTAACTATTTTGGCACAAATTCATGATAACCGAACTTTGGAAGCAATATAAATAATCTTTTACCACATAACTTATTTGGAGAAATCGTTCATTAATAAAACTAAGAATTCTGAAATAATACAAACTATTAAAAAAACAAAAAACCCGACTGGTAAAAAAAAGTAAAAAAAAACTGGTAAATAAAATCAAAACCCGACTACATTTGAAGCGAGCTAAAAATTTGTAAACAAGAACTAAATCCGTCGGCAAATACATATGATTTCGGTCATTCAGCTCATGAATATATATCCTCCGACTGATTTTCTTCTAGTTTACATCTTTTTATTTCGCTTCATAATAGTAGCAAAGCAGTAGTGTTTGTAGTAATTATATAGCATTGACTCTTTGCACGTGTTGGGTGCAAGCTGTTAGTGCAAGGAGTAATTGAATTGAAATAAATAAATAAGTAGTCGAGATTTTTGATTTTATTAACCTTTTTTTATTTTCATAACGTTTTAGTTTTTCTTATTAAATTTAAACTTATTAGTTGTATATATTTATGTAATCGTCTCTAAAAACCCTCCATTTTGATACACCGCTCGATAGACGTGGAAAAAAAAAATTGGGACTCCCACAATATGACGCCCATAATCCACCATGTTTTTTTATTAACGTCACTTACCTAAGAACACTTGGTTGGTCAAGACTTATCTATCGATGTCTCAATTACATAAATCCGTCTAGTGTTTTGAAATATGTGAGGTAATAAAGAATAATATTAAACACGAACATACAAGACCATTTTACCATTTCCTTGCAATCTGGTAAAAAATAATTAACTGAAAAGAGAAAAACAAATACTAGTAATTCATACATTAAATATTATTTTATTTTATTTTATTTATCACACCAACAGTACAACTGCTTAAAAACATCCAAAAAAGAATACATTTAAAATGAAAATTACATAGCAATCATACAGATTATAGGTATGCATGACATTTACAAAATTAAAAATTAAGACTACAACCAAACTAGGCAAACATTTGTCACAAAATATCAGTTAAGGGTAATGAGCATTAAGAGCTTGAGTTAAACTCTTAATGCTCAATACCTAATAGGGAGTGTCTGAATGTTAAGAACTTCATTGAAAAGACATCAATAGGACTGTCGAAAGAGATGGACCTTTCATTGTATAGCCTTGCCATGCGTGTAAGAGGGCTATTAAATTCAATGGCGCATCAATGGAACCATTTATAATTTTATGAAGAATTAATAGATCAGAATTATTTCGCCTTTCCTTTAAACTAATTAATTTGAAATGTTTCAGTCTATCTGTGTATTCCGGAATAACTTTTCGGATCCCATTTTTCACGCATAAATACCGTACAAAACGAGCCTGAACGGATTCCACACTATCTGCATAAGTAGAATAATAGGGAGACCATATAGTGGAACAATACTCAAGGGAGCTCCTAACCAATGCACTATAAAGCAGAATAAAGCTGCTGTTATTACGGAACGGCTTAGACATACGAATTATAAAGCCAAGCATTTTTTTTAGCTTTAGTTACCATACTATCTAAATGATCTCGAAAAGATAGAGATGTATCAAGAAGCACTCCTAAGTTACGAATGACAGAAACTCTGCCAAGATACTTTCCATCAATATGGTATTGAAATTTAATATAATTTATTTTATTTGTGAATGTTATGTATTGACATTTTTTAAGAGGTGCTGCAGGCGGAACACAAAACAAAAATTATATAAAAACCTACTAACCTAACCTACGTTTGTAACCGTTGCGCTGGCAGCACCTCATAATCAATAATAAATTCCTAGTACTTGTTTTTCTCTTTTCAGTTAATTAATTTTTAGCAGTCAGGTTTTTTGTCTTTATAATAATTAGTAAGTATAAGTCAATTTTATTTTTGTATATAATTCATAAAATTTCTTGACACAGAAATCTTCAACCAAAATTATTGATATTTTTAATAGCAGCTGTTGAATGCGTCGATATTATATTTGAAATGCCGTGCAGGATGGCCAGGCTAGTTTTAGTCATAACAACAGTTTTTCTGGGCAAAGTGCAACCTGCTCTTTAAAAAAAATTGGTGATAACTAAAGTTTTACGATGAAAACTGGTATGTATTGACGTTGCTTCCTAATTTTTCTTTGGAGTTTCACTTTCTCTGATATCTTAGACTCTTTTTGTCATGTGATAGATTAGTCGTATATCAGTTGATGGAAACCGGCTCTGGCTTCATCCCCCGGACAAAGCGCATGATCCATTATGTGCCAGCAGTCTTCGTGATTCCATACATCTTTCAATGGGTTCCGTACATTTCTTCAACGGCTTGAGTTTTGGTACGAGAACTGCGCCCGTAATCCAGTTTTGGAACGATACTACTGCAGGCGGGTTTGTTCGTCCAGTGCGAATCACCGAGGAGTGCCAGAAGTATCATATTTTTATTTATATTAATATTTGCGTTAGATTCGTTTCCACCTGAATTCTGAATTTAACCGGCTGCGTTGAGGATAGGCACGTATATTCAGCTTAATACTTTCAAACCTTGACAAAATTTCAATCCTTAGTTTTTCTTACAAAATATTAAAATTAACTTTTCAGTGATATTTACGGTTTGCCTGTATTTTTAATATTGTGTTTTACCTTTTAGTATTCTTTTATATATTTTTGGTTTATTTTTTACCAAAAACAAAATTAATACCACAACGTTTCTTTCATTTCATAACGTTACAATACATTTCTTTCAGTGAAAAAATAAAGAAGTAGAAGGAGAGGCCCTAGATCAGACTTCTATGGCATCTAACAAACATTTGAAACAAACAATTTTAGCACATTACAATATTAGATTTAGACTAAGTAATCATTTTATTTGAAGTTTAAGATTAATATTTTGTAATCTAATGAAGCTGTTTATATAACTATGTTCTGTAAAAACTCGGTGGTACAGAGGATAGACTAAAATGAGTGCAAGAAAAATTGCATTAACCGCAACCCCTTTTAATTTTAATCAAATATAGTAATTAAAGTGGAGGACAAGTTGTTGCAATTTCTTGTCAGTGGGCCTCAAGGGAGGTAGGGAAAATATGTAAATAAATAATGGGTGAGGAATGTCATTACGGTCGCTTTTTAGTAATCATATTTATGTGAATTCGTGTCGTTAAGAATAACTGCATAGCTACATCAGGGTGTTGTGTATAAGTTATTTGAAAGACTCAATCTTTGTTTATCCTGATAAAATATTAAAGAAACTTTTAAGTAAAGGATTGTCACAGGCAGTTGTTTTGTTAACCCCCGACGGAAAAAGAGGGGTGTTATAAGTTTGACGTGTGTTGCTGAGTATCTGTGTATATGTGTATCTGTGTGTCTGTCTGTGGCATCATAGCGCCTAAACGGATGAACCGATTTTGATGTGTGTGATGATGTTTTTTGTTTGAAAGGTGACTTTGTCGAGAGTGTTCTTAGCTATGTTTGGTGAAAATCGGTGTAGCCGTTAAAAAGTTATGGGCTGTTTTCTGTTTGAAACTGAGTATTTTCGCAAGATATCGTGTCATAATTACGTGTTCGATATATTCTTGATCGAAGCGTGTCTGCTACTAGATATATTATGTAGGTTAAAAATAATGACTTAAAAAAAATTGCCGGGATTTTCGAACTTTTTTAATTTTTCTTGTATCAAACAGCAAACCGAGTTGCACTTGGAACGGACACTCAAATTCACTTAGTGGACTTAATATAGTTTGTTCATTAGGTTAAACGATGCATGATTGATTTATAACGTGTTGACAGCTCACAATGAACATGACAAGTGACGTCATGTTGTCACTGTCAAATAATACATTACCCGTATGTATTCTCACTTGCGAGTGAATGTAAACAATCTACAACGCGTAAATAGCGTGTCGTCGTACATCGTAAAAGGCGTTTGCGTAAAATAGGTTACCCAATGCTTGTGGGCGATGAGTTTGCAACTTGTCATTACACTCTCTTCGCTTTAAAGTGCCGCTCTCCGTGACATCCAAGCAATTATTAACCCTTGTAAGGAAAGCCTTAGCGGTACAAGTTATTGATAATTAGGGTCACACGAGAATAAGGTTTGGGTGTTTATTACGCGTAAAAGGTCGTTGCGGCAGAGAAACAAGGATGAGCCCCCCTTAAGGAAAAAATTGCCACATATTTCGCATAATGGCTGGCTGAAATTTTGTTTATTATCGTATTACGTTTGCAAGGAAAATTTCGAGGTAAACTGTAGTAATATTGTAAATAAATAATTATGTTTGTTAATTTTCTCTTGCTGCTCAAAAATGATAATTACCTCACGATACAAGGGGAGCGGTAGAAAAAATAAAAATGAATTTTTAATGAAGCGCGCTGCGGTGTGTTAAAATTTCCATTTTGATCAAGAAATTAAAGGAAAACACGGAACATTGTCGTATTTGAATGTTTTTTGCGCACGTACAAGCTGCAAAGTTTGAAGGTAAAAGGGTTTAGGATGCGTGCAAACGACAAGGACACTGACCTTTGTGATTGTGGGAAAAGGTGGTGCATTTCGAACAGCGAATATGTAGCTGAGGATCAGATTGCATGCGGTTAAGGCCCCTACTTCGCTTTAGTGCCGTGAAACGGTTACTTTCTAAAGCCTACTCTTTAGTAACGGCGAGGAGTTTTGGAAAAAATACTTCTAAAATTGATTCATTTACATTATTTGTGAAACATGGTATTTTCGTGGGACTAATACTTTTTATTTAAAAAAATAATTTAAAAAATGATATATTTTCGCTTCTTTTGCATACTCCTCAAAAACGACTTCGATGTTTAAAAATATGTTCACAAAGAATAATTTATAGTTAGAATTTCTTCTTAACCTACATAGGTTATGTAAATCAAAAAATATAATGCAAACAAAACTGTCCAAAAGGAGGTTCAACATTGATATTCTGGCACCAAGCGAGCGCACGGCCTGTACTGCGTCAACATTGGGGAATATATACGCCTTAACTGTACCGTGTGTAGACTGTGTAGTCCAGTAGGCTGCTTGCAAACGAAGCGTTTGTATCTACTGCACAGTACGCGATGAGAGATTATCACGGAATACAACAGGGAATCGGTGTGTAAGCTTCCAGCTGTAACAAACACCACTGAATGCTTTGCTAAGCTTTAGTTAGAGATCTAAGTCCAGTTTATGTACCAACTGTTTAATTAGTTTTTTATGCTCCCGTTTTGTAAGTCCCATGTAGCCTTAAAATCAATCTAATATTATAAATGTGAAAGTTTGGATGGATGTATGTTTGATACTCAATCACGCCAGAACGGCTGAACGGATCTGGATGAAATTTGGCACATGGATAGATTTTAATCTGGGATCGTACATAGCATATTATGCTACTTTTTATCCCGATATAATGTTCCCTTGGGTAAAGAAAATACTTTGTACGCGAGCGAAGCCGCTGCCAGAAGCTAGTAGATAATAAAAAAGAAACTGCTAAATAGCTATATTGCTGTAGAATAAAAAAATTTCCTTCCGAACTCCCCCAGGAAAAAGTCCATTAATGGATACCTTGATTCATTCGAATTCTGAACCTAATTGGTTCTTTCTTTAATAAACACAATATTTTTTGGGAAAAATAGGAAACGCAGTCCATTAAAGACGAAATTATAAAATATACTTTTTCACTTTTTTATGTGTTAAGAAATTATGATCCTCTGTACTCGGGAGTATTAACGAGGGTCGTATTTTTGAATTTTTATAAATGCTATAATAACAAACGTTTTAATGCGCGATTAATTTTAAACGTACTGTTTTGGGGCCTTACGTAATACGTACGTAAATTAAATTCGGGCTAAAGGGATGTGTTTTAAAAATTACTAAATAAAATAGGTTAGCGAAATATATTATGCGATGATTTAAGTTTACCCAAATTAGCTGGCTTTTCCAAATATAATTTACCTTTATCACAATATAAAAATTCTTTAAAAGAACTGCCTACAAATGGCTTTCCTAAGGGGCACTGACTGACCTTTGAAATACGAACTTAAGCAAAGTCATTTGCAATTAGTCTGATTGGCTTCAAGACTAGAGGATTAATTTGAACCTGAAAATTTCTTTAATTTCATTGATATTTTATTTTATAATCACTATAATTCAAGATGTACTAGAGAATTGAGATAGATTCGATTTAACCAAAATCGTAAGTCATGCGAGTTCCATATTGATCGTCACTTGTTTTAATATATGCCATTAATTACAAGTAACCTTTTCGTTTTCATCCCCCAAATTGGATGAAAGTTTAATACATTAGTTGCCCTGCAATATCGCGAGAACATTGTTAATATACTGGTGATGTAAAAAATATTTACTTTGTTCACATGATACGGAAATTTGGCTCAATATAATTTATACCCCGTATTTTAAAGCAAGATTATGTAATCACGCAATCTTTTGGGAGTTGAATAATAAATCTGAAAGCTTTTAAATGGAGTGTTTTATTAGTACAGGAATAGACTGGAATAATTTCAAATAAAAAAATAGTTTTTAATATAAATCATAAAGGCACGCCTTTTTCCTATGGGGACAAGCAGAAATCACAGAAAGCCAACTGATACGATCATTACATACTCCTTGTAATACGTTAACGTTCATGTGTCTGGTTATGTACCTACATAACACTTCACACAGTACTCACAACCATCCTGCGTACCTACGCAACTACGCTACGCTACGCTACTGCGTGGTTGTGAGTACTGTGCATATAACCTTGGTGATTTTTATTCTGGCAGAAAACAATAAATTAATTTGTATAGGTACCTAAATTGTTTGGAATACTAATGAAAGATTTGAAAAAATAAATTGAATTGTTTATGTTTTGATATCGTTGACCGATCTCATGCATCTAACTATGATCAATTCCAATTCAGCCCCCGTTGCAGCCCTGTTACGATAGCACAAGGCTTATAACACACCACGCGGCGAAAACTCTAAATTTTCCCACAAACCAATAAATACTCAGATAAAGTCACATTTACAGCAAGTTAAAGCTCCATGATTGGTCCATGGCAATGATTACATCTCGGTAATCTGAAGCGAACGCATCAGATTTCGTATCACGTCGTGTTGATTGTCGGGCGACAAACTGGGGCCCGGCGGCCTTCCAATTACCAGCGACATAGAAACCCTGCTGCCAATATCCTATACATAGATTAAATTAATTATTGATTGCAGATAGTTGCAATGATTGCGTTTTTAATGGAATTGGTGATGCCGTGAACAAGTGTGAGTTTGTAAACATGTGAAACCTTTTAGAACCAAGGGATGAAAATTGAGATCCCGTAATGGTAAAAACAGTGAAGGAGTACGTGTTTATCAGTTATTATTTACTTCCCAAAACAAATATTTCAGCAATCCACAATCCTTTAGCTGAAAACACGCTTGTTTATGTTTGCAAATTTAGAGTTGTTTACCTAATCTCGCCAAAACAACACGACCGAGAAAGCCGGCACGTCCTACCGCTATAAAATTACAAGCGTCGATTCTTTTCCCGTCATTGATCTATGACATTACCCGCAAAACCCCAGTCTCTCACTTATCAGGACTCATGGGCTAATACCACGAGAAGGGCGTCGCCCAATCTGCCTTGCCGCTTATCTCAATTTAATGGCTTCCGTATTAATACCGCCTTTGTCTAATTTGAGGATACTTCGCCTTGGCCATTGTTTAATCGACCGGTAAAAATTTATGCCTTTCGGTATTAACATTATCTTTCCATGTTGGGTTTTGTTCTGTCAAATGTTTTGTGTTTACGAGGCCATATATGTGAAACATGCTCGTATATTTTCTGTTGAGGAGCTTTGTTGAAAGTGTTTCGTGTACTCAATATAATTATGTTGTTTCACAGATATAACAGTTTTTGTTTCTAAGAAATTGTTAAATGGAGAGGGCTCGGAAAACTGATAGTGATATTTCAAGTATACAAAGAACAAAAACTGTCTAAAATATAGAATAGGCTAACGTAAAAAAGAAAGGTATACTTTTTTCTTAAAGCTTGTCGGAAAAGGTCTCGGACAACGTACACAACAACTCTTCATACAAAACTTAATAAATAATCAGAAGCACTTGAGTTGGGGTGGCTCATTTGGAACGATATCACGTTTACCCTCAAATCAAAAGAACGATATAATCCCAACCGTTTCCGCCGCTGCTTCGGCTGCGACAGAAAAATTGTGAGTCAAAGCCATTGTTTCCAATATCGACGAAGGGAGGAAAACTTTTATTGGGCACAAAGTGGGTATTATTCACGGGTCGAACGCAATCAACCACGGACGGTGAAAGGAAGGACGCCGGACGCGACGCCTCTGAATGCAAAGATATTTTTTGCCAAATGCGGGTCATTTTCAAAGGGTTCGTCTTATGAGGGAAAAATCGACAGACCCTTTTCGATTACCGGAGTCATGGATCAAAAACCGAGCCGCAATTAAGAGAGATTATTTCTTTTTCAATACACAACGGCCTCCTTTGTGTCTGGTCCTTTTTGTGAACATCATTTAAAGGCTCGCAATTTTGTGGAAACTATTTGAACGTTACTTGGTACTAAATTTCTTAGGCCGTATTAAAAAAGGAAAATAATTTGCTTCAAAGAAAAGAAAATGTTAGACTTTTCTAATAAATATAATTATTAAATTCTCTGGAACCCGCGTTGGATTTTACACGGTTAATCAAAGGGTTCTAAAACGAGGAGTTGGCGAATTTTTCCTCGAATAACGGTTTCCACGAAATCTATAAAGAGGTATTTTGTTAAACAAGCGCTCAAACAAAATGTTTAATAATGTCAAGTGGTCTCTAATTGTTTAGGTACGTAAGTACACATTGTTATTTTAGAGCCATTACCTCTTTACGCGGCTCGAAAAAATTTCGACGTTGTGCGAGCAACGTTTGTAAGCAGGACACAACAAGAGAAATACCCATAATATTTTCCAAAAACCACATGGACAAAAGCGTATATCCAAAACGGTCATATAACTCCTTATAACGATCGTCTACTATTCTGCAGCCATACCGCTTATTGCTTGCAGAGCCAATATTTTCAAGCCTCGGGACCGCAACGCGTTTAGAATCTAAATGATTGCGCGAGTTAGCCAATTTCGAAATAGCCCAAATATTGAATTTTTTCAATAGCGTCTATTGGTTGTGAAGATTTTTAATGAGATCCGTAATAATGTTTTAGGCGAGTTTTCTGTTATTTTTATCTTTTAACTTTACAATTTGGGACCTTCTTCAAAATTTACTAAATGTAAGTAAGGAGAAATTGAAATACCAAATTCAAGAAATAAATACATAACAATTTTATTTATTTCTTATGAATGATAATATGAAGAAAGCTATCTCCAACCCAAAGCAAAACAAACTAAGCCATAAGCCACACTGCACCTTCATACGTTATACCCACATTTGTAAGTTCTGTCACAGTAACAAGTAAATACGACGAAGGTGTTCCGAATCGACAAATAATACCATTTTATGTCTTAACATATCTGCAACGTGAACATGGTGTATCTGTCGAGTCCATTGCACTTTATGGGTTTGCTTTCAAAACATTACCTATGTGTTCTATACAAACATTGGGGGTAGGTGCAACGAACTGACCAAGAGTATCGCGTTTAGTTTATTTTTCTTCTTCTAGCAAACGGTTTTAGGATATGCCGTTAAATTAGTAATGGCTTACGGATATTTTCTCATTACTTACATCTAATATTGGAAATGTTTTTTTATAAAGATGGTAAATATTAGACTGATATAATGTAGCCAGAGTTGTAGCACAAAAATCATATTGTGCGTTAAAGCCAAGGACACGCTTCTAATATCTAAAAACTCAGGGAGAATTTCAGTTTAAAGAAGTTCAAGAAATCAGTTTCTATTTCGACTATATAAGCCTAAAACCCTTGAGTCAGTTCGCCTAGTACCGATAAGATTACCTATCTACTGATGTTACGCAAAACTACGAAATACGGACAGACGGTTGAGGCCGAATTAAATATCACGAAATTGCATGATTTATTCCGTCGGGCCACTTAGTTTGGGTTTACTAAAAATATTCTGTGCTTACACTCACGCCCGTCTTTGACTTGACTCTGTCTCGGATTCTATATTTTCCTTTCTGATCTCCCAGAGCCAGCATTTCATGCGGAAACTCTTACACAAATTCAAATCTTACTACATGCACCACAAGAACTATTTTGGTATCGCGGTCATCCACTTTAGTTACTTTTTGCAACACTAATTCGTGGTAGCTTCTGAATTTTTATGGAGTTTTAACTTTAAGTTGTTCGTATTGTAAAACATGTTTTGTGTTATAAAGAATAGGGTTTAGTTTGTGTTTTTTTCGAATGTTGCGAGGTTTCTTTCCGTATAGCCGCTTTCAGCCAAAGGGGGTCCCCAGAGGCATGATCCCGAACTCCTCATTTATCATGCTTGTCACGTGTTGACCATCCCTCGTGTATACTGTAGCGTATAAGTACATAAGTATGTACATAAATCTATACTACTCTTGAGCCACGATGTTTTGACGCCTTTTGGTTCGTTATTATTAATTTTTGGTCTATTTTAGACACAGACATAGTTCGACTGTAAGTCGCAAAATAAAAATCATATCAATGAAAATAAGCTGAACTACTTTATATTTAAATACAAATGTTTTGATTAAAAGCGAATTTCTGAAGCTAGTTTATTGAACTTCATTGAGTTAGTGAAAAGGGTGGATATTGAATTTCCATTTTCTGTTGAGCTACAAGCTCGCGCTAGTGCTTCAAATTAGTTTTAAATTCTCGTCCAAATTGACTACCTAATCGTCAAGTTCTTTCCATTGAAGTTATTTTTAGGGTTCCGTACCCAAAGGGTAAAAACGGGACCCTATTACTGAGACTTCGCTGTCCGTCTGTCTGTCTGTCTGTCACCAGGCTGTATCTCATGAACCGTGATAGCTACACAGTTGAAATTTTCACAGATGATGTATTTCTGTTGCCGCTATAACAACAAATACTAAAAACAGAATAAAATAAATATTTAAGTAGGGCTTCCATACAACAAACGTGATTTTTTTGCCGTTTTTTGCGATAATGGTACGGAACCTTTCGTGCGCGAGTCCGACTCGCAATTGGCCGGTTTTTTTCTATTCTTTACCGATACATTTAAATTTTCACTAGGCTACTTTTATTGATTGGTTTTACTTTTCGACAAAAGCTTAACATACTCGGCCCTCTTTTTTCAGATCGTACACTCCCGAAACACTGATGTTTTCAATCGCAATTTCAAATCTGAATGCAGACGCGTATTCACTTAATAACGGCTTATTCAGCAAAACGTAAACACAGATCACTACGGAACCAATAGCTGATGGGTACAATCTAATATGGAGTTCCGTAGTTGGCAAGTTAAAACAAACATTGTCGGTAATGGAGAACCCGAATGATTAATGCATTTCGCAAGACTTTCAGTAGATGGCGCTGATATTTATGTATCTGTTGCCGTGCAAATCCGATTTTTGGATAAGCTAGTTTATTCTAGCTACTCGTAGTTCGTCCAAACTGGATAAACTAATTTTACCTTTTGTGTGATTTGTTCTGATTTGTAAACTTTTTCTTTGGGTACGGATTTGTCACGAACCTTGGATTAAATAATCACGATTACCATTTTGTATTTATGTATGTCAAGCTTGATTAAAAATTTAGCATTGAGGATAATACTTAACGAATTATTATTGTTTGTTGGTTAATTGTCAAACTGTGAGTTTATTTATGCGATCAGACTTTATGTACCTAACACCTTTTAGCACAAAACGCGCACTCGTTTCACACCCGCGCGACCCAAAATTCACTATTTTTTGTACTTTCCTTATTATTCTATGACTTAAAAAAAGCCTTAAATCAAAGCGTACTCAAATTGTCTTTGAGATGGTGACAATTTCATTAAAATACGGCCGGGTGGTTTTGGTGCGATTGTCGTTTTTTGTCCGTATAACTTTATAAATTAATTACACTATGTTATACTACAGATAATATAATACTAGCATACAGATGCCTCATCCCATACAAATAAACCGTGGTGCCGTAACTAGCGTTTTTCATCTGATTATACCGATTATTTTTTGTAAATCGATCGCGTTCGGTTCCGTTCCACGGCGATAGATAGATCACCATCTATATCTATGGAACGGAACCGAATGCGATCGATGTACAAACAATAATCAGTATAATAAGTACTGTACATCGGGACAGTTTCTTTGTATGGGATGAGACACCACTGGTTATTTATACTAATAAATCTCAAACTTGTCTCAGATCAAATTACTTAGAAAATGGTCCTTATCTGCGCCTTAAGCCAACAGTAGCAAATCAAGCTTACTGACTTAACTATATTTACCTACAAGATAATTAAACTTTCGTGTATTTAAGACGTGGATCCACGCGAGACACAATGGCTTTTGCATTGTTTCGGTAATCGGTAACTATGGGTACACGACCGGTTAAACGACGTTTTCAGATGAAATACATTACATACATTCACCCTGAGGTTACACTTAAAACTAGTATCATCCAGGATTGTCTGAAACCGTACTTTGCCAGTAACATAGAGATATCGATTGCGCTAGCGCTCAGCGATAACTTCGACGGATGTCGCAGGCACACTCATACGTTAAGATTATGATTTATAACTGGAGCCATGAACTTGCACAAATTAGTATTTCTAGCTTGTCATCAGATAAAATAATGTTGGGTATGACACTTAGGTCCTTGCCAAAGATTAGCGATAAATAAAGTTGTATTGTAACTGTTTGATCAACAATTCGGTTCGAACATGAGTTTTTATTTAAGACCTCGTCTTTCGTGATTGAGGTCGTGGTTTCAAATCCGGGCAAGTACCAATGTGACTTTTCAAATTAATTTGTACTTTCTGTGCCTTATTACAAAAGGCCTGTGGGGTTCCCAGAGGCGGCTTAATTAACTCTGACACCAGAGGATGTCACATCCTTACACGAAAAGAACAAGATTACAAAAAGCGGTTTAAGTAAAACCCAGGTTAAAACCTTGTTTACACCGTACTTTATAGAGGTTTAAACATGCGTTTTTACCCGACTGCCGAAGGAGGGTAATGTGTTTATCTGTCTATGTATGTTTTTTCCTATGTGGCGTTCCAGAGACCAAACGCGTTGGCTGATTTTGATGATTCTTACGTCAATCGATTCGCCTTAACCTTGCGAGTGTCACTGGCTACATTAAAAATTGAAAATAGAATATGTTCTTCTTGTTTACGTCTTTTTAGTTCGCTTTTTAAGCAGTCGGGCTTTTTGATTTTTTGAATTTACTTTTTTTTGTAATACGACTGTCTAATATTATCTTGGACATCGTTGACAACGGTAAAGGAAAACATCATGACGAAACCTGGACTTATAGTGAACATACGTCTGAAATCGGCAACCCGTATTAAGCAAGCGTGGTGATCAATGCTCGTGCCTTCTCTGTATGAGAAGATGCCTTTGCCCTGCAGTGGGATAGTTACAGGCTGGTATTATTAGTTCATTTATTTATTATCTGTACAAACTTTGTTTTTTTTTTTTTAAATATTATTCTATAAAAAGTTAAACAAAAAAGCATTTAAATAGGTATATATTTAAAACCGGCCAAGTGTGACCGGACTCGCGCACGAAGGGTTCCGTACCATTACCGCAGAAAGCGCCAAAAAAATCACGTTTTTTGTATGGGAGACCCACTTAAATATTTATTTTATTCTGTTTTAGTATTTGTTGTTATAGCGGCAAAAGAAATACATCATCTGTGAAAATTTCAACTGTCTAACTATCACGGTACATTAGATACAGCCTGGTTACAGACATACAGACGGACAATGGAGTCTTAGTAATAGGGTGGGACCCTTTGGAACCCAAAAATATAAAAATAGTAGCTCACCGGTATCGGGAACAGGGTACAATTTACCGGTGGTCAGAGCTCCTGAGAGAAGAACCTGACTGTATTATCTAACTTGGTATTTTAAAAAGTTACTATTTGATCTACTGATATAATTCAATCAATCTACCTAGCCTTTTATAGTTCTCGCCAAAGTTGTCTCTCATACAAAACGTACTGTTTTTGCGCCGCGCCGCGCTTTGTGCATCGGAAAGCCAACTTCAGGGCGGCCAAAAAGTTTGGCAAGAACATACCCAGTTACCGGTGCTCAGTTGCATCCGATAAGACTGGAAGCCGATCATGAACATAGCTGGTATAGGTCTCGCCAAACTTCTTAGCCGCCCTGAAGTTGGCTTTCCGAAGCGCAAGGCACGGATCGGTGCTGTTTTTGTATGAGTTTTACAACTGCGCAGCCATTGTAGCCAACTTCAGGGTGGCCAAGAAGTTTGGCGAAGACGATACCCATTGACAATACGGGTAGTAAGACATTCGGGTAGGTAATTCTAATTTTGATGACCTTCAGCAATTTGCCAGTTTTCTATTTTTGATACCTTCCCGTACATTGTTTGTCAGTAAACTCTCCCAAAACAATATTGTTTTACTTAGTCATCACAGATGGAAGAAAAGGTTGCTCCAAGGTACAGTTACGCACAAAACTTTATAACAACTTGGCATTATTAAAGGTCACCTAATTTCTAACTTTTGATCTTCCAAAGTATTTAACATTCATTAAAGATTTTTCCGGTCGTTTTCTGACAAAAAATACAAGACACAAAGCGAAAAATGGTAACCAAAGGAACCACAATAGCGAAACGAAACTGAATTAAGGATTCCACAACGAATATCTTCTTGTGAAAAAGGAGGCTGAAATTACGGTGAGCTGTGATTTGAATTTATTACCCTAAGGCTAATTTTATTTCGGCGGGATCCGGAATATGGCTGGGAAAGCATCTTGCCTATTACCAAGACAATATTGAGAACGATGCCCGAGCTCCACTGAATCTTTGTACAATCAAAAACAGAATAATTTGTTTGTTTAACTAGGAGGACAAGGAAAGATCTTTTACTCTTTTTGGTGTTCGCGTGGAAGGAATGTTAACATTATTGTGTTTTTTGACTAAGAATTTGTTTAAGCTTTCTTTGAGTAATGATAAATTGTCTTGGATAAAAATGTGGAGGAACTAAAATGGTTCTTTATTTTTTTTTGTTTTTCTACTTACATCTACTGATTTAGAAGTTTTTTTTCTTCTAAAAAAAGGTTCCATCCTCGGTTTTACAAAAACAATCTGAATATTAAACTTGAAGCGAAAACCACTCGCCCAGTAACAGCTTGAAACAATAATATAATACATAAACAGAAGAATGGTGGGCATAAGGACACCTAATTGAACTTAAGCATAAAATTACATAAAGCAACAGCTTCTAAAAGCGGTACAACCTTTTGTGGTTCCGACTGTACAGCTGGAACTTACATCCGCAGGTAAATGCGGCCTCTTAATAATAAAAAAGCGGGAAAAGGGAAAACTCCGGGAAAACGACCACTGTTTATCGAGAAACAAAGCCAAGTGGGGCATACAATATGCATAATGATTGTACTAAATTAGGCCAACAACGGTCCCTTTTACGCCAACTCAAATTGCTTATTGTACCCCGTTTTCTTATAACGTTGTACGAAATGGTACCTGTTGTGTCATATTTTATGATTTACCGCTTACGTCTATAAGAAACCGATTTGAAATATCAAATTTTATTGCTTTTAAAGTGTTCATAAATAATCCGAGTTTGCAAAAGTCTAAAAATATCGATGTCTTTTCAGTTCAGACGTCTCATATTCGTAACTCTAGACGTCTAGATCGGTGACTACGATATTTTTATAGTCATTATTTTGACTCGTCATCGTAACTGACTCAAATGTTAAGCACTTGAATATTTCAAGCTACTTCTTTATTTTATAGTTTTTTTATTGGTTAGGTGGGTAAGTTTTAAATTCATATTTCGCTACAACAAAATTGATTCGTATTATTTACGACTACGACTATAATGATATCGACAGAAAGGTAGAGTTTCGTACTGATACTAACTTTAAGAGGAAACAGTCACATTTTTGTGTAAGACCTATTTTTACCCGACTGCCCAAAAAGGAGGGTGAGTTCTTATTTTTTTACAACCTGTCGTAATTTACTTATTTTTGTACCTCATAAAATCTGATAGACTATATACTAAGTACTAAATATGAGTCACTCTGAATGTGTATCGGAGCACTCCACAGGAATAAGGCTCACACCGCACTATGTTTTGACAGCCGAAGTAAAATTTACGATCGCTCACCGGCCGCGATAAAACCGCCTTTGTCACAAGCCAACCCGGTAACACTCCCGTTTTACGACCAAATAAATTTCAAACACTATTATGATTCAAATCGAGACCGGACCCACAAAATACAAACACCCCTTTTTATCGGCCGCTCATTGAACATATTCACAAAATATTTTTACAAAAACATTCTCAGTTCAAAAAGGAAAAAAAAAAAACAAAACGATAACGTTGTCCGACTTTTGAAGCGTTTTATTTTGTCACGTTTATACCCAACACTCGTGATTAATAAATTATATCAAACTGTTATGATTTTCCTTTCAAACCGGATTACTAAGATTCATAGTTATAAGCTTTTATTTTTATGGCGTTCTGTTAAAGTATTTTCATATTTTATGTAACATCTGTTGTAATTATTCAATACGGTGACGTGTTGGCGTGAAAAAGCATTTATATTTAAATGTGCCTACAGTATTTTATGTAGCCCATTTTATTTATTACATGAACAACTTTTCCAATCTAGCTACATAGGCAATTTTGGCGAAAATGTCAGATTTATTTTTACAAAGTAAATGGTGCTACATTTACTGCTTACACTAAATCTTGTTTCCGACAGTATAAAAAAAAAAATCCACAACAAAGTTAAGTTATACTAGATTGCCGATCTAGGCCATAGCACTTCAATGAGGCTTACGTAAGACGTTTCTATTGTACGCCTACTCTGTATATTGTGTGTTGCATAGAGAGATAAAGTAAACACCGCCCCTATCCTATAGGCTGGCTTGAGTGGAGGCTAAAGTGTCTAGTCTGCGAAAGACCAGGGCACTCAAGGAAGACAGGTGAGAGCGTGGATCAAAGGGCTCCATTGACCCGTTTGCGGTCGGCCTGTTAGCATTCATGGCGCCTACCAGTGGTTGCAGCTTTGAATATTATGTGTAAAATAATCGTATTTCGTTAGTCTTTGACTCTTTGTACTACTAATGCGCAAAGGTTTCTACCATAGTTTTCCAGTTTTCTTTCTCCGCTGCCCTTCTTTATCTTGATAAAAGTTATCTATACATATAATAAATTTGTGGAAATGTCGTTTTTGTACATCGAAAATATTTCCAAAATAATAGTCAGGGTGTTAAAGGTTAACCAATAGAACCCATTTCCAGCATTTTTGTCTGTTTAGTTATGCACGCATCACGTAAAATGTACAAAACCAATGTAGATAACTTTTATACATAAAACCCAACATTGGGTGTGCGTAACTTGAAGTATTACTATATTATTTTGTATAACCGCAATCGGTTCACTCTATCAAAAATTATTTTATGAATGTAAAGTGTCCAAGAAGTTTCAACAACGACGCGCACAAAGTCGCGGGCACTACTACTTTTTTGAAATATAAACAAACATGAATTCATATTAATCTTAAGATAAATTATTAATTAGCACCCTTATATATAAAAATGTCGACACTATTTAGCGATTGCTAAACGCATTCTTTATTCAAATTCTCTATTCAAAATTTAAATATAGAATATGTTAAGCAATCGCTTAACAGTGTCGAGATTTTTTTAAAGTTAACGCTTAACAGTAAAAGTCGCATGCAATTTTCTGTTTTACTTCAGAATATTCTATTTATAAAATCAAAGAATTAATGAAAAGCACCTTCAAAAATCTCATGGTAGGGGATGCGAATAGAAATTTTAACACAACAAACTGGGTTAGCTAAAGATGTTTGATGCTAACACCGACCTTCCGTAAAGGGACATCGGTAAACGCTGATACGGGGCTTTACTTTATAATGCTGGCTAATGCTTGCCATGATTTAGTACGTTTCACGGGAATGGGGTAGGATGAATATGGATGAAATTAACCAAAATATTCGTGGGCATCTACTTAATGCCCACGAATATTTTGGTTAATTTATTGTATGAGGTATCATTTTGGAATAACGAATATATTTTTCTTAAGAGACTAAAAGAACGGTAGTAAAGTTGTGTTCACCTATATGTAACATATTTGCACAGAAAGAAGACTAATGTACAATTATTTGTATTTTTTTGTAAAATGTAGTTGGTGTTCCTATCAATCTATACTAATATACTAATAGTAATTATTTTTTTAATATTTTTTATATAATATTATAAAAAGGAAAGATTTTTTTGTTTCTTTATTTGTATGTTTGTTTGTACCGAATAGCCTCCGAAACTACTGGGCCGATTTAAAAAATTCTTTCACCAATAGGAAGCTACATTATTATTATTTATTTATTTATTAAAACTTTATGCACAAGTACAAAGGCGGACTTAATGCCTTAGGCATTTTCTACCAGTCGACCTTAGGGTGGTGCAGAGATAAAAAAAGGCAGGTGCAACTAAATGAAAGGATAAATAGAGAAAAATATAAATAAAAAGAATATATATAAATATATACTTAGATACATACATACATAAACAATGTTATAGAGAAACCGAACCAACAAGACAGTGACATAGACATAGGATATTTTTATTACCGAAAACGTGTCCTGAGGGATAGTCCAAGGGAGCGAAGCCGCGGGAAACAGCTAGTAATAAATCAATAAACTAAAGAATGATCTTACTTCGATTATTAACGACGCTTGTTAGTAAGTACAATAAATAGAAAACCTAACTATGAATAAAGCAATCAACGGAAGTATTATCAAAACTACGTATGATGATAACAATGCTGTAATAGGCATTATAGGTAGTGTTGAGAAGAATGAAAGATAAAGTAGATAATACTAACGAAAACAGTACGAATTTGATAGATCCAATTTATGAGGCCTTAAAACCACCTCCAAATTGCAACAATAATGTTAAACTGGGAGATCTAAAGCAACCAGTAGATGCAACTAAACTTGTAATAGTTGAAAGTCCCACTAAACTACACCAAATCGAACTTCAATTCAAACAGAAGGCACATTTCCACAAATAATATAAGGACTCGCTTAAATTCTACCTAAAACGGTATCACCAGTAAGTATTGGATAGACCTCTATAAATTCAAGTCCAAGTGGGCAAGGGAATATCGTCACCGAAATAGTTATTCGCAATTTCGTTCTGGAGAAGCAGTAAAGGGAATAATAATAAAGCAAGTAAGGAAGTACAATTGGTGAATGTTTGGGTCTTGACTTAATTTGAACGTCGATTTATCGCTAAAGCGCTGTAAATCAGTAATCCTATTAAAATTTCCTTAGTTGATTTGCTTGTGTAAGTAGATGTTTACAATACGTTAGGAAACCATTGTTGGCGGCTTTTTTTTGTAGTTATTTATGGGAATGATTTGCGTAGCATAGCGTTTAACATTACCCCTTTAAATATATGTCGCTTGACGATATGACGTAATTAAGTCTATACATTTTATATGACACATTTTTGACTTTACAACTGTTTTCAAATTAAAACAACCTAATAGTAGCCTAGGACTACTGGGACTACCGGGTTTACTGCCTTCTTTGTTTAGTTCTATTGCTTTGATTCCGAGTGGTCTACTATTAGTTTCACTTACCAATTCGTTGTGAATAATGTACCTAGGTTTTATTCTGATTCTGTATTGTGGCCTCACCATAACGTTGTCTTTCTTATCTCATCATCATCTTCCTGCCCTTATCCCATGTTACTTGGGGTCGGCGCAACACGTTTTCTTTTTCTATACTGTCCAGTCCCCTGTCACGCTATTACTGACTCCCTTTTCTTTCATATCACAGCTCACACAGTCCATCCATCTTTTCTTTTCTTATTTTTTCTTAGACGTTGTCTTTGTTATCTGAAATAAAAAATTGTACAACTTAAATTACATTTTGTACATTACGTTAATACACATAATTTATCTACCAACTTCCTAAAATACCGATTGGTACTCGTATACCTATTTGTTGGAAAAGAAGTGCTTTAATTAAATTCCCTAGAGTGGCTATTTAAAGTTCCATGCTGGTGTTTAATAAATAAAATTACAATATTTTTACTGTCAGACATCCTACTATTAAAGAATTCGACTAAATGCAAGTGCTGTTCGCCGTAGTATATGCAAAACACAAAGAACAAAAATGTATTACTGCTTAACAAAAAACAATACTTTCGGGAACTGGTTTTGAACCAGTTACATAGATAAATATGTGATAATAATTAGTACGCAGTATATGAAAATGTGGAAGATAAAGTACTGTATTGTTTTAAATTTTTATCATAATCCACACCCACCTTCGCCGACTTCGTCTATTGCTGAGCAAAGGACTCTGTTTCCCCCACTGCATTCCTTTACCAGCTTCATCCAGGTTCTACCCGTGCTGGCGTTAATGTTGTCTGCTTATAGATACCTACGCCATTTTTTTTAAATTTTGTAATATATCGGCTAGTTAACACAACAAAAAGGAGGAGGTTCCATGTTCGACATTAAGTTAGTTAATTTTTTTTTTCACGCATTTCTCCGTCAATTTTGGACCGATTTTGAAAATTCTTTTTTTGTTTGAGAAAGTATGTTTTGAAATTGGTCTCATTTTAATTTGGTGAAGATCTGATGAAGAACTAAGAAGAGATACAACAGAACTCTTCAATAAATTACGGCAAATCTCTCGGGATTGCTGCAATCGCATGTCTGTTTATTGTTTATAACCATTTCATAACATAACATCACACCAGTACGAGCGTACTAGCGTAAGGGGTACGCAGATCTCTCATTTCACCGGTAATGCTCTAGTTACATGATATTCGGGTAATCTATTCTGGCGTTATAGGTACCTTACTAAACAACTTGTACAACTAAAAAGAGAAAAATAAAAAGCTTTTTACAAAAAAATACTACCGACCGTGAAAAATAATTTTGTTTTTGGAAGTCGGTGTCTATAACGCAAAAAATGGTACCTACCAAAGACACCGACTTAAAAAAATAAAGTTATTTTTCACTTTGTAGTCTTTTTATTTGGAAGTCGGCAGTATTTTTTTG
This sequence comes from Anorthoa munda, assembly GCA_945859665.1. Classification (NCBI taxonomy): domain Eukaryota; kingdom Metazoa; phylum Arthropoda; class Insecta; order Lepidoptera; family Noctuidae; genus Anorthoa; species Anorthoa munda. The sequence goes on along the minus strand of OX243911.1, from coordinate 13,165,192 downwards.
TAAAAAGCTTTTTATTTTCTAAATAAGATCAATATGCTACCTCATTTTATATTTCAATAATTGCTTCTAAAAGTATCTGAACCTACACACATTATCTACACATCGTGTGGAACATTGTCAATAACGTAAAATTTTTATTATCTGATTTAGGAATTTTATTGCTCAAATGGACGCGGTGCGCGCGCGCAACCGGTGGGCGTCCGTGTTTGTCCTAACATTTGACGCATAGAACATGTCACTTCATGTACCTAGCGCCATCTTGACAATACACCGCGTATATACGATTTAAAGGGGCAATTAATCAAGCTCTTTACTGTTCAAGTCTAAAAGTTGTAGGAAAACATGATAGTTTTGTTTTGTGACGAAAGTGGATACGAACACATTGTAGGAATTTGCTTTATGTTTGATAACAGTTACGTAAGAGCAAGTTTTGGGGCTTTCTAAACATTATCTTACGTTTTGTAACACTATCAATATGTGTGAAGTAAACTTCAAATCAAAAGTTTGGTTACTCAACAGTTTTATCGATTGGTACCTTTGTCCTAAGTTGCCAAAGAGAAAATTGCATAAGGTACATGTTGTCGTACATAAACTTTTTTACAATGCATGTCCTCGAAAAGAGCGTTTTCCAAGCAGCCAAACTGTGCGGAAAGTGTCACTTTTTTAAACTAGTGCTTTTTACTTTCCTGTATTTTTTTAATTTTTAACTCCAACGTCAGCCCGACGCATCGAGTTTTTATTATTTGTGAAAGGTTTAGAAAAATAGTTAAGTACAGATTATCATTCATATAAAAGGTAAAATAAAACTAATAATTCATTAAAGGCGTTTTTAATTACTCTAGATTTAGATGTTGATGAATAAATTATTAATTTTAAATATTCATTAAATATGTTTGGCAGAACGTATATTTTACTCGTGCCTTTTAGCGTTACGAGTGTTACGACGTGACAGCTATTTGCGAATGCGCAGTAGATATGCCCGAGGAACTTTTAGTTAATCTATGGATATGCTGAGCGCGCTTGAATAAGCCTGCCATTTTATTAATTTTTGCTTGGTTTAGATATATTTTTTTATTTCCTCGCACAATGCATAGTAAAATGTTGTATGATACACGTACGTAAGATGATTTCCGACTCGTGTCGATTTATCCACTCACTCGCTTCGCTCGCTCGTGAATTAAAATGCCACTCATCGAAAATCACCTACCTTCCGCACTTGTAGCATAAATAACTATTTACCTACTGGTTAGTCCCAGAGATACGGCTTATGTTTGTGGTAAAGTATAAAAGTAAGCATAATTAGTTCTGCACAGAATTACTGATAATGATAGGAAAACGGGTTATAGTTTTTCAACGCTATTTAAAACAAGCGAGAGAGGTAATTGAATGAAAATAAAAGCACACAACTGGAGACGGTGGCCCGATAACTATGTTAGTTAGCCAGTCGGCGTCGCTTCCAAAGAAAAGTCGAAATGACGCCAATGCGCTGTCAATCTTTACACCAAATGATAAGTTTTTGCTCGTCCAGATAAAACGTCAGCGTCCGAATATAATTACACAATATTTCAGTGCGTTTTTCCTTCAATTATTGCATTTCGTCGCTCAGACAGCTGAGGCGTTTTGAACATTCCTTTGTAACGAGCCCTCTGAATGCCGAGGTGTGCTTTTTGCAAACGTAATCTGGTATTCATTGTGGACCTTCCGTGACGGAATTACAGACTGTTTTAGCTTAACACAGGAGTAAAGAGCATTGGTAAGGTTAATAATACTGTGCAAGCTTTTAGTAAAAGATGATAAGTTATGTTTTTAGGACTTCTGCCTTAGAACGATCAACAGCAATCAACAATCAAGCAAAAATCAATCAGCAATTGTTATTAAATAAATAAACAAAGATTATGTAAAGTGTTTCGTGGTGGTAAATAGAAATTAAGTCTTACTAGAAATAACACAGAATTAAGAATGCTGAACTTTATTAAATAATATTCATGTTTTTGGTTCTTATTTCAAACCGTAAGCCAGGATATTACGACTAAACAGAACACTACTTAGAGAGAAAAATATTTTTTACGAAAATATTGCATTATTAAAAAGCCCAAGCCCTACATTTCCCACACTCCCACCTTAAATTCACAGTCGGAATAATTTCAAAAATAGGTACATAACATCACCACATCACTGAAAAATAAATTATCCTTTTTTATTCCGTACTTGTCTCCGCAAGCCGGAGGCACATCAAAGTAGCCGAACGTCACGGACTCACGGCCCATCACTGGCAAACACATTCGACATCGGACAGACTGTCGCGAAAATTAAGCCCGGCTTGAAAAAGCCGTTGGCAGTCCGATGCATACGCAGATAATTAGTGCAAACTCTGAATTAAATAGAGCTGGGTTTGAGGCTTAATAATTTAGATGCAGTTTCTTGTGTGTTTTCTATGGAGTTTCTTGTCCTTTCTTCTCCACAACAAGCTACTTTTCCGAATGGACGGTAGAATCAATTATACTTTTAAATAAAAAAAAATTACATACAAAAGTGCCGCTTGGTGGCCTAATTGGATTTTTTTCTTTACAAGTTGCGTGTCGGTTATATGGGTATTAGAGTTGATCATCATTTCAGCCAAAAGACGTCCTCTGCTGGACATAGGCCTCCCCCAGGCATGCGTGCACGCGTTATCTTCTGTGATTGGCTGTTGAAAATTCATTCAACCAATCACAACAGCAGATAACGCGTGATTGACAATTTGTCATATTAATTCTGCGATGATTTAGAGGTGTGAAACTCGGCCTTAGAATGCTTGTTTTCTAGAAGTCTCCTTTTTATTACCCGGCTGCAAGGAAAGAGTTATGTTTAGCGCGTATCTAGTATGTATTTATGTAATATTCTTTATTACATCGTATCTTTCAAACCACTTGACAGATTTCTATAATTAAGACATCGTTAGATAGGTCTTGACCGCCCAAGTGTTTTTAGATAAGTGCCGTTAAAAAAATGAAATATGGCGGCTTTTGAGCGCCATATTTTAGGGGATGCAATTTTATAGTTTTGGTGCCATCGAAGGATATTTATAGTTTTGTTCAGCCAGCTCGCGAATATGTATCCTCCGACTGCACATCATGTTTTTCTTTTTGTTTACATCTTTGCAGTCGGGTTTTTTGATTTTATTAACTTTTTTATAAATTTGTGTAGTGGCTAATAGTTTGTCTGTGGAGTCGATTCTTCATTTTTAGCTGCACGTCAAACGGTTATCAAATAGAAAAATTAACTTGTATTGTTATGTAAATTTGGGTTAGATACATCGCGTTTATGAGGAGCTTGTGGGTAAATAATAACAGCCGATCACAGGTTGATCTTCAAGGTTAAGCAATGCTTGCCGTGGTCAATCTGTGGACGAAGAAGTCTTAGTATTTGCGGGGCTGAAATCATTACCAGTAAAGACTAACTTTAGTACCAGGAGATTATAATTATGATGAAGTATTACCGAGGCTGGAATCATGAGATGTATAAAGAGTACCGGGTGATTTTAGATTCTGACATCCTGATACTCCGTTAGTTTCTACCGTTTATGATTCTGACCTCCTAGTAGTTTAGGTATAAATGCTTATAATGTTCAACATATAACTAACAAATCAAAAGAGGAAGTTATATTTTTATCATGTAACTACACTCTTTACTGATGTTAATCGAATTTTTGATTTTGACGTCCTAAAAAAAATAAACGTCCCAACTCTAGTACATACTGCTCAAATAATACATTATTCCACTGATGGCACCTGCGAAAATTATCGATAGGTGCCGTATCTGGAATTCTTTAACTCAGGTGCCGTTAAAACGAGTGCCCAATTTGAAATACGTCGGTCTGAGTTGGTAACCCTTTCGGTATGGGCACGTTCAGCGCAATTTTCCTTGCACTTCTTTTATGTCTTTTACTCCATGTTTGTTGCAGTTGTGTAATAATAAATTATTCCACTAATGGCACCTGCGAAAAATATCGATAGTGTGCCGTATGTGGAATACCTCAGGTGCCGTTAAAACGGGTGCCCATTTGCCGAATGTGAAATACGTAGGTCTGAGTTGGTAACCCTTTCGGTATTCACGTTCAGCGCAATTTTCCTTGCACTTCTTTTATGTCTTTTACTCCATGTGTGTTGCTGTTGTGTTATAATATATTTCTATTCTATTCTTATTCTTTTGTCTGTGGATGGGTGACTACTCATTACTACTGAGACTCCTCTCAGCCTGGGAATGCACGTTAAGCCGATTTATAAATTAGTTTTCGTTGCTGACAAAAACATTTTAATTAATTAAATGTTATTGTAAGCCTACTAACAACGCGCAAATAACAAAAACAATAAGTTACATAAATGAACAGAGTACCCGCACTACTTCTGAAAAAAATCATAAAATTGTAGTACCGAAATATTGTCGAACCGTAACACTCCATTCGTATTGATAACCGGTGTGGATCGAGAAGCCCCGTGATATTTGCGCTCCTGGAATTTGGATCCACCTCTAAATTCGTGAATCCGTGTAGCTATCGCACCGGAGGACAATTAGTAAACAAAGTTGCCATGGTAACGGTATTGTAAACACCAAGCGACGGGGGAGCGTTGTGATGCCGCTACCAGCCAGTCTTAATAATTGCAATGTGTTGGTTAGGGTGAGGGCTCGGTGTGTGGATCAGCGGATTCATGTTTTTTGAACTACATTATTTTGCCAAAGATTTGGCTAGTTTAGATAAACACCACAGGTTTATACATAACTAGCTGTCCCACGTGGCTTCGCTCCCGTCAACTGGCTACCTACCTACCCATCAACCCTACCTGCCTTACCTACCCTACATACATGATTGTTGCGTAACTTAAACCGTTTACGCAGCGCACGCAACGGAAGCTCTCAAGAAGGAATAATTTTGCCCGTTTTTGCAAAAAAAAACATTTATGCTCAGCTCCTATTGGTCGTAGCGTGATGTTCTCCTATAACCTTTCTCGATGAATGTAACTATCCAACGCAAAAATAATTTTTCAATTCCAACCAGTAGTTGCTGAGATTAGCGCGTTCAAACAAACAAACGTTTAAAAAAAAAAAAAAAAAACAGCTTTATAATATATTAAAAATTAGCCACATATTTTCAAACTCACAACTTATATATATTATATATATATATATATATATATATACTTAGGTATTTCCAGTCGACGTAGAATCGTGAAAATTGGCATGAAGCAATGTTTTATAGCATATATAAAGGAAACATTCTAGATACCTTAAATTTTTAGTTACATCAGAAATTGTAGGGTTCCGTACCTAAAAATGAAAAAAAAACGGAACCTACAGGTTTGTACGGAACCCTCGGTGCGCGAGTCCGACTCGCACTTGGTCGGTTTTGAGTGTTTTATAAGTTTGTTGCATAATTTATTTAAAAACATTATCAGTACTTAGTTCAAAATATTTATCAATTATTCATACGCCACCTTATCCGCTATTGTAAGATTAACATAACCCCATTCTAAAATTTGATCCTCATCTATGTACTTTACATCCGTATTCGCAAAAACACTCACAGAGGATAATAAACACTCTAAATTGTGCAAACATCGACGCGTACCTGCAGAAGGATACCCAGAACCCAAAAAAGGATTGTTCCTTAAAAAATATCGCTACCTCCGCGCCCCGGGCACAAAGGGTGTAAGAGACATTACGGCTAGCGTCCCTTACGCCCTTTCGACCCAAACCTATCAATATACTGTGAACTATATAAACAAATAGTCAGCTCAAAGGAGTATGAACATCAAATAGTTTTACATTAACATCCCCCCTGGCTTTGTTTACGTTCATCGACAGTGTTTTCTAATAAATTTTAATATGCTCTTTTTATGTATCGAGTATAGGCAAACGTTGGCGGTATTGTGTCTCTAAGAATTTTATTATTAACGAAATAGTACGAGCTGACTCTTTATGTGGTGAAGGATTAAGCGGACATTTAGGTTGGTAAATTGAAACAATTTGCCTATTTTGTCAATAATTTATTATAACTCATTTGAAAACGTTTTGGTTAAAGACACAAGATATAGAGAAGGGAACGTATGTTACTCCTTACACAGATAACATATTGTTCCAGATAATCATCATGATCATCAATTCAGCCGAAAGACATCCACTGCTGGACATAGGCCTTCCCCAGGCGTCATCAGATAACACTAAAATTAAATGACTTAGTGTTTCCATCAACAGGTAGTACGTTTATAATTACGAAGTTATGATATTAGGGAACATTACTACATTATTTTTCCTTTTTTTTGCAATTTTACGAAGATAAATGGTGTTTTTGCGTAAAATTACAAAAAAAAGGCCAAGTGCGAGTCGGACTCGCATACGAAGGGTTCCGTACCATTATCGCAAAACACTGCAAAAAAGACACGTTTGTTGAATGGGAGCCCCCCTTAATTTATTTTATTTTAATTTAATAATTATTATTTTTGGAAGTGAACATACAACTAAATATTCTGTGAATATTTCAAGCGTCTACCTGTTGGCGTAATTAATATCGAGAAAAAACGGCCAAAAAATCACGTTTGTTGTATGGGAGCCCCCATTACTTTCTTTTATTTTAATTTAATACTTTTTTTTTTTTGAAGTAAATATGCAACTAAACATTTTGTGAATATTTCAAGCGTCTTCCTGTTGCCGTTATTAATATCGAGCAAAAAACGGGCAAATTATCCCCCTTAAATATTTATTTTATACTGTTTTTAGTATTTGTTGTTATAGCGGCAACAGAATTACATCATCAGTGAAAATTTCAACTGTCTAGCTATCACGGTTCATGAGATACAGCCTGGTGACAGAGGGACAGACAGACAGGCAGACAGACGGATCGCGAAGTCTTAGTAATAGGGTCCCGTTTTTACCCTTTGGGTACGGAACCCCAAAAAGCGTGGCCCGCAGGCAATCCAGTTTAAAATTCTATTTAGAAAAAAACTACTCACGAAAGTGCCTACCTAGATTAATTTCAATTTTAAATGACTTTTCCTGCGCTGTTTTATTTCTAATTTTCTAATCAAAAATTTTAATCTGGCATATAGCGTAATACGTTTCCCTAGAGTAATCACTCGTCCATGTTTCAGCCTAAAATTAGGGCAATAGCTTTAATTCGAGAGCATTTAGGTACAAATTTAACCCTTGGCAATTTTACGTAAAGTTAATCTAACCTCGGTAACTACTTGTCAAATCTGATGAGGTAGATGAAAAGGTTAAGACGCTGGGTACACTGAATTGCGATTTTCCAAACCGTTCTTTTAAGAAATGTTAAGAGGAAATGCAGACATCCGACTGTATATCCTAATTAAAAACTCATAATTCAATATTAATATTGATATACAGTCTGGACCAATTTAAAAGATATTCCTACAAATCCAAATTATAAACTGCGCCCCTCTGTTTTCCTTTTTAGGGTTCCGTACCCAGGGTACCCAGGGTAAAAACGGGACCCTATTACTAAAACTTCGCGATCCGTCTGTCTGTCTGTCCGTCTGTCACCATGCTGATCTCAAGCATCTCAAGAACCGTGATAGCTAGATAGTTGTAATTTTCACAGATGATGTATTTCTGTTGCCGCTATAACAACAAATACTAAAAACAGTATCAAATAAATATTTAAGGGGGGCTCCCATACAACAAACGTGATATTTTTGCCGTTTTTTGCTCGATATTAATAACGGCAACAGGTAGACGCTTGAAATATTCACAGAATGTTTAGTTGTATATTTTCTTCAAAAAATAATAATTATTAAATTAAAATTAAATAAAGTATGGGGGGGCTCCCATACAACAAACGTGATTTTTTTGCAGTGTTTTGCGATAGTGGTACGGAACCCTTCGTGTGCGAGTCCGACTCGCACTTGGCCGGTTTTTTTTTGTTTCCATCTAGCAAGATCCTAAATTCCGCTCGAAATATAAGGCATTTACTCAACCCGTTACCCAGCACCTTAATATCAAAGAAAGGCTTACACGTGTTTTAGTTTAGCATGTTTCTCTTTATATAAGACAGAGAGGAAATAAAAAAAATATCTTCCACTTTGATGGAAATTAGGAATACGAACACTAATATAGAAAGTGCCATGACTTCCCTCTCCGCCCAAAACGAAGAACTGAGGAAGAACATAGAACAACTCGAAATCAGGGCAAAGAAAGATGAGAACTACATTGTCCTACTAGAAGATAAAATCGAAGACCTGCAACGGGGCAGCCGGAAAACAAATTTAGAGATTAAAAACGCGCCGAAAATAAATAAAGAAACAAAGGACGACTTAATAACGATGGTCAAGCATCTGTCAAGTGAAGTTAAATGTCCTATTCAACAAAGCGACATAAAAGACATTTTCCGGGTTCCGAACAAGCGAGGCGACGCGAAAACTGGGCCAATCATCATCGAGCTAACATCAACTATTTTAAAGACAGACTTTTTGAAATCGGCTCGAAAATTCAACAGAACAAGCAAAGATAAATTATGCGCAAAGCATTTAGGATTCAAGACTAGTGAATACACCCCCATCTACATATCGGAGCAGCTAACCACCAAGGGAGCACGCTTGAATTTTCTCGCCCGCGATCTGGCTAAATCTAAAGCATATAAGTACTGTTGGACAGCTTTCGGCCAGGTATGCGTCAGGAAAGATGACAATTCGCCTAGAATAGTAATTAAGAGTGAAACGCACATTAATAAACTTATGCAGGAAATATGACTAGTCCTAATTAATCAATGTCCTACATGCTTTTCGTTCATACAGAATAAACTATGTAAAGTTAATAGGTCGAATTCATTTTATATAAAGATTTTGTATAAGGACATTTTGTATAAGTTCAAAATAACTAATATAAACTATATAATTGTAATGCGCACTCACACACTAAAAACACACACTAATAAACCTGCCTTACAACCCATATCTTTTCATATAAACTACACACACACAGACACTAAAACTACCAAAAGTCTAATTGATACCTATATCTACTTACATAACTTGCAATTATGGATAGCACCCTAGCAGCTATAACTGAAATTGACAACACAGAAATAGCGCAAGCATCAAATTTCTCTCTTCGTAATTTTAACACCGCAATGGAGATTAGAAACACTGACTTTACGATAATCTCACAGAATATCAGAAGTATCTATTCTAATTTTAACGACCTGCAGCTTAACTTAGCTAATCTAAATTTCAGTACTGACCTTATTGTTCTGAGTGAATGTAGGCTGAACCCCAATAAAAATATTCCTCAATTAAATAATTATTCGGCAGACCACACAACTAAACATTTAAATAAAGCTGACGGGGTTGTCGTCTTCGTTAGTAACAAACATAAATATCAAGTAAAAGAAATTGAATTAACTCATGCTTCTTGCCTGCAAGTAAGCATTAACCCCGATCTCATTGTCTTAGGTATATATCGCTCTCCATCAAAGACCAACGCAGATGACTTTATTAACTCTTTATCTCTCCACTTAGATACAGTGGCCTCAAATAAAAATATAATTATTACTGGTGACATCAATATAAATTTAATTCATAGACAAGAAGAGCAAGCATACGAGCGCTCAAATAGACACAATTATTTAAACATGTTGGCAATGCACGGCCTACTCCCCGGACACGCACTTCCAACTAGAGACAAAAGTTGCTTAGATCACTTCATTCTAAAGCTTAGACCGAACAAAAGATCTGCATCTATTGGAATTATCAACACGACTATTACCGATCACTTTATGATTTTTCTAAAACTATCCGATTTGACGAAACAACATCAAATAAGTAAGACTAAAACAATAATAAACGTAGATAATGCAGTCGAACTCTTAAAAAACCTTAATACTCAAGACCTTTTAAACTTAACTAACCCTAATGTTTTAGCAGATAATCTAATAAGTATACTACAAAAAGCACTCATTGCCAGCACTCGTGTAAGCATAATCTCCGTAAAAAATAGACTGATTAAACCGTGGATGACTATAGGCTTATTGCGTTGCATACAAAACCGTAATAATATGCAAAAAAGCTGAAACTAGACCAGTGCAATGAAATTTTGAAAATCACCTATAAGAGATACCGGAACTACTGCAACTGCATAATAAAAAAACAAAAACGTAAATATGATCGTGAACAGTTATATAAGTCAAACAAAAACCCAAAAAAATTATGGCATACGATCAACACTATTACCCAACGAAAGCCACCTAAAACTCAAAACACAGGTTTATTGGAATCAGCCGTTACTCCTTGCGAAGCAGTAAATAATGTTAATAAATACTTCTCCACTATAGGCAAGCACCTGGCTGACGACATATTAAAAATTAAAAACGACCATCACGACAGGCGTAATGAACCTTTAAGAGATCCAAATTCACCTGTCTCATCTTTCGTTTTATTCAACACGGAATCTGATGAGGTCGCCGCCGTAATTAGGTGCCTAAAATCCGATTGTGCTACCGGCTGGGACAAAATTCCAGTAAGTTTCTTAAAGGCTGCCCAACTGGTTATTTCGCCAATTATCGCTCACCTTATTAACCTCTGCTTTGAACAGGGAATTTTTCCCACCGCCCTGAAACAAGCTGTAATAACACCTGTGTACAAGGGTGGGGACAGAGCTGACCCGTCGAACTACAGGCCGATATCGGTCCTCCCATCTTTGTCTAAAATAGTCGAAAGATTAATAAATCAACGCTTGGTTAGATATCTATCGAAAAATAAAATAATATCACCCTCGCAGTTTGGCTTTAGACAAGGCATGTCTACAGAAGATGCAGTCATGGCGCTTGCCTCTATGGTCACTGAAAAAGTAGACCGTGGAAGTAAGTGCCTAGCAGTTTTTCTAGACCTTAAAAAAGCCTTTGACACAGTCTCTGTTCCCACACTTCTACGCAGGTTAGAAGACATTGGCGTGAGAGGAGTCCCACTTAAGCTGTTTCAGGAATATCTGAGCGAGAGAAGATATGTTGTTAAAATAGGATTGGTCACTAGCTCTGAAGAAATCGTCACATACGGAGTAGGACAAGGTAGTGTCCTAGGTCCAACATTGTTCCTCGTTTATATAAACAGTTTGTGTAACTTGTCTATTGAAGACGCTCATATATTCTCTTACGCCGACGATACAGCTATAGTCTTTTCGGGAGAATCGTGGGACAGCGTTAGCCGCACTGCTGAACGTGGCTTGTCTGCGATAGCTGCCTGGCTCGATCGCAACCTTTTAACATTGAATATATCAAAAACGAATTACATCTGTTTCTCCATCTACAACCGTTCCCAGCCATCACAAGACCTCCAGATTAAAATCCATACATGCTCCGACCCCTCCAACAACACCTGCACTTGTCTAAAAATAAACAAGGTCAATAAAACTAAATACCTTGGTGTTATGGTCGACCAACGACTATCTTGGCATTTGCACTTAGAACTAATAATGGGTAGAGTCAGGAAACTAATATGGACGTTTAAGTTGCTTCGGCATGTGGCTACTAAAGATCTAATCAGACAAATCTACATCTCCCTGGGTCAGTCAATAATAACTTACTGTTTACCAATCTGGGGTGGTGCAACAAAAACAAAATTTTTGGAACTGGAGAGGGCGCAGAGAGCGCTACTAAAGGTCATGTTCTTCAAACCACTGAGATTCCCCACTGAAAGCCTTTACTTAACCTCGAATCTTTTGTCCGTTAGAAAGCTATATGTTCTTCAGACTGCATTAAAAAAACATAAATCACTTCCCTTCACCCCTTTCAGGACAAAATCTAGGAGGAAGAATAATGTCGCTCCAGAAACTTCAGTAAAAACCACATTTGCCACGAGACAATATACAAAACAATCATCACACATATACAATATTCTAAATAAAGAGCTAGACATTTATCCTATGACAGGCCACGACTGCAAAAAAACACTCACTGAATGGCTGGTAAATAAAAGTTACGAAGAAGTCGAGTCAATCCTACATACGATCACATAATTCGAGAGACACATTGACACAAACACACACACAAACACATACACACGCACACACTCACACACACCCGGTGCGCACACTAAATTTTGTTAGTTCATTTTGAATTTGGCATTAATTGATTTTAATTTTGATTGTAATTTTATTAATTTTGATTTTAATTTTGATTATGATGTTGATTTTGATTTTAATTGGAATTTCTATTTTAATTTTGATTTTCTTTTTGATTTTGATTTTGTTTTTAATTTTGATTTTAATTTTGAGATTGTGTTTGAATTTGATTTTAATTTTAATTTTTATTCTGATTTTAATTTTCATTTTATTTCTGGTATTGATTTTAATTTAATTAATATTTGCCATTAAGTTTTATTTTTATTTTTTGGAACCAATTGATTTTACATTGAAACTGTCATATAATAACCTCATCGGTAGTTATATTTTCGAGCCGTTTGGGGTTGAAACTCTTGGTCTGTGGGGTCCTAGTGCTCACGCTTTGTTTAAAGATCTTTCAAAACGCTTAGTTGACACTTCGCGTGACCCAAGGGCTGGCTTTTACCTCGGTCAGAGAATAAGCATTGGCATACAACGTGGAAATGCTGCCAGTCTTTTGGGCGCATTACCAGTGGACTACGATGGGAGGAGTTTTTCGACGCCATATTTTAGATTAGTATATTTTTTGGTTTAGTTAGTGAGTAGTTTTTGGTTTAAGTGTTTATGTTTGTAGTTTTAGTTAATTAAGTATTTTATACACTGTATATCTATGTAAATAAAATTCATCTAAATCTAACATAAAAACTGTCATCTAAATTTAAAATAGAGATTTATATTTGTTTGTTAGAGGTTATCTGTATAAGTAGGCACTTTTACTGATACACTATTCTTTTAATGACAAAAAGCAATACTATCGCTGAGTTCCATTGGGAATTTCTTTTTTCAAGCTTTTTACTAACTTGAAATGTGTGTATGTAAGTTTGGATCAAGTCTTGCAACTGAATTTTAAAGCAGTTATCCTCAGTCTATTAAGATTAAATTATACATACTCGTTTGGTTTGGATGACAATGCAAATGATGGAACTAACATACAGACGGAGGGACTTGCGTTGTCTAGTTAGATTTATGTCTGTCTTTATAATTATAAGTATTTTGCTTCATCATAGTCGGTTAACTATTCGAGATATCTTACACCCGTAACATACTTAGCATTAAAGAGTTCCAGTAGCCATCTGTGGTCTTCTTCATCAGTTCCACTTCACCAAATGATACTTTCTGAGTGCAAATGATGGCATTGTTGATGAAATCGCTATATGTATGGCTATAATATTTGAGGAGTTCCCTCGGTTTCTCCAGGATGCCATCATTAGATACTGATGGGGCTACCTGGGAAATTCCCCTTTCAAACAATAAAAGAATTTTCCAAATCGGTCCAGGCGTCTTTGAGTAATCCTAGAACAAAAATAAAATAGAAAAAAACAAAACAAGATTCCGACGAACTGTGAACCTTAATATAATTTTCTTCCGACTGCCACCAAGATTGCGCTTGCACAACCTCTTCTTCTTCCCATCCTTGATTATGCTGATGCCAGCTATCTTGACCTTACTCAAGAACAACTCGATATACTTGAGCGGCTTCAAAATTTTTGTATAAGGTTCATATTCGGTTTACGCAAATATGACCATGTTTCCGAATTCCGTGTAAAGCTCAATTGGTTGCCAATTCGCCTTCGCCGGAATACTCATATTCTTTCTCTTTTGTTTAATGTACTCTTTACTCCTTCCACCCCTCTTTATCTCAAGGATCGTTTTCAGTTTATCTGCGATTCCCACACGAAATCCCTGAGGTCATCAGATAACTTGCGACTTAAAATGCCAATGCATTCCACAACTTTCATGGATAAATCTTTTACAGTCCAGGCTGCTCGTGCTCAGTCGTTGCCTGTGTTTAAAAGACTCATCAAGGAGCATTACTTGTCGCTGTAATCGTACTCTTAGTATTTAAACAGACTTTGTCTATGATTGTCATACGTCATTTATGTTCTCGTCTTATATACTAAATATGTATGTATTTATGTATCTATTATATGGCATATATATGTATATATATATCTATTTGTGTTTTTATTAAGTATTATTTTATCATTATATTAATTGTTAATATTGTTACACCCCTGACAACCCCATGTCATGTCCAGGCAATCACTGTCCATTCCAGGTTGCCTGGAAGAGATCGCGGAATGCGATAAGGGCGCCCGTTGTATATTTTTAGTTTTAAGTTTCTTTTATTACTGTATTTTCTGGTGTACAATAAAGAATACATAAATAAATAAATAAATAAATAACCTCCTAGTTTTCTTGAAGTCGGTTAATATATATGACTCATAGATCTGTGATCTAAGATAGTGCATAACCCTCTAAATGTGCTGATCCCATTTAGTTAATTTAGTACTTTAGTAGGCATAATATGTAGGTCACCTAAAATGCGTAGACATGAATGAGTCTTCTGCTGATCTCATTTACAATATAAGTCGTAAGTAAACTTGAGAAATACCCAGTTAATTAAAATCATCTCTTTTCCAAAAATACATGTGTACAGAGTACAAAAAGGAGCAAAATATTAATCTTCCCTTAATTTATTGTTGTTATTTCTAACGTTTATCCCTGTTTCAACGCTCCGTAAACACAATATTTGTTTTTGTTGTACATTTCTTTTCGAAAGTAATTTCGTTAAAAATACGTTTCTAAATACTTTTACCATGCTATGAAAAACATTAAACAAAACGTTTTGTAATATAAATACCGAACTTTGGAGTATAAATTCATGGTAGAGTATAAACGAAATTCTTCCACTAAATTGAGTAAAAGACTACCAATTTCTCGAATAAACCGTTGTTACTCAACAGTCATGAGGAGCAGACCCTCATATATCTTGCGCTTTATTATATCGGTGCTGGGTCTCTTACTATGCAAGTCTCAAGGTGCCGTAAATATACAACAACAAACGCCTCATTGGTAACGTTTAGGGGCAATTCCGACCAATAAAGCAGCATGCGTGGGTTGGATAACACGACCACTAACAGACGACCTCCTATTCACCTCTTTATTCTTCAGCTATTCAGGTCGTTCTCAACTGGTTACGTGCTATCGGAGGCGATTGAGCCGCGAATATCCGAATACGTGGGAGTTATTATTTTAATAATATAAGTCCGTTTCTGGAGCAGTGTTGTCGTTCCATTGTTGTGAGAAACACTTTAAATACCTTAAACAGCTTTGCAACATTGTGGAACTGTCTTAAAAGGAATGCGAATACATGTGAGTCTTAAGTGAATCGGGAAAACGTAAGTTTGGGATAGTGCTTTGTTATAAGGCTTAACTGGTTTTAAGTACACCAGTTTGTTCCTTTTAGAGGTAATGTTAAATACCTATTTTATACAGTAATTTTATCTTACAAATTACGGGCAATTGCCGACGACAAAACGTGCATCACCGTAGGACTTGTAGGCGCAAATTCGAATTAGCAGTCAAATTTGATTCAAATTCATCGATATCAGCTCACGCTGATATTGATGAATTTGAATCAGGGACTTTCTTTTAAAATGGACAAGAATACAAAGTGACTTTTAATTCATTCGAAACGGTCAGGACATTTATTTCAACAAGTTTTTACGAGGGAATCAACCTTAAAATATGAAAAAAATACATAAATCTGTAAAGTAGCAACGCAACGTAAGCAACGCTTGACGAGGTCGGTCCGTGGATGGGTGACCATTTCAGCATACCAAGATTCCTCCGTGCCTCGGAAAGCACGTTAAGCCGTTGGTCCCGGCAGTCATTCGAAGATCTTTGACAGTCGTTACGGGTAGTCAGAAGCTTTTTCTTAAGATCTAACACCAGTCTTGCCAAGGGGTACCGTGTTACCCAGTTACTGGGTTGTGGAGGTAAGATAGGCAATCGCTCCATGTATAACACTGGTATTCAGCTGAATCCGGTTAGACTGGAAGCCGACCCCAATATAGTTGTGAAAAGGCTAGGCAGATTGATTGACATAAATCAGTAAAGTAATAAATGTCTACTCGATAAATTATAAGGAACAGTTAATTTTATTTTCGTGATGTTAAGATTGGTTTAAAAGTTATCCATATTCATAAGTACTCCTATAAGTCCTGAAACGCCAACAAATTAAAATAACCATGTATGGGTAAAGGTTGTAACGTTACGTATTGCTCAGATGAGCTATACGTAAGCCACGTTAATAAAAGTAAAAGCCGGAATAACAAAATTAAGGGCCGGCTTCGCACGACGTGGGCAGCTGGACGGGCAGGAAGACGTGGAATGCCCGAGGTAGGCAGGTGAGAAGTCACCACAACGGACAACCAGGCAATCGGGCTCGTAGGCAGGTGAGCAGGCAGCGAGGGTCGATGATCAAGGCAGGCAATCGGGCAGGTAGCCAGTAGCACAGGTGCAGGCACAGGCAGCTAGGGCAAACACAGACAGCAATTGGGCAGGGGTGTGGAGGCCGGCTATGACTCAATACGTCAAATAGCCTTTGATGCCAAGAGATGACCGTTGAGGGTAAGGTCCAGGAAATAATGCACTCTTTAAGGAACCACACACAATATATTTAATTAAAGCATTTCAGAAAGTAAAATCTCTTACACAAGCTGGAAATTCACAGTTTTTGAGAGTTTTCAGAATAGAGGGTTAACAAAATAAAATGGACATATGTCATGTCAGATAAAAATGTCAGAGTATAAAATAATATAATAGTTTTGGATGTTAAATCGTATGCTTTTCAGGTGTATACATTATCAAAGAATACATTAACAAAGAATAAAAATGAGAAACATGAGTTGATACAATTTTAAAAGATATGAATATGTAATTTGTAAAGTGTATTAAAAACATAAGTAGACTAAGAGCTCTGGAATGAACACCACAAGGTACTCTGTTTACTCCTTCGGAATATAACTATAGCGTGAGGTTGTGTTATGTTGCAATACAAGGAAAATCTATTTACAGAAGCCAATGTCAATGTGTGTAATGTGATCTGTATGTATCCTTGACTCTTTGTTCAGAGAATTCCGATACCAATACTGCTGCCCTATCTACCACATGATCAATAACAGTTGGAACGTGAAACAGTCACACACAAAAAATTAATTCCATTTGTATAAATCTAGAGCATTCGATCATCTTGAAATCCAGTTGCCAGTTAGTATGCCTCCATTGAACCTGGTTTCCAATTACCGTAAACAGTTGACAGGTAATATTGATTAGGGTTTTCGGCAGTATCTTCAAGTATCAAAAGGTTAACGTCTATTTTCAGATTAAGCAGAAAATTTACTTACGGTAAATCCATTTTTCGGAGTAGCTGTTATTGTAATGAATTCCTAAAAATATAATATCTATCTTCATTATTCTTCTTCTATCTTAATAAATATGACAAAGATCGAACTAAGTATAAGAGGACTTTGACAGTTCTAAGAAAAAAGTACGTCTTCCCTCGTAAGTTCCACTACGTATCTAATAGAAGGGACCGTCAGACTCCATCTTTTTGACATAACCTTATTATGTTAACTCGCCCGTATAATGCTAAAAACAACATCACAGGTCATACGCCTATCACAAATTGGCAGTATGTTTACAGAACAAACATACCACACTGTGTCCAGCCATTACCCAAATTGCCGTACCAAACCAAACCTACATATTCTGTGAAGCATCAATCATAACAATTAAGCATAACATGCCGCCCACACTTCACTTAGAATAACAAATCATACAACTAGTATATAGTGACACGATTCACCGCAAAAAATCGTCCGTTTGTTGATTGAAAACGGGCGTATTCAATAATCCATTAAACCGTAACGTTAGAGTTTTGACAGATGACGTACGAGGCTGCCATCCTGTGACTGATGCGTGACCTGGGGCTCGTACCGGTTTACTATTTGTTCCGATAAGTTAAACGCGGCTCGATTCGAAATCGGGGGATACGGAATACGGAAGCATTCTTGACAGTGATTTTGCCGTTAAAGTATATTAAAATGAAGGCACAGATATCGCGATAATATCATAAAGTCCTATATAATGATGAGTAATGGGAAAAAGTAATAATAAAAAAACTGCATAAGCTGATAAACTGAAAATTATAATTTATTCATTTAATAGGTAATAAATAATCACATTTCATGTAGAACAAATTAATTTGCACAGGAAAAATACTGGCAAAGTGAAAAACAATGAACAAAATATTTTTATATGAATTGAATTTAAGAAAAAATGAGGATAAAATCAAAGCAACCATTAATTACAGCCGAAATTAATTTCCATATTTTCCGAAGATGGAATCATTCTTAACATTTTTGTGATGGCCCAAATATTCTTTTTTAGAGAAAGACCTTAAGATGTCAATTGAATTTCATCAATCAATTGAGCTCAGATTTTTAATCATAGTCTTTTGTCAAAGTTTTTCATCGATAGATTTCCATTTCATACCAGCTGCTTTTACGAATTGAGTCCATTTTTCTTGAAGAAATACATTTGTGAAGAAAATCTTGATTATTGCTACAAGGTCAGCAATTTAACATTTTTATTACGCCTCGTTAGCATTCTGAATAAAATAATAAAAATCGCGAATGATCTTGAAGGTGATAAAACAGAGTCAATTTGGCGAAAGTAGTGAATGGTACCTTATTTTTAACCTACTGCTTAATAGATTCTACGATCTCCACTTTAGCCTCTTCGCCAACCTGTAAAATATGTCCAGTGATATTCTTGAAACATGGCCATCTTTAAAATTCGGATTGTGTCCAGATTTACTTTCTGTAAATTTTAAAGATGGCCTTTGATGGATTCTTGATTATTCATAGAAAAGTAATTTCGAAATATCGAAAACCGCTTGACGTATAAATATGAAATTTGGCAGAAAGGTTTCTCAAGTGACGTAAGTGCGCACTAAGAACGGATTTTTGGCAATTCCACATCTAAGGGGGTAAAAGGAGGGTTGAAATTTGTATGAAATTTCTACAGATTGTAAGTCGGACACGTGAAATTTTAGATTTACGCTGTTGGTTGATTAAAAGAATTTACCTGCTGTACCTGCAGTGCAGAACAAAAGCATAAACAATAGTTCAAGAGCTTTGTTCCCAAACACCGTTAGTAAGGGAATCAACATTGATGTGACCGAAATCTGTCACTTGCGCACTTGTATGCAAATCTCACACCCGCTCTGTACCACGGTATGCAAATGTATGCATTACTCGCATCAATGAATATCACTCTTCTTGTCTAACATATAGCTTTGAAGTGAGATAGAAGGCATGCTTATTTTAAGTTTAGAATGTATTTGATATGGTAATGACGTTTAGTTTGAGAACTATTTACCTATACACGATCTTCACCTCTGACACTGTTAAGAGGTTGCCTTCGTCATGTTGCTATCTTTTTTGATACGATTTTATCAGAACACGATAATGTTAGATCAGATGTTGAAAGCCCGTGTATAGTTTTCCTTATCTATTTACATGAAACACACGGGAAACCTTTTCTCATTTAAGGTACTAAAAAGTTTATAGTTTTTATGTGGTGAAGGGTTACGTGGAAGACCTCTGCTCGAGGATTTTATTACTGCTTTTACTTTTCTCTGAGAACAGTAATAAATGTTTACGTGGTACTTGCTATAAATAGTGTGATGTCTTAATTTATTCATCCGTGCTTTCAGACAGATAGAAATTTGCGATTCGAAAATATGACAACGCGCTTTCATAGAAATGGTTGAGAATGAATGCAATGATGAAATATAGTACCGCGACCGTTACCCCGAATAGACGCCAATCATTTCGGATAATTATTCGGGTAATCGATATTTTGGGAAACAATTCTTCGGACAATCGTTCGTATGACAAATACTTCTTCAGATAATTGGTCATTCATTCAAGTGAAAATCGTAATGCACTCGTCTGTAAAAATCTTTCAATAAAATTTCATCTCCAGTTTAACAGCCTTCAATATACTAGCGGTCGTTTTTGTTGCACAAAAACGACACAGGAAATTATTAACAGGGCGAAAAATATACTGAATGATGACTATAATAACTGAATGAGGACTATTATACTAAGTAAGTAACTATTTATCCGGTTTGAGTAATACCTTTTAGGAGGTTTTTATGAGCTGCGGTAATAATATTGTGACATACTTTAATTGTATTTCGGGTTCTATTTTTTCTATTTCAGCATATTATTCTTTTAAAAATAGCTGAACAACCATCGAGGTGACATCGCTGTGCAGCGTGGGAGTTCGAGTGTATTCGGTTTTTACAAAGAATTAGTCTAAGAGCGAGTGAAGTGAGCTCGGGAGCTTAGAGACACAGATAGGTTAGGTTCGAAGGGTATGAAGGGTATGTCATGTCCTTCATGTTAGGTTATTTTAGATCCCGCAGACAGGAAAACGAGCCCCGCGCAGTGGGGCTCCGTCGACAAACTTTTATTTTTAAGTCGCTATTTTAAACATTTGTATTCGCCCACTGTTTGTCGCCCACTTAGTGTTTCAGTAAGCAATATTCAGTATTTTTTACACCTTTAATTTGAATTGATTTTCGCTCATTTGAATACTACCCAAACGAAATTAAGCCCCACCATACTTTTTAAAATCACACTATTTGACCAATTTCATAACATGCACTGCATCCTACTAACCTAACAACGAAACAACCCGAAAGCACGCATACAACACGCTAACTATCCAAACTAATTCCACCCAACTAACATAAGTGATGTTTTCAAAAGTTTCCCATATTTGTATCGGGGAGCAACAATACACAATATGAAATATGCGGCTATCAGTATAAAGTACCGCAGTGCATCCGGTACACACCGAAGAAGAACACTATTTCATACTTTCCTTACTTGGTAAGTGCAGCGATACTTCTAAAGTTTGCCACACGACGGTTCACAGCGTTAAAGATTCAAACGCCACCAGCGCAGCGTATGTAATGTGATAAGGCTGTAATGTCTATTGCTTTTAAAAGTAAGTGGAAAACCGAAGTTGGAGATAAGGTTTTATCATTTGGCTTGCATTACGGCTTTTTGATAGGTTGTGTATTAGCGTCCCTGCTAATCTGAGTAGGAGAAAAATATGATATCAGCGGCTAATATCTTCGTAGTGATTGTAAAAGTTAATAAAAGTAAACACTGCAAATAGTATGTAAATGGTAGCTTGGTTTTACTATTAATTACTAGTCATCGATTAGCATTTACTTTATATTTCGCATATTGTCTGCGTGTTATCTAGTTCGAATTTGAATACCCCTCTCATTCTAAGGTGGAATTCCATTGAGGCAGATTGTTATGTTAATTTTTATAAAAATACTTCAACTAGTTGGTTATCAGTAAAGCATTAGGTATCATTTGTTTTGTAATAGCAATAAAACAACACAGAATTTTATAGCTCAAAAACACATAAACAAACAAAAATATCGATTAACAGCAATCAGAGTGCTGTTTAGATTTTTCTCATATTAAGCGAGTTTTATCTCAAATTGCCTTTACTAGTAGTATATAAACAGCGTCCAACATTTTATTTGATCTAAATTAGATAAACTTACGTACTTTTTCACGTTTACGGCACTTAATATTTTTTATCGGAATCGTTATCGATATTTTATTATTATCGAGATTTTGAACATTTACGACCAAATTAATAAAATAAATGGGAAATCCAAGGATGGTATCAGAATACAACAGATCTTTATGAGATGTTCAAAGAATTATTTTTCCTTTCCTGTCGATTTGATTAAATTTTTCCCTAACAGTATGCAGAAGTCAGAAAATTGGTCGCAGAGGGGACACAAGAGACAGTTTACGAGATTAAAAGAAGATCTAGATTTTGCATCACCGTAATTGAATTTTACTTTCTTGATTTATTTCAACGAATGACAATATTCCTTCCAGCCATTAATTTGACATTTGAAATAAGCACGCCTATGAAGTTAACTTTTTTTTTTCATGATTTTATTTTATCACTTTGTCGGAGTGATTAATATGTATGTCAAAATCAAAAACACAATTTTTATTTTTTTTATTTTACCTTACCACATGGGCACTTGTAAAACGTCGACACAAGGTGCACGGTTCGGGTTGGTTGTTTCCTATGTAGAAGAACCGGCAAGAAACTCCACGAATACTCTTTTGAAAAATGGTTTGGTTTTACAATATTTTCATGTTACAGCATTAGTACTTAGATATGGGCAGACAACCTAGGCCCGACAATAAGTCATAAGAAACTAAAAAAAAGATTATTTATTATATGAACAAAAGAAAAAAGAGAAAGTAAAACGAGATAAAAAGTTAACAAATGTTAACAAGTATCTAGAAATCTAGAAGGCCTACAATGTTCACACATTCACAAAACAATCGGTAAAAGAATCTATACAAAGGTTAAGAAAAAAAAGGTTTCAAGACTAAATTTTGTATGTGGCATAAATGTTGTTATCAGTGCTGTTACTATCCTTAGCTAAGGGCTATAAAGATGATTGAAAACCATTGTAAAAAGTTTAATTAAAAGAAGAAAAAAAAAATGAGATTGAGAATAGTTAGAGATATCCAATGCTAAAATATAGCTTTCTAGTACTAAGAGTCTCTGAGCTAAGCTGCGGACATACGGACGGACAGACGGACATGGTAAAACTATAAGGGTTCCTTCTTGACTACGGAACCATAAAAAGGTAATATAGGATATAGAATATACATTTATATAGTTAAAAGTTATACAACATTGAACAGTTCATTTTAATACATGAAAAATAAGTAATTTAAACGCCTGGGTATATTTATAAAACAATACAAAATATTGAGCATAAATAAAATACTATATATCTGCCTAGCCTTTTCTCAACTTTATTGAGGTCGGCTTCCAGTCTTACCGGATTCAGCTGAGTACCAGTGTTTTACATGGAGCAACTGCCTATCTGACCTCCACAATCCAGTAACTGGGTAACACGGTACCCCTTGGCAAGACTGGTGTCAGATCTCAAGCTTCTGACTACCAGTAACGACTGTCAAAGATCTTCAAATGACAGTTGGGACCAACGGCTTAACGTGCTTTCCGAGGCACGGAGGAAATTCGATATGTTGAAATGGTCACCCATCCACTGACCGACCTCGTCAAGCGTAGCTTAACCTTGAAGATCGACCCGTGCGGCTGTTATTATTTAGCCACGAGCTCCTCAGCAAAAATAAAATACTAATGTGTTAAAATGATTAAAACTTCTTCTTAAATAAAGTCTATTCTTGTAGGATTGTATTGCGGTGAAGGAAAACATCGTGAGGAAACCGGCATTTCCTTGAACCAAAAATTCGAAGAAATGTGACATCCACCAACCCGCACTGGGCCTGCATGGTGGATTACGGCCCATCCCCTCTCAAAGAGAGGATGTCTGTGTCCCAGCAGTGAGAACATTAATAGGCTGATGATGTGATGTGTGTGTGTGATTGTTGTAAGAAATTGAATTGGTAACGCATTAGGACATCACTAAATGATAAGTTTTTGAGCTGTCAATGTAAAATTAATGGATGGACAGATTAAAAGAGTAAATGTACTTTGTATCTTGGTTGACTTTGCAATTGGATTGTCCTATTTTGGATTTCCATCCACCATCACTCGTTTTCAGAACACGCGTGTTGTGTAATGAAAGTCGAACAAACAGAATTTCTAACACCAACTCCCTTGTCAAGGAAATCAAAGACAATGAGTTGTTGCCATACAAACAACTACAGCACAAAACACATGAAATCAATGAACTGGCCTAACCAAAAACGGTACGTCCCAGGCCATGTAAGTGCGATCGAGTTACAACGAGACTCGACGAACATGTGCACACAATTTTACATACAATGCAGTGTGGGCGAAACGTACGGAGCATTTAGACGAGACTAGCACTCGTTGGGGGTAGTGCTTGACGCCAGTTTTGAGAAGAGTGATCCGCGATTTTTATTGGTTCGTGTTTTTTATGAATGGAGTGACCCTTGACCGCGTTTTTGTGATCTAAAAATCTTTGATGTGTGTCACGCTTTGATTTTTAACTGACAGGTTCTCAGCCCATTTCTGATTTAACTTTTCGTTTTGTTTCAATAGATCTTAAGAATTTCTTCTTCAGCGTATCGCTAGCACATGTAGATACAATTTTGCAGGCTCAATACTTCGCTACTTCCAAGGCATCGTAAGTAGTGGTGCAAGGTCAATTAGCTGAATATTTTGGGACCCAGAGGGCAGGATAGAAAGTTGGGAGTAGTTTGCGATACAGCGCTACATACTTACATAGCTGCCATCTGAAGAACTGAGAAATTAGAAGGATCAAACACTGAATTTTTTCTTCAACTAACTTTGTTATAAACATATTCGTACCATACCTTAGTTATTTTGGTAAAATTATTCGAAGGTTCATTTCTGATCAGGCGAAAGTCGAGTTCCGTATTCCATTAAAGCAAATACAACAAACAAACCGCCTGCATCTCTAAATCTTTATCAATATCTCCTTCGCAGTGATTTATCTGTTGATTATTCGCCGTGAATGCGCGGGCGCCGGCTCTGGCACGCATTTAACGACTATCACTATCAGGTGGCAATGGGCGCTGGAACATATCCAAGGGTTGTTAGTACTGCTTGTTAGTTTGTTACCTAAGTGGACCTTTATGTACCTTTTAAAGTAGGACCTCGAATACGTTCGTTAAGTTTGTAAGTAAAGATTTAATAAAGTGTGAATATTATGTGTTTGGGTTTCTTTGGCGGTGGAATGTGTATAGGCTGAGTGTAGAGATGGAAGTGCTTTACAGGAATGAGGAAACAGAATGTTTGTTGGTAACTTGTGCAAATGTTATTTGATTTAAATGCTGGCTATTAATAAACTAATGGTAGTAGCATTAAGTAGGCTCCATTAGTTTATTTACTATATCTCTTCTTGCTGTCCGCTATAGTCAATTAAACTCATTTAATTAGGTGCTTCAAATAAAATAGGTAATCTTAGCAAAGGTAATTGCAGCTTAATTTTTTGCTACGGAATATACAACTAAAAGGTAATTTGCCTACCTAATAAAACTAAGCAGTTTTCATACTTAATTTAATGCAACTGTTTTATTATCTTCAATACAATTTGCTGTACTTTGTTCAACATAATGTTTGATACCTTAAAACAATTGGATTAAATGCATTATTCAAGAAACAGGATCGCTTATGACGCCTTTGAAAATGTTTTCAGTGTGGGCTGATCTGGATCGTTTTGTCAGTACCAAGTGTGGTCTTCGATTTACGAAATTGTTCGGATATTTGAATTTAAAACGATCATTCCTTTATTTCTTAAAGGATAATAATATGAAAAGTGCCTCTTTGAATATGAGTGTTCAACATAACTTGGTAGTTTACACAACGTATTCAATAAGAATTCATAGGTTAAACCCAAGAGAATATTTCTATGAGATAAACCGTTTGAAATACTTAGTGTTGGAGGAAATGTTCTGTTAAATAAACATGACTTGTAATATGTTTATTTACTGCTTTCCTCATGCCAAATGCCTTTTCAAAAGCAGTCTCTTAAAATTCCATAAAATCCACGTAGGCGTGTGTCTTGAGGATAAAAACTGGATTATCGTCTTAGTGTTTATAATCCGAATGTATATCAGAGATTTGCAAAATATACGTCACCGTTTATCGTATTATGGAGGTACTTACGTTTATTTTGATCCACAATCCGCAGCAGGAATTCTATGTTCAAAAGAGGTTTTATTACCTACTTCCATGTTTCATTCATGACTCAATATTTTTCCATATGCAAATAAAACAAGCAGGAACATTATCAGACAAGGATGTAGAAGAATTAAAAATCTCCCTCCAGACATTCTACTAACAAAATTAACATATTCACTGTTTCATCTCAACTGGTTCCCACTTTTGAATTTCCTATTAGTGTTTACAAAGGCAAAGTCAATACGATGTGGTAGCCAGAAATTTTAAAGTGATGTGTGTTGGTACTACCAACCATATGTTGGGGGATGAAGGTTTTAAATCGCTTGCACCGGAATCGATTATGAAATGAAGATCCACACGCTACTCTATTGTTGAGATTTGTTTACAAAATTTTCGAGTTATTGACTTTGGCGTGAGAATTGGTTTCTAACGTTCGTAACCCTGGTAGGTCTGATCGATCAAATATCTAACATACTACTGTTAAGCATTTTTGAAGCGCATAAGTATGTAAATAAGTTCAGTAGTCCACTTTTATTGTGTGACATTGGAGATAGTTTCCTCTTTAAGTACCAAAATGCTATTAACTAAAATATCTCACGTTCTTTTAATATTTGAATGTACCTTACTACTGTTTGGAATGTTATCTTGTGTTATCTAACTTCTTGGTAGCTGGAAAACCTTTAATGTATTACAAATTACTGATTCTCAGATTTTTTCTGTAGATGGTTGTGTAATTAATTGATGTTTTAGGCAGAAGCATACATTCCCTGTGATTAGAATGTTGTCGCTCTCCATCTTGCGAGATTAAACAGTTATAATGACACCCTATAAATGTCTGCCTAAGTATAAGTTTATGCTTAGTTTATCTCTGGATTTGGATTTTTATAGCAAGGCCTTCCAAAATTCTGTATTTTTTATATAAAACTAGCTGTTCCCCGCGGTTTCGCTCCCGTGGACCACCCCACAGGACCCGTTTTAGGGATAAAAATAGCCTATGTCACTCAGGAATAATGTAGCTTTCTATTGGTGAAAGAATTTTTCAAATCGGTCCAGTAGTTTCGGAGCGGTACAAACAAACAAACAAACAAAAAAATCTTTCCACTTTATAATATTAGTATAGTTATACATTACGTAAAATGTTCCCTCTTAATATGATTCTCGCATAGGAACACCAAGAGCCTTCAAATATTTGTCTAGAGCGTGTATCGAACCTGCCACCCGTAGTGTAGATGCCACTCAAATAACTACCCCATCAACAATTTTCAAACACTTAAACATTTATTCTGCATACATATAACTTATTTCTGAGTGATATCCGTAACGTTTAAAGATTTCTCATAATACCTACAAACCTCTTGGGAAGTATTGAACAGCTCCTCACATAAACAAATTCACAGGAAATTCATAATTAATACGTTAAGTTGCCCTAACTTTCGAATCATTTCCGGAGAACCTACCTCTAATAACTTACTCAGTGTCATCGACACTAAAATGTTGACTATTCTCATTAGCTGCTACTGTATTAACAATCTCATTATCTTCTCTGTGTATTTTAGCATGTGAGAGGAAGTACTCGTTAATATACATGTCAATGGTAATTGTATGGAAATTGTTGATGAACTGTCTATGTTGTATAATAATTACTTGGTATTTTGCTACTCTGTGATCATGTTAATGATGACTCGAATTAATTTCAAAGATGTGGGGCGAATTTTACTGTCTTCTAGACAAATTCTATTGATTCAGGATTAAGGTTTTGAAAAAGATTGTATACCTAATTTTTATATTGGTTGGAGACTTCATGAAGCTAAAATCAAATTGGCTGTTCTTTTCATAGAAGTCTGGTTCTTTTCCGCCGTTTCAGTTTCGTGGTCTATCCCAAAGGAACGCTGCATTTTTAGGGGATACAAAGTAGCAGTATCCTTGGTAAGGATACTGTAGCTTTTTTATAAATTTACGGTCAGATCTGTACTTCCAGAAATTACCTCTTGCAAATATAATAATAATAACGTTTATTGGTTCAAATAAATTATGTTAATATACAAACGATTTTATTTCCGATTTTGCACTGCATATATTAATATGGATGTTAATATTATACAATTACGTAGTTAAGATTGTCTTTGTCTTAAAGGCAGCTATTTGATTCAAAGATTTTTTATTTCTTTATTAGTAAAATTAATACAGGATAAATAGGATGGGTTACATTGATGTTCTAGATTTTAGCCTCACAACTAGTGTTTTATACTTCTCACCAAATCTTTATTCACCATCGTCGCTTTCCTTGGTTCAAGTAAATATACTTTGTCCTCTAAAAATAAGACTATACTCACATCAACTTACGTTTCCACATACGATCACCGGTGTCCAAACAAAATCCTCAGCATTAATGCCACCTTCAGACTTCCTGAGTCGGACTCAGTAATCGAATAACTCAAATAAACTCAGGTGGAACTTTTCAATACGCTTCGTGACCATGACGCTTACGATTGAAACGTGTTATGTTGTATGTTGGCAAGCTTTCAATTGACACTTAGAACTGGGTAAGAGTTGGGTTTTGTGATTTGGATAGGAACAAAAGCATAGTAAAAATTAGTCCTTCATTTGGTCAGTCAGCTGTTATGTAGATCAATACAGATACTTAATATTGTAATGTTGCCTTTAAAGTTAATATAGGCACAGATAATATAATACTGCATACAGATGCCTCATCCCATACAAAGAAACCGTGCCGACGTAACTAGCGTTTTTCATCAGATTATACCGATTATTTCTTGTAAATCGATCTCGTTCGGTTCCGTTCCATGGCGATAGATAGATCACCATCTGTATCCGTGGAATAGAACCGAACGCGATCGATCGATGTACAAAAAATAATCAGTATAATCAGTACACTACGTCATCGGGACATTTTCTTTGTATGGGATGAGACACCACTGATATAGGTATCTACATGCAAGTCCAGTACTTGCATGTGGCACATGCAAGTAAGTAATTTGAGTACACACACCAGTGAGTAATTTGAGTAAAATAACTAATTAAAATCATCATCATTTCAGCCGAAAAACGTCCCCCTAGTGTCGTGACGTCACCTGGTCCTGTGCGCCTCGCATCTAACGGATGCCCGCAGCTTTAACCAGATCATCGGTCCACCTAGAAGAATACCTTCCAACGCAGCGTCTTCCCCTACGCGGTCGGCGCTCCAAAACTTTTCGGCTCCATCGAACATCCGCTTTGCAAGCTAATAGGTATAAAAAAGATAATCGTCATCTTCAAATATTGGCAATAATTTTGAAACATTCATTTTATTTTTAGACAATACATACTTTGATTCCAAGTATCCTAGGTTTTCTTGTGACTTTCCTAGTAAGCTTTACTTGCAAAAATGTCACAGCAGCTGCAAACATACCGTATAAACCCATCCCATCCACCGAATCAAAGCTTCTGTAATACGAAACACGTAGATCGATTCGTTCCAAACTTGCGCCTTGTATGGCACATCACAAAAACTTCCCCAATTCCGATTCAAGACGCCGATAGCTCTGTGTTTAACACAATAAAACTACTTCGAAAAACGTCCAAAATATCGACACAGTGTTTAATTGTGTGGATTAGTTGGAAAACGCTTACTGCCCTTACGCATCTAGTTAAGCACGGGAAAGATTAACGAGGTCTGCGTTTCGAATGAAACAGAATTGCGAAGGAAGTCACGGTAATTAGTGCTGTAATCCTATGCTCTGTGGTTGGTCATGAATTTGTACCACACTTGATTAGTTTCCTTTGGGAATTATAGTTTTTTGCGCTTTCGTACAGTAATATGAAGCAGACCCAATTACTATCTTACTTCTTACTAATATGATAAATGTAAAAGTTTTTGGGAGATGTGTATGTGGATGTGTGGGTGTATGTTTGTTATTTAATCATTCCAGAACGGCTGAACAGATCTGGATTAAATTTGGCACAAAGATAGGTTATAGTCTGTTTTTATCTCGGTATAATGTTCCCTTGGGATGATAAAACACTTTTCACGCAGGCGAAGCTGCTAGCAGAAGCTAGTTAATAATAACGATACACACATTGTGTATGTATGTATCTTTTTTATATTATTGTATATTTAAAGTGCATATTCGTAATGTTATGTGTTACACCACTGTCAACCCCATTTCATGTCCAGTCTATCACTATATATCTATTACAGGTTGCCTGGAAGAGATCGCGGTATGCGATAATGCCACCCGTTGTATGTATTTTAGTTTTCAATTTCCTTTTCTTTGTATTAACTTGATGTACCTACAATACAGTATATATAGATAAATAAATAACGGTCGACTGCCTCGTTACTTTAGTGGTCGCAGGTACTACTCCTGAGCGTCACTTCGTGGGTTCGATTCCTGAGTCAGGTAAAGTATTATTGGGTTTCCCAGGAGAGAATTCTCGTCTAGAATTTCTCAGGCGCATCTCGGAGACTAGTTTCGGCTGCTGGCAATAGGCTTCATCCCACTTCATGAGACTTTAATAAACAGTACCTGGGCGACCGAACTCTGCTCGGGTGAAGATAGAGAAAACGAAGTTTTCTAAAAAAAAATCAAGCTAGATCGATTTATCGCCCCCGAAACCTCCTGCATACTAAATTTCATAAAAATCGTTGTAGTCGTTTCCGAGATTCAGATTGTACATTTACATATATACAAGAATTTCTCGTTTAAAGGTATTAGATTAGATAACTAGTGATAATTATGTAGATATTGGTAAAACTTTCAGAAATACAGGAGTGATCTTATGTCATGTTACTACGCTCGATTTTCAGTATTACAGGCAATCAATAATGGGTTTCTTAATGAACCATTTTCTGGTAATGATACTCATTTAATTCTGGATATAATTAACAGGTTTTATTTAAAATCATACGACCCGTTCAATGAATACAGTGTTTCATTACGAAAATCATCCGATACAAATGAACAGAACAGTTAAAAGGTAGAAATAAATTATTACAACGAGTTACGGTTTAATTTGTGCTTTACGTATATACAAAAGATAGATGTCCGCGACAATATCAAAAAGTTCTATGTTTATATGACTTTGAGTGATGCTTATTTCTAATTAGGTTGCATGCATATTGTTATTGTGAATGAAATTTAATGTGCAGGTCTGATGAGTCTCAACGCCGGCGGCATCAACAATATAATAAATAACATTATAAAATAATGAATAAATTATTATATTGCAGTCCAAAATAATAATTTACTTATTATTGTATAAATCAAATCAAACGTTTTGCAGTCAAACACAAATATATAATTATAATCTGACATGTTATGTTTGTAAAGGTATCATACTGTGGCTATGTAACTGATCTCAATTACAAAATATACAAACGTAGGTCCTAACACTTCCTCTCTTAATGATATGAGAGCTGCAAACATTATCAACGCCAGAATCACCGCAGTTTGGAGTTTGGCCAGGGCACGATGCCGTATCGCCCCATTCAAGCAAACTGCACACAAAACTTTATTCACAAACATTCACACTATAGAACTTTTGATTATGACAGCTATTTTAACGTGCGTTGTGAACAAAGAACATTTTTGTCTAACATTTATTTCGTGACATCTTTCTGTATATGTTTGTGTATATTCTTACATCTATCATTAAGCCGTTTGATTTTGTCGCGTATTAAACTAAATCGATGAGTATGTAGATCTTATAGTATAACAATAATGTAGATAAGACAGATTTTAGAGCTAATATTCATTGAGAAGATAAAGTACAGCTATCGATATAAAAATATTACAATGACGCTATGATAATCAAGGATGTACACAGAGGAGAGACTAGAGAAACAAACAAATTGATAAAGCCCAGGCTTTGAAACGATTTTAAATTATAAGAACTGAAACTGTACACATCCTTGTGAAAGTACAAATAAATATTTCAAAATCAAATTAATATTATACATATTATATCCAACAATTCGCCTACTCTATTCACCAATCCATAGTTTCCATGTCTTTTAAATATCATTCCATGATAAAATACAATTTACGTTTTAAAAAACAAGATTCTTAAAAGCCAAAATGTATGACTAATTTAGAATATTTACATAATAAAGAATAGTTTGTACAATTCTTATTTATACGTAGGATCGTGTGTTTATGAAACCTGGGAATTCTACATTATAAAAATAAACCTTAAAACTAACTTTTTATTTCTAAGTTTATTAATGTAGCGAAAATAAATACTAATTTAACGCAAATACTTAGAAAAATAAATAAATTAATCACAGCGAATCTCAATTACCTATCTACTCTTAAATTATTACAACAATCGATGGTGTCATATTTTACATCAAACTTTTACATGAAATTGTACCTTAGTGATATACTTAGTTACATTTATGAAAATTCGTATTTTGTAGATATAGGAATATTTAATAGTAATTAATATGACTTTAATAATTTGAAACTTATCGACAAAGTTGAATTTAGGTATAGCTTAACATGATATTAAATCAATTTTGCTTAGGAATATGAAACTTTTTACACCATGTCGTACACTATTACACGTTTTTAATATAACCAAAGCAACAAATCCAAAGTAGAAACAAGTTTCCAAATGACAATTATTGATCATGAAATAATGAGCATAAAAACTTCTACATTCAATGCCGCTCGTACCCAAATTAATCTTTACGTATATATGTTACAGATACCAAATTCTAGTACCTAAATATTTGTAATTTCGCGATTCAGTTACATCGATAAGTAGACGAACATTCCAACTTTGTCCATAAATGGCGCATTACTCGTTGCCCGTCATAAATATTCATTTTCGGCAACCAAGAGGAAGTTTTCACGGTTTCTCATCGAGCCCTAGCCGAAGTAGACGCGGTTATATTAGCAAATTTATGAGCAAAAATATTCCATACTCCGCAAAGATTTCGTCGAAAACTTTGCAAAATTCTTATCTGCCGTTGAATCAATCGTATGGATATCCACTTGCTTTATTGCTGTTGCCACTTAAGGTGAAACGAATGTACTTGAAGTTGAAGATACATTCATTCAAGATTACATTCTTTTATCTAAATAGTGTTTCATTGTTTATTTACACTCTTGAGTAAAGTGCACATTGTTCGTAAATGCAACTGAAAATGCAAAAGGTTCACTTTGTTACCTACTTAAACATTTACATCATTGCTCTGAATCTAACTACATAATGGATGGCATAAAAATTGTTATCAAGATGTACAAAAAAGAATAACTACATTATATACAATGACTAGATCTATTAATAACGATAAATAGTAACTCAAAATTATTTCATAGGAAAAACAGTGTACAACGTCAAATTCTAGAGAAGATTATTCAAGACGTCACTCAAGAATTTCATAGTACAGGGATTCGCACTATAAGTGTCCGTGATCAAAGCAAAGCCTCTTCGAGTTGGTCGAAGCCCTCGTACCATCAGTCGCTCTCGTAGACCGTTGAGTTGGAGCTCTTTCGCCGACTGTACGGCGAAGAGAATTCGATCCTGGTGTCTGGCAGCCAGGTGTACGCAGCGCGCTCCGAAGATGCACTGGAAAATACAAAAAAAAAATACTTAGAATAAATATTTACCAAATAATAAATAACAGTATACACGTGTCGGACAAAGTTTTCAAACTCAAACTTTCTAATTGAGGTAAATTTTGGTGTAAGTTACTTATTCAGGTTTCACTAATTGTTTACTTCAGTACTCAGCATTAAACTAGGACTAATAAAGGTTACATAAATTTTGAACAAATCAATTTGAGAATAGGATCTTGATTAGATGTTGAACCGGGATGGTATACTAATTAATTTATATAGATAATTAAACGAAATATGGAAGGGGTATATAAGCAATATCAAAACAATACATTTATTACATTCAAGGTACAGAGTTCATTACTGCAATAACGAATGTAGTTCCAAAAAAAAGTCGGTTATAAACCAAGCTCTATTTTAACGCTGCTTCAAATGTAGTTAATTTTAGCACAAGCGCTTTCACGAATTCATTGTTTGAACTATTTTTAATCAATGACGAATTAAATTTGTCTGTTCTGTTATTAACAAAATGACAAAGCGAAACGGGTTTCATTTTATTTTTGTATGAAATTTTAGTAATTGTGACTTTGAAATGTTAAATGACAGACCTTTTTGGAACATTACGTAAATATTAACTAGCGCTATAGGAAAAAATGACGAAATATCCGTTGGTCCTCTAGTGTGACATTTTAATGAGTCAGTTTAAGTTGTGTCTTGTTCCACGTCCAATTAACGTTTACAGTATTCGAAGCTGACTTTCAACATCGCTGTTGTAACTGAGCCTGCTCTTAATGGTAATCGAGAGCAACATTTGTATGCAGTAACAATTGAAACATGTTTGGACAAAACAAAGGCGTAGCCAGACTTAGTAACGCATTGTAACCATCCACTTGTATATCCTGCAGCAGTCAATTTACTTGGTCACAGTGAAACAAACGCTAAAGAGTCAACCGACTCCGAGGAGTCGAATTATTTATATTGAAATGCGATGAAAAGTTAATGTATTCACTCCTTCAAGTGCCACCTACGAGCACTTGAATAAACAGAAGCGCTATTTATCTTTACCTTAGGTAAAGCATGTAGTTTTAAAGAGGACCCTTATAGGACTGAGGTCAATGTTCTTGACATACTTTATGAGATGAGCCTACGAGCAACATAGTGTTTACTTTTACAGCATAACGTTGTGGTATTGTATGAAGACGAGCAAAAATATATTTTCATTTTTGTAACCGCACAGCTTTGACTACATAAAGCATTTTTGGTATCAATATTTTTGTACTTTCGACTATTCGGTGTGTATTATGTGATGCGAATAAAGTAGGGTAGATACATTATTGGAGTGTGATAGATTGGGATAGAACCGTATCTTTTGACCGATTACCCTTCACGCCCTTGGCTATAGTCGGCCATCGCGGTCCAGTGGCCACAGACATAAGATTAACCGATGTCCGTATCACTCAACAATTTAGTGTTACTCGGATGGACAGATTCGATATTATCGGTATAACACATCAATCGTTATTGAAGGATTCATCACAATATGTGAATGATTGTTCATTCAATTTGAAATATACAGACGGCGATACTAAACGACTCCTATGATAGATACAATTGTTTGTCAATATTTAGCGTTTGAATGGAACTGTCAAATATTATGCTATTAAACGACCATTTTGTCCCAATCAATTGGTACATAATTGACACGAAATGAGGCCAATAGAGAGAACAAGTCGGACACTATTAAAAGGAAATGAAAGCGACGCGAGGCAGACGCCAAAGTCGCGGGCTCAAGCGAAATCCAATTTGAAATAAGTGCCTTCTGAATTAATCCGGCCACTTTGAACGGACCGGATGAAATTTCTGGTATTTTTCACGTCTAGCAATAAAAACGAGCCCTCGACGCGGGAAAAAGATGAGTAATAGCTTCACCCTAAGTTCTGAGGAACTGTGAGGAATAATAATATTATGCTCGTATGATGGAAACCTTTTTTAATCCGTCTACATAAATATCAAGGTATGAAAGTGATAGCGAGAATACGAGAAAATGCTGACACTGCTTTTTATGATGTGACTACTGAATGAGCAGTTTACTCAAGTGTTAGAGCTTTATCGAAGATATATGTATATTCCAGAAGTTATTCATTATGAAACGATGGTACTATGGCATCTTCTTTTGTATGATGTCATTAATTAATAACGATAATTATTAAAAAAAAACCCATCCTGCCCAAATATTTCTTGTTTCAATTATATTGTTTTAATACGTTTATATGAATTTGTATAATTTGCCAATTGGAATATTATGTTAATGGGTATGCAACTAATTTCTCATTTGAAAGGCTTAAAACAACTCATTATGGTAATAATCGCGTCGAGCAGCTAATTTTACATTCAAAAAGTTGTGCAATTATAAATTCGGATGAATATTTCGCCAAAGTCGTCACATCTGGTTAATAAATAATCATTATTGTTGGTATTGTTTCAACCTTGGAAAGTGTTCACTAATAAATGAATCGGGCTCAGAATAGTCCCTTGTGGCATTATCAAAATGATTCAATGATACTGTTTTGGTTTCCAAATCTTACGTCAGAGTTCTATTGTTTAAAAAATTTTCTTTCGCAAAAAGGAGTTAGTGTCTCCGAGTTTTTAGCTGAAAAAGTTTTTATTGATTGAATAGTTTTTCTTTTTTCTGACAATAATAATATTTTTTATGAATTTTGACATTATAACATAATAATGATTTAATCATTTAAATGACATTCTGGAATGATAATATTGGCATTTGCACATTTTTTATTTTTATTGATATGTTATTTTGGAATTATTATTTTATATGAATTTTATTGTTTTAGTTTTGGATTTTATTATTTTGATTTGAATTGTATTATTCTGATTTATATTATGTTATTAATATTTGCATGACATTATAAACTAAGGCAAACATGACGCTCTGTATTTTAATTTTTTTAACATCTCTTACATATTGACAATTTGTTGTGTGTACTGTACTCATGTTTGAGCAAATAAATAATGATTTGATTTGATTTTTATTGCTAACTAAGTGGTAAGCGCCTTGATTACAAATGGAAGACTGACTTATACTTGAATTGCATAATATAGTTAGTAATCCTATAATATGGATGCCTTTAAGAGCCCCTAAACTTTACTTACGATCTAATATAGACACAGTGAAATTTCATAAATTGGGATCCTACTGTTATTAAATGTCATAACTAGCAATGTCAACTTCAAGTGGCTTCAGGCTAAGGTTCAAAGTAATGATAAACTTCCTGTGAGAATGCCCAAGTGCCAGAAAATAACAAATGCATGAACATCTAATAGAATATTATTTAGTGAAGTAGACGACGCTAACACGAAAACTAGTATAAGAATAATTGCTTTTCTTTCAAATCTGAGGGCGTTAACAAATTGGGAAGTTTTAATATTCATAAATTATCAACCAATTAGAATGCAGGTAAGCGTGATGGCACTGGCAAAGCAGTTTGATTACTTGTACCAACAACTCAGTACTTTGCAGCACCTGCTTTAGTTAAACTTCTAACTAGATCAGTTAACACCTCATCTTAACGCTCGCGTGAACATTTATGACTTCAGATTATTGAGTTACAGTTTGTGCTCTTAGTTGGTAAATATATTTTATTTTATTATTAGTAGGTAACTAGTTTACGGTTTCATTTTGATGTCGTTATTATGGGTTATTAGTTGACTCTGGTGATGTTATTATGTTTACTATCTATACATTTCTGTTGATTTTTATTACCTACGTTTAGATAAAATTTGTCTTTACCGTCTTCCATTTTGTTGAATTAGTTGCTCATGTATGTCAGTTACCAAATCAAGATATTCGTCTCCATTTTGAGAGAGGGTCCTGTCACCACTTCCGATGCAAATCAAGAGTGTCAGTGAGTGTTACCACTCACTCATAGCAACTGACGGCTTGTGACAATTCTGGCTGTATTATTAGTAATGGCATCTCTAGCCTGTCCGGTGATGCCGTGATCTGTGATTTTGCCAAAGTTTTTGTATAAACTTTAATTTTGTTGTTGTTGACCTATTTATATATATGCAATATTATCGTATACTATAACCTCCAATGTCTAACCGAACAGGTTAGTAGCTTATTCATGTTACTGCGGTTAAGTTACAATTTA
Organism: Anorthoa munda; assembly: GCA_945859665.1. Lineage (NCBI taxonomy): Eukaryota > Metazoa > Arthropoda > Insecta > Lepidoptera > Noctuidae > Anorthoa > Anorthoa munda. The sequence continues at coordinate 13,127,730 of OX243911.1, read as the reverse complement.
ATGGCCAGACCGCCAGTTGGATGGACCATGATTTATGATAGCAGACTCGACCGGGTCCGAGCATATTATTGTATCAGTTCCAACAGAAATCTCTAGGTGGCGTTAGTCTGGACAAAACATTGTAAAGGTAGTTACGGAAAATACGTAAAGAATAGCATGTAAAAACCTACACTTAAAGAGGATACTGTTAAGTAAACACACAGTCATAACTAATGAAGAGCTTCACTAAATAACTTCCGACAGTGCGTACCAGGCTAGCATAAAATAAAGAAACCACCACAACATTAATACTTCGGTGGTATAAGCCAGTGAAGCGAGAATTGTCTGTGCAAACATAAACGCAGCGGTCAAAATGGAAGCCCCATTGTGTCAGAATGTATTCATTTGTATGGCAAGCCTAATATTGACTGTACGGAACTCGTTTCGTGCATGTAAATAATAATTTTAATAATAATTTATTCAACAAGAGTTTGTACATGGCATACAGAGTTGTCTTACATACTTAAGTGTTATAAACAAAAATCAGTACAATAAATATAAAATGGGTCTTTGGACTCCCTTTCCTAAACTAGGCAGGAAACCTGTCTGTATCTTAGGAAAGAGTATCCATACATAATGAGTCTTATTGCGGTTACAAAATATTGGTACGTGCAGTGGATAAGCAAAGGACAAGAATACAAAATAAAAATGTGTGTAAGGTGCATGCGTGTGTATGGAATGTGTGTGTATGAAAGTGAGTGAGTTTATGTTTGTTTGTTATGAAGCCTTTAGTGTGTGTAAACCTATCTCATTTTAATGTACAGTGGTTAGAAGCTCCTCGGTATCACTATAAGTCAATGTCAGTAGCCAGGAATTAATCTTATGTTTTATCTCACGTTTAGTCAAAGCGTAGATATTAAGTTGTTTGTGGGCTTTATTATAGAGCCTAGCACTTAGGCTATTAAACTGTCGACTTGCGAAAGCAGTCCTACAGGAGACAGTTGGACATAAAGGAAAGCCACGACGACGCTGACTGACAAGCATCTTATTGAACGGAATCATAGAGTGCTTGTAGAGGATGGATCTTAAGATATACAATTTCCTAACAGTTAGGACATTGCATTCTGAATATAACATTGATGTGGAGTAGTCGCGTGGTTTAAAGTGAATTACTTTCAGCACAGCCCTTTGAGCTCTTTCAAGCTTTATTAGCTCAGTTTTATGAGTTCCCCCCCACACTGGGATACAGTAAGTCAGGATTGCCTGACACAGAGCCAGGTAAACCATTCGGAGAGTGTCTTTGTCCGCTGAAAACCTAAGATTTTTGAAAATGTATACTAGTCTTCTGGTGCGAGAAGTTAAAGACTCCAGTTGAGTGGTCCAGTCTAGTTTCTCGTCGACGAACACTCCGAGATATTTTATGGATTCTACTCTTGTCAACGACAGACAAGTACAGGCTTCAGTGTTTTGCGAACAGTTATGGACTCTTAAATTTCCGGTTTCTTCAGCTGGTTTTGATGTATGCGGTAGAATAAAACGTAGAAATTTGGTCTTTTCAACATTTAAGGTTAATATATTACTTGCTAACCAATGCATTACTCTCCGTAATGCGTTTTCAGAATGCAATTTAGCGTCATCCCAACACTTGCCATATGCCACTAGTGCAGTGTCATCTGCGTAAGTGAAAATATCACAGTTGACGAGAGGCAGATTACAAAGGTCATTGATGTAAATTTGGAAGAGAGTTGGGCCCAAGATACTTCCCTGGGGCACTCCGAAGGTTATTTGTTCCTCTGTGCTAATTATATTGTCTATCTTGACAGATTGTCTACGGTCAGAAAGATAGTCTTTGAAGATGTCAAGAGCTAGACCACGAATTCCCACATTTTTCATTTTCTCAATCAGTTTGGAAATACAGACAGTGTCGAATGCTTTACTGAGATCTAGGAAAATGCCATAGCATTTCAGTTTTTTGTCTAGTTTGTCAGCAACCGACTGTACAAGGTCGTTCACGGCATTTTCCGTAGAGATACCATGTCGGAAACCATATTGGTTGTTGGCGAGGATGTTGAATTTAGTTAAATAATTAGTTAGGCAGTTGTTAAGAACTCGTTCCATAATTTTAGACAAGGCGCTTAAGACTGAGATGGGACGATAATTAGAGATCCGATCTTTATCTCCAGTTTTGTATACAGGGGTGACTAACGCCGTTTTAAAGGCCCTCGGGAATACCCCTTGTGATATGGCAAGGTTGCAGATATGAGTGATGGGAGGCACAAGAACGTTTCGAGCCATTTTGATTAATTTTGCTGGTATGTGGTCCCATCCCGTGGCACAGTCATCCCGAAGGGTTTTTATAATCATCTCGACATCGCTTGCACTAACCGGGAGTAGTGCGATCGAGTTAAGCGTACTGTTTTTGGATATCATATGTCTGTCACTAGGGGGGGTAGTTATTTTAGATGCCAACGTCATATTGGACCGAAGCGAGACTTGGAGCTATCTCGTAATTAAAATTACCTACTTTACTTATATTTTGAAAGTTATTTCAGAGATAAACTGAAGTGGCAAAATTAATTAAGAAGATGGTAAGCTTGGCAAAGAGTATTTTTGGGTTGCGGACATTGCTATTTTAATTCACATTTTATAGGACCATTTTTAGCCTAGTTTTCGTGGTAAGAAATAGAGGCAGTATAGGAACCCTGACTCATGAAGAAAGTAAAATATATTTGTCTCAGACCTCATACCCTCTCATCAGCAAACTGTCCTTTATGCTAATCTAAGCCCTAAGTAAACTAGCCTAAGCTAAAAAGCTCGATTTTAGTTTAAGAAGCTGAGTTTCTTTAAGATCAGTTCTTAATTTTTAGAGCCTCAGGTTATTAGAGTAATCTTACTTTTTGTATAATTAATTATTATTATGAAAGTGTTATAACTACAAAGGTATTGTCCAAGTCTAGAAGGATACTTATGAAAACTCTGACATTCAGCAGTGCAGCTATAAAAAAAAACAAATCCGTATGTTTGGATTTTTGATAAGGATGAGTCATGACTTAACGGCTGAACAGATTTGAATTTGGGACATAGGCTGTAGGCATATCATGGCCTTGATTAGAACATGAAATAGTTATAATCCCGGTAGATAGTTCTCGAGGCATATTTTTGACTTATCGTGGATGAAGCCGATGGAACTAATCATTACAATCGCGACACACGAAACGGTGTGAACTACTAATAATATTTCCATTATTTTCATTAGTTAATAAAAATATAATTAAATAATAAAGCCTTGAATTTTTGATTGAATTGAATGATTTAATACCCACGATAAAACATTAATTTTCTAAATGGTCATCATAATTTGTCATCAACTAGAGGCCACCGATCTTAACATTAAAAAGATATAAAAAGTTAATCCAAGTAGCATTGAAAACTGCACCTTTGAATCTTGTGACATTAACTATAATTTATTTGGTTTTTTGTTGTTGTCACATAATTCGGTCGAAGAACTTCCGGAGGCGTTGCGCAGTGACCATTCCAACTGTTTGTATGATTCACCTCATTTTATAGAATAATTCCTGAATACAATATAAGTATAGTATTTTTTCATCATAAATTATGTTTGGAAAGTTAGTTGTATAAACGTCATCGTACAAAACATTTCACCCGTAAACAACTACATATAACCCTGCAACGCCTCTATCTATGTTCATTTATGTAGCTAGATAAATAAAGATAACGATCTTATCTAAAGCTTATGTCATATGAATTAACATGAACTCAATTTCAAATTAAGACGAATCTCCTTTGGTGGTCTCCGTCGTTCCAATTAGCACCGACGCCTCATACACTCTCAAATCATGAAGCTATAAAACCAGTCTGAACATTTTTACGATCCGTCCGAATCCACCTTTCTATGATTTCTACATCCTACATTGTTACAGATACGTTATAAACTTTATTAATTATCAAAGCGTATTTTATAGACCCATAAAGTGAGATTTAAGGCAATTCAAACATCTGAATTAATTCCTTATTATCGTACAAATGTTACATCTTATTAAGGAACGAGTTATTGGCTTAAGTAATAGCTTTGCCCATATTATTATAATTTAAATATGTTTTTAAAAGGTTGAAGATGATAGGTTACGATTTAATGTACTGTTTATAGAGACATTTATATTTGAGAGGATTATAAAGAAAATGTAGCTGCGGTTGATATTCGGATCGGATTTCGAAATGTAATCGTTCTCAGCTGACATTTATTTGAGAACTTGCGGTGTAAAATAGCCAGTAGTAGTAGTATTTTTATAGCATTTTTTTATTAATATTTTATATTTGAGTAAGTATTTCGATCATTCACAATTTGCTGAATTTTCAAAGACATTTTTTGCTCTTAGTCCCCCACGCTGAATGCTATGAAGTACCGACAGCCGGACACCCCCGCCATTTTTCAAGACTGTGAATAATGCACCCTGACCATGAAAATGATGAGTTGAGAGTAATAATTTACACTCTTAAGAGTACATTCAATTCAGCTGTTTTTAAGAGCACTCCTCAGCTTTGTAGAATATTGTCAAATATCAGTGAATTGCATGAATGTGGTATAAATATAGTTGAAGTTTTATAGTCTGGCAAGGAACTAGGAATGGATGGACAGAAGCACTGGGAGATAGTTAAAGAGATAAACAAACAAGCCGAAGCGACAGCACTAAAGTTTAATTACTTCTTTTACTATCCACAAATCGACCACTGAATCCAATTAATTTCCCGGAGCGAAACGATCTAGCTCAAACAAATAACCGACCCACGAAAAATCATTAAGCGAAATTGTAATTACGTATTAAACGCGTCGAACAGTGCGTAATCCTCACACGGTCGAAACAGGGTTGTCGAAACGGGGGAGTGAATTGCCAACCCATACTAATCAAAAGGCCTGGGAACACAATTTTAAACAATTCCCGAAATCTGTATGGTAACCAATTTAGTGAATAGATAAACGCGTTGTAAAATCCCGTTGTGGTACGGACTACCCCCGATAGTGTTATACGCAAGAACGGTTACTGATATAGGGATGATAATGTTGTTTGGGCGTGTGTAATCGCTATGGTTACCGAGATCGGTGACGAAATGTACGCATTGTTTGAAGTTTGGACCCTAATTTTCAAACTTTATTTATATTGGTCCCGAGGATTAAAGGGAAGTTTTAACATGTACAGATACCCGCAGCTTTTAGTTTTTGATCCCTGTGATTCTACAATTTTATTGTGTATGATATCTACCATCTACATTTTGAACAGATAATGGGGGTTATTTTTCCAATCCCACTTTGCAATATCATTGTTCAAAGTCTAAACGTTTAGAAAGCTAAGTATCTTTCAATCTCGCTGCAATTGAAGCTCCTCAAATAAACATATCGGTCAAGACTAGCGAAGAATAAGTATTTACTTAGTTATGATATAATCCACTGCTTGTCGTAACTTAGGCATAACGACCACCGAATAGCACTTGTTTACATCGTCGCGGATGATCGACATGAAGATTAGGAACCAGTTCAAAAATCTTAAAGTGATGATCTTAAAAGCAGTGTGTTTATAGAAGAGATTTGAGTATTGTTAGTCAAATTTAAGGAACACATTATGGTAGTATTGGAAAGCCCGTGTTTACTAGAGGACCAGTTAAAGTATGTGATACTCATTATTGCTCAAACCTTAGTAAAGTAAAAATCAGGATTTTCAGAGACGCAAATGAAGCAAAAGTAGTTACTATAAGTATAGTATAGTTAGTATAGTATATAGGATGTAAACCCGAAAATATAGCATTAGCAGCACCGTTCGCAAATCAACAAAGGAAATTTCCAGTGGTGACATTTTACAGGGTTGTAGATGAGCAAAAACTAGAAAAAATGTGCTTAATAGTGGCACAGAAATGCATGGATGCGAATTAAAGAGAGAAAGAATTTTGTCACTGATAGATGCATAAATTGAGTTAATATCTGACTTTCTATGTATTCGGACATCCCTTTTACACTTGTAAATGCTGTTATAGACTCATTTGCTTCCACTTCATAGCAACCACTATCCGAGACGGTTGATTGCGCTAATAAAGCTGACAATGAAATTTCTCTATGTTCTTTTGGTAATTTTGCATTGTGTTAGAATTTTCGACCGAACCGGAATTACAGTGGAAATGGATTTACCGTTTGTTGAGAGTTTGAGACAATTGTTAGTTAGCCGAGCCAATCGTACGGTACTATTTAAAAATAAAAGATTTTTTTTTGTTGGGTAGAGGTTTTTAGTTATTTTAGATGGGTACTAAAACATTAGTTAGTGATTTCAGTAGTTAACTTTATATTTTTTATTTTTACGAAGCAAAATAATACAATATGATATTGTATGCGTTAGATTTTAAGAGTATATACTATATCTACTAAAAGATTATGTAGAGTAAATCTAATAAAAGAATTTATCAGAACAATATTCATAGCAGGTATTACTTAGAGCACAGCTTATGTGAGAACGTAAAAAAGTGTTTTATGTTCAATGCTCATAAATCAAAGCAAACTTTTAATAAAGGGGGTTGGCACGATTGCTTTTCGTTCTGCTTGCTGGGAACAAAACCGTCGGTAGAATGTTCTCTCACATGTTTCCGTAACCGAACTTCGACGTTTGATTTTCATTAACAAAGTTGGTCGAAACGAATTAACTTCGACGGCAAATAAATGTTTCGAGCCAATAATATTACCATTTTGTGGATTTGATTGAATCCGCAAATAGCTTCCCATGGTTACGTGTGAGGGTCGGGTTGAAAGTTTAATCGATTTTAATTTTATCGATAGCCACAAAGAGGGCACGGATTTTGATGCAACTAAGAGAAGGTCCCTGATGGTGGCAATTGAAACTGCGTTGATAAGCGATATCGCGCAAGCATTTACTAAGAAAATTTCAATGGAAATCGGTCGAATTGCATTGCATCCATGTGAATTTACTTGCAATTTCGCTTAGTAAAAAACGCTCATCGGTGTGATATATATCGAATCGCGTCGAGCTATCAGAATGGTCACTTAGTATTCTAATTGCATGCAGTTTTAACATGGTAGGTGACTCCGTGGCTGCAGAAAAAATATTGACATTAAAATTCTGCTACTTGAAGTTAAATGAGCCAATAGCGTTGGGTGTTGGCTCTGTGCCTGAAAACATTGTAAAAAGAAGCTAGGTACTCATGGCTGGCTGAAGTACTTTTTGACTAAATAGGAAAAAATATACAGAGATACATCTCCGTATATTTTTTCTCAGTAAGTCTTTCGTTGTTAAATAATAACAAACTTTGTTCAAGAGTCATTTGCACTACTAAACTTATAACATCGAGATGATAATTATTTCGAATTTGGTTTCAACGAGTATATTAAAATACTTTCAAATAAAAATACTTTAGAAAAAATAATTAATTTAATAAAAATACTTTAGAAAATGCATACTACCTGTATGCATTTTCTTGGTAAGCAAATGAAAACATAACGTGTATGCTATATTTTCAGAAATATGCGCTACAAAATAATCGATTTCTGTGTTATTGCCGGTTTCTAGGACGCAATAACGCGAATATTGATTATTTTAAAGCACGTATTGTTTAAAACAATGCTCGTAAATAGCGCTTTTATTGCTTTAAATATTATTTCGTAATAATGTTATGAATATTTTTAATTCGTAGTTTATCGATATCGATAGTGCAGTATGACGTGACTATGAAAGGAAATGACATAGTGCGTGATATGCGGAAACGTATTTAATGAAACGCGAGGGGTGCTCCTAGTGCGTGGGGTCTCACGCACACACGCACAATCGAGCGTTACTACAATCACGACACAACAAATTGTTGTGTGCGTAACTGCAAAACTGAGGTTTAATGAAATGCTCCAATTGAGATATTTGGAGGAAGTAAGACATTAGAGCCTTGGCGTGAAGATAATAGACCGTTAGCACATGTCTGCATGTATTACTTGCCCCAGTTTTCGTTTATAGCAAATTACAGACTTGATTGTTTGTACAGATTCAACTACTTTAAGGTTCATTCTTGCAAGCAATTTGTTTTTATTCGATCAGTAAAGCGTTTAGTTACGTTTTCTTCACATAGAATTAGATGGATAACGTTGATGATACCAATTTATGTCTGGTAACATTGCGTGTATCCAATACAAGAAATGATTGAGTAGCTACAAGTAGCTCAATTTAGTACGTTTCACTCTCCAAACTTTCTCAATTTATAATTACCATCAGTTTATGAAGGAAGTTGTTACAAAACTTGATTTTAACATATACAAAGTTGTTACAGTCGATATTAAATAAATGTTCGTTTAACAAAAGTTCTTTGAGCAGAAATCACCCTCAGGGTCCTATTCGCAGCATGGCCGTATTGTGAGAATTCAGTTCGACAATTGACACGACTTATTAGCAAATATAGTTACATTCAGTTCTAAATAGCTTCGGGCCAAACCTATAATTTGAACTCGGACCCCGGGAGACGTTTCTACTATTCCAAATATTCGATACAATCGATTTACATGCTGTGATATTCCCCCTACTATGGAACTGTGGTAATTTTAGACTAGTAATTTGCTTCGTGAGGTTGTTCAGCCAATTTACTGTTACATTATTAAGTGCGATTAGAGCAGCGGGGTTTGTGATCGTCGGTTAATTATGTACTGTAGCTGCTTATATGTTTTGTTTGGTGTTATAATTATAGGAGCTGGTATATTTCGTGTGTGCCAAATAACAGCTGCTGCCAAATCTCATTTTGATATTTGGTCTAGTAGAGCTTTCAATTTAGGCCCGCAAAGTTTCAAACTGTCATCAACCGCTACTAAATTGGGCAGCTAAATGGACGATATTTCTATTGAGTTAATATTAATGTGGAGTTACTTTGTTCTGAATTGTCTATTTGCAAAATTAATTATATGGCAGATTCATAGTAATTAGAGAATATTTTAGCAAGATCAAGATTTCAGCTATGTAAAACGTTGTTACTACAATAAGAAAAAAATAAAAGGACATTAAATGCGAAAACTCTGCCATTGTTCTCATAAAATAAACATGACCGTGAGAATAACAAACAGTGGTAATGAATTACTTACAACCCCATCATTTCAATGCAATATAATGACCCGTTATGGCCGTTAATAAAAAATAATTCATAAAAAAGTAACGTCCCATAAACGGTGGACTGCAACAAAATATTATACTGTAATAAATAATAATGGTATGGTACACCCCGAATTTTAGTCATCGTTGCGCACACGACACACGCTTAACTAAGTTTGGGACAACCCTACGTTTAAACTTGACATTCAATTCATTGTGAGCCATGAATGGCTGAATGTTCGCGTTGCAGCACCGCACTTATTATTTATTATGACCCCGCATGTGTCTCTGTTCGGTTAAAAAACACAATGACACAGTCGAGATTATTACATCTTTCCACGTTTAATTGTACACAATGGGTAAACAACAAAAGCCGTATCCTACATTTGTAACAGTTGCACTTGAATTCATTATAATAGAAACGACATGCAGAAGAGAATGGACGCATTTGTTGCGGGTTCGATATTCTATGAAACGAGTTCAGTTAAATTTGAATGATAAAAGTTTGATAACTTCAACTCGCTGCGCTCGAGCATGTGAATAAATGAAGATATATTAATCTAGTTGGGGTTAAATTGTTATTAAAACTATGATTAATGGTTCCTGTTAATGGAGCACAGATTAAGGAGCGGGCTACACGCAACAACGTTCAAAATTAACATCGGTTAGCCGTGACATACGTGTAAATTTATCTTCATCATTACCACGTTAGTTTCGATACAACTGAGCTTCGGTCAGTTTTAAATATACGTTGCCATCATTAGTTAATAAAGATGTAATCAGTTTTACAAAACTCCATTTGAAATAACTCCAGTTAAAAACAAAAAGGTGTAATGACCACGAGGTATGTGTGAGACTAAATAGTAGCACACAAATTCCTGATGATTAACAGATAGGAAAAGATGATTATTCCATGAAACAACCACAGCATCTACAAACTTCCACCAAAGACAAACGTATTACTAAACAACTTGTACAACTAAAAAGTGAAAAATAAAAAGCTTTTTACAAAAAAATACTACCGACTTCCAAATAAAAAAACTACAAAGTGAAAAATAACTTTATTTTTGGAAGTCGGTGTCTATAACGTAAAAAAAGTGGTACCTACCAAAGACACCGACTTCCAAAAATAAAGTTATTTTTCACTTTGTAGTTTTTTTATTTGGAAGTCGGTAGTATTTTTTTGTAAAAAGCTGTTGTTACACAGAAATGTGTATGAGTAGCAAACAATGACTCAGAAGTCGTATGTTTTATTAACTTATTACCAAACAAAATTTTATTTCACGTTCAAGTTTTATCGCCTGTTGGTATACAAACAGAATTACCCGCTTTCATGGCCCGGGGATGCACGATTCCCTTCGATTTTCTATGATAAACAAACTTACATCCGAGTAAGGTAAACATGATCGTAAATTTTACTACAGCTTTCGCGGTAACGGAAATTCTACATCAAATCAATTTTTCTCAGCATTCGCAACAATAATTATGTTCTCATGTTGTACATCGTGTTTTACTTTTATAAGAGCTTTCTCTGATCTTCAAATAATGTTACCATTTGTCAAAACTTGACTTGCAAAATAAGTGACCCGTGAGCAAAATCGACCGCAGTGGGCGACTGAATGAGTTTTATTTGCATCCAGTATGTTAATATTGGCGTGGTCTACTATTGAATTGTTCGAAAAAAAGCGTTCGAAGCAAGCGTGACGAATGAATTTCGATAATAAAATTAGCATAATCAATACAAGGGAGTCATCGATGCACCCCGGTAATGCACACGATTGGTGGAACCGTAACGATCGGTATCGAAGTTTATTGGCAGTGCTCCATACAAGTTTACATGTACTTAATGCATACGGAATTGAAATTAAGCATTATTTCATGCAAACGATCGCGTATAACGACAATTACTGTGATACAATCTATGTAGTAGCGTGAGTTGGTTTCCGAGTTGATTATTGAAACCGACTCGTTTGTATTGCTTGTGGCAATTACTTTTTTATTTACTTTATTTCTTTTTTCTTTACATTTGTCGCCTTTATAGGGTTCCAATGGGGTTATTTAATTTAGATTGTTACTTGTCATTCATACTAGTTATACTTATAAAGATGCACGATGCTTCATTTTGTCTGCCTTTCAACATATTTCTACAAGACATTCATCATCATTTGCTTTCTAATTCACAATTTTGATCTGGTCATTCGCATCACCAACCTTATATTCAAAGCTATCTTCATCTATATCATCACCAGTTACACCTAGTCATCCATCTACAATAGTGTTAGCTCTAGCTGTCGCCGGCATATTGTGATACATTTACGCTGTACTGAGCACACTGAGTACTGGCTGACGTCCTGACGGAAATTCATAGTGTTCTCGACGTATATCATTATATTGTAGTGTTAACAGATTCAATAAGTAAAGGTCTCTAGTATTTTGGGCCTCGGCAAGTTGTGAGGGTATAGAAGGGAATTTTAAAGGTATATTTCTCATTGTTTAATGCGATCGATGTTGCTATAATCAGATTATAGTATAAAGTTATCAGTAGATGATGATAAACAATAGTAGGTGATGTTATTTGGAAGCTAGTTTCTTTTATAATCCTTTGAGTGCCTTTTGGCAACTTTGGTTCCTATAACAATTGCTTTTTTCCATTCTGTCTGCTAATTAGCACTCAAGGGGATAACAAAAAAAATATGTTTTCCAACTTTCCAACATACAAATTTATTTATTATTATTTATTATATACTTTATTGTACACCACAAAAATATGTACAGGACAAACATTCACAAAAACAAGTGTACAATGGGCGGTCTTATCGCACAGGGCAATCTCTTACAGACAACCTTTGGATGGACTGTTCGAAAGGAGAAGAATTTAGGGCTGTCAGTGTACAAAACTCACTCTCTAGCCATATAATCGTTTATACTATCTATTTATCGTTGTATTTTGACATCTTACGTCTATCCTCATTCAAACTCAAAATATTTCTCACGATGACGAGTACTTCATTTGTCTCCTTATTCTTACGACCCTAGATAATAATGTATTTCTAAATCTTAACTTAATATGTTATTTGTGTAATAACAATCTAATATGAATCCAAATTATAAAAGCATTTAAGTGATCCAATAGTCTGTACGCGTTTGATACAAGCACTTAGTAGTGCATAATATCCTCTGCTGACAATATTCAGTGATCCAAGCCAGCTTAATTCAAGTTCGTCGATGCGGGCTCGTCATTGTAACAGAACATGCTAATATAACAGCATGCTCATGGTAGATATTATCTTTAATAATTATACTGCCTTGTTTAATTCTCTCTTAATTTTCTTTTCTTATAAACAGTATACGCTTCTATAATAAGTTGCCAAAGTCAGTTATAGAACTGACCGATGGAAAGTACAAAAACTTCATCAAACGTGTCCTTATAAAAAAAGCATATTATAAAATCAAGGACTACGTTGAAGATAAAAATTTTAGCTCTTTCTGCGCATGCGGCTTCCCTGGTAACTCATAAACGGTACAAATATGTGGATGTCTCTAACTATTCTCAATCTCAATCTTTTTTTTCTCTTCTTTTAATTGTTCTTTTTACAATGGTTTTCAATCATCTTAATAACCCTTTGCTAAGAATAGTTACAGCACTGATAACTACATTTGTGCCACATGTTTAATTTAGTCTTGTTATACATTTTATTTTTTTACCTTTGTATCTTAGATGCTTTTACCGATTGTTTTGTAAATGTGTGAACATTGTAGGCCTTCTAGATTCCTAGATGCTTGATAACATTTGATAACTTTATATCTCGTTTTACTTTTTATTTTTAGTTTCTAAAGTTTTATTGTCGGGCCTACGTTGTCCGCCCATATTTAAGTAATGCTGTAACATGGAAATATTGTAAAAACAAACCATATTTTTAAAAGAGTAACCATGGAGTTTCTTGCAGGTTCTTCTCCATAGGAAACGACCAACCTGAACCGTGCGCCTTTTGTCGACGTTTTATAAGTGCCCATGTAGGCCTATGTAAAATAAAAAAAAATGATTTTGATTTTAATTTGGATTATTATGTCTACTGTAGTTATATTTGCCTCGTTGGTCTAGTGGTCGTCAGCGCTACTCCTGAGCTTGAGGTACTGGGTTCGATGCCCGGGTGGAGCAAAGTGTATTTGAGTTTTTCCATCTCAGTACCAGCCCTTAGCCTAGATTTGTGCCAGTTTGTTAAAAACTTTTAGAAACATTACAACATAACAGTACACACAACAGTACATAGTTGTTTTTAATATTTTTCGTTTAGCATTATCTAGTTGCTAAAACACTCTTTACTTTCCTTTAGGAATATTCGCATAGTCGCTTATGTCGCTCATGGCACTTAAAACATGACTGGCAATATCTGTATACCTACATACCTCTGCTCCCCATGAAAAGCTCAGCACCAACTAAAATCCTCAAAGTAGCTGATTTTGAAATGAGAATCACGTCTATACGGCTAGTCGTATTTTTCATTAGACCATTTTTTTATAATTTTATCTAAGAAAAATTTGCGTATAACATAGTGTTTAAGGTTGCACTAGTCCAAAATTCTTCCATACAAACGTAGTTTGGGTTTTACTCCACTGTTTGACGATGTACGTTCAAAATAAAAAATTATATCAATTTGTCTCATCATTATCTAGTCCTGTATGGAAGCAAAAAGTACAAAAAAAAATTAGCTTGAAAGTTATGAGCTTCGAAAGTTCCATATTTCAACACCAATTTTAACGCATCTTTGGGCGCAAATAAGTACCATAAGAAGAAAGAAAATTGAAAAACGGCCTCCATACAGGGATAGATTAGTTGTTCAACAATGCAAATAATTTTATTTTGAACAGATACATTCAGTGGTTTTTTCATGATATCCAGACTACCAAAGGTCTGTTTATAAAATTTCGCGCGCTCGTTTTCGTTCTAAATCATCATCCATCTCGCTACAAATTTCCTCCCCGGTCAGTGGGGCGGAGGGGTGCGCGTGCGTCGCATTTACACCTACACACACACACGCTCACTAGTTTAGCTACCGCCCGGCGCCCGCGCCCCGCTGCCCCAGAGGGGCCTCAATCGTCTGCTGCATAATATATACGTCACCGTAATTACGCGCGTGCGGTGTATGTTATTGATATTGTGATATCGACGATAACGTATTCGTATAATATTTTATAACATTGACCCTTGGCTTGAATTTTGGATTCCGATATTCCTTTATGTGTTGTGTTGATTATTTTGAATTGGTCCGAAATTTTACTGACCCTGGCGTTCGTGGGATTTCATACTGATTAACATGGCGTTTGAATTTAAACTTGTTGCGTAGGTGAAGTGATCTTCAGCAGTTCAAGTAACAATGGGTAAGTTGAATCTTTTATCGAATTTAGTTTGTACAATTCATGAGGGCGCTTGACTTGACTTTTATACCTAAATAAACACAGACTTGTAATTCTAATATTTCACGCGCATTTATAAAATTTTAAAATTACAAACTGCCTATCTTTATCTATAATTAGAAAATCTTTTTTAAAAATACTACCGACTTCCAAATAAAAACACTACAAAGTGAAAAATAACTAATTTCGGAAGTCGGTGTTCTTGTTTTTGTTTCTTCGTAATTTTTTTTTTTTAGTTGTGGTACATAAAGATCAAGTTCAATAATACCTATAATCTCAGATTAGAGAAAATCTGGGCCTAAAATGCCCAAATTTATGCCTGAATAGATTACCTGAATACCGAACATAAAACTAACATAACCGGTGCAATGAGAGTGTATCTTTCAGGGTGAACTGTACAAATCTGCGTACCCCTTTAGAGCGTACCGGCTTGACGTTATGTTATCAAAAGGCCTAACCAATAAACAGTTTTGCGATCGCAGCAATCCCGAGAGATTTGCCGTTGTTTATTGAAGAGTTCTGTTGTATATATTAGGATATTAGATTCCAATTAGATTAGGTATTTTAAGATTTTCGATAGTCGTGCCTACTTATATCGAAAGTTCATTATTATGTAGGTACCTATCTGTTATATCGATATCGGCTCGGCTTCAGCGGCGGACAAACACAAAAGGAAGCTATTTTTTAACCGACTTCAAAAAGGAGGAGGTTCTCAATTTGACTGTATTTTTTTTGTTACTTACCTCAATACTTTTTTAATGTGAACCGATTTTGATGATTCTTTTTAGGGTTCCGTACCCGAAGGGTAAAAACGGGACCCTATTACTGAGACTTCGCGGTCCGTCTGTCTGTCTGTCTGTCTGTCACCAGGCTGCATCTCATGAACCGTGATAGCTAAACCGGTGAAATTTTCACAAATGATGTATTTCTTTATAACAACAAATATTAAAAACAGAATAAAATTAATATATAAGTGGGGCTCCCATACAACAAACGTGATGTTTTTTGCGATAATGGTACGGAACCCTTCATGCGCGAGTCCGACTCGCACTTGGCCGGTTTTTTATTTGTATACCTACTATGCGCGCTGACACTCACAAGCTCGGCTCAGCCACCCGAAGCTATTATATTGTATTGTGATAACAAAGAGAATATTTCAAACTGCTATTGTAAACAAACAATCAATAAACAATTTACAAAATAACATTATTTTTTATTTGATGAACCTAATTACCTAGAAAACAAGTCTCACATCAAAGTGGCGCTGTCGAAAAAGCAGTTATCCTGACTCTGGCTGGTATGAAATACCTACTTACGGGGAGGCGCCTGTAGGTTATAGCTTACTAGCTAAGGTAAGTAAATACCTATTTAACACACATTGTAATAATTGCAAAACCTGCAATAAAATACAAAAACATAAAGACATGACCTACACCCGTGCGCATAGAGCCTAGCTTTTCGCACGCGCTGGTACGATACCTACAGTCAGCGAAGCCCTGGCGCCCGCTCTGCCAACGTAAAATCTACCGACTTGACGCTCGAACACTTTTCATTCTTATAACTAAGGTTCAATAAGCGCGCAAGCGGCTCGCGCTGCTCTGCCGTCGCCGCCGCCAAAAATAATTAAAAAGTCAAATCTAACATTACTTGTCGATAATAACAATATCTATGTAAATTCACATTTTCGCAAAACATCTTATTGTCAAGTTGGCAAAGTCGCGGGTAAGTATAGGTGCATAACAACAAGTAAATTGAGTGCCTTCTAATTACGTTACACACAGTAATAATCCAAAGTTCTACCGGCACGCCGGTGCGGTGGCGCGTATGCAATTCATTGACAACATAAACATAAAAAATAGGTGTTAGCTTTGACACCGCAACCACACACAAGTATATTATAGTAATCTTTGCACACACACCGCCGCGCTGTCGGCGCTCTGCAATGAAATTGCGCATGTGTGCGTCACACAGCGTTATGAGTGTGTATACGAACACGATCTAGCTTCTTACTGCTCATCACAGCGTCTATCTCTTTCCTGCGTGATGTCGGATGAGATAGCAAATATTTTAACTCCGCCGCCAAATAGTTCGTGCCGTTGACTAGTGTAACCTTAAGTTGTAAAGTTATTTTTAACATGGACAAAAAAACGACAATCACACCAAAACCGCCGGACGAATTTTAATGAAATTGTCAACACTCAAAGACAATTTAATTATCTACATTTTGATCTGGGATTTTTTTTAAAGTCATAGAATAATAAGGAAAGTACAAAAATCTACTAAATTGTGGACGCGCGAGTGTGAAACGAGTGCGCGTTTTGTTACCTCAAGGCTTGTGGCGACTGTTATCGTCTTTAAAAAATACTATCATTTCAAATTAGGTTTAGGTCTTATTATATACATTTTTCTTTTAGTTTTATACTGTTGCTACAATTAATGGTAAATATACAAGAAAAGAAAATTTCAGGAAATCAAAAGCTCTTTACTAGCCACGTAATTCTTATTATACTCCGGTATATTTTTCTTAATAAGGTCAAGAACGCTGATCAATTTCCTTGAATCTTAGATTGCAATTTCCTTCATCAGGAAAAGGAAAGCTTTCATCTAAGAAATCGAACAATGAATTAGGTTTATAAATCATTTTATTTACTCACTTTAGAGAATTTCAAAGAGAGATTCTGAGTACTACATAATTGGTTTTAAATCTTTGAAAGAGCACAAGGGGGCACTGTTACAAAAACAACACTTCAAAAATAATTAGAAAATATAAAAGACCCAGTTCATAGAACTATTACTGAAAAAAAATGAAACACTGAATGTAGTGACACACAAAGGATTTTTGATCAAAATATAGGCTTTTGTCCTCACAGATTATTTTATTTTATTTTATTTGGGAAAACAAACAATTGTACATTAAGTCTTACATCTAAGTATACAACAAAATAAGTAAACGTACAATCCACAACGTTTCCACATATTACTAGTATTATTATAATTGCGTACAGCATGATACAAGTTAAATTGGGCTAATATAAAGTACATACCAAATTTATTAGGTTTTCAATATTTTAACTAATTCTTTCCTAAATACAGTTTGAGATAAAACAAATATGTCTATTGTTACAAAATGTTTGTTGTATGTTTTGACTAATCTATGGAGAGGCGCCCGTTCCCCCGCATTTGTACGACTGGTGGTCGTAGCAAAGAGCGGGTAAGCGCGCGCCTCTCGGCGTATTACAGTTCTAGGTACAACATAAAATATACTATTCACAAGTTCAGCGCAATCGAATTTGTTGTGTATAAGTCCACGGAGCATCATGGCCTGTAGTAACAGACGCCTTGAGTGTAGTGTAAGTAATTTAAACTTATGCAGTGATTCCTCATATGGCAGCCGTCCCAAATGACATTTATACTGCAATGTTTTCAGAAACTTGCGCTGGATTCTTTCCAATGCTTGGTCATATTTCGCGTAGTAAGGGTCCCATATCATACACGCATACTCTATTTGTGGTCGTATCAAAGAATTGAAAAGATAAAGGTATGTGACTGGGCGCTTGAAGTCGGATGATGACCTAATGACTAAGTTGTACATTTGGTAAGCTTTAGCTATTATCTTATCAATGTGTAGATTTAGGTGAAGTTTGCTATCCAATAGTATACCCAGGTCACAAATTTGAGTATCTTTAAGTAAGAGTTCATCACAGAGACAATAATTGTAATCAAATATCTTTTTGTTTTTAGTAAAATGTATGTATTTACATTTAGAAATGCTTAATTTTAGGTTATTTTTGGTACAGTAATTAGACAATCTATTTAAGTCGTCTTGAAGAAGGTAACAATCATTGATCGATATTATTTTCTTAAAAATTTTGAGGTCATCCGCATATAATAAAAAATTACTATTTTTAAAGCAACTACCAATATCATTGATGTAAATAATGAACAACAAAGGACCCAAAATTGATCCCTGCGGAACTCCAGATGTTGCCAAAAATGCATTAGAATGGTACCCGTTACTAACTACAGTTTGACTACGATTACTGACATAAGACTGAAACCAGCGCAGCAGATTGCCCCATTGATTGATTTGATTGATTGATTGATTGTATGGCTATGAAGAAACAACGTTGATAATACTGCTGTGGCTTTGTATGAGCATAATCCGGGATTGTGTGCTTAAACACCTACATACATGCGCGAATCAAATATGTATAGAGATGCCGCTGGTGGTAATCGATAGCTGGAACAATGCTGAATGGTCGGCCTATTATAAATTATTTATTTATAGTATTAATTGATGACCTGGATTCCGTAGATATATGTCCGATTTCTATAATTGGATTTTGTTTAGGTTGTACAACTTGTACATGGCTACATATTGAATTGTTAATTATTATTGGTGATTCCGGTATTTTAATTAATATTCGGTCAGAAAGTTTTGTGATAATCTACTTGAATAAATTTTTTAGAGAGACCAACTCTGGCCCACGTGATTTATTTTATGACTAACCCGAGGCTTCAGTTCAGATGAGTGACATTCTACGTGACAACAAAAGCATCGCGATTGCGATTGATAAAAATTTCAAAAATCTGTGGAAGTGCTTGGCAACAAGCGCAACCCGAAAAGTCACGGAATCAATCCCTGGCATTTTGACAATCGCCATCTAGAACCTCTGTTCTTCACGTTTCATGCTCAGGAAAATCAAACTTGTTGCAACAAAGAATTCTCCATCATATTCCTGCTATATTTCAAGTTTAAAACACCACAGATTTCTCATCGATTAACGATTGTTGGTTTAGCTTAATATTCGAATACAAGCCGTTGTTTCTGAGTGACTTTATCTGATTGCGCATAAATATTGTGACAGCCTAGGCTCTCACTTTGTTGCCTACAAACCTAGAAAGGCGGCAATAACCCATTTCTCACCGGTTTATTCCAAATTAGTAGGTCTACATAATTTGTAACAAATATCAGAAACTAGCTGCAGGAAATAACGGGGCTTTTATGGCACAGGATAGCACAGTGTTTGTTGTTTTCAGTATCAATAACATTTTGTTATACTTACATAGTAACAGCGAAAACGTGAATATTTGTAGATTTTAATAAGAAGTTTTGTTTTTTATTGGTCTTAGCATTAAACTATAAACTGTTATAAATACTATATAATATTACTATTTTAATAGTATCTATGTCGCATCAAGGGTGGCCGATGATGCAAGACATCGGAAAGTCAGGATGTATTCCCTTAGGTTAAGACATCGTGTGTGGGCAGGTAGTTGGGTAAAATCGTGAAAATGAAATCACACAAATTATTCGATACACTGAATTTATTTAAATAGACACAAGTCACAGTAACAATCTTACTTACTAATATTACGGATCGACAGTG
Source organism: Anorthoa munda (assembly GCA_945859665.1). Taxonomy (NCBI): domain Eukaryota; kingdom Metazoa; phylum Arthropoda; class Insecta; order Lepidoptera; family Noctuidae; genus Anorthoa; species Anorthoa munda. The sequence continues at coordinate 13,107,812 of OX243911.1, read as the reverse complement.
ATTCAACGACGTCTAAGCTGCTTCTAAGGCGATCAGAAGTCAACTGACATATTCTGCTGTCCCCACCACGCAAGTGGTTAGAAAAAGCGCGCCAATGCGTAGTTGTTTTAGATTTGCCACCTGGGGGCAGGCTTGTGCTTTGTTTTCACATCCTTACTATTGACTAAACCCAACATATATACGTATTTTTCACAAGCGCACATATTACTTAACATTTAGTTTACTGACAACCGAGAAGTAAAGTATTTAGTAATCTTTTTATATATAAGAATTTGAGCCAATCTGATTTTTTTTCTACAGGTGTCATTTCAGATTGCCCGTAAATATTACTACCACTGAGTTTGTCGTTGATTTGATTGCCAAAGGAATATGTAAACATGCTTTTCTTTAAAATAAATTACTCTTTCTAACTATTCGCGTAAGTTTCGTGAGTTCTTACTTATTCTTAGTACGGACAGTTGTAGTTATAGAGGGGATAGTAGAACCATACAGTAGGTGTGTCAAAGTACGTGCGATAACAAATCTAAGTTAACTGACCAAATGAATTTATTGTGCCATAACTAGCTGTATTGGTGAGTTATGTCTTGCTCTGTATTATAGCGTAAGGTGCCCATTGTTGTACGATACGAGAAAAAAAAAATGTTCACTGTGGTGGTACTGACCACAGTGAACAAATTTGACTATCGGTATATGATCATTGGTATTGATTATTGGTATATGATATTTTAAAATGAATTCATTTGAACAAGCATCTAAGTAACTCTCGAATCTTGAAAAATCACAACTGGAAGAATCTTACAAGAACTTAAAGTCGACCTAAACATTGGGCATAGTTTATTTCTAATTACTTTTCACGTTTTTTAATAATTTAGTATGGTACATGGGGTCCACTGTAAAACAACTATTAGAGCTCTTTCAATTAAAAAGGGTTTTTACAAAAATCCTACTACTGAAAGTCGATCTCGTATCGTAACAAAACGAAAACAAACACAGCAGGAACTGTTCTCCGACTCCAGACATGATTTTGATGAAGATTTATGTCACCAATGCTAAATCACACACAAACTATCATTCTAAACAACTGCTAGTGAGAACTTCAGCTAGGGATGTCAAGGAGACCATCTTTACGGAGACGTAGTTGAAGAAAACCGATGACTTATTGGTAATTAAATTTTGGAAGAAAAAGGAAGGAATCTGTATTTCACTAAAATACTGTATTGCAGCTTTAAGGGACCCATAAAATAACCAGATCTATTATCTTATTATCTATTTGATCACGTGGAACTGAACTTAGAGATAGATATGGAAGCAAGAGCATGAAAGTTCGAGTTATATCTCCGACGATATTCTTGATTAGATCTCCGTTACAACTCCTCTACAAACTGACGGAGGACGGTTTAGTACAATTTCTTGCGGAATATCCGCATTTGCGGAAGCGAGGTTCTGTTATCTACAACCCTACTTCAGACTATTTTCGTTCGAAATAAATTGGTTCGTGAAACGTCTCTGCAACTTTTCAGTGTAAAGTTTCCAAATACTGTCGACAGCACCATATTTTCGTATCTCCCTAACTAGCCGAAAGAATAACATTTCTGTCAGTCAAAAGGTAATTTCGTAAAAACAGTTTCGAGTTTTGAGTTGCTCGCTTCATTTGTTTGTACGAAAATAGAAGGAAAGTTTCGAGTTTAATATTAGTTCGTCATATTAATTTGACTGTCTGTGTTACTGTTTCGTAATAGGGAAGAGTTACTATTAAATACTGAACTTTGTTAGATTTTGACTGTGAGTAGGTGACTGTGAGTAGTGGCAGTAGGAATTAATTTATTTCAAAATACGAAAATAATCTCACGTCAAAAAAAAACTGGATTCAAATAAGTTTTCGTAAGAGGCCTTCAGTATCCAAGTTTTGCAAAACCTTTATTTACCGCAAACAAGTATAAAACCGACACAGACATGCCGCACGAAGCTACATATTTTATGAACATCCAACTATCCTCCAGTGACTCACGATAAAAAGCGAACAAAAGAAAACACACATACATCACACAAAAAAAAACAATAATAGGCCTTCGTGTCGTTTTAATACGTTGGAATCAAAGCGCCCCCAATCATTAAAGAGCACATAAATAAATAAATAACACCAAACAGTGAGCAAATACATGGGGATGTGCCACCAAGTCGGAACACGTGCAAAAACTGACGGCGACACAGCCCTAAGCTTACTGGAAAGGTCACGGAAGAGAGAGACGTCTGTCGGATGTTTATCCTGAACTAAGTTGTCGATTCGGAATAAAATAATTTTTGGCTGTATATTTTCGGCATTTTGTGATTTGTTTATATGGATTTTGCATGAGATGTAAAATAAATCATAGATTTAATGGAGGAGTTTTGTAGTATAAGTTTTAAATATGGAACTGCAAATGAATTGCATTATTTTTGACCCAATTTGCCGACACTGATCCTCAACTTTGGTACAACTAGGCTGTAATACAAAGTTATGCTTCTGCTTGGCAGTGATACGCGCTTGGGTGTCTTCCAGTAATATTATTAATGGCATTGGCAAGCACGTACTACATTGCACAGTACGTAAGTACGTACTGTCGCACACAACACTTCATGGCATCGTAAATCGCGTCTCGTAAACCGCTCGCGGTCAACGCCTATCACTAAAATTAAACATTTAATGAGAAAATGAATTACCAGTTATGAAACGAACGAAACTTTACGACCACTACATAAGTTACATATATATATTTTTATTATCTCAACCGTGAACGTTACTAGCGTAGCGGCATGTTTCAACGGCTATTTATTTATTAGAACTGACAGCGAATTGTTCATAAATAGCGAAATAATATTTCCGAAACAAAATTTGCAAACGAGCGTACCTCGTGAACGCGTTGCGCGCACACACATACACGCTTGTAAAAGATTCCGCGCTATAGTGTGCGGGTTGGAAACTTTTGATCCCCTAACATAAATCTCCATCAGAAAATAGGGAGGGCCGTAACCGGCTTAAGCTTAACAGTGACTAGTGGCCCCGAACCTTAGTTTAAATATATTGTAATAATGATAAAATATACTAGTTAATTTGGGCCTTTATTTATTTTGCAGTAAAGAGCTTTTTGTCATAACATCCCGCTGTTTGTGATGGGAACGTGCGGGTCCCTCAAATATTGTTTCATATTTCGCCTCTCGTTTGCCCGTTATTTGGTAAATAGATTTGTATTGTTGGAGCTAGTAATCCTATTCCGCTACTTAGCTAATCAGTGTGTCATCGTGTATTTGCACAGATTTATGTAGTACATCTACATGTGTCGGTCACGATCGTTACTTTGATTTAGATATTGTTAATATATTAATTGGAACAGCAAATAATACTTAAGTTATTGCTTTACTGCTAATAGATGCTAAAAGAGCAAGAGTAGATAATACGTGGGTAGGTAGCTTTATTTGTTTTCTTGTTTTTCTATTCAAAAATAAATTCTTGAAACAGACAAAGGACGACAAGAACGTCAGGTTGTCAATATCACAGGCACTATAAAGCAATCGCGACGAGACTCAACTTCTATAAAATAAATGGGAAAGCTGACACAAACGCCTACTCTATCTATCATTCAAAAACTTCTGTTATCCGAACATCAAATATTCAGGTGACCTTAGCCATTTCCAGGTAAGTTATAACTATCTGTTTTTTGACACATGAACTTATGAATCCAAGACGTAAATTCACATTTATAGTTCAAAAGAGATATAAATCAAACAATGTCAAAGTGATTTCGAGAACGAATCCGTCTAAACTTTCGTTCACTCTTTTACGATCGGCTCAGGGATTGGTCCTTGCTATTATTAGGTCCAGATTTCATTCAGTCGAATGAGCCACAGTAAAAGTCTACATCGAGTGGGCACTCAAGAACCTTACGTAGGTTTTCTGATGTGAAAAATTGTTTTATCTTTGCTAGCTAAGTTTTCTGATGATATGGAGAAAACTGATGATCCAATTTATCGATGCTTACTTTGGACCAGATATTTTTTTATTTGAATTCACATTCTTGAGCATTATATTATAAGATCTACATCAGCATCGTTCAGCTTCAAGTAAGTTAGTAAATTAGTTTAAAGAATTGATTAATTCAGTATTTATCATTCTTTGGGAACGACACTACCAGCCGCACTACCAGTAGTGTCGTTTACAATTGACGTCACTACCAAGCCTGGATTAGTATTTATTACGGTAAAATCCTTTTGAAAATTATTAAAATTATAATTTTAATTTCTTACCATTTCGTGGCAACTATACTCAATGACCAATCGTACTTATTGTGGATTTAAAACTTAACCCAGTACATGACATTAAAGAGGGATCATTACAATTCCGCAATATTATGAAAATGAAATCAACGTAACAATAATATGAGTATTATATTTCGATTAATTTCGCAGAAGTTATCAGCCGGAAATAATTGAGAGTCAATGAGGAATCAGGATGTGTTTAAATCCTGGATATTGTGCAGGATACGTACTGATAATAAATCAACGGTTTAACTGAACGGGATGGGATATAAAATCCGGTTATCAATTCATCATTTTGGGTTATTTAATAGCTTAAAATAAGTCCTCTGATCTGTGAGTAATTATGAAAACAAAGAAGATACTACTCCATGATATTATGCTATCACATCATGACATCCAGCTATTGATATGTTAACCAAAATATTATGTATTACAAATCATTTCAGATTATTGAAATATACTATTGTTACAATGCATAATATCAATTTATTTTAATCACTTATTTGTAACTATTTACCCACTGTTAATCATGTCGGATTTACGCTTTGACACTTATGAATTCACTGAGTTATATTATTTCTGGTTTAATGACTACATATTTGTGACAAATATTATTACTGAAGTGAGCTTACCTATTTTTTGTTTTTAGTTTTTCCCAGCTATATTGGGTTGGCTTCCAGAATAACTGGATTCGTAATGGAGCTGAGTACCAGTATTTTTATATGACCTACACAACCCAGTAACAGGGTAATACGATATCCTTTGACAAGACTGGTGTTAGATTCCCTTGCTTCTGACTATCCGTAACTACTATCAAAGATCTACAAATTACAGTCGTGACCAACACTCATCCACAGACCGACAACGGCAAACGTTGCTGATCCATGAAGATCGACTCGCGTGGCTGTTAATAGTTAGCCATGAGCTATTCTTAAAAAATAAAGAATAGAATAGAAAACATTTATTCGATATAGATACAACACAACAACAAACAAAAATCACAAAGTTACAGAGAAGAATAGTAAAAAAACCGGCCAAGTGCAAGTTGGACTCGCGCACGGAGGGTCCCGTACCATTATCGCAAAAAAACGGCACAGAAATCACGTTTGTTGTATGGGAGCCCCACTTAAATATTTATTTTATTCTATTTTTAGTATTTGTTGTTATAGCGGCAACAGATATACATCATCTGTGAAAAATTCAACTATCTAGCTATCACGGTTCATGAGATACATCCTGGTGACAGACAGACAGACAGACAGACGGACCGCGGAGTCTCAGTAATAGCCTTTGGGTACGGAACCCTAAAAAGTACAAACAAGGTTTAAGAATTATTGCGCCGGGCGTGCCCATACCGAAAGGGTTACCAACTCAGCATTTGCTGGGTGTCAGACACCCAGCGCTGATTTTCAGTTGGCACCCCGCTAGTTACACAAGGACGTGGGTAAATAAAATAGATAAGTCAATGTCATAATGTGAATAAGTAGGTGCTTAACTTATCTGTCTCAATCAATATTTTAACCACATACTCGTACATAAATCTATCTAGATTACGCAAGTCCCTCCATCTGTATGAAAAACAAGCGTGCTACTTTTTCATACACAATTTAAAAACAAATTTACTTAGCAATGAAAGAAAACATTTCCAATGTCTCGGCCAACTTTTTCTATACAGTCTTTACAGCTCAATATGGTATAAAAGGCATTTTTTTAGATGTCGGTGGATTTCCGGTGCCGATAGTTCTGAATCATCATCATTTTAGCTAAATGGCGTCCACTGCTTGAAATAGGTCTTCCCCAGGCCATAATGCTAAATGAAAAGCTCAAATTGATCGTACTTTTACTCCGCTTTTTGACACGCGAAGAGCATACAATCCCGTCATCTAGTTGTAAGTTAACGATCACATTTCGTAAAATCTATTCTTCGTAATCAATGTGCAGATCAATATAATACCGGGTGTTGGATTATACAAAAAAAAAATAACAAAATAAAAATAGCAACCGTTCAAAAAAAATAAACACGCTAACCCTACACATGGTGGTACAAGTAAACAACCAACAGCGGCGGCTCCCCACAAATCTTTCGTATCTCCCAACATAGTCATTCCCTCGCGGTATATTATTGAACTTAATGGCATCATTTACCGTATTCCGATCCTCAATAGCGACATCGTAACGTACTCGCCTGTTATTAGGGTTCCGTACAAAAATGCAAATAAAAAATGTACCTATCTGCGAGCAAAAGTAATGATTTTTCCAATAGATAAGAAATATGCTGAAAGTATTTTGTTATTATTGTAGAAATATTTTTGTATTTCGTGTGTTTGTAGATAAATCTTTGACTGGAATTTAATTGTGAAAGTGGATATTATATGTTTCCAAAGATTCGCTGTTTACTTAAGACACAACATTTTATTTGTTTTGTGTTGTGGGAGGTGGCAAAATACCCTTTGTAAAACATATTTGTTTTGTTGTTTACTGTATCTTCTATTAATAAATTGTACGTTTATTAAGCTCAAAACATTTTAAAAGCGAGTAATACGAATAGTATTCTGAGAATCCTTGTTTTATTTCAGCGTTACTTGATACAAGCGTTAGTACAAAAAACCTGTAGTCTAAAACGTCGTGCTCGCTTTTTTGTATTCCCTAAGTATTTTGTAGAAAATATACCTTTATTCTAAACACACAAGCTTCTCACTTACTACGAAAATAAAAATTTGTTTGGAAATGTGTACCTACATAGATATCTTGTAACAAACTATTGTGCCTACGTGCTTAGATACCGTCATGTAACAAGATAAAATAAAAATGTAAGTTGTTTACGCAAACCAGCTTATATTTGGCCTAGAGTACTCACATTTAATCATCCGTACTAAAGAAAATAACTCTGTCAGTCTGTTTGTTAAGTTTTCACGCCTAGAGAGAAAGATTCCAATCTATCCTTGGATAAGGGTCTAGTGTATTTTTTAATCCAGTAGTACATTGCTTTAAAATAAAATTCGACCACATTTGCAGGATATGGTGTACCCGGTGCCGAATTTCATCCAAATCCGTTCAGCCGTTAAGAAGTATAAACAACACTCGTGTTACAAACAGAGAGATACACATTTATAATATTAATATGGATAGTATGGATTTTATTTCACTGTACGGAACTCTTGCTACGGATTCACCTCAAGCTTACAATATTTTTTTATTTTTTATTATTCCCGTCCATTTGACATATTATTATATTGATGCGGTTGTAATGGCCTGTGCATTACTTGCAACTGTTAGTGGCAGGTTGGTACTAAATGGTCACCGTAAAATGCTTTCTATGTTTCAATTATCGGCAAAGTGTGATATATCGTTATTTGTTATGGATGGGCTTCGCTGGTATCGGTATTGTCTAGGAGCACTATATATTTTATGATCGATTTGCACAACTGTGCTTTTTGGTAGAGTCTGATTATTCTTTTCAGAATCGAAAATTCATGACAAGAAGAAATTTACATTTTTAAACATGCGCAAAAATTTTATTGTAGAGAAATAATGAATATTCCTTTGTTTCTGCTCATTGATATGCATATTATTTTAACGAAAATTTCCTGCTGAACTGTCGGAAATTCAGGCACTTTATGCTCTCGCAAGTAGTCAATTGTCAAGTACCTATCTACAAAGATTGTTAATGATATCAGTAATGAGTTTTTGAAACACACATAACTATAAATTCGTGTAAATCCATGCAAATTGTTGCGCGCTTCAGATCATTCATATTTAATTTTCAATTGTTCTCGTAATTTAAACATGCTCCGTTGAATTCTGATGGGTGGGCGATTTAATTTAATAAAACATGTAGATTGGTGAGCTTGGTGTATTATACCTCAATTGCACCCGGTGTAACACCCCATGGGAATTGTCCCATACGGGGAAAAATAGGAAAACTCAATCCAGGAAACTTATTTACATATTTTGACATCGAAATAAGTTCTTTTTGGAAAGTCACTTTTTGTCGCTGCAAACTTTCATATTGTAACTAAAATCAATCTGCCTTGCCTTTTTCCAAATATATTTGGGGCGGCTTTGGTTCCCCGGCGGCTCAGTACCAGTAATTTACATGGAACGAATGTCTATCTGACCTTAACAACTCTGTAACTGGGTAAAAGAAATACCCCTTGGCAAGACTGGTGTCAAATTCAAATCTTGGCTAATCAAAGATCTAAAATTGACAGCTGGGTCCAACAGCTTAATGCGCTTTCGGAGGCACGGACGAATCTCGCTTTGTAAAGATGATTACCTACAAAACTCTGAAATTCAGGATATCAAAACCCCAAAACACTTAAACCCAACTATTTAAACATTATAAACAAATAGACACAACACAAATGGCACTTAAAAAATTGAAATATCAAAAAGTGAACTTAATATCATTCATTTTATTTTACAAACTTGCCATGATAAATGGAACAGTGTCCATAAATAAATACGCGCCTAAACTCACATAAACTACTAAGGGTATGACAGGCGATGGAAATAAAATGTTTTATAGCCATAACAGGAACGAGCTTGTCGTTCTTAGAATATTCCTCTTGACTTGCAGTTAAACTTTTAATGTCTCGTCATTTCGGTTGTGCCGAAATTCCGTGGGATTTTTGCATGTTGTCGAAAACTTTAGATGTGATGAAAGTGGTTTCCCTCGAATCTATAACATGAAACGACTTGGGCGTTATAAAATCCAAAGAGGTTTTCTCATTAGTAATAAATTTATTAAACATCTAATAAAAATGCTTTAAAATGTCAGTTGATTCGAATATGCAGTAAACTTTTACGAAACGGTGATAAAAATTGTTTCAAATTTAGATACTATAGATGAGGTAAAATCAATAGCAAAAAAGCATGGTCCACACTCCGTAAGCTCCTCCATGAGCCTTCACCACCAAATTAAGTTACTGCCAATCAGATAGCGCATCATCTCCTTTTAAATGGGAAACTCCCTAACAAACTTCCTAAACTGTCCAAAGTAAAAACCATATTCTGGTAACTATGATATTAGCAAACGCTTTCTGATATAATACCAACATTTAAGTCTTATAAAAACTTTGTGGATGACATATGTGTGGAGCAACTTACGAACCTGAATCTGATGGCAATTTCGTTGCTTCTTGGCCTCTTCAACTCATGCTTGGTTGATGCAAAACTCCCCAAGTAATGGAAGAAAGCTAAGGTGATAGCGCTTCTCAAGCCCGGAAAATGTCCAACTATTCCAAAAACTATCGCACAATCTCGCTACTCTGTCACACATTAAAGTGTTTAAACGGCTAATCCTAAACCGCCTATACAAACAATCCTGGGCTGATCCCAGAACATGAGTTCAGATCCCAGATGGTTTTCTTGAAATCTATGAAATTCTATGAAAATCGTTGGAGCCGTTTCTGAGATTCAGATTATATATAGAGATACATATATACAAGAATCGCTCGTTTAAAGGTATTAGATAGAATAGATACAGCATGGACTGACTGTTCGAGCAATCATTGAGCAATCAAGGCAACAATAGGTAGGTAAAAAGACACTATATTAAGTAAATTCTGTAAAAAGGCACAGAAAATTACTGAGCATAAAAGGACTCTTACTGAATACAAAAAGTCATGTAATGCTACCCCAAATATCGTTCATACGGGCGATAATTGAATAATACCAACCAAACGATTCCATTTTTCAATAGGTTCATTAAAATTTTATTACATGCAACAATTAACGTTAAAAGTTGACACAGTGCTATGCTTTTAAAATTAATAACGGGACATAATGACCCGGTATGAGAATTGTACCTATGGAGTGCGATGCATATTCATATTTTCAAAATTATTGGACCGTTACTGTTCTTAATTTTTAGGCTAACTGATGTGAATGTTAGATTTGGATGTGCCATGTGTGTTGATTGCTACATGACATTATGGTTTCATCAATATATTAATAAATCTCATAAACTTAAACCGCTTCAATGAATCGGTCCCCTTGTGCCATTTGCCACATTCAAAATCGATTTCTGAATTAAGAATTTGTCAAACTCTACTTTAGTCAGAAAACCTAAGTTTGGCATTAAAGTATGCTTGGTCCAAATACTCAATTCAGAATCTCGCCTAAACGTCGGTTCTCAGAATTCCCTAAGGGCGAGTAGTATAGTAGTTTGTCGATACTCAAAGATAGGGTGCTACTGCCATTCGTTAAACGTACGAAATCTCGAATACAAACAAAATGAATCCTTATTTGTCAAGATATTTTGAGAATTTGCTTAATGGTGATGTTTGATTTTGTTTAAAGCACGTATAGTCATTACGTTCTTTTGTTCTGGAGTTTCGTCGAAAACAGAACCACCATTGTTGCATCTTTGGTCTACTTATATTGGCAAATTGTTTCCACTCCATTCTCATACGTCAATGTGAGTTATAGCCCAATATTCCCATCAGGGTCTAAAGTTAAAGTTCACAATAGTATATAAGTTGGCTTGCTTTCGCATACAGCCATTAAATATCCCATTTTCCTGAGCTGATTCTCACAGCTTGGACGGCAATAAACAGCTGATGCATTTTATGTTCGCCTTTCATATTCAAAACAGGATCAAAATATGAATGCATAGAAGGATTTACCAATAAAAATTGTGTTGATACTTTATATTATGCTATATATTTTATAACCTAGACTAAAGATTGCCACATCTTGAATTTTGAGTTTCTTTGAGTGTAAATTTAAATATTGTACTCTGTAAATTTCCCAGCACAATCTTCCCTTATAATCTACCCTGTGAGTTCGAAACTTAGACCCCATTACGTAATTTCAGCATTAAAACCTTTCCCGTAATTCCCTTTTATTTTTGTATTATAAGCGCAAAGAAAAGAAATCCATCCCTATCTGGATAAAATCTCTTTGAAAGAAACTCAAACAATTCGAAACACCTCAAGACATTACCGTGGGGCCCCTAAATTTGCGTGTACAAGCAAAACGCGTAATGTCGGGGTGAGCCCGCCAAAATCGTATTTAAATTCACCGATCCCGACACGAGATAAGCGAAATCATGAGTTAGGTTGGAAGGGTTATAGAATCCTGCTGCGTGAGGCCGCATAATTCCGTTTCCAGTGGGGTGTCCACGCCTTTGGTGTTGACGGAGATATCTCGATCTTGAATGGGAAGCCTCTTTAGAGTGTTTAGCTGGGAAAATTTTCTTTAAAACGTTTGCAAATGCAGAGGTCTTATCGCAAGATCTGAGAATTTGCTCGCTTGTTACGGATGTATTGGGTTTTGAATAAAGAATTTTTGCTATTTTCAGTATTTGTATGACGGAGGAAATATAAATGCTGCTTCACGTAATTCCAGGAATATTTCTCAGAACATGATGCTTGTCAAATTGTGTTTCAGATCCAGAACTGTGGCAACTTTCAAACGAGGTTTCAAAATTGTACGTGTTTGTATATAAATAAAAAAATAACAATTTAAGGCTCCAAAAATAAATTAAAATAAGGACTTCAAGATAATCATAACGGTTATAACTGTCACCCCTAATTTCACATCTAATTATTTACAATTCCAAAAACGAGCATTTTAAAGCTTTATTACAGCTGAAACAGGGTTTTCAGATAAGGGTATCCTCGGCCATACTTAGCGCCAACAATTAAGTATCCCGTGATTTAATTAAACAACCAACAATTTATTTTTACTTGTCAGATTTTATTTTCCTTTTTTATCCGGTGGCTCGACCGTAATTTAGGTACCCTAATCCCAGCGCTACAGGGTACCAGTAAGGGGTGAAAGGGAAAAAGTAAGGGTGATTAAAGATAAACAACGGCTCGGTGCCAACGTGAGGCCTAGCACGGTTAGGATAATTTGCAATTGTATAATTATCTATGACGGTAAATTAAACGAGAGTTTTATGCGTTTCCGAGACGGCGGCTGAGATTTATGTCGGTAAGGTTACGACTTTATTATCGATTTATTCTCATGTTTCTCTGGTTTGTACTCGTAGATACCCGCACTGTAAGTTACTGCGAAATAATTTCTAAGGTAAATCCCTCGACTAATTTTTTGGGCACAGGTGGCATAATAATTTTACAAAAACAATTTATGTTTTGCGTAGCTAATATTATTTTTTATCTTTAATTGTTTTTAAAGTATGAAATGTTTTTCATAAAATATAATGATATATATTTCAGCTCTTTCAAACAATATTCAGCGAAATAAAATTCAGTTTGGCCAGAATATTTTTTTACCTGCCTTGCCATAAACTACGCGTTCCATAAAAGATGTTAAAGATAATTCAGGGCAACATAAAAAAAATCCTTTCAATATTTACAGCATCGGAAGCGCTGTGAATTATGTATTCGTTTAGTTCGATCCGGACCTCGAGACCTCTGACCTGATCTACAAGAAAACGCGTTTTTTATAGACACAGTTTTTCTTTTTAAAATCACTTTTTTATCTGCCAGTGAAATCCGGACAAAATGGGGTTATTACTTTTGTGCAATCCTGTCACCTTCCTATACCTTTTATTAGATATAAGGTATATTAATCAACTCTCATTGAATAATTTCAGGAATCACTTACTAAAACACAGATCAGTGCATTGTTTTCATACTATTTGATGGCTTCTCGGTAATATTTGACTCCGGTATTTTTGCGCCGTTCCCAGTACAAATAATACGCATTTTCGGTAGGAATAACTTTATCCGGTAATCATCACAAATATGTAACTAAAATGTTTGATTGAAAACGATGCGTACATTTTGCTTCTTACAATTTATTATTTGTTCACAATCAATTTCCAAAAATTTATAAAACGTCTGGACAACTTAAAAGTTATTCAAGACTGATTTGTTAAATACCCTATGAGCTATGACCCCTGCTCTTTTATACGCGTTCGTAGGATTATTTTATTTTTATTTAACTGTATATATAGGTATTTATTGTTATTTAACTGTATATATAGGTATTTATTGTAATTTAACTGTATATATAGGTATTTATTGTTATTTAACTGTATATTTAGGTATTTATTGTTATTTAACTGTATATATAGGTATTTATTGTTATCTAACTGTATATATAGGTATTTATTGTTATTTAACTGTATATTTAGGTATTTATTGTTATTTAACTGTATATATAGGTATTTATTGTTATTTAAGTATTTAATAGTATGTAAATTTTAATTGTAATAAAATCAAACTCTTATAAGTCAATTTAATAAAGTTTAGGCTGATTTGTTCGATAATAAATTCAAAATAAGACGTAGCAACAGGATCTACTTACCAAAGAATACCATAAAATTGTGCCATTACTCTAGAGACAAAACAAAAATAAGGGACAAAAACACAAACATTTTCATAAATATCTCTTTGCGAACATTTCATCAAGACGCACCGATTCCTCGAGAGAATAAGCCCTATGAATATTTTGAGGTACACGAATTTGGGTTGTAACCGCTGAAGATATTTCATATTCTGCCACTCTATACTTGTACAACCGCAGTTATATCTAACCTAGCTAAATAATATTGTGGTTGCATTATTTTTGTAAAGACGTAGGATTACTCGGGTGTGCTTTCTCTGAGGTTTGTCTTTTGTTCTTGTTAGATAGGATTTATTCGAGTATTAGACGCCGACGTTCTATTTTTAAGTAGAGATTTTGCGTTTCTCATTTCTTTACTTTATGACGGCTTTCTTTGTTCTATTTTTATGAGGTTTTATTTTGTGTTTTTCATTCGTTTCGTATGTAAATGATCCGGTACGTTAATGTGGAAAATAATAACATTTTATGAATTTAGTACTAATTTAACATTTAGAATTCGGATTTAACGTACAATCTATCTCATTCAAATCACTTTTAACTATAGATTTATTCATGACTATTGCTATCAAATCGTTCTACTCGTTTTATTCACGCTTATACACCAAAATTGGTTTGTAACCAAATTGAACTGTTTAGCCTAAATAACTGAAGCTCTAATGAATGATACAATGCCCTACTATTTAAATATTCGCACGATATTTTCGAAAATGAAAAACAAAAGGATTAGAAAGATACTACACAGATCAGCTATTATTGAGAAGACATGTTAATTTAGCCATGCCGGCACTTTTTAACTTTCCTTAAGCTAAATTGAATTGAAAACAATAACCAGAAGAATATATAAGCCTCTGTCCGCCCACCAAGTGACTTCTGGAAAGACACGCTGTGCACAGCAACACATTGATCACGTGCTGCTGTGCACAGCGTGGCTCAGGGGAGACGATTCTTTCAGCCTCCCCAGGCATGTGTTCTAACAGGCGTTCCACAGAAGGAGTTCCGGGGTGGTCTTTTAAGAGGTGACGGGGCCCCTTCCAGGTTCTGATGGTGATCACCGGGGTGATTTAAGTGAGGTAAAAATTCCATACAGGGAGTATGGGCCTTTTCCCCAAAAGTCCAGGCACCTTTTGAGGGTTTCGCCCCGTAAACAAAATAAAAAATGTTATGGTGCATTGATACAAAAACAGTAAGCCTCAATGTAAATTCTAGTTTTAAAAAAATAGACCGATCAACGGACGTTAAAAACATATCAAAACGATCAAGCTAGAACCAAACTAACTGCGAACACAAATCTATCTGCCAAATGCAGAGTTTATGGAAATTTTCCGATCGATCGTCCATCATAATGGTCATTGGAAGACCCATGTTCAGCAATAGCTGGTTGAGAGCTGATATGACGAAAATATGTATAAGCAAATAGAGTTCAACGTGGCTCTCTCTCTCTAAATAAACATGAATGAGACGTCAGAAAACTGTCAAATGCTTTGCATGTTGTTCAGTTCATTCATTTAGTTCTATGTCGGTCTGTATTAGGGATGTTACGGAGGTACGATTCCGATTCCGAAAATTCGAAACTTTCGATTGTTTTTAAACCTCCGATTTCAGTTCCGAAACTTTTGAGTTGGAGGTTATCGGCGTTAACGCGAACGCTGTCAACACGTAAATACTTGTTTATTTATTTATTGAGTACAATAGAGAAACACGTATTCCTATCAGCGACGAGCACTTATTATGGTGAAAAGTAAATACTAAATTCAAACCCCTGAACTCGATTGCCCGTCGAATATTTGTCGTGTCCACCAAGCTCAGTATCAAGTGAACAAATTTTTAGTGGTGCTGGCATAATCTATGACCCGTTGAGAAATAGTTTTTTTTCTACTACCATAAACTAAAATAATGATGATTTTAGAAAACTTGTTTGGGTTTTTTCATTATTCTTTCTGAGCTTAAATTAACAATTATAATTCAACTTTTCAATGTATTCAATTATTCAATAATATATTTATTATCTATACCAATATTATAAAGAGGAAAGATTTTTTTGTTTGTTTGTTTGTACCGAATAGGCTCCGAAACTACTGGACCGAATTTAAAAATTCTTTCACCTATGGAAAGCTACATTATTCCCGAGTAACATAGGCTATACATTTGAAGGGAGCGAAGCCGCGGGGGTCAGCTAGTTATTTATATATATTTAATTCAATTATATTCAATTATTTTATTTATTAAACCTGATTTATCTTAACACATCTTTCTTCAACCTCCGCCTCCGATACAGATTTCAGTTCCAGTTCCGCCAAATCAAATTTAAAACCGCCGAGTCCGACTTCGGTTCCCGATATCATCACTTCCGTAACATCCCTAGTCTGTATGTTCACCAAACCTACTACATTCAGTTTCAAGTTATTCCTTTGCACCCAGCCTCTAGCTTTCATTTCAGTTGCATCAAATATGGACACGATTGAGTTGAAAAAAGGCTCTATTGATTTTTCCACATCCATGATGAAATAGTTCCAGGAAATCTTATGTTTCCGGACATGAATATTGGCTTTTTCAAACGATATTAATGTACCGATATGAGTACAGTTTCTATTGAGATACAGTATCTAGTTTATGAGTTGTCTATCAGTCTTGTAATAACCGCCCACCACCACCACCACAACCTTTCAGCCTTTGTTCGAACTTATCTTATATTCTTAGTCATTACGATAATGATTATCGAATATTATTTTGAAATAAATTAGCCATTCTACCTGTATCTTGCCTACGTATCAGCTGTAATCAAATATTAGTCAACCAATCATATTATATCTGAATAGGTCTCCACTGATATCTTTATAGATTCGTTCGATTGCGTTAACCATGAGACACTATTGTTGAAGTTCGAGCACTATGGAATTAGACATACAGCCCTTGGGTTACTTAGATCATATTTAAAAGCCAGACAAGTTAAAGTTAAGGTAAACGGCGTAAACTCATTAGGGTCTGAAATGACGATGGGTGTTCCTCAAGGTTCGATATTGGGTCCATTCCTCTTTTTAGTTTATATTAACGATTTACCCCAATTACTACAAAATCAACCGAAAATGGTGTTGTTTGCTGATGACACATCTTTGATATTTAAAATAGATCGGCGGTCACAAAATCTTGATGATGTGAATAACTCGATTCATCAGGTCCAAAAATGGTTCACGGCAAACAATTTGGTACTAAACGAAAAAAAAACCAAATGTATTAGATTCACATTGCCGAATGTTAGAAGTAGCGAATGCGACATCATATTGAATGGCGAAAAGCTGGACTTTGTAAATCAAACGGTTTTCCTGGGAATCACTCTAGACGACAAATTGCAATGGAGTTCTCACATAACATCTCTTGCGGGTCGGCTGAGCTCGGCCGCTTATGCTGTTAGAAAGATAAGACAGTTGACGGATGTGGAGACCGCGCGTTTGGTCTATTTTAGTTACTTTCACAGCATTATGTCATACGGTATGTTATTGTGGGGCCGAGCGGCTGACATTGAATCCATATTTATATTGCAAAAGAGAGCTATCAGAGCCATATATAATTTAAGTCACCGAGAATCTCTTAGGGAGCTATTTAAAAATATTAATATTATGACAGTTTCTTGCCAATTCATTTATGAAAATATTATGTATGTAAGGAAAAATATACATCTCTTTAGTAAGGTCAGTGATAGACACAATTGTAATACGAGAAATAAAGATAAGTTAGATCAACCATCTTATAGACTAGCAAAAGTACACTCATCTTTCATGGGGTACTGTGTTAAATTCAATAACAAAATACCTTGTGATATATTAAAACTAAATGAAAGTAAATTTAAAACTTTAGTTAAAAGCACACTTTGTAAACAAGCATATTACAAATTAGATGATTATATTCAAGATAAGAATGCTTGGCAACATGTTGGTCCCGCTCCGTAGGGCAATCTTTGGTGTGGACATAATCAAATTTGCTAATTTGTATTCCTATTCGTAGTTATTGTATTCTTATGTTATTTTTTATATTTTTCCAGAATTTGACTCACACACGGTTCCGTTGTTGTTGAATTAGGTATTTTACCTATGTTTGGAATATTTGTAAGTATGTGAAAACCATGTTCCTATTTATCAAATTAATGAATTTACCTGTTAGTGCTTTTATTACTTTATACCTGTACGTAGTATAGTGTGTAGTGCTATTTTTGGGTGCATCGTCCTCACATATATGAATTTATTAATGTATGTACATAAGTAAACATTGTAAAACATTTTAAAAAGAGTAAGTATGGAGTTTCTTGTGCGTTCTTCTCCATAACAAGCTACTTTCCGAATGCACGGTAGAGTCAATTTTTATTACTTGTACATTTTTAATTTAGATTTAATGTTTGACGTTCAAAAGTGCCGCTTATTGGCCTAGTTGAAATAAATATATTTGACTTTGACTTTGATTATACCAATCCAGTACTATAGTTCATACGCATTAAGAAATTGCATTGGTCGAGGGGGCGGCTGACAACGATGACTCACTATTTTCTTAACCCGAATGACTCTTAATACACTTACTACTACTATCTCAATTGCTTAATATGTTATATCTTGGATATGATACTTTACAGGCTTCAATTTAATATATTACATAATTTGTACCGCTATCACAAAATAGAAAATCGATTCACCATGCAAACCCGAGCACACACAAACACAATGTATTCGAAAACATTTTCAAACTAATAACGTTTGAAACAAACACATTAATTACCAATCAAATCCTCACTATTTCAGGCATATTAATTAGGTTCAATTAATGCTAAATGACGCTGTGGCAGAATTAACAAACGTTAGCCTTCAATTTGACTAAATAATCAGTAGGTTGTATTTGTTTGAAGTAGGTATTTGGTTAAGCGTGTATGTTTATTTGACCGTATGATTTTTGGTTAAGGTAATGATTAAAATTTATTTATTTCGGATAACTTAATCCATACAGTTGAATTTAATTAAAATACAATAACATAAAATGTAAAAACACATTCAAAGTATCCACTTAAGGGTAGACTAGTCGACGGTACGAACTATTTTGTGCGCGGGGTTAAAATGCATGCTATATCAACCGACAACACGTGCGGAACAGATAGATGCTGTTATGAGCAGTAAGAAGCCAGTTCGCGTACGAATACATACTTTTGCAAATTTGTAGCGTAATGGATGATGATTTAGAACGAAAACGAGCGCGCGGAATTTTATGAATGGACCTTTGGGAGTCTGGATATCATGAAAAAATGACTGAATGTATCTGTTCAAAATAAAATTATTTGCATTGTTGACTACTAATCTACCCCTGTATGGAGGCCGTTTTTCAATTTTCCTTCTTCTTATGGTACTTATTTGCGCCCAAAGACGCGTTAAAATTAGTATTGAAATATGGAACTTTCGAAGCTCATAACTTTCAAGTAAATATTTTTAATACTTTTTTGCTTCCATACAGGGCTAGATAATGATGAGACAAATTGATATCATTTTTTATTTTGAACGTACATCATCAAACAGTGGAGTAAAAGCCAGACTACGTTTGTATGGAAGAATTTTCGACTAGTGTACCCTTAATAAAGGATATCCATAGCGGAGAAGAGATCCTATCAGAGGTCTTCAGAATGCCGTTGCAGCTGCCATGCATTCTGCAGATCAGGAATACAGTTTTCTTTCGGATGACGGCATGAAAACCATCAGTGCGATACAGCACAAACATCCCAGATGCACTACAGAAGCGAGGCAACCCCAACATCATTCAGAAGAATGAAAGAAGATGTAGTTATAATGGACGCGCAAGACATACAGCGATTTTTGGTGTGACTGATCCACAGATTTACCGTATAAAAACTTTGACAATACGCCTTAAAAAACGTTATATTTACTCGTTCAGAGCAGCGGGAGAAACTGCGGGCTAGCACGTTACCTCTGACCGCTATAGCCCTGCGCTCTCTCTCAATATCTATAATGTGATTTTTTATTTCGTGGACTAAACTGACATTTGGGGGGTTGTCACTTTATCGTTACATTAAAATAGTGTCGTACCCTAAAATCGAAGTAGATCGAAAATGAAACTATTTCACGGCATAAAAACATAATTTGTTTAGAAACTAGCGGCCCATATTTAGTTTATGCGGTTTTAGCGGCCCTCATTTATGTCAGACTTAATTTTATCGATTGCATTTATTTTATTCAATTCGATATTCGATTTTTATTTTTTTCGATTTCATATTTAACACAATAAAAGTTCATGTACTATGTGTATGAATACTGTTATATTTAAATATATTATGTTTATATTCATAAAACATTTATTTACACCAATTAGTAAAAATAAATTCAGGAGTCATGTCACATCGATTCGATGAATCATTTATGATTGAGCCTTACCTACAACAATATGCTCCGCGCTTGCAACATTTTAAAAAAATGTGATCAATAGCAGCTGTCAGTTTAGTCCACGAAATTAAAAATCACAGTATAGATCGTCTTCAAGACCTTCGAAAATTAAATGCTTCAGTTATTAAAATTTCGTGACACGATTCATGCACAAGCCATTTAGGGTAATATTATTTGAATACTTGGGGCATTCACCACTGGCCTTAAAGACCATTTATGCCGTTTATTGGACATTGTATACAAGGCCATGTGCACCAGCATACGCCTCACACACTCTTAACAACTCTCTGAAAATGATGTACCAAACTATTTATTTAGTTTTATTTTAGCCCATGTTGTCCCATCATATCATAAAATACCTCTCTTTCTTCTTTCCATTCCTCCTGGTTTTGGGCAAGTGTGAATCCAGTCCTTTCTGGTGTCGTACTGAACCAGTCATCTTCACCTGGTCCTGTCTGTAGGTGTCGAGCTCGACCTGCCATCTTTGCTTGGGTCTGCTCCAAAATTGTTGGATGATTTCTGGGGTCCACATTGCGATATATTCACCGCATAATTCTTTAGACTTATATACGCAAGTATTCTTCCATATGTACCAAACAAAGCATCTTCAAGGTATGTGTCCTTATACTTCCAATACTATAAATATGAAAGTTTGTATGTCTATGAATCAATGGTTGAACGAATTTGTGGCACGGGTAGACCTTGACCTGGATTGTTACTTTTTCTTCTGTTAGTTTGATCCTGGCGAATAATGTTTGATTTTCAAGCGGATGATGCCGTATGAAAAAGCTAGTACTTAAAATAAAATCGTCCTGAATCTTTCCTAATCATATGCAGGCGTATGATCACGGAGAGTATGATTGAAGAATACCCAAAATTATGTATCCAAATGATCTGGTGATAATTAATATTTAAAAGAATAATAAACTGTAAAATAATAAGTTAGTATTTGTCTTTCATTCACTGAGGACCGGATGGGAACATTGGCAACGGTACTTTGGTCAGAGGAAACTTACATCACGGAAAAGGACATAAGCAATTTTGATCTCGATTGAATCTAGGGTCCCCTGGTAACCCTGTGATGTTAAATTACTTTAGGAAACGTTGTTCTTCTTTGTAAGAACTTTACCGGCTTTTTCAATTGCAGGTTTGCGATTTGATAATACGTATACTCGGATATTTCTCTAAGGATTATCCAATTAACATTCCCATTTTTATTTATATGAATTAATGTGGTTGGTATGTATATGCCAGCGTTAAATATATGCGTTTCATTAAAATCATAATAACCGTAAAAAAAACTCTTATTAAACATCAACAGATTGTTCTAATATGACTAAATGAGCCAAAGTCGGTTTATAATAAACAATGCTTATAATATCCTATATAGATGATCATCTATTATTATAACAACTTTGTAAGTCATTTAAATTCGAGTATGAGCCGTGTCCGGTCGAATTTATATCGTAAAAAATGATTTTTTGATTGGACCTGCTGTAATGGAGTTTATAAGGAGGGAGGAATAGTATGGAGATGATAATACCAGATAAGCTAGTGATAAGAACTCTGTGAATATGTTGGACTTTAATAAATAAATGTGTAGTTGAACATTACTTAAAGTAATATAATCCAGTTAATTGGTATAAAAATACAAAAAAATGCGAGGAACAAAGTTTATACATTTGCTTGGATAAAAATATCTATGACAAGTTTTCTAAATAGTGCCGAAATGTTGAAGTCAGTTTATTTATATTTCTAAAACGAAACTTATCAATTAAATTGTGTATCTAGTTGAAAGATTTACCAAATTTCTGTCCGACTTCCCAAAAAGGAGGTAGTTTTCAGAATCAGAATCAGAACTTTATTTGTAAAACATAGGTTACACAGTAGTGTGTGTGGGGTGTTACAACATTAAATCTCTATCTCTATGTTTTGCCATGATGCGTAAAAATATGATTTGCTATCTATACTAATATTATAAAGAGGAAAGATTTTTTTGTTTGTTTGTTTGTTTGTTTGTTTGTACCGAATAGGCTCCGAAACTACTGGACCGATTTAAAAAATTCTTTCACCAATAGAAAGCTACATTATTCCTGAGTGACATAGGCTATTTTTTTATCCCGATAACGGGTCCTGTGGGGTGGCCCACGGGAGCGAAGCCGCGCGGAACAGCTAGTATCCAATATAATTGATTACTGTTAAAATAAAATGATTACCAATAATAATAGAAAAAGAGCCAGAATACACACATACACATTTCCGAATTAACATCATAATAAATCAACAATTTAAAGCATCTCCTTAATTTCAATAATTAAATTCTACAGTACATGTCAATTACTTAGTTTCATGTACGCTTTATGTTTTTTTAGTACCTATGTTCACCAAAATCTCGGGCAATTGTGATATTCTTTTTGTTTTAAAAGGTACCTTTCCGAAATAGTCTCATATAAATTTGGTGAAGATCTGATGAAGTTTGGAGATATACAACAGAACTCTTCAATAACTGACGGAAAATCTATCGGGATTGCTGCAATCGCATGTCAGTCCATTTTAAACTAGCTGCTGCATGCGACTTCGTCCGCGTCAAACTCGTAATTTTATTATTTAATTTTCTTTAAATGTTAATGTCCAGCTATTTTGGAAATTACCCCGAACAAACAGACAGACTGAAAAACTATATCTTAAAAATTGCGTATTTGTTAATAGTACCGTATATCCTTTTACATGCATTCAATACAACGCTGTTATTTTCAAATTTCAT
This sequence comes from Anorthoa munda, assembly GCA_945859665.1. Lineage (NCBI taxonomy): Eukaryota > Metazoa > Arthropoda > Insecta > Lepidoptera > Noctuidae > Anorthoa > Anorthoa munda. Next base: position 13,085,009 of record OX243911.1, on the reverse strand, counting down.
ACAAACACTTTAATAACAAAGTAAAAAATAATTTCAATTTCGGTAATCGATGTCAAAAAACGAAGAAACGAAGCCAGGAAAAACGACTTCCGAAATCGAAGTTATTTTTCACTTTAAAGTGTTTCCACATTTAAAAAAACTCTTATGTAACTGTCACACTTTTTCATCATTACACTCCGAATAAGCAACTCTATACAATTCTAACAAATGATCGTTAGGTCATCGCGAGCAAGTGGGACGTCCCACTGACGGATGCTTACACATGTTATTGACCCTGCCCTATTGTTAACGCCATATGGCCACCGAAATTACCTCGTGCCCTCACAAAAATTAGCGAAAACCCTCCTTAAAAACCGAAACCTCCTTCACAACATGCCTTCCTGGTGTTGAAAGATATGCGAAGTGCAATTTTCGAGTTAACGACTTGATTTTTTTGGAATTTTTTTCTTGTATATTTGGAGGGAGTATTAATTTATGTTTTCGCATATGGTTAACGGACTTCATTTTTATTTCGGTTATGTCTAAATAAATTGGATAGGATAGGTAATCTAAGTTTTGATAGACCTTAGAAGTCAATTAAGGTATTTTATAATATATACGTGTTTCCAAGAAGATAGACCCATCAGGCTGATTAAAATTTGATATAAATTGTCTAATCAAAAATTTTCATTCAATACTACACTTCAGAATATTTCACAAAGTAATTTTCGCGTAAATATTTTATTTAACTCAAGCAAAAAATAAGAAAAACATTTTTCCACGATGTTTACATGTTTACGCGTACGCATGCTCCCGGGAATCAAATAGGGAATAAATCACGTGCGACGTATACAAAGGGGCTGAGCAATAAAAACTGTTGTCCAATTCCGAAATTCCTACAGGAAAAGGGAGAAGGCTTGTATGTTTATTAAAATGTTGCAAGAAATTATATTAAGTAAGTACATGTTTATACTAGCAGAGCACGTGTAATAATATTCCATTACTGTGGCTACTAATAATTATTATTAATAATGATTCATCATTATCTGCCTAGCCTTTTCCCAACTATATTGGGGTCGGCTTCCAGTCTTACCGGATTCAGCTGAGCGTTAATATATTTATATTTCGCTAATTTTTCGTATTCTACATGGAGCGACTGCCTATCTGACCTCCACAACCCAGTAACTGGGTAACACGGTACCCCTTGGCAAGACTGGTATGATTATAATAATAATTACTAATAATTATTCCATCAGTAACAAGTGACTATTTGGCGTCGAAAAATATAACTGTAAAGTTGAAAATCCAAGTGTGGTCTTATTGTTTGCACACGTACAATTTATAAAACACCTATGTCACGACTCGGCCGTAAGTGCAACCACACCTCAACATCACGAACGTGTGAAAACACAAATCCGAACGATTCAATACTTCATTCTAAAACCTAGGCCCACACCATATGGGTGAAATGACTTTTTTCAAACTACTTTAGTGTAATGGCTCGGAATTACGTTCAAAACAAGAGGTCAATTATCATTCGATAGACAAGGGTGGACGTGATAAAAACAGATCTCCTAACACATAATTACATAATTGTGCGCCCTTGCCGCCGACGGGTAACGACGCCACACGAATATGGGTTAGCCGGAGACCAAAAAATAAAATTATATAGTGTGGCGATAGTGTGGATGTGACTTTATTTTTATTTATTTTATCGCAAAATTAATATTTATAAAAAAATATTATTATATTAAATAAATTTAAATGATTTGAAATATTACGACCCAAGACCGACAACGACCCAAGAGCTAGATTGACCCGACACTATACCGAAGATATCCCGGACGTCAGCCTGTACGAGATTAGGATGGCTCTGAAACAGCTTAAAAACAACAAGGCGCCGGGTGATGACGGAATCACGGCTGAACTCCTGAAGGCGGGTGGAAAACCGGTCCTTAAGGCCCTTCAGAAGCTGTTTGATGCCGTCATACTCGAGGGCAAAACGCCACAGGCATGGTGCAGGGGTGTGGTGGTACTCTTCTTCAAGAAGGGCGACAATGCCCGACTGAAGAACTATAGGCCCATCTCACTTCTTAGTCATGTCTACAAGTTGTTTTCAAGAGTCATCACGAATCGTCTCGCGCGCAGGTTTGACGATTTCCAGCCTCCCGAACAAGCCGGATTCCGAAAAGGCTTTAGCACCGTAGACCACATACATACGCTGCGGCAGGTCATACAGAAGACCGAAGAGTATAACCTGCCTCTCTGTTTAGCGTTTGTGGACTACGAGAAAGCCTTCGATTCGATCGAGACTTGGGCAGTACTGCAATCTCTCCAACGGTGCCAGATCGACTACCGGTACATTGAGGTGTTGAAGTGTTTGTACAAAAACGCCACCATGTCAGTCCGTCTTCAGGATCAGACCTCGAAACCAATCCTTCTCCAGCGCGGCGTGAGACAGGGAGACGTCATTTCTCCGAAACTGTTCACTGCTGCGCTGGAGGATGTCTTCAAGGTTCTGGATTGGAAGTCGCTTGGCATCAACGTTAATGGCGAGTACATCACTCACCTTCGGTTTGCCGACGACATAGTGGTCATGGCTGAGACCATGGAGAGCCTCAGTACAATGCTCGATGACCTCAATAGAGCTTCCGAAAGAGTGGGTCTTAAAATGAACATGGACAAAACCAAGGTCATGATGAATGCCCATGTAACACCCACTCCTATCAAGATCGGAGACTGTTTACTTGAAGTTGTAGATGATTATGTCTACCTGGGACAAACGATCCAGTTGGGTAGATCCAACTTCGAGAAAGAGGTCAACCGTCGAATCCGACTCGGCTGGGCAGCGTTCGGGAAGTTGCGTGGTATCTTCTCGTCCAATTTACCGCATATCTCAAGACAAAAGTCTATGACCAGTGTGTGTTGCCAGTGATCACCTATGGGACCGAGACGTGGTCGCTCACAATGGGCCTTATCAGAAAGCTTAAAGTCACCCAAAGGGCAATGGAGCGGGCTATGCTCGGAATTTCCTTGCGTGATCACGTCAGAAATGATGATATCCGCAGGAGAACCAAAGTTACCGACATAGCCCGAAGAATTGCCAAACTTAAGTGGCAGTGGGCAGGGCACATTGCTCGCAGAACGGATGGCCGTTGGGGCCGAAAAGTTCTGGAATGGCGACCGCGAACCGGAAGACGATATGTTGGAAGGCCTCCCACTAGGTGGACCGATGACCTGGTTAAGGTTACGGGAAGGCGCTGGATGCGAGACGCACGGGATCGGTCAATGTGGCGACGCCTGGGGGAGGCCTATGTCCAGCAGTGGACGTCTTTCGGCTGAAATGATGATGATGATGAAATATTAAACTAAATAAAAATAAATAAATATTTTAAGTATAGTATATATAAACTGCCGAGCAATCAAACCCACAAAACCAATATATATATATTTTTTTTAATCCTTTCATTTAAAATTTGAACACGATATTTACGTTTTTAGTTGGTAATATTCTGATGCGCTGTTAAATGTACTTCAATATTGCAGACGACGTCCTTAAGCTAGCCTTTCCCATTTAGGAGTAATTTGGTGCTATGTCACTGGAACTTTTTCATTGCTCGCGAGTGTATAAAGTAAATAATTGTAAATAAATATATCAAGTATAGTATTTATATAGTATATAAATATTTAAAGTAAATAATTGAGACGGATGTGCGAAGTGGCGAGAATGGATAAAGTGAGAAGTGAGTACCTATATTCGAAGCAGTTTGAAAATGGTGCCAGTGATAGAAAAGTTGAATGGAAACCGTTTGTCCTGGTATAGTCATGCGATGAGGAGGGATGAAACGCATGTTACTAAAAGAGTTATGAATATAAATTTGGATTAATGGAGAGGGAGGGGACGGCCAAAGAAAAAATGGATGGACTGTGTGAGGAGTGATATGAAAGAAAAGAGAGTCAGTGATGGCGTGACGGAGGACAGGACGGTATGGAAGATGAAAACGTATTGCGCCGACCCCAAGTAACATGGGACAAGGGCAGGAATCAGGAATATGTTGATAATGATGAAAGTAAATAATTGATTCAGAATCAACAAAGGTATTATCAAGTATTTGGGACGCATTTTTTATTGTCTTTAGTCTCGCGCTTGACCAATAACTCACCTGATAACATCACGCCTGTATTCCCCCGAAGGGTAAAGCAGAGGGCCATCTATTCTATAACCACATTTCGCCAGTTTTGTGGCCGAGAGTCTATTGCCATCATTCACGCACAAGCCTACCTTTGGGTTGCTACTGGGAGATTCCAGATGGAAAAAACCAATGACACTTTGTCAGATCCGGGACTCGAACCCAGGTTCTTATGGTCAGACCAAGGATGGTCGTCTAGCGCCCATGTGCTGGTTTGGTCCCTGGGGTGTTCAAGGCATGCAATGTGTGGTAATGGGGGTACTCCCCAGAGGTGGGTCTGGTGACGGACAGCCGCGGCTGGTTCACGGACGAGTGCTATCGCGTGCATAAGTGACGTGGAGTTTTAGTAGGTTTAAGTACCACATAACTGCGCTATCTCCCCGTCTTAGCGCAGTATGAATGAGCATTTCACCACGCTAAAAAAAATATAAAAAAGGGTTTTCATGCTCAATAGAAGCACTTGCAACCACTGCACTAACGAGGCAGTTCCATTAAGTATTAATAATGTAGACAACTACTTCTGATAGGTAAGTGAAAATTTTGTTCTAAAAAGCAAGGATAAATACAGTAGTTAAATTATTAAATGAATAACTGCCACTGAGAAACCAGACAACCAAAAAAAGGTAGCCTAAATCAAAGCAACTTTGAACCAAAAATGTTTCTTGCCAAATAATAATCCTCGCAATTTCCTTTTAAACATTGTAGGTATTTGTTCAGGAAAAATAAATTAGGCTCGAGCAACCGTTGGAATAGATTAATGTGGCAGTAAAATATTAATAAGCTATTATAATTCCTTAAGTTTAATATTAAAAGATAAATATAACAGTGGAGTGTCAAAAGTAGAATTAATAGCTTTACGAAATCACTTTGCCACACCTGAGTCGCACTTTTTTTCAAAGTCACGGACAAAAGTATTGACAAATAGGCGTATAAATCATTTTTATTGCTCGGATTGTGTAAAGATTACACTGTATTATTAAAGTAATAGAGTCAATGTTTGTTTAATATACTCCAAAGTATATAAAACAGTTTTTTTAACCAAATTAATTTATTATACTTGGAACCAAGTAAAATAACATTAATCACTATTACGTACGAATATAAGACATTTTTGTAAAAAATATGACTATAAAAAAAAAATCAATAATAGTAAGAGTCGTATCCACACTATTTCCGCAACGATCCGTGAAGATAGAACAGAAAGGGCCGAAAACAAGTTTTAATAAGAACGTGGAAGTAAAATATTTTCTGTACCGGAATCGTTAATAACTGTAAGTTGCGGTCGAAGTCAGCCGGGCCGAACTGACAATTCCCTTTTAATTTGAAAGCCTGAGCAGGATTGCGGCTAACAAGACGCCGCCTAATTATAGCTTAGCCAAAGAACAAACAAGATCCAAAGCCGATTTAGGATTGTTATAACGCCATATGTTATAAGATAATTCGCGTGATTATTGACGGGGAACAAGCGAATAAAGAAAAAGAATTTATAAGTTTTACACTGAAACTTGACAACATAATACGGTTGGAGTAGAAGACTCATGACCATTTATATGCCAAAAATAATAAACAATTGCGACTCGATGAACAACTTCGAGCTAGTAATTGATCCGAACGATATGAAAGGGCACTAGCCATTGCAGAAGGTTGAAGGAATGTGTGGAGGTCTGCTTCCAAGCCTTTCTTGATGCTTCTGCAGGAGCTTCATCATATTCATGGTACATATACTGGAGGGCAACAGGAGAAGTGGCTGAATGTGAAAATTTAAGACTTATCTCTTCAGATAAGATTAACTGAGTTTATATTATCCAACAATCCGCGTAAATATATGACCATTTTAAAGACAGAAAAAAATATACTGAAAAATTTGATTCAATTTCCTTTGTCTCTTGTGTGATAAAAAGCTTTTATTTGATCTGAAAATGGATGGGCGTCAGAGAGAGGTAATCAAGTAGGTAGTGGATAAAAACGGAGCTGTGGCTGACTTTGTAGCAATGATGAACAAGAAAATGCAAAGGAAGTGGTAGTCTCTGAAGAAGATACTGATAAAAATAAATTAGGACGGAATTTAAGAAATTTTCTATAGCATCACTATGATAGTAATCGTACCAATCCTGCTAACTGTCATATTAAGCAAGCTACAATCATTAAATAAGTGGAACCGAATCCCCTGGAATCATTTAAAATACTTTTCATTTATTTTATAGTTCACAAACTGTATTAATAATATTTAATCTAAGAGTAATCAAGTTAATGTGTTTTTTTGTAATAATTGCTTTTAGTGTTTATCTAATAAAACGATTATGTAGTTAATACATATTTTATCGACAGAGTTCGTTAACATTGAAAATCTGGCTAAACACAAAGATTAAATTGAAAATTTACAAAACGCAAATCAACTAGAAACTGATTCCAAAACATAATTTCTTGCTTATCAAGAACCGTATTGAATTTAGATTGAGGATAGCTATAATAACGTGTATTAGATACAGCAAAAGTTTGCCATCAAACCACTCGTCTGCAACTAATGATTTGCTGAACTAATAATCTCTTCGACAAACAAGTAAACATGAACAGACATTGTTAGCAGTAGCCTCCGGTTAATAGGCCAGCCAATGTTGCTAGCCTTGTTTTATGTCTGACAAACTTCCTAGATACTTTTGAGAAAACACGCAAAGGGACTCCAATTATATGTTACGTTGTCGCTCTAATTATCCTTTTATATATTGTGTTATTTTTTACCTTCATCCAGAGATGAAAAAAACTAATTGCCAAATAAGTCGGTCACTGTACACGAAAAATAGTCGTCAAAGCATTTTTTTTCTTGAAGCTACCTTTGCAATGTTGGATCTTTGTTGAGTCAATGGATGATATGATGAAAACACACTTAACGATATTGATCAGGTAGAAACTTCAAAAGTTAAATATTTGCTTGAGCAAGAATAACAGCTTAGACACAACATCAAACTCCCAAAGGTACCGTAGAGAATATATGCCACCACACAAACCGATACTGCGAAACAGAGAATAAATTAAACCAACCGCCATGCCACAATAAACTGTGTACTAAGATTCTGAATTCATTACTAAGTTTCATACTAAAATTACCCTCGTCTCTATTGGTGATAGTTAGTTCACGATCTATCCTTGTGTTATGCATATTAATAAGCTTAGATGTTATTAAGGAGATGTGTTACAGTATCCTTGGTTGGTCTTCGGTGTCGGTCCTTCTCGGAACGACGCAAGCATCATGAATTAGTCCGTTTGATATAGGTAATGACAGGGAGAGCTCCTAAGGTCCTATATATTAATTATTGCTTTGGTAAATTCTAAATTGATGTGTAGTATGTATTGTTGATATTATAGCTTGTGGTTTGGTTCGAGATGGTTTGATTACTGTATTATTATTTATATCTTTACCTAGATTTAAGAATTTATAATATAATTCATATTAGTCTAAATATTATACTGTGAGAACTCTATTAAAAAAATATCTTCATATACATACAGCATTTCAATGGTGAACCCATCTCTTGGAACTAACTAGGTAACGGTCCATGTTTACTTAGATTCAGAGATTAGCTTGTGAATCGTGAATAAGATACTCTGGCAACATTTCAAAGCAATGTTTCGCCTAGCTTTATTTTTTCATGTTTAGCCTGATTTACTAGATTACTCTGTTATCTTCGACTTCAAAATAAGATTTAAATTTGATATTTAGTTTACCATCAGCAAGTTTCAGCGAAAATTAAATAATTAGTTCTACTTAAGTTCGGAAAGGTCTGTAGCAGACCGCCTAAAACGCAAGTTAACAGACTGTTTTAATTATCTTTTCACGTCACATTTCGCCGAGTAATTGCCGGCGAGGCCCGAGTAACAAATTACAACAAACGGCTAGAACTAATATTTGTCTTATTTTAATGTTGGAGATACATCGCCGCCGCCAAGACGACAGTTCACATAAATTCGGGCGTCTTCTAGGAAATGAATAACAATTATGATAATTATCACGCCTTCACAGGGCTGGTCTTCAACACGGCCATAACAATAATTAAGACCGTAAAAAGCGTTATCTTCAAAACCAGTAATGTTCAAACAAAAACACTGTCGCTGTCGAGCTCTTGATTTCGATTTACGACGTCTAACCACTGGACAAGGGCCAAATTACATTTGCCGCTCATGAACCTCAATATGGACACAATTTCTTCATAGCTGGAGTACAATTTGGGACTCAACTCGTAAAAGTAACATAATTTTGACTTTTTTGTCACAGTAAATCTCATCTGTCGGAGGTAAACTATCAAATTCTCACAGATTACCGTATCAGAAGGAAAAAGAAGCTACGGTATTCTTCCAAATTATAATGAATTATAATTATAAACAATTACTGGCTGATTTAATGAATGGATGAAATACAGTAGAACGTCTTAGAGGGAGACAAGATAATTCAAATTTTGGGTGGTAAGAAAAGGAAGCGAGATAGACAACGCCTACGTAGTTTCTTTGAATGTATGATTCGGCGAGCGATAAAAATCGCCGGTCTTATTCGTCAGTCTTTTTTTAATTAGTGAGGGGTCCGACATGAGAACCGAGGTGGCGGCCATTGTATGCTGAGAAGTACGACATTTACAAATGACTGGGCTAGCAAGACATGGACATTGAGAAGGACATGACATAAAAGAAATGACGGAAGTCTAACTCATTGTTTTTGTTTTATTTTGAAATCAATGTCTGCAATGTGCATATTAAATTCTGATTTTACATGCAATCTAATAAGAATCTTCTGTATGAAGCTGCATATGACAGTTCTCATAAAATCGAGTTATTATTTACCCATCTAAAACTGTTAACAGCTTACAAAAACACTTAGTTCTTACCCCAAAAACGAAAAACCTAACAATACATTCACTCCAGAAGAAGAAAAAAACTCCCACTTTCCTCACCATATAATCTTATAGCATGGTTATTAAACTTGAAAGTTATTAAGTAGCAAGCGATTACACCTTCATGCTAAACCCGTTTTATGTTTTACACTGTTATTTTTGTTGGTTCTTATTCATTCTGTTCTGCGTTTAGCTCGTGTGAATTATGTCAGTTAGCTTTCAACATTAGATGCATAAGATCTTATTAAGGTCTTATTAGATTGTATAGATCTACCTACATAGATACAGTGTGTTTTTCCGTAGAAGAACAAGTATTAGGATAGACACAGTTGGAGTATTACGAACTCTTTCTAAATTACTTTGTATCGATGAAATCACTGAAGTCATTCTCATGCGTATTTGGATAAGCTGTAGAATATCAAGAGTGAATGGGTTACTTTAAGGTGAGCTCCAATGTAGACCTTCGCGTAAGTCTATCAACGATAACGTATTTTAGTCTATTGTTTGTAAAAAATACTTAAACTAACTATTCTTCTCCTTTCTCTGTTCTATATTTTATATTTATTAGTATATTATTTTATTGGTATGTATGTATTTTATGTAATATCTAAGTAATATTATCAAGATAGTTTTTGTACACTGACAGCCCTATGTCTATCTCCTCTCGTTCAGTCCATCCAAAGGTTGTCTGTAAGAGATTGCCCTGTGCGATAAGACCGCCCATTGTACACTTATCTTTAAAAATATTGTCCTGTTATTATTTAAGTGGTGTACAATAAAGTATATAATAAATAAATAAATAAATAAATAAACCTGTATCACAGACATTAGATATAGTTAAATCCATTTAATCTTACACCACATTAGTTTGTTAAACCAATCAAACATATTGGCGAAAGTACCTTCGAAATCAAAACAGAGATAGTAATTTTCGCTACGCCACAAAACATTATAAGTGCACCTAACAATTTGCATAAATTAAATAAAGGTTAACACCGTATAATTCTTTCGAATTAGCGAATTGTAGTTACAGAGCATACAAAATTATTAGTAATGCTAATCGGGTCATAATTGTACTCTTTAGATAATTTCCTCCATTGAAAATTGTATGTTTCTCGACTCGGTTTGTGAATATTCCTTGAATCGGCTTCGCAAATTACCTGGGGGTCAGATGATCAGTTGTCTACTTTTATATTCCTTTGTTGCAAGCAAAACTAAAAAGATTTCTATAACTTTGTTGTTAGTGAGGAGGGCTTTGTTTTTCATAATTACGCGAAAGAGTTTTGAATGTGTAATTTGTTATTAGGTTTCTTGATAGTCAGGTTCTTTAGTTTTGCAAGCAAAATTTATTTTCATTGGGTTCAAGCTTAGATTTAAAGTGCTATTGCAATTTGACTAAGCGTTTTATTTGTCAATTTTACACCCAACGTAACGTAGGTTTTTTTATAGCCCAACGTTGGGCCATAGTATGCTCAAGAAGGAAACAATAAAATCTCGTTAGATGAGTAAGTGTATTGCCTAGCTAATAGCACTAACGTAGGTCATAAGTTATTTTATTGTAGTCGTTACTGTCTGAACTTAATTGATTACAAAACTTGCTTTTGCCAGCGGCTTAGCCCACGTGGATGTCGAAAATTATCCGAAGGGAACATATCCTATGTGCTTTTCTAGATTTTCTATATCTGTGCCTAATTTCATCCAGATCCAAATTCCGTCCCGCCGTGTTAGCGTGAAGAAGAAACAAACAAGTATATACATTTTCGTATAAAACTTGTTATTTTTAGATATTTTTTTGTACCCGTTCACAACGTTGTCCTTTTTAACCCAAAGATTGTCTGGTAGAGAATGCCTTGTGGCATTAAGTCCGCCTATGTACCACTATTATACATGAAGTTAAATAAATAAAATTATAGTTTTGAATAGCACATAGGATTTCTGACACTATCTAGACACTTTTCATTCCAGGAATATGTTCCCTTGGGTTAATTTTCAACATTCACGCGGGCGAAGCCGCTGGCAGAACTTAGCCAATCTCATAAAATATTAATGCGTGTTAATCAAAATGTAGTAAATCTTGTTGTTATAAATTTACTTGTTTTAATCAACTGGCTTTTATCAATATTAGATAGAAAACCTTGATTATAGGGCCTAACAAAGCTCTGAATTGTTTCCAAGACTTAGGACGTGGTTCGTCTGCAGGCGAATCCGAGAAGAATGAGAGCCAGCGGTAAAGTCCTCACTAAGACGTATTACGAGTACTTTCTTAAATAAAAAAGCATAACCTACCACCAATTTTTATTTTTGTTAATTTCTTTGCCTAATTTTAGCTAGTTTTTTTAGTAAAAGGCATACAAAATAAAATTGGTTTTAATCGATTTAAAAAATAGGAGATTATCAATTCACTTTCTGTTAAATCTCTTGGTTGCCATTCCTGATTGGTTGATCAAAATAAAAACCGTCGATTACCAGAGGTCATTACGTGAAATATTGACAACTGATTCGACTAGTCAAAGCTTGTAAATATAAACTAATGAAACATACTAAAACTAGGTTTGCCCAAGTTAAAACTAGTTAAAACTAGTGCCACTAATCTAATTTTTCAACTTAACTGACTTGCGACACTCGTTTGTTATGACTGAGAGTTTTTCAAACAACACGGATTCTAAATTCGTTTTCAGTCTCTGTGTATTGCGTAAGTGACATCAAGCGATTAACTCGCATCTAGTGTGACCACACCCTTTGCCTAAACGAGTCTAGGCGTTGGATGTAAACTCCGCGTAAAGTTCAGATAATATCTTTAATATTGGTAGCGTAAATAACAAAATATTGGCAGATTTTATAAAGTATCATCTTATGTTTTTTATCAGAGCGTGGTAGGGCTTTTAAACTAAGATGATGGTGGGTGTAACATAGATTCTGCTTTTTTGGTGCAAGTCTGCGTTTTTGTTGCGAAGTGCCTCAAATTATGATTTTGAGAATTTTCCACCTTCAAATATTACACAATCTAAAAAGCTGGGTTAAGAAGTATTAATATCGGCACTACACTAGAAAACATTAAGCTAAATATTATTTGAAAAGACTTATGCAATAAAATACTAAATCATATTAATTACAAGTACAAAATCCTAAAATCACAGCTGCATCGAAAGATTAATTTGAAATCATACCGTAAAATTCTTGAAGCATTTTCGTTGCATCATGATGTGATTTAGAAGTTATATTCACAGGTGTTCAAAACTATGCATTTCTGGACAAACAAAATTCTGTTCTTTTTAAAGTTTATTAAATTTGCAAAAATTTGTAAGTTTTAGTCTGTAAGATTCTAACTCAATTAATATTCCATAGCACATTCTCCCACATACAACACACGAGCTATATTACCAAAGTCACCACTATGAATATGTCATCAGCTCATCATAATATCCTCATTGTCAAAGGTTAATTATAACTCCAAACTCGCTGACAGATTCTGCCACAATTTTCTTAATTACAAACCTACGTACTGCTTCATTACATGTTCAGATTAATTAAAGTATCTTAAGTAGTTTCTAACTTATAACTACGAAACGGTAAGTCGCGAGCACCCACAGCCACTAGCCTCTATTATGAGTCTATCCATCTTATATTTAATTCTACATAAAGGTAGGTATAGTCCTAGGTAAACACTACTGAATAAAGCAGGTGTATACAGAACTCTTTGATAGGGATTTAAAAAAAAATATCTATGGATTCAAAGCTATTGAACTAAATATCACAATAGGAAGGATATGTGACAGACTAGAGGACCAACGCACAAAAGTTTTTGAGTGTTACGAACAACATTATTTTTGCTGTCAACCTGTTATGTTCTCTCTCTTGATATAACAACGGTAAGACCGATAATCGAATGGCAAAGGGTTTCCTATCAGCAATATTCTTCGCAGTCATGTGAATGACATGTTCAAAAATGTCTCCGAGATTTTTTTGACAATACCCGGTAATTGGTGGGTTGGGTACCTGGGAAATGGTTTTGTTCAACTACAATACAGCTGGTTTACAAAGGGATATACGGAACAAGAATATCAAAGTAATTTGCTCATTGAACTTTTGCTGTAATGAATATAGTGGTTAATGGATTTGATTGCGCACCCATTATGATTTTTTATCGCTATTTAATACATAACTCGGATTTCCTTGAGCTTTTTAGTTCCTTGAATAAATAGGGGGAAATAATTGGGCATGTTATGTATGTACATGTCCGATATAACAAGGATTTGGAACATGGGTACGATTGAAAATAATACCTATTAATAAAAATGGAACTGGTTTTTTTATTTAATTGTTCCTACATTATTTTCCTATGATATAAATACTTTCACAGATTTTAAATCAGAAAAGTTCGTATTCATTAGGCAATCTAGTATTTCTAAAAGGCACAAATAATTCAGAGCAACCACATTAAGAATAAACAGTTATAATGATGAATGCACAAATGACCAAAAATTAAAAATAAAAGCAGAATATTTCCTCAAACCCCGAAAATACGTCTGAAAAAAGGAAAAATACTTTTACTGACCTGTTTTCATTTTCGGAGCGGCGCGCGGCGCGTCAACGAGAACATGGAAAGAAAAAGAAAACAAGTTTTAGGCAGCAATGGAATAAGGCACAATAAGAAGTAGCACAGACTTACAGGCAAATAGGTAATAGTACATTCTATATCGGTGTCTCTTTGATTAAGAACTGGTACGATTAACTTAACTTGAATGTTTCTTTTACCGGTGGTTTTTTGTGCAAAAACAATTTTCTGGAATAAATCAATAAAATATTTCTATTTATATTTTATATATATTTTTCAGAGTTAATTTGACAGTAATTATAAATGATTTTATTTCTGTAAGTTGGTTTGTACAAACACTTTTACATGTCGATAATTTTTTGTAAAACTAGATGAGGTCGGCGTTTCCTATCTGACTACTCTGAGAAAAAAGGCCGAAACAAACTCAGAGGTCACAGTCTCTTTTAAAGTCCAGTTAAATCTTGGTTAGATCATGTAGGCTGATGTCTCAAATGGTCTTTTGAGGAAAGAACCAGCCAGATTGAGAGGACCTGTCCAGTCAGTGCACGAATTTGTCTATAACTGTGCAGCTCAGAATTTAAGGAGCTCAACGATTTGACGAACAATACCAAAGAATGGACATTTGGGTAGGCCGCATAAACTACTACTACTACCGCATAATACTTTAAAAAGTAAATATTCTTGCCATTGCAAGAAAACAAAAAGAAAACAAAATTCACGGTGCAAATATAAAAAATCAAAATTGATTGGAACAGCTCAATCCCAAGCCTTTTTGTCCTCAACGTAATATTTAATGGTATAAAAGGCTTTCTGGCACAACTTAAGTTTAATGATGAATTTATTAAGACTTAGATCTTGACGTGGCTTGGAAGCTTATTATAAAAGCGAGCACATTGACATCTAAACGAGCCACCTATTTTATTGAGCCTTGTTGCAGGTACTACAAATTTGTGTTTGTTCCTAGTATTTATGTTATAGATATCACTTTATTTATTTTTTAAACAATTTTATACTTTTATGAGCATATAAAAGGTTTTTATAAATATACTGAGAATGCACATTCATTACACTAATCTAAAAATCGGGTTTCTAATTAGCTCAGGTAGCTCAAATGGCACATAGAACTTTCAATTTGTATTTATTACGTAAACGAGCCTTGCCTAAGGCGGATGTCCCAAGAAAAACAAAACAAAAATATCTATAAATATTTTCTAGCGTTCGAAATATGATTCATCTCCAAAACTAAATATCAGTTGCCAGCTGCAAATAGGTTAAGAGGTAGCACGTCCTTACAGTAGTAATTCCTTTTTTTTTCTCTTGTCCCGATTATTTTATTGAACGGCGAAACCGTTGGGAACCAGAAAACTAGGAAAGAAATCCCAACGAAGCGACGCTTCCAACTAGAGTCCGAGTATGCTGTTACATCAATCACTATCGTACTTGAGCAGCCAGATTGCTTACATTTTTTTTTACAAATCTAATTAGAAAAATAGTTAAATATATAGTGGAGTGCGGGTGTTATTATATTACATGTTATGTAAATTCCAAGATGTGAAGGAACAGCACGATGTCGTTCTTAGCCAAAATCGTCAATTTTTACAAGACATCAACACGTTGACGTGTACGCCGATCTAATAATTTTGATATTTTGCCTTTTGATTTTTGCATAATAGATTGCGCGATAGACGCCTGTTCATATTATTTATAAGAACATCGTGTCAAATTACAACATTATGAAGCAAAACAACAAACTTTGTGGTTTTGCGATAATCACACTGTTAATAAATGGTCACTCTCAAATCCACACTGCATCCTACTAAAGTGACTATTTTTTACCAGGAATTAATCAGAATATAAACAAAGTAACCTATGAAAAAAAAACAAAAAACGGCCAAATGACTTGTACCTTTAGGGTCCCGTACCAAACCGCAAAATAAAGTTGGTTGTAATACGAAAAATGAGGGGGTTTCAAAGAAAATATCTGATTTATATGTTGGTATTTGCTAATAAAATATACGTAATAACATTGTCACCAAATTTGAAGTTCATAGGTAAACAGGAAGTTAAAAAAATCAGTACAAAGTAATGTGGAAAAAGGTAGTGGCTTCTAATTCCTGTGTTCCAATATATTTTTCAATAAGAATACAATATTTATCCACACAATAAGCTCTAAACAACGATACCCCACTCGAAGTGGTAGGTTAATTTTTTTTTCGCATCTCCCTTTAGCTGTATGGGAGCCCCCCTTAAAAACATTTAAAAATATTTTTTTGATAATTTGTATAGGTCAGCAAGATGCTTAAACTGTGAAATTTAAGACTGTATCTCCAACCGTTTGGCTGTAAAACCTGTGTAACAGACGACGGACAGACAGACAGACACGTGAGTGACAGCAATAGGGCTCCTTTTGGACCCTTTGGATACGGAACCCTAAAAACAAATATCAAAATCCTTTTTCGTAGTACAGACGGTGTTACATTCCCCAAATTTTCCACATTTTTTGTGTTATGCATAGTTATAATAGCCAGACTTGCTCTTCTCCATCAATTTGATCGCGAAATTTTGCTAAAGGAAAAATATAGGATAGCAACTTAAGGCAAAGGTAATTCCTCTACATGAACAATAATCTAAACGCGAATTTATATCAACGTATAAGAGACCCTTAACTCGGAGCGAAGCTTTTACTTACGTCGAAATTCGCAGACCGCAACATCTGGCGTGTACCTCCTACCAGAATACTCGTAGATTGCATTTTGTCTACTTTCGCTAACGAATGTGCCACTATTGTCCCAAAACCAACCCTGTTCAGAAAACATAAGGACGCGTTTTCATTAATAATGAATCCTGAAATTTCCGGGCGTTTGCGACGTTTTTGCGACGGAAACACGTTTCAATCTGTTGTCTCCTGTTTCGGTACTATCGAGCTATTCTGTGCAGATGCGGATTGCGGGTAGGAGAGACACAAACTCGATTTCCTTGGGACCAATTTCGTGAAAATGAAAACGCAAAAATTACTATGAGATATAACATAATGGATACCTAGAAATGTCCCGGACTCGCGTTTGGTGAGCGGTTTACTCCAAAGATATTACAGTTAGATCAAATTGTGTCTAGGTACCGTCTCATAATCTTTTGTGAGATACAAGATGGGACTGTGATCTTATTAACATTTTCCTTTTGGTTTTTGCTTTACTTTGTGTACGAGTGTTGCTTTTGAATGGAGTAATATTGAAATCCCTAAATGTGACATTATGTTTTGAGATCCATATTTTGTTAACCCATGTTGGTGCCTCAGTAATTATGTATAGGTACTAACGGGCTTGCTAATAAATCCTTAAAGCACAAAGTTTTGTCCTACTCAAGCTTGACAAGATTTAATTTGAAAAGTTTTGAATACCTAGATTATTATTTTGTGGTTCTGGTTTTATTAAGATTTAAGCTTTCCATGAATTTGTACTGTATTGTTATCAGTAGGTTCTGCTAAGGACCAAGCAGTTCGTATTTTGCTTGTTTTAACAATAGCCATGGTTCTAACCCACTGAACTATAAAAGTAAAAAATACGATCTTAATATTCCAACTTAGCCTAAGAATAAACACAGGTTTTCATGTTACCCCAGTAATATTCTTCTTTGTGTTCCTTATAATGTTATAAGAAGGAATAGTTATATTAAACAAAGTTTGCGTAAAAGGATTGTGCGGTGGTGCTAAGAGATCGAATAAAGAAAGTTTTAATATTTTTTGCCTTTGTTTCTCTCCTTTCTTTTCTTCTCATTTGCAGTACTTTCTTACTGAGCTAAAGTAGATGAAGATATCCTTTGGAGCGGTTAAAGTTTATATAATGGTAATAAACGGGCAGCTAATATCAGTTATCTGAGGAGCAATGGCAAATTGTTTCATAAAAATCTTTGTGTTCTCAATAAAATGAAATGCTTTGACGATAAATGTAAATTTTTGGCAGACCAAATGTCGATAATGGATATGATGTTCACACTAGTAAAGATTTGTAAATTATAGTCCAATGTTTAAACCATTTGAACTGTCCAACACCCACACTACATCTCGAAGTCAGCAAGCAAGCAAAATGTTTTAAAAGCGGAAGAATTGGTAGTAAGGATTATGAGTTTGGATACGAAAATTAAGCGTCCGAAATATCCACATTAGGGATATTCGCAGAGGTCAACCCAACCGCAATGCAATGTTAGACCTCGCCCTGGGGGAACCGCCTTCTTGATCACGATATCCCCTACGCCAAGATTCCTTTACAGATGAAGGCTAATTACGAAAGATCATAATTAGCAGACACAATAGTAAAACAATTAGGCAGAAGCCTTATAAGACTGGCTGCTTTGAAGTGCACTTTTGACTGCACAGTACAAAATGCCTCATCCTTGCTATCACATAAATTTGCTACTGCGCAGCAACTCGCCTCTTGTTCCGAACCATCATTAAATTGGAATCTACCAATACAATAAATAAAAAAAGAAACAATCGCCCCTGCATATCACTATACATTTTGAAACAATAACAATGATATCACGCCCATCAATTCGAACGGGACCGTGTGATATGTATCTATAGAGCCCCGAGCATCGTTTAATAAATCAAACACATTATATCCTATGATTGTTCCGATAGGTTATTGTCTCACATCAATAACTACCTCTGTTTACACAGTCCCTATATAGTCGTTCGGTAGTTGCCGTAGTATGGTACCTAACTAACTGTACAGGGTGCCTTTTAATATGTTGATAATATTTCAGCGGAAGAGAGTACCCATGAATAAAAACAATTTTTATCATGGGATGAATTCAAAATACGAAAAAAAAAAATTGCTGTTCAGTATTATTTATATTTTATATATTTTACTCGACGTAATGTAGGGAACGTCAGATTTTTTTTTTTATTTCGAGGTGATCTAATAGTAAAGTTATACTAACGTAATATTGTTAAGTCAAGAGTGAATGTGTTTTTTCTAGGCAAGCGTGCTTTACCGTCGACCATATCATCGCTTACCATCAGGTGAGATAGTGGTCAAGCGCGAGCCAATAGGAAAAAAAAAAAAAACTTTGCAACTTTCACCCCCGGGAAGATTTTCTGTGAATTGAGAGCCACCCTGTGTAGGTAGATACGTTTTACATTAGAGATTTTATCGGACGCAATTTTATTTACAAATCCTTAGAAGTGTGGTAAAGTGAGCTTGAAAGGGATTTATGTCAAAATCAAAGTGGCAATGAAGCCTTTGAAGATATGAAAGTTGCATGGGCATATAGTGCAATCTGTATGGTCAAACGGAAGGTAGAATCTTATGTCAGCAAAATCAATGTGTCCAGAGAACACCTTAGGCTGAGATAGGAGCCTTTTTGGTCTCGCACGGGGTTATTTATTTTTTATTATTATTTTTGTTTGTGTTTTGCTTATCTCGTGTCACGTATGCGGGTCACAAATAAATATTTTTACTTTTATTCTTTCTTTACAACAAATATTTTAATATTTGTAGTAAAGAAAAGTCTAAAAATAAACCTGATATATAGGTATTTTTTGCTAAACACTATTTTACTTTGAATAAGCATCAAGTAGCCCATGTATAACGTGCCCACGATTGGGGCATAAGCTTCCTTTCTGTGAGAAAGACTTTGCTTACTAAGATTTTTCTCCATCCGCAAATGATCTTGGCATTTGAATACTTCCCTTCCACACGCATTTGTCGCGCAAACACATGACTGTCGCCAACAGTCCAAACCCTTATCAAAATCTCGGTCGAATGTCTACATTGTGCAGTGGTTCTTATATGCGTAGATACTTCAAATACATCCGCACGCTTGAAGGCACTCCAATTTCTTAGTCCTAAGCAAACATGTTCCGCGGTAGTAATTGCTCACGATGTTTACAATCTTTTATTGTGTATCGAAGATCAAATATTGTCTTTGGATGCATCAGCTGTCTTACCTACAGCCACGATTGTTATTTGAGAAGATTTTTCAGAAGTTAATTTAGCGTTGATTTGATTTTTATTTTGTTTGCTTCGAAACTGCGAACGGATTCTTTCCTTTAGATTGCACATGAATGAAGTTGGGATAGAAAATGGGTGATGTTAGTTCTGTTTTTTTTTGATAAATTCAAAATTGATTGTTGTAGATTAAACGATGTTAATTCTTTGATAAAAAACAACAAAACCTTTAAAATATATTCATTGTTTAAAACAAAAACTCTTTGCATAATGCTCCAGGAGTTAAAAGCAAAAAGAGAAGGAATTCATGAGCTAGTAAAGTTAAACCACAGTTACCGGTATTTATAGCCTTTTAACTTAAGACACCATAAACTTGACTTGTACACACCCAGGGCTACGCCCATCAACAATTGCTAAGTAGCCTTTACGAAATCTGAATAAAAAAATGGCGGTAAACCGATATGAATGAACGGCACCTACTGTCGGCTCTCTAAAGTTACAACACTACAAAGACGCTACCATGTAATTCGAGACACTAAAGGAAACTAAGGCGACAGTTGACTGGGACACTAAAAAAACACTTTCAATCGAGCGCAAAAGAAATTCAATATGGCACTGCAACGCGGATTAAATTTTGCACAATCTTAGACGCGATCGGCAGCTGCTGCCAGAAATTTAGCCAACCATTGATGTGATGAGATTCAACGAAAGGGAAGATAAACTTCAACAATTCCCCTGAAATAATCGAGATAAAATAATAACGTTGGAGTCAGAATCTTTGATGAATATAACGAGAACGATGAAGAAATCTAAACAAAAGACAATTAATAGTTCATCAGGATGTCATTGGATGACTTTCTTTCAAAATATTTAACGAACCCCTATTTACTTTTATAGTCTACCAGACTTCGATAATTCTTAAAATAACTACGAAATTATCAAGAGAAAATTGCCCTATAAAATTTCCATTACCAAAATCCAACAACGTATGATGATGTTCCATGTTTATCTTAGACGCCTGACGCCATGGATACCAAGTTTTACGATACCCATAACATCAGTTTTCAATAAAATCTCGGTGTCAAAGTCGTGCTTAAAAACAATACAGCAGTTCGATATTACCATAAGACTATAATAAAATATACTATGATTTTATGCAGGCCACGTAAATGGTTTCTAATAGGTGATTGCCTTACTTTTTATTGTTATGATAGCTTTTAAGTCCAAATGATATAAGGTATAGGTTAAATGTTTTCTTTTGTTGGTATTATTATACTCGTTATATTGTATAAATGAGAGCAGAGCGTTGAAGAGCAGTGGTGGCCCAGTGGTATCGGCCGTGACTTACAAGTTGTAGGTCGTGGGTTCAAGCCCAGGCAGGCGCTTTACTTTGTGTAAATTATTTAATCACCACTGCTCTCAAAACGGTGAAGGAAAACATCGTGAGGAAACCAGCTTGTCCTAGAACCAAAAATTCGAAGCCATGTGACATCCACCAACCCGCACTGGGCCCGCGTGGTGGATAACGGCCCATTCCCTCTCACAGAGAGGAGGCCTGTGTCCCAGCAGTGGGAACATTAATAGGCTGATTATGTGATGTATGTTATGTGATTGTATAAAATTTGGTTGAGTGGTGGAGACACAAGATGAGACAGCAAGTAAATGTAAACAGTAAATCATATTGACGTAGTTAAACTTGCCAACATTAAAACCTTCACCTAAATTTGAGACAGTAATTCTGTAGACAAATTGTAGTTTGCTTAGCTTCTGTATTTAGTAATTCGAGAATCCCGAGCCACTAAAGGGAAAACATCACAGTGTGTAAATAAAGCGAGCGACGCGGTACGACAAACAATCAACCGGCCTTACGGACGTGTAATCGGATACAAAATGCTCCTTGGTACCACTCAAGAGCTCGCAGACTCAACACACAGTAGCCGCTCTCCAAAGGAAATTACATCGAATTACAACATTTCCCCGGTGGGACGATAAAAGTGGACATGCAATAGGAAAGTCAGGACTTTCCTTCCGTCGTTGAAATACAAGAGAAACAACGTAATCCCTGAATTTTATATGAGCTTCGACGAATGATGCGATAGGGTTTAGACGAAAATTACTTGCTCTTTCAATAAAACGTCTTTGGAGCTCTATTTATTAATGTTGGCAATGAAATGAACACTAAAGCGGTTTTCTTAATAAAGATAAAAATGAAAATACTTATTTTTGATCGTAAAATAATGATTAAAGACGCAAAGCCTACTTTCATTTTTATGAAGCTATAAGATAAAACTATAATAACGTTGCTCGAACCGAATGTAACGTGAGTGGAATTGAATAAAATTTACGATAATGTTATCATTACATACCATCGGCTGGCAAATCCTTCAAATAAAATCCAAGCCTGGACGGAACGAGTAAATAGTATTAGCCAGGTCCATTGTTCTGACAACTCAGCGATTTTTGATACCTTTCAAATAAGAGATCTCAGAAATACCGTAGTCACAAAACGTTCGTTCAGTTGCCTTTTATTATTTCTTTCTGTAAAGCTCGCTCTTTACTGCAGAAGCTCTCGCGGTAACGACATTGAGTACCTATCTTTTGTCTTGAATATAAGTGCGATTTTTATACCACCGATGAAAAATTTCAAGTGACTGTACGTAAATGATTCAACAGTGTTGCGAATGTTTCTGCACTACTTATTCCGAATCTATCTTTTCTCGGTGCTGAATATGCAATTTTATGGTTATTCGTGTGGATGGTTCGAATCGTGGCGTAATCTGAAATGATTGATGGTCGATGTGACTCTTGCAATATCGAGTGAATGATTCTTCAAAGGGATGCCAATTTGCTGAGATCAGACATTTGTCTTTTTCGTAAAATAGGCGCTTGGATTTACCGAACAAAATGATTTTTTGATTCGTGCCCATTGCGTGACTTTTTATTGACCTTGCGATGTTACAATGCAGCACATGTTTCTCACGATATGTTTTTGTAATCTACTAAAAAGGTTACTCCTTTTGATAAATAAAAAATCAGTTCAGACTTCGGTGACATATCAGAGATCTTATCCGAACTAAACCTTCGCACAATGCTCGGTAATAATGGGCGCACAAAAAATTATCGGTATCAAAGCTAAAGCATCAGCTAAAGGGGACAAAAATATCCACAAAACACACATACACATCGGCAGATCTGGTGACAAAAACTTTAGTTGTTTGTGTGCGTTGCTCGACCAAAGGGTTTTGGACTTACTGTTCTTTATGTACTGAATAGAACCAGCAAAAAACGGTCGCAACATAAAACGGATTTATTTAAAATGTTTAATAACAGAGCGGCTCGTAAAACTAGCTCTATTTTTCTTGACTATTGTCAATCTGACTGATCTTTAGATGTGATATGGTCCTCGCCTCTCGGGCACTCACGTTAATGGGGTACCTATGAGGCCGAACCCGCATTGTATGTACACAGGAGATTTCTATACCGGCGACCCTACGTGACAAAACTTTGTCCCTCCCTACATTCAAATTTCTGAAGGAGCAATTGAAATTGGAGATGGTAAAGAGAATTAGAGCGGGGTCTTTTTCGAGCGCCCGTTTTGTTTCGTACGCGTTCAAAGCGGGGTTTCTTTTGAATCTCGATCAACCATCGAACTGGAAGTGGGGGGAAGCGTTTATTAGGATTCCCTACGGCCTACCAATCGGCCGATGCGACATCGCGTAATCTAATAGCTTATTAATGAGGGGAAGCCTTCGATCGACCCCTATTTTTCTATCCTAGTAAAGTTTAAAATAATGGATGGCATCTCTCTCATTCGTTTTATTTATTGTCGGTTTATTATGCGTATCGCCGTCTTGTTCCTGCATCCGCACGCATCGCGAAGTGGGAAGGTCGGTGGCGCGAGCGCGAGCGATGGCTCCTCCCACTAAATTTATAATACAATAAATGAGTGAAGCCGCGGCGTGGAACCGGCCGCGAAGATAACACGTAATGCGAGGTTATTGCGTAAAAACAAACGGCAAAAAACTCGTTCGTAAGAAAGATATACGGTTTCGCGTAGTACCTTTATGATCCGAGCCAGAGCTAATATACGAGCGGTAGATTCGCGCTCCATGGATTATATGAGCAATAAAGAGAATAATTTAAAATTACGTTTGCCACAATGTTGCTATTAACCATGATTGTTGAAACGTTGAGCTTAGAGTGTACTCTTTACACGGTGTTACATAATATCGCTATACATAGCTTTTCTGTCCTCGCTACCTCCGAAGTTTTCAGGTTACAAATGATTCAATTTACTTTTATCGTTCGAGAGGAAAAAGACGATAGATGAAAGAAGTTGGGTAGATGAGGTGCCTTTTGAATATTAGTAACTATGGAGTAGAACTTAATTTAAGGATAGTAAATTGAATGTTCGAGCGTCTATGAAATGCGGATTCGTTTTAGATTTTAGGATTAATTCTGTTCAATTTTGAAAGATATTTTTTTGTGTTTTATTAGAAAAAGTAGATAATCTTAACACGATTTAGATACGGTAACGATCGCTCAAAAGAAGGAAATGACTTGGTCTTTGTATCGGTAAGCGTGTAATTACGGATTTGTTTCTTGTTGGTTCGAATTTGAAGTTTTAAACTGATTTTAATTCACTATATAAAAAGGACCACCCCTTTTCACAGAGTCACTCATTAAATTAAGTGCTTACTGCGGTAGTGGTCGGTTATTCAATTTCTTAATTATATACAAATGAAAAAGTTGAGAGAGAGAAAGATCAATCTGCCTAGCCTTTTCCCAACTATATTGGGGTCACTTTCCAGTCTTACCGGATTCAGCTGAGTACCAGTGTTTTACATGGACTGACTGCCTATCTGACCTCCACAATCCAGTAACTGGGTAACACGGTGGCCCAACTGGTGTCAGATCTCAGGCTTCTGACTACCCGTAACGACGGTCAAAGATCTTCAAATGACAGCCGGGACCAACGGCTTAACGTGCTTTCCGAGGCACGGAGGAAACTCGGTATATTGAAATGGTCACCCATCCTCGGACCGACCTCGTCAAGCGTTGCTTAACTTTGATGATCGAAAAGTGTGGCTGTTATTATTTAGCCACGATCTCCTCCTCCAGCCCATTGAGAGAGAGAGAGAGAGATTTCACAAAAATAAGGATTTCATGAGTTCTGCTTATGAAAATATGGTGTCACTAATATTAGACTGTCAATACTTTGAAAAATAACTATAATTGTAAATACCGAATCAAAAATCGCACACAGTTGTATGTTAAGTAGGTATACTTAGAGTGATTTTCGAGTCAGTGGTGACTAATACGACTAAATAAGCATTAGTCAAGCAGGTATCAGTTTTCCCTAAAATTAGGCGACATCTATTAATGGTATGTTACTAATGCACTATTAGATTTTCAACTCTCGTCACTGAGCCGAGCGTTGAAAATCCAACAGAGCTCTTTTCTTTAGGCATTAATTTAGTTATAGCTTAGCATGAGTGAAAACAGGAATTATACCCATAACTATAAGCACCTATAGGCACCAACATGATCTACGAAGTATGGGTATACATTATACAAGCCCTATACTTGATCCCATACCGCTATAAAGAATGCCAAGAGCCTAGAGCCCAATTACGATCGACACCAGGTGAATCGGCCGCTTAGTCACGTAGCTCAACCGTGCCAGGTCTAGAGGCAACTATTGCGTACAAATTGATGACAGGTTTGTTCTCTTATCAGTAGTGGAACTTGTACATCTTATTCTGGAGAATTTATTGATGCATTGCTGGATTATATGACGTGAAGGTGCAGTATACATGTAATGCCGTTCGCTTTTAAAGCGACTATACACATGCCTGTAATTTGCATAAAGGTATGCAAGTGGCTTGCATGCCTTTACAACAATGACAAATTTCACCAGCGAAACTAAACACAATTTTAAAAACACATCACGGGTTGCACTTTTGACAGATGTGTCAAAACACAATCTAAAAACCACTGACACCTTGTTAATTTAGTTAGGGCCATCTAAACTGCTCTCAAGAGCTGCCAGTAACGTCATCATCATCAGCCTATTAATGTTCCCGCTGTTGGGACACAGGCCTCCTCTCTGTGAGAGGGAATTGGCCATAATCCACCACGTGGGCCCAGTGCAGATTGGTGGATGTCACATGTCTTCGAATATTTTTGGTTCTAAGTCATGCCGGTTTCCTCACGATGTTGTCCTTCACCATTTTGAGAGCAGTGGTGATGAAATAATTTACACAAAGTAAAGTGCCTGTCTGGATTCGAACCCATGACCCACAACTATTTTCTTTTCTTCGTTTTCTTGACATCGAAATCCTTAAAAAGAAGGTACCCATATTTTACTTTTAAGTATTTTTATTTGGAAGTCTGTTGTACCAATTTTTTTATGAAAATGTTTTTTATTTTACACTTTTAGTTGTGGTACATATCTATAATGCCCACAGTTATGCCAAAATAGATTACACGAACAACACAAACATGCAAACATGAAACTACATGATTACATGAAACTTGAACACAACCGGTGAAATGAGAGTGTACTGGTGAACTGCACATCTACGTACCCCTTCAGAGCGTACCGGCGTCGTATTTTGTCATGAAATGGCGTAAACAATAAACAGACATGCGATTGCAGCAATTCCGACAGATTTGCCGTCATTTATTGAAGAGTTCTGTTGTATATCAGATCTTCATCAAGCAACACCTTTCTAATAAAAAAAGAATCATCAAAATCGGTTCACCTAGTAAAAATTTCTGAGGTAACATATAAAAAACAATAAATAAATACATTCGAATTGAGAACCTCCTCCTTTTTAAAGATAAAAAACAGAGATATCGTAATCTGCTGTGCCATCAAAAATACACAATTAGCTTAGAGCTATTTAATTGTGTATTTTTGATGGTCTCATTCTTAACCTCACTTTTAAATGCCTCAACCGTTTAGTCTGCAAACGAATTGATAAACATTATCATATTGAACTTGGTAATTTTTGTTTGCGAAATAAATAACGCAGAATTTATTGAATATCATTAGCACATTTATCTTTTCCACATTAATCTTCACAAAGAAAACGGCCAGAATATTTGCATTGACATATTGGTCATTAACTCCTATTAATAACGAAGAGATAAGCTAATGTCACACATTATTTTATTTTCTGAACAACACCCAAAATTCTACAGTTAACAACATTGTAAGATGACATCATAAATGCAAATCAATATCACACAAAAAATAATTCGTTGACGCTTTTGGTTCATAATTTTGATAAGAATTGATTTTTATGGATATTATATATCTTGTATTAATTATTTCGCGATAAAAAAACTTGTCAATGGTTCCTAAAAGGAGTTTTTGTGAAAATTAGATTTTTTTGGAAAGTTGATTGATGCGTAGGTTGTTCATTGATCATTGTTTTGTCTTTATTCTAATTGGTTTGAAGTAGGCGTTGCATGAAATTATTTCCAGACATCTCTGCTAACGCCATCTCAGAGCCAAAATATCTTTGATGACAGTTGCATATGTATTATTATTATTATACCTTGTACGACATTTTTCTATTGAAAACAAGGTTGTTATACTAGTAATATATGACTTGTACTTAATTACTAAGCCCCTTATCTCTAAGATCGAAATTCGTCGAAGCGCGTCAAGTATAACAAATTTCGAAGCGATGACTCGACGATTACAAGTTCCTAACACTGACTGACGTCATGAATAATATTACATAGGAATACGTTTTACCCGGTAATACCTCATACATGTGTCCACCACGCCTTAATGGACTTGTCATGTTATGGTAATAACTAACAACCTGATAACGTCGTAGATCATTTTATTAGTGTATCTTAGAACCACCAAGAATCTTGGTAGGTATCTTATCAAAAATTTTTGATTAATGTTCAACCAAGCCTGTATTGGAGCAAGCATATCCGTGATGCTTGAGATTACAATGAAATATATTGTGACCGTAACTTGTATGGTGATGTATATTCCTGTATTTTTATCAATGTTAGACCGGTTCGATATCGGAATTCTCGGCTACCGTGCTACTAGTATCTCGATACCGAATTGAGAATCAAAGTAAAAATCCATGTATCGGCTTCTAATAGGTTCTTTGCACCATTATGGGAATGGGTGTTAGAACATTAATCATTACTGCAATGGTAAAGGAAAACCGTGTGGTCCGAAGCTAAGAAAAAGGTCAGATTATTTTATTTGAGGATATTCTGAGAGCAATAGAGTTAACTCAGGTGAAAAGGAATCATGATTACGATGTCGTAGATACTGAGGAGAAACCAATTTCTTAAGAACAGACAGTTTTGGAAGAAGCGTTCATTTTGAGATCTAAACGCCTCAGCGCTATGCATTTAGCTGCTGTTGTCCAGGAAACAGACTCTGGTAGTGAATACCACTCATAAAAGCTTTACTTTGGCTTAAAACCAAAGCCAAAGCAAAGCCAATGTAAAGCTTTTATTCAGCTGTGATATACTTTATTCTGGGGTTCAAATATCTCCAAAGCCACTATGTTTACCCTTTGCCTTCAAATATTCTTTACTAAAGCCCAAACTATCCTTATCTGCCAGTGTTAATGACCTGAAATTTCTGTCTTATCAAGAAGAACTGGCAATAAATAGGTCAATTTATGATTTTGACGACCAAAAATTATGTGTCAGCTCTATCATTATACGTGCCATGAACTATGTGATTATTCTGATAAAAATGGTTGGTCCCACTACTGATAAAGGTGCTAGATCAAAATAATGTATGTGGTAGTTAGAGCAGTACTTTAGTTTTATTATGAGATAAGCTTAGTTGTAATTAATATGTGTCTTGGGACGTGGGCCGTCTAAATGTATGAGATATGTGGAAGATTTAAGGTCTGGGTTTATCTAGTGAACAAAGTTTATTAGCTTTTGTGTAGTTAAGTTACTTCTAAAATTAACTTCGGTTTTATTTTTAGCAAAAGACTTCTGAGTGACCAAAAAAGATAGGCAGGACGTAAAGTTAAAGATTATAGCGATGACGGTCAGTCCCATGTAAGGAAAGTGGCTATTGCTTTTGGAGTACTTGTAGATACTGAGAATGCCATAAAAAAAGTTAATTAAAAAAATCAAAAAACCCGACTGCTTAAAAAGCAAACTAAAAAGACGTAAACAAGAAGAAAATCATGCTGTGCAGTCGGAGGATACATATTCGCGAGCTGGCTTACCAAAACCAGATGTATCCTAAAATTAGGTAAATTTAAACATATAAGTGTTATATATTTTTGAAATTGCCTCTTAAAATCCTTTATTTTGATACCTCACACGATGGGTTTGGAAGAAAATATTTTTTATTTCCCCACAAAATGGCGCCCAAAATCCGCCATTTTTGTTTTTTTCCAATTTTAATGTAGCCAGTAACACTCGCAGGATTAAGACTAATCGATTGACGTAAGAATCATCAAAATCGGCCAACGCGTTTGGTCTCTAGAACGCCACATAGGAACAAACATACATAAATACATACATACATACATAGACTGATAAACACATTACCCTCCTTCGGCAGTCGGGTAAAAACGGAAAACCGCAGCAATTAGCTTATCCCGGAAATAGAAGAAAAACGTAAGGGTTGGTCATCACACTTCCGTCACAATTTTGCTACATTCGAACGTCCAATATGGACATATTTGACTAGGGATTCGAGCCACATCTAAATACATATATAAAAATTCTAGTTTTACTCAAAGCCTATACAAAATCATCTATTCCAAACCAAAAGGTAACGGTTAAAGCATAAAAAATGACCAACAACCATAAAGCTTTCTGATGCAAATATTCGGAAAAAAATAAATTATTACATGTCCATAAAGTAAAGAGGAACGCACCGAAACCGTTTTGTATTCCGTTTTCGAATATCTGAACGCATAATTTTAGAATATGGAATGAAACTCTACTGAATATAAAGAGTGGGGTACCTGTTTCAATGTTTTCTAAGTGCCTACGCGTTCTGCCTTTGACAAATATGTAGACATTGTTGAATTACTGAGGAAACACAAAAGACAAAAGAGACACGTAATATGAAAGCCTTAGCTTCTTGGGCTTTTATTATACTGTCATATGAAAGAGTAAAAATTTGTGACCCGGTTGGAATATTAAATCTGGGTAAGCTTGTAATAACATTGGTTGTTTTTAGCGTGACTATGACTTTGTTTACTTACTGCAATTGAAGAAATTTACGGTCCTACTACAAAAGTGTAGAAGTCTACAAACCGTGATTTTTAGGGTTCCGTACCCAAATGGTAAAAACGGAACCCTATTACTGAGGCTCCGCGGTCCGTCTGTCTGTCTGTCTGTCACCAGGCTGTATCTCATGAATCGTGATAGCTAGATAGCTGAAATTTTCACAGAAGCCGCCGCCAACAACAAATACTAAAAACAGAACAAAATAAATATTTAACTGGGGCTCCCATACAAAAAATGTGTTTTTTTTGCCGTTTTTGCTATAATGGTACGGAACCCTTCGGGTGCGAATCCGACTTGCACTTGTCCGGTTTTTTGTAAAACTTTCAGTAGACTATTTGGACCATCGATTTTTTTTTAGACAACGATAATTTGTTAGTGTCAATACTCAAAAAGTCGTTTAACAAAATTATTTTATCATGTAAATGAGTACAATCACCCTCTCGTTAGTGACTTACTCATGTATGCATGCCTATATTTGAATATATCCATAATAACGTTTGGCGAGATATATTTTCCCAATATTTTCGCTTTAGTAACATGTCTAAATCGTGATATTTACTGCTCAATAAATCACAAACATAACCAAAACCCGTTTATTGGCAGATTTTGTATTTATAGCTAATAATGTGCCAATACAAAAGACGTATACCGAAACACTATTCAATCATTTTTAATGTACCAATTTTAAATTTTGTGCTGAACTTAAAAACCGGCCAAGTGCGAGTCGGACTCGCGCACGAAGGGTTCCGTACGTACCATTGTCGCAAAAAACGGCAAAAAAATCACGTTTGTTGTATGGGAGCCCCACTTAAATATTTATTTTATTCTGTTTTTAGTATTTGTTGTTATAGCGGCAACAGAAATACATCATCTGTGAAAATTTCAACTGTCTAGCTATATACAGCCTGGTGACAGACGGACAGACAGACAGACAGACGGATTACGGAATCTTAGTAATAAGTAATTTTTTAGGGTCCCGTTTTTACCCTTTGGGTACGGAACCCTAAGAAATATATTTATTGAGTTGTCTGTTATCTCGTAGACGTTAGTGAAAAGGATGACGTATAAATTACATGTGGTAAATTGGAAAGCGTCTAATCAATATTCAGAAAATAAACTTCATCAAATCCATTCAATTGTTGTCATTTCAACTCTATCCAAAAAATCATTTAGAGAACAAATCTCTATTTATAAACGAGACTGGACCTATATTCTGTCACCCACAAAAGAAAAGAAGCTTATTATAAAGAATCAAGAACAGGCCAAGTGCGAGTCGGACTCGCGCACGAAGGGTTCCGTACAGTGGTAAATTGTGGTTTACGATTTATGACGTATTAAAAAAAACGACTTACTAAATCTTGTTCAAACTAATTTTCGGTGGAAGTTTACATGGTAATGTACATCATATATTTTTTTTAGTTATATCATTCTCCTACAGGGGGGGGGGACACACGTTTTACCACTTTGGAAGTGTCTCTCGCGCAAACTATTCAGTTTAGAAAATTAAATATATTAGAAACCTCAATATCATTTTTGAAGGCCTATCCATAAATACCCCACACGTAGGATTTGATGAAAAATCGAGTTTCAGTTCTAAGTACTTTATTTTTCTATTTTTGTGTGAAAATCTTAATGCGGTTCACAGAATACACCTACTGACCAATTTTCAATAGCATAGTTCTTATAGTTTCGGAAAAAGTGGCCGTGACATACAGACGGACAGCCAGACAGAAATGACGAATCCATAAGGGTTCCGTTTTTGCCATTTGGCTACGGAACCCCAAAAAGTAGGTTACATTACAGTTCTATTTTGGAAACTTCGCTTTTACCAATGATGCTCAACACACGCACGTTCAGAATTTTATAAGCGTGGAAGGAAAGATATGGTACAGAATAGACAATTGACAAGGGTAGAGGAGACATAAAGAAACTTTGATGTGAGCTATTGAAGTACAAGAAAATTCGCGACTCGTGATCGGAATTTTGCTTAGTTTGATTTGCGACTGATATCTTTTGAAGATACTCCACAGAGAATTTATTCAGGCCAGTAGAATGTTGTATCGAAAATTAGTTTTGATGCTCTGGATGGTGAGAACAAAGAAATGGTCTACGTAATGGAAAAGTTTTAAAAGCAATTTCTAAGTTAGCAAAGATAATAATAAATTCGAAATTTCTATTTTACTTTGATGATCACTTGAATTAATACAGTGATTGAAGATCTGTCCTCCATTTCATTGAGATATATTTCAGTAAAGATATGGCACATTTTATAGGTCAGTAAAAAAACCTCATTGTCACATTCGAGAGTACACTCAATGAAAGCGGATTTTCGAAGTACTATTACCAAATAAAAAATACGCACGCACTCTAGCGACAATTCATACGTTTCGATAACCATAAGCTTACTCATTCATACGCCGCTCGTATCGCAAGATAAATTGCTCTGGCACACAAATAAACGCGTTCCACGAGAGAAAAAGGAACAAAAACCCCACGTAGGTATATATACGTACTATCTACGCATCTTGAAGCATAGACGCTGTAATTTATTATATTCAGTTCGCTCCGATCCATTGACTTTTGTGGCCGACCAGCGACCATCTTTTGTCACCCCGTCAAGAGTTCTAAACGGCCGTGTAATATGAATTAATAAGCACAAAGAATCATTATAGTGCGTTTATTTGTCGCCACGAGAGAATTCCTCGAGAGGTTGTAGTTTTATTGTGAGGTGTTCGCCGGTCGCTGCCTTTGTATGTGTCCGGAACAAATTTTGGTGTATCGCGTGCGCAAGATCACGCTTGTTAAGGCGTTTGATAGCAAAGAGTATGGGGCGTTGAGTATCGACAGTATCTCCAACAATGAAAAATATTGTATTGTATCTGAAAGTACTGTTCTTATACCACTTGATTTTTTTATAAGAACTGTCTTCAAAGAAAAAAGGTGTAAAGCCGATTTAACTCAAAATATATCATAACAGTTATACCTATATAGTTCTTGTTTTGAATTAACCTTATTTGTAAATTATAATAATTTTCCTTCGAAAATCATTCAACCGCAACAGATACCGACCCAATTGCCAAAACTAATATAAACTCGTTTCCAGTCTAAATCCTATTCGGGAAGTTTTGCTTACAGTTTTCCAGTTTCAAACTCAATTAACGTGTTTTGCTTCTCTGAGGACTAAGGTAGAAAATTGGCACCTGCTAGACACGTAGAGTTGTCGAATCTAACGATAATGACTTGGACAGCGAGATGAAAGGGTCGCCGAAGATCACCAGTGACCGAACAGATGTAAGTAATGGTCGGAGGTTATCGAACTAGCCCGAATGTGCCCGAAGTCACTGAGTGTTTGTTTTAAGTTATGTGAAAGAAACGATCATTTGTATTGCGATTTGAAACTGTGAATTAAACTTCTTGAGGATTTACTCTGTCATAATGATGGTAGAGTTGAGAGCAGTTATGGCTCCGTAGTAACGACCGCGACTTACAAATTGTAGGGCGTGGGTTCGAACCCAGGCAGGCGCTTTACTATGAGAAAATGATTTCATCAACATTGCTCTCAAAACGGTGAAACATGGTGAGGAAACGGGCATGTCCTAAAACCAAAAATTCGAAGACAGGTGACATCCACCAGCCCGCACTGGGGCCGCGTGGTGGATTACGGCCCACCCCTCTCACAAAGTGGAAACATTAAAAGGCTGATGAAGATGATGATGAATGTTGGTACAAACATGACGTAGCCTACGTAGATTTAGTATTAAATTACCATAACCGGAAGGATTAAGTAAAAATTCGTCAATCATTGCAATACATGGCTATACTAAATTGAGGAGTGTTTAACAAAGGCATCGCTTTCATCATCGATGACACAAGAGGCTAATAAACTAACATTTTATGGTTCTATATATGGAAACAGATAATTTACTAATATACAAGAATATGTGCATAGACGTGGGCGTTTATTACCTTTGGAAAATTGTTGTACAATGTGATGATAGTTTTTGTAAAAAGTTTGCCAAGAGTAAATTACTTACAAATCTGATGGTTGTAAAGTTAACATGAAAGGAGATAACTCCCAGGCAAAAGGAGTGACTATACCAACAAAAAACCCGACTGCTAAAAATGTTTTAAATAAAAAGAGAATAGCAAGTACTGGGTATAATTTGTACATTATATTATGAGGTGCTGCCAGCAATGACAAACGAAATTTTGGTAGGTTTTCCTATAATTTTTGTTTGTCCCCGCCTGCAGCACCTCTTATTTAATGAATAAATTAAACCTAGTACTTGATTTTCTCTTTTCAGTTAATTATTTTTTTTCGCAGTTGGGTTTTTTTTTGTTTTTGTAATAATTTGTTTTAATTCAGAATTTTTAGTTTTATTAATGAACGAGTTTTCCTTATAAGTTATGTGGTTAAAAATTATTTATTCGCTATCAAAGTTACGCTTATCTTGAATTTGTGCCGAAATAGTAACATTAAAGTGTTACGATACCTATTTTTTTTTGAATGGTCTATTTAATAGCTTTCATTTGATACCCATATTGTTATGACAACCTATGTTTATATATTATATAGCTTATCTCACTCCCACAATTGAGACAAATCCAACGACTCCTAATATTTTATAATCTGTCAAGCCGTTTGGGCCGTAGAGCGTGCCATAAAAATGGATATACATACATACCCTCGAAAAACATTACCCTCCCGCAGTCGAGTAAAAAAAAGTCTTGATTTACATATACAAACGCTATAATAATAAAAATATAGGTAAACAACCGCGAGGTATGCAGTCTTAGAGAATACTTCCAGGCCGCCGACGTGGGTATGCATCGAGATGTGGTAGCGGTGGACAAGGGCCTTACACCACTCTCCTTGGCTAACGAGAACTGGCGCAAACCTATAAGTATTAGATACTAATGACCGCAGGGAGGTATGGCAGAGCAAGACGCTTCTACCGGGTCCTTCATGGGCCCGATGTAGATCTTTTAGCATCCTTGGCCTGGCTACGATTTGGTGACCTTTTCGGGAAAACCGAAGGTTTGGTCTTTGCGATTATGGACGAAGTTATGATGATGAACAACAACCGGAAACACATTGTGAAAGACGGCACAGTTGACATCTGTCGGGCATGTCACCGGCCGGGTGAATTATCTCCGGTTGTTCTAGTCTGGCTAACGGAGACTATTTGCATAGACACAACCTTGTAGCCAGGATTATCCATCAGCAACTCTCTCTTAAATACAGTCTTGTGGAATCGGAAGTGCCTTACTATAAGTATGTGCCCGACCCAGTTCTCGAAAATGGCAATGTCACGCTGTATTGAGATCGGTCTATCATCACTGACAGGACTATTGTTACCAATAAACCTGACATAGTGGTGATAGACCGACTAGAACGTCGCGCAATGATTGTTGACATAGCGGTCCCCCATGACGAGAACCTTGTGAAGGCTGAGAGAGATAAGAAAAGCAAGTATCTTGATCTGGCTCGCGAGGTTGTCGCCATGTGGGATGTGAATACATCATTGTGCCGATAGTCGTGACGGCCAATGGCATAATAGCCAAGAGCCTCGACGAACATCTGAGGAGGCTCTCGTTAGGCAGCTGGATCAAGGGCTTGTTCCAGAAAGCGGTACTCCTGGACACGGCGCGTATAGTCAGGAGGTTCCTCTCTCAGGAGCCCTGACCACCGGTAGCTTGGACCCTGTTCCCGATACCGGTGGGCTACTATTTTTGTATTTTTAAATGTTTTTTAATTAAATTTTTATAAAATAATATAAAAAAATGTAAAAATATGTAAATAAAATGAATAAATGAAAAAAAAATAGTAAGTATAAACACAGGGTAGGTGACCAGCACAACTCATCACCGTAAACAATATATAAATAGTACTTAAAGAGGTCAACCTCAGTAATTTAATGGTCAGTTTCGTTCTTGAAACTGTTTTCTTGAATGTAATGTCTTCATTCACATCACACATCACATCATCAGCCTATTAATGTTCCCACTGCTGGGACACAGGCCTCCTCTCTGTGAGAGGGAATGGGCCGTAATCCACCACGCGGGCCCAGTGCGGGTTGGTGGATGTCACATATCTTCGAATTTTTGGTTCTAGGACATGCCGGTTTCCTCACGATGTTTTCCTTCACCGTTTTGAGAGCAGTGGTGATGAAACAATTTACACAAAGTAAAGCGCCCGCCTGGGCTCGAACCCACGACCTACAACTTGTAAGTATGTCTTCATTAAAACAGTGTAATTATGACATCATATTATTATATGACGGTACTTCTACTAACTGTACTATGTGGATACGGTTACCAATGAGTGTGGCTGTATTTTGCACTGTACATAACTATATGCATTAGGCAGGTATGCATCTTATGGTACACCAACATTTCGCCAGTTATGGTTTGTAAGTCCCATGCTATAGTGGCCGAGCTTATTGCCATCAACTGTGAGAGGATTCTGCGTAAACTTATTACTCCACTTTGTACTCCAATGAGAAGAACGGTGTTGGTACCTAACTCTCCATGTGCTAGGTTTGGTAGGCTTTTGAATAGTTGTAGTGATATGGTTGATTTTCATTTTGTTTCTCTCAATACGCAAAAAATAAAATTTCTGAGCTGTTGTAAATGTTCATTTCGCCGATAGACGTCCACTACTGAAGATAGGCCTCCCCAAAGTTTCGCCACATTGACCGGTTCCATGCGTTTTGCATCCAGCAGATGCCCGTAACCTTCACCAAGCCCCGATGAAATTCCAGAAGGGAAAACCCAATAATACTTTGCCCGACTCAGGCATCAAACCCAGGATCTTATGCTCAGCAGACCAACGAGGCATTTACGTTTTTTTGACTGAGTTGAATAATACAAGCTGCATCAAGAGTTGAAAAATAAATTGAATATAAAAAAGTTAATTTGTTAGCAACGGAGACAGAATAACATAATGATGACAGCAAAACAAATAGTAACCACATTGTAGAAAAATGTATCGATACTAAAAAAATCTTGTAAAGCGTCTGCTTGGATTTATTTGGAGATTAGGACGGACAATAAAAAGCTAATTTGACAGTAGCACCAGTCACATGTGTGAAGGATAAAAATAAAGTGTTGAAGGGGGATACTTAAAACCACATGTTAGAAGGTTATTTACCGTACTTTATTGTCAGGCACGTCTCGTCATTGCTTCAGGCGGCTTATGTATGAAGCTAGAGCTTAAAGATAAAATAATAGAAGAAATGAACCACTAAAGAAGCTATTAATTGATATTATGACGAATGAAAGCATAATTTCACATGAAAATAATCACCATAGGACAGTCCATAATGAAGCTGCAATTGAAATAATCCGTAAATAATACAACAAAAGACAATGATTAATGATAGCAGAGACTCGAAATAATTTTCTGATGGAGATAGTTTAAGTATAGAAGCATAGAAAACATTCAAATTTTCATGAATATCAAAAATCTGATATTTGATTTTATTCCACCTTGCATTATTCTACGCGTACTGAATATTAAAACTGCAAATATAGAACGACGTGAACTTCTAACGAAAAACAATTTTGCAGATGTTGCAACTTTCGATTTGACCCCTGACAATACGAAACTATAGTAATAGTGTGCGTATGTATACCACCTACGTGACAGGGCGTATTATATGGTTCTATATTTGGAACACCTTACCAGAACTTCGATCGCCGGAGGTCAATTCGTGCTAATCTTCGCTTACGTAAGCCTCGCATTCATTCCCGTTAAGGAAATTATATCAAAATTGTTTTAATGCTGCCTTCACGAAAATAAAAGAAATGCTTCGTCACAATTTGTGACACGCAACGTATAATAGGTTGTCGCTAGTTTCTCTTTCATTTTATAATTCTGTAAAACAATTTTTACTTTACGTTTAGGTACTATGCTTAAAGAATTGAGTATGTACATGATGGTATGTTACAAAATGTAACGTATATATTAAACTGATAATAAAAAAATACTACTCTTTATTCTGGGAGATAATCAGCTAATACGTTGTATAATACTTAATAAATAACTACTAAATATATATACACTTAAATATAAAATAACTAAGTTTAAAAATAAACATGTCTAAAATATGGCTTCGAAAATCTCCTCCACATCGCTGTCCATTGGTAATGTACCCAAAGAGCATTGCCACGCTGTACTGCAATTTATTATCCTCTAACCAAGGTAAAAGCCAGCCCTTGGGTCACGCGAAATGTCAACTAGACGTTTACGCAGATCTTTGAATAATGCATGAGTACTCGGACCCCAAGCACCAAGAGTTTCAACCCCAAACGGCTCGAAAATATAACTTCCGATTAAGTTATTATATTGCCGCCGCTTTAGGTTCTCCCCAGCCGTAGCGGCAGCACCAGCACAGCACGACGAGCTAGGACCATGGGATGGCGCAAGAGTATCGACGCAAGTAGCATCCCATACTAAACCAACACCCTTACTCTTACTCACCCATCCCACCACCAAACCAACCACCCATGGGGCTTACCCATCTTCCAAGGAAACAAAGACATGCCGTCCGGTATTTTGCCATCATCGCGTGCCAGGCTATAGAGTTCTGTTTTCACGGTCCTTGGAACGCGCCACCGCCGGGTTCCCAAATAACGTTAGGAGGGGTTCCCATCGGCGTCGGGTTGACGATGAAGTACCTGGGACTCGTCCTCGACAGCCGGTGGAATTTCGTGGAGCATTTCCGACGTTTGGCTCCCAGACTGGAGAGGGCCGGGGCTGCCCTCAAGCGGCTTCTGTCCAATCTAGGGGGTCCAAATGCCTCCTGCTGGAGGCTCGACGCGGGGGTCGTGTGGTCCATGGCCCTTTATGGGGCACCGGTATGGGCGCGTTCCCTGAGGCGACGACCAGCAAGCCGGTTGAACGCGTCCCAAAGGGTCATGGCCATCCGGCTGGTCCGGGGATACCGCACGGTCTCCGGCGAGGCGGTGATCCTCCTTGCTGGATTGCCGCCATGGAATCTGGAGGCAAAAATCCTCGCGCAGATATGGGAATGGCGCGAGGAGGCGAAATGCCGGGGCGAAACTCCGTTGCCGCGACAAATCACGACTCGGCGGACAGAGCTCCGGCAGGATCTCATGGCGACATAGAGAGGGCGACTGTCGTAACCCAGCGCTGGGCACACCACAATTGTGGCGATAAGGGTCCTTCTTTGAGGAGTGGCTTGTGAGGAGTCACGGCGTCCTCACCTTCCACCTGACGCAGGTCCTCACCGGACATGGCTGTTTCGGGAGGTTCCTGTTCAGGATAAGGCGGGAGGAAACGCCCTGGTGTCACCATAGTGAGGATCGCCCGGAGGACACGGTAGAACATACGGTGGAGATCTGCCCTGCTTGGGTGGAGCAACGCCGTGTCCTCGTGCAGGCGATCGGCGGTGGCGAGTTCTCGCTTCCAGCCCTGGTTCAGGCCATGGTACGGAGCGAGAGGGAATGGGAAGCTGTCACCTCATTCTGCGAAGCAGTAATGCTCGCGAAGGAGGAGGCAGAACGCGTGAGGGAGAGGAAATGGAGGCGCCCTCACGCTCCAAACTACCGCAGGAGACGCCCTACGCGTCGGGAGTCGCAAGCAGATTCCCGGCCACCGTAGGCGCGGGCTTGCGGACGGCGAGTAATGGGTAGCTCGCCGTCCGATAAGGACCAGGCCCGAGTGGACGGCGCGTAGTGTTCCACGCGCGCCTCAAAAAGATGTCAGCAAATTGACGGGGTCCGCTAGGGCCGATGCCTGTCTGGGTCGCGGTTAAATTTTAAAAAGAGTTACCGCGGCCCTGGCTCAAGCAACTGAAGGAACACGGGTGGGTTTTAGTCAGTAAAAGTTTGACACGCCCTCCCGCTTAACCCAGAGTGGGAGAAGTTTTTGGATGATTTCCCACCCAAAAAAATAAAATAAAAATGCCATAGAGTTCTAATATGGCCGGAACGCCGACGGTAACAAGAGCACATCAGACTGATGTCTCGATGATGTTCGCGTGCCGCACTTCGGCTGCATGACAGCCCGTGGTGACAAAGGCTGTTGACAACTTCGCTACAGTGGCAGCGATGAGGAGAGCAGCAGATGGAGCGCACGCTCGGCAAGAGTTGCAGATGTGGCAATTAGGTTTTCCTGAACTGCTCTGCAGAGCGGCTCGTCCCAACTTCTCTGGGATGATGGTTAGTCGGGTGGATTGGAATTTAGGCAAGCGAGACTCCAGGCATCAATAGCCTCGGTGAAGAATGGCACATCAAAATCAATCAGAATGGAAGCCTGATTTATTTTTCAGTGCCATGGACCGAGGATATAAATGACGATAAACTAATACTAGACATTTTGCGGACGCCGAGGCCTCCCATACGGATGGGAAGGGTAGCTTATGCCCATGCTCGGTCGTCCATGGCCATATTTAAGATTAAGACGAGTGTATGACGGATAATTTGGTCCATTTTTCTAAAAGATGAGGGTATTTCGCGAAGGAAATGTGTTTATTTGGGGCAAAATAACAATAACGAATTATGGTAATGGCCGAATACATGTAAATTTGGACCAAACTTTCCGAAATGACGTTTATTTTTTATTTTTGCCTCAATAAAAGTAGGCAAGGAATCAAACCAAACGTTAAATTTTGAATTTAATTGTGAATAATTGGGTGAATAGTAAGACTATAATGATACTAGCAATTGATAAAGTTATTAATTATAATAAACTTGGCGTGTTATTAGTAAAAATGATTATAATTATGTAATTGCTTCTGCTGTTAAAAGTTTACTGCTTATTACACAATAAATCGAATTGCCATATATGTTAGACTAGTTATTGGATGTAATAATACTTCTCCAGAAGCTATTGTATTAAATGCTCACATTCTGCCACTTTGCACCGAATCAAAGTTATTTCAAGATGAGTTGCTATGAAGTGGGTAGCTCAACGAAATGGCACGATCCCCTTGAAGAACCGCTGTTAATTTTTAAACACGTTTTAATTTTTCATCAATCACTTTTTACCGCAGCCACAGAAATTAAGGGGCAACAAAATTGACAAGTTAAGTTTGACACAACAGCCTTACCAAGCCAAAAACTCAATTATTGTGTAACATTACAACGAAGAACCAATACGAAAGCTAAAATATTTTTTTCTTGATTACAGATTATTCTTCGCCTCCACCATGAGGCGAAGAATAACAACAAACACACTCTTCATTAAGCCAGCATTGAATTTGACTAACATCTGTTCCAAAGTTCAGGCACATAACCTTGAGATAATGAAAATTACAATGAAGAATAATCCCATTGATAAGTAACAAGATTACAAAGTAAACAATCGCGAAACGCCATTAGCCTTACTTGGAATTGACACGAGTTAATTTTAGAACAGTATCGATCGGCCAATTAAGCAAATAGTAGCTGTTAGTAAGCTTCGTAGATCCCAACCAGTCTCTGCTAAGCTGTCCCTACGGTTTTCATGGTCTGGTCGTCAAGATAAACTCCCAAATGATAAGTACCTTCATTAATATTCTTAATTACACAAAATATAAGCTGATTATTGTTGTGGCTAATTAAAAGTTATAGTCGTCGTGTTTGTGTATGGTCTAGAAATTATAAATTAGCATTTAAATGAGATCAGGCTTGAAGTAGTGTCTCGTTTTACACTGGACACTGAGATCGTGTGTTACATTGTAGGATAGAAAGAGGATGGCAAAGAATATTAACAGCATTCATGAACCAAATGTTTCTCACACTTCTTGTTTATTACTGCCGGGTATCTAAAAGCCCTTTACCATCAAGCAATACAATATATAATATAATTTTTCTCATCGCGTTACGAATTTGTTTTATTACAGCCAGTGTATCCGCGGGAATTGCCGGTAGGTACTTATTATTTTATGGACACTTGATTTTCATTAGTGGTACAAAAACAAGTTTTTAATGTACATGCTCGGTAATATTCTACTCAAAACGAACACATCTGACGTATTAACATTTATATGGAAATATAATTTCAGAATCATGATAGCATAATTGAATGCTGATTAAGTCTATTGCTTGTTTTACGAGAT
The DNA here is from genome assembly GCA_945859665.1 of Anorthoa munda. Taxonomy (NCBI): domain Eukaryota; kingdom Metazoa; phylum Arthropoda; class Insecta; order Lepidoptera; family Noctuidae; genus Anorthoa; species Anorthoa munda. The sequence continues at coordinate 13,043,132 of OX243911.1, read as the reverse complement.
CAGCTTCCGTAAGACGGGAAAAACAATTTACATCATTATCGTGTTCACTAGTAATGTCAAAGCACCAATCAAAAGCATGGAGATTTACGAACGCATTCCAATCAAACTAACGAACCGAGATTTAATTAAAAAAACGTATCTTCCGAACTTGACGTTAACCAAATGAAATTTACGACACCGCTAAAACAGAGAACCCGATATAAATAAAACTCATTTCTAATAAGAAAATTATGTAAAACGTTACTATTATAATTAATAATTCAGTTCGAAACAAGGCATACATTAATGATGTCTAAACGAGTGATGACGCTTCGTTTTTTCAACAAACTAATACATTCATGTTGGGAACTTAAAAAGTAATGTTGATTGGAACAATAATTAATGTATGTCCTAACTAATTTCGGGTATAATAATAAAGTTGAATGTTTAATCGTGAAGGTTTGAGTACAGCAACAAATGGGCTATAATTTTTTAAATAAATCGTGATACTATATGGACGTGACAGCAAATTTATAAAATTGGTCACAAGATTAATAGGCTGAGAGTGACATAATAAAACTGTTGGTTTTACTTGATGCCGATGAATTATGTACGTAGAAAAACTGAAACAGAAAACCAAGATAAGCAGTAGATTTATGTCAGTTGTATGTTGTATTGTACCACTCGTAGTTTCATTCATATCTCCTTGGCGAGTTTGTATTTGTTCTAGTATTCACTGGTGTATCAAAGAGTTATTTGGGCATATATAAAAATACTCTTTTTTACAATCACATGGTTCAGGCAAATTATTTTGATTTACGATAAATGCATCGTTAAAATTACGTTTCTAAGTAATTAATTTAGATCCAGGAGTGAAATTAAACAATCAAAATGAACTGTTAACATTTCGCACACATTCGGATTTTGTATCACAAAGTTAATTCTAAGGGTGATAAACATCTGATTTACGACTTAATTAAGGGACTCCTTTTAATGAAAACGTAAATTCAAAATTGTATGTTAACAATATTACGTACGATTCTTTTGTTTAGGCCTAAAAGGGTTCATCACATTGTTTGTGAAAAATATGGCTCCAACGCATTGACTTATTTACGCTGAGTATTTTTACATTGTAAAAAGGACAGCGATAATTTAAAAAAGTATGTTTTATTTAACGCGCTAACAATGTCGAGAAGGAAAGTGGTTTATTACAAAAAAGTCCCGTCAAAAGCTCCCTGACGGTCGCCATCTTGGATCACCGACCGTTATGCGTGCGCGCATTTGTTTGCATCCAGGTGTAGCGCTGACAAAACAATCGGCTCTCGAGCGAGAAAGGGGCGGAGGGGCCATTCATAAATTTTTATAAAATTCACCAAAATAAAAAGCGAAACTTATAAAAAAAATGAATGCTCAACCAGAGGTGGCGTCGAATCGATAGCCGGGTAATATTTCATAATATTAACTACTTAGGGATGTGAAGAATGGGTGGGGTTGTAAAAATTATAATTGATTGGGCCTATTGAATTGGCTTCTTTATTTTGATCCTCCTCCTTATAAAATCTTATAACAATATCTTTAGGTCCATATTATTAGAAAACTTATGGTCTGACAAGTGCTTAAAATAAATCACACGCTATTTTTTACACAGCTATCTCATATTTTACCAAACCTAAGTCATTTATGGAGATCATTAACATTTAAAGTGTTTTTAAGGCGTTAGATAGAGTTCAAACTTTTTCATAAAATATTGTAAAGAATATAAATTAAGTTCCTTGTAGCATCCAAGTATTGCGGAGTCCATAATTTTAAAGAGAAAACCGACCGACATGATAGTACGCAAAAAATCTGCAGCCACCTACCATAATACTGCGCCACTGGATACTTATTGTTACATGTTTTCATAAGCCTTAAGCACCGCCTTGTCGGGTCGAAGATCTTAACGCACCGTCACACTTGAAAGCAAATAATTAGGTGTATATTCTACAATTTGCCAAAGATCTCCATTGTATTCTTTGTCCCGTAAGTGGATTCTGTTAGCTACAAAGGGCCAGCCGCATGACACTGCTACCTCGAATCTGGTACGTGTGTGTATAATGTTATTATTTAGAGCCGCATCTGTCACAAAGGCCGTTGCGTCCGTAATTTTACAGTTTAATCAGCGTTAAATGCTCACAGAGTTACCGCGGTTCGAAGGTAAAAAAAATATTTGAAAGACTCCGCCATCTCGGGGACCGAACAGTAAAGAATTTCGAGTCCATAAATCATTTGGGATGTCGATGACGTTGGCAATAAAATAAAACGTCTGCAATAACTATTCATGAAGCTCGAGAGCAGCCACAAAATGTAACAAAGAATTGCATAAAAACCGTAACTGGTAGATAGATGAAATCGTTGAAATAATGGACTGCCAATAAAATTTGTAACAGAGTTGAGGCTTTGGTTTGTTTTTTTATATAATTAATTGTTTGTTATAAAAATCGCAGCACGTGTTCAGCCGATAGTTAACACATTATACACTGTATAGTATTTATAAATTCAAACAAATCGCGACACGTTCAACGTATTCTGTGAGCACTTGACAAATCGTGATATTATACAAAAATGGAATAACAAGCCTTACAATATAATAACATGAATATCATTATACATTTCCGTATATCAAACAAACTGGATTATGGAAGCCAGTGGCAATTATAATGATGAATCTAAACACTGAACTTCAAAGGATGTGGAAGATAGCACGAAACTCCTTATAGAAATAATATTACACGACAAAATGTACGTTCATTCAGTAAAAGATAATATGTCATCTATTATGTCCCACTGTGCAGTGACCACTTAGCGTGGAGAGGAAATAATTTATTCAAAGCTTACTACGTTCTATCAACTTATTGGACCCCTAGAGGCACTTGCTGTATTGTACTTGCTAGTGAAGCTATATTGTACGCTCACAGAAAATAAAAGGATGCACCAAAAATAAAGTTCCAATGGGAGTAATTTGTGTATACCGATTTTGTGGTGAATGAATATTAAAATGAATTGGCTCTCACACAAGTTCATAAATTTCAATTTAAGGATTTATGATAATAGGGCGTTATAAGCTTCCTAAGACAATTATTTATCAGAGAATGTTTTTGATGAGATGTACGAAATCTGGTAAGTAAAGAAATAACTTCACGTAGCGTAGCAAACTGCTTTCTTTTCATAATCCCTCATTTCCTATAACTAATAGATTTGTTATAACTTCTTTATTAGTAAGACGAATCAATTAACGGCTCACTGTGTGGTAGCCAAAATTAATTAGCCAACTTCCCTGGTACGGTTCACAAAAACAGCAGATGCGAGATCGGCGAGTATACAAGCTGCATTATTAGTTGTTCAGTAATGTTTTAGTTTTTTTGTTGTTTTGCTAACCACCCGCACCAAAACACCATCTGTGTTCGGCCATGGTTCGCTGTAATGATACATACGGACAAAATGATGATACGATGTGGTGATGGATTGTATTGTAATTAAGCTCTGGTGGCTAGTGAGAATAAATGTATAGGTTATGAAGTGAAAGAAAAAGTACGACCAAAGGTACTGAAAATGTCACAGACAATTTTATTTACCGTAGAATGAAAATCATGATAATAATAAGTATGTAAAATACAAAGATTTGAATGATTTTATAGTTTGAGCCGACGCATAATTAAAAAAAAAGAAAGAGGAAAAAACAAAAGCTCAAGCGTAACAAAGAGGAGCGTCAAACGTGAAAGCAATATGTAAGTACGCCGAGTTTAACTTAATTATAACACTCTTGTCTATAGGGACCGACGTGATTGTATGACTGTATGGGAAGGGAAAGATTTATTGCGATCTTGCCGACTCGGTTAGTAAGTGTTGCCTGACTTTTTGTTTCATTCCCTCCACGCTTAATCACTGGATGATCTCGGGCTAATGTGTTTTCGGTATCGACTGTAGTCGGCTTAATAATTGCATCAAATTCGTTTTCTTCTTCTTATTTGTGGCCAGCAGCAAAAACTTTAACATCTACAAATATCAAGTTTAGTATATTGGATTATATAGATGACTTCAGAACGATATATTTTTTTTTTACAGTCAGTTCCATAATAATTTATCATTGAAGCACCGATTACTAACAAAATGAATGGTACTAATTAAAAGTAAGATAGGTAGAACTGGTTTCCAAAACATAATATTTATCATGGAAACTATAACAAGACGCTCCAAGTTTTTATTTAGAATCTCAACTTGTATTAACTGGGAGCAATAAATTTGTTTTAATTGATTACCGTTAATTCACAAAGAAACAGACCGCCTCCAGTCTTTAATTACATTTATGATGATTACAATCCGTTTTAAACTGTTCTGCTTTGCGTGGCTATCTGAGAATTTAACTTATCTACCTACTTTCAATAGACGGCAAAATAAGATAAATTAATATATCCTTTAAATTTTTTAACAATTTTTCAGAAAATAAAATTTAAAACTTTAACATTGTGTCCATGTAAGTAAATGTAATAAATCGGATTACTTTCAAACGATTTTATTGGGACCGAAACAACAGGAAAGCTTTTTAAAGTACACTCGTTACGAACGATGTATTGATTTGTACAGACAATTACTTTCGATGACTTGTGGTATATCAAATGATAATGATACACGTAGAGTTAAATTATGCCCCCAACTAGGTGTTACAAAATTAGTATTAAAATGTTAACAACCCAACTATTTATATCCACAGGAAGCATAAACAATAACACGACACTTTCTAATGAGTAATAAAAATTTGTAAATAGCTGCCATAGTTCATACTCATAAAAACCCTATTCCATAAATTATGAAGCTTGACAAAATGTAATTTAATGTCCCTTCATTCTATCACGTGTGAGAGTTACGTCATTACCGAAAAACTCATTTAGGGACAAAACCCCTTAAGGAATCCATCCATAATTTTAAGGACATGGTTTTTTCAACGCCGCTCTATCATCAATCTGTTGGTCTGGAGCACTACTTATTTCCTTGTTATTTCTTTCGTCCTGCTCTTTATAAGCACGTAGAGGGTAACAAATAGAGAATGTATTATCTATTTTGTCTTACCCGTGACAATAATTAATGACTGGATTTAAACGCTTCCTCACGCCCGTGACATTAACATAAATAGAATGATCTTCGTTTGCTCGTTCAGCCCCTTTGATTCCAGTATTTTTAGCTTAGCAGCATCAGGTTTTGTATATTAATTTGTTGGTTGTAGAGAGATCGGTGATTTCAGTACTTTGATGTTTTGCGTTATAAGGTAGCTGGTGATTGTCGGCTTATGGGCTTTACAGCGTGTTGGACAGTGTTAAATTTGTTAAGTGAGGGCTCTGTTCAGTTTAATAGCTTAAGCTTGCATATTATCACGTAATTATGACTGTAGTAACGTTGTTTAAAGTTTGTTTGATCTTGATCGATCTCTGCAATTTATGGAATTGATCTATAAAGTTTATGGTTGCCTTTGTGAAATATCCAGTCCAATAAGATACGTTATTGTCGTTTGATAAGCAACTCTCAGTTTCAGAATTTCTTACAACAGCAAAGTTTTTCAGTCAAACTCTTTACAAAGAATTTTCGTATTGGAAGATTTATGATTCTTCGAAGTGTTTCATTTGCAGCGCCCATCTCAGTTAAACAAAGAAATCCAGATTTATTTTCTGTGTCAGATATGATCATAAAGTAAACGATTAATGTAAATAGCATTAGAAAGGAGGTTGACAAAGAAACAATAGTGTTTACGAGTTATGAACGACGGGCTGTCTCTGAGTAGCTGAATTATAACAATCAGCTGCTCTTTTGTTAAAAGACATCTGTGTTCTTATTGTATTTTGTTGGATTTCACAACTAGAATTTTACGATATGATCTTTTAACCTTGGGCTCTTGACATATGGCATTAGATGTCAGCAAAGGCGATAGTCCAAATGTCAAAACACGATTGGAAATTCACGTGGATTGATCACGTGAATTTCCAATATCGCTTGTCAATCCCATACAATTTTGCTTTTTAGGGAGACTTACCCAAAGGATGAAAACGGGACCTTATTACTAAGACTCCGCAGTCCGTCTGTCTGTCTGTCTGTCCGTTTATCACCAGGCTGTATCTCATGAACCGTGATAGCTAGACAGTTGAAATTTTCAGTGATGATGTATTTCTGTTGCTGCTATAATAACACATACTAAAAACAGAATAAAATAAATATTTAAGGGAAATATTTATTTTATTGGCAAAAAAATCACGTTTGTTGTATGGGAGCCACAAACGTGATCTTTTTGCCGTTTTTTTGCGATAATGGTACGGAACTTTTCGTGTGCGAGTCCGACTCGCACTTGGCCGGTTTTTGAAAATCGCTATCACCACGCTTTCCATGATAGAAAGTCACTTGTCTAGGGCCTCTTGTAACTTTTACAATTCTAGCAAAATGGTTACTTATTTTTTCAAAACTTCGTAAATAGTTACATTAATGTCGAGGAATCACGGAAAGAGCCGACTCCGAATAAGGCTAGGCAAAGGGAGAAAAACTACTAGTTACAGACATTATAAGAAATAGAAAAACGTTATAGTTCAGCCTGTATTGTTTTAAAAGTAAACGTTACGAATATAATTTTGATATCGGGAAATAACTTCATATTGGTCTTTATAATCTTTGGGGTAATTTATTGCATGACTTTTCAAAGGATTTGCTACCAAATTAAATACTAACTGCATGTTCTATGCAAAGTACGCAACTACGAAGAGCAAATCAGATTACTAATTCGCAGACAAAACAAACGCTGGACTCGCTAATAAATTGTATTGTAACAAAACTATTAGTGTTCGAGAAACTGGCTTCTAATTTCTCGTGTCGAGTCCGTCGCATTGGATTTATTTAAATGAATTTATTGTGCAGTGGTCGCCATTATTGTTAAGTCAGTAATAAGCTCGGTCATTTTATTGGTTCGTATCTGATAATTAGTTTTAAATGTATCGTTATATTTGCCATGTTATTTAATGCTTTAGTAAAGTTCGGTGGAATGAAGTACTGAATATCATTTCATACCTAATTAAATATAGCTCGTGTTTGTGAATTTCGGGTAAAAATTTATAACTAAACCAACTTGTTAACTTGATTGGCTATACCGGCAATCTTTTGAATTTAACATTATATTTTTTATATCAATAGTAAGACATAAGTTATAGTTATTTATTGAAATTCTTTAAAATACTCCACATAACGCAGAAGTATTCTTTTTTTGTAAAGATATTATCCTGGAAAGATTTGGGGCGGGCTTTTGTCCAGCAGTGAAAAAGTACAGCGGACAAAAAGAACGACTTAAATGAATGACCAAATATCAAAGAGATTTCTAATTAAATTATTAAAAATTAAAGTCAGATGTAACCTCTTCCTACGTGGAACAATGCAACCGTAAAGGCATATGTAAAACATTCTGCTTATATTCACAGAAAAACTAATTAGGGAAACTAGACATCACGCTACGCAGATCTATATCTAGGAGTCAACTTAAACTAACAGGTTCTCATATTTCACAAGACGAGATTGCACAACGATTGTACCAACCGTTATTTTAGCATCTCTATTCAGGGCTGTCATAATAAAGTACAGAGTAATTAATTAGGAAACCTAGTAAAAGGAACCATTCCTGAAATCGATCTTGTTCGTAGAACGAAACACACTATTGTATTGCTCAACAGTAATTGCTTTGATCTGATCAATTTTAATTGAGATGAATCAAACGTTTTGAATACTGAAACGTATACAGTTTCATTAACTTTTGACACTAATTTTGTTCCCAATTTGAAAATAGAAGAAATGTTCCTAAGTAATGAGCATGAGATAAACAACCCTACACATACATGGTTCAGCTAACCACCAGGATTTACATCGTGGCTCTACGTGATTCTTGTTGATTGTGTAGATAATTTGACTGGATACATACACACGCGTGGTTTGGAAGTAACGCCCTGGCGCCAAGTGATTGCAGTGATTTTGATGAAAAAAGCTTTCATTATTTCGAAGAGATAAGACGCTCGCTTTTAAGATGTGTTGGTAAATATTTCATATTACAATTGAACTTGCCATCGTAAAATAAATGTGAATTTTTTGGTAATTCGTAAAATTTATATAATACCTAGGGCAATTTTGTGCTATTGGCTGGACTGAATGCTATGTATGTATATATGCAAAGTTAATGATCCAGTAAACCAAAAATGCCTCGTTAAACTTAATGATTAACTCATCTCAAACAAAAAATCGTGAGTGGAGCCTACCTACCTATAATATAATTTGTAACATTTTCGCATTCAACATCGTCGTGATTATCTCACGTTCTCGTGTTGTTCACACGTCAGGTCCGAGTAACAGCTACATGTTTTTTTGTTTATTAACTATAATAAAGTGTAAAGGTTTTTACATATATGCTTCTGAGTTTATTTAGACTGTTGTTGTATGTATTTATTTTGACATTAAAATTACTTATTTATAATTTATTCGTTTATCCTCGTACTGGAACACCTTACAGCAATTTTACTAATGGATTTTGATGGATTATATTTCCCTCAGCTCTCTAGATATTAATTTGTTTTTCATAGGAGCAAAATTCAAATAAGATATAAAACATTCAACCACACACATTATACAACCTTCCTTCGGCAGTCGAGTAAAAAAGCTGATTTAACAAATGATTTCAACTAAATATTATGGACTCTAATTTGAGATATCATTCATTTAATTTGTTAAAAAGCAATTTAAATTTTCTTCAAATACCATGAAACAATATTACCGATGCAGCTGGTGCTACTAAAATAACAATTAATAAGCGTACTTAAATTAATTATGGAGACGATATGCTTATCAATAAGTTTAAAACCAATAGCAATGAACCACCGGACGGAATTATTCTAAAATGTTAACGATATTCTCTACATCCTCTTTCGATTAACAAAATCAGTAAGTTTTTGGCATGATTAAAGTTAATGGCCTAAAGATATGTAGAAAAGTTGTAATTAATGTATATTAATGATTATTAAAAATACATTAATTTTCTTAGGAAATGGCCTTGTTTTGACGTGATTGAATGGAGCGCGTTTTTATAGATGTAGTCTGATTTTTCCATGACTTTGACACCTGACTGGCTTATGAACCAAGCATTTTTTTTGTAAAACTAAATTAATATTTATGGCCCAACTAATCTTTTGCAAAACTCCTAGTTCCTTCTAAAGTATATGAGCTATAAGCTTTGCTTTTTTCTAACTTAAATAATGCTATAATAATATGCGTGTTTATCATTTTATAAAATTTATTTTAGTTAAATTGCTAGTTTTCGCCAATCATTCAATCATAATAGTGAAAAAAGAATGGGTTTCTATCTGCCGAACCAAGTGCCTGATTTTTGGAACACTAAGTGACACCTGAGTGGCTAAATACTTTTGCATTGTTACAAAAACAGTTTTACTTTGGCATTAAATTGTAAGACTTTTACTAGCTTTGTTCAAATCAAATCAAATCAAGGTATTTATTTCAAGTAAACTTTAGAAGTACTTTTGAATTGTCAAACAAAAAATTAATAAAAAGATGACTCTAGTTGCAAATTCGCAAGCGTCTGTAGGTCTCAATGGAGAAGAATTTGCAAGAAACTCCCCGGACACTCTTTTCCATCAGTTTCAATTACAAGTTTTTTGGTTACATCATTCTTGTTGAAAAAATACATATATGTGAGAACGATGTAAAAAGACGTGTACGTAAAAGCGTCTAGAGTAACAAATAATTTAAAAAAAAGCACTTTAACAGGCCGAGACAGCTAAGTTATGACCAATCCCAACTGATGGCGCCCGTTCACGAACATGACGCATGGATCGGCACCACTCAGCTCAACCATGTTTTATAAGGAAGTCACTAAAGTAATATTCATATACTATACTCATGTACATATTGTTATTGTATATTCATGTACTATATTTGCTCATTAGTTTGCTCGAAGCCCTGAAATTACTACCGTGAATAGACTGAAATTTCATCGTGTGATGCCCTAGTTTGTGATTTCATAGCTTTGTTCAAGAGACAGAGTGCTTTGAGGGAGCCGTTCTACACTTCCGAAATTAATTAGTAATTAGTCTTATTACCCAAGCACCTATTATTAGGTGTTCCCACATTGTACATTGGTTTAATTTACTACAATAGTATAGTATACATTTTATACACTGTAGGTACAAAGTATAGAAATATAGGTACAAAGGGTAACAAAATATGTACAATTAGAAAAATACGGCTGGACTTGAGAACCTACTCTGTTTTTTTAACATCACATCACATCATCAGCCTATTAATGTTCCCACTGCTGGTTAATGAAAATATTGGCAGTTCTAGTGCATAGGAAAAACGAGAAACTGTTGTGCTGGGGGCATGGCAGTGTCCCGCCGAGACGAGTGAGAGGAGTAAAAATGTTCATCTACAAACAAAATGTATTTTTCAAACAAGTGATACGACCCAACTATGAGGTTTTCCAATCATTATCTAGATTAATTGACCAAACTATGTGACATATTTAGTTGAATGAAGTTTACTTGCAGACTGGGAACGTTATTAGATATTATCATCATCATGGAAATTCGAATTACGAATTATATTTCCACCGTTGGCGTTGGTCCCACATTATATTGCTAAAACAAATTCCTACATCCGTATAATGATCATCACCCCACATACCTAAGCCAGTATCAGATGATCAGAATAACAGACTAAGGGGCCAATTGACTTTCTTTCCATAACTTTCGCGTACGACTTCGCTCGCATCGATACGTTGTTTCTACGAATCAGCAAATGGCCCGAACGATACGTGAGTCTGATTATATCGAGACGATTGGACCGTGAGCTGATCTAGATCTGGACCTGGCGATGCTTGCTTATGTTTGTATTTTTGTAAGCTGCTGGAATTATTTTTGGTCGATGTCTCCATTCTTTGACAGTGTGATTTTAATTGTATGGATTATTTTAACGATTAAGTATGTTTTAATTTATCATTAAACGTAACTTCTTTTAGCAAACTACAGCTTTAAAATTACATAATAATATTTTTCTATTTTCGCCATATTCCACAAGTATTTAGGGCAGACGGAGATTGTATGATATTTACATACTTATCTTAAACCAGTTAAAATAATCTAAAAACAGATGTTAAACATGAATATTTACAAACAAACAGCCATATAAAAGATAAATAACAACCACAACAAGTATTGCGTAAAAAGAAATTTAAAAACCTCGTAACTTCTTGTATTTGGCAATTTTATGTTCTAAACACGAAGACGGTTCTTTTATTTATCGTATAGATATATCTACTTATCATGTTTTCTTCTTGTATAGGCAGCGTCGGAGTAAATTATTAGGTTTATCTGACAAAACTAGGTTAACATTAATGTGACAAAATGTGGCAGCGTAGCTGATCATACGTCTTGTTTCCAATTACTTTCCATCCTGATGTGATTGAAGAAAATTCATACGGTACTTTTTACTTTACACTAGTTTTTACCAGTGGCTACACACGAGTAATAAAAAAAATATGATGGAATCATTGACATGAAGACGAAGAAGATTGCAACTGAACGTTCTTGGATATCAAGTGTTTATGTTCTAAAACAGGATAAGGTCTAATAAATAAATGAAATAAGTCTTTATTCAGACACAGAATTTTTACATAATTATAATGAGCTTATCCTAACGACTCTGACGAGTCGGTGACACCAACAACCCGGTCTGTTTGCCTAACTTTGGCAAAAGCCTCCTCCATTTATTTCCACTCGGTTCTGCTTAACGCTTTGCTAGTCCATGTTTTCCCTGTAATGGTCTTTATTTCGTCTTCCTAACTTCAAAACTGTCTACCTTTTTCATTTTCTACTTCTTGGGTACCAAAACACTAATTGTTTGTTCCACTATTCGCTGCCTCTTATTATAGGATAAATTCTAACCGTGTATACATTTCGTTTAAATCCGTTCAGCCGTTTACTTGATTCTTTAGATTGAGGCTTGATTGATTATCATACATCCAAGCTCTCTCAGTTATAATGGATCTGCACCTTAAACACCTTAACAAGGAAAACACTAACGCTGTCAACGTGGCTGATTGCTGGTCAAAATATATTTCATATGGAATCATGGATACGGCGAAGATGATGAATGGACATTAGTAGGAATATTCGAAAGACAATAGCTTTCAACTCAATATTAAACACTACTAGTAGGTACAATGAGGATAATGAGGAGAAATCAAACTTGGTAATGCTCTGAGTAGCTTTAGAGACTCTATTGTAACCTACAAATATAGAAAAGATAGAAAAGATTACTTGGGTTTTGTTCCTAAAATACAGTAAGTAATAGATCTTTGTTCAGAAAATACTTTGCATATTTTGGTCTGATCAATAAGGTTTTATTACTCTTGTTTTTAATATCGAAGCTACTTTCTTTGCTCAAGATAATTTTGTTTGAGAATTGGGATGTATTGTTTTGTTTAAAGGGTAATAACAAAATCGCTTGAAATCAGGACCGACGCGCTCAATATTAAGCGAAGCCTCGAGGGAGGATATACAAAATATACCAATTTGTTTTTCTCATAGCCGCAGGACAAACGCTCCAAAGTCCAATTATTAAATTCTTAGTCGAATATCATGCATCTGAGAATGTCCACCAAACAATAGCGACGTAAGAAATATGAATCATAAGAATTGAGTTGTATACCATACTGATATCAAAAGGCTTTTTCTCCTACATAATTCAGATAGTCACTTCATTATTAATTAATAAAAACATATTTATGAATTATTTATTATACAGACCGATCTCGAATTCACCGCATTGTTGTGTATTAATTTATTGATCTCTTTGGACGTCATAAATACTGATTATAGAATAAGCTTTCAAATGAAATTATAGAACCATTTTAATGTAACGATCCAAAGAACTACAACTTGATCAGATTTTATGTTAATCTATTTCTTAATATGCCAAAATTAGATTAAAAACATGATTGTAATAATAAAATTTAATAAACATAGTGTTATCTCGACCTCTGATACTCATATTTTATTAAAGACTCGTTATTATAATAATGCTAACCACATCGCATGTAATAACTTGACAACCAAATTCGATATAATAATGAATGTAAATCGGCTCAAATGTCGAATTTAAGCCAATTTACATAATAGGAGGTGAAACATTTGAATTATTTAAATAATTTAATATTCGTTTTATTAAAATTCAATTTGAATATTTCGTCCTGGAGCAAATATCTTACTAATATTATGAATCAAAAAGGTTGGATGGATGGATGTATGTTTGTTAATTAATCACGCCAGAACGGCTGAACGGATGTGGATGATTTTTGTCACAGATATAGACGGTCTGTAATAGCACATAGGCTACTTTTTAACCCGGTTTATGTTTCCTTGGCATAACGGGCACACGAGTGTTGGTTTATCACACGAGGCGAAGCCGAGTGTTGGTTTATCGTGATAATAGTATCACACGAGTGTTTTAATACCTAATTATATGCCGTTGCATACACTATTTTATCTTCACTCATACAGTTAAAATAAAACAAAAGTGGAAACGGAAAAAATATGTGGTGTGGCTGGCGGGCAATTTAGATTCTCATTGCGCATGACTGTGCAGCGCGCGCATCCATAGAGAATGACACTATTTTTCTACATTAAGAAAATTATAAAAATATTGATAAACACTATTTTTAATTAATCGAAGGGAAATGTTGCACTGTAATGGTATTCTTTAATTTTACCTATCCATGAAAAAAAAGTACGTGTTTATCAATATTTTTTAATTCATATTTGGAACATTATGTTGTGAGTGTAGATAACGATTTCTATGCATTCCGATTAACTGAACCTTTCCATAGCAGTTTAACAAAGTGAAAACGATAAACATGAAGTCAGTTAACAATTTTATCAATGAGTAGCAAAATTAAAATAATGTGCTCTTTAAAAAAATCGTATGTGATTAAAAAAACAGTTGTGATAAATGTAAGATGAAGAGTAAATAATAAAAGTTCACACGAACAAAAATGGCAGGAAAGTAAATAAATCCAACCGCAAAGTTTCTCAGACTCTACACTGCACATTCTTGAACTTTTTCTTATCCGCAACATTGAGTGGAGTAGACAAACGTACAACAATTCTACTTGTGATTCCTTGACATATAGCAGGTAAAAGTGAAGCAGTAGTTTAATCGAACTTTTTCTTATCCGCAACATTGAGTGGAGTAGACAAACATACAACAATTCTACTTGTGATTCCTTGACAGATAGCAGGTAAAAGTGAAGCAGTAGTTTAATCGAATTAAAAACTTAATCCCATACATTCAGCTGACGCACTGTCTAACACGAAGTGACACACTAAAACTCTATACAGATATTCCACAACATTTTTTGCTGGCGTGTGATGGATGATAAATTACACCGCGACTCACTTGAATGCAAATCTCTCGAAGTGGGTCACCCTGTAGATATTATTTTTCACATCCAACCACAACTGGAGAGGACCTTGTCTCAAATGATTGATCTCTTATTGTACCATGACATTTTTACGATTCAACGTTGTAATAGAAAATTTTTACAACTCTGGAGTAGCTCTTTGTAGTTTTGAATTCATTGTGCTCGGTCTTACTTATTCCTATTGAATGTTCAACAGTTCCGGTCAATGATGGATGGAATTGACTGTTCAACTAGTGCCAGAGTGTTCTGAATTGATGCAACATTCTTAGGATATGTTATTGTGATCTGTCACAACGAATTCAACTACCTCAAGTACGAGAAGTTCTTTTTTAAAGATTTTTTGCGTGAGTGTGTTGAGTGAGAGTCGTTATTTATGCACATGTTTTACCACCTACTGATCATAATATAAAATTCACATGGATAAATGAGATATTTAAATTAAATTCCATCTCACATAGATACCAATGGATTCATTTTATTAATGGGACATACCGTTATTTTCTACATTACGTTCATGTTGTCTGATGGCGGCAGTAACTTGCATGTGTTTATCAGTATTTACCTTTAATGTAATGTGAACGGACCCAGTAATTTAACTAAAAGGCATTTTGCTCGGATACAACATATTATTATATTATTTAGAGAATGCAGAAAATCTGAAGGGAAGCTTGAAAAAAGTAAAGAGCGAACTAATAAAGCTCTCAGCGCAATTATTGGAGTTTAACCGCACGGGATCCCGCTTCCCTTGTACCAATCACGCCATTAGTTTGCTAAATTGTACGCTATAAAATGCAAAAAACTTCGGATTCCAAGTTTCAAGTTAAAGTTCTGTAATCATCACTGCAGATTCCGAAGTTGTTTTTAATACGTAGCGCCTCGGGCATGCAGTTTTGTAGGTTCGTATTGAAATGTGGAAGAAAGAACGAACCACAAAAATTAGCGGCTCTGAATACGTAATTTGACTTTTTGCCTTTGTTAAAGACGTTTTATCATAATGTGGCGTTTTCAAAGCGGTGCACAATTTGAAAATTTGAATTACTAATTACTGTTTGGGATGCTATAAAATAAGACATGTGGACATCTGCATTTTCTGCGAGCAGGTTTAAAATTTAAATGATGGTTTAATTTTGCGTTTAACGTTCAATTTAAGGTATAACGTTTTGGGACCGTGTTATTTGCATGAAATGCTAAAAATACTTAATTATTGAACCAACCTACATGATAATTAAGTAATGCTTTTGAACATGTTTTAAGTGAAGAGACATTTAGTCAAAATTCCTTCCAATCGCATACGTGCTTGATCAACGAATCCCGCTTGCGTTTTGGAGTAGTATTATCCATATAATGCGTATTATAATATCACTTCGACCTTAACTGAGTAATTAATCTGAAATTGAATCTCACCATTTAGAATATTTTTGACGTAGCCATTCCACCATCAGTATCAAGTTAGCCATGGGGAATTTTCGAGGCCACTTGTCTATACTTTGAAACTCATCAGTCGAGAACTGTAACTAACTAAGCGAACTTCTAATTTTAGTAGCATTATGCTCTGCCGTGCATCGTCGGCAGAACATCAATCATGCCTCACTTGGAATAGATCGAAACTTGTTTAAGAAGAAATTTGTTCAACAAGAAAAAGGGTCTGCGATAGTTTTTATATTGCGTGGCGAGCGATTATTGGGTTTATCTTTTGTTTGATGTAATATCGGCAGTATTAGATTTTGCTTTTTCGATACGTCAAGTTATTTAATATAAGTTGCCGCAAGTCTTAAGTAAAACACAATATGAGTAGGTGCGTAAACAGCGACGCAACGTGTCCATATTTTATATTAGTCGTTCATTTTGTTGTATTTTTTCCTGATGTTCTTTTGCCCTTAGTACGGTCGATTCAAAATTAAGAGATACTTAGGAAGGACAATTCTTTGACCTTAGCTAATTTCGTCTTCCTTTTTAAAACGTTACCAACAAAATTTCGCGGAACATTTTTACGGTTACCGGTAAATATTTTGACATCATTAAGGAATTCTACGAGGGCTCCCGACAATTTCTGTCACAATTACGGAACCCTAATAACGGCGTCGTCCCCTCCTTACGACAGATTCACAAAATTTGATGATGATGATGACTTATGTAACGCAATCAAGTATAACTTTTGTCGGGCATTGCCCGGAGTAGCGTCAGCATTAAAAGAAGGAATCTAGTTCAACAGCGAAAATATTAATTTATAGAATACTAGCTGACCCGGCAAACTTTGTTTTGCCATAAAAACACCTAATATGCATCTACCCTACCTACCCTACCCTACCCTACCTACCCTACCCTACCCTACCTACCCTACCCTACCCTACCTACCCTACCCTACCCTACCTACCCTACCCTACCTACCCTACCCTACCTACCCTACCCTACCTACCCTACCCTACCTACCCTACCCTACCCTACCTACCCTACTTACCCTACCTACCCTACCCTACCTACCCTATCCTACCTACCCTACCCTACCTACCCTACCCTACCTACCCTACCCTACCTACCCTACCCTACCTACCCTACCCTACCTACCCTACCCTACCTACCCTACCCTACCTACCCTACCCTACCTACCCTACCCTACCTACCCTACCCTACCTACCCTACCCTACCTACCCTACCCTACCTACCCTACCCTACCTACCCTACCCTACCTACCCTACCCTACCTACCCTACCCTACCTACCCTACCCTACCTACCCTACCCTACCTACCCTACCCTACCTACCCTACCCTACCCTACCTACCCTACCCTACCTACCCTACCCTACCTACCCTACCCTACCTACCCTACCCTAATTTTCCATTTTTTTTTTTTTTTTTTTTAAATCTAAACCATTCTCGAATCTCCACGAACACACACAAAAAATTTCATCAAAATCGGTCCAGTCATTTAGGAGGAGTTCAGTCACATACACACGCACACAAGAAATATATATATTAAGATAGTCAAGATTAGAGAAGAGAGTAGTGTTGATTAATAGTCAAGATTTCTGTATAATAAGATGGTCCAAGAGACGGAGTTGATACGAGATGAGACGCAACGTTTTCATTTCTGAAGATGCTAAGAATAAAGCAATGTTAATCTAACTAGAAATCGGAGACAAGTAAGAACAATTAAAGTTTATTGGACGAAATCCTTCACTGATTACCACAAACATATTGTTAAAGTTGACAAAAATTTAAAGGCCCGTTTTGACAGCTATAAAAATACTTAATAATAATTAAACTTGATGCTTGCGAATGATACTCGTTGTTATAGTATATGGGTAACATAGTATTTAATTAGGATTATGAATTTGATTTTTCAATTTCTTACGTAGTAAGTTTTCGCGGCATATAAAATGAGAAACAAACGTACGTCAACGGACTTCTTAGATTGGACGACTTTAACAGAATTTTCAAATATCCAATATGTATTTATGAAGCAACGCAACCCAACTGATTCCTCCAACGCTACTCATGTTGATGACGATTAAAGTAATACAGCGTAACATCCAGCCCGCCATTACTACGGCACTAATCTGTATGCGTACGCGCAGGTAGATAGTGCTGCATCCAGTCAGTGTGAGATCTCTGGATATTATACGATTGTGAAAATGTATCATTGAATGGTGGCGTATTGGTTCTTGACCGCAAAAAACCAAAATGTTTTTATGAATGGTCGGAAAAATACAGCGATATATATTTTATAGTTAGTTTCAATATCTGAAGTATGTATTTCAATAAAATTTTGTGATATAAAACTGATGAGTTGTTAAATTTATTTTGGTAACAAAACGACTCAGTGTCCTCTATAAGATTCCATTAATATCCAGCTATCATTCTCACTTTATTTTTATTGAATTATAGACTATATAGAATCAAAATTGATAAATAAAAGCCAAATAGAAAAAAAAACATAATGATTTCACTCACACTTGTCACATTACCAGACATGAGAAACAACATGAGAAATGGAGCCGCCAAATCCGAGTTATAGATACAAAAGATTGAAAACACCATTGTGCTCTCTAAAATTACAGACACAACTGGTCAGAAGCACCCAGATCAACAACCGTAAGCAATAATCATTACTCTCGACTCATCAGCCTTGAAAGATGCTTTATTGTCTCGATTCGGCTTGTTGTCGACTTGTTACGACTACAAAATAAAAAATAAAAAGATATCATCAAACTTGTATTATAAAACCTCACGCAATCGCCGCGCGCGCACCGGAAAAAAGTTGAAAATAATTTCTGGCTTCGATGTTTGAATCGAATCGCATTCGTAGGAAGGTACTCGTATGTATGATAATTTTGTGTGAAATGAAAGAGAACAATATTTAATTCTACACTTGCTTTAAGGAGCAATATAAAATGGATAGTGTCTAAATTAATTAAGCACATCGTAAAAAGAAATTAAGCTTCAATGTTAACCCGCCACCGACAGACGATACGGGAAAGCTCGCTAGCAATGTTAATGTATCCTGTAGTGTCTCTAACTAAGTAAGCCAGTGAAGAAACGATATACGCAAGTTTGTATTTTACCTCAACATTATGTGCAAGTACACTCCAACCTTTGTTCACATATCTGATTACATTACATGGATTCTTGCGAGTTCCTCGTTCCTGCGGCCTAAAGATTTATATACGCAGACGCGCCCGCTACTATCATCCAACAATGTTTTTCAACAAATCGCGAGAGTTTCTAACAGAATAAACTTTATCCACACGAAACTGTTATTTCTTTATTGTTATGGCAATCTAAATCCCTGTTTGTAGACAAAGCGAATACAAGATAAAGTCCATAGAAAGTGTATTTTCCAGTAAAGCGGCAATAACTTTTTAGGGCTACCATGAAAGTAACTTTTACGATTGTTAGGAATTAATATCTGAAAAATGGTTTTGGACCCTCATATCTTACCGATAAAGTTCGAGTATCGCGGGCAATTGCTGCCGATATTCTTTGTAACATGGTTTTCCAATTTTGCACTTCAGCTAAAAAAAACTCCAATGAATTTTTCTTTATTACGTTGGCGGATCTTTTTCACTCGGATATCTTTAAGGCTCAGCCGGTAATTAGATATTTTCTTACAAAGCCGGCTGGTTAAAGGGTGTTTTGAAGATAAACGGTTTAGGGAGAAATTTTTACGCTGCCGTGAAATCTTATCGTTTCTTGGTTTGGAATACAATCTCTATCTTAATCTATATTTAGTAAACTTGACCTTTGTTTTCTGCGTATTTTCTCCTCGCCAAAATCAAATCAAGCTGCGTATTCTCCGAGAATTACACATCACATCACATCACATCACATCATCAGCCTATTAATGTTCCCACTGCTGGGACACAGGCCTCCTCTCTGTGAGAGGGAATGGGCCGTAATCCACCACGCGGGCCCAGTGCGGGTTGGTGGATGTCACATGTCTTCGAATGTTTGGTTCTAGGACATGCCGGTTTCCTCACGATGTTTTCCTTTACCGTTTTGAGAGCAGTGGTGATGAAATAATTTACACAAAGTAAAGCGCCTGCCTGGGCTCGAACCCACGACCTACAACTTGTAAGTCGCGGCCAATACCACTGGAGTCGCGGCCAATACCACTGGGAATTACGTTACATAAGAAATGCAATGACATCTCCTTTCGTACCGGCAGCGCGTGTAATATCTCAAACCATATTCGGGGCGGTTGCGATACATAAAAACATCTATTTCTCTCGCCCCAAATAGGGATATCCAATTGGACCTAATGTTTTTATCACATAAATATGAAAAGTGGATACCTTACGTAAGCAGTATTTTTATATTTAGGTCTACGTGTTCACGAAGCGAGTGGCGTAGATATAAAAAAGAGATTGTTTTTTACACGTGGTATGTGCTTTTAGGGTCGGATATGTAACATGTTTATGAACTTTTGGATACGTGTATCAGTTATTATTACAGAAAATCATGTTTTTGTTGGTACCTACGAGCGTTTACTGAGAGTGCTAAAGGTGAGGGCTCCCTGAAAAGGATAGGCTTTATATTTTCCTGTCAGTCATCATCATCATATCAGCCGAAACACGTCCACTGCTGGACCTATGTCCGATCAATGTGGCGACGCTTGGGGTAGGCCTGTGCCTACCCCGAACGTCGAAACATTGATCGGTCCCGTGCGTCCCGCATCCAGTGGATCCTCGCAATCTTCATCAGGTCAACCAGGTCTCCTGTCAGTGTCAGGCAAAATTTAAAATCTTTCTTTGATTGACTATGGATAAGGATGTTCCTTAATACTTTATTTAAAATAGACCTAGTCTTTTCTAGGTTAGCATGACCCAGCGACATTTGCTATCCAATAACAAGCAACTAAAATGGATAAAAGAAATGGCCATGTGCTTGCTGTGAGCGTACAGCCTTTAACAAAGCTGCCTTTGGCAAACTGCCAAAACGCTAGAAACTAGTAAATAAAACTGAAAAGAGCGAGGAAGAATCATAAAAAGTTTTGATTAAATATTTTCTTATATTTTTTATTTCAGGTGCTATTAACCTGTTGAATAAAAATTATGTTTTTGATGTTTACGCCAGGAAAACATTCTTTACAACATAATTTGTATGTTAAATAAAATGATGAATTCATGATTTTGTGTTCAAAGTTTTTGTAGGCAGGTAATGTTTTCAGATTACTTCGATACAATATTTAAATTTTAAACAATGAACCCATTAAATTTCGAGCTTCGATACGCTCGTTAAAAAAACATCTGAATTAACAACCGATACAAAGATTGCCTGGGGATACATAAAAATACTGTAAACAACCGAAAATAAACTGTTATGAACTTTTATTAAAATTTTATGAAAACATTTCCAAGTTATATACTTAAACAGAAACAGGTGCCATACCATAAGAACTTACCACACTCACGTAACACATAACGAGTAACTCAAAACGAATTCGACTTTTCCCATCATATCTACAAACGAAATTGTGCTCGGCTCAACTCGGCAGCAGAAATAACATCCGAATAAAAGTTCTTTTTGTTATTTTAAGCACCCACCACCGCCGCCTAAAAAGGTCGCCTAATTTGTCGGACGGAATTCGACATTATTTCACTCCACCATTGTTTGTGTTCCGATTACCGCGAGGGTTAAATAGCGCGTTTAAACGTCGACTTTTTCGTTAAACTTCCACGTTGTTTAAAGGGAGTGAAGTCGGGAAGGGTTAAGCTGCTGGCCTTAATCGTAAACTGCTTGCGAGGCTCTTTTGTTTTAGATTTGGAGCATTTTAGAATTCTGTCGGAGATTTCGTAATGGAAAATTTCTTTGGGGTCGTAAAAATAATTGTGCTGATTCGGGTATTAAGGAAAGTACCTACTGTTCTGAGGTTCTTTAGAGGGCTTAAAAATGGTGTATTTCCACTGTGTTCTTGGAATCATCTACAGATATTACCTCGCATCTTCACATAACTAAGGCTCCTGAAATAAATTGAGTCTGACTAACTGAAAAACATGACTGAGCAAAAGAAAAGTTCTTCAGAGACTTCTCTTAAGTGATAGAACTTGAGGAATGTCTCATTATACTTGGGGAACAAGTCTCAAGAATTCGTTTTTATTAAACAAGCTAATATTTCTTTTGACACTCAATCTGTACTTCTACAGTCTACTAATAATAGCCTATTTATAAGAATGAGATGACGCTTGACTCGTGTGACGCTATTAATTTACTATATAACGACCACGACGATGACGTGTGAAGCTTTTTTTTCTTTTTTAAGCTATTGCTTAGTAGCTAGGATTAGGATAGGTTGTAGTTGTAGGTTGCGTGTTTAAACCTAGGGCATGTCCATCATTACCGACTTCAATAAGAAGGAGGTAATCAATTCAACACGTACGTATGTAATATTGTTGGAATTGCACAATATTTACATATGTCAAATTTCATAAGTGTGTCATTTTGTGCTTATCGGGTCGTTATAATTCCTTTTTATTGGATCAAGTACTTCCCAACTTAGGGAACAGTGCAAGTTTCAACAAAATCGGTTCTGCAATTTTCAAGATATGGAACATACAACCGAGCTCCTTAGCGACAAACAGCACGAATGTGTAAATTACGTTTTTATGGGTATTTTGTCAATCCTTTAGGTACCTTACTATAGAACTTGCTTACTTTTTAGTGATGGTACTAAAACTAAAAAGAGAGAACTATAGTCGGTGTTAAAAACTATTAAAACAAGTGGTAACAAAGACACCGACTTCCGAAGCAAAAGTTATTTTTGCACATTCTGACGTTTTTCTTTAGAAGTCGGTTTATTTTTTATGAAAATGTTTTTATTTTATGTGATTTATTTCACCAATATTGCTCGTTCAATGTTTTGAGGGAAATCGTTAGGAAACTTGCCTGACTAAACCAACAATTCGGAGAGTGTTGTCATCATCGGATTACCAGACGTATGGCGATGCGCCATCGGTATATTGTGGACATCCCACCCATTCGCACTAAATGCTTTTGGAACACTTTTATTATGCGTTCAGCTAAGGAGTGGAATGGCCTGTCGGAGTCTGTTTTCCGATAGTTGCAATCTTTAAGTCAAGAGTGAATAGGTTTGTTCTAGGTAAGCGTGCTTCACCTACGACCACATCATCGCTTACCATCAGGTGAGATAGTAGTCAAGCGCGAGACTGTAAAAAAGTGATATCCCGCAATGAGGCTGCCTGGAGTATATTAGCACTCTCTTACTCACAAAAAGGTTTGAATCCCAGCTCTGGCTACCTAAATGGCATAAGTTTTATTAATAAAAATACTTAATGCTTCTTTCTGTTAGTGTTAATTTAGGAAAATACTAAAACTTTAAATGAGGAACTCAACATCACACAGCCAAAATTTTGCTTTACCTACAGTCGACTACATATTTAGAACAATGAACTGCTATTAATTTTACCCTAAGTTTCCACTATCAGCGGTCGGACGAGCTGCGGTATATCAACTGCGGTTCTTAGAGCACTATACAGATAAGCACAGAAGCACCACTTTATTAAAAGCTCACGTACGTATAAAACATCATGCCAAATTGTGTCTTGTCTCACAGAGAAGAGGGTCTAAACTTGATTACAGTGGTCCACAAGTGTCTTCTATACATGGGCTCCCAGTGCACTGAATGGCTTGGTAAACTCAGTGTGTTAGTGTAGTGACTACGAGCATCGCTTTACGATATTTAAGTTAATTCATGGACGGTGTGGAAGTTTATTTTATACATAAGATTTCAAATAAAATTATACAAAGAACATGACCTAAAAGAAAGACGTTATTGTATAGGCAAACCAAATCGGGGATTATGGCATAAGAATAAAATGACTCGAATAATATCGATCGATCTCGTTTTCAATCAATCCGGCTGCACTCAAATTTGTATAGCGTGATGATTTTCACACGAAAGTCAAGAATAAGGTATATCGTCAGATACAATAATATATCTCTCACTATTGATTTTAAAACTTGGTCTACTGATATTTTCCTTTGTGTACTGCTTCGCGCTCCGCAATTTAATTGACTACCTCATCCTTATAATTAGCGATGACGAAACCTGAAAGTTTTCGGAGTAGTTTCAGTAAATTATTTTCTGCGTATAATGGACAAAACGTGTTCAAATATATACTTTTGAGATGAGGAGAAAATTGAATATAAATAGAAATATCTGAAGGATAGGCTTTGTTTGTGTTTGCTTAGCTTAGAAATCTAGTTTCAGATAAAGTCTGTCTTTTCAGGAGAGATGAGATGATAGGATTTTCCTTTGGTTGTGTACCTATCATCTTCTTGTGGGCATTGCACCGTTGGAGGGCCATATAGGCTACCACATAAAAAGTAGCGGTCGTAAGTTTAAAAACCTTCTGTTGCACTATTAACGTACTACATTCAGTGATAATCTAATGAGGAAAAAATAAGGTAGGCAAAACTAGACCTAACCCAATTTTTTTACCGACTTCCCAAAATGAGGAGGTTATCAATTCAATTGTATTTTTTTTATGTGTGTTAGTTACCTCAGAACTTGTTACTGGGTGATCCGATTTTGATGATTCTTTTTTATTTGAAAGCTGGTGCTTGTCAAGTTATTCAATTTAAGTTCCATCAGAAGATCTGATGAAGAACTTCGGAGATATACATTAGAACTCATCAATAAATGACGGCAAATCACTCGGGATAGCTGCAATCGCACATACACTGTTACGCTCTAAAGGGTACCAGTGTATGTGCGATTGCAGGTGTAAAAAGTTCACCTTGGTATACTCTTATTCCACCGGTTTTGTTTAAGTTTCATGTTATTGGGTTAATCTATTCTGGCTTCACTTTGGGCATTATTGGTACCTATAGCCTTTAGTCCTTTATGTACCAGTACCACAACTAAAAAGTGAAAATTAAAAAATACTTTTTACAAAAAAAGTCGGCTGTATTTTTTTTAATACGTATTTTTTTTGATCAATGGGCGTATTAAATATGAAGACAAGAATTATGTGAACGCACGTTAGCGAAGATAATCTACACGAAAAATCCAAGCCTAAATTAAACATTAAAGCTCCAAACAAAATTCGCAAAAAACCTGCTACCAGTTTGTATCGTACCCATAAAATATACTCGTACAAACATCGCCAATAACAATGCCTTAATAAGGTGTGAAGCTTCCTACAGTTTAACAAAGTGCTATCTCGATTGAATGGCTGAAAATCTACTCGATTCGAGCTTATCAACAATCGTCCTCTTAATTGTTGCTCAGCGCATGTTGGGCCTTAATTAATGAAAATACCCACAGACTATCTGAGCGGACATCTTTGATTTTGAATGCAATTATTGTTCTCTTGATAAAGGGACGGTGTTCGATGCGAGGGTGCCAGTAAATTTCAAAGTCGAGTTGTGTTGGGTTTATGTTGTAAGAAGCGAATTTTATTGGCTGAATTTGTTTTTAATGTTTTAATTAGATGTTTTAAAAAAAAGTGAATTAAAAATATCAAAAAAACCGACTGCTTAAAAAGTGAACTAAAAAGATGTAAATAAGAAGAAAATCATGCTGTGCAGTCGGAGGATACATCTGGTTTTGATTAAACAGCTCGCGAATATGTATCCTCCGACTGCACAGCATGATTTTCTTCTTGTTTACATCTTTTTAGTTCACTTTTTAAGCAGTCGGGTTTTTTGATATTTTTAGACTTTTTAGTTAGCAATTTTTTCGAATTAGGCACATTTAAACATATAAGTGTTATATATTTTTGAAATCACCTCTTAAAACCCCACACGATGGGTTTGGAAGACAAAAAAATTTGGATCCCCACAATATGGCGCCCAAAATCCGCATTTTTCTATTTTCTAATTTTAATGTAGCCAGTGACACTCGCAAGGTTAAGACGAATCGATTGACGTAAGAATCATCAAAATCGGCCGACGCGTTTGGTCTCTGAAACGCCACATAGGAACAAACATACATACATACATAGACTGATAAACACATTACCCTCCTTCGGCAGTCGGGTAAAAATGCGTTAATCTTGTCTCTTGTAAAGTTTTATGCACGGTAGCATGGACAATGTCCCTTTCATGCCTACCTTGTTGTCAGGTTAATATTTTTTCTACACCTCATACTTTTCTCACATAGCTGAAGATACAAGAGAAAAGAATATTGCATCACTTTTCATTTACATCATGATAAAAATTAATAAAGAGATTCATAGTACATATAGTATGTCTGTAGTGCAACTTCCATTACAAGTCTTCAAAATATTTTCTTGTTTTATAACGCCAACGTTCCACTCAATTTTCTCGGAAAAATGCACCACTAAGGGGTTACTCGTTGCCTTCAATGTTTCAAGTAATTTTATATCTTCTCAGGTATCTGTTATTTCTTCAGAAATGTTTTCTTACAACATAACTGTAATGGATAGAATTAGTTTTGTGTTACATCTGTTCTTGTTACTAAAATATTGTACGTGTTTAATATTTTGTTCGTGATTTCATTTGACATGAAGCATTGAAAATAAGAAGGTATTTTTTCAGTTCAGAGAGAAATTAATAAAAGAAATTTAATAAATTATGTACATAGTGTGGCACCAAAATCAAACGACGGCCAAAAAAAAGATGGATGGACTGTGTGAGGAGTGATATGAAAGAAAAGGGAGTCAGTGATAGCGTGACGGGGGACAGGATGGTCTGGAAGAGGAAAACGTGTTGCGCCGACCCCAAGTAACATGGGACAAGGGCAGGAAGATGATGATAGTGTGGCACCAAAATATCTACCAGATAAAAAATATATTGAAACCATCTATCTGCGCCATCTTTTCATATAAATGCGGTGAAGTGAATCCTACCACACATCGAATACACCTGAACAAAAATTAAATTTAAATCCGCTCATACCGCATAAGCCCATTCAAATTATCTAACACGGTTGATCTTTAGTTGCTCACTGAAATGTGTGCAAGCCCTTTATTCTGCGACTGACGCGTAGGGAGAACTGAAAAGCTTAAATTTTAATTAATTTTTCACTCCACGGATTTCTTTAATAATACCAGTGGCTTAATTGCCAAAAATATTCTTCAATCCCTTTTAAAATTAGGTGCAGGGAGCCTAAATTAAAACGTGTTTAATTATTAGCATTGAATCCATTTATTAGTCGTAGACGTCTCGTTATAAGGCGACGTTCATTTGTTTACGGTAAAGAATTACATCCATCTACCGACGTTATTGTGTGCTGCTTTGTGTACAACAAGTAAGAAGGGTGTCATCTTGGAATCATAAATACACTGTCACAGCAGACTATACTTAAATTTCAAGTGTATGTGAATACCCTTGCAAAGTAGGTTAGAGAAAATATTCATTGTTATTAATAACCCTATAGAATGTTTATTTAAAAGCTCTTTATTTTTTATCCCCTCACCTACACCTGACAGTACACATTACTCAAGCTCTATCAAAATTCAGGCAGGCCCAAACACTCACATTATGTTAAAATTATACGAGCTCCAAACATTTTACTTTTTATATCACAACGTTAAATACGTTTATACCCAACACAAAGGTCTTCCAATTCATTTGCTTATCTATTTAAAAGAGCGGGTTGGTCGGGGTACGACACATTCAAAATCAATGGAGCCTAATGTCACAAAATGTCGGCGGAGCTCATCCATCCACCAAACATGTCGGGCAATGAATTGAGAAAAAAATGTAAATATGCCTCTCACGTTGTTCGTCCAAGCGAAGGTTTTGTAGAGCTACCTTCACAAAATATCGTTAATACGAATACGTCGAACATTTACGTAATATATTGTTTATCGATGAAGACAGACAGTGCTATATTATGCGGTGTTTATATCTCCTATTCACGTATTTACTGATTATTGACAGTTACTTACAGCAATATCGCACCAACGTTCGGGTAAAAGGGAGTTTTTCAGCAGTATTTATCTCACTTATCCCGACTTTGTCCTCCGGTATTTAAGTAGCACTTTATTATTGGCTCTTATCCCGGCCTTTGCGAGGTTGAGTGTTGCATAATTATCGATATTGTGTTTGAATCTATTGTATCCACAAACTTTTATTTCTTTCTATTTAGAAATGGAAACTTTAAGTGTGGTTAGGCAGAAAATAATGGTTACCATTATTTCTTTGTTTTCTATTACTATATTATGAAAAACTATTTCGCTATCGGAATTTTTCTGAACAAAAACTACTAAAGGAACCGATAAAATCAAATAAGTAGATAACAAAAACAATTCGAATTGTATCAGAACTAACTTTACCCCTGACGGAAAGAAACCCCATACTTTAAATTCAATTCGGAACTCTGAGGCCTTTTCGTAAACAAAATATTATCGGAATTCAAAATCTTATTCCCTTGCCAAATCCGGTAGTAACACTAGTGTTGACAAAATAGCAAACTTTATATTCAGTTACATATCTCTTTATATTTTGGGCGTATATAGCTTGCCAAATGGTGTACTTTAATATCGGTCGAGTTGGGTAAATTGGCAACGGTAATGTTGAATACTCATGTCTATAGCGGAAACATAAAGTTGTATCCAGCACACCACTATTCTAGCCGAAACTCTTTCTCCTCGAAAATAACTGTGAGTACATTGAATATGTGAGTATTATTCACCATTTATTTGGTAGTAGCGCCCATCGAATAGCTTTTTCTTGTTATCTAAATTATCTATTATCTTCTTATGCGAAGGTATTTGGGACTCGAATGGTATTGATAGCCGGGATATGTAAAGGACTTCTTTACATAGGTGTTTTATGTTTGTATTGATATGATAGGATTTCTTTTTGTGTCGGAGCTTTTCGGATGTATTAGGTTTAATGCGTTCTTTTATTCCGAGTGAGAGGACGTGTAACGTAGTGACATAATATTGGTTACTTGTTATTTCATTGCCGGGTGGGTTTTAGTATGTAACCTAAAATAAAATGTAAGTGTTGAAAGTCCTTGCGTATCAAGATGTTTTTGCCTTGACACTTCTTGTGTCATAAAACAGGGGTCAGTGGCTAGAAAACTACGTGTATCGTTACACTCGTAGGCAAAAGATGGATCTTTGTTTTTATCCATCCATTCCATCCAGCGATGGATGATCCGTGCGCCCACGCATTATGCATAGATAAACTGCAGACGACTGTATGTTTTTATCAAGATAACAAAACAATTTTACATTTCTTCTATATTTATTTATTTAGACTTTATGCACAAAGGAACAAAGGCGGACATAATGCCTTTATTTAAAAAGGATATAAAAGGTCGTCATGTTGAATAGAAATCAATGTTTTACGAACTTCTGCAAGCACCCGACAAGGAGCGTGCAATAAACGTTTTATTGTGCATAAAATATACAATGAACGCAATAAACAATGAAAGTAACTTCATAAAAATATTCGATAAGACAATGTTGAAATATAAAACAATGAAAATCTAGGCGCGCCATCCAGTAGCCGAAATAGGTGTTAAACGGACAGCGGTCCATCTTATCAGTATAACGTCAAGCATCCCGACAGAGGACGTGTTGGTACCAGCATAAGTGGACCTTCTATTACCCATTGACGAACCCACAACTGGAAAGGGTTTATAAAGGCATGAGGGGACGGGCAGGTCTTTTGTGAATGGCTACATCACTCACGCGTGTACGTGGGAGGTACATTTGGAAGAATCAAGATCGTTGCACAACGGAAGCCAGGTGATGCATTGCCAAGTCCGCTCCCTCAATCGCCAGATCTGAGATTAGATCGCGTTCGTTTTCTAGCGCAAACTGCTTTAACGTACTTGGATTTGTTTGCTCTTGTGATTCATCTTGTACGTAGTGGATACGTTTATTTTCTCTTAAGATTGGAAAAAGTAAATTAAGATTTATTTCCTTTCTGTTGGCTTTGCCGTTGTTTGCGCTGTCGTTTGTCAATACAATTGAATTTTATTTGCTCTATCGGATTTCGAAGGTATGAAAACTTTGTGAAATGTCATTGTCAACTCCGTTATGCTTTTATAGACTGTCAAATTGTATGAGAACTTTCTATTTGAGATTAATACAGCGGAAATCGTGATAGCTCTATTAATGACACATCTAGTCAGATAGACGAATCATTCTAAATCATGTGTATCGAATAATAATAACTTAATCCATTTATCCATTCTTTCGTATTCGATTAGTTTATAAGCTAATCGAATTTCGAACATGTTTTTTCGATTGCTGAGCAGGAAGTATGTAAGATAAAATCTCGGTACTCTCATATTGTTTGTTAATATCGATAAGGCAGCGCCAAGCGGTATTCCGCCTCTCACCACACAAATTCCAATTAAAATAATGGAGTTAGGTACATTTGGAGTAATTGTAATTCAGATCTTTAGTACTCAATTACTTAGCTATATTTGATTGTAGGAGGAATTAGGGCATGCTTCCAAGGTCGGACGATGTTCTGTCAAAGTGACATTAGGACTTACCTATTTGTGTCACCGGTTACAATTCCTACTAGAGCTTACGCGGACGGGTGTCTAATCTTGATCTAAGTCTGTGTCCTTCGACTTGTGGGAACGGGACAGTGGCGGGAGCGGATTGATAACGTCGAAGTTGTGGTCGCAGCCTTATTATTTGCGTACAGATGAAGTAGCACAAAACATCCCTCAGTATTATGTAATTTTGACTCTATTATTATTTATGAATTCTAATTTATTCATCTCCAATTGGACAGACAAACAGATGCGTAACTTTTGTTTTACCTGTCTCAACAGTAGCAAATACAAAGCAAACTTTAACTCACTGACCGTATAACATCGATGGGCCAATCATATGAATGATTAAGTTTATTTACTTGTCCGCCAACGCTTTTCATACACGCATGAATCTCATACGTAATCGTGTGTATAACAGTATGTATGACCTGACGTGGGTGTTCACATTTCATCAAGAGTACAAGTATGCGTCGATCATTATGCTTTAATTGAAAACGTTTTACAACGCGTAAACTGGCATTGATGGATTGCGATTTTTGTAATTTGTCAAATGTCGATATTTTTGTTATTTATATGCTGATTGGGTTTGGTTTCTGTTGTTGTGTGGATTGATGATGATTAACGTAATGAATTTTCGAAATGGCAAATAAAATTAATATAAAAATCTATAACAACAACTTTGAATAAAAAAAATGTGTATGGACATAAAAACACCGGCCTAGAGTTCTGATAGCCGAAAACAGTGAAATGGCTCCAAAAATATCTCACAAAACCTGTCAATCTGAATAAACTTTGAATACTAGCAATTTGTCGTGATTACCTGAATCTTACAACGAAAAGCAGCAGGTAATCAAGGGTCTTATACAAACTTCGAAAACTCAATCTCGATTCGAGTACTTTATAATCCAATCCTTATTTGACCTTTAACAACTCCAAGCCGTTATCTACTGAAGTAACAGGAGATAAATCTTTGGTTTTAAACTTTGTCCCGCGCGAATATAAATTGCGAATCCTTACGTCCTTCCTAGGTGCGTTAAAATATACGGAGACTTAGCTATGCTCGAGATAAGAAAATAATGTCTCCTTACAAAGGCGTACGCAACATCTTTCTTATATACTGTATCCGAACTCATTATCTTATAACACGCCGCAAAACTTATGCTCCTCCGAGGTTGTTCCCTATCGCGCCTTTTAAACACCATTTTCTCCGTCTTTTGCTGCGTCCCGTTCTCATCAGATAGCAGCACGGCCAAGCTACACACTTATTTTATTTACCGAGCTAAGACGATTATTTACGATGTAAAGCGTGTAATAGCTTGCAGTATCTTGTTTTTCTATAAGAGATCCGGCTTCCACAACATGCATCATTTGAGGCAGAGATTCGACGATCTCGAACGCCTACATAACGTTTCTTTTTCTTTTCGAATATATTCGCAACACGGCGCAGATTAGCATAGGAAAGTAATTTAAACAAATTGCCTAAACGATTTTTGTGAGAAACGCGACGCCATTTGTTTAGATAAAGTAGGAAGGCCTATATTTTTGCGAGATATAGGTTTGTTTGACCAACTTTTCACTTCGTATGCCACCCGTGTTAGTATGTTTACAGGAAATTTTTAGATCGCGAAAGTTTTGTCATCCAAGCGTCGTCACAAATTCCTCTGTTGAGATTACATAACTCGTAAACTTCGTCGAAATAATGCCGCAATAAATCTAGTAATGTGTACGGTATTCTCGTCAAACTTTTTTGTTTATTTTTCTTTCCTAAAACCGACGACCGCGAAAGCTTTCATAATTCTTCGAAATTACTTTATATACTTTTGGCGATAACGCAGAAAAAGACCGTCACATTAAAGGCCTCGGTTAACTGTTGGCCGATAACATTTTGTTGAAAAATACATAAAAATGTACATAAAGATAAGTCCTTGTGCGCTTTCCTAAAATTTCCCCAGTAAATTTCACTCGTATTCGCACAAAAACGGTTTTCGGATAATGTCCTGCCATTAGTGGTTCGGAAAAATGATTTTTTGTAAGCATTTTGTGCTCTAAATTGCTTTTAACTTTACAAAAAGTCATATTTTATTATAATTTCAGGCATAGTGAAAATATTCAGTCAATAAAACGACGTAAATGGTAATGGGAATCACATGAACGTGTTGCCTTAGGCCCACCCTGTGTTATGAAGATTGTTACCTTTTTTAAAAGGCCGTAAAATTATGTAGTAGCGACACAGCTGTTATTAATTAGGAAATTAATATTTACAGCGGAGCCTTTAAACGTGCGCAGGGGCAAACAAACTTTGGTTACTACCAATAATGTTATCCGTAAACGGTCGAATGAGGCGCCTGACCAGACTAGCGCTGATCGTAAAACGCCCGCCTTTTTTAGTTATATTGTTTGACGGGTGGCCGACATAAAATAAAGACTATTTATAACCTGACAAAGAAAGTGTTTCGTATAAACATTGGAGGTAATAAATATTAATATCGAGCATCCAAACTTTCGTTTATAACCGCCGATCCTTCGGCAGAATAAAATACGAAATTGAGAGTTCGGTTCCCTTGAAAACTAATTTACCCAAGGATGAGAGCGAAAGCGGATCGCTATTGTTATTTTAACAACCATTTTGTAAGTTTGGTGAATTGTTGTTGATGGTTTTGTGATTATTTACAAAGGAAAATAAGTACCTACCAACCTGGGTAATAACACAGTAAGGGAAGGTCCCTGAAGGTGCGACGCAATTTATATTCCGCTAATAGGCGATATCGCGTACGTATTGTCTAAAAAGAATTGCTAAACGGACGAACTGCATCGTGTTGTGTCAACGTGAACGTACTATAAGGGTCAAAAGTGCAGTCACACTCAACCAAAAAAGAAAAGGCAATTTTTATGTAGGCAGCAGAATTTCAACTTTTCGCGGTTAGTAGGAATAATCTATACTTTAATTTCTATACAAAATATTAAATCAGTAGTGGATAATTTAACTTCTTCTACAAAAACTAGCCATTTGAGTTTTGGGAAATAGGTACTATTTGTAAATTCGCTGTGTAAAAATCGCTTAAAAAAAAAAGTTCAAAGTCCCTTAGAGCCAAAGACTTATAAAGGTTAAATGGAGTTGATTTTCTGTTAGATGACAGATAGCACAAAAAAAACACATAATTGAGTCTACTATTTTAACTTCGTTTTTTAAGTACTTTCATGGTTTCTTATTGGTTTATATTCCTACATACAAAATAAATGACGTCACAGTATCGTAACAATCTACAATTCAGGCCGAAAAACACTTCCTTCGATTCAATTCTAAACGCCATTAAAGTTACGAACAGTGAAGAAAAAAATCACTTTGAATTGAATTGTTTCGTATGGCCTTCGGTTCTAAGGGATTTCCTGTATGCAGATTCTTTTCACTTTCGTCTTTTTATTGTTCACCAACAATATCATAAAATAAAGGTTCGTTTTCATAAAGTTGTCAGGAGTAAACGTTGTAAAAATGAAAGTTGTTTTTGTTAATGTTTACAATATTGTCGTTTTGTTCAGAAAGGGTTCTTAGAAGTGTGTCATGTTTATGGTCTCTAATATTAGGCAACTATTATGTTTAGATATCTGGTTGCGTATTTTAGTCTTCGCCGATTTGCGTCGTCCATTATAAGAACTAGGTAGTTCGTTTTTAGGGTTCCGTACCCAAAGGGTAAAAACGAGACCCTATTACTAAGACTCCACGGTCCGTCTGTCTGTCTGTCTGTCTGTCACCAGGCTGTATCTCATGAACCGTGATAGCTAGACAGTTGAAATTTTCACAGATTATGTATTTCTGTTGCCGCTATAACAACAAATAATAAAAACAGAATAAAATAAATATTTAAGCGGGGCGGGGGGTTTGGGATACAACAAACGTGATTTTTTTGCCGTTTTTTGCGATAATGATACGGAATCCTTCGTGCGCGAGTCCGACTCGCACTGGGCCGGCTTTTTAGGGCAATTGCGTTTGTTCCTAAAATGGTTGGCATTGTAAAAGAGTTGTATAACTATTTTGGTGTACAATAAAGTGACATACAAATATTTTTTAAACGTAGAGTAGGTAAATTAAAATGAGCGTCACGAATCATCTTAACTGCAGCTTCATGTGGTTTCTGTCAAAAGGGTGCTACTTCATCCAAGAATAACGAAATAATTTTTCATTACAGTAGTACCATGCTTTTAAAGTCATTGTTAAATCTTTGATGCTTTAAAATAAAACTTGTATTCGAAGAACTTACTAAAAAATGTATACCATACCTATGGGAGACTGGGGTGACTTTGTCCTACGGGAGACTTGGTACATCAATATTATAAACCCTCTAAACATTTTCGATTGATTTTAAATTTATTATTAATCCTAACCCTAATATTAATTCTACTTTTCTAGCTTTATTATCTTAGTAGAATTAGAGTTACTATTTTCAAATATTTAAGATTAGGATGCTTAGTAGCTTCTTAATCTTTATGTACCATGTCTCCCGCAGAATCAAATTAATTTCCCCAGTTTCACTGCACACACAACAGTAAGTAGATTACTTGTGCTTTGTTATCTCAGTGCATAATATTTCTAAAGATAATGATGCCTAAGAACTAGTAACATAATTACAAGTATTATAATGAGAAATTACTATAATAATAATTATAAAAATTTCTTACTACTTGCCCTTTTTAATTTTATGTCAACAAAGACATTATTACCATTGCAGTCAAAGTGGTATGATCTTTCTGGAACCAAAACACACATCACATCACATCATCAGCCTATTAATGTTCCCACTGCTGGGTCACAGGCCTCCTCTCTGTGAGAGGGAATGGGCCATAATGCACCACGCGGGCCCAGTGCGGGTTGGTGGATGTAACATATCTTCGAATTTTTGGTTCTAGTACATGCCGGTTTCCTCACGATGTTTTCCTTCACCGTTTTGAGAGCAGTGGTGATGAAATAATTTACACATAGTAAAGCGCCTGCCTGGGCTCGAACCCACGACCTACACCTTGTAAGTCGCGGCCGATACCACTGGGCCACCACTGCTCTGAACCAAAACAGTGAAATACATTGCATTTTGAACCACTTTTCACTTTCGTCTTCGCATTGTTTACTAACAATATCATAAAATAATGATTCGGTTTTCATAAAGATGTTAGTAGTAGGTAAACGTTGTAAAAATGAAAGTTGTTTTTATTTTATTGTTTAGTAAACAGTAAAACAAAAACAGTGTTTACAATATTGTCGTTTTGTTCAGAAACTATTCTTAGAAGTGCGTCATGTTTATGGTCTCTAATATTGGGTAACTATTATGATCAGACATCTGGTTTAAGCTTATTTTAGTCTTCGCTGCTTTGTGTCGTTCATTATAAGAATTAGGTAGTTTCTTTAGAGAAATTGCGTTTGTCCTAATGATGGTTGTTATGGTTGATTTTGTAAAAAAGATGTACTATTTTGGTACAATAAAGAAAATTCTATCTACATTTTATTGTTTTTTTTTATTGTTAATAGGCCCGTGTAGGGCCACTTTCGCCTGATGGTGATCGATGATGTAGTAGAAGCACGCTTACCTAGAATTAAATAGATAGAAAAAATGGAGAGATGTCGTCATTTTATCGTAAAGCAAGAATGAGCATCACGAATCATCTTAATTGTTCCATGTGGTTTCTGTCAAAGGCGTGCTACTTCTTCTAAGAGTGTTATAAAAGAAAAGGTGCCCCTAAAATATGTTCCGTCTAGCAATATATTTGGTTGTTACTTCGGGTTTTATTTTAAAAACTTGTATCCAGAAATTATTTACGCCCCTCTGTAATACATAATTTCAAAAATTCCAACCACTGGTCCGGCCATGCTGTCCCACCCAGCCCAATAGAAATTAGTTTTGTGTAAAAATTACCCTCATTTAAGAATTATAATTTATCGTAACATTTGTAAAGGTAAGTAAGCCTTAAAAGAAGTTACACAACCTTTACGACTGTAAACAATTAGAATATGATCTTATTGTTTGCGCTTTGTAATAATAGATCAACAAAGACCGAAACCAAAAAAGTCAAAAGTAGCCGAAATTGGTCATTGCATTCGAGGTGACATTGCATCTTTATGGAAACAAGACTGAAATATATTGCATTTTTCATCTAAATTCTGTACAATAAAACCAATGTCTCAAAAACTCTGAATTATGAACCTAAAATCAATGCAATAAGAGTTGTACCAGTTTTCGAGTTTGTCGAAAATTATACAGATGCTTGCTTCTCTTAGGCATCACCATTTACAGTAGATACAAACCAATAAATGCCTGGTTAACATCGAAGCTAAACCTAGCCACAATAAATCGGTGAACGAAAGCCACAAATATACGCCATTACTCGCGCTACTGATCTGTGCTGTTAGAATAAAAGGAAACTAATTAGCCGTGGCATGTTGCTCCTGCAACCTGACAGTGCTGAGATTAGTTGCAGATTTTGTAAGATAAGTGGTGTGCTATTCCAGAACGGTACAATAATAAATCCAAATTGAAGTAATTATAAATTTAGACCCAGACATCCTACAACACTGAGAAGTATACGAAGCATATTCAGTCATGGTAAAATATTTTAATGAGAAAAGGAAGGTATTAAAGCGGTCTACCTGACCTGACTTCCTTCCATAAACCAAGTGTAATACAATTGCATACTTTCTAGACAAATATGCGACTATAAAAAGCATAGGTTTTCCTAAAATTACAAAGTATTCGTAAGTGGATCTAACAAAACTTTAGCATCAGAAAACGCATTTTTAACCGACTTCAAAAAAAGGAGGAGGTTCTCAATTCGTCGGAATCTTTTTTTTTTTTTTATGTATGTTCCCCGATTACTGTAAGACGCCTGGACCGATTTGGAAAATTCTTCTTTTGTTTGAAAGGGTATACTTCCCAGTTGGTTCCATAGTCATCAAGTCAGGATCTAATGATGGGATCTTGGAGAAATCGAGGGAACTCCTCAAATATTATAGGAATACATATAGCGATTTTGATATTTTTATCAACAATGCAATCATCTGCACTCAGAAAGTAACATTTGAAGAAGTGGAACTGGTGAAGAAGACCACAGATGGCCAATAGAATTCCTTAATGCTAAGTATGTCATGGGTTATAAGATATCTAGAATAGTTTAACGACTATGATGAAGCAAATAGTGCTGATGAAAATGGTACCATCGAACTGATCTGATGATGAAGCCGGCAGGTAGGCACCTGTACTCCGATATAAAACAATGTATCCTAGTCGTGTATGGGCTTATTGGAATCGTCATGAGATGTACTTTGGCTATATATGATGTTTATTGCAATTGGAAGTACCTATCAAAACTAAAAAGAGATAAATGAAAAACTTTTTAACAAAAAATTAAACCGTCTTCCAAAAAAACACTGCAAAACGTTAAATAACTTTCTTTTCCGAAGTCGGTGTCGAAACACGGAAAACAATAATGTACCAAAGACACCGACTTCGGAAAAGAAAGTTATTTTTCGTTTTGCAGTGTTTTTTTTGGAAGACGGTTTTATTTTTTGTTAAAATGTTTTTTATATCTTAAACAAAATGCAGTCTTCTTGTGAAAGTGCAATCTTTATTTCTGTGAAACCATTTGCGTTTGAACATGGTTATCATCTATCATAGCATCGTAACGATTTTACTGCAGGTTCAGATTTCACTCGCGTCTTAAAAGACGAACTACTCAAGTTATTAAAAGTACTTGAGAGTTGGGAGCACTTTTGTCGTAGGTGTCAATTACTCGTGAACTACTTTTTATGGGTGCTTGAATACCGAATTAACGAGTTAACAACTCATACACTTGTGACTGAGCTGTTAATCTGAAGTAGCCCTTCGAAATCAATCCTCATTTGTTTTTTAGATTCGTCATCTCATATGAATACGTGTATGTGACAAGAATATATTGTACGTAAATGTCTTATTTATATCTTCATTTCACGGAAAACTGCATATTGTCGGCCTAATTCGTTAGCCTGCTAATAGTCCATTGCCAAAAAATGGACTTAGCAGGTTAACGAATTAGGCCGATGATATCCAAATTTTATTGCGATAGCCACAGAAAGTCATAAATAGATAAGATTTCTGTTATTCTGTGAATTATTATTATATATATGCCACATTTTTAGGGTAAAAACCTATTACTAAGACTCCACGATCCGTCTGTCATCAGGCTGTATCTCATGAACCGTGATAGCTAGACAGTTAAAATTTTCACAGATGATGTATTTCTGTTGCCGTTATAACAACAAATACTAAAAACAGAATAGAATAAATATTTAAATGGGGCTCCCATACAACAAACGTGTTTTTTGCTGTTTTTGCGATAATGGTACGGAACCCTCCGTGCGCGAGTCCGACTCGCACTTGGCCGGTTTTTATTTTATATTGAGCCAAAAAATTTATTATTTTCCATATACATAATTATGATTAATCTTCTCATGTCTTGAAAGAGTGAAGTTGTTAAAGACAACGTTAATAGATATTATGAGAAAAGCTATACACAATACATTTTAATATGTTCCTTGTGGCTTCTTGTTCAATCTTATCCTCATTTAACGTTCTTTTTATAGCTACAAGAGCTAATTAAGGAACCATTTCCCCAACACCAACAGATCACGCGCCATTCTTACAAACAGATCCTTTTTTACGAGCAAAGGTTACATTTCACGGCGTATGTAATGCCCCAATAAAATGTATGTTATTATAGTAAATCACATTAGGGCCGAGTATTGTAGCTACATGGGCGAAACAGTACAGGAATTAGCTGGTACGGAAGGCTAGCTCTATGCAACTTTCGAAAATGAACGCACACACATAGGTGCAAAACGTAAGATGCGGCGATCTCAAACAAATGGCAGTCACGAATGCGCTTGCACTCGCTCGTAGTATGAAGACGCACACATAGACGCTAATCTATGTGTGCCATTGTGTGCGTGCGTCTTCACTCGTTATACAAAGCCGGCCTTCTGACCCTATTTACTCCATGCCACACGTATCAAGTAATAAAGTCGGAAAACCAGGCCTAATTAACGCTGAAATACGACACGCTTGTTAAAAATGAGAGTCAATTTGCAACGAGGATCTAAAATCCCCTTAATTATCAGCTCGTGAAATAAACAAATTTGGAAATGGGCTTTGGGATTGGAAGCTTGTATGATGAAAGGTTTTTCCAATTTGGAATGGACTGTTTGAATGAAGCTTTTTTGTGTTAGGTGGTTTTAATACTCTTGTTGGCCCTTTGATTTTGTGTTTTAGCAATGATTTTGATATGGGTTATCGCTTGTTTTTGATGTGAAAATATTATTGAGGTATGTTCCATGCTATTTTTGGACAAATCTTAATAACCAAACCTGTCAAAACCTGTTTTTACCTGTCAAAAATAAAATTAACCTAACCTTAACAAAGTACTAAAACAAAACACGCAGTATTTACATTTAATCTACCCTTTACAAGGACGTAATGCACAAAAGGGTAGATTAAACTAAAGAGTACCATAATTACACTAAATGTTCGCGCGTCTAAAATTTCGGTGCCGAGTCTCGAGCTTCGCTCACTGTGTGGTAGAGAAAACAATTCTCAATTTTCCCCGCCTTCCCTTTAAGCAAATCCGCACGAATTCCTAATCCTTATACGGTTGGAGTCCCGGAGGATGAAACCGTTGATGCAGAGTTACTGGATACGATCTTCGAATAAACCTAGTTTGGGTAAAGCTTTTCGAATGGAAATAAATAAAGTTTTCTCATTGTTACTTGTTAAGCTCTCCATTTTGAATTCAAGTCTAGGTTATTGTGGTTTTTGTTAGCGTACTAAAGTGGCTGGGCATTATCTCGGCAGATAAATAAGAAAACAGTTGCAGAGTTTTTTCAGGCACTATGGAACGGAAAATTATACTCAGGTATTTTTTTAAACAAAAACATTTTACCGTAGTAAGTTGTGTAATTATAGCTTCTTCATTATGTTATACTAAGATGAAACGTTTCTCTACCGGTAAAAGCAAAGCGGCTGAATAGTCTAACATCAATTTGCTTATAATGGATATTTAATTGTTGTTCCGTCTTACAACGTTCGTGTTAATCTAAACATCTCAATCACTGCATACAAGCCATCTAACAAGACGTTACAAAAACTTACCTACTTATTACGCAAAATTATACACTGGCAACATAACACGTGCGAAGCAATCGTTCCAAATATAAAAACTTTTCACGCTATGTGCGCTCAGGTTCGTTAAACCCGACAGTTAACTGCAAGCCATTTCTAGAAGTCGTCTATATCTGTGGGTCACAGCATCATTCCCTCTGCTTTAATGTCAGTCGGGTCTACGTTTAGGAGCCACTACGTTGAAACTAGCAGACCTCCTCTTAATTACCATGCCTTACTGGAGAAATAAAAAAGTAAAAGCCATCTTAGCTCTTTTTGTGGGTCCCTTAAAACAAAACTTCGGAAATTTTATTTTTTATTGGACTCGATGAATTAAAGAGCCAACCCTTTGAATGTTTTAGTAGAAATTCTTCGCTTTGTCTAGCCGTAATTTATGATGATAGGTGGGTGTTTACTAGAAACTGTTTTACGAGTTTACTCGCAGTTGAAGTGTACCAACGCATTTCAAGACAGCTAGCCACATCAATAAAACAATTCCTTATAAGACCAGCAAAAGCAAAAACAGTACCTTTGTACTCTATTGTCATGATATGTGATCTCTATGTATTTATACTGTGTATAACTTAATTATAAAATAAAAATAAAAAACAAAAGAGTATCTATACTCATACATTGATATAAAAGTCATTATTATACTCGAATGTTATGAATAGTACTTAGCTCAAGAGAAAAGGCCTGAATTTATCTCAAGAGCAATAATAATCCTTAGTTTTATTACTGCTAATATGTAATAGAATCACGTATAAATAAAAAGAGTCGTAAAATATTCCAGAGTCGATAGCTAAGCGCTAGTACCCACTGAGGCGTGATCGGGCGAATCGTAAATGGCTGGTTCTGATCGTCCCAATTCAGTTATAGAATTACTTGGCAGTTCTATTCAAAGACACACATCGGCTTAATAGATATTAGCTAGAATTTTATCATTTTCGTCTTTTATATTTTGCCTTTATTATTGCTAAAGGATTTTTTAAACTGTACTCTGCATCCAACCGAAACTTCATCCTATCATCTAAAATAACCGAGAGGAGGGAGATCAAGAGGCGAGTTACAAAAATACCAGTGATTGTAAAGCAAAGTGATTGCAAAGCAAAGTAGAATAAGGGGAGAAAGGTCTCCCTTCTTCTTCTTTGCAGGAATTCTTCAATAATATTTTATTTAAAGTTTAAAGGTGCGAGTACAGCGCGCGTCCGCGATTCGCGCGTCTCGATTTTGCGTCACGGTCGCTCGGTGATCTCGCACCTAGGTTGCGAATGTTTGAAGATTGACTTGTTTTTTTTTTCAACCAGGGCGTCATACCCTGGTTTAAATTACTACGTTACTATTAATACCTATTAGGTTCCTATAACTCTGAACTATGTATGCAGATGGTATAAATTAGGGTACAATTTTACGTATCCATAACAGCTTAGTAAGAATTCGAAAAATCCCTAATACAGTTGGATATCCACATTATTGATGTGGATATCCAACTGTATTAGGGATTGTAGTATTTGCGGTATTGAGTATCAGTACAAATAGCTACAATTGAATTTACATTTTATTTAAAATACTATATCGTATATATTACAAATATTATATCGTGTTGCAAGCAAGTTTGTGATTTTAGGAGAAGTCCTTGAAAGTGTAAATCTTCTTGGTTTAACGGGTCATATTTGTGTACTATGGAGCCAATAATAATAAAGCTGAGAATATCCAGGTACTCTAAGGACGCTGCCTTCATTTTTCATGTCAGCTGATCAATCATCTATCGATATTCAAAGGTAAAATGATGCATTTCCTCAATGTAGAAGGACTACACAGCTTCTTTTTTAACCAACTACGATGAAGCCAAAATTTATTTATTTATTTATTTCAGGCAGTCTATGTATGTATGTTTGTATTTACGTATGTTCTTCCGTAGCGTCTAAACTATTCATCCGATTTTGATGAATAAGGTGTCTATCGATTCGTTATTATGGCACGGACAAACAAAGATAAAAAATGCCGCAAGCGGGTTACCGTTTTAAAACTTTTTTTCAAATATAATATTCTTCTTCGAAAACTAAAAGCTCTAAACACAATTTGTTCGTAACAGATGAGCTGTCATGTAAATCAAGCATAATAGCAGCCTCTAATTTATTCATTGATTTATTTAAAATGTTCCTAAATAATTATTCTTGAGCATCGACACTATTATTTTAACTATTGTTTAAGTTGCTCGTTGAAATATGGCAGCGGTACCGCGTTGATTTATATGTATCTGTAGGCGTCATATACAAATGTATAAGAATATTCATCGTACACATGATAATTAAATTTGACCTCGGGCTATAGAAAATACAACTTTTGCTTTGTATTTATGACCCCTTAGAACTTTACTTGACACATTGGGTAGACCAGGTGCTAACATGTTTCCAGCTTTAGCAGTAAATATTTTTAACGCTGCATAATGAGGTAGGAAATTATTCAGTAATAATTTGGTTGAGAACACCTAAGAGAAAGTTTGGTACTTTGTGTAAAATACTAGTTTTTGGCCGCGGCTTAGTTTGGAAGTGTTGTCTGGGTTCGTAATGGCGTTTTGACAAATTGGTATTTGGGTGTTTCCTCTCAATCTGCCTACGCGTGTCATTAAAGAACGATAAATTTATCAAATTAAAGTAGATTATTGTTTAGGAGTTACAAAGAGTATACCATAAAGCAGCTTCACCCTTTATAAGAAAAGGGCTACCAGCAAAACAAAACACATACACGTATTTCACCGATATCAAGAAAGGATTCTCGTTTCCATTTTATCGCCGTTGACAATCTCAGGTATTAGAGGAACTTGTTCCTTTTTTGTGTTTACCAAACAGTATCTTATTTCTATGTCGGCTTATTCAACCTTAGAGGAGGTAGATCTACCGATATCACCGAATGTAGTAAGCCACAAACAGTATCTGAATATCGCTGGTTCAGAATTGATTGAATCTGTGAGTAATGTTCCTTGATGGCATTGTGTCGTTCCTAAGAGAAAATTGGTCTTCTTTTTACCCGACTGCCGAAGGAGGGTAATGTGTTTATCAGTCTATGTATGTATGTATGTTTGTTCCTATGTGGCGTTCTAGAGACCAAACGCGTTGGCCGATTTTGATGATTCTTACGTCAATCGATTTGTCTTAATCCTGCGAGTGTCACTGGCTACATTAAAATTGGAAAATACAAAAATGGCGGCTTTTGGGCGCCATTTTGTGGGGAAAAAAATAAAATCTTTCCAAACCCATCGTGTGGGGTATCAAAATAAAGGATTTTAAGAGGCGATTTCAAAAATATATCACACTTATATGTTTAAATGTACCTAATTCTTCTTCTTAGCGTGTCGATGGCAAATATAAAAAGTTAAATATTGTGTTTGGCCCAGAATTCAGCCACAGCAACACCATTCGGTGACGCAGTCATAAGGTCTTCGTACGTACAGGTGACAGGGCATGCTGCCCACTCCGTGAGATGGGCCATGGAAAACCCTAAATAGGCTCCGCACTCAGGTTGGCCGCAGCAAGGACAACCTTCACAGGTGGGGGTTTTCTGATGGCACTAGTCTTCAGTGCCTCTGCAGCATCTCTCCGCAGACCATGGCCCATCTCACGGAGTACCTAATTCTAAAAAAAAATAACTAAAAAGTTGTAAATAAAAAAAACTAATTAAAAAAATCAAAATACCCGACTGCTTAAAAAGCAAACTAAAAAGACGTAAACAAGAAGAAAATCATGCTGTGCAGTCGGAGGATACATCTGGTTTTGGTCCGCCAGCTGGCGAATATGTATATCATTGTTTTATATCGTTTAATGTCTCATAGGCTGTAATTAAATGAGGGCGATGA
The DNA here is from genome assembly GCA_945859665.1 of Anorthoa munda. Lineage (NCBI taxonomy): Eukaryota > Metazoa > Arthropoda > Insecta > Lepidoptera > Noctuidae > Anorthoa > Anorthoa munda. The sequence continues at coordinate 12,998,637 of OX243911.1, read as the reverse complement.
ACAGAAGCGTCTACTTACTGGTAATTTAAACTTACTGTTATGGCCTTAGTATTCCACCACTTTTCCGTCTGCCAAGTTAATCGTAAATTATGGTAATATTATATTGTTTTAACTCTTAATCAAAATTAATGTGTAAACCTTCATCACTAATACGTTATGAAATGCTACCTAGATGCAAGAGTCCCAGTTCACACTCAATATAAAGATAAGTTAATTGGTTAACGTATCGGACCCTCTCGGTAGATCGAATCGACCTTCAAACTAATCTAGTCGTCCTGAATCACGGTAACCCTAGTTCAAATAGGTAGGTACTCGTACTTTGCGTTGCGATGGAGAGTGATAGAGACAACAGATTGCTTTTCTCTTAAAAATCAATTTGCTTTCAAGATCATTACAAGTTTAGTAAACATATTTTTTTTTAAATTTAATCACATAAGTATTCTTATAGGTGCAAATAAAATTTCTATAAAAATAAATTTTGGGAAAAAAACCCATCAGAATGTTCTAGATTTTACCAAATATCGACTCTTGAAAGGTTTACCTTGTACCTATAGATATCTGAATATTTTTTTTACTCCGAAACCTTTACAGGGCTTTTTGCCTCACAATCTCTTTATTTACAGAAACAGATTGGAACGCGAGTGTAAAGTTGATTGGTAGCAATCAAACTTGTGCCTAAAATGGAGGTACCTTAAATGCTAAACGTGTCTAGACTAATCTTCTTAAACGTTTATATTGAAATTTTGCAATCAACCTTATACTTGTAATCTGATCAGGTTTTGCAGAAAAGGGTTTGCAGAAAAAGCAAACGAGCAGCACTATTGAAGAAGAAGACTAAAGTGGAAACTTAAAGAGAAGTGAAGAACGTCACAGAGAAGTATAAAACGTTTTTTTTTTAATAAAAACGTTGCCCCACACTAGGAATTTCTTCCTGTATCGTGGGTGCGTTTAAAAACATTTAAACTCAAACACACAAGACACCAGATCACCAGATCTGGAACAACTATCTGTAGGCCATACAAATATTTGTTCCGTGCGGGAATCGAACACGCGACAAGCAGAGCAGCAGCCGATCGCTCAACCACTACGCAAACCGTGTCTTCTTTCTCGTCTCGTTAAAAGTGATAATTTATTGCCTAACGCATGCCTAAAACTGTACCTACGGAATATGTGAATGACGATACTCAAGCAACGGTAGCAAATTTTTTATTTCTAGATTTACTGTGCAATGCATCTAGCAGAGGTAGTGATCAAAGTCGAGCCTATCAATAACAAATAAACGATAAGTATTATTTTGATATCGTACCATTAAAGTTACTCGGTACTAAAAATCTATACGCAAAAATTGTTTAGCTATGCTATGTTTTTTTTTAAAAGGCTGAAATATGTAGGTAATAAAATAAATGATGCGGTTGAAGCAAAGAATAAATAAACTAAATAATGTTTACTTAACTAAATGAGTATTCACTATGAATAATAGTAGGTAGGTACTCGTTCAATGCATAGGATTATTAAGCGCAAAGGTTAGTGAGAAACCTCTATTTTTAGCCGAGTGAGTACAATTTAAATCGACTCATAGATCTCTTAAAGCCAATTGCAGCTATAACGGCTTTTATAGGGTTGAATTATTACAATGGTGCATTAGAAAAAGTAAAAGTCATTGGCCTGCCAATTTTGCTGGAGAGCTGAATTTTTTAGCTTCAGTTTTTTCCAGCCATCGCCTGCGGCTTTGTGCTTTACGACGGTTAAACCTTTTCTGATTTTTCTAAAATTTTATCATATTTGATTCCACTTTCTATCTCTTAGTCAATATTGGATTTTGTATCTTTCATTTTCTTTGACACGACAATGTTTCTCGTTATTTATGCTTGAATCAATTTTAAAACTTTATTAGACCGTTATAATAACACAAATTTATAATATCTCGAATTAGTTGGACCACACCCGACGTTTTACGCGACAAGTTTGTCACATAAATTATAATGAAATGTTTTGACTTTACTCTGATGATATTCCAGCTGTTATTGGTGTTAAATGACACATAAATACGTTTGCGGAGTCCATATACGAGGAGAGTCAAAGAGTTTTAATATTTCATTGATGTGTTCCCGGATACAAAGCTATTAGTAGCGGGCAGTATATCTTACAAATTAGTAGTCTATGACAAACTAAAATTAATGAATGTTTCAGTCATTTTTTAGGTTGTCTCTTTACTCTAATGATGAAGCAGATGTCAGTGGTGACTGAATGTGTGACGCGTGGTTTTTGTGTTTTACTTTTACTCCTTTTAGGAATGTGTAGGTCATTGTACTTTTGATGACCTTCTAAAGAGTGATCTACGTTTGTCTGAGCTACTTCAGTATGTATCGTTGAATATTCTGCGTAAAGTGGGTTTAAACAAACAAATCAAACATAAACTGAATGATGGCTCTCTTGAAAAAAAAAACATAAAATCTTCAATCATAAACATTTGCAAATTATCAATACGTTTACATTCACAAGTTAATCTAAATTCACTATCAAGTTAATAATGCGCTCAGATATTTTACAGCAACTAGAATCCAACAAAAGGGGACAAAAAATCCAGCTGTATTACAATTGTTTGGGGAAAAATTGTATCTACCGCGCTGTATTTTCAAATCAAATAGCAATATAACAAAACTTTTGTGATCAAAACAAGTCGGCGATGCAAATAACTGGCGCAGAAACGCTATGGAACCCATTAAACTGTATCCGTACCAATACACTTGGGGCTGCGAACTTTGATTAAATTTTCATAACATGAAGCTTAAGCAGTGCGGACTCATTGTAAATTATAGCGTCATCCTCAATATTTAATGAACGAGAGCCGTGTTAACATGTGTTTATGTACCGATCGTGCTTTACAGATGTACATTTGTTATGCAACTGAATAATTTATGTTAAGTCTAATGAGAGTTGTGATTTAGGAGCCTTCCTTTGAAGTATTATGAATTTTGAATCAAATGAAACACCTACCATTCCATAGCGAATAAACTTCAGTCACTGAAACGAAGATTCCAACGTGCACGTCAGTGGGCACGTCAATAGTAATTCTCCCGCAAACATGAAACATGCGGATCGAAAAGTTATGACAGGAAAAGACGTTAAGGTCGTACATAAACCTAACTGAAATGTTATGATTAGTCCAACGCAGCTAAAGTATGACTTTTGCGCGACTTAACAAAATGTCTCGCGTTCCCCCAGGACCAAGACCGACTATAACTCATCCAACTATCGCCGTCAAGCCACCGAGAAAGCTATATATCAAGTTTGATAGTCAATTATTGGCACTCGGTTCTGGTAACCGCCGTCTCTGGGTTATCTAAACCATATACCCCCGCTTGGGATAGGCCTACAGTAATATGCTATTCATAAGCCGACTACTACGCAAATAAAGGTCGGAACATACACTTGGGGCGTTTTGATTCATAGTCTAATTTGATAATACCCGTGTGGTGTAAATTTAATACGGCTCCAGTTCAGTTGGTAGTCGACTCAATTAATATTTGGAAAGTTTAGAATTGTAATTTTGTTTATATAATTTGCGTAAAATGTTTGCCTAATATTTCGTTTTGTTTTAGAAGGGTTGTAATTTATATTGACACTCCAATTCAAAATATATACACAAGAGAATTGAGGAAGATAATGAACCATTTGTTTGAAATAGTCGACATTTTACAGTTATTGAGCAATTAAACAATATTTACTACATGAAACTGACGAATTTTAACGATCGGTGCTAAATTCTGTAGGATATTTTGCGAACACTTTTATTTTAATGGCGTTGATAAAGTACTTACGGGATTTATTATCGAAAGGATAGTAAAGTGTCATCCAAATTTAATGTTGGGAAACTAGGAATGAACTCACTGTAATGACGGTCTCTCTGTGGAGCTATTTACTGTGCTCGGAAATTCTCATGGCCGACACTCTATTCAAATTCTTTACCAAGTTCCAGATTGAATTAACGACACTAAAAAGTGCACGACATCACGGAATTCTCAGTGAAATTAACAGTACTAGAGATCTATTGTATTACTGAATGCTCCCTCAACATTCTTTGAAACGATACAAATTTAGAACACGACACCCGACCGTTTACAATCCGAGGCGAAGTTTTAACATTTTGACAACAAATTCTACTCGAGAGTATGTTGTAAGCCGGTTGTAAATGCACAAATAGATGTTCCAAAATAGATTTGTTAACGAATAAATACGAATGCTTCGAACTACCAAATATTTTTTCGGGGGCAGCGGTGCATGTGATTAAGGGATGGCATATTATCTGATGCTTTTTGTCCTCGATTGTCCTCGTTCTGCGGTCTGTGGTTGACGTTTCATCAACAACCAATAATAGATCTTATTACGTTCTCATTAAGATTTATGTTTGTGATGGAATGCCGTCTGTTATAAATGTATTGAGTTACGCAAACCCACCGTTGTACGAAAGCTGATCTTTGCCGGTGACATCTCTAGTGCGTAAAGGATTATCGAATGACAACGTAGGTTTTTTTCCCAACTTGTGTATTTAGACGATATTCAAAGGGATCCGTTGCTTTTACTAGGATGCTATTAAATTGCGCATGCGTCTTTTGTCATACCATATGGCATTTTCCAGCAGATGGCTCCTTTGTTAGGCATACATGTTTAAGTAAGCTAATATCGTTAAGTATTAAGAAATTCAAAGCTATTTCAAATGACATTGGATGTACTTCAAAGGAATGTGCTCGTATTAGGCTTGTTGATGGGATCTTCTTTGTGATTAATGTTTGATTTCATTTTTTTGCTTTGATATATTCGAAACTGATTATGTAGATTTGCTGTATATTTCTCATATCGAATCTAATTTATTTTTTGATGTAGGAAAAAGATCAGAAAAACATCATGAATTCCTGGTAATAAATTGGGTGATGCAACGTGTCAGAATTTATTATATAATTACGATGAATGATGTCATACGACTTTGATAAGATTTTCCTGAAGTTATCCAATATTTGACAGAGATGAATGTAATTTGAAAGATTATTCAAAGCATATGAATTTTAACTATCCAGCTGACTCTTTTATCGGCCACGACTTACAGGTTGTATGTCGTGGGTTCGAGCCCAGGCAGGCGCTTTACTTTGTGTAAATTATGTCATCACCACTGCTGTCAAAACGGTGAAGGAAAACTTCGTGAGGAAACCGGCATGTTCATGAGAGGGCAGTGTTGACAGTAGCTTTAGAACAGTATTGTAGCAGTGAATTTAAAACCAAAATTATACACACAAGATCTCAAAGGAATAATAATATGGGACGATTTGTAGTGCCCAATTTTAATAATTATTATGAAAGAAGATGTAGATTTTTTTAGTCCCAACTATTTTTAATGACCTCCCTTTAGATGTAAACACTGTATCACAAAAGCATCCTTTGAAAATAAAATACACAAGTACCTCCTTAATACATTTTGTCAAGGTCTCATTTAAAAAAATATATGTTAATATTATATACAAAAAAAAAGGAGCTACGTCTGCCATGTCTGGGTCGCGGATAAATTTGAAAAAGATTTACCGCGGCCCTGGCTCAAGCAACTGAAGGAACACGGGTGGGTTTTAGTCAGTAAAAGTCTGACTCGCCCTCCCGCCTCACCCAGAGCGGGCGAAGTCATTGAATGATTTACCAACCAAAAAAAAAAAAACGTCTGCCAACAAACTGTTTTGCAGTTTGGCAGAGGTAATATTTAAATTGTAACAATTGTTTCTGTGAATAAACACGTTTTTAAATTATTATTTTTTTGTACCGAAAATTCGAAGACATGTGACATCCACCAACGCGCACTGGGGAGGAGGCCTGTGTCCCAGCAGTGGGAACATTAATAGGCTGATGATGTGATGTGTGCTGATTCTTTTTAATTAATTGGTTTTGATTAATTATAGTTTCTACTTTCTAGAATCCAATTCCGTGGTATTTAAAGGAAAATAATGTATCTTCACACATTCGTCTTCCATTGAAGATATCTCTTCACTCATCCCTTTCGAATGTGTTTCGTCTCGTTCGATTTCAAGGTTGTGTTCCTTATTCCAGTTAAAATCTTTTCTTAGAATAGTTTGAAAATTCGTATGGACGACTGATTTACTAGAGGTTATTTATTAGTTGGTATGAGGTAAGTACTTCAATCGTAAATAAGTGTTGTATGTAGGCCGAGTTTATTTAAAAATGATGACTGTTTGAAATATTATTGCTTTCAGAAAAGTGTGTCAATGTCATAGTTAAAATAAACTAACTTTATTAAACTGCCACTTATTTTTATTCATTCTAAAACTAACCACAACTCGTAAATCAGTATTGGAGGCATTTAAAATGCTTTAAAGTGAACTAAACTCATGACAGTTTGAAAATTTCAGCATTCAATTAAAACAAACGTCAGAGCCTGAACTCTCTAACCTACATTAAAATTACATTTCCAACAAAATCTAACATGAATTTATATAACGAACTGTTTACATAGCCCCCATTTGCGTGGCAGCAGAACCATCCCTTAATACATATAATGTTCGGTCGTATTTATGTCTAATAGTACCACAAACAGATTAAACCTTCGTCCCTCTTAACTTTAGTAAATACTGGTGGTTCCGTAATTTCCATTTCAGCATACAAAACGTATGGGACTTGAATTTTCAGCGCAGATAGTACTGAGTATCCCCTTTTAACGATAAAGTAAGTTAATTACAAAACTAATTCCATTATGGTGGTTGTGTCCGGTGCTGGTCCCAAAATATTGGATTAAATTATTATTATACACACGCTTATTGTTTAAAGTTTCGGACGTGTATTGACGCCCTTGTCCGTCGGTCTGGTCTCCCCTAGAAATACTATTAGTGAGAAAATCTGATAACGTCATTTAATTTGCATACCGTTCGTTCATAAATTTTGCTCTAAATATATTTCCGTGCTAGAGTTGTTATTTTGTTCTGTAAGCAATTAGGATATGACAAGCAATAAACAAGATTATATTAGTCAAGTTTAAGTTAGGTAAGTTTATAGACAACTGGATTTTAAAACACAATCCTAACGATTCAAGTCAATTTTATTTATTGGCCGGAAAGACTGGAATTTATAAAAAACCTAACATTTCTAAAAAAAATATTTAAATCGTAGAACCAATCTAATTATGTTAAACAAGATCTAAATGTGTTTTCAAATCCATTAAAATGAACACTAGATTTTAAATTACATCCTTATACGATTTGAACTGGAAGAGAATCTTAGAAATATCAACAATTGTGACCCTCCACAAAAGGTTAGTCCACATAAACTTGTCATAAAGACTTCTACGTATCATAAATTTGCTCGGCACATTGGCCACAGTAGCAAACAAATTTTCCCATTATTTCTACAGTGAGTAGCGACACCAGATTTCGTTGACGCAAAGAGACAGATATTGCTTTGGAAAAGGGAGTTTTATTTGTACCTACAACCAATAAAGTATCCCTAAATAAGTGACAAATAGCTTATCGATCAGCAACTTACGTATGTTTTAGTAAGTATCAAATTCTGGCACATGAACTTCTGGAAATAGAGATCTTAGTTAAGCTAGGTATACGAAAGATTGAAAAACTAAAAAAATGCGACGAAGACTCGGAAAAAAATATGCCTAAGTAGTTTTATCCTTCTATATTCACCGAAGTGGAAATAAAACATATTTCTGTTCAAAGGTACAAAAAAGGAGGAAAAACAGCGACAGATGTCTAGAGAGAGATTGGGACATACAAAACAGTATCCTTATAAATCCAGAACGTCTGGCATTCCCTAAACTAAACTGACCCATCAACGGCCTTTGATAAGGGTGCGAACGACAAAAATAACTGATGTTGATTTCGTTTTGATTCGTCCGCAAACAGATAATAGTAGTTTCATGAGTTGACGACTAGATGCCGTTAGTAGTAGCAGGGGAAATATAAGTTGACGTCGTGGGGTGGAAAATATGAGAATTTATCGCTGCTTGTATGTTCATAATGGGAAGAGAATGGTCTGACGAGTCAAAGGGCGAATTGCTACTTATAGTGTATGATGATGGCGACGATGCGTAATGTATGGAGATTGTGTGGATAATGGAGACGTGAACTTGGCAGACGCCTTTACAAGTGAATATTGTGCAACTTTGCATGAATTTTCGATGGGTAATCGTTTTATGGCGGAAAGTGTGAAAGAGCTTACTGACGACGGTGTGTAGAGAATATATTAAAATAAATATTTTTTAAGGGTCTTAACTAACGTACAGAATCGATCAAGGTAACGACACTTTTTTGTTTTTTTTATCTATTATAGGCCCGCGCTTGACCACTATCTCACCTGATGGTAAGCGGCCTATGTCCAGCAGTGGACGTCTTTCGGCTGAAATGATGATGATGATCATGTTGATTAAGTGGTATATCAAAAATATAGTAATAATTGATTCTACTGTCTATTCCCAAAAGTAGATTGTTATGGAGAAGAACGGACAAGAAACTTCAATATTACGACAAAGTGCTAACCAAGATAGGAAGTGTTTTGGCAGTCATCCCGATTCAAATCAATTAATTATTATCATCATTAAAAATGGCTAAATAATACATTTTGATAGTTCGATAGTTCGTTCCTTTTGTTTACTAAATGTACTGACGACCTGCTTTGAAATTGTGTACAGTTAACGGTGGGTCAGCTAAATCAGATAAACGGTTTTCTATTATCCCCTTAGGCGGACAATTTGTCACTGTTAATGCATTATTGCTATACTTCGACTCAATTGCAGGTTCATGTCGCTAGATGCTACTTATGTGGTTAGGGATTATCGGATTATAATACGTCATCACTTCAACATGTCATAGCTTGGTGTATATACGTGTGTGATTCAGCTATACGATAATGTTTAACAAGAACATACAAAACAATATGTCCGTCTAAGTACAAATAAAATTCTTTATTACATTCGAGTAAGTGCTTCTCTGTCAGAGTTGTTTGTAGTGAACAAATGCAGAGCGCAAATTGTATTGTAAGTGATATCCACATTTTACGAAGCGTTATTGTTTCTCAAATAAACATTACGTCATTTTAGTATGCGGTTACTTACTAACGCAATAAATATAGCAATATTAATGTGTATCATTAGTCACTTAGATTCTTTATTACGCACTTACATTATTTCTTTCTTTCTACATTACTTATTAGGTCCGATAAATTCGACATCCCCAAGTTTCTTATTCCCTTTTTTGCTCAACTTGAGAGTCAAATTGAATTAGTTAAGGTAGGAAGTTCTAAAATAATTCCTATCTACTTTTAAGACAAGTTCTTTCGTCGTTTTTTCTTTTAGTGGACTTTTTGCCTTGCAAACAAGATATTTCTTTATTGAATAACTTCGAGGGGCTAAAAGATGTAATTTATGTAACGCCTTTATTATTTCTAGATGGGTTCATACAGAGTCTTCATCGGTATCGTTATCGTCATATTATGATTTCGTTTTTGTTTGATAAGCTCCAAGGCTGTTTTATTTTGAATAGTACGTAATATCTGTCTGTGTGTAACTTTTACTTCTCTTTGATTTTAAAGTTGATCAGTAAAGTGTAGACTACACTTCCTAGCATCTGCTTCATTTCCTATCAATGCAGTCTTGGAACAATATATAATTTAAGTTATATTACTGAAAACCTAAACTTAAATTGAGTTATGTTATTCTGTGTTAATTTAGTACTCAAACGTATTCAAGTATGTACTGAACTTCAGTGACGAAATATATTATATGCGAAACGTAGAACTCGGGGTACCATTTACCTGCACTAAACTTCACTAGAGTGACTTTCAATTTTCAATATGTTTGCATATTGCCTGAGTTAGTGTTCAAACCTACTTCCATTTTAACATGCCGATGAGTACTTTAGACTTGGCAAGTGTAGGCAACTGTGTTAGGACTTCGTCGGTACTTGGAGGTTCTTGATATTTAGATATTCATTTACTGTTTGGTATGAGTCATTGTACTGAACCAATAAAAACCAAAATAATATTTTTTGAACATATAAGGTAACACAATAAATGAAACAAAAGGAAATAAAATTTTAAAAATGTGTATTTCTTGTTTTCTTTTTTTTATATCATAGGTATTGTTTTACGTATTTACAGTTTTATATACAAAATCATAATATTTACAGACTCTTTATTGACAATGATTGTTTAAAAAACTATAATAGAATAGTAAATGCATCTGTACATAGCTATAAGTTTTAAACTTTGGCATTATATAATATTTAAGCGATCCGAATATTATTATAGTCACTGAAATATTTTTTAACAAATATCAATATTTACATCGGATTTTCCGTTATCTATAAATTATTATCGCAGAAATCAGGAAATTATTCCGTAACAACTTAAAATAAAACTAGCGGCCTAATCTATACAAATAAATGCAAGTCGTGTCAGGCTTCGTAAATCTTATGCTATACAATAAATATAATGTGGAACAACCTAAGATTAATTATCACCATTTTATTGGACTAATACGCTTAAGCGTTGCAAGTAAAGTCAGTGTCTGTTTACCTGCGTTGGAGCATACGCTACGCCCAAAGCTGCGCTTGCGGCGGCATGCGGTGGGGGTGCGCGTGCGCGTCGCGCGAGTGCACGCTGGTCGGCAGGCCCAGCCCGTCGCCGAGCAGGGGGGGGAGCTTCCCCGGCGGTGGTGGAGGGGGCGGCGCCGGCGCCCGCCCGGCCCCCACCGGAGACACCGAAGCGTAAATATTCACTGTCGACCGGTGATACTGACACTTCCGCAAGTCCGGCATCGCGAACCTTAACTTTTGCCAAAATTGTCTATCACCCCACTCTATACACGTGTTCGCTTTCAAACACAACCTGAGCTCTGGATCGATGTCCCTATTCGGTAGCTCACCTAGCAATATTATTATCAGTCTTCTTCGTCTCTCTTTCAGTACTTCGTGGAGTGCCGTTTTAAATTCGAAACGACACCATTCGTTGTTGATGAAATTTTTTGACAGGACTATTATTGTCCTTTTGGATGACTCTACTGCCTCTATTATTGTATCCGCCACGTATGCAGAAGCGTTAAAGTCCCGGTAATGCAGACAGAGCCGGAAACTTGGATCGGTGGATTCTAGGCCGGGCGCTAACATTTGAGCAACGAATGCCTCGTCTTTCACGCTATAACTTATGTAGGCGTCAAAGAGACGATCTTTGTCGGCTTCATCGTCGAAAGCTGTACTTTTGTAGCACATTCTGAATCCACAGTGGTAGTAAATCCAGACACGAAGCTCTCGCCGCCAATAAAATAGGCCGCATATTAATGCCGAGCTAGTAATGAACACGCACAGAGATATTAGCAGCAGAGGAAGATAATCATTAATTACTTGGTTCTCGATTATCGATGAGCTTCCTCCAACATGGCTGGTACATATTGTTGAGTTAAAATCGGCCATCAGTGGACCCACAGCGTTTGTTACGTTATCGAATACACACGTGATCTTAAGGGCATCCTCCACTTTTCCTAGGTTATTTTTGAACCAAGTGCGAAATTTATGCATGTACTGACAATCGCACGACCAAAGGTTCCGCGAGAGACTTATCTCTACCAAATATGGATTCATCGTGAACTGCCACACCGCGAAGCCGTAAATGTTATTTCCTTCCAAGCGCAACACTTCTAAATGCCTCAACTCAATGAAGGTACGATTATCGATGTAGTGTATTTTATTGTCTTGTAGATGCAACTCGCGCAAATTCTCCAGAGGCGACAGTTCGAAACCTAGCAACTCTTTTATATTGTTCTTTTCTAAATGCAATGTTGTTAAGCGTTTTAGTCCACTAAACGTATTATTATACAGAGCGTCAATGTTAGAGTTATTAGCGTACAATATTTTTAAGTTCTTACGTCCAATAAAAGCATGACTCGTTAAACCACCAAAGTTATTACCGTCTAGATATAGTTCAGTAGCGTCCATAGGTATGCTACTAGGTATTTCCGAATACCCAGCTGCAGAACAGTCCACAATATTCGCTGACCACGGTTGGTCATGATAGCACGTACAGTTCGACGGGCACGTCATTTCACAATCACAGGCGTCAAAATCACAACAATGACACAGCGTAAAACAGTGCGTTTTATATGTACACAAAAACTGAGATGATTCCGCTTCAATAAGCGGAATATAAGTCCTTTCACGATTGTATAATAATTTACAATAAATGCTCTCCAAGTCCATGACACGTGGATGTTGTCTAAGGTGGTCCAGTTTATTTATGCGTTGTAGCCACTCCATGGTACAGTCGCACTGAAACGGGTTTCCACCGATATAAAATTCGGGTAGCGGCCTTCCCGGATCGACCGGAGTTAGACGAAGCGCATTGAGATCCATACTAGTTATCTGATTTGCATACAAATCGACTCTCGTTAAATTGGTTTTTCCAACAAAAGTTTGAGCTTCAACTTGTGTAATTTGATTATCATTCAGGAACAGCAACTCCACACTGCTGGGAATTGAGAAAGCCGATATTTTTGTCATTTTGTTGAAACTTGCGTCTAGTGTTTGTAAGCGCAGTTCTTTATCCATGCGGTAGTTGTTGCCCAGTTCTTTGATGTTATTACTATGAAGATCCAACCACTGAAGTCCCGAAGGAATAACAGTATAATCAAACCACTCTATTTGGTTATCAGATACATTTAGCCACAATAGCGAGGGAATATTTACAAACAGGCCTTGGATTTCTGTGAGTTGGTTGGCGTCCAACCTTATAGCTTGTAAAGTTGATAACGTTTCAAACGCATTCATATCGATGTGCTTCAATTTATTTCGTGCCAGATTTAAAATTTGTAGGGACGGTAAATCTGTAAACACTTCTTTACTTATGTTTTCTATTTTATTTCCGATAAGACGAAGGCCATATACGTTGTGCAATCCAACGAAGCCGGGTTCCTCCAGTGACGTTATCTGATTCTCTCCCAGATCAAGAGTCCTTAGTAAACGCATATTTCTTAGCGCTATGGGTACTTTCTTTAAACGATTCCCATTTAAATTCAAATCCTGTAGGGAGGATGTATTTCTGAATGCTTCTGGATGGAGTTCTTCTAGATGGTTATTGTCTATAGACAGTAGAGACAACACATACAGACCATTTAGGGCGTAAGCATCGATATGGGATATCTTGTTGTATGATAAGATCAACGTGTGCAGATTGTTCATTGGTGCAAATGTGTCAGCAGCAATGCTCTCCAACATGTTATGCTGAACATTAAGTATTTGCAAAGTATATAAATCTTTGAAAATCTTGGGATCGAGCTTCGTTAATCTGTTGTTAGATAAGTTCAACAGCACCATTCTTATAAGACCGGTGAAAGTATTCTCATTAATCCAAGTGCTTGTTAAATGATTATTAGATAAATCCAATGCCAACAGCTGATCTAGGTTGGCGAACAAGCTTGGTGAAAGCACACTTATAGAATTGTTTTGTAAGTATATTTCTTTGATGACCGGTCTGCTATCTTTGAACAGATCTTGCGGAAGAGCGACTATTTTGTTGTTTGAAAGATCAATTATCTGCAGCTGTTTCAATCCAGATAAGGCCTTGTCAGCAACCATTGATATTTCGTTATCGTGAATGTGCAGTTCTTTGAGTCTACGTAGAGCCATAAATCCGTTTTCCGGCATTAACACAAAGTGATTGCTTGAAGCGTCTAGAACCTCAATATCTAATGAGCAGGTTGCATGTGACATAGAAGGCGCCGAGGGAGCTGGGCCATCCTGTTCACTAATCAGTGCTTGATGCATTGCTCGCTCTCTGAATCCCAAATCACTTACATCTTGCAGACGATTTGAAGACACATTCAAATACACTAAGTTTGTTAACGGACAAAACAAGTTTTCGGGAAACGACCAGATGTTATTAAAACTGAGATCCAACTTTTCCAACTGTCGAACAGCCGTAAAGCTTTCTGATGCTATCTCTAAACTCATAGCGGCCCACTCTGTGTTTTTCGTTCGAATCGTTAAATTTCGGAGGTCTCTCAGGCCAGAGAGTACGCCAGGCGGCCATCTTCCAATTTTACAGTTATCTAAAACAAGTTCACGTAGTTTCACTAGATGCGCGAAACTCCGATCATCAAGGGAGCTTTTATACATCATTTCTTCATTACACTCTATTCTTAGGGATGTGGTATGTTCTGAAGGAATAACACTGAAGTTAGTTGTGTCAAATTCACTGTTTATCGTGCGGAGTTTACACGTGAGGGAAACTTCATGTGCATCATTGGGGCCTCTCAGCCACCACTGGCAGTCGTCAGGTGCTTCATATTTCAGTGGCAGGGAGCTCTGGTCAGCCACATTCAGACCGATTACGAACCATAACAGGATATGGCAGAGATGATTTCTTGAAAAAGTTTTCTGTTGAGCCATCATGGGGAAAATCAAATATCAAGGAAGAAAGAAAACAAGACACGATAGGCTCAGTGTCATGTTTTTTCCGTCGGCGTTCGCGTATTGCGTCCCCTTGCCGGATGTGTAGTATCCATCAATTTATGGACACAATTTCGGCTTCAATTTAACAAATAGTCCTTGTTGAGATAAGTCTCATGATGCGTCAATATCAATTCACAATCCGGTGATTAAGCGTCCTTCGAAACGTACGTAAACAAAATTTTCACATAAACGGTCCACAACAATTTCAACGAAATGTCCAAAATTCACTGTAGTTTTATTCGAGATGTTTTCCGAATACAATTTGACTGGTTGTATTCAGTAAAGTCCGTAACTCAATTTCGTATCGCGTAAGTGATAAGCGTGTTTTCACGGTAACGTAAGTCCGTTCAGAGCGTCGTGTGGCGCGACCGTGCCCCAACGCTGCTACCAGTCGACTGAATTTTGGTAGAGCCATTGCAGTCGAGTCGAGTATACGCTCGGGAGAGGGGTGCGGAGCGCGACGAGATGAGCCGAGCGGTGGCGAGTGTTCACGACGACTTATTACAATAAATTATTTTTTTCGAAGCTTTAAGCGCTCGACTGTGCGTCTCCAAAACCGCAAACTTTGAATGAATACAGGCATCAGCTGCTTTGAGAAGTTGAACTGGATTTTATATTTATCATACCTACGAGTACTAGTTAATTTGTTACTCACCCACAAGATTATAAATATAAAATAAAATAGGTAAATTGATACGATTTATAAATAGTAACCTTATCAAATATTTTATCCATTACTTTTTTTGTACAAAATCTAGTGTGACCTTAAAAATGCTCAATAATTTTGCACTACAACTTTTTGCTCAAAATGCCGGTCACTGTGAGAAATTCGGTGCGCTAACGTCGAAACCTTCTAAGTTATGGAATAATTCGCATGCCTTAACGCGATCGATTTAATACCCTATTAAGACTTCCCAGAAATTATAAGATACCTGAGGAAGCCTAGTTTTAGGATGTTGTGGTTTACAGTGTGCCAGTTTTGATAAATTGAATCTTATGACTCATACCTAACATTTTTTATTTTCTTACTTTAGCAGCGGAAGTCTTAACGTAAACTTTTACCCTTCAACTTTTTATGTATGTATTATTTATTTGTCAGCTCACCTACGACAAAAACGGAACCTTATACAGTTTAATAGGATTTCAAAGATGCACATAACCTTTTTTAATTCCATTATAAATATGAGTCTATTTCGTTTCCCAAAGAAATCGAAATTAACTTACCGCAACAAGAATAGAAACTAAAAATCGAACAAAAGACTATGAAAACGTCTTCAAAGTACACGTAATCGGGATTAAAACCAACCCTTTTATGAAATGCTAAAATTAAAAAGCAATGGCATAAAGGTATTAAAAGCTTAAGGTAACAAAATTCTTTAACAAAAGAGGTTTCTGTTAACGGTTGGCAGACCACACTGGCTGACGCTGTCAGACGACGGAAGATATCATTTTAATCCTTTTAGTTAAGTTGACTATGAAAAGACAGATGCCTTGCCGGCATCCGTGTTTTTCTTTTGTCACTTAGCTGACTCTTAATGGTTGACGTGAGATAAATTAATAGTTTGTGATTAATTTTGATAAGAGTGCGGGCTTATTCTTTTTAAGATTTTACTTTTGGGAAATATGAATTCTGGTTTTGACTATCTTCGGTGCGATATGAGTTTTATCCTGTTTTGTAAGGTTCAAATATACTGATTTTATTGATATTTTAGATTTTAGATATTTTTTAATGATCAAGTAGCCAAAAAAATGTTAATTAAAAAAATCTAAAAACCCAACTGCTTAAAAAGCGAACTAAAAAGATGTAAATAAAAAGACAATTATGTTGTGCAGTCGGAGGATACATGTTCGCGAGCTGGCTCATGAAAACCAGATGCTAATTAATTTTTTTATTTATAACTTTATAGTTATTTTTTTTTTAGAATTAGGTACATTAAAACATATAAGTGTTATATATTTTTGAAATCACCTCTTGAAACCCTTTATTTTGATACCCCACACGATGGGTATGGAAGAAAATAAAAATTTGGGTACCAACCAAATGGAACCCAAAATGCGCCCTTTCTCCTTTTTCCAATTTGAATTGCCAGTGACACTCGCAGGGTTAAGACGAATCGATTGACGTACATACATAGACTGTAAACACGTTACCCTCCTTCTGCTGTCGGGTAAAAAGATTCGTATAACGGTAAATAATTGTGGTTTTATTAGATGCAATAACGCATGAGTCACTATTGACTTTATGGGGTTAGGGACAAACCGTATAGTAGTCACATATCTCCCGACTTAGAATAAAGAACCCCTTTGCCTCCACTGAGACCTAAGGGGTGATATCATGTGGACTGATAACATCATAATGCGGTTAGGGTTGGTATAGAAGGGATATGAGACGCGTTGCCTGCTTTGTTAGATATGTTTCTGTATACACTGAAGTTGCATCACTACCCTTGCCAAGATTTTTTTGCCTCCTTTATTTCCAAAGTCCACAATTAAAAATTTTCACATTTCATTTTTGGACGAATACAAGTATCTGTTTGTTATCTTTTAAATCTGCGTAGCCTTTTCCCAACTTTATTGGGGTCGGCTTCCAGTCTTACCGGATTCAGCTGTGTACCAGTGTTTTACATGGAGCGACTGCCTATCTGACCTCCACAACCCATTAACTGGGTTACACGGTACCCCTTGGCAAGACTGGTGTCAAGATCTAAAGCTTCTGACTACCCGTAACGACTGTCAAAGATCTTCAAATGACAGCCGGGACCAACAACTTAACGTGCTTGCCGAGGCACGAAGGAAACTCGGTATGTTGAAATGGTCACCCATCCACGGACCGACCTCGTTAAGCGTTACTTAACCTTGATGATACTACTCCAATAACCCGCAGTGCGATTGCGTAGCTACGTCCCAAACATGACTCACCTCCTATCGTGCTCTCTGTGCAACAACACCTGCACCCTGAAGGACCTTTGTGAGGCAAATGAAAACGCTGTTGCCGTGGCTGAATTCTGGTCAAAACGTATATAATTGAGGAATCATCGATACGACGAAGAAGACCTTGATGATCGACCAGTGCAGCTGTTATTATTTAGCCACGAGCTCCATTGTTGTGTTTGTTATCTTTTCGTGAAAGGTTATTACGATCTCTTCTATAAAGACTTGTCTGGTTTTCAACCTTCTACATTTAGCCTATATTTTATTATTCAAGACGTTTTATAGTACTTGTAAAGATTAGTTACACGTATACTACTATCCATCAAAGGTTCTTTGTATGTAATCTTTCGTATCACAAGAGTTTTATCAACAAACGTTTTACAAGTCCTCTAAAATATTAAATCACTTTTCCGTTTCAAAGAGTCGTACCGTACGTAATAATTTACGATTCCTTTAAAAAACAATAGCTCTGTAAACGAATACTTTACGATCCCCGCGTATATTCATAAAAATGTTCGTGCGTTTGTTCATTGCTGTCACAACAGGAATATCATTCATCACGATCTGAGACAAAAGCTTATACGTGGCGATGACGTAATTACCGCGTGTACCTAAAAAAACACATGTTAACGTTTCGTTATTTCAAAAAACATCTATCAAGGAGACGCCGAAGCGTGTTAAAGTTATTACTCCGAAGTGTTTCACATCACAATCTGTCAGCTGAAGGAATGAATAATGATGAATCGTTTTCGCTTATATTCGCCGTAGGGGTATCTTCTTACCCACGCTAGGTATTTATGTTTTTTGATGAATGCGCACGTCGGCGTTACGATGAAAATTGTTTGTGCCGATCAATTTTACGATCGGCCGGACGGTCGAGAGTCTATTTTTCTTATAAATAGGCATCCGATTTTTTGTTTACCTGTTTCTTATCCTTATCCCATGGTAGAGAACTGTTGGGTGGAGAGGCTATCAGTTTTATTGTGAGGTCATTGTTGTTGCTTTTATGTTCAACCAGCTAATATTATTTACCTCGCTATAGAATTCGTACAGCATTTTGATTAGACGAATTTGCTCCCAGTGGCTGACATGACTGTGGGTCATCATTTTGCAGCTTATTATTGATTCCTGTGTTTCATCCGGGGATAAGGCAACAGAAAATAAATTTTGTATAATTATTAAAAACCGGCCAAATGTGAGTCGGACTCGCGGGACGAAGGGTTCCGTACCATTATCGTTTGTTATATGGGAGCCCCACTCATCTGCGAAAATTTCAACTGTCTAGCTATCACGGTTCATGAGGTACAGCCTGGTGACAGACAGATAGGCAGACAGACAGACAGACGGACCGCGGAGTCTTAGTAATAGGGTCCCGTTTTTACCCTTTGGGTACGGAACCCTAAAAAGCAAAATTCTAATTCAAATCTTTGAGAACGTACTATGCTGACGTTGATCATTTTCTAAACTAAAATTTCTGAAACACATATTGAAAACTTTTAAAAGCCTTAAGCGTAATTCCTCACATAACAAGTTTTACCAAAGTACAATTTCCGTATAGACATGTTACAGCAGCTCCAATAGAATATAAAATACGGGATCAAAAGCAGAGTTTGAAAACATAAAGACACATTTCAGCGTTTCCAGATTGTGTACGATTTGTTGGAAACTTTACATAATTTAAATGCTTTATATTATAAATCGGATAACATTTGGAACATAAATTTTGTTATCAGAAGACTCTGTAAGGATAAGATAAAGGGACGAGTTATATAGGCTGTAGGTACTTAGGATACGCAAGGCAAGAAATATTCTATCGGGTTTGAACTGAAACCTTTGTAGATAAAGACAAGATAGAAAACATTTACCCAATAGAATATCATAATATCTACTTGAAAAATTATATCTCATTGTTAGAATTATCTATAGTTTCTAAGATATACAAAGCCTTAATAAACAATGCGAGTTCGTGGTAATATATGAAAACAGAAGCTCATTCTTTATCAAAGCCTAAGATGACTATTCCTATGCCTTTATTAAAATTACCCCATTTTTTTAAACTAGCTCTTTTTTCGCGGGTCCGCTCCCGTGACTTTACCTGCAGGACCCGATAATTTTACGGGACAAAAAGTCAGAAATAATTTAGCTTTCTATTAGTGAAAGAATTTTTTAAATCGGTTCAGTAGTTCCAGAGATTACTTCCTACAAACAAACCTCTTTATAATATTATTAGTAAAGATCAATGAGATAAATGTAAAGTGATCTTGTTCTAGACCATTTTAATAATAATGAGTCATCTGTAATGTATTCATTACCTAATGACAATACACTTCCCGAAACAAATATCACATGATTAGCGATCTGAATAATCTTACTCCACATAAACAACCTCATTTATTTTTCCATAATATGTATCATTAGCACCACACATCCCAATATACCCAGATTTTATCATTCCTTATCAGTTCCTTATCAAAAACTATACGAAGCAAACCTCAAGTGCCTTGTTAGAGCACTCGAAACATTTCAAGAGCGTGTTTCGTCACACCGCGAAAAAAATGTAGCAAATAAAAATCTCCAGGAAATGTTTATTTACCGAGAATACGTAGAGACGTAAAACAAAATGTGTAAAATATTCACCCCGTGTGTTTTGCACCCAGATAGCGGTACAAATACGATAACGCGTGTATCCTTGTTAGCATAGAAATTGCGTTTGAGCTACGTGCTTGTGTATTTATGAGTATTAACGCTATTATAGTTAGTTTAATTTCGTCTTGGTTTTTTTGGGCGATGAATATAAGAGGCTGTTAAAATCTTTGGGCTATGCCCGGTTTAGTTGTAGTAAAAGGCATGGCTGCTGCCCTGCAAAGAACAAACTACGTAAAGGTGAAACATAGATTTAGAAGAGATAAGTATCAGGTTTATCTGGTCGATGGCCGATAGATTCTTAACTTCATTAAGTCCATGACTAAAGATCTGTTCGTTGGAAAGTCACACGGCTAACTGCCGAAGAGTGTGACTATACCCCAAAGTTTAAAAATCCATGACATCCTCATATTTCACGGGGCTTAATAAAAGTTGGAAACAATTTTTCATAAAATCTACGGAAATAAAAATCCTAATCCCGATTTGTTTCGGATCAAAATATTCTCAACGGTAGCTGAAATGTCCCATAAATTCGAACATACAAAGAAAAACTTATGCAGTGTTAAAAAGTGTCAAAGTAAACATCCTAAAGGAAGTGTGGTAGGTGCTAAATATTTCCGTCTTAACAATTTTTTATTTGACCTCTGTGTTGACAGTCACGGGTACCAACAATACTATATCAGCTATAATACACAATGACCCAAACCCGGGAAGGGTAAACATGGCCATTGAATAAGAAAAACCGTATTTTATCAAACTGACACCGTACGAAATCAAAATATATGAGAATTGACAAAGCGCGTGAATTACTACATTAAAATCCTTGAAATCTAATCAAAGCAATTAACAACGCTTCTTTCTTACCGCGGGCTATTTAGTACTCTTTCTTTCTTATACAATTTTGTATATTGCATCCTCTTCTTGGGCATATTTTTTAGATTTTATAAGGCAGATATGTGACAGGGGATGTCTCGCAATATTTCACGTGCCGGGATCTAAAACGCACCCACGCTCAGGTAGCAAACATTATCACTATAAGCGGTGTTCATAACTAAAAAAGGGAACCTTTTTTTTCGAAAAAGACAGGGACATGTAGAGTCGAAGGTTTGTCAAATTCTTGTTGTTTGTTTGCTTTATTTCGAATGCTTTCTAGTTTCTAGTTACTTTTAATTTATTCAGAGTAAGGTGATTTCCTTCATTATATTTAAAAAAAACTGGTATTATTTCTATTTATGTATTTCATAACTATATTATATAAACTATAATATAACAAATTAATAATCAATCAATTTGCCAAGACTTTTCCCAACTATGTTGGGGTCGGCTTCTAGTCTAACCGGATTCAGATGAGTATCAGTATTTTATATGAACCGACTGCCTATCTGACCTCCACAACCCAGTCACTGTGTAACACGATACCCTTTGGCCAGACTGGTGTCAGATTTCAGGATTCTGACTATCCGTAACGACTGTTAAAGTTCTTAAAATGACGGTCGGGTCCAACGGTTTAACGTGCTTTCTGAGGCACGGGGAGGTAACCCGTTCTATAAAGATGGTCCACCCATCCACAGACCGACCTCGGCAAGCGTTGCTTAACCTTGAAAATTGACCCATGCGGCTGTTATTATTTAGCCACGAGCTTCACGCCGAATATAACAAATTAAAAATATGAACTATTTATAGTTGTTTTAATACCTATTTTCAAATTGTTATTAGAAATCGATGACATAAAACTCTAAATTAACCAACCGTTTCCATGCATTTTCTGTTACCAATTCCCGACAAAACTATGAGCGAGATAAAAAAAAACTTCGAACTGCGAATAAAAAATGACTAACAAAAATATTAATCTCGAAAAAAGATAAAGCTCTCTGTGTTCGGACGATCTTTTCTGCGATACGCGATCTTTTGTGCCAATTATGAGGCAGTTTTTGATCTTTTTTTATTCTCTTTTAAAAAATGTCAACGGTGGGTGGGAATTTGTGGACAAGTCTAGTTACAAGGTGTCTTTCATGCCAATAGCTACGGCTACTCTAGCAGCTCTTTATTTTTCTTTTACCTTCATGCAAACAAAGGCACGTGTTTTTATGATAGATTATCCTGTAAGTCAATAATGCAATTCAATATAATCGTTTGAGTTGTTTGAAAAATTAGGATTATCTTTAGGTTTTAGCTTACAACAAAACAAAAGGAGTAAGGATTAAAAGGGCTTTTTTAAATTGTACAGTTATATTTGATCCTTAAAAGATTCTCGGATGGTTTCGATCCTCGGTATTTATGTGGCCTCTCTCCGCAGACCATGGTCCTGTCCTTTCTTCTCCACGTAGATAGTTTCCGAACGGATGGTAGAATCACTAAATCATGATCCCGCGCTAGTTGTCTCCTCAGCGAGGCCCTGAGGCAAGTTCTGACCCCACAGGGGGTAGCCCTCGGCGTGGTCGCTTAGGTTTAGCTTTTAGTGCCTGGCTGTGTAGGCTCTAGTTTAGGCCCCACAGGTCAACTGGTTAAGCAGTAGTCAATCACTCTGATTGAATGGCAGGACGTCGATTAAAAAAATACGGACCATGGTCCTCATTCATCTTGTGCCACAAGCCCTGTTACCTGTTCACGTGAGGAGCTTATGACTGTGTTAGAGGAAGGCTTTGCAGTGGTTGAATATTGGGCTAGGCAAGCGATTTAACTTGGAAGAGTATTTGTTTGTCATCGACACGATAAGGTGAAGAAAAACCGGCCAAGTGCGAGTCTGACTCGCACACAGAAGGTTCCGTATAAACAGCAACATTCACTTAAATAAATAGGTAACATTACTAACGTTCATAAACAATGAAAGCTTCGAACATTGCTCTAAACGAAGGGACAAAATTAACTTTGCATTTCGAAAACTGTTGTCCCCATACCATATCAATATACAAAATTTTTACTTTTCCAAGTACCGATCCCTGACTCGAAAAATTGTTTGACAAACCCGTAATATTTTTGAATAGCCTATCCAACGATACCCCACTTTAAGTGTACAGGAGATACCCTAAAATAATGTTATCATGATTTTATTTCGGATGTAGAACTTTATCGGCGTGATTAATATGTGTATCCATGCCAAATTATAGCTTTCTAGTACTAAGAGTCTCTGAGCTAAGCTGTGGACGGACGGACAGAAGGAGATGGCGAAACTATAAGGGTTCCTTGTTGACTACGGAACCCTAAAAATCCTTTAATTAAATTCTGTAAAAAAACATCGATTGTAAAATAAACGGCCCAAGTCTCCAGACTTCGAAAGTCTTAAAAAGCTCATCTGGCAAATCTTATAGATCACTTTGTGTGAACCGCGAACCAGTGAACCGAAAATATTGCTAATATCATGCAGATATGAATTTCAGAGACTTTGAAGAAAGGCGTTATAGCGTGAATTAGTTTACCCATTTAGTAACTAGTTATTAAATAAGCTCACGTTCATAACTTTTCAACGAGCTGCTATGACAGCTTAAGGGCCTGCCACCGCTTTAGTGCCGTGAAACGGTAACACTCTAAAGTATACTCCTTAGTAACGGCTAGGTTAAAAGATTTGATTTTTTTTTATTTATTATTGATTCATTTACATTATTTGTGAGAAATCTTTATTTCGTGAAACAAATAGTTTTGCTTAAAAAAAATATTAACAACACGATATTTTTTCGCTACTTATGGATACTTCTCCAAAACGACTTGGATGTTTAAAAATATATTTACACAGAAAATTTGTTGGCTAGAGTTTCTTCATAAGTGAAATAGCATATGTAAATATTATAAGAATATTTTCCAAAAAAAATGTCCAAAGGAGTTTCAATAGTTAATATTCTGGCTCCGAGCGGCCGCATGGCCCGGCGCATGGCATGGCGTTAACATTGGGGAATATAATTATACGCCTTAAGTTAGCATCACAGTGCGTGGTTCATATGATTTTTTTACGATGAAAGCATTTTTAATAGTTTTGATATTCTTATTTTTCTAATGACCAGTTTAAATTTTTTCGGATGTCTTCGTCTTCATATTATTGTTGGATCTTAAGTCATTTAAAGTTGAAAGAAGAAAGATATTAACAGATCAATCAGATTGTTACAATTTTACCAAAGAAAAAGGAAAATAATTTAATATGAAAAATAAAATTGTATTAATATGTTTTTTTTTTTTAATTAATATGCATGATATGTCTTCTGTTTAGTATTTCACAATGTAAGACGTTGGTACGTATTCTGTAAAATGTTTTAGAACAAGTTACAGTTTTATGTAAATCTTTATAGCTCTGAAATTCAGAAAACTTGTGACGACACGTGTTCAGAATAATTTAAAAGTAGTAAAGCTTATATGGAATTAAACAGCTACATTTGGCAACGGCTACATTTTATTTTAAGTGCCATTGACATGTGCAAATGTCAATGCCACATAAAATAAAATGTTTATGTAAAATCTTACATACCGTCATTTATAAACTAAAAAGGGCAGTAATTTAAATAATAGTCTAATGCCAAGTCAATATTTTTTATTGATCTATGATTTTTTCTAACATTAAATCTTCATTGCTTAACCCTTGTTCAACCTGAGAATCAATCACATTTGTTTGCAAATACAAATTAGAAGAAATTACCTAAATTAAGAGACTTTTTGAAATCATTAAAAATAAAAGTGACATTGATTGAATTTGATCCAAAAATAATAATTTAATCTAACGTAACGTGAATGGGATTTCAATAAATCAATCCACATGAATTAATTTAAAAAAGATTTACGAATATACCATAAATACGAAAATTGTGTATGGTTTTATCAGAGCAAGTCATTGATATCGTAAAATACAAAATTACTAACGATGACTGCCATAATGTGATCAAAATTTATATGCAAATCTTATTTTTATGAATTTTCTTTTTTGCAGATTGATACAGAAACGAATAAACGTCACATAAATTAGCACTATTTTATTAACTTTTGAGGCAAAGTTGGAAATCAGTTTGTGTTTAGGTATCGTTATCATTCAGTCCTGCAGAATAAAATTTATTGTAAGTCTCCCACGGTTGGGATCTATTCTTTTGAATGATTTATTTCACAAAATTCTTTATAGAATAGAAAATCATCATCATCTGCCTAGCCTTTTTCCTAATTATGTTGGGGTCGGCTTCCAGTCTTATCGGATTCAGCTGAGTACCAGTGTTTTACATGGAGCGACTGCCTATCTTACCTCCACAACCCAGTAACTGGGTAACACGATACCCCTTGCCAAGACTGGCGTCAGATCTCACGCTTCTGACTACCCGTAACGACTGTCAAAGATCTTCAAATGACAGCCGGGACCAACGGCTTAACGTGCTTTCCGAGGCACGGAGGAAACTCGGTATGTTGAAATGGTCACCCATCCACGGACCGACCTCGTCAAGCGTTGCTTAACCTTGAAGATCGACCCGTGCGGCTGTTATTATTTAGCCACGAGCTCCTAGAATAGAAAATCATTAGCCAGAATTAAAACCGCTTGCACACGTTCCATCATAAGTGTTCAGAAACTTTTCAGATTTTCAGATCGAATAATTAAAAGTCACTGAGTGGTGACACATTGCTAGTGACTCTAAGGACTTATAAATCTCAGAACATAAAAGCGTCCACTTTGGAAAAAAATATAGTCAGTGACAGGGCTGATAGGGTTTAAACTACTCCATTTTATACGAACCTTCAGACTCAAAGGATTATTTTGATATACAGAGCTTTTTCAAATGTAAAAACAAGTCTAAAGTGTCAAAAATGTGGGCTAAGTGGATTCAGATTCTAATTCAACCTTTTTCTTTTTGAGTCGACAGAAGCCTCTTTAAATATTTTGGGACGATAAAATAACATAAGTGAATTGCGATAAAATAAATACACGGTCGTGAAAATATAATTTTTATTTGCTGATTTTTTTATTTCTACAATCAACTAAAAAAAACCGGCTAAATGCGAGTCGGACTCGCGCACTAAGGGTTCCGTACCATTATCGTAAAAAACAGCAAAAAAATCACGTTTGTTATATGGGAGCCTCACTTAAATATTTATTTTGTTCTGTTTTTAGTATTTGTTATTATAGCGACAGCAAAAATACATCATCTGCGAAAATTTCAACTGTCTAGCTATTGCGGTTTATGATATACAGCCTGGTGACAGTCAGACATACGGACCGCGGATTCTTAAATTAAAAAAAATTTAGATCAGACAAACATCATAGTCAAACATTAATTTATTTGTTTTGTACAATGCATAAGGCAGGTGCCTTATCATTTTTCGATCACGTTTGTAATGCTTACAACTTTAAGCTCTAACTCTGAAAAAGATACTGTTACTGTACGTGTTCTTTCAAGTTTTTCCAACTAAAATACAGGCAAACTTGTACCAAAACAAGCGGAGCATAACAAAGTATTTTAAAAACGAAACAACAAAGTTATACTCTGTATTACAGGTAGGTACAGACTAGTTACATAACAGTTTTATTGAATTTGAGACAAAGGCATTTTTCAATTGCAGTTCCCTTTGCTTTTGTCTATCTTGCGTGCGACGGTGGCTATGGAATTTCATTTAGTGCACGGTTGCCCTAACCTCATGCGGCTTCAGAGGTCCTACTATGTGAATATAAGGATCGACTTTCGTTATTGGATTTTAGTTTTCATTGCGGCTTTGCGACCACAGCTCCCTTAATTTTACCATGAAGATTGTAGAGGTAGTGCAATGTATGGTTAGGTTTGCCGTCAGTTCCAAGTTTTCTCGTTTTGTGGTAGATCTATTTACTCGGCGCCGTTCGTACACTGCCGTGCAGGCAAATTATACCACACTCAGCGGGACACAAGGCTCGCTTAGCGCGATATATAGAATACCTCTCACTAGCATAACGATTTATTGGAATCTGTCGAATGATTATTTTTTCTTGTATAAATCTTTAAAACATTGTTAGGCAGGTGCACCCACCTATTTTTACCAAAAACTTCTTTAGGAGAAATCAATTTATTCTTAAGTTATTTTGGATATTTAAAAGCTACTCTTTGACACAAATCTGGATAGTCTTTCGTAACTTCACGAATTTGAGTTTTTAACGACAGTTTTATCTAAAAATGTGACTTGCTACAAGATTATATAGTCAGATATAAAAGTTTATTTCAATTCTAATTAATAGAATACCTCAGTAGGCTTAAGGTGGCGACCCCACGTGTTATAAAACATGTTATTGCCCAATTATTGATCATATCAGTATCTATAATGACTAATACTAACTTTTGACTATCAATAAAAACGAAGATAAAGAAATTTTAATTAATAGCCTACAGTGACAAATATTTGAGAATTTCGAATCGGATAAAATTGACCAAGATTTCCCATTTAATCGTCCTTGGGAAAAGTTAGAACAAATCAAATAAAAGTCCGATCCAAAGACTGAAAGGAGATTTCGACAACCGTTAACACAAAGTTATTTAACGTTACCTTTGTTACAAATAAACTCGTTAAAATTACAAAAGGTAGAGTAAACAGGTAAAGTACCGAACCAATCTTCCGAAACACAGATAATCTCTGTTAAGATAAAGGACAATACTGAGGGCCGACAAAGATTGAATTAGCATTACAAGATTACAAAGACATTTCAATGGCTGAAGAGCTTTAAATAAAAACGAATTTTGTGTAACAATGTAATGAATTCATGCGAATTAGGATGATGGAGAAATCAACAGACTGTATGAAAGAATGTGTTTGAAGACAGTCAGATAAAAAAAAATGGTGGTATTGATAATAGCGACTGCCGACAGAAGTGAAAACTTAAAACTTTGGAAGAAGTTTTTGTGTGACACCAGTGTGCCACACAAACATTAAATTAAAATTAAATTATTCCTTCACACGTCACATTAGCATGTCGATGACGCTGTTGCAACAGAATGTCACTGACGCCATAAGTTTTGCCCATTCCAAAAATCGCTCAACGCACCTAAAGAAGTTTTTACTTCATAAAGAATCTATAAGTTATTATTATTTATCAAAACATGAAGATTACCCATCTACAAATTTCAAGCTAGACATCAATTTAATTTATGAATTTCTAATATTAATATATTATCAATATCAACAACAATCTAATCCCAAAATTTAATATATCACGAACTTTCTAGACATGTAAAAACTTTGAGCTTATTGGATATTAATTTAGAAGCTCCGCCATGGAATTAGCGAATAATTAAAAAACTTGAGGCATTGACTTTAAACTTGGAAATTGCAGTAACCAAACACAAGTTTCAATATATGCATGCTTTAAGCAAATAATTAATTAGTTTTAATGAAGATAAAATTTAAATTATTGGAAGAATTAGATGTTCTGTTTCTTAAATTTTTTGTTGAAAAGATAACTAAGCTTCATAGATATGTTAGGCTTGAAGTTTTAATTAATACAAAAGTACATTATAAATACACATTGTATACTTCATAATTAGTATACCCATTTAGAATTTGACGTTGAGTAGGTATTTTTAAAACTCGATTTTAAAGTAAGTTTTTTTTTAAGCAGGGGTTGACACGTTTTTCTGCAAACTCGCCGCTGCCGCTTATTGGCCTAGTTGAAATAAATATATTTGACTTTAACTTTCTCAATTCAGAAAACGGCCCTATGTTTTCAGAACTACTTAGTCTTGTTTTGCAACTATGCTTGTCTTAACTCCGCATTTAGTAAACAAAGCGTGTATCATCCAACTATTAAACAATCATGATCATCACATTAGCAATAAGGATGAAACTCAAACTTGACGCCACTGAAGCGTGGCCGACCGTAACAGTATTATCTCCGTCGTCGCGACCATCAGTTATATGAGGGATCCTCACAATAGGGTAACTTAATCAAAATAACATATTAACATCTAACTTAATAGCTATTATGTTCCGAACTAAATATCAACGGGGTACATAGCAGTTTGCATAATCGTACCCTCAGCATTTAACAGGTCCTCTAATGGTAACAAGTTGAGATCAGTTCAGAAAGTTGTGGGAAGCGGTTGCGATGAAGCGTCCTCGGTCCGACTCGCATACACAACTCGTGGTGACCGCACACACCGCTTGTTCTAAAATATATTTGCTCAACTGTACCATCTAGCAGTTAGTAATTGCAGAAGTCTGGTTGGGGAATTAATTTATTATGTTTGATAAGGGAGTGCCTGGTGCCCGCTATCTGTTATGATGAAAGGTGGTGGAAAGTTCTGGCTTTATTGCATTACTCATTGATATTAAAACAAACTAGTAGTAGTAGTTATTTAGTAAGTATTTGTTCTCATAGACTTCGGGGGGTTGAAATGACAGTTTTATATCATAATCTGGAGACAAATGCAAAGTAGGATAATTGCACCTATCTCAAAGCTTTAATAAATTAAGTTTTAAGACTCCCGCAGAAAGGCGCTAGCGATAATGCGAGAACCATTTCATAAAAAAAGTTAATTTAAAAAATCGAAAAGCCAAGCGAACTAAAAAGACGTAAACAAGAAGAAAATCATGATGTGCAGTCGGAGCGGAGGATACATATTCGCGGGCTGGCTGACTAAAGCCAGATGAATCCTCCGACTGCACGGCATGATTTTCTTCTTGTTCACGTCTTTTCAGTTCGCTTCTTAAGCAGTGATAATTTTTGCTTTTTAAATTAACTTTTTTATTTATAACTTTTTAGTTGTCATATTTTTTTTACATGACCTATTATATACATTTAAAGACATAAGTGTAATATATTTTTAAAATCACCTCTTAAAACCCTTTATTTTGATACCCCACACGATGAAAAAATATTGGGCCGGCACAAATACGCCATTTTTCTAGTTTTCAATTTTAATGTAGCCAGTGACACTTGCAAGGTTATGACGAATCGATTGACGTAAGAATCACCAAAATCAGCCAACGCGTTTGTTCTCTAGAACGCCACATAGGAACATACATACATAGACTGATAAACACATTACCCTCTTACAGCAGTCGGATAAAAACGTGTCGTCGCCTTTTGTCTGCGGGAGCTAGCAACCTAGTCTTTATCTGAATCTAAATTGAATAAACAGTATTCAATTTAGATTTCAGTATTCAGATATTCAGTACAAAAAACTATCCTACATTGACATAGTTAAAGTAGAATTCGATCAGCAAAACAAATTAGCACTAATCTTATTACTGCTACACGTGCTTTTTTTCTTCCACAATCGTTCTTGAACTAACGCCGCCAGTGTCATTAGATCACTACGCTTTACTTACTTCTCTTTTTAAACTTTTTACTTCGATGTACCGGTATTAGTTTAAGTTACAGTCGTCACCGGTGATGGAATGTTTCGAAAGAATCCGAATACAAATAGTGAGTAGATATTGTCAGTACAATGCCTAACAGTTCGATTCGATTCGGACCTTTTGTACAATCGAGACGGAACTCGATGCTAGTCATCGTTTCGGCCAGTTACTTTTTTCAATCGAAGACTACGAATCGATGCGTGATGTGTGATTAAATGCTCTGATTTTGTTTTTTATGGAAATGAAGGTACCTAGTAGCAGGTTTTTGCGTTGACAACAGTTATGTTTGTAAATAGAGCACGAATTATAGTGGAGAATCTGTCTTTGTCACCGAAGACAGTGGATAAGTAACTTATACACATAATTTTCATTCACAATCATTTGTGGACTTCATCATCAACATCATCACCCTTATAATGTTCCCACTGTTGGTACACAGGCCTCCTATCTGTGACAGGGAATGGGCCGTAATTCACCACGCGGGCCCAGTATGGGTTGGTGGATGTTACAAGTTTTCCAAGTTTTGGTTCTAGGACATGCCCGTTTCCTCACGTTGTTCTCCTTCACCGTCTAGAGCAGTGGTGATGAAATTATTTACACAAAGTAAAACGCGTGCCTTGGTTCGAACCCACGACCTACATTCGTGAACTTCCCTGCCATTTATTTGTAGCCTGCTTGTACTCTTCCCAAGGCCTCCTTCATTCGTCAAATTTATGTCTGTCCTTTGCTTTATCTCACCAATCCATCAGGAAGCCATTTAAACCTTTATTTTTCCTCATAAGATTGAAATATTGCTATTTTTATATTTTTATTTAGAAACCAAACAAGCTAGGAAATAATGTTTCCTCATATTGTTAAAAAAAATATTTGCGATAACTGCCGGGACTCTCATTTTCTGATATTCATTTAAATTCAACTCAGTTTTCTCCGACAAAAATATAGCTTTTTGAACATATATTTTCGCGGCAAAGACAGACTTTTAATATTCATCAAACAAACCTATCACAGTACTTTTATGAATGATATAATATAAAATTTTCTGTGAAGTCTTGCTAGCAATTTTATGAAAAGGAAATCTAGTTTTTATTCTTCTAGTGAGAAATATTAAAAATTATATTATGACATTCGTACTGTGCTAAAGTTTTCATAAATCTTATACAATAAAGCTCATAGAAGCTCACAAGTCAAACCTTCAGTTATCATTATTGGAACCTTCTGTGATACCTACCTATGCAAAACAAGTAAGTTAAATATATCACCATGCTTAATTAAAAAAAACCGGGCTTTGTAGATGCGTACGAAACGTGGAAAAAGGGTAACTGCTGCATTTGTTGCCAGTCCCTACCTCCCCTTCAACCCTTTCCACCCTCACTACACCCAAACATTCGCTCAAATTACAGTAGCCATAATGAAGTAGATAAGGATCAAATTAGAATACTTTAATTTATCTAATTCGCAGACAATGATATGATCAAAATATTGCTGGTCGGAATTAAATTCATTAATGGACCTACATTCTTTTGAGCGTGATCTCAAACTGGCTGTGGTCGATAACAGATATTATCTTGGAGACACGTGCAAGGCCATAAATACTGTGAAAGAAAAAAATGTTGAAGGTTTTACTGTCATATAAATTAATAGGTACATTCTCGTTAGTTGCTTGGGTTTTGGTTTCTATTCCTAGGTCAAAATTGTTTTTGAGTTTGCACTAGGGAATCACACTTCAATTTTTGTGCCTGTTTTCAATGTGAAAACAGTTCTTAAGGTAATTTTTATTTTATTATACTCTAATAGTAATCACTATAGGTTTTGCATGATAAGAAGTAGTGTTATTTGCTAGTGAAATCATGTCAACTACGGTGGAAACTTTGCAATAAACAATCTAGTTAAGTTTCTGTATTCCCTTAAGCACTTTGCAATATACGGGTAAACATAGTCGTTGTTATAGGTAGCTATATTTGTTTAGAAGCTTTAATATTCGTTTCAGCACAGCATAGATGTTATTGAATCCGAATTATATTATTATTATTGCTATCTTCTATTCAAAATTCCTCACAAATTTTTATATGTTACAATAGGTCTGCGACTCAATAGTTACCTCCGTATTATTCACCTTTCATATTACATTAAAAAATTCCGTCGAAACTTTTAATAATTCTCTATTTGTTTCTAGAAACAAAAAACTCAAAAGACTCTTTGTTTATCACGAACATAATTCTATCAATCAGATATGACGCTATTCTGAGTCCACAAAAAAATAAATATTGTAAGGAACTCTGTACATAGAGCTCTTAATTAACATCGAGCGGACAAGTTATCTGGCTACCGATGAAAATATTTCATCAATCATAGAACGCTTGATTGATAATGCAACGTGAATTACTGATAGATTGTGCTGCCGACCGCGGGAATGCTCATCTCAATTTATTTACATGTGTTTGTATCACTTGTTGATGTTGCCAACGGTAAAAGATAGTTTTGAAGGCATGGAGTAAGGAGCTAGATGGTTTTGGATGAGACTTTATTTTCCTTCAATTATTGGTCACAGAGTTTAAAACGCACCAACAGATAAATAAACAAAGAGATGTATCGTCCTGTAAATTAAAAAGGAAGAGTTTGTTTCGCAGAGGGATTCTCTTAATGACAACCGACATCGACATTGCAGCAGGCAGCCGATGATGGTGGAATTGAACTTGGCAGTTTTGGGCAGAATTGAGTTTGGCAACAAAGATTGAACTTAGCAGAGCTAGAAGAAGGACAGGGGCTGACTGGGCTTTAATCGGCAATAAGAAACAAAAAGGGCCAACAAAAAAATGGATCACTGAAACTCTTAATCAACCAACTAGCTTGATGATACTAATGGAAGAACTTTGATTAATTTTTACACGCAACGATTTTGTTCTCGAGTCACTTATGTGAACGCTACAATTAGTCACGAAATTGCTCCAAATTATGAAAACAATGATTGGTGAAAGACAATGTCATTTTAATAAAATATCAAAAATGGTTTTTTACAGGCGACATTCTGGAAAGGATTCCAGAAAGTCGCATCATTATCTTCCGCCGTTTTCCCATGATTCAGACGCAAAACGTTTTCTTCTTCCATGTCAACTGTCATGCTGACTTCCATTACAGATTTTCACCTACCCCTGAAAAAAATATATAATCAACTGCTCTTAGACATTTTCTCCACACATATCCATCGCTATTTCGTTTCACCGGTAAAAAACTGCCTCATCCATCACAACATATGGACGGGCACGACCGATCAAAGATACGAAAGCTAACGAACCGTCGGATGTGATTGAAAATCATCGCAAAGGAATGATGTCCTAGTCGGAAGCCATTATAAATCATTGCTAGACGGTAGCCCATACATCAATAAGGTCGATTATTTGATAACTTCACACAAAACACGGTCAGCGCTTGTTTTAAATGGGAACCAGTTCTAAGTGTAATTAAAATAAAGTTTCTATTAAATATTTTCTATTAGTGAACCGTTTTCGACATGGAATGAAAGTTGTGAAGGTATTTTGATTGGCAGTATGACCTTTGATGGGTTTATAGACCTGATACCTATGTGAATTATTGGATGTGCAAGATATTTAGATAGTAGAGGTATGCTGTCTATTTATTGGGTGTTAATTTTGACATGTTTGAAAAGAATGTGATTAAAAATAACAAGTGATTAATCAGGGCACTATGTATAATACCCGGGCATAATGTATCTAGTCAAGTCAAATCAGGCAATGTAATGAATACTGATCTAAACTTCTATATTTATCACATTGTCTGGTCATTACTACTGGCTACGAAATTCAATAATTATGGTCAATGAATTAGTCCAAGAGCGAGCGAAGCGAGCTCGGAAGCTTAGGGCACCCCGACACGAATAGGTTAGGTTCGTAGGAGCACCTTCATGTTAGTTTACTTTAGACCCTGCAGATAGAAATAATAGCCTTGAAAATAGGCCTCCCCCAGGCCGTGGCGAACATTGACCCATCCTGTGCGTCTCGCATCCACCGGATTCCCGCAACCTTAACCAGGTCATTGGTCCACCTAGTGGGAGGTCTTCCAACGCATCATCTACCGGTACGCTGTCACCACTCCAGAACTTTTCGACCCCATAGGACACCCGTTCTGCAAGCAATGTGCCATGTGTTTGTGTGAACGTGAAGAACATGGTAACAAACAAAGCCCGAATTATTGCCAAACTTAAGTGGCTGCTTAAGGTTGCCGAAATAACGATGGTGCTGATGATAAGTTTATTTTAATAAATATGTCAAGAACTTTCTATCCAGACCAAGAGCAGTCTATAAGTTCGGTGTACCAACATGTACTTGATTAAGTAGGTAATTTATTATTAAAAACAAATAAGTAGGTATAACCTTTAAAATAAACTAATTATGTCGGTACCTATCCATCATAACAGCAAAACTCCCACATTTAAAAGCTCACTCAACAAAGCTCATCAAATCGAACAAAAAAAGGAACAAGGAAACTATTCTTGAAATTAACGAGGTCACAATTCACAATAACTCAGTTCACATTCAAGCAAAAAACTTAATACTTAAAAAGCCACAATTACTTAATTAGAGATTTGGACGATAACTGAGGCAGGTGTGGGTAACCATCAAAGATCACGAGGAACTCCGGACATCGATTCGTTTCAAATACGACTCTTTAGTTACACCTCGTTGAGTCAAGGACTTCAAACTCATTCCGTACACAATGAGATGAAAAAAATGATACAAATTAAACGATTGAACCTGTTCCGAGGACCCCTAAAGAGCGGGTTTCTGTTAAGTGAACTAATTTATACTCACCTGTATCATAAATAAGAATGAAATGGTCCGAGTGTGAATCATCCCACGCTTTACAAGTTCCGTATTTCTTTTTTTAAATACCATTTTGTGTGAAAAGATCCGAGTTTTATATTCAAATTTTTGTATTGCAACTCTATGTAAATTCTGGCGATAAGATTCCTAGGAGAATAGGGAAATAATAATATAATAAATTATGTTGAATTTATTGAACAAAATAGATGTTGTCGAACTCAAACCGGTGAACAAAAGGAAACTACCAAACAGCAAAATGGACCATTTGTCACAATATTTTTTTAACCCTCTAACTTAAAAGCTTATAGTTCGAATAAAAGGGCATGGCCGATGACTTAGCGTTTCTCAGACCGTTTCTTATTGAACCCTAAGTTCGCTCGGCGGCGGCGCGCTATATTATTGAAAGCATTTAATATTTTTATTCGATAAAACAGACGGCACCGAGGTTTAAAGAGATGTTAACATGTCAAATAAAGTTCGAATGTGCCAATTCCCCGCTTGTTTGCGAGATTACATGCTGAGTTTAAAATATTTGCTTGTCATATTGCATTTAATATCACCGATTTACTATATTTTGATTCTCCCTTTTAAAGTTTGTGACTGTAACGACTAATTAACCCGACTGTGAAATTCAAAATCAAATAGCTTATTATCATTTTATGTGTTGTGTTAATTAAAAATTCTTATTGAATGGGAT
This sequence comes from Anorthoa munda, assembly GCA_945859665.1. NCBI lineage: Eukaryota > Metazoa > Arthropoda > Insecta > Lepidoptera > Noctuidae > Anorthoa > Anorthoa munda. Next base: position 12,962,752 of record OX243911.1, on the reverse strand, counting down.
AGTTCGTTCATTTTATTTTGGTTTTCTCCAACATTGTATTTGGTTGCAAGGCTCTGTCCTCATTTTTCTTCAGCGTCGAATTAGGGATTGCAATTTTCTTTTAAAATTACGATACTAGAAATTTCTCTTGCTTATCAAGTAACGTCATAATGGTCTTATTACGAAGCAGATACACCTAGCTAAATGTGAACAATTTTCCTTATCATCGCTAACATATCCAATTCCCATTATTACGCCACCGTTTACTAACTGTAACATTAAAGTATTATTAGACATACCTACATATAAATTAGTTTCTGCTTGGCGCCCGTTATTAAAAAGGTCCTATTCGGCTCACAGTATTCCATTTCGTTTGCCAGTGGGGGGTTAGACCGTTTCAATCGTTGCGACAATTAATCACAGTACAGCAATGTCATCCGGCGCACCGGTCAGGCCGAAAACACGCCAGACGAATTTATTGTACCTTTTTTCCTTTTTTTTTTATTCGCGCGGTTAAACGTATGGGAGGGTGTGATTGTGTGATGCTACTTATTTTGATACGTAGTTAGTGTGGCCCTCTGTATGTTAAAAGCTTTACGTACGATTGCATTAATTTTTTTAATCAGTTTTGTTCTTTTTTTAAAGCTTTACGTACGATTGCATTACATTTTTGAATAAATTTTGTACTTTTTTAAAAGCCTTACGTACGTTTGAATTGAATTTTTAAATAAATTTTGTACTTTATCCTGTCCTGTTTTTCTGTTCTTCTTCTTCTAAGCGCATCAATGGCAAACTTACCAGCTAGATTTCTTGCATAGCCCAGTATTCAACCACGGCAACGCTTTTCACTGACGCAGCCATAAGGTTCTCACGAGAACAGGAAACAGGGCATGCGAAACTAGATAAAAGCTGCTGCATGGTCTGCGGAGAGACGCCGCACAAACACCGAAGATCGGAACTATACGAGAACCTGTAGCGATTGTCTTTGCTGCGGCCAACCTGAGTTCGGAGTCTATTTAAAGTTTACCAGACATGCTACGCCAACGTGTGGAAGGTGGAAGGTTCTCCGAAGGCTCGATGAAGTGATCAGGAGGTTTTAACTTCTGTTCTTTCTGTTGATTATGCATAGTAGCAATGTTCTAAGAAATGGTTATATATATTATGTAAAATATTAGTGTGTTACTTTATAAGTAACTAGCTGTTCCCCGCGGCTTCGCTCCCGTGGGACAACCCCCGTTTTCGGGCTTAAAAAATAGCCTATGCTACTCAGGAATAACGTAGCTTTCTATTGGTGATAGAATTTTTCAAATCGGTCCAGTAGTTTCGGAGCCTATTCGGTACAAACAAACAAAAAAATATTTCCTCTTTATAATATTATTATAATTATAATTATTAGTATAGATTCGATGGATTAGCCATTGCCTCAAGCAACGCCACTTTTACTATGAACAGATTCAATAAACAGTCAGTGCAGTAAAACTTTAAATTATTTTATAACTTTAAAATAATGTTCATTTAATTATAAGAACCGTTTAAATGAAAAATTGCATATTTTAATAAATTACATACAAACTTATGAGTAGTATTCTTTCTTATACATTCACTTATAGATATGTAAAAGCATTTAAATAAAACAGAACGTTTGAAATATTTTCACTATTTCCTGAAATTAATACTTTTATAATAAATTGCACCATGCCAATTCAGTAAAGCAATAATGCACATCCACAATTTCACATCATTGAATAATTTGATTATAAGATGAATGAATACATTTTTATTTGAGTAAAAAACAAAATATAAAGGAACCTACAGAGACGAATACAAATTATAGCTGTAATCACCATATTAAAGCTTGCCAAATTGATAATAGTGTTAATACAAAAGCCGATGTCGAATGTACCGGAATATTTTTAGATCATTTATTATAGCTGACTGCGAGCCGTCAAGAGTAGGAGCGAAGCGAATTCTGAGGAATCATTTTGTCCGTTACACTTTTTTAAGAAACCACGGACTATTGTGAGTAAATTAATACGAGTTTTGAAAAAAACTTTTTCAGAAAAAAATAAACCGACTTCAAAAGCAAAATACTAAAAAGTGCTAAATAACTTTCGTTTCGGAAGTCGGTGTAAAAACGATAAAAAAAGAAGTACCAAAGACACCGGCTTCCGTAACGAAAGTTATTTAGCAGTTTTTAGTATTTTGCTTTTGAAGAAGGTTTATTTTTTTGTGAAAGAGTTTTCTTTTTCTATTTTAGCGCAATAACACTAAAAAGTGAGTAAGTTCTATAGTAAGGTACCTAAAGGACTGACAATATAGCCATAATAACTTAATTTACACATTCGTGCTGTTTGTCACTAAGGAGTTCCGTTGTATGTTCCATATCTTGAAAACGGCTGATCCGATTTTGATGCAACTTTCACTTTTCCCTAAGTTGAGAGATACTTAGTAGATAGATAGTAGATAATTTCGGAGAAATGCAAGGACAAACATACATACATATATAAATACAAACGCTTATAAAATTTGGAACACGTGTTTAGAATCCCACATAAAGTAAAATTATTAGTACCAAGTGAGGGAGGGGGAGAGTTTCTCAGTTACTGGGTTGTGGAAGTCAGATAGGCAGTCGCACCAAGTAGAAAACTAGGTATTTGTACTCCATTTTAGATAACATTAGACATTTAAATAATCCCATTTTACAGCCCGTTCAACCGATTTTGCCTTCTATTGCGTTGGTGATATGACAAATGGCAGCTGTATTTAACAGTTAGTTTTGGTAACACGTTTATGCTTTTTATGCTATCCTTATATTTACGGGATAGAACTCAAAATCGGTTGAACGGAATGTAAAAAAGGGATGTAAAAAGTTCTAATATTATTTGAAATGGAGTATAGCTACATCGGGTTAGACAGGAAGCTGACACCAACATACGTAGTGACCAGTAGAGGCCGAGCTTAGCCTCGTGTAGAACCCAATCTATAGCAGACATGGATCCTATCCTTCTCTATCTCAGATAAGCTCATTTGGTCGGCTAATACCACAGATCATAGAAACAACAGTTGTTTCTATGATCTGTGGCCTGTGAACCACTTCATGCAGCTTTTCACCAGGATGCTCAGCGATCCCATGAAACAGGAGAACCTTCCTCCGCATCTGGGTTTCATGCCTGTCAAATCCTAGAGACAGCATCTCTATTTGGATTTAAATTTAGAGAGTGCCTGCCATGCAAATGTTTTGGCCAGAATGGCCTATCTCTTATTTACAAGAATTGTAATATTCCCTTTTAGTGACCATTAAGTTGTGGCGACCGCGTACCGGAAGACGCAGCGTTGAAAGACCTCCGTCTAAGTGGAGCGACGACCTGGTCAAGGCTGCGGGAGTCTGGTGGATGCGGAACGCACAGGACAGATGAGTGTGGCGACGCTTAGGAGAGACCTTGTCCACCAGTGGACGTCTTTCGGCTGAAATGATGATGAATGATCGCCATTAAGTTACCGCAATAATAAATTTTAGTTTATAATTAAGACAAAGAGGTCATTAAAAACTTGATCCGACTGTACTTCAAAATATTTATGACCCACTTGCAAAATAATTGCGCCATTACAATAAAATAGATTTATTTGTTGTCTAAAAATATTATTCAATTGTACTGCATTGCATTGTAAAATACGCATTGAATACCCATTCATGTTAATTATAATGACCTCATTAACACAATAAAACCATACAACGCTAAAACTAAAGTTATTATTACAAATATTTGTTTCAAAATCCATATTAATAGCAATGCAGTAAAAGGCTTTAATACAAGAGCTTGCAACCGCAACTGCAACTGCAACACGAATCGTAAAACAAACATCTGCTTAAAAGGGTGGTCTAACATTCCGAGCGTAAGTACTTTCTACTGTTTGAGCGAAGGGTCATGAAGTAACCTGAGCTCGGGCTAATCAAAGACGTAAAACTGGAATTTATTGTGTGCAGTGTACCCTGGCTTATTGTGCATTACTATGACGCCAATTACTCAACTGAGTCAACTCACATGTAGTTGGATATTGTAGGCGTATCCAGATGGTGGTTTGCAATGTATGGAGTATTTAGTTTGCTATTCGACTGTACCAGTATTGCAGTGATTTGTTTGGTATAGATAGTTTATTATTGGGATGGGATATGGGTAAATGATTGGGAAACTGTTATTGAATGAATAGTGGTTTGTTTAGCTCTTTACTTTGCGTTTCGTGTTTCTTGGTGGAGATTTTGAAAGTTCTATACTCTATTATAAAGAGGTAAAGTTTATGAGTTTGTGACGTTGTAGGCGGTAATAATCTCTGAACATACTGAACTGATTTTGAAAATTCTTTCACCAGTAGAAAGCTACATTGTTCCTGAGTGTCATAGACTATATATAAAATAATTATTTTCAAAAATATTAGAGATCCTTATGAAAATTGCAATAATGTAAGCCAAAGTAGCAAAATGTTGCCTTAAAATTCATTCTTTGGCGTGCACTGAGGAAACTATAAAAAACATTAGGTAGGTAGATAGCCAGTTGACGGGAGCGAAGCCGCGGGGGTCAGCTAGTAATATTATAAAGAGGTAAAGTTTGTGAGGTTGTAGCGGGTAAACTACTGAACCGATTTAGATGAAATTTATCAAGGCAATAGTTTGAGACCCTGGAAATGACTTAAGATAGTTAGTATTCCCTTGAGATGATAAAACACTTTTTACGCGGGCGAAGCCGCGGTCAGAAGCCAGTCTTAAATATTTAGATACATTTTGCGGTAATGTTTCTAAAAATTTGCCACAAATTCCGTCCTATAAAATGTATATAGGTTATAAAGCTAAATAGGGAAAAAGGAAAGCTCGCGGAACCATCATCATCTTCGTTTCAGCTGAAAGACGTCCACTGCTGGACATAGGCCCTCCCCCAAGCGTCACCACACTGATCGGTCCTGTGCGTTACGCATCCTTCGGATTCCTACAGCCTTGACCATGGCATTGCTGTACCTTTCCTTAAAATTTATCTGCTTTAAAGGAAAATATGCAGTGAACTTTTGGACCGCCCATCGTATCTATATGAACTATAGAAGACCTTGATCAATAACCAGCAAGGTCCACTATAGGTCATACAAGTATATTAATACCATTGACATATCTAAACTACAATTACCTCTATGAATTTATTCATTTGTCTAGTCTATGTAGGTCGCAGACATACAAATATTATTTGTTTTAGATAAAGTTTCACGTAGGGCGTTTAACGAATAATGTTTTCATAACACAAAACTCCAATTAATATTTAGTTTTTGGTTCGACTCAATCAAAATAAGGTCACACAATGACAAACAATGTGAAGAAATGTCTGACATTTGATACATTTCTCTTTGGATCTGGTCTGTTGAAAAACTTATTTGGATACAAATGTATTTTTGATTAAGTAATGTAGGCTATTTTATATTCGAAAGCAGTACAAACGCAAACATGGGCGTATTTTTTTGCTGAAATATGTACTCTTTTTAGAATTATTTCAGTGGTTTTATTTTTTTAGTTCACTGACATACATAAAGTATCGGTTTTTTCCCCTAAAACGAGTTCAATCACCTCGTTATAAGTCTCTTGGGTTCAAATCACCCCATTATCTATACCTACCTACCTGTTTTCCTTTTTTGTATACAGTACTACGTCAGCCCGAAGCTAAAAGGGGAGAGTCTGCTAATTCGTACCGTACAAACGAACGAAGCTTGCCCAAAACTCCTGTAAAAAGTACAATCGGGAAAAGGGTTGCAGCCCCCATTGAAGATTACAAGATAAACGTGGAATTCGTCAAGAAAGGAAGGGGTAGGACCTTGGAGTAATAATTTAGGCTATAGAGCGCTTGGGAATATGAAATGCTTGTACAAAGTAAAAAAACCGGTCAAGTGCGAGTCGGACTCACGGACGAAGGATTTCGTACCATTATCGCAAAAAACGGCAAAAAGATCACGAATGGTCTATGGGAGCCCCACTTATATATTTATTATAATTCTGTTCATAGTATTTGTTGTTATAGCGGCAACAGAAATACATCATCTGTGGAATTATCAATTGTCTAGCTATCACGGTTCATGAGACATAGCCTGGTGACAGACAGACAGACAGATGGACAGTGGATTCTTAGTAATAGGGTCCAGTTTTTACCCTTTGGGTACGGAAACATAAAAATAAAACGGGCCAATGTAAACAATCGCAGTTTTGCCTTTTACTATATAATTATTTTATGTATACTTGACCAAGAATTGCTGTGATTGTGTGGTATCCTCTTCGGCTGATGGGTACTTACCTCCATATAAATAATAAATATCTGGTACGAAAAATATCTCAAAATTATCGTAAACAACTGTCAAACTGCTGCTGCGTTAGCTGCAGGCTGTCACAAATTAAATGTATTTTTAACAACCAAGTGCATTATTTGACTTGCGCGTCGATTTCTTGTTTCCGGAACCTGTATCTAACTGCCACACTCAGAGACGTTAACGATTACTTAAAGCTCTCCTTAGTAAAGATTTTTAGTACAAAATCTATACTAAGGAGCGCCTTAAGTAACCGTTAAATGTCTCTGAGTACGGCAGTTAGCCAAGGCTAGCAAATACTTAAACATTTTCAAACAGCAAAATCTTGTACTGTCATCGAAACTTAATTTAAAAAAAAATTATCTAGATAATGTGATGCGTAAGGGCAAAATAAATCACTTTTCAAAATCAAAATCAAATGTTTTTTATTTCACATTTATTTTTACACGGGCACTTATAAAACGTCGATAAAAGGTGCACGGTTCGGGTTGGTCGTTTCCTATGGAGAAGAACTAGCAAGAAACTCCACGGTTACTCTTTTAAAAAAAATTGGTTTGTTTTTACAATATTTTAATGTTACAGGATTAGTGCTTAGATATGGGGGGACAACGTAGGCCCAACAATAAGTAGTAAGAAAAAAAAAGTTTGTATAAACGAGATGAAGAGTTAACAAATGTTTACAAGCTTCTAGAAATCTAGAAGTCCTACAATGTTCACACATTTACAAAATAATCGGTAAAAGAATCTATACAAAAATTTTAAATAAATATTACTAGACTAAATTTAACATGTGGCACAAATATTGTTATCAGTGCTGTAACTATTCTTAGCAAAGGGCTATAAAGATTATTGAAATCATTGTAAAAAGTCTAATTAAAAGAAGGAAAATTAAGAAAAATGAGATTGAGAATAGTTAGAGACATCCACATATTTGTGCCGTTTAAGAACTCTTTAAGAACTGCCGTTTAAGAACCAGGGAAGCCGCATGCGCAGAAGGAGCTAAACCCAATTTTTTTATCTTTAACGTAGTCCTTGATTTTATAATATGCTTTTTTAATAAGGACACGTTTGATGTAGTTTTTGAACTTTCCATTGGTCAATTCTATAACTGACTTTGGCAACTTGTTTTAAACTCTCAAGCTTGTCTCATTCATACTCAAACGTATGTACTTTACAGTTTTAATTTTAAAGTTTCCCGTTTAGCTGTGGTTTGCAACGTTTAATTTCCGGCGCAGAAATTATTAGGAAGGAATAAGGTGCGGCTTTCAAATCTGCCCAGCCAAGCTGTTGCAGTCAACCATCAAATGCTTTCAATCCTTTTTATTTACTTTTTTTAGAAAACACTGTGAAAGATTTTAATGCTTTGATCTTAGCAGAAAAATACTTTGAACATTTTAGAAGTTGTTTTGGCAATTATTGTTTTTAAATGCACATAAATGATGCCGCAATTGGAGATAAGTCTTTGAGGTTTAAGTAATAAATTAGACAACAAGATGAAATTACAAATTTAGAAAAGCCAATATCTTAATTTTTATTTTATGCTTTTTAAACTATATATAATATACCTAGTAGCAGACACGCTTAAATCGAAAATCTATCGAAACACATAATAATGACACGATATCTTGCGAAAAAATCCAATCCAGAATCAAAGAGTGAAATGGCAATAACTTTTGAACGGCTAAACAGCTTTTATTCAAACATAGCTAAGAACACTCTCGACAAAGTCACCTTTCAAACAAAAAAACTAAATCAAAATCGGTTCATCCGTTTAGGCGCTATGATGCCTCAAACAGACAGATACACAGATACACAGCAACACACGTCAGACTTATAACACCCCTCTTTTTCCGTCGGTAGTTACAAATTAAAATATCACTGGCAACCCTTTCGATTAGTATGGCATTTTTATATTGGTAAGAGGAGTCCGCTGGAAGCAAATAGCACAGACCTATGTCCAAGAGCCACCTTTCGGCTGACCTACAGGTAGTTGTTCCGGCTCTGGGTGTTTGTGTATGTGAGTTTATATGTTTGTAAACGCACCCACGATACAGGAAGAAATTCCTAGAGTGGGGCAAAGTTTAAAAAAAAAAAAAAAAAAATAACTATTACAAGTAGTAGTCAAAAATCATAAAATATATTCCACTAGACGTTTCTGCTCAGTTTCTTATTCCAACAACTTTATTCGCACAATGTTATTAAAACTGACTAATCTGATATTGAATCCATGTATTTCAATTTTAAAATGGGTATAATTTAAACATAATAAGTGGTTGATATTTAATTTCACTCTGCCTCTATATAAAACGTTTGTTTGTTTATAACTTCCGTTAAATGATTGATACTAATAACATACATTGTTATAGTTATGAGAAGAATAAAATTACGCTAATGCTATTATTTGTCGTTTGTTACAATAGTACCAGAACTTTGACAGGTACTAAACAGTTAAAGAATACCTACAGCATTTCTTATAACTTATTTATTCTTATACTTAACAATCATTTTATTCAAAATGAAGAAAAATACTCTTTAAGCAACCCTTTGATTTCGTTTGAAACAGCTTTTACAAAGCCCTTAAAATCTCTATATTTTCGAAGCAGTGTTTACACAAAAATTTAAAATGAAACATCTCCAACATTTTCAAGAACAACTAAACTATATAAAATCGTTTTCCCAAACGTATGAACGTAAACCAGCTTTTATATCCTAAGAATATGAACCGTGAAAGCGCTGAGGTAACAGGAAATAGAGGTATGGATTCAAATAAGCAATTTTCTCGAGCAAGTCCTGATATCGTGAGCAGTAAACCGCGGCTGAATCCTAAAGTTACCGCGGGTTCTATTCAGATTTTTGCTCGTGAGAAGAAAAAACAAAATTACAGACAATTTGTTCCGATATCCTTATTGAGAGTTGCGAGGTAATCCTTGTGTGTTATGGAATATGGAGCTTGTTTCTTAGTGCTGATCTTTTGTGTATCTGTTCCTGGATTCGATTGGCTTAGGAATACTTACTATGTATCATAATGTACCTCCGGAAAGATATTATCGATGCGTCTCAAGCACAAGTGATGAGACTAACTGTTGACGGTGATGCGTCATCACCGTCAACATACACTAACGAGCAATGAAAAAGTTCCAGTGACATAGCACCAAATTACTCCTAAACGGGAAAGGCTAGCTTAATGACACCGTCTGCAATATTAAAGTACATTTAACAGCGCATCAGAATATTACCAACTAAAAACGTAAATATTGTGTTCAAATTTCAAATTAAATGTGAAAAAATTAAATTAAGGTGTTTGTCGGCATTTTGTGGGTGGAACTTTTTCATTGCTCGGCAGTTTAACTCTATGATAAAAGTTTGCAAGGAACTAAAATAATCTACAAGTCCAAAATAATAAGTATAATAGTCACAGTGGATCTTTGTCTCTCTGAAGTTGTTGTGTCTACCAACCATTGCGCAAGAAACAGTTTGTCATCAAGTATACTGCACAGAGTAAGCGAGATAGGACGATGCGACAAACGTAAGCGAGTGAAAGTGACAGTTATACAATGCTATCTTCACCTTCAACATTGACACAAAAATAACTACTGCGCAAGGTCTTGCAGCCAATTCAGAGACACAAAGATCCGTAGTGAGTATTATACCTACCTTTGTTTACTTTGACGTCAAAACAAGACAAAATTATGCTCCTGGCCCGTTAGGTCACAACGAAGAAGCTTATATGACAAAAAAAAATGTATGGACCCTCTCTTTGCCTAGCCTTATCCCATTATTTGGGATCAGCTCCATCAGACGTGGCTCTGCTAGGTGCTCGAGACATTCATTTGACTCTTCATGTTTTGATAGACATAGTACATAATAAATATTTTTAAACAAACCTTCATAAAAAGACCCAAAAATTGATCTTGACACCAAGTAACACTGTTGCAAACTCAGACAGGCGGGCGGCAAAGTTACCTCTAAAAATACAGCCAGTGAATGCAAGAATGTATCTAACCAAGGAAAGAGCATTACAGGCCCCTAATGACTACCTTGTAGAGAGCAAAAGTTCTACGTTCAACCTGCGCTGGACTTGAAGTTTATCTTAATAAGACGGTTTCAAATGACGCAGATGTAGGAAATTCACGGATGCAGGATTTTGTTTGGTATGTATTTTGATGGTGGGCCAAAAAGATGAATTTGTGAGGCATCCCGCCGCTATAACAACAAATACTAAACACAGAATAAAATAAATATTTGAGAGGGCTCCCATACACCAAACGTGTTTTTTAGCATTTTTTTTGCAACAATGGTACGGAACCCGACAAACTAAAACTATTGATATATGACTAATTTTTATGAAACATTTATTGTAGTTTGGGATATTTTTAGAGGTCATTATATTCAATGACTCAATTTGTATTCTATGGTAACATTTTCAGCCCATAATATTCATGCTGGGAAACAAGTTTCTTCTTTGTGATGAGAGGAATTAATTAAAGTGACCTCTGCAGGTTTTCCCCAACAAACTACTAACAGCTTGCAAGAAGTAAAGTCTCTTTGACTTCTTACTCCTTCCTTCTTCAAAAGTAATAGTGTTCGAAAGTTTCTAACAAACATAATTAACAGATATTTATCTCAAGACAAAAACTCAATGAAAACAAATGTTCTACCCAATTTGGCTTCATGGCGGTATGAGATTAATCGATTGGCTTATCTCTCGGCACGGAACAAAGAATTCACTCCGAACACATTAATCCCATCTAGAGCAATTAAACTGTTCTAATTCTAAGGCATTCGATTAAGAAAAGACAATTTGTACTTGACCGCATTTCTCTTAGTTTGAGTAGACCAACCAATTTTGGTAGGTCATCGATTTGAGTCCAACAACGCATTGCAGCATTGTCAGATACAGCAATCGAATTGCAACCAACTTAATCATCATCATCAGCTTTTTAGTGTTCCCACTGCTGGGACACAGACCTTCTCTCTGTGAGGGAGGGAATGCCTTAACCCACCACGCAGACCAGTGCGGGCTCAACTCAATACAAAACATATTTTATTCGAATTATTATTTAATTTCACTCCTAAAGTCTAACACCTAGTTTCTGGAACGCTAGTTAAATGCTGGAATTGATAGCAGCTAATGCATATTTGGCAATTTTGTCCATTCATTTTGCATTAATTTTCGTTCTAGACACTGGACCTAAATTCTGAATATTTTTTCGATTTCAGTAGGCCTTATTTATGGACATAGATAAATTTTTGTTCGAAGTTTGCGTAGGACAGTTAGGCTACTGATATGCTTCCGCCGAGTCTTGTCGCTCCGATTTACAGTCGGTCGTCTGCGTTCCATTTAGCAATGGCCATCGTCGCTTCTCCCATTACGTAACACAACTGCTGCTAATTGCACAATTATCTTATATTGACGTTGACAGTGAAGGTTCAATTACCCATGTTTGGGAATGTAACCTATATCTCGACAATTATTTGCTTGAAACATAAGAGGCATGATGTCATATAGTAATTTTCTTTTATTTCTTTTTTTGTTGTTCTCATGCCAGTAATGTTATGCTGGACTTGAATTGTGGATACCTATTACTTGCCAAATATGTCATGTTATTAGACTGGACAAGAATATATTATTTTCTGTACGCTCGTGTTACGAAAAGATAAGATCTAGCAAAAGTATATAAGTAAGGACGAGTGAGAAAAGCTTGTAGAAATAACCTCCAACCTTACCTAGAAAGCTCTGGTTGAATTGGAAATGGTGGACAACCGTTGGCACAGATTGCAGGAGATGACCGTTAAAAGAAAATGAAATTATGCGGTTACCACTCTTACTTTTGCACCGATGCCGTACGATTTAAGAGGCTACATTACGAAGAGTTCTAGAAAAAATAACAGACACACCAATTATCTAAAATAACAATATCAAATTTAAGTGTTATAAAGTCCTCAAATAAATAACTTGCTTCACTTAAACAGAACATGATCATAAAGTAAATAGACTGCTCCCACACAGTGTTCGCAAAATTGATTTAAGTTCTTCCAAGCTTTTGTACTCAAAAACAAATTACGTACACCCCCATACATCACGCGGTAGGTCTCCGTCCAAGAACTAAGGAATCAAATAGAACGTTCTAGATTAAAGCGCGCATAAAGCGTAGTATATGAATGCTGGTAACCTGAGACTTGGCAGACAATGCTGGCTCCCTTATTGCTTAGCTCTTAAATTGTAGTGCGGTTTCAATGCAAGTGCCGTTGACGTTAAATTATTGTCGCCATGCAACGTTACACCGCCTGTGCTGGCACTGTACACGTGTGCACTAGGCATAAGGCCTGTTAAGCTCAATGTAGGTCTATTATGGTCATTCGAAGTGGAGCTACGAAATTCTCAGAGGTGTTCGGATTAAATATCGAAAGCAAAAGTTGAAAATATCGATACCTGGTTACATTCGCTTTCAAGTAATCAGCAAAGAAGGCATTAAAAATTATTATTTTATGAAGTTGCGAGCATTTTTGTATAACATTAATATAGTGCTCTAAAATTGAATCGAATTTACATAGGTAGTTAGTAAACATCATTGACAGATTTATCTGATGCTGTAACTAAACTGACATTAATTTCCGATTGATTTCAGCTTGTAATAGAATCCGCCTATTCTCATTTATTTAGTGGCAGGTGTTTTAGCACGCCTCGAATCCATTAACTATGGCGATAAAGTGTTAATTTAATAACAGTGCAAAACTAGTGTTGTCGCTAACTGTCGTAAAAACAAGCTATTACTACCGCGGCCATCACAGGAGCAACCTGTTTTACTCTCTTAACTTTACAACTTGAATAGAGTGATTATATCAGAGATATGGGGACATAAATAATGAAAATACCTGGGGCATATTAAAAAGGACACTTACGATTTCCTTGGTTACAATTCATAATTACTTTGTTTCATTGATATGGCTGGTTCTGGGTTTGTTTTACCTTGCACTTAGGTTAGTTCATTAAGTAATCTTGAAATCGTTTTTAATCTAAACAAATATTAGATGGTTGGTATTTATTTGTTGGTTTGTTTGTTAGAGAAGGCAATCCCCAAAAATACTGAACTTATTTTATCAATTATTTTACTGATATAGTATAGTTGCACTATCTCTGAGCGCCATGGGCTACTTTTAAGAGGAAATATGGGCAGAGAGCGAGAAGTCATAATTTAAGGTTTGGCTTAACATATATATATCATCAGTAAAACATAAGATATATACTATGACCCTATATTTTCCTTTTTGATGATACATTATCTTTAAAAGCACTAGAACCCTCTAAAAATGCTCATAATTGCGCTGTCAACAGAGGCTTTTGTACCAATTTGACAAATATGAATGAAAAAGGAAAACTTAGGGGCATAGTATATATCTTATGTTTCCAGTTTACGGAATATATTTTAAATTGGTCCAATATTGGACGAGGAAATAGACAAGAGCCAAACCTCGAATTATTACTTTTTACTAAGGATATACAGCCGGCGCTTTCTGCCCATATTTCCTCTTAACCATGGGAAATTTAAAGTACCTTGATAACACAAGGTGAAAAAGCTGCGGGAAGGTCAGTTACCTTCACTGACGCCATATTTACTAGTACTTCATACAGGAGTGATTCAAACATGAGTTATAGTGGCTCTAATTATCTAAAATTTATTTCATGACACCTACACAGAAAATGTTTCGTCGAATATAATTCTAGCATAATATATCTCTCAAGCCATATTTGTATAGTATGGTACGAAATTATTGTTCGCCCGAGGGAGCTGTTAACTAGTCTAGTACCTACTAACAGTAAGTGATGAAAATGCCTAAGGCTGGTAACGGACACAGCACTATTTGCCTCACACGTATGCATTATTATCATAATTATGTCGATTTCATTGGCACATTTAATTGGATTAAAAAATAGCCCAAATCCAAGATCAAAGGTCTGTAAAATTACTGACGGAGCTGTACCAGATTTTCGTACATTATCGTACTATTTTAGCATCATATGATTTTAGTTTATAATGGTGTATCATTTTGGTCGACGCCCGGGCAAGTGCATGCGTACGTACTTATTACATTACGTCGATAATAACCATTGTTTTGTGCTGTCGATCTTCCAATTATCACACAAACAACAACCTTATTTGTAAGGCTTAAAGTCTACAATTCTTTTGTTGTTGTTTGTTGACTATAAAAGTAACATGGTCTCTATCAAAACTTAATACGCGATCGTGGATCGTCCATACATTTGCATGTTACATTCAACTGTTATTATGTGTTATTGTGGAAATCAAAGTTAATAACACTTTCTAATTTCATTTCATATGTTTATAATTTGACTATTATACATTTGGGTCAGTTTTGTAATAGCGAAGAATCTTCTTACTACAAATGTTTACACACTGTTTTTACAATTGGTAACTGTAAACACGATGTTTTGGGCACAAATAAAATTTATTTGGAAAACTGCGTCAGTACGTCCATAAGTTCAAGTCCTTCCCATGCGTCCTTTTATCCTTTCAAACAATAAAATAATATCCCAGACCAAGACAAAACATAGCAATAATATATCTCAAGTGGTTCGATAAAATAACCTTAAGATAAAATCTTATCTTACGATCCAAATACAATTAGCAAGAAGCAAAATCTACTAATTGTTGCAACCTCTTCGCTTAAACAAGAGGGCCTATTCCAAAGATGGCCAGAACAATCAAATTATCGAATCGAGCGGCCGCAAAACGAATTAAACAATCGATTTAATCGTTCACTTAATTACGTAATTAATGTCTGAATGCACGGCTTGGCCACATAGCCTGTTTAATGCCCCTGCATACGTACCGCACTGTAGCAGAACCAAGACCGCGGAACATGAAGTATTATGGATATAGTACGGCTTTTAATGATCGAAATCGGAATCGGATTCGGTGCTGGCGAAACAGGGACCGCTTTTTTGAAAAAAGAACATACTTTCTGTTGGAATTCTTTGGTATAAGCTTTATTTCTGTTTATTTGGAGGTGATAGTCAGTTGTTATGTTGAAGGATTAGTATTGGTGGAAGCAATAAGAGGGTCTAGACATTGTGGCATTCCATAGGTAACAACGATTGTTAATAAGTCCAAAAAGTATGCAATTCATATTATTATGCATCACCGAAATGCCCCGTTGTCAATCCCAAATATTCTGAACTTTGGATAGCTGTTATAGCTAAAATGTTGCTTTGGCCCATATTTTCTTATTTTCCATCTCGAATGTGAACTTAAGTGGCAGTGGGCAGGGCACATTGCTCGCAGAACGGATGGCCGTGGGGCCGAATAGTTCTGGAGTGCCGACCGCGTATCAGATGACGTAGCGTTGGAAACAGTGCAGTGAAACGATGACCTGGTCAAAGCTGCGGGCGTCCGGTGGATGCGAAACGCACAGGACCGATCAGTGTGGCGACGCTTGGGGGAGGCCTATGTCCAGCAGTGGTCGTCGTTCGGCTGAAATGATGATGATGATGAATGGTGACTGAGTCAGGTAGACTTTCAAACTAACTTGGAATATGAATCTTTGTCTAGAGCCGAAGGAATTATCTCGCGGCTAGATGATGTCTACTATTTGCATCGTTTATTTTTATCGATTTCTTTTAAATTTGTCATAAATTCACGCCAACTAAAACGTTAAAATAAACTTAATTTTATACAAACAAAATCCATCATAAATCTTCGGCACCAGTTACTAAAATTTATGTTTAAATTATAATTGCACACCAGTGCTTTAAGTGCGAGAGACAGCCCTACAATTAACTTTGGGGCTAATTGCTCGTCAGTAGATCATACATCAAAAAATGTACCGTAATCTTTTCTTAATTACATTACTGGTACAAGTCACGTTTCAAATTAAACGCAATGTGTAAATTGAGACAAAAATCGCAACAAATTGTACCGAAAGTTTAATGAATCGAGGAACAATGGAACCTCCTCAGTTTCGGCTCCAGACTGAAAATGTAGTTACAAATTACGGTGGCAGTTTCAATTACATTCTTGTGCAACTATTGTCTTGGCTGCACAAACAGCAACATAGAGGTTGTATACATTCTAGTAATTAAGATCGAACCTTTTACTCCAATAAAGGTTTGGAGCGTAAAAATCTCTGGTCCTTCGACCGAACGGCGTCGTAACTCTCGCAATTAAGTCGAATTAAAAATAAAGTCGAAAGGAGTCCGTACACTACAGCTGTTGATTAAACGCCATCTCGCGGGTCCCCATCAATAACAACACTTTAATGAAACACTTTTATTCGCGCTTGAATGGCTGGAACGCTAGTCTCGGCTTTTAATTTGCTTTTTTATTTCTTTTTTTTATATTTTTTTTCTTAATAGAGTTGACAGTGTGCGCTGGTTCGGCTACTGTTGCTAAATAAAGGGCGAAACAAAGGACTCCAGCGGTCCTGTGTTGCATATTAACGACAAAATGGTTTTCTTTTATTCATAAATGATATCTGGTGCCTTTAGAATGTAAAGCATAATGGTTTGTTATAAAAGTACTCGTGAAGAAAGAGAAATGCATTGTGCGGTTGTATTTTTTAAAAATGGCTGCTACACCGGTGACATATTTTAGTTTAATAAGAAATAATGAAATAAAGAAACCTAGTTTATTTGACACACACAGATAAACACAATATAGGTACAAATAAAAGGGACATTTGTTTAAAACAATTACATACATAGTGTGCCCCGCGGCTGCGCCAAGAAGGTCCAGTTCAGCAAAATGCCAGATAACTAGGAGTTGGCTGACGCTGGTTTTCAACTGAACCTTACGTTGAAGTGTACGGATGTGAATCAGTTTTAACGGAGTAAACTTACAGGTAAAAGTAAACTATACAAAATTATACTTAAACTAACTACTTATGCTATATACAAAAGAAAGGTACACTTAGGCGTCGAAGTACTCCTCCACATCGCTGTCATCCGGGAACGTTCCCAGAAGACTGGCATATGTATAATATCAAATCAAATAACTTGAAACAGTGACTTGATTTTGGTTCTTATATATACCTAACAGATGTTACGCCGAAAGATAACTTTCACCAATTAAAAGTGCGCCATTAATTAAAGTCCTAATCGTACTTTTCATCGAGCAATGAAATTATCATAAAAAGTACATTACAGTACAATTCTAATTCTGATAACATAATTTTATCTTCATGCTTTGATAAAGTTACAATTTATGTATTATTTCAGTCAAAGCTTTGCTATAGTTAGTAGGAAATACGAATAATTAATGAATTACATTACCAAATAACAATAAAATAAGTTTTAATGAGGTGTAATTTGTTTTTATTTACATATCAGTTATGAGGCCAGAAAGGGTGGACACGCAAACATTAATGGGACTACGTTTCCTGTGTCGAAATACCCTAAATTAAATCTTACTTCAAAAAGCATAAGGTGTGAAATCGCGTGTGAGACTTTCGGACTAATTTGACCACTACCGACGATTAATACTGAATATTCTGTTTATATTAAATTAACGTTGAAACGACAATTAATTTATGGTAAGTGCTATTGAAGGGTATTGGCGAATACCAATACATCTGGGTCCTTACATACTACGTCCCATATCGAAATATCCGGCACTATTTTATTAGTATTGGGAGAGATAAAAGTTTTTTCCATACATGTTTTTCGATAACCAGCTAATCGAATAAAATGTGTCAAAATTTACCGTGGGAAAGAGAAGTATTGATTAGTTTTATAATCTTTAGTTTTGTGTAAACTCTATTATGTAACTTCCCGATGTTGGTGTATGGCATTTTACAATAACAAATTGATAGGCTTTCAATAAAACTATATAAACGTGGTTAAACCATTATTATTAGTCTGAAACTTAAAAACAAAAAAACATTTTATATCATGAAAACACTTAAATACATATATCTGCTTCACAGACATTGGTTTTGAACTTCTTTATCATAGCTCAATACACACCTCAATAATAAACACAGTGTCTCACAAAATTCACCAGATTCCTCAAGAAAATCTGCACGAAACGGTACTGTGTCTTCTATCTGGAACGCAGGACTATTGCGCTAAGTTAGTTCTTCTCACGTAATCATTTCACGAATCTTATGTATGAGTTATGTGCATGTGATGCGACGTGCAACAAGACGTTGTTTATGCGTTTCCCGCTTTCAGATTAAAAGTGTATGAGTGTGAGTGTGTGTGTGTTTGAAGTGTATGTATATGTATTATAGTTTTGGTGCAATATAATGAATGGATTTTTTTTTGTGAGCTTGCGAGTTGTCTATATTTTATGCAAAGTGGAGGTGCTATCTTAACAAATATTAGTAACAGGTATGTAAGAGATAATCGCTGAAAATTCTGATGCGATTATGACAATTCACTAATAGAATATGAACCGTACTACCGCTGTAGACCAAAGGCTACTTGTATGCTCCAGAAAAACCAACATTTCATTCGGAAATATCTACGGTAGTGTAACCGCAGATAAAAGCTAGTGTTGATATGAACCCGTAAAATTATTGCTAAACGGGTACTTTTATCAAAGCGAGCAGCTGTTAAGGATTAGCCCTCATCATTATAGTTGTAACAGACTGGTGTCTAGACGATATCACGTTGCTATGTACATCGTATAAACTACTGCTGAACGTGTAGCTAGACAAACTATAGGCCACAGTTGCATCGTGTCGTAGTTACCAAAACTTATAGAATACTAGTTGCCACCCGCGTCTTGTCTAGTCCAAGTACTTCTCACAATATCTTTATATACATATTATAGTATAGGTATAAATATTCTGATTTATAAGCTAATGTAAGTTTCTTAAACGACTGTTTAGTAGTTTTTGTATGAAATATTAACAAACATGTACCAGCTGAACGCACTTGAGTGGATCGAAAAACGGGCCAAGAGGCTTATGGCAATGAGGTACTGGTCGCATGTAGGCTCCAGAGTCTTGAACATCGGCGCCGAGTTGCCAGCCTGTCGGTTTTTTATCGGTTATATTTCGGGGAGTGTGCGTCGGAATTGCATGAACTAAGTCCTCCTAGCCCGTTCCATCATCGGAC
The DNA here is from genome assembly GCA_945859665.1 of Anorthoa munda. NCBI lineage: Eukaryota > Metazoa > Arthropoda > Insecta > Lepidoptera > Noctuidae > Anorthoa > Anorthoa munda. The sequence continues at coordinate 12,943,362 of OX243911.1, read as the reverse complement.
CACAAGACTTACGTCGATGCGTCATCGGTACATTGTGGACATTCCACCCATACGCACAAAACATTTCGGGAATAATTTTATTATGCATACAACAAGGGAGTGGCATTCCCTGCCGGAGTCTTCATTGCCTGGTAGTTACAACCTGGTAGTCTTTAAGTCATAAGTGAATTTTGGTTTCTTCTAGGCAAGCATGCAACAAAATTAACATCCTTCCATCCTCAATTTTTTTGCAGTAGAATTTCTTCTGTGCCTAATGTTTTTCATCTCTATAAAATTCTTATTTACTACTAACTTCTGCCAGCGACTTAACCGCGTGAATTTCGAAAATTATCCCAAGGGAACATATCCTATGTGCTATTCCAGACTATAATCTATCTCTGTGCCAAATTTCATCTAGATCTGTTTAGCAGTTTGAGCGTGAAGAAGTAATAAACGTACAAACACACTCACAAACTTTTGCCTTTATAATATTAGTGTGATGTGATAGTCAAAACCCCACTATCTTTCTTCTATCTTTTTTATTATCGAAAGTGAAAAGTCGTATCATGTTTAAGAGTTTCGCTAAAGATAACGAAGTCGCGAATTCTAAACTACGCTTCATAGGAGTAATATTTTTTCTAAAGTGCTTTTTCAAACAGCTATCGTTTACGTCGAAACAGTTTTCAGTGGTTCGCAATTGAAATAAAAGTTTATGAGCACATTGCATAGATTATGTAGCTAGATGAATCTGCTTTGTGTACCTATTCTGTGAAATGTCTGTATTTCTGCAGTTCTCAGAAAGGAATTTTCAAATTTCATTCGCAAAGCTAGAGAATTTATTTAAATTAGAGTCATCAATAGTAAGGTATTCTAAAGTCGTACATCTTTACATGCCAATGCAAAAAATATACCGCACAAAAAAGGTTTGTTTTCAAGTAGCAATTCGATTTATTTTAATGTGGTGCCAAAACTATGATTAATAATTAATTTCTACATTTTTTGTCTGCTAACGAGGTCTAAATCTTCCACTTGATTAATTTATAATGGCTGTTGTAAAAGATATTAGTAATCAACTAGGATGGGAGTCTATAAATGTTTGATTGAATAGAAAATGACATCATATCGAGAATATTCTAAAATTTTAATCAGAAAGGCCTCAATTAGTATGAAGAGGACAGAGCGATTGTTAAAACAATCTGACCAAAAAACAATGATGTACAAACCTACTTACTTTGCAAAAAAAAAAACAAAACGAAAAATGTTGCTGTCAACATCATCATTTTAGCCAAAAGACGCCTTCTGCTGTACATAGGTGATCCTTAAATATCTTCACACATCACATCACATCATCAGCCTATTAATGTTCCCACTGCTGGGACACAGGCCTCCTCTCTGTGAGAGGGAATGGGCCGTTATCCACCACGTGGGCCCAGTGCGGGTTGGTGGATGTCATATGTCTTCGAATTTTTGGTTCTAGGACATGCCGGTTTCCTCACGATGTTTTCCTTCAGCGTTTTGAGAGCAGTGGTGATGAAATAATTTACACAAAGTAAAGCGCCTGCCTGGGCTCGAACCCACGACCTACAACTTGTAAGCCACGGCCGATACCACTGTGCCACCACTGAAGAACAAAACTATAGCGATTTTTGCGCAATAATTGCTCTTCAATACAGAAGACCTTAGCAGTTGTTTTTTAAATAAGTGCATTTGACAAACAGCGAGCGATTAGCAAACAATTGTGTAGGACCGACCATATCTACACTGTAGCGATGACTTTTGTGTCATAAAGCATTTGATCGCGCGATGACTGCTGATTGCTGTTTTTTACGTAATAAGCCTGCGGAGCTGTGCTTCTAGCAACCCCCGTGGCTTTTACCATGTCATCGGACCATCTTGACGGAAGTCGTCCAACGCTGCACCTGGTGCCGGTAGTGGATCAGAACCTCAACATATTCTACCTTCCGTTCTGCGAGATGGGTAACTAAGATTACCTGCTTACTACTACTCTCCTTTTCACATCTATTATAATTACGAGTAAGTAGGTAACAGTCTAGCACAGCAATATATTTTATCTACACTCACAACATAATGTTCCAAATACGAATTCGAAAAATATTGTATAAACACGTACTTTATATTCGTGGAAAGGTAAAATAAAAAAAAAAAACCATTATAGTTCAAAATTTTCCTTCGATTTTCAAACAACTGCATCATAAAATAACTTTTTAATTTTTATAGCACATTTTTACTTTTTAATTTTCTGGCGCTTATGGGCTCATGTCATTGTCAGTTGTCTGTGGATGCGCGCGCTGCGCAATGAGAATCTAAATTACCCGTCATACCCACAGATCATAGAAACAACAGGTCATACCACATATTATATATATATATATATATATATTCGGCTTCGCCTCATTTGATAAACCTACGCTCGTGTTTTAATAACCCCTATTATATGACCATTGCATAAACTACTATTAAACAGTTTTTGAATTACATTTCAACAAATACACAATTTTGAATTACATAACAATCAAATAGATGACGTTGTAAAATAATACAACAAGTAAATCCTTATATCATAACTCTGTGAAACGTTTTTTAATGATATCGGAACATTCCTAATTAGGGATGCCGATTCAATCTTGGATTGATGTTCTATTATAATATCATTCTCCTTGTAAGTTTTTGTATAAATAATTGGATCATAAATTACAAACACTACCAATACAGTTTTTTTTCTATAATACTTTGATTTTATATTGGTTGAAAATTGATAGAAGTAAGTTAATAATAGTTGTAAACTTGTAATCGTTAAAGAAAAAGTAAAAGTCCATCTTAAGAATTCAAAATGACACGTGTATTATAAATTCAAATAGCTTTTTATAAATTAGTGTTAATCGTTTATACTCGTAGTTTATATATCCACACAGCAGTCTGGGTGAAATATTAGAATCCTTTACTCAAAATGTCTAACTATTTGGCAATTTATTTTCTCTTTCTAAAGGCTTTCGCAGACATACAATTTCTATGAAAAATTGTCGTCGCATCGGTGTCACATTGATACGTCGCCATAGCTTCTGTCTGTGGCAGCCTTTACATGCACTTTCAACACCATTAGATCATTTCTGTCACGAATAATTTTATCTCAAAATAAATAATACTACTTAAAGAGAACTACACACTTAACCATAATTTAACTAGATCACTATTTCATAACCTTATTACATAAAGTGCTATTTTAAAAATATAATCCGTTCTGAACGACGCCGCAGTTCATAACTAGTTTACACAAATAATCCATGCCGCCTACACGTCCATAAAGAACTATTTTAATAACACTATAACAAGCTTGTAAAATACCTCGTTTTATATAACAAGAAGCTTTTTTATAAAACCCAGGTTCACACTTAATTGTGGAAATCCAATACATGTAAAAATACTCGAATATTTATACGTAAAACAGGGCTTTGATCTGTGAATACTGAGGTAGAATATGTGTTTCAAAAGGTTTTGGGTCGGGAAAATCACGTTTCCGAATTATATAGTCATTTATTTTTAAGGTTAACATTAATGTTTCGTATAAAATAAAAAGTGTTTTTTTAAGTTTTTTATCAAAACTTAATTCATCAAAATATTAGGAATTTTAATGTATACTTCGCAGGCGGGAATACCTCCACCCAATAACATTATTGTGGTACTTGAAATTTATACATGTACTAGCACTTCGCCCGCGACTTCGTTCGCGTGATCCGTGTTTTATCCTACAGATGACTTTTTAATAAAAAGTTTCATTCAAACTTTTATCCCCTATTTCACCTCCTTAGGGGTTGAATTTTGAAAAATCCTTGCTTAGTGGATGCTTACGTCATAAGAGGAATACGTGTACGAAATTTAAAGTTTCTAGCCCTAAGGGTTTGGCCTGTGCGTTGATACATCAGTCAATCACCTTTGCCTTTTGTATATATAGATGTGTTTATTATTTCTGGCACCTGCGATTGCCATCCATTTGTGTGTGAAGTTACTCCAGTGTCAAGGGCTACTACCTACTTTTTAAAGCTTTGGTCTCTTGACCAAAACACACAACGATGCAGTATGCGGTGATGGCACTCATAAGGATTATGAGTGCACCACCTCGCCGCGACGCATACTATGACAGAACCAGATACCATTCCAGCCGTTTTTCAATACAATTGTATTTAATTAATTTATCACCACATATAGCAGCGTTGTGCGTTTCGATCAAAAGGCTAAAGCGTAAGACGGAGATACCCCTCGGTTGCTGTTGTTGATGATGATGATGTTGAAAAAGATGTTACATTAGACGATTTTCTTAAATTTTGAGTTTTATCGTATAGCATAGTGTAAACAATTTGTAAAGTTCAAAAAACGACAATCGCACCAAAACCGCGGGGCATATTTTAATGAAATTTTGACCATATCAAAGACAATTGAATGATCTACATTTTCATCTGAGGCTTTTTCTTTTAAGTCATAGAATAATAAGGAAAGTACAAATACTACCGAATTTTGGGTCGCGCGGGTGTGATACGAGAGCGCGTTTTGTTCCTTCAAGGTGGTTGGCGACTGTCGTCGTCTTAAGAAGGCGTTTCAAGTTGTAACTTTTTATCTGCGGTATAATGTCAAAGTAAAGTGTTTTCGCGCATATATGTTTCTATTATACATAGTTTAGAATAACTTAGAGTGAAGAAGTTCTAGCAAGTACAACAAAGTAAGTATTAGTGATGGATGGCACTGCCAGTTTATGACTAAGAAAAGTATTCGAACATCAGTTTAATGCATGTATTGATGTCATCTTTACTTTTATACTTAAACTTATGAGCATATCGCATGCATACTATCCTACTACTATTTATTATAAGCGCGAAGGTTTGTGGGGATGGATGGTTGGTTGTTTATTACTCTTTCATCCAAAAAAATACCTCTAAAATGTTTTCAAATGGCAATGTCCGTTACAATAACAGAATCGTATAAAACTCTTAATTGAATTAGACAGTGTTTATTTAACACACCTACATAAATAAAGTTATCTTTACGACTTCCTTTCCTTAAAAATGTAGGCCTAAAATGGCGAACGTTGAGACATTTTAGAAGTTAACACAATTAATGTCGCATATCTAACATAGGTTATAAATTAGCGGTAACATTATGAATTAAGTAGGTACGCAGAATTAACGGCAAAATATGGCCCCAACTGAAACTTACGGCATTTATTTCAATTACAAAATTTACGGGTTCTTTTTTTGTCAAGGAAGAAAGAGGAAGCTTATTACAAAGCATCTCTATGGAGAAGAGCGTGCAAGAAACTCTATACACTCTCGTTTTAATCATATTAATTATGCCCCTAAACTAAATGGTATCCCAGAGATGGAAAGGAATACGACACAAAAGCTTCCGCGGAAGAAACATTGAGGTGATTAACTCACAATAGTAAACTATGGAAAAGCATGGGTGAGGTCTGTACTAAATAACAAATCAATATAATGATTCCTATTGTCAAAACCTTCACTATAATTCATTTGTAAAACTATTTTTGAGACTGCCAACATTAGGTAAGTTATTCTATTTGAATTTGTAATGATGTAAAATAATACAATATAATTTATAGACAGGTCTCCCAACAAGTTAGGTATAATTAGAACTAAGTATAAACTGAAAACCTCAACTAAATTGAACATTCTAGTACGCAATTCTACAACACTTGTATGAATATTGTACGGTGGGAACATTATTACGTGGAAACACCACAGAAGTAGTGAGAAAATATTCTTACAAAACGTAAATCTATGTAAAGTAAATTGTATGCTATCTTTGTAGTGTTTTACTTACCATTAGATTGTGATGAGGATTGTACCTACTCAGGGCATTAAGATATACCTATGTCCAACAGCAAACTGCAACAGTTTGATAATGATAATTTTGATTATATTTAATGTTATTTGTAAACCTAAATACTTAATTATCATTTCAATATTTGTTGTAGAATTTTTAAAGGTAATATTATTTTTTAAACCGTATGGCCAGAAAATGTTGCTATAGATCTCGTAGAATGGGTGGAACGAGATAGACAAAACAAATTACCGGCTTTCCTCATTAACCTTGGACTGGAAAACCTAGAAATCAAAAAGCTTTGCCCAGCAGTGGAATGGTCCAGGCTAACGGCAGACAGCGGCAGGCGGCGGCGGTATGGGTTAGAATAGCCAAGTGTTTTACGTGCAGCATATTGACTATACTCAGGCGTATCAGCAGCTTGCAGGTTCAATATAAAGGAAATCGGGTGCACGATTATGATGGGGATGTAGGGTTTCTTAAGTGCGTCTGGTGTGTTTGCACACTTTCATGGTTGCCTCGTTGCTCTGCAGAGTGCTGACTTCAACTCTATCCTCAAGACGATAGCAGGGTCGTACGCCGAAACTTTATTCTGATGATATTCATCGAGGATGCATAAAGAACCATGTTTTTATTACTTAAGAGATAAGTTTATTAAAGTACACAAAAGTTTTTTTTTTGACTGAGTTCATACAGAAGTAGTTTATAGAAAATCAAGATTACTTTCTTTAAAATACATTGACCCTATATTAGTTTTCATGTGGGTTATTGTACGAGATATCAAATTTCTCCATATTTAAATGACTATAACAACGCAAAAACAATTTTAAGATTTTTGAAAGGTTCGAAGGTGAAGGAAGGAGGGAAGGGAGGGAGGGGGGGAGGAGGGGGAAGGGAGGGGGGGATGGGGGAGGTGAAGATGAGGTGGATTCACTTTGATGAAGATGAACAAGTAGTACGAGTAGATGAAATAAGGGAGAACTCAACTTATTTCTGGTCTTCTTTACTTTGAGGTACTTAATTACACGTTTCCATAACATATTTGAATCATCAATTGTAAAGCAACTTCAGAATATAAGCTATCTTTAGAATATCCAAGATTGCAAATAACTCATTCGACACGATACCCTGCCTCAAGTTATACAAATGAGATAATTACAAAAGATGTATATTTTAAGAACTCATAGTATACAATGCACGTATAAGATTACCTTTACCATAATAATTCTAACAAGGTATAGTACTTTCTCTTAATTGCCTTCTCATATATACATGTAAGGGCGTGTTTACACGGGTTGATCTTCGCCGTGCAGAATTGCGGATAGTCACTTACCTAATAGTGTCACAAGACTGCTTAGCTATGCTATCCCAGTAGACTGAAATTAAAAGTGATAAGGTTGTTTCTTTTTAAAACAAAGAAAAACATACAACACAAAATACACGCTCAACACCATCATCTGCACCTGAGCGTATATACGGCTGACAATATTCACCAAGCGCATTCGGTATGCTGTCGTAGCACGCTTAAGTCAAAAACTACCCTAATTTAGGGCCGATTTCACCAATGAAATTAATCGCGATTAGATCAACTAAACTCAGTTTATGCAAATACAGCGTTTTGATTGGTAGTTTCTCAGCAGTCTCAACCAATCAGAACGGTGTGTGTATTCGCATAAACTGAGTTTAACAAAGTGATATTCTCGAAATATGCTCCATCGTCGACCACATCATCGCTTACCATCAGGTGAGATGGTGGTCAAGCGAGATACTATATTAAATAAAATAAAAAAAATATATATATATGAAATGGACTACCGAAATGTCATGTTGTCAATCCTTTTTATTTTAGACTTTCGGTAAAAGCTATAATATATTGCTGATAGAATGGCACTTTGTTTAAGTCTTGGTTGTCCAGACAACTTACTATTTCCATGGTAAATTTTCGCCTTGCGGCCTAGTCGTGCAGCTAAAATCGACCAGTGTAAATCCTCTATTATGGAAAACTTGAAGTGTTGGGATAAAATTAAGTTCTTAATATAATCGTCTGAACGCGCCTATTTTGTTGCGCGGGAATTATATTTTGAGGCGTTCTGTTTGTAAACTTTAATTTCTGTTGCGGAGCGAAGTAAAAGGACTATTATTCTAGTAATATTTTAAGTGACTGCTTTTGTTGTGGGTATTTCTTAATTTGTTATGAGATTATATTAATAAAACCTGGGCGACCGAGCTCGGGTGAAAAAAGAGAAAATAACGTTTTCTAAAACTGATACCTAGCTAGATCGAATCGATATATCGCCCCCGAAACCCCCAGCATACTAAATTTCATGATAATCGTTGGAGCCGTTTCCGAGATTCAGATTATATATATATATATACAAGAGTTGCTCGTTTAAAGTTATTAGATAGATTAGATTAAATAGATTGATTAGATATAAATATTATGAGGGTTACTCTTGAAATATTTTAAAGTTGCCATGTTTTGTCACTGTGTGTAAAACCATTTTAAAATGGTTTAATTTCTAACAATGTAGTACCAAATCTCCGGTCTTGTAATAACACTCTCAGAAAAAAAAAAGAGGTTTTGAGATATTGTATTATGTAAGTATCCATTCAATAGTTTATACGACCATAAAGCACTAAAACGAATCTCTATAAATTATTACAGACAGATATAAACTCAAAAAATATACAGTTTCATAATCTTGCAAAAAAACTTCGATAAACGAAAGATAAAATGATGATAAAATATTCACACTTAAACCATACAGTTTATAGCATGGCAATAAATAATTATGAGCATCTCAAGATAATAATTATACAAATTCGGCAAAGAATAAAAGAAAACACGAAAAGATAAACTTAGCATAGATGTGCAAATGTAAAAATATTAAAAAAACCAGTGATGTGTTTTGTGAACTCTTTTACCATTCGACTCGACACTCAATTGTTTGCTGAAACAATCGAACAGAAGTACTACTCTATCGAAAGTTGATTACTTTTCCAATCAATAGAAGAGGCTACAAAACCTGTTAAGTTTTCGGGTCAAATTGATTGTTTCGTTTCAATTGTATTATTGTTATTTTTCTATATAAAATGTTAAATATGGAGGTTAGAAATCCTAAAAGTCAATTAGAAATAGTGGATGACATCATCAATATTACATTGTTATCTTGTATTATTATGTGTCTTAAGTAGTTCGAATAGAATGATTTATTTTCTAAAAGCCTGATAAATATTTCCAAACATTTACTTCCCAGCACACTGATATTGATATAATAGAAAACATATTACCTACTCGTTATACTGATCACTTATCGAATAACGTTATTCGAGTAGCATCAATTACTCGAATCAGTATTTTAATCGCATCTTTAATATCGAATATAAAATATCGAATTACAGTAAGGTTGTTTTTAAGTAATCGTGAGCTAGAACGATTCGGTGAAACGAGTTCAACAACAGAACAGGTTCTATCGAAACATTTCTCGTATGTTTGTTTGTAAATATTGAATGTCGTAATAAATTTCATTGTGCGAGTAATAAAAATATAATTGGTAGACTAAATCACGGAGGGCAGACTATTTAAATGTGAGTCATATATCGTCATATTAACGATAATTGGAAAACGATTTTGCTTTTTAATTAATGTTGATTGTGTCAACATTATTCCAGTTTTGTTACCCGTCTGTTTCGATTAGATTTTTTTACGGAGGATACGGCAAAAATGGCCTGCAGATTATTATCTAAAGGAAGTAGCGCTATTTTGAGGACACTTAAATCGTTAATACAGAATGAATGAGCAATTCATTCTCTGATTTCCATTTATTGAAGGTCTCTAAATCCGCCAAAATTACAGTACCACATTTGAATAAGCCTGTTGCCAATGAATCTCTGTCTTACGTCACTGAAGTAAATGTAGAGATTACTATGTCTAAAGAGTGGGTATCAGATGTACTAGGAAAACGACATCTAAAGCCATGTCGTCTGACATTAGATTGTATCAAAGGAACCTAGGTGCAAATGCGTTGCGTCGTATACTGAGAATATCTCTACGTTGTAAGTGTCACAGAACTGACGTCTTCGGTTTACCTCTGCACTTTGTCTGTTACATAAACATCATCATCAGATCTGTTCTCCCAAAGGAATAAGTTGTGATGTAACTATATATATATTGCCAGTTATTCACGAGTAAAAGACAGTATGACACAAAATAACGTGTGATTAAACTTTGACACAACAAAATTTTCACCAGGGCGTAATTTCACAATAAATTCATTGTACAAAAACAAAATCTCACGAACATCTATTACGGATAACAGATCTTCTAAATTAACAGTTCGAGTCTTGGAGTAGATTAACGTGAATGTGTTTTAAGCTCTGTAATTCGATGTAACATCTTAACACAAATGATGTATATGTGAACGCCCATAGATGAAGATGGTAATTATCGACTAACTTCACTAATGTGATAATCTTTAAATGTTCTGTTTTGATGAGTTCATCGCAATGAGAGCCTACGTAAGGTGCCTTCACTTCCAGGCCATAAAGTAATTTGTTTTAATTTTTGGTGTTATATCTGTCATAATGAACTCGTGCTGAATTTGGCCGAATGCAGTGTTTAGCTTTGACTGTGTCTTGAAATATATGGTCACAGATAATAAATTATTTAATCAGCATGTGATTAGATTATTAGAAGTTTGCAATATAAAAACTTAACGTATGAACTGCCAATTTCAGAACACATAATTTTATATAATTTGATAACGTGCTTAATAAGATGCTCTTGAGCGTAACATAGTCGTCACGCCCATAAGCTCCAAAAAACCGAGACCAACTATCGTATAGGAATAGTTCGCCAGTAACGGTAACTGATGCCGATGTGTTAGAAGACGCGCCCACCTCGTATTCACGCATGGAGTTAAATTAGTTTTACAAAATACATAATGGATACAGTGGTATATAGAAGATAATTTTTAAAATAGTATCAGAAATTAAAAAAGTGGGACAGGAAAAACTAGCAAAAAAGCAGATATCAAACTTAAACTAGATACTAGAAGTTATTTTATTGTTGTACACAACAGCTGTTGGGCGGATTTTTTTTTATTATAAACAAGCTTAAAAAATAAACTGTTGAGGAAAATATAATCTTAATAAAAACAATGTTACAAGCTTAAAATTATACTCACGAAAACATGCAACAGCCTGAAGGCAATGCAAAAGTTTTCAAAAGTTGCGATCTTCTAAGCAATGTTGCGACAAACAAGTTTTCATTTCTGTATCAACTTGAATCTTTGATGCTTATTTCAGATAGAGCATCACCCAATAAGTTAATCTAATCTGCCCTTAAGTTAATCTACTTAGTCATATTGATTTCATTCACATTGAAACAATCTAAAGTTGACTTTGCAAGAGGTCTGGATCACTGACATTAGAATGTTAGATGTTAAACTACTAAGTTGCATAATTATATTACAGTACTTGGTCAGTTGTCTAGCTTTAGTCAATCAATCTGCCTAACATTTTTACTCGACTGCCGAAGGAGGGTAATGTGTTTATCAGTCTGTGTGTGTATGTTTGTTCCTATGTGGCGTTCTAAAGACCAAACGGGTAGGCCGATTTTGATGATTCTTACGTCAATTGATTCGTCTTAACCTTGCGAGTATCACTGGCTACATAAAAATTGGAAAAAAGAAAAATGGCGGACTTTGGGCGCAATATTGTGGGGGCCCAATTTTTTTTTCTGCCGTACCCATCGTGTGGGTTATCAAAATAAAGTGCTTTAAGAGGTGATTTAAAAATATAATACTTATATGTTTAAATGTAGCCAATTCGAAAAAAAATGTTAGCTTAAAAGTTATAAATAAAAAAAAACACTAACAAAACCAAAATACCCGACTTCTTAAGAAGCGAACTAAAAAAACGTAAACAAGAAGAAAATCATGCTGTGCAGTCGGAGTATACATCTGGCTTTGACCAGCCAGCCCGCGAATATGTATCCTCCGACTGCTCAGCATGGTTTTCTTCGTGTTTACGTATTTTTAGTTCGCTTCTTTGCAGTCGGGTTATTTTGTTTTTTTCCTTACTTTGTTGGGGTCAGTTTCAGTACCAGTTATTTTATATCAAGCTACTTTACTGCCTATCTGAGCTCCACAACCCAGTAACTGGGTAACACGGTAAACATGCCAAGGCTGGTGTTAAATTTTAGGGTTATCTGTAACTACCACGACGGTCAAAGATGTACAAATCGCAGGTGCAGCCAGGCCTCGGCACCTCCGAGCTATGCTATGCGAGGTGTTATTTAGCCAACTATTGAGAAATCGGGCCTTAGTAATTTTACACGAGGAGAGCTCTCTCCTCGTGTAAAATTACTAAGGCCCGATTTTTCAATAGTCCGATAACTTTTAACAGAGGAATAAAAATGGCCGTTAGACATATTTTCTATACAAAAGCTGTCAAACCGCACTTTTTATTCCTCAGTTAAAAGTTATCAGACTATTGAAAAATGGGGCCTAAGATGCATAATTATATAACAGTACTTGGTATGTTGTCTAACTTTAGATAGTCATGGGAGGTTTTCCTGGTGGAATACGCCAGTAATTATGGTGTTTGAATTATATCGCTGGCCGGTTGGGATGCGCGAACGCAGTAACAAGACAACATAATGATACGACCGCCTTTTGTCTGGGTGTTTCGCCACCTGCCCAAACACTGGCAGTGTTGGGAAAAGTATCGATATCAATAAAATATAATTACTTGCCTTCAATAAGTATTTTCGCTTCTTAACGAACTTGAATTATTGATAAAATATATTCTATGAAATGTCTTTTACAGTGGTTTTGGAATAAATGAAGCTTGAATTGTTAAAAAAATACGCGTCAAAAAAGCAATTCTGTGTTCTTGACATTTAATTAAGTTGTAGGACCACAGTTACTCCAAAGAAGCTCTTGACTAAATTAAACCGTGTTGAAAAGTTAATAGCCCAAAATGTTCACGTTAGTACCAAACATACTTATTACTACAACTTCGCGAACTGTTAAATGCTAGCAATAATTTAAAAATAGCAATTATTATTGTTCTAATCTAGTGGGCGGGGCCATCATGTAGATTGACCATTACGAACAATTCTTATCGTTTTTATATCATACTCCATCACCGCTTAATAAAAACAATGAGCAAAAAACTATCGATATGAAAGATTGTGGGGTGAACATCCTTATAATGATACCTTGTTAGCGTCTGTTAGTCATTCCTGACCGCTGAGGTGCCGTGCGTCGTAAGGGAAACGAAACTCTTAATTTGAACTTCAAAGGTGTGATTTCTGTGCCGTCGGGAAGTGTTAAGTAATCATTTAAAATCGGCTGTGCGGACGATTAAATTTTTTAACGACGACTATTTTGTTTTTCTTGGAGTTGTCGTCGAAATTACTTGTAACACGTAATCACTTGGCGTCTTAATGACATACATCGAATTTAATCATGCTTTTGATCACCACTAAGTATACTCTTCCACAGCAAAATTGGTTTGCACTCGGCAAATGAGATTCGAAAACGATCAAAGGAAAATGTACCGTTAATTGATTAATGTTCATACAAATATTTTTACACAACTCGTATAACCATATTAAGTGCTTGACAAATATTTAGTGTTAATTGGCTTTTGATGCGCAACTATAATAATTAATTAAAATTGGAAGGTAACATTGAAATACCTACTTAATTACTTTGTTTTCATGACAACCAATAAATAATTTATTAATTCGCTAAAAGCGATTGATTCATTAACAGTTTCGGTGAAATAAGGTTTTTGATATTAATTCGATACTAGGCATTTATGATATTAAATTAATTATCCAATTGAATGTAGTTTTTGAATACTATTCGTTATTTTCTACGCGAATTTGATTGTAAAGTCATAATTATAATAAGTAGGCAATTAACCTTCCCCAATGGACGTTTTTCGGCTGGATCTATGATGATGATAACATATTCTTGAGGGAAGTTAAACAGTAGCGTTATATTGTTTCATGTCTACATATTTCACAATACAAACTAAAGTTTGATGTCTTAAAAGTTCATTCCCATTCTTTTCACTTTATAGACTAGACTAGACACATAAACGGTTTAACCACAAATCATTGAAGTAATTTATGTAACCGTTTAGCACTACATCGCCGTAACAACACATAATTCAAAGGTCGTGTCTGAGCGTATCTTACCAAAAGAGACTTTACCGGGACACGCAGTATGTATCGCCGTTCTTTGTAACGCGATTTATAGCTATTTCATGAGCTTTATTTACTTTTATAGACGTAAAAGTCTAAGTAATAAATTACGTCTTGCTTGGTGAGATGGCTGGACACTAGCCCTGTGAATAACATTTTCCTCTTATTATGTTTTGGTATATAAATTAAAGAGATTTATGCGTTTTTTAGCAGCCTACCGCCAGTTTAGTTTAACAATCGGAGCGCGATTGCGATGTCGCCTTGATTGTCCGAGATATAAATGTGATTGTTATCGTGTAGGATATGCTGCTGTAACGACAGATAGGACCGGTTGCATACTCATAAAAGTTCTTTAGTGGTTCCATTTGCGGTATTTTGTTTGGAGCTGATATGGAGAATAGTGCTGGTATGAAAAATTTTATACTCTCATTGAAGAACATCATCGTAAATTACATATTTGGTTGGGTTAATAAATATTCAATTTGAGTAATATTGAAAGTATAGTATGAGGTATATATTTATAGTATTTGTTATTGCACTGGATGTGAGATGCATGGGATCGGTCAATGTGGTGTCGCCTGGGGGAAGCCTTTGCCCAGCAGTGGACGTCTTTCGACTGAAATGATGATGATGCTGATATTGCAATGTAGTAACATTGACGGATGGATTCATTCGAGGTTAATTGGATTTAGTTGCTCCTATTTCTAAGCTAACTTTGCATTTTCACCTCCTAAAACGACTCTGGACATCTCATCTTTTGATAATAACCAAACAAGCAGGGAAAACTTTTAGAAAATATTGCTATCAATATTTTTAATCGACTACCATAATCCTTTAGCTATAAAATATGAGAAAATATTTGCTTTATAACGATATATAGCCGCAGGCTATGGTCCCAAGAAAACATTTAATATGTTATTATTGGCACTAGTACCTATCTACCGAGATTTTCAAATATTGTTATAGGACGATTTGTGTTGGTTAGGTTTTTTTCAGGGATATATATATATATACCAATACACATACATACAAAAATGCCTTTTTCCCATAGGGGTAGACAAAAACTACAGAACGACGCCTACTATGATCCAATACTCCTTGTGCTTAATATTCAATGAAAACGATTATAAGATGTAAAAGTTCCGAGATTGTTTCATTAACTTATCGTCACTAAGGGCCGATTTTAACAATGAAACCAATCGCGATTAATTCAACTAAACTCAGTTTAATGCAAATACAGCGTTCTGTTTGGTAGTTTCTAAGCGGTCTCAACCAATCAGAACGGTGTATTTGCATAAATTGAGTTTAGTTGAACTAATTGCGATTAATTTCATTGGTAAAATCGGACCTTAGTCAGAAGATGAAGGGTCAGAAGGGGTTTATTTTGGATTTGGTTTGCCACCCCAGAACAACTTATCTATATACCTTCACTTGGTCTGTCTTTCTGAGACTCTTACCATTTTTAGTAGACAAAATGGTTATAATACTTAAACATTATTTCATTAAGGTTACTACACAACCACAACCTTAATTAAATAATTTATAGATAGGTATGTATTATTCTTAGATATTGTAAACTCATAACCTGGTGCTGAAACTACCATAATCGTAGAATAAATAATAGTACAAGCCATAATTGAAATTGACCCCAGTCAATTACTAAACGGTTCTTTCACCAAAATACTTAAGTTATATGCGGTTATGTAATTTATAATATATCTACAATTCGATATAATCATGAAACAAATAATATTGTTATTATTATTTACGAGATAAGTAGGCACGGATTGTGTTGAAACCGAAGTAAAATACAAAACTCAGTCGTGTACTAGTAATATCTGTTTTAAAGTTCACTCACATACAGTGTTAAACGTTGCAAAGTGTTCTGTTTACTTAGCGGTCTAGATCAATTTTATCAACTGAATTTTCGAAGTTAATATTGAAAATTTAATTCACCTATGCTGATTTTAATTAAAACTTGAAAGTTATCTATATTGTGCTGAGGTAAACACAATCAATATACAGAGAAAAAAATCAAAGACTCTTTTAATTTATTTATTTGTATATTTTCTTATTCATAAACTGGCCTCAATCAAGTAAAGAAATCCCAGAAGAAAGAGGAAAATGATCTAGTTTCTAAAAATAAAAACGGGTTCCGAAATAAATAAGCAATACAAATAGCAAAACTTTGCTAATAACAATATACCTCTTCAGGCACTTTGCTTTCCCGGTTATCCTAATAATAAATATCAGCTCTATATAATATTGCGTAGGCTTTATCAATAAACGGCTGCAAGCCTACCCTCATAATGACCCTAGAAACTGGTGCACGTAATTAATAGGCCATGCCGTTGAGGGCCATTGTACAATTTATTGTTTTACAGCGCGTTCGGACTATAAATTTCTTAATTGGCCCCCACTTTATGCTCAACGGACCCCTAATTTACAAGGGCGAGCACAGACAGTATCAAGATTTTTTCACTACAATACTTTTCGACGCAGTTAACAAGCCGTCATCATATAATTTGGGCAGGGAATCCAACATTGTTAAAGCGTACAGCTGCTTTTGCCGCGAACTTGATGTAACAATTTTCACATTAAAATAACAGTCCGGGTAGTTTTTTTCGTGGGTCTATTCGTCGGCACTGACTAACAAGGTTATATTGAATCGATACAACCATAATTTGTAAATTAAAAACGGGTCTGGCATCGTAAATGTTTTGAGATTGGCCTTTCATTAGTTGTTATTTAGTGATGTTCCTTACAGATTGAAATCGATGATTTAAATAGGTACAACTCTTATGTAGATACCTATATACATTCATACATATATATATTATAGTTATACAGCATTTAACATGAAGAATAAATTCTACAGCTTTAAAAATACGTTAATTTTAAATGAAACACGAACTTTGGCAACGGCCGTCGTTACTCTAATTTTTAAATAAATATTTTTAAAGTAAAAGAGAAAAGATGTCCTTGTATAAAAACGGATCAAAAGCTTTGGTATCAATTTCATGAATAAATTCTACTGGCATTTAAACTAGAGGTGTGATTTAAGAAATAAATCCAGTAAGCTTAGAATACTTCTATTTCTGGATTTATTTAAAAATTGCTTCAAAATTTTCCTTTTCGGTAAGAATTTTAGATTTATTTTTTATCGTTTTTCGCTTTAGATCCTTCGGGTCGCGGTGGTATATCTTAGCCGAATTTATTATAAAAAGGGATTATAGAAAAGTTTTTACGGTTCAGTCGCATTTTCTTAAAGCTTATTCCAAATATTTAGGTAGATATAATAAATACTCTAAGTTGTACCTATCTTGCAAAATTCGAATCATCAATAAAACTTCTTTGTATTCTAAAGATTACATCATCCAGATAAACCGAGGCTGCTAGCTCCTATTTTATTCAACCACGAGTGATATTTACTAAAAAGCTTTACTCGCAAGACATGGCGTTGCAAAACGATGAATTCTTTTCGCATAGCACAACAACGTCAGTGATTTCAGACACGAGTCTCGTATGGTGAGATGGCGCCGCAAGGCACACCAAGTAAAATATTCAGGGCAAAAGTCAGTCACGACACACGATGCTCTTCCGACTTTTGAGCCCCTGGTACCTGTGTGTTTTAGGCTATGCTCATAGGTACTCATAATATTCTGCTGTAAGAGTTTTAGCTAGAAAATTTAATTTTTAAAAGAGCAAATGTGTAACTGTCTGCCATCAGAACTGGATGGTTTCCTGAATAAAATACCTCGTTACTGAGAATAGTGAAGCCAGGAACATTGCATGTGGTGAATTGCGTACTAACCGTTTTGCAAACTTACGAAGATGTAAACATTTATTTGTTGGTGTAAAATTTTCGAAGACTTGTTTATTTCATACATTAAAATATAGAATCTAGCAGTTGACGGCTTACCATCCCACTAACAAGGTGATTATTACGTAAACGAGGTGTAATATCGTTTTATTGAAACCATTGTCATAAGGCTTAGCAGCTATGTTTATATATAGAATATGAGGTATCGTCGTAAACCTGATGATAGAAACGATACGTCCCATCGTAAATTTTCCCTTACAGGTTAAGCTGACATTTAATAGTGTTAGCGGTTAGTGTTCAGCACTCGCATCTGTCATATCAATTTCCATTTTATGCCTTCATAAAAGTATTCAATACCTTAAGTAGGAATGTATTGATAAATACGATCGCTATTTGAATATATTCACACCTATTATATTGGTAGCTGCTACAAATTGCTCCGCCAACACCGTTTAATTTTTATTGCAATCGCTATTACGTTATCTATAGCTACCTTTACCAATTGCAATGCCGTTTGTGTTCCGCATAACGAAGTTTGGGTTAAGCTTTGACTCATCAACGAATTTCACTTTTAAACAACACATCGGCTACGCAACATTTATTTTTATTATCCTAGCAATATTTTAAAAGTGAAACCCCAGTATCGTAAAACCGTAAATGAAAGCAAAATCATTTGTATCCAATCACAAAATGGATCGCTAAAAGTGAAACTTTTGAGTCATAACAACAAAACAAGAATTGTTCAAACAATAACTGTAGACAATAGTGTCGCAATGAAAAACTGAGATAAAGCAAGTGGACCATAAAGTTACTGTTGTAAACATTGTTTATAAAACAATTCGGGCGACGGAGACACAAACAAAAGTTTCCGTAGAATTCCGCGCCACCCTTTTGGCTTCCTTAAATTGTTATTGCGGTAATAAGCCCCCGACGAACATGTGACTTTTATGGCCAACCAGTTTCTGGAGTTTTTGGCAGAGGGCATTTTGTCACTGACACAATTACTGGACCCAGTACACCAGAAGAACAATGACGGGCTATTTTTGACATATTGTGCGAAGAACCTTCCTGCAATACGTTTACTTTTTATATCTTTCGGCCGGACTTCGTGTCGTAATGAAGTAGGAACAATTATTACTTCACTAAATGTTTTTGCGGGATGTTTGTGCGTTATCAGGTCTGCCCAACTACCGGCTTCTGGATCGTAAAATAGTTTTCGTGGTAAGCAGAAACGTACATACTTTGAGGACGGTAAACGGTTTTATATAGATGAAAGATAATAGAGTATATCATATATCGTGTAACATTACATTATTGCGATCTCATTACACATTAGAATGTCGTAGAAACCTATTAAATTTAAATTTAGTTTTGTTATACTTTTTTACCTTTGTATAGATTCTTTTACCGATTGTTTTGTGAATGTGTGAACATTGTAGGCCAGCTAGATTTCTAGATGCTTGTTAACATTTGTTAACTTTTTATCTCGTTTATATAATCTTTTTTTTTAGTTTCTTACGACTTATTGTCGGGCCTACGTTGTCCCCCCATATCTAAATACGAATGCTGTAACATGGAAATATTGTAAAACCAAACTATTTTTTAAAAGAGATACCTACCGTGGAGTTTCTTGCTGGTTCTTCTCCATTACATAGGAAACAACCAACCCGAACCGTGCACCTTTTGTCGATTTTTGAATTATCGAAGGACGTGTCCTACTAAACCCTTGGAGAGCTCGGAAACAGACTTCCAAATCATTATAAAGGCTCTAAAAATATTTACTCTCAAAATTGACTCACAATGTAATACAAACTTCAGAACTCTCCGTTTAGTACCTGTCTTTATTACACAAAGTACTCAACTGAGAGTTCCTTCAAAATTGTCGTTAAGCCGTGTTACGTGTAATTAATTACCATCGTCGAAGAATTCTCCGCTCTCGGGATAATAAAACGATTTTGGATTATGATATGAAACGTTGAAAGCTAATTCAACTCGTAATAAATCTGGGACTTGTTAATTATCAGACGTCCTCACTGAGGAGCGTCGTAAAGGGCCCACCTCTTTGTTTTACGGAACTTTCGTCGACTTCAAAAGACTCCAGTGTTATTAAGTGAGCCGTAATAAATAGAACGTCTCTGGAGTAACGACGGTATTGTAAACATTCAGAAAACTGCATGATGTTGACTGTCGTGAATATAAAGTGCTTATAAAAATGCTACAGCTGTTGAGCAGTCCAGTCTGTTCTCATCTTCCGCTTATTTTATTAGGAAGCTCAAAGGAAAATATGACAATTTTGTTAGGGGAATTAAAAAGTTACCTGTTCTTACAGTAATGTAGTAACAAGTTTAATTTTCTTCGTCTCTCGTCCGACATTAGGCGGGCCCAAACGTAACTTCGGTATAAAATATTTAAATTGACTTTAAGAGCGAATAAGATATTCAGTTTGATCGCTTTTCCGTCGATTTACATTCAAGAACGGTTATAATGGTAACTTAATTTTATACTTATTTCTTGTTATATTGGTTTTAAATAAGTGCTTACTTTTATACAATGGGAATAAAAGTAAGATTACAATTTTACGGTTCTTTTTAACGCCTTTTTGGTTCTAACTCTCATTTAAGTGATGTCTGGACTCCGACTTACAATACAGTTTGTTATAAGAGTTTTATTTCAAACGCCTTCAGCGTAAATTAAAAGTAATGATCAGACTTTTATTTCTTAAGAAGTTTTGATTTTCGCCATCTAAATAATTTGGGTCATATACAAAAAACCGGTGTCCATTACTTTAGACAGAGCTCGTTATATGAAAACCATTACCGGCCAAGATCTACGAACCGTGAGACTATATCGGGCTGTATAATACATCCTCTATATATCGTTAAAAAGGCGGTCTTTACATGGTAGGGGCCGCTGTAAACGAAGCATAACCTATGCCGTTTTTATTCTATAACGAGCCTACAAACTATTATTACGACGTCACCGTGTCAAGCCCACATCACGTGTACATCCGCCCTAAATCCAGATATACCAACGCACAATCAGATACCATTTGTTTAACCCAAATTAATTGAGACAAGGTTCTAATTGTACATTTTGGTCTACCACTTAGAACTTTGTTGAAGTAAGTTGGAGTACATCTATAGTTATAAATGATAGTTAAATGATTTCTTGACAATTTAATGCTGAGGCGCCTTATCGTATGTTGAAATTCGTTAATAACAATTATAGTGGAATGAAGATAAGTTTTGAGAGAGTTACCTAGGCACCTGTTGGTCAC
The DNA here is from genome assembly GCA_945859665.1 of Anorthoa munda. Taxonomy (NCBI): domain Eukaryota; kingdom Metazoa; phylum Arthropoda; class Insecta; order Lepidoptera; family Noctuidae; genus Anorthoa; species Anorthoa munda. The sequence continues at coordinate 12,922,212 of OX243911.1, read as the reverse complement.
GTTTGTGTATTTAAGGAAGTGAGTTAATGTGTTTTTAAGTAGATATCCTTGTCTTGATTGATGAATTGTTGGTTCCCGCATTTTGTTCGCCGGTAGATAACTGGGCGTGTTTCGAACAGAGTGATTTAAATTAGTCTATCTTAATAGAGATTAATGTTTGGACAGTATAGGATGAATCAGAAAGAACACTCATCCGTGAATATGTATGTAATTTATCTTATATGTCAAGCAATTTTAAAATTATTGTATCTTAAAATCAAACACGTTCTAGAATGGATTTTTTTTAATGACGTAATAATACGTTATTTCTTTTGTAGAAGAGATTTGTACCTATTTTGGTTTACTACAATTAAGTATAGATGATATTCTGTATAATAATAAAATTATTCATTAAAAATATCTTTTAAAAAATAACTTTTTTGTTTTTTTCTCAACAAACCCTTTCATTTGATACTCATATCATGGCAGTGCACAAAAAATAACTAGTCCGCCATCTTGGGCCGTTCGCCATATTGGATTTAGAATTACCTACGTCACTTAGCTAACCATGTATTGGCATCCAAACTAGGCGTGCATGCAAAATTTCATCTTAATCCGTAGAGGACAACTGTTTTAAAATTCAGTTGCAAGATTTGGCCCGAACACGCTTACATACATACATTGCAAGTTGAATAAAGGCTTGTAAAAATAAAGAGTAGGAGTAAGAAAATGTCAGTTGTTGAGCCTCCTACTATATAAGATTAAAACTCAAGAAAGTTAGAGAGATCATGATTTGGCATCTTTAATTCAAAAATTTTGTTAAAAAATCTCAGTTCCAGCAAAAATATCCAGTGAACATCGCACAAGAGCTTAGTCTAACCACACAATAATTTCCATCACACTTATACCGTACAATACAAATAGTTCACCAACTTATCTTCCTTACACATTACGTGCTCTGAATACCCAAGTAGGATCTCCGAACGCTTAAGATACACCATTATAATACAGGATCATCGTAATCCTCTCCACGTTTGAATCACCCAAAGTGCCCATTTTTAGAAACTTCCACCCCGAAAGACCATTTTCATACGTCCAGGATTACACAGTATCCGCAATGAACGTTCCACTCAGACTTCATTAAAAGCAATAACGTGAATGTAGCCTACAAGGCAATCCTGAAACTAATCTCTTTTGTTTGCATTTTGTACGAGAGCCAAATCTAACTCGTAACTCGCAGCTGAGTACGAAGGAGCGGGATCAAAAGTTCAGAGTTATACACTGCGTTATTTGTACAGTGTTGCGACGGAGATTGTAGACCAACTGCGTAATGGAATGCTTAATCAAATCTGCTGCTGGCTCAGTTAAAATACAGACGAGATTATGCCTACATACAAATAAGGCCCTTATGGCGTTGAAAATTATGACATGGAGTTGCGAAAATTAGGTTGGTACTTCTTATGAAAATGTTAATTTACTTCAGGCGGAAATTGTTAATTATTAGACATAGGACTGACATGCCTGACTTTTTAATTTAGAATTATTAAACGTTATCGAGTGGTAAATAGGACGCATAAAAAAAACTATCCGATGGAAAGTGGATTATGGGGATACCCGATTGAATTAGACTCAACGAATGATACTTATTTATCCGAGAGCCGTCCAAAACACATAAAACTTAAAACCGTATTATCACTCTTTAGAGTCGATAACATCCACTAAGCCTCACTTCTTTATATGAACCAATAAAATGAATAATCAAAGGAACATAGGCTAAAGACGAATCTAATGACGTCATCTATAAATTAAATGATAGGGCTGTAAACATGGAACTCTTTCTAAAACACATTACGGAGCTAAATAAAGAAATAGATGTCATAAAATATAGTGCATCTAATGTTCATTTCGACCATTTAAACAGTGCATACCGTGCAATTTAATGGTCGTACAATTGCAATTATTTTTCTCTAATAGCTGCACTATTAAACGGACTGAATTAGATGGTATAGGATAAAGTAAAATGAATGCACCGTTATTTGATAATGCGAGAATGCGGGCTTTTAGTGGGATTTTAAATTCTTTTTCCTTATAAAATTTAAGGGCTTTTTTTCTTATTCTTTTTTAAGGTTAAGATGAAAGTTTTGTAAGGTTTTTTTAAGAGAATTAATTACATAAACAAAGAAAATGTTTTCATAATTACACAAAAAAGAAACAGTTTTTAGAGTTTTGATAAACTCCAAATACACTAAACGGTTTAAAGAATTAATAAAATGATTTATTACATAATTAGTGCTCGAAAACAATCGCAACTTAAAAATAAAAAGTGGAACTGAATAAAGCCACGATTCTGCAGTTCCTTTGGGTCCGCTCGCCATTCAATTGGCGTTTTCAAACGAATTGTGCGCCAATTACGTTATCGAAAATTTCCCCGGTATAAAATTAAGTTGATACCTAATTATTATGAGCTTTAAGAATGACTAGAACGGCAGTTCATTTGTGCCTAATTCTGAGTTTGCAGCAGCGCAAAATTTCGTTTTGATTAGCTTAATTTTCATAATTTCTTTTTGGTTATTATTAAGCCAATTTAACAACGTTTTTAAAACATAATAATGAGTTTCATTCATGCTCAAATTATCGCAATATTTTCTGTAAATTTAAACCGAAAATAATTAAAAATGAAATGTATTTGCACGAAGCCTAATTGACGCTTTTTAACGACTGACTGAAAATACAAACCGTGGAAGCGAAATCCAGAAGAAAAAATCTAAAGGAATTTTTGAATCGAACATTTTGCAACACCGCGCGGTGTTTAGTTAAAAGAGCCCCTACCATTTGCATAATCGACGTTTCCACAGGTGCATTGGCAGCGCATTGGCAGCTGATTTAAGTACCATGCCAAGTGACAAGAGGGCTCCTTCGTCGTATAAGGCAATATGCTACGGCCGCTATTTTTATTTATCGGCGTTCGCCGAGCGTCGGTGTTTTACGTAGGTTTCTGTCGGCGGCAAAAATAGCAGTGGGTTTTTTTATTTTGTTTCAGATTGAGGGGACATCTTGGCGTTTGTTTTCAATTGACTGGTCGGTCGTCGGTTTCAGTATTGGACGTTTGGACTCCTGTGTCATCTAGATCAAGGTTGATCTACAAAAGTCTTTTGTATAACAGCAGATTGCTTTATAGATCTTGTGAATCTTACCCATGCTACAGATAATATAATACTAGCATACAGATGCCTCATCCCATACAAAGAACTAGCGTGTTTCGTCTGATTAAACTGATTATTTTTGTACATCTGTGCGTTTGGTTCCGTTCCATGGTGATATATAGACGGTGTTAGCAGTGACTTGCAAGTAACCGAGTAAACTCCTTGTTTACTCGGTTAGTGAATATTTTTTCTTTAAGTACAGTGACGATTTGTTTTATAGTATTTTTTGCTCGTTTATTTTTTACTATTTTTATTGCACCAAAATGTGTTACAATACAAATTTAAACATCATCATCATCATTTCAGACGAAAGACGTCCACTGCTGGACATAGGCCTCCCCCAGGCGTCGCCACATTGACCGATCCCGTGCGTATCACATCCAGCGCCTTCCCGCAACCTTAACCAGGTCATCGGTCCACCTAGTGGGAGGCCTTTCAACGTAACCTCTGCCGGTTTGCAGTTACCATTCCAGAACTTTTGGCCCCATCGGCTCCGATCCGTTCTACGAGCAATGTGCTCAGCGCACTGCCACTTAAGTTTGGCAATTCTTCGGGCAATGTCGGTAACTTTGGTTCTCCTGCGGATATCATCATTTCTGAAGTGATCACGCAAGGAAATTCCGAGCATAGACCTCTCCATTGCCCTTTGGATGACTTTAAGCTTTCTGTTAAGGCCCATTGTGATCGACCATGTCTCGGTCCCATAGGTGAACGCCCATACTCCTGCACTTTGGAAGACCTTATGCTCGCCACTGACGCCACAACCGGGGTAATCACCTACTGGGCCCAAAATCTATAAAGAGTTTTCCATCGACTCGAAAAGAAGAAGAATAAGGTGATCACTGGCAACACATTTTGGTCATAGATTTTTGTCTTGAGACACTGTGGTAAATTGGTCGAGAAGATACCACGCAACTTTCCGAACGTCGCCCAGCCGAGTCGGATTCGACGGTTGACCTCTTTCTCGAAGCTGGACCTACCCAACTGGACCGTTTGTCCCAGGTAGACATAATCGTCTACAACTTCGAGTGTAGTCGAGATCGGATCTTGATAGGAGTAGGTGTTACATGGGCATTCACCATGACCTTGGTTTTGTCCATGTTCATTTTAAGACCCACTCTTTCGGAAGCTCTACTGAGGTCATCCTGTATTTTACTGAGGCTCTCTATGGTCTCCGCCATGACCACTATGTCATCGGCAAACTGAAGGTGAGTAATGTACTCGCCATTAACGTGGATGCCAAGCCCCCTCCAGTCCAGAACCTTGAAGACAGCCCCGATCTAGGATGAGTTCCACATTAGTTAAGTAATGGTACCTGATTCTCTGCGCTGGATAACCTATATCGATTTCATCACCTATGTATTATCTGGTGTGCCTCACTGTTTTATTGTAAGTGATCACGTTTACTGTATGTTTATTAAATGCTTGCGTGTTCATACTTAACCTAATTTTGCATCTGTCAATGTGCTTGCTATTCTTGCAAGTTTCTTACCTGTAAACCGCTGCGATGTGCTGAGTTTCCACCTAAGATGCTTCCTGCACCGTTCCTTGGCTTAAAAAGGGGAAGAAGCTGGTACATCGCATGCGGCTTGCTGCTAATTGCACCGCATCGAATATGCGCACCCTATGGTGCTTTTAGGGCTCTTCATACGGGCTGAGGGCTGGACCCCGTGCCCTCTGCTGCACGCTGCTAGCTTCTTACACGCTACCTACGCACGCTGCCCAGGTCTTGGTCTGCCTACCTGCGGCCTACCGCCACGCGAGCCCGTGCCTGCGCAACCCTAGCTGCTACAGTTCCGGCGGCCTGTCGCTGAGCCTGTGCTGACAGGTCCTCGCGTCTGCCACGTGCTGTCAAGGAAAGTACCCTTCTTACGTATTTTTTGTGTGATAGTTATCAGTTCAGCACAACAGCGACCTTACGTACCCGAGACCTAGCTGTGTAACTTTATTTATAAAATATATATATTAACTTGTCCAGCTGTTTTACTTTGCATCTATCTACCTATCAGTTAGCGGCCTGCGCTGGCTACCCTGCCCAGACATAGCCGTTACACTGTCTCACGCCATCAATTTTAAATGATCCGTTCAAGTAATGTTTGAAATGTGAATTAAGAACCCACTATTCCATAATGTTCATGTTCAATTCCAGAAAATGTTAATTTTACACACAATTCAATAACAAATCTGTGCATATCACGCCATCTAGTGAGATTTATTTCAACCCAATTTTCTTTCTTAGCGCTGCCCATGCCTATGCTTATCTCAATATGTGATGATTATCTTGATAACTTTCATTTTCATATAGTACAATTCTATTTTTTAGACTTTACTTATTTAGACTTCATGCACGGAAGGTACTCAAAGGTGGACTTAACATTCACTGTCACCTAATAAGAATACGAAAATATACACTTTAAAGTCTTCTATTTATAAGGCTAAATTTCAAATAGAAAATTGCAAAATCTATTCCAAACACTACTGCGTTTGTTAGCATATTTTCCTATCCCATAAATAATGGAAAACAGGGCGTTTAGGTGTTATAAAGAATATTGAAACGTTGTTGTTTAAGCCTAGCCTCCCACGTCGCGCGATCTGCGCTTGCGATGCACTCATTCTTCCTTTTATGTCAAAGAGTTATGTTTGCCTGGAAGTGTTTTCGTCTTTAATTATTATGTTAAGATTTATCTCTTATAATCAAGTGTCTTATAATAAAGAAGTCTCTTATAATGACCTCTAGTCAGAGGTAATGCCACTAACTGCGATTTTAATGGTAGCTTAATTTATGAGACTGATAGTGTGTTAAACAGTATTTAAAGTTCTGATCTATAAATAAGCTACGAGTATTCATTGAATGCACTGTTGTTTTTTTTAATCATGGAGTCCAGCTTCAGTATGAGCTGTAGAATTGTAAAGGAACATGATAGCAGCATACTAGCTCAAATTTTTGTGTTATTTTTGAAGATTTGCAGACTTGCAATGGTCCTGGTCTTGAGTCTCTAAAAGATTGTCAAAAGTTCAAAATTGGGTTTGGGTAGTGACATTTCCTATATCCATCCCGTACTTATCTAAATTATTATTCTATCTGACAATTGTTATTGCTGATAGAATATTAATGACTAGATTTGTAGAGCCTCTGTACGAATAGTAGAATTTTCATCAGGATTTTGGTTACCTCAATTTTAGTTCCTTCCAGCACCACCAGTTCTACGAAGCCCAACATAAATCACAAACCATCTATATTCCGTGCGGACTACACCTGCGAACACTCACCACTTTTGAGACATAACGAAATCCAATTAAATACATCTAGATATTTCAGCAACTGATCATTAGGGCTACATGGCTTGTTAGGGCCCCTGTTTAAACGTGCCAGTACACAAGTCATGATTTCAGGTGACTTATTTCGTAGAAACGAAGGTTTCCGAGAAATTTGTGTTTGCAAGGGAATATTTATGTTCGAATCGTGGTTGGTCAATGTTTGATATCATTTATAGAACAGACAAATGAAAAAAAATGGAAATTTGGGGTTATTTATGCTTTAGGGTAGGCTATTTAATGGTTGTTTGTTTGTACCTAGTTATATGTAAGTAGATACTGAAACACATTAAGATATTTTTTGTCTTGCAGCATGGAAGAGATAAGTGCAGTTGTCTATTGAACTATTAAACATATTAATTCAAACTATTATACATAAATTGTGCAAAATCGGATCTGGAAGGAGATAGTGGGACTACTTGGATGTCTTCCTTGAGAATTGGAAAGAGGTGACGTAGAAACAGGAACAGTGAAAGAAATGGAAAGAAGCCTTTGTCCAGTAGTCAACCTGTAATGTCACAGGTTTACCATAATAATACTAGGAGAATTACATGGCTAAGAGAGAAACCTGACACTAAATCTATTTTATATTTCAAGTGATCATTAAGATGTAAATCAGTACCTTGATGAAATTATAAATACCTAGGTTATCACCTCTAATTCTGCAGAGGTTCTAAACGCCCTTAGTTCTCTGAATATGGTTAATGAAATATATCTACTTTTTAGTTACATTTGTGCCAACTAAATTTAGAACTCAATTAATCTGATTGTTAAAACCAGTTAGAAAATTTCCAATTCTGGTTATCCTACCAGATAAATACATATACATACATATAGATAAAGATATAGAGATATAGAATGCAAAAATGCTTTAAAGTTTATTTTTAAGCTTTAAAGTTTTTCTTTACCTTCTCTATCATTAAGTCAACTTTTATGCAATTTTATAATATCATCTTTAGAAACTTTTTTTTGGATGGGAAATCTGAGCAGCATCCATTTTATTGGACTTTGCTAGCCTTATTTTTACTTTTTGCTATCATCACATTATAAAATTTGTTTCACAGTATATCGTGGCTTCACAAAATAGCCCATGGCGATTTCTCGTTACTTTGCTTGATCTTTACTCAGAGGATACTCAAACATAGGAAGTTGAGTAATGCTCTAGATAGTTGAGCGTGCTTTAGTTCATTATTAGTTTAGTTTTGTGTGTACGTGATATTATATAATACGGTCATAATTCTCGAAATTAATTTTGCTCGTACGAAGGCAAAAGTTTTTATTAGTGCCTTATTAAAAAGCTTTCACCGCTCTTGATCATTATAGTTAGTTATAACAAAACTGGCATATATTTTTATTTCATTCTTTTTCTATATATTTTTAAACTGAGTAATCTAAGTTTTTTTATTAAAATCTTAGCTGTGTACACTTTAATAATAGAATCACTTCAATTAATAGAATTTACTTACTTATATCCCATCAGTCCTTTTATATTCATAACAAACGAATCCATTAACGAACCTGCTTTTGATATATCTCAGAAATGGTTGTTTTCACTTTTATGATTATTTAAATTTTTCAAGATAGACTTTTTGACTTGTTTAATAGACATAGAAAATTGAAAAACCAATTCGCAAAATTATGATTGAGAACTTTCTTAAACTTATTTGTTTTGTCATTTCAAAAGAATTGGCAATCAGTTGCAAGTAATTTAAAGTTTAATGCAATAAGTGGTACTGTTTGCTGAACTGAGTACTTTTCAAAACTAATATAGAAAGATAATAATAAGATAGAAAATACTTGCAAGGTGTATATTGATTAAATTAAGCACAATCATGTTCTCTTTTTCTATAGGCAGTGGCACAAGAATAAGCCAAAAAACTCTTGCCATGTTACATCGGCGTGTGCGACAAAGGGAGAAGAACACCTTGCACAGAAGTAATACATAGCACTCTAATTAGATATCTTTTATTTATTTATTTATTTATTAAAACTTCATGCAACATAAAAGTACATAGGCGGACTTAATGCCTGAGGCCAACTTTTTTTTTTTTCGTTTAAAAAAAAAAAGTTGGCCCGCACTAGGAATTTCTTCCTGTATCGTGGGTGCGTTTACAAACATATAAACTCACATACACAAACACCCAGAGCTGGAACAACTATCTGTAGGTCATACAAATATTTGTTCCGTGCGGGAATCGAACCCGCGACACGCAGCGCAGCAGTCAATCGCTCAACCACTGCGCCAACCGTGCGCCCTTACAGATAGATGCTGCCAGATATATAGATAGATGCTGAAAACATGAGACATCTGATCTCTCATCTGATTTTTTTTTATTGATCTATGTCACTAATAGGTAGCACAGTAGCGAAGAGGACTATTCAGTTCTTGTAGCCAACAAAGCAAAAGCAATGTCAGGATTACATATAATTATGTGCACACGCCTCTTTGTGAAACCTCTCCAAAATTAATTTTCGACCAAAATAACCATGTGTACCTATCTCCCTTTGCGCTGAATACCCGCCGACCCATGCAAAAACACAGTCTCCATCACACACGGTACCAACAATATTAAACTATCATCCGTACAAGAAACTAGCTCTGGTGTTCATTAATTAAATGTTCACCCTCGTTAATATCAACACCTGTTCTTGAAAAGCATTTAATAATCACGTCAAGTAACAGCTGTGAACGGTTGCGGGCACAGCGCTAGTTTTCCACGGGAGTGCCAGTAGGAAAATTAAAACTAAATTAATTGTATCGAGGTTAGGTTACTGCTGAAATTAATTATTTTCTTCATTACAGCTTGTTGAGGTTCTTGTGTTTGTTTTAGCGTTGACTTTGTGAATGTTTTGTCTGGTGTTGTCGGTGTCTGCTGTCATCATGTTTCTGAAATGGATGTTGCAAATTGTTGGAACGCATTTTCGTAACCAATATTATTAATCTGTCAGTGTGCCTTTTCATGATGTCACTTGTTACTTTATTTTATTCTCATTTCATTCGTAGGCGAATATTTTAGAGAGCCAACATATTAGAAAAAGCTTTATAGTTCGTCGTATTCAGCATTCGCATGTTAATGTAGTTGTACTAGGTACATGTACAATTAGCAGAACCACAAATGAGAATGATTGGGTTCTAGTAATCGACTAACCGTATGTTTCACATGAAAACTAATCAACGGCTCCGAACTAACATTCCTCTTCATTATCCGCTTCCAATTACAATTTAAATCAAATTCATTCGGAATTCTTTGAATTTAGAACTGAAACAGAATCAGTATGAGCAACGAAACATAATAGGTTTGATGTGGTCGGAATAAAAGTCAAATAACAAAACAATTCTAAAGAAAGCTCGTGGTCTACTCTGAAAGAGCTAATTATAGAGGTAGTCCGAATCGATCCATTTACACGATTGCACAACCATCGAGTTCTCGATTACAAAATGACGTATCATCGAACTCAGTTGCGTTACGACCGGCTGATTCTTTAATTAGTGACTTATCAAGATCGATACTTGGGGAGAGTAATCGGTGCGATGTAATCGAATGCTAATGCAACTTAATGTGTGTCTCGTCTAATTAGATCAACTTTTTTTGACGCTCTCAGTACTTTAATGTCGTAAGCATATCCAATCGCTCTACGTACTAAATCGATGAGTATCTTATCAAGAACCGTGCAACAGCAGGTCAAAAAATAATAAAAATGTTCGGTGGACACGCGCCTTACAAGATCCGTTTAAAAGTAACTATATTATTGATTTCTATTAATTGACTTACACCAGTAACAAAAGACACGATGTTGTACACATTTCCAAACAAGCGGTTTATCTTCATTTCTCCTTTATCCCGAATGGAAGTTGTAACAAAATTTCCATCTTCCACTAAATCTACTTCACTATCGTCCCCCGCATCATTATATTCGAGATCTTCCCCATGTCTTTTACTTTTGAAAATAGGAATTAAAAATACATGTCCCTCTGTTTCCATCCGACTAACACCAAGTCTCATTACCGGTGGCTACTGATAACATCTGAAAGCCTGCGGCATTCCCGCCCGCCACATCACAAAATAGCCATTGATTTATAAAAAAGTTTATGTTTGAGTCCATCGATCAGTCAACTTACGAACTTATCTCAATAGGGATAAAGTAAGAATTCCGTTGCGGGATTATCTTTTATAATCTGTCGTAAACCCTAAAATTCTTAGACTTTTCATTCTGGAGACATCGAAAGTAATCATGATCGTGTGTGAAATAATGAAAACAACTCTCTTTTAAGAATTACAAATGATCGTCATTTGTTTCGACCTACCGCAACATTTGCGATCCAAGTCGAAATAACAGCAGGAACGTTTCCTTTTTGGTTATGTATTTGTTTTGGCCTATATATAGATACAGCAAACACAACATGAACCGTATAAACAGTAGCTTTGAAAAACAATATTCTGTACTTCGAAATATTCAGCCCTCTCAATGGGGATATAATGCGATTTAACAAGAACAAGCAGCCATAAAACTGGAATATAGCCTTTAAACAATGTCAAAGTAAATCTATCGTAAAACAGTTACAGCCATTTAAACTGTTACCGATCAATACAAACATTACGATCGGTAGAACGTTGCTCAGGTCATTAAACTTGGCGATAAATTAATAGCAGTTTGCATTACCACACATCAATCGAATAGAACACCTGTCAATCTAAACCGATAAAGATAAATTCTGAGATAAATACTGGGTTTTATAGTCCGATTATTGTATGTCAAAAGCGCCGGTTGCGCCGCCTGGACCCAATTTGATTACACACGACGTTTATTTAAATGGAAACTGATTTCATTAATTACAAATATGGCCTCTAATCTTTATTATGTCAAATGCGTAATAAACGTCTTGTGTGGGTCCGAGAGTCGGATGTTGATTTTTATTTTATTCTCATTAAACTTTTGCCTCTAAGGTTTCGTTTAGCGCGTCGTTTTAAGTTTTTATTGTGGCTTGTTATCGATATCTAAATCACTGGGCGCATTAATACGACTGTCATATTACTTTTGGTAGCTCCCCTAGCAGAGGTTGGGTTACGATTTATTTGACTGTCGACACAGGTTTTGAAATATTATTTGGAAACTTCATTTTATTAATGATGTAACACGTTAAATTTAACAATGTCATGGGTAAGGTTTTTTTCTGGAAATTCAAAACGACATTTTTATTTGCTTTCAGTGTATAAAATTATATTACATTTAAACTTAGCATGAGTAAGACATGCCTGCTACTGGCAACTACACGGTGCATAACAGTAAAATTAATTTAGTGTAATTACTTACGGTCTGCATTTTCGGAGTGCAGAAAACTGCGGTACCTAGTCTGTACAAATATAATTACTACTCGTTTCACGTTTCTGGTTAGACGGGGTGTTCTTCAAGGTACCGTAAATAATTCTAGTAGTGATATTAAGCAAATGTTTTTGCACAAACATGAAGTATTCACACAGGGTATACCTACGTGGTACCTATACTTACCTCTCCAAGCAATATTTCAAACTCACCTTGCGTTGCTTCTTGCCCTCTGCTGTATCATGTTGCTTTATTATGAATAGTAATGTGGATACGCTTTTGTCATGATTTTTATGTTGTTTTCTTTTCCTTGCGTGTTTATTACTTATGTGAAAAAAAGTTCGTTCTTTGTAGTCGATTTGCATTTGAGCAGTATAGTTATAATCAGAATGAGACTTAGGTAATAAAAAAAATTTACCGCGTTTGTTTTTTTTTTCACAAAATTACCTGATTTTTAACTAAACAAGGAAATAATTTTTTAATTTTTATATGTTTTTTTCTAAAATGTACAAGACAAAGAGTCCGTGAATCTAAAGTAAAATAAAAACGTTTAGATATCCGATCGAAGCTAAAATTACCGGTACCTGCACTTGTCAATTTAAAAACTTTAAAACTGCTGATTACCGTCACCACCATTACAGGAACGATAGCAAAACCTAAATCGATTTGCAAACTTGAGGCGTATCTACACATATCCAATGTTCGCAACAGGAAGACGGTATTCAGTTGCGTACTTGCTCATCAACGAGGGGATTCGCCTCAATCCACCAAACTTCCTCCTCGCAACATGTTAACCGAGAATTTCTAAACTTTAGAGACTTAGAGAGATAATCTCTTGTGAATTAACACGGAAATTGTGACTTTGATGCTCGTCCCAAACTTTATCATCATCGCTTACTGAGAATCTTTACGAGTTTTCCCAATGTTACTACCCTTATGTGACCAAATCAAGGCTTTAAAAACAAACAACCCATGGAAGCCAATGTTGTTATAAAATTTCTACACGAGAAAGCGCAAATTAGCTTGTAATTAAAATTCTGGGAGTTGGATAATGAGTGTACACACAGAAAATTAATAAAGGCAACTGTTATGTCAGAAGTTGGAAATTTCGTTGGGAAGAACAAACAATTTTGTATCAGATGTTATGTAAATATGAGAAAGAAAATAATTAGACGATTCAGACGAGGGAATTCGAACATAATATAAAATCAATCACTAATGAGTGATGTTATAACAAAAGAAATTCTTAATGAGCTAGGAAATCGAGAACAGTTTTTGTTCATCCAAATTGTAGTACTTAGTATGTAGGATAATATTCTAGAAATCAACAATACCTTCGAGAGTGCCGAGTACTGAAAGCTATAAGACACTCGGATGGATGTAACATCCACGCGAAGTGTAGCTGGTATTTCATCCAGTATCACACACAAATTGCATCATATTGCACAATAATGGGCCTCTGCCTCATAAATCCATAATATGAGACTGCTAGCTGGAGCAATATCCTACCCCTCATTAAAGAGTCGTTTCCATAGAGCGATTGGAGTTTGTTTATTATACGTATGTAAGACTAGACGAAAATTGTAATGAAGGCCGAGGGAATCCCGCAAGACGGTAGATAACAAGCTCCGGAGGCAAAGTGAAGGATCACTGTGATTACAAGTAACAAGCGAGTGAGATTTGGGTGAAGAATTTGGACAAAGACAAAAGAAAATTATATACAGAAACCCTAATTTAATCTGATATGGCATGCTGATGAAGAGAATGAAATTATTTAATATTGTTTTGAATACGCTGTGAGAAATTAATATTTGACAAATTGATTTTAAATTCCATACGGCTTTAAAAATCATGACTGGAAGATCTAACATGCATTTAAATGTGTTCCTGCTTTGAGATCATAGTTTATTAACACTTTAGTTGAAATGAATATGTATTTTGCAATCCATAGCAGGTTTTGCATCACTTTCATACATAAACATTACCGCCCAGATCTCCTAACTCAAACCTAATAAATTCACAGTGCGGAGTTGATTTATGTTCACATACGGTTCATATGTTCCACGTACGTTGTAAATGTTTCTGACCTCAGACTCATCAGCATGCGTTAATCCCACAGGATGCTTTTGAAGCCTCACTCTTCAGATTAATATTGAGATATTAATAAAGATTTAGTGATGTGGGTCAGAAACATTTACAACGTACGTGGGTCAGTTCTATTGAATTGTAATTATCTTTGAATGGATCATGTAATATGACTGCTTGATCGTCATCTGGCTTCTGCAATGCTTCATTAAATAAATAATTATCTTTAGTTGTATTGATATCAGATCTGAGAGCTAGATGGTTTATTTTAAAAATGTTTACATATTGCCCTCTGTATCTAAAATTATTGCAAATAGGGACAAATATGTCTCTATCCGCAAACTCTGCAATAAAATGTGTAGGAATGCTAATCGCCAACACATTCATAACTCTGTTCAAAACGGAGACACATCCAAAGTTTGGAATTTCCTAAGATCATTGGGGGTCGGTAAAACGCAACAAGAGTCAATCCCCAAAGATTTAGATATCGATGCATGAAATATCATTTCACAGCTTCGTCCAATTTCGATAGGACAGTAAAATTGAATACATTGGATTATCTTTCATCTCTTCCGACTCCCAGTTATGCTCCATTTGTTTTTAGCCAATTCTCCGCTTGTGATGTTAAGAAGAGCATATTATCGATTACTTCCAATGTAGTGGGAAGTGACTGTATCAGCCGTAAAATGTTACTCCCGGTACTGGACGTTATCCTGTCATTTACTACATCCTTAACTTTTCTGTGCCTAGCGGTCTCTTTCCATCGTCGTCTTACCATTCTTGTCCAAAGTCCTAGAACGGTTAAATCATAATCATATAAGCACTTTCCTATCCAAAAATAATCTCCTCAATCCCTTCCAGTCCGGCTTCCGTCCTGGTCACAGCACCACTAGAGATCTTCTCAACATTACGGACGATATACGGTCAGCCATGGAAAGCAGTAATCTGACGGTCTTGGCATTGCTGGATTTCAGTAATGCTTTTAATACTATTGATTTCGACGTTTTGCTTGGCATTCTATGCTCTCTTAATATATCTCCATCAGTGGTTGACTGGTTTCGTAGTTACCTGTACGGGCGCCGGCAACGTATATGCATCGGGTCAAACTTGTCTTCCTGGTGCAGTACTTCTGCCGGGGTACCACAGGGTGGCGTTTTATCTCCTTTACTTTTCGCGGCTTTTTAAACTCAATCTCCAATTAACTAATTTCATCCTACCATCTTTATGCAGATGATCTGCAATTATACTCGCGAGCTCCTCTCGGAAAGCTGTCTGAGGCTATAGCAACCATCAATCTTGATCTGGCTCGCATTTGCGATTGGAGCAAGAGGTATGGGCTTAAGGTAAACCCTATAAAGACGCAGGTAATAGTAGTGGGCGGTCCTAGAATGGTTTCTAGGATCGACTGGACGACTCTTCCCAAAGTTATTTTAGACAAAGCATTGATTCCCTTCAGTGAGGAGTCAGGAACTTCTCTTGGACTGCCCAACTGCAAGAAGTTTCAACTTTGAAGAGACTACGTAATTTTCTTCCGACTGCTACCAAGATTGCGCTTGCACAATCTCTTCTTCTTCCTATCCTTGATTATGCTGATGCCAGCTATCTTGACCTTACTCAAGAACAACTCGATAAACTTGAGTGGCTTCAAAATTTTTGTATAATGTTCATATTCGGTTTACGCAAATATGACCATGTTTCCGAATTCCGTGTAAAGCTCAAGTGGTTGCCAATTCGCCTTCGCCAGAATACTCATATTCTTTCTCTTTTGTTTAATGTGCTCTTTGCTCCTTCCACCCCTCTTTATCTCAAGGATCGTAAATTAAAATGCCAATGCATTCCACAACTTTCATGGATAAATCTTTTATAGTCCAGGCTGCTCGTCTGTGGAATGCATTACCTGACCCAATTAAACGTGCATGTAACAACATATGCGGGAGCTGGCTGACCAAAAGCAGATGTATCCTCCGACTGCACAGCATGATTTTCTTCTTGTTTACGTCTTTTTAGTTCGCTTTTTAAGCAGTCGTATATATTTTTTTATTTACAACTTTTTAGTTTATTTTTAAAAGAATTAGGTACATTTAAATATATAAATTTTATATATTTTTGTAATCACCTCTTAAAACCCTTTATTTTGATACCCCACACGATGGGTAAGGAAAAATATAAAAAATTTGAGCCCCCACAATTTGGCGCCCAAAATCCGCCATATTTATATTTTCCAATTTTAATGTAGCCAGTGACACTCGCAGGGTTAAGACGAATCGATTGACGTAAGAATCATCAAAATCGCCCAACGCGTTTTGCCTCTAGAACGCCACATAGGAACAAACATACATACATAGACTGATAAACACATTACCCTCTTTCGGCAGTCGGGTAAAAAAAACATACATACAGCAGAACATAGAGCCTCCTTCTTTTTGGAAAGTTGATTAAAAAGCATGCTGTGGCCTCCTATAATTGAGGGAGAGCACTAGTCATTACTTCATATTGATGATTCATTTTACTTATTGTATACATCTTTCATTGGAGGTCTAAATATTTACTTTACGCAAGATTTACGCTAGTGTCATTGACTCTAAAAACTTAATTTATTAAGTTCAGAGATCTAGTTTGCTCAATTCCAATAACTACATCAAACAAACTGATCTCAAACAATCTCAGCTAAGTAATTATAGTTTTATTGAGGCTAGGTTTGTGTCTTCATTAATATTAGTACCTGGGCGACCTAGCTCTGCTCGGGTGAAAATAGAGAAAACGATGTTTTCTAAAAATTAAACCTAGCTTGATCGGTTTATCGCCTCCGAAACCCCCTGCATACTAAATTTCATGAAAATTATTGGAGCCGTTTCCGAGATTCAGATTATATATATATATTTATAAAAGAATTGCTCGTAAAGGTATTACATTAGATTTTGCATTGGGGAGGTTTACGAGTAATTATATTCTGTGGTTGCCAATTAGGTCAGTTTTACAGACATTTTGTCCTGTTTAGCACAACTTTGAACAAAAGATGTTGATTAATTTCACTACTTAATTTTCAAATTACGGTCTACTGAAATGCTTTAGACTAGTTTTTTAAGTATCTATAAAGCAGCATATTTATAAAACTCTACGCCGATACATCAACTCTTTGAACTCCATGAACTTTCCGTGATGTATTAAGCTAAATTGCCAACCACACGGGACTTAGTCCGTCGAAACACGTTAGCTAGTATCGAAGATAGCTTCAAAGAGCCTTCTAGACCAACAGTTTCATTTAGGTGATCAATCTCTGCAAAATAAAAACATAACGAGTGCTGGCGTGAACGTCGGCGGATAAATGAAGGTCCAAGCAATCTTATCTTCATTTATAGAGCAGTAAAATTACGCCGCGCGCGAAACATAAAGGCCCGTTTATCATCCTCTTGGAGGGTTTAGGCAGCGTATTGAAGATTGATACCCTTGTACTTCTCTTTTTTGTGAAATACTTTATTAGTCTTTGGACTTTTTCGGTCTAGTAAATTGGTCGGTACTATATTTTGGGAGCACAAGATTGAAATATGAATTATTCAGCTTTAGATTGACATAGTTTTTTTGGATAGCAAGTCTAACAAAAGCCGCTAGGGAAATAGGTTTTTTGTCGACGTTCGGTGACCAAGAAGCGACGTTACATTTTGTGATTTCGTAATATAATTTAGAGAGTAGTTGCTTTGCAAAGATTTTCTTTCAGTAATAGATTATTTTTATACCTACTCTTTACCCAGACATTGTCATATATTTTTTCAAGAATATCCATTGTTGTCAATGGGTCGTTATTGTACTTATTTGCAATAAAAATACACATACATACATATACATGAAAATATAGGTCACTACTAGTTTAATACACGTGTCTATCATTTTGAATAACCCCTTTTCAATCAAATCAAATAGATTTTAACAAAGCTAAAATGTTTGTATAGCTGCACGAGTACAGAGGAATGCCAAGGAAAATGAATAGGCACACAAATTGGACAGGATCCGCTGCGATTTAATAACAGTACATCAAAGTCGACAATGGGCAACGGAACGTATTGTAACAAACGTTCTAAGTCGGGAACTGAACGAATGAACGAGGTTAAAAGCTCGCGAGGAGCGATGTTTTGTGAACATGTCGATCATAGTGTCAATCTCAACTACGAATAAAAATAACGTAGTAAAATTTTCTAGTTGATTTTTTACTTCATGTTCGAGGATCACGTCGTAACTAACCTTTAATGGCCTGCTAGATCCTCAACTAGGTACTTATTTATGCATAATATAATATAAATGATTGATCTATTAACGGAGCTTTAGATCAAGTGTTTTATAATGTAATGTTTAGTTAAAATAAAATTGCAAAAACATGACGTGGATGGCTTTGGCTCTTTTTATGCCGGGCGTGCAAACTGCATTTTTCTTACTAAAACAAAAAAAATAAAATCGAAAGCTTACTAAAATGTTGTACAGATCTTGAAATGGTGTCTGGTTGTGCCACTTGTCGCTGTGGACATGGACTACCGCTTCAACGTGATGCATCGGGTGCCGGGCAACCACTCCGCTGACAAGCCCTCGTAAATCGTAATTCTTCTCACACTCTTAAGAAAACTGATATAAAGATATTTACTTCGTTTTCATATTCTTGGTAATGAAATTTTTCTTTACCAAAATATCAGAACAACTCCGTTATTTTTGTGCATGGGGAATTCGAACATTGGTTGTCCATTAGTAGGTATATAGGAGTTACAAAGTAAAATGAAAACTCCAGCCGCAGTGAACAAACATAAACAGTGCTATCATATTTAAACTTTTCTTCGCACTTCGCCAGTTCCAAGAAAACCAGAAGCTTATTAAAATTGTTTATGAAAACAGAAGATGGTATTATTACTTCCGACGAAGAAACTCTGTCTTCAATAAAATCCAAATTATCAAAGTTCTATGTTTACACATCAATCTGTGTGAAATATCTAACAGTAAATATTTCATGAACTTAATAAATTATCACTAACAGTGTTCGACGAAGTTCGAGCTAAAACACATAGTAAATCTACTTCAAAGTAACCTACTTCTGAAATGGGGTTTCAAAACCAAGGTTTCTATGCCATGACTGAAGAAAAACATGTGACTGATGTCTAACGTTAACGTCACCTATAAAACTGATGTAATTTTTACTGCACCGGAAACATTTGAATTGTTTATCAATATTTAATTTATAACTTCAAAGTGAAGTATTCCCATTTGAGCACCTATTTTTAGAGCACCTATGCTAAGAGCACCAAAGGTATTCCCATTTGAGCACCAATCAATATAATAGCTTGGTGCTCAAAGGCGACCAAAAAATAAATTATGACTTTATTCCCAATTGAGCACCTACGGTGCGGTAGCTTCTAGTGATGGGGTAGCTTCTAGTGTATAATACCTATATCATATCGATAAAAATCAGCAGTTTTATTGCAGAAAGTTATCATTTGATAATTACCTACATAATTATCACCATAACCATAAAAGTTTACTTAATCATTTATTGTTAACTAACTTTTGCCAGTGGCTTCGCCCACTTGGGTGTCGGTAAGACACAAAATCTTAACAAATTAAACACCTAAACCTTCCCCATGATTCACAATGTCTTTTGATGAAAACCGAATGAATATCCGTTCAGTAGTTTTTGAGTTTATCACGAACAGACGCGGCGAGGGACTTATAATATGTAGTGATAGCACAATAAGTTTTCTCAACTTTAATTTTATCTATCCCCGAACCAATTGTAGACTGGATGAAATACTAACAATAGAAATCGGTGTTTTCATATTATTATGAAGAGTAGTTAAGTTGAGAGGGCCGTATATAGGCGGTGCGCGCGCCACCTTCGTTCGTCGGAATATCTCGAATAGCCCGAAATATGACGAATTAAAACAATAAAAACACTAATTAAAATAATTAAAAAAATACCAAACTATTTCGGCACTTTTTTACGTCTCTCGTATTCTTTGCAAATCTATATCTATAATATAAAAATTAATCGCTAAATGTGTTGCTAAGCGCAAATCTCGAGAACAGCTGAACCGATGAATGTTTGGTGTTTTTATGACAAAACAAAGTTTACCGGGTCAGCTAGTATATAATAAAATCGTAGATAAGTCAAAACCGTACATTAAATATTTTTGAAAAAAAGTAAAAGCAGAGTAAGATTTACGGGGTATATGAAGGTCACTGAATCAATTTTTTTTATAATGTTTATCTGTTTGTCTGCTGCAATGCAATGCATTCAATTGGCGCCAAAACTGCTGGACAGATCCTGTTAAAATTTTACATAAATAATCCTAAGATGTCAGAACAACACTTATAAATAATTGTCACGATATTTTTAATGGACGATGAGCAATGTTGCATTAGGTGTGTATTTTTTTACACTTTCCCGCGGTATTTTTAAAGGAAGACAAAAAAACTTGACACAATTATCAAAAATAGTTGTTTTGTATGTTAATAAAGTACAAAAACCGGCTAATTGCGAGTCGGACTCGCGCACGAAGGCTTCCGAAGTTGACAACTGACGGTTGGATAATTTGTGACAAATTGTCAGCTAATTTGAAATGTAACAGGCGGCTGAGAAACTGGGCCTAAGCATAGCGTTATTAATCTATTTTCGTGTTAAATGGTGATAATTTAAATTTAAGAAAAATATTTATTTATTTTTTACCATAATTACTACAACCAAAAGTTTCTACTCGTATAACTGATATAGAGTTCATATTTGTTTCTAAAACATACAAAATCTTTACTTGTATTATATATGTAAGTATTATTAAGAAATATTATTTAACTAAAAAAATAAGCGTAAAAACTACTCTTGTTACAAGGAATGTAATTTGTTATATTGGTTCAAGTAGTAGGTCCACACGACCAAAAATAAAAAACCTATGGCGGATTGTTATATTAAGAATAATTAGTTTATTTTCTAAAATTAATGTAATAAAGTACTGTAAATTTTTATCGATATGTTTTATTTTACATTCTATCACTAGAAGCTACCGTAGGTGCTCAATTGGGAATAAAGTCATAATTTATTTTTTGGTCGCCTTTGAGCACCAAGCTATTATATTGATTGGTGCTCAAATGGGAATACCTTTGGTACTCTTAGCATAGGTGCTCTAAAAATAGGTGCTCAAATGGGAATACTTCTTCAAAGTTCGGTATGAGCAATATTTAATGATCAAGAAACCTCATATTAATTATTAGTCTAAAATATACAATGAAAGAATTATGCAACATAATTGTTTTAGCTAAATTCATAAACAGTGCAAACCTGTTGGCAATTTCAAAGCAAAACAACAAGAAGTTTTGAAATAAATTTTCCAAAATACACCAGTTTGTAATAACAAAATCGTTCACCATACCCTATCACGTAGGTCCCATTACAACATTTCGACATGAATGCAGTTGGGCCGGGGTGTTTTGAAGTTCTTCGGATAAATATCGCGTCGTGAGCGAATGTGCCTGTTAACACGTAACGAGGTGTGGAGTATAAGCTCACAAGTCATGATCATGTCTTAGCGAGTTATTCGCCGACCACTGACCCTATGGTGAAAGTGAAAAGGTCTTCAATAACCGACCTTGAAATTTTAATATTCAACCTTCAACTCTTATCAATAAGATCGATTTTGGCTGCTAGTGTTTATTCACACTCGCCGATTTAGACTTTAACGCGCCAGACGTCGGCACAAGCGATAATTTGTATGCCTCATTGTAGTATTATCTGTACGTGAGCTACGTATAACAAGTGTAAAAGAAGGAATAAGAGTATAAATAAGGAAATAAATGGGTTTGAATTATGAAGTCTGGTGTGGATGTGAATCGTTTCTAATTATAGTTTTCATGTGAGGATGTACGGGGAGGTTGGCAAAGATTTAACAGTTTCCTTCCAGTTGGAGAACAGGTTTGTGTTCTGTATGGATTTATCGACAAGCAGGTTCCATCTGTGGCTCCGGTAGATTCGCGTCGGGATTCCGAAAGTATGTTTATTGTTCTGTCTTCATGACATCGCGTGATAAATTACCCGTATTTGGACGTATGGAGATGAATGAGCATAATCCAGGGGTTATCCCTGGGGTTACTTTATTGTGAGCCACGTTAAAAGCTATCCAGTAAATATTTGTTTACAGTGTAATGTATTTAGCCTGCTCATTTGTAGATGTTTTGTTCATTGTTGGAATACAAACATACTTTGAAAACCAAATCGTAATTCGTCACACTTTTGACGCCATCAATATTACCACTTTTAGGTATCTCAGTGTTATCCCTTCATTCGTCAAGCTCACAATCATTTGCTATTATTTAGTAAACTAGACTGCAAAATCAATATATATCATTTATTTTCATTGGATTACATTAAACTTTATTGCTATCGTTACTTTTATTTTCCTTTGCAGTGTAAGCGAGGATAGTTAATCGAATGTCAGTTACTGTGTTGAATGCTTACGCTGGATGTGTCTACGTTTTTATATTTTTTATTATATTCGAAGCCCATTACTAAGTTGCAAGGCCTAATTTTATCTTTAGTATTAAAGAGATCACTGGAATACGAACTTTATATCATTGAAGAAGGATTATTTGCTCTGGTATTCTTCTAAAAAATCGCTTAGTTTAATTTTCATTGCGAATATTCTTTGAAATACCTCAAACAACTTGCGTACCTAACTAATATCCACGTTACCAGTTCTAACTATGCTTAATTTGCTTGCACCAGAAGTTTACTGTAATAGTTCAACCGCTCTGGCTTTGCAATCATGATCACTTAACAGCCACTAACTGTTAAGCTGTTAGGGTTTTGTTCCTAGAATAATAAATTCAGCACATACCAAGTTCAGACATTTTTATTATACCTATCACATTATTAGATACAAGTTATTTTGTTCATTCATCAATCATCAGACCATTGACGTCCGCTTCCATTGAAGAAGTTCATCTTAGGAGATCTTAAGTTGGTTGGGTTCTCAATTAGTAGTGTTTCCTGTGTGCTTCTTAAATATATTAATACTGTTTATTGCCACCTTCTTTATTTTTCAGAAGGATTGCTGATAGTAGTGTTTACTTTCAAACAAACATTATTGGCTGGAGCAGCAGTCATCTCTCTTGTCAAATCTAATATTTCTCATATGCTACAGTAAGTCAAATTCGTTAATTAAGCACGTTAAGCCGTTGGTCCCGGCTGTCATTAGGAGATCTTTGACAGTCGTTACGGGCAGTCAGAAGCCTGAGATCTGACACCAGTCTTGCCAAGGGGTACTGTGTTACCCAGTTACTGGGTTGTGGAGGTCTGATAGGCAGTCGCTCCATGTAAAACACTGGTACTCAGCTGAATCCGGTAAGACTGGAAGCCGACCCCAACAATAATTGGGAACAAAGGCTAGGCAGATGATGATGCTACAGTAAGTCAAATTCAATGTCACCCAACACCACTTTTGTACACCTCTTGAATATTTCCTACACACTGGACCAGAATGACTTATTAAATAAATATTCTAATTGTTTGCGAACTTACCGCTCAGCGTTCATTTACAGTGAAAAGGCGCGTCCAAAGCAAACATAACGTAAAGTCGACAAAGCGTATTCTAACGTTCAGTGTATCCTAACACAGCCTTTGTTGCGAATCTCCTTTGGTGTTGATGGAACATTCCCAGTTAACTATGGGGTTCAAGTTATAAAATATCGGCACATAACTTAGACTCGTGGTGGTGTTTACTTATCTTTGTCTAGGGAGGAGTAGGTACCTCTTAATGTGTTGCTTGGTATTTATTAAGGACTTCAGTGTACTGTTACTGATACCTGCTGTGTTGGTTGGTCAGGTAAGAAAGACAACATGTTATTTTTCTCGATAGTGGCATAAAGAAAATCTAGTCCATTAAAATTTGAATACATAGCTAAAGCAGAAGTAGCTGATACAACAATATTGCCCAATTATTTTGCAATAGTACAGGACTACACACGTAGTACAGGTCGATGTCTATTTCAGCTGCAATAATGATGCTGATGATTTTGAAATTTCTGGGCTTCTAAAATAAATTGAAATGGTATGGTGAATTTAAGACAGAAATATCAAATATTTTTAACTGTCATCTTTCAGGTAGTTTAACTCATGTTATTAATAATTATCAAGTATTCAATATTCTGCAATAATCTCCAACCAACCGACCCAAGCCACTTTATTCTCAACTCTTCCACTATTTATCCGTTTACCCGCTTCAGCCGTTACCACAGACCATCCTCAGGCTTGTTTACATAACATAACGTAAGACTGCTTGCACCCAACCGCCAGCACACTGCGTGTCCTCTTTCCTTCTACCATGTAAACTTAGCCCCTACAATAACGTACCAGAGATAATGCACTTTCAGCTAATTCTGGGACACTTGAGCCTTGATGAATTGTTTAATTTACACTTTGTGGAGTAGAACTTGAGATAGCAATGTTAGATGGTGCATAACGACATCCTTATTAGGATCGAAAGTGTTCAGAGAGCATTAGACTGCGATTTGCATGTGTAGGATGTGTGTTGTTTGTGAATTTAAGATTGGCTTTGATAAGGAAGGATTGTTAACGTTTTGTTGTGAGAAAGTGAATAATTTGTTTTCTAATTTATTTTATAATACTCAAGAATTTACGGTTTCAGGCATTCATGGCCTAATTTATAAAATACAAATCTTAGGTTAGTGCAACTTTTGGTTGTTCAACGTCATCATTTCAAAAGAAATACGTCTACTGCTGGATATACGTCTCATCCAAATATCGTCACATCACCCGTTCCTGTACTTCTGGATATACCTTACTACTTTTAATATTAGTAAAACATTTTTCTCATACACATTTTCTTAACAAAAAACTTTCTAGGCTGTGAAAAATCCTTATTAACAAGATAAAACGCGAACACAATTTCTAATACAAAATATAAATGGGCAGTGTTATGCACAGGTAAGGCAGTTAATTTTTACGATAATCGTAGCCGCATGCAGTAGGATCATTGTTAGTTTAACATACAGACTTGAGCGAGGCTAGACTTCGGTATATAGGGCTTTGAAAGACGAGAATTATGAGCCTGGTTTGATTAGCTTCGGATTTATCAAAAAAATCTTTTGAGGTAAGTTAGGGCCTACAACGCTTAAATAGATAATATGAAACAGTTTCCTCGTATGGCCTAAAGCACTGACTAGAATATGAGGTAGACCGGTTAAAGATAGAGGCGTGCAAAGAACAGATTTTTAAAACTTTTCTCCCTTAAGAGATTAACGGGGGTTGAAGTTTGTAGACAAATAAAGTACGTAGACGGCAACTCCTAAAAAGTTTAAAATGATACGCAAAAGATATATTTTGTTTATGCTGTGCACAAGAATTTCAGAAGTCAGCCAATATTAGCGAATACTGGCCAAGTTTATCAAATGAAAATTATTGCAAAATTAATGTGACAAAATAACAAACACGCTGCTGTGATTGGTTGAATGAATTCAAACTGTAAATTTCATCACTTGACGCTTCGATAATTCGTTTCTAGAAATCCCTTAGGCTTATTAGTCTTACGGTCTTCTTCGACGTTGCGAAGAATCAATAAAGCTTTTAATAAAAAAAAAGAACTACGTTCTGTATACAGCTATTCGCCTAATTGGTCTAGTGGGTTCAACTCCGGGTCGAGCAATATGTAATTAGATTTTCCTTATAAGGTTTACCCTTACAATGTGCTCTTTGGTCCGAAGTTAGGTTCGTAAACTCTTCATTTTCATTTTTTTTCTTTTGTAATAAAAGGATTTCAAAGAATATTCTCCAAACTTTATGGTGTTTGTTTTATTTAATTTGTCAACTTCACTTCTATACCAGCTCGTTTCAAGGCCTCAAGGAAAACTTAAATGAAACAGCTTCTCAACACGCGTTGTCGTGGCCCACAAGGAATTTAAATATACAATGTACCTTATGTATTTACGATGTGTACTTTATGGAATACATAACTTTGTTTGAAACTGTAGTTTTAATTGAAAACGCAATCTCTGTTGATTTATGGCTGTAAAAGGTAGAATGGGCGGGATACTTAGATACACGATTATTTGATGGCTTCATTTGATATTAATTTAACGGTTTATAACTATTTTGGTCAATCAACATCATCAGCCTATTAATGTTCCCACTGCTGGGATACAGGCATCCTCCCTATGAGAGAGATAATGGGCCTTAATCCACCACGCGGGCCCAGTGCAGATTGGTGAATGTCACATGTCTTCGAATTTCTGGTTCTAGGACATGCCGGTTTCCTCACGACGCCGACGCGATGTTTTCCTTCACCATTTTAAGAGCAGTGTATGAATTATTTTTCACAAAGTAAAGCACCTGCCTGGGTTCGAACTTACGACGCGTAAGTCGGGGCCGTTACCACTGGGCCACCACTGCTCCGTTTTGGTCAATTACTTAACTATATTTTATTTGCGAGATCAATGCCAATGGAATCTCAACAGTAATTAAATTCAGATCACCACTACGACCAACACGCAAAATCTCCTGGGAACCATCCCATAGAATAAAATCAATTGAATTCGAATGAAATAAGCTACAGTGCTGACCCTTTCATTCACTAATTAATCCCAAACGTTCGAACGCAAAATAATAGACTCTTAAATCGATTACTCACGTGGAAGCGTCAATCGTTCTCGTAACATACGTCAATTAACCTCGATTCTCAAACACGAACATGGTGAAATGCCGATTGATCGAGTTCTCGGGTTGTAGTTGGACCATACATTACCTTACTTGGCTAATAAAGCCTGAAACAGTAACGAAATGAAGATTAATTTTCACGATTCTTCGAATAAGAAAGTTTATCGAGAAACGAAATTGGAAGATCCTGCTCTGTTTAGTGAGACAACCTATTTGTTGTTTGTGTAGCTGAAGAAAGAGTTCTAGGTTTTTTTCGGAATGAGTGACGAAAAGGTGGTGATGGAGTTCGGCATGGAAATCCTCTTGAATGCCCGAGCTGCTTCACATATGAGCCAGCACTGCTGTGTCGGACTCACCAGTATAAAAAAACAACTCCTTTCTTACAATTGATCCCCAGGCATGTTGTCCGTGCCCTTATTTATAATTTTTAAACATGGTTTGCTGTGGGCAACTCTACGTGTAGTAGCGGTTACACCAGAGCTAAAATAGCTATAGTACTAAACGTTGGACAATTATTGGTATATCTATATTTATTAACTCTACGGGTTCGGGTTTGGTTAATGACTGGTAAGGTATTATTTATTTACTTCTGCTGACCAGGGAATTCGCTAGCGCAAGTAAAACCTCTACGACAACTGTGTCTCGATGCTACTAGAGTATAATCTCCGTTTTAAAGAGTTTTTGCGCAAGTCAGATGCCTATCTCTATCTATAAAGGTAACGGTAAAATGCACGTTTACTATTAACCAGGCCACAGGAGCGAAGCCGAGGGAAAAAGCTAGTTTATTACAATGATTGAAACTTAAAAGCATTGAAATAGTAATGTAATAGAAATGTTGATTTCGGTAAGCTGATAATACTCGTACGTTTAGCGATTAGCAAATTGCTTTTGTATGAAATCAGTATAAATTATTTTAGTTTTCCATTGTTTTGAATCTGTTTTAATCAGATATTACATTACTGCACACATTCGTCAGCTTCAAATATCCAATTTGGTGTATTATTGGTTAACCTAAATAATTATTTAAAATCAAAATCGTCCCACTGTTCAAACCAGATACAGTAACTTTTGATTCGGAATTGTGCTTTTTATACCTAGAGGGCCAAAGACAACTTTCGCATGGTTTGTAACCTTAGAAGCTGAAATACTACCCTAACTTGAGCGAGATAGCGACCTTTCTGGTAGGTCGACACTATTTGATTTATATCAAGCCAATAAGCGATGTTTACTAAACGATATTGCAAGCACGTTCATAATGTGATGTTCACAATGCGATGCAATTCGACTGATTATCACTCTTAGAAAAAAGTTAATTCAAAAAACCCGACTGCTGCAAGAAAATCATGATGTTAGTCGGAGGATATTCGCAAGCTGGCTGACCAAAACCAGATGTATCTTCCGACTGCAAATCATGATTTTCTTCTTGTTGACTTGTCTTTTTAGTTCGCTTCTTAAGCAGTTGGTTTTTTTAAATTTATATTTATATTTAATTAACATTTTTTTTCGAATTTGATCCATTTAAACATATAACTGTTACACATTTTTTTAATCACCTCTTAAAACCCTTAATTTTGATATCCCACACGATGGGATCGGAAGAAAAAAAAGCCCCACAATATGGCGCCCAAAAGCCGCTATTTTTCTATTTTCCAATTTTAATGTAGCAAATTTATTGATGTAAGCATCATCAAAATCAGCCAACGCGATTGGTCTCTAGAACGCCACTTAGGAACAAACATACATACAGACATAGACTGATAACACATTACCCTGCTTCGGAAGTCGGGTAAAAATAAGTGTGACGAAGGTAGCCATCAGAAAGTTCCCTAAGGACGGTTTGAGTGTTGAGATTTGAGTTCCGAGTCCAAAATGTTCTAAATATTGACGGATAGAGTTCGGATTTAGTGCGTAGGCTAATTACTACTACGGCTAATTCGGAACCGAATTTTCACGGACTCGGATTGGATGTAGTGCGTAACCGCCCTAAGTCTCAATAGGTGTAAACTCCAATTACAAATTAGGTATGTGCCTAAACGATTAATTAATTAAATCTATCCACAAATGACATAATTGACGATAACTCAGTTTGAATTAACATAATATACCTACCTACGATCATTAAGCTATATCATATATATCCATATCCTCTTGTTACGCACTAATCAATAGACTATAGTTATATCAATTTGGACACTTCATTTACCAATTAAAGCCGGGGATGCGTTTATGCAGTGACAATAAAGCAGACATACACTCACCATACAATTAACTGATTGGCAATTTCGTCTGGTTAGAGAGCTACGGATTCAGTTAATTGTACTAGGTCGTTCACAAAGACAATTAGTGAAGCACAAATTACTAATTTATCCAATAATCTAATTAGGAATTGTTTAAGAGGTAGAGGACCAAGGTATCTTGTTGAAGTAGCTTTATTATGGCAAGGTTTTATAAATGCATGAAGTAAAGCACTATTTGTCATATGGCAACTAAATTGTCTATGGCCTTTGTAAAGCAATACCTGATTTAGGAAATCTTAAATGGGAGCAGCAAAACAGATTAAGGAGCTGACGACAATCAGCAAAAATTAAGCTCTTAAGGCTCTTCGGCGATTGTATACTAATTATTTAATTTATTAAATTAGGCTGCTGGCGCCGTGTAGGTAGGTAGTTGTAAGATTTATTTTATTGCATTTTTTGTTAGAGTATTGATACTGGAATCCCCTTTGCTCTATGCTATTTGAATTAATTTTTTCGAGGAATCGAAATCGTATTTCTTAACTATCTAAGATTTTTGCCATTGTATAGTTTTTACTTAAATACAATGTTGCTGTATTTATTTTTGATGAAAAAGTCTTCTTTGTTGTGTGTTGCGCATTGCGCTGACCACAGATCATAGAAACAACTATGATCTGTGGCGCTGACCCGCTACACACTAACATGAGAAAAGGCAGGAAGATTATGATGATGCTGAAAAGGTCTCAATTTTAATGAAGCCAGTTTAAGTAAGGAATGATCAAAATCAGCCAATGCGTTTGGTCTCTAATCAAATTTCATCATTATCATCATCTTTTCATCCGAAAGACGTCCACTGCTGGACAGATCAGATCAGATCAGACCAGATCTTCTTTGATTGTGTGTTATTATATTATTTTTGTACTATTCCTGATCTTGAACCTAGCTTCCAAATAAAAATGCCTAAAATTGTTTTGTCCGACCTATAAATATCTTTGTCCCAGAGATAAAACAGTTCGACTAAACTACTAAATGTCTGTTGACAAAGCAAGTAAATAATTGGCAAGGAACACAACTTGGCTGAACTCTAAGCGAATTAAAATCGGTAGTAAAGATGGCTACACAAGTAGGTACATTAGACCTTATACGGAGTACCTACATGTGTGAACAAGCCTGGGAAACGAGTGGGACAGGCTGGAAAGCCCGCGTGACTGCGGCTGTCCAAGACAGTATCGAGTTACCCGTCTGATCGACTGGTAAAAATACAATGTAGAAAAGTGATTGGATTGATTTATGGAGACGGTAACAGCTGTTTCATAGAATATGTTTACTAGTTATTGATGAAGACGTTAAATATTGTAGGTATGGGCTTTAGTATAGGTACAGCATTATCATCTGCTTATTAAAAATCTTAAATGCATGAATGCACTAACTTCGTCATTGATTTTGAAAAGTAATTGTGTTTGACAAAATGAGTTCTAGGTATTATTTAGTTTTAATTTCCGCGCATTATTTGAGAAAAGCACTATAAAAGCCTTGGCCACAACTAGGCATTGATGGACTTTACACGTTCGTCCATCAATGCCTCTTTTGCTGGCCGCTGCAGTAATGTACTATTCCCGTGTTATAGTGTTCATTTTTTTTTCTATATGTTTCTATATGCAAGCCAGTTCGAAATTTAAGTAAAACCTTTGATAAGTTACCTCAATGGTTGCCATGTTTCGGAGTAAAAGATCGTTCTATTTTTAAATTACACGACAGATCTGATCAGAACTCATTTTACTATGTAATTTATTTGGCCGCTAAACACGACAGATATGGATTTTCATACAATTTTTGCCGGCCGCTGCTCGCATGTATATGGCCAGTACAGCAATTGCAATTTATCTCGAAGAAGGTTGCCAAAACAATGCTCAAATTTCCAAGCATGTTTGAGAAAAAGAGATTTATTTCTTGTAAATAAATTTACAATTTATCGATTACCTTAGTTTTTTTTAAAAACCAAGGAGGGAACAATATTTTTTTGAAAATAGAACAAAGACGAGTAAAAGTTTGTGAGGTATATTTTACAATAATTTTCTTCTGCGTAAAAGCACAAGGAAAATACCTTCCTGGAAACAACAATACGGTATATATACTACGGATACTATCTGAGTCTTTATTTTCTTCTTGGTTGTTGTTTACCAGTCGATTTAAGATCGAATCTTCGAGATTCAATCTTAACTTGTTATTGTTTTCACTAAGCTTTTTATTTACTCGTAAAATAAATGCCTTGTTTGTAAGTATAATGTCTCGACTTATCGTTAATTGACATCTATTTTTCACGGAAAACCTTGGAATGGAATCAAGAGAGCCGGAAAGACGATTATGAATGAAGCCAGGGGGTACCTGTACATTTAAAATCATTGAACTTAATAGGACAGACACTCTATCTATAGTAACGCCTATATTCTGAGTCATTTCCTTCACTTGACTCAACCTTGACTCAATCAAATTGACAAACACGGGCATATTGAAACCCCCCCGGTGGGTTCCCGCATT
This sequence comes from Anorthoa munda, assembly GCA_945859665.1. NCBI lineage: Eukaryota > Metazoa > Arthropoda > Insecta > Lepidoptera > Noctuidae > Anorthoa > Anorthoa munda. The sequence continues at coordinate 12,890,845 of OX243911.1, read as the reverse complement.
GTCGAGGCGGGGGGGCTCAGTAACCGTGGCTTGATCACCCACGGTGAAGCGAAGAGGAACCCGAGGAGGGGCCGCTCGTCAGGGCTTTTGCCGATAAGCCGACGACGTAGCGGCCAACATGTAGGTTGCGGTGCTGCCTGGGCAACATCGCAACTGAGGCGGGCCGTGATGTCGTATGGGGACTCCCAAACCCATACGATATCACGGCTGAGGGTTGGAGGCCGCGGCGGGAGAGGAGTGCCGGTATTGCGGTGCGCCGCTCTCTCTACCTTCCGCGGCCTGGACGGGGTCGCCACCATCTGATGGCGGATGCGGTGGGGCCGCAGGGGAGGAGGAGTGTCGGTATAGCGTTGGCCGCTCTCCCTATCCCCTGCGGCCGAAACATGGTAGGTGGCGGGGCCATTGACCTTGACCCGTCACAAGGGGACCAAGGGTGCCATACACGGGGTCGTCTGGCACCCATGTACTGGTTTGGTCCCTGGGGTGGTCACGGCGCACAGTGTGTTCTGGTGCGTTGAGTAGAGTGAACAAAGTTTCCTTCAAAATAACTTAGGATATATAGATATAAGACTTAATTTATGCATTTTAACTAATATTATAAATACCCATCAGAAAAAAACAAAATCTCCATTACCATCACAACTTTCCTTCGACGCTCCTTGTTGCACGATCAAGGGAGTCCCACAATGTAACCCTATCGCTGCAGCGTGCCCACAGCCCACGGTGGCGATCTCCACGTGTTCACTGATCAACGTCATTGGCTCCGGAATTCTGTGACGTAACTAATCAAGATGATGAGTTGAATAATAATCGGATTTTTAGGTTTAAAGTGAGTTACTAGATTTACTAACGTGTTTCACCTTTTTAATGTCGGTTAGATAGATAGTTATTATGCTTTACTGCTTTACTTCTAGAGCAATGGTGGCCCAGTTGTAACGGTCCCGATTTACATTTCGTAGGTCTTGGGTTCGAACCCAGGCAGGTGCTTTACTTTGTGTAAAATATTTCATCACCACTGCTCTAAAAACGGTGAAGGAAAACATCGTTTTCTTACGACACCGGCATGTCCTAGAACCAAAAATTCAAAGACATGTAACATGCACCAACCCGCACTGGGCCCGCGTGGTGGATTAAGGCCCATTCCCTCTCTCACAGAGAGGAGAGCTGTGTCCCAGCAGTGGGAACATTAAAAGGCTGATGATGCGATTATACTTCTTTACTACCCTTCAACCGCTACGGCAATTTTTTTTTAGTCCGCGCAATAGTCCGCGCAGCCGTCACGTAACATCTAGGTGATCTCTTGCGTTATGGGCGCGTGTCATTAAAATGGCGATATCTCCTAAACTATTCAAAGGACCTGTTTACAAGTTATGTCGTTGGAATTGTTATGAAATAAGCTAACACATTATGAAAGAATTGATGCAGTTTGTAAGTGTAGCAATAAACTAAAGCACTTGAAAATAAGCGCAAAAAACGACTTTATAAGGTCACTCGCCGGATAATTAAATAAACGATCGCTATATCTATGAATGAATGATGTTATGCCCTCCTTGTCTAATCCTTGACACATTCTGTGTTTTTTAAAAGGTAAGCAATAGAGCAGGATTTATTTTTCGCCCTTTTCCTTTTTTTTTTTTTAGCGACCTTATAAGGTGCGTCAGCAGTTTCCCCTTATTTTGTAGCGATCCTCATAAGGTCGATTAGCTCCTAAAAGGATAATTTTATTTCGACACTCCAAGTTGCACGATCAACGGAGTCCCATAATGTAACTTTATCGCTGCAGCGTGCCCACGGTGGCGATCGCCGCGTGTACACTGATCAACGTCATTCGCTCTGGAATTCTGTGACGTAACTAATCAAGATGATGATATGATTAATAACCGACTTTGTAGGGTTAAAATGAGTCACTGGATTTATTAGGTGCTTTCATTTTTAAAGTCGGATATAATTATGCTTCATTTGACGTTTGTGAAAGACCTTTTTGTGTCCGTGGGTGAACCATGCACGTAACTTTAATATCTATACTAATATTATAAAGCTAAAGAGTTTGTTTGTTTGAATGCGCTAATCTCAGGAACTACTGGTTTGAATTGAAAATTTATTTTTGTGTTGGATGGTCCATTCATCAAGGATATAGGATATATATATAACATCACGCTACCAATAGGAGCGGAGCATAAATTAAAAAGGTTGCAAAAACGGGAAAAAAAATTCCTTTTTGAGAGCTTCCGTTGCGTGTGCTGCGTATACGATTACGCAACAATCAAGTAGGTAGGGTAGGGTAGGGTAGGGTAGGTAGGTCGATATGTAGGCTAGAATAGTTTAGGGTAGGTGGGTAGGCAGGGTAAGTGGGTGGATAGGTATCCAATTGACGGGAGCGAAGCCGCGAGGGACAGCTAGTTTACTGAATACTTTTAAAAATAATGATTTTGTTTATGGAAGTCGGTGTCCATAACGCAAAAAATTGGTACATGCGAAATTTTTTTTTTGTAAAAAAGCTTTTTATTTTTCACTTTTTTGTTGTACCTAATAGGCAAGTTGTTTAGTAAGGTACCTATAACGCCAGAATAGATAACCCGAATGTCATGAAACTTGAACATAACCGGTGAAATGAGAGATCTGCGAACCCCTTAAGAGCGTACTGGCGTGATGTTATGTTGTGAAATGGTATAATCAATAAACAGACATGCAATTGCAGCAATCCCGAGAGATTTGCCGTAATTTATTGAAGAGTTCTGTTGTATATATTCGACGTTCTCCATCAGATCTTCACCAAATTATAAAATGGAACTAATTTCAAAATATACTTTTCCAAACAATAAAAGAATTTTCGAAATCGGTCCAAAATTTACGGAGACATGCGCGAAAAAAAAAAAAAAAAAAAACCCATAATGTCGAACATAGAACCGCCTCCTTTTTGGTAAGACGGTTAAAAATACAAACGAATTCCAAATAAAAACACTACAAAGTGAAAGATAACTTCTTTTTCGGTTTTCTTTTCTTCGTTTTTTGACACCAACTTCCGAAAAAGAAGTTAATTTTCATTTTTTTATTGTGGTACCTAACCATTCAAGTAAGGCAAGGCAAGTTCTGTAGTAAGGTACCTATAATGACAGAATAGATTATCCGAAAATCATGAAACTTGAATATAACTGGTGAAATGAGAGTGTACCAAGGGGAACTGTACACATCTGCGTACCCTTTAGAGCGTACTGGCGTGATGTTATGTTAAGAAATGGTATAAATTAAGTATACAAAATAAACAGACATGCTATTGCAGCAATCGCGAGCAATTTGCTGTCATTTACTGAAGAGTTCTGTTATATATCTCCGAAGTTCTTCTACGGATCTTGAATAAATTTAAATGGGCCTAATTTGGGTACATACTCTTCCATATTTAAAAAGGAGTTTTCAATATCGGTGCACAATTGACGGAGAAATCGGTGAATATACAAAAATCAATATTATAACAACGAAAAACCCGATTATTGAGATATAAGATTGAAGAAAAAAATTAACAAGTACTGGGTACATTTAATCATTAAAAATTATGAGGTGATGCCAGGGTGCCAACGAATTTTTGGTAGGTTTTTTTATAATTTTTGTTTACCTGCAGCACCTCGTAATATATAATTATTAATATTATCTAGTATTTGTTTTAACAATTTTTTTGTAGTCGGGTTTTATGTTTTTTTATAATAATTTGTTTTATTTCAGACTTTTTAGTTTTATTAATGAACGAGTTCCCCAAATAAGTTATGTGGTAGAAGATTATTTATTTTGCTATCATAGTTCCGCTTATTTTGAATTTGTGCTACAATAGTAACATGAAAGTGTTATGATTGATATATTTTGGAATGGTATATTTAGTAGCATTCATTCGATACCCAAATTGTTATGACCAAGACAAAAATTTGTATCTCCCCCTTTTTTTGGGGGAGGAAGGGGGGGGCGTCGTATTTAAAAATGATATAGCCTATGTATGCATGTTATAGAAATGGACATACATATGCTCGAAAAACATTACCATCCCGCAGTCGGGTAAAAAAAACAAACATAAATTCGAACATAGAACCTCCTCCTTTTTGGAAAGTTGGTTAAAAACAATAGGTAGTGTAACTAACAAACAGGTTATTATTAGGCACTTATAACATCAAAATTTCAAGACGGCTATCCATTCTGCCGTGCATAATGACTGATTCCCTTCAATAAACACAATCAATTTAATTGAGTATTCAAGCATCTTGTTGGTAGGATGATCGTAAACTAACAGATCTATATAATGACGTATTTGACCACTGAATTATAATTAATTACCTTGTATCATGATTATTGTAGGTACATTAGGTGTTTTATGAAATAGTATGTATTTATGTATTAGTATTTGTATGTTTATTAGTATAATAATATGTTTATTACCCGACTGCAACGAAACTTCATATCTTTCAAACCGCTAGACGGAATAAAATAATTAAGACATCGTTAGATATGTCTTGACCGCCCAAGTGTTCTTAGATAGAAGTTAAAAAAAAAATGGTGGCTTTTGGGCGCCATATTGTGCCGGGCCAAATTTTTTTCGTCCCTACTTATCTAGTGGGGTATCAAAATGAAAGGTTTGAAGAGATGATTACAAAAATATAAACCAATTATATGTTTAAAAGTAATTCGAAAAAAAATATATAACTAAAAAGTTTTAAATTAAAAACATTAAAAATTAACCCGACTGCTTATGAAGCGAACTAAAAAGCTGTGAACAAAAATAAATCATGCTGTGCAGTCGGAGGATCAGGGGGTCAGCCAATTGCATATAGGTATCCTCCGACTGCACATCATGATTTTTTCTTGTTTACAGCTTATTATTTCGCTTCTTAAGCAGTCGGGTTTTTAATTTTTAAATACATTTTTTTACTTTATATTTATTATTATGTAATATATGTCACAGTGAGTATCTTCTTCAAATTATTATTTGACAGCACATAGCAGGAACGAATTTTCGATATTCGACTTAACTGATGGTCAATTCTAGGTCTACCGTAGGTCGGTATGTATATTAGACCTTTTCATGAAATCATAGAATAATCTGGACACGCACTCAGATTTGTAACAAAAATGTAGTCTATTGAGAAACTTCCCGCGATAATCTACACTGATTTCGGCGAAACAGGTTTAAGCTATGTAGGTATATTTAAAACTGCAGTCCACGGTTTTATGTTCCCCATATTGATACAAGCACGGAGAGGGTTAAGATTATTTATTTTTCACTGTTTTACTTTGTTTTGTTGGCATTTGTGATAACTGCTTTTAGATTCATTTAATTTATCATTTGTATGAATTCATATTTTTTTTTATTAATTGAAGATTTGCACACGCCTTAGTATTTGGCAAACAAGTTTGAACCATTTCTTTTATTGTAATCTTGCACTATTTGGTGTATGTATACACAATACTTTTATGCAAATACATATGCAAATAACCTATAAAATGACTCAAAGTTTTTTTCTGTGAAATAAAAATTAAAACAAATTGGTACCTACTTTCACAGTTTTTCTTGTGTTGATTTATCTCCGAGAATTTTCTATCCGTTAGTGCTTCTGAGAATCGGCGAGCTGTTAGAAAAATGTAAAAACCCCGAAAAATGGATTAAAAGTTCCGATCCAAAACCTCACCTTCATAGAAAGATCTTAATTAAAAACAAAAAGTTACTAATAAATTGTATAATCCTCGTATACATACAGGGTATAGGATGGCAGGGGCGATCCAAAGATGACGGCTGTGAAGTGCGCTTATTGAGGTGCAATAGGCGAGCATTGAGGAACCCTCATGCCTCCCGCTGTCACTTGAATTTGCTATTTGTTACTCGTTTCTTATTCCGAGGCACCATTCAGTTTGAATCTACCTGAACCTACTTTAAGATTATTAATATTGGTAAAAACGAAACCTATTTTTTATCATGTGAAAATCATCCATATATCCAAAGATTATAGGGAGGACTATTGTAATTACTTTTTAATAATTATGTTAATTATAAGCACCTTGTGACTAACAGATTTTATTAATTAATTTGTAGTTTTTTCACTGTTCTTCTTCTCTTTCTGTTCTCACACAGTATTTGTCTACATTTTTCCTTTTCGCGGGTCTGCTGGTAGAAAATTCTTAAGAAATAAGCAGAACCTTTGTACTCTTTTGTCTTGATCTTTTTTTCTGTGTGTACATTAATTATAAAATAAATAAATAAACAATTTGTCCGGAAATTCACCTTTAAGCAAATTGTATGGAACGGCTGTAATCGAGAAATACGATAATTAGTGATTGGAGAAACCTGTATTTAGTAATCTGAGGGTTTAGTCGTAGTTCTCATTATCGAAGTTTATAAAGGTGACTAAGAGAATATAGGTGGATGGACAGGAAATACAATATGTCGACGAATATATTTACCTGGGCCAGCTGGTTTCTTTCCACAATAGACAAGACAAAGATATCGACCGTCGAGTCGAAAATGCCTGGCGGAGCTACAGACCCATGAAGGCGCTCTTGAAGGGCGACCTTCCAAATTCGTTAAAGCACAAGCTTGTCGACATATGTATCCTGCCCATCCTAACCTATGGCGCTAGGACGTGGTCTTTGACTGAGTCTCAGAAGTTCAGACTTAGGGTTTGCCAAAGAGCGATGGAGCGTAGCATTCTACAAATTAAACTGACCGACCGGATCCGCAATAAAATTATACGCTCCAAGACAAGCATCGCTGTTGTTGGTGACAAGTCTGCGAGGCTGAAGTGTGATTGGGCACATTTGCAGGATGCAGGGGGATAGATGGGCCAGGATCGCCACGCAGTGGGTACCTGGAGACGGACGTCGTAACCGACGCAGGCCTAAAAACACTGGCGGGACGATCTGGACTCGTTCCTACTGGATTGGCCGGCGAAGGCAGGAGACAAAGTAGTCTGGAAATATGTGGGGGAGGCCTTTACCCAGCAGTGGGACAAGGTAGGCTAAATAAAAAAAATAAAAAAAGAGAATAAAACAAAAAACATTGAGAATCTTAATGTCGAAAAAGTAATGCATACAGAAAATCATTTTTAATCTTTTATAAGTTTAACATACAATTTTTATATTAAATTATGAAGACACTGCTATCAAATAATTTGTATGTAGTGTACCAAAACGAAAAATGATTTCGAAGTCAACCAAGCAGAAAAGTTTATGACTTAAAAGGTTCAAGGTATGGAAAGGTATAATAAAATGACTAAACATGGAAACGCTTTTATTGAATGACGCTATACTAAAACTGCACAAAGAAGCTGACGTCATATAGTGTGTCTTTCTCCATGCAAATATTATATTTTCGTATGCAAAAAATTTGTTACTCACAGTAAAATTTTGCAAGACGATTTCCCACGATCATCACTGCGCCAAGCAGAAGGATTTTTGATAGCAGTTTATTGTTAGTGATATAAAGCTATCTACCAAGGCATACAGATGACTGACTCTTATTTTTGGATATTTGAAGGCTTAATAATAACGTAAATTTCTTTAATTAATTCTCTCGTAATTTTTTTTTCGTCACTTTTGTCACCCCCTGCCATTTTATAGCCGTGTAGGTCAACAGTGGTCAGGCAGGGGCCAGTAGTCCTCCTAAAGGTTTAGGCAATCGATCCACTAAACCTACCGGACCCATAGTCCAATACATTTTTCTCCATATTTTGCAATAGGCCTGCACCAACCGGGGATTGCCCTTGGGTGCACTTGCGTAGTGCATACAGGGAAAACCGTCGGTTCGTGTCACATTTCCTGATACATGCCTAGCAAGGCCTCTGCGAGTTGGCTTCGGCCCCTCGCACGCCTTTTAAAGGACCGGGTCCCCAGGGTCCCGAGATTGTCAAAGTCAAGTAAATTAAAAAAAAGTTGCGAACAAATGTAGACCATTGATTAATAACATAAGATACTTTTTTAATTTTTACCTCCATATGGAGTTTTTGAGGCGTTCACGCGGACAAAGCCAGTAGCAACTGTTAGTAGTAGGTACTCGTAAGTAGACGCTTTTTCTCATCCTCTTGATTTAATTCTTTGGCCACTTTTTTGGTAAAGTAAGGTTAGGGAAGGCATCATCATTATCGGTTCCATCAAAATTTTATTAAGTATAATTTACATAAATAGATAGTTGTAGTTAGATATGTTGGAAGGCCTCCCACTAGGTGGACCGATGACCTGGTTAAGGTTGCGGGAAGGCGCTGGATGCGAGACGCACGGGATCGGTCAATGTGGCGACGCCTGGGGGAGGCCTTTGTCCAGCAGTGGACGTCTTTTGGCTGAATTATGATGACGATGATGAAGTATAAGTACCTGTGTATACTTAAGGTAGCAGGTTACGTACCTGTATACAAATTAGGGTGTAAATAATGCACCTAATCTCAGATACGTTTGAAGTCTTCTCACGCGGGATAATGCGCCATAATATGCCTTTGTGTGAGCGCGTATTTCGCTCTATAGTTCACAAATTACGTTAAATTGTTAATACCAGCTAATATCATCTAACGACGCGCAACGTTTAAGTACATTATAGAGTCGATCCAATTATTAGCAACATGGTTAAGTTATTATACGTTATTGGTATACGTCTACCGGTTTTAGCGTAAAGCAAAATCAATTCGGTGGGATAAAAATCTACCATCAAGAGCGGCTTGCTAAAGAAAAATACCGTGGCAGCAAATCTCGTAAAAAAATATGTTACGCCTCTTAGCTGGAATGAAAACCTACTGGGTTATATGCGAAATCTCGTGTGTATTCCACTAGAGTACCTCCGAGACGCTTGCGTCATTACTTTTCGTGCAAAACAACTCTAGTGAAGAAAATAAATTCTAAATTAAATTTAACTTGAACAACTCATATGTTACTTGATGTGGAGCAACTTTTCTCTGAAAGTACATCAGAAATAACAAAGTTCGCGGTCCTTTTACAATATTAGCTCTACAAACAATTTAGTATAATGATGTTTGCTGGGAAACCGCCAAAACAAAAACACAAGTATGCATTACGCGTATACTTCATTACAAAAGGCTTACCTGATTCAAAAATCTGGAGCGCGGCAAGGAATTTACATTTTTAACTTGTGGGGAAAATAATGCTGTAAAAAAGATGAAACTAGATTAAAGAGGCGTTTTTTATATCCGCACTTACCTACCTTTCAAGTATCATCATGGTATTTTTAAAAATACTTCGCTTCGCTCCTTGAAAATAAGACTTGAAATAATATAATAATAACGTCAATAAACAGAATTTGATGCGCACTTGAACATGCAAAACAGTGCGCTTCATGAAACCATAAACTGCACTGCGGTGATTCAGTAAAGTATATTAAATTACAGGTAATAAAAAACTTTACACTGGGTGGTAAAATGGTACACACTGGTGGTACACTGGCGGGCCTGTGAGGGATGCACGGTTGCCTGCACCGGCCTGTGATTTTATGCGACATTAAATTAAGGAAGAGGATTTATGCAACGCCTTAGTTGGTGTGACCAACGGCTTGGCGGACTTTGAAGTGTTGCGAAGAGGTCTGTTATTACTGCATTATATTATACATTGTAACGATATTGGCCACATTTGTTCAAAGGTTGTTATTTCAACAAGGAAGCAGATTGAACCAGGGGTAGGGGAACCTAGTACAAGGAACTTCATCGTATCTCATTATTTGCCAAATCTATAGGTATTATTTTTAATTAGTTGCATACTTATGTAGGATAATTCTTAGGTTTAAGTTTTTTCATGTTTCTTCTAAAAATAATTGTTATTTTCAAAAATGTGTTGCATGGAGAGTTAAAGTAACATTTTTTGTAATTGTTCTACTAAAAGTTCTGGGCAGTTATTCTTGCGTGTAAAATTACCTATGTATATTTCCTGGAAATCATTCAAAACGTCAAGAAATATTGCTCGAGTAATCTCTAAGCACGACGCAGATGTAAAAATATCTTCAAAGAAACACTCATGAAGCTTATCGACTTCTCCACTTCACTGGTTCCTCGAGTAACCTAATTCCTTTATGTAAAAATCATAGTAACACGTAGGTATAGGCAGACTCAAAAAACTCACGATATACGCCTGGTACTTATGAAGAAATATATATTAGGCGTTCTTTGCCTTTCCTTCTTGGAAAAGCATAATTTCGGACGGATATTATGTACTCACTATGTGCGTCTCTTTTTGGAATTAATAAACTGGTAATGCTACAAATATGTTTTGGGAAAACGGGAAATATGAAATAAAAAAAATATTAAGAAAGTGTACTCATGTGTTTTTCTCAGGTACCTAATTACGTCATGACACAAAAAGATAAAGGAAATCGCTCGATATTAACACGAATCAACTTTTGAGATTTATTTATCATAAGCTGAATGATCCATTGTCAGACCAGCTGCACGCTAGTCAAACATTTAATTAAGGATTTTGTTTTAAATTATTTAACTCGCCATTTGTGACGTGTATGTCTGTGAGACCGGGTGTTTTATTTGTTGGCAGGCCTTCTTTTTTTGTTTGATTTTATACTTCCTATTGTCATAAGACTGCAAAAGGCTGATTAAGCTATAAAAAAAGATTGTTACAAGTTTTATATTTTAACGTAACTAATACAGGTTTACTAATGATAAGCATAAATAATATTCCCGTAATTTACATTGGCATAACGAAATTCAGCATTATGATCATTACGAATAAATGCTTTGCCATAATGTATATTGCAATAAATACTGTAGGCATAATAATAATGCATAATCTTATAAAGCATAATGTTATAAACGCATAATGATATTTACAAATAATATTTGCGGCGCAAATAATTTGAGTCTTTATATCAAATATATTTAATTACACATTTTAAGCTTAGGTTAAACAATTTTCAATCGATTCAAACCGATATTAAAATTTTCGATATTTTGAAAATTGATATATTTTCAAAATATCGAAAATTGATGATTTTATCCATAGGCATTTTAATTTTATGTTTAAATATGTACCCATAAAAGTATTATGACGAATAAATAATATAATGCCTTAAATATTTATGCAACTCACCAAAACAAATAAGACCAAATGATAGTTATGCAACCTTTGCATTATGCCAAAGTATTATTATGCTAATAAAAGTTATGCGAAAACGTAATGCCAAACTAAAAAATATATACCAAGAAGTGAATTCCTAGTAATACAATATTCTTGATAGTTTCTAGTGTTCTAAATGCATACGTTTAAACATTAATAAATGTAATGTATAATATGATATATTTTTGTTTCATTGTTAAAACGTCTTCTTTGTCATGTCTTTTTAATATTTGGCCGAGTAAAAGTAGCATGGATTATAACTTAGTAGGAAAATGTTAGGTTGAAAACCCGGTGCGTAGGACCGGGATCACCAAAGAAGTAAATCAAATTCACGTCACTAGTGACGAGTTAAGAAATGAATTGTCCCCAGATGTAACTATAATGTTCACTTTACATTCTATAATTTTCTTCAAGAAAACTAGGCCCAAATAGCAATTAAAAACTTTTCTAAAACTCGTATTCATGCCAGAGATCAAACTCTTTTCATTACATAAGTTTCCAAATTAGACCAAATTATACACCTAAAGTGGAATTCTTCAACTGTTCTTGACTCCGCACCAGCAATAAATTCAATGAGAACAAATAACTTGAGTAACAAAATAGCCCTAACTTAATTGGTGAAAAGGGAATAGAGTTTGAAACTTAGAAAAGACGAGTAGAACGTTTTTTGTATGAAGATGAGGATGGTGACATATTAGGCGTGCTACAGAAGTATTAAATTGCTAAGGAAACAATTAATCTTTATATACATAATAGCTATCTGACCAATTTTCAGCGTAACACCCATTTTATGCTAAGTAATTTTTTACACAAGTTTTTTTTTATGTACTCTATAGCCTCGCGCTTGACCACTATCTCACCTGATGGTAAGCGATGATGTTGTTGATGGTGAAGCACGCTTGCCTAGAAAAAACTTATTCACTCTTGACTTAAAGTCCCCTAGATTGTAGCTGTTGGGAAACAGACTTCGGCAGGAAATTTCACTCCTTAGCTGTATGCATAATACAAGTGTTCAAAAAAATGTTCTGTGAGAATGGATGGGATGTCCACCATGTACCGATGGGGTATCGCCGTACGTCTAGTAGTCGGATGATGAAACGGGCTAGGTGGAATTAGATCATGCAATTCCATCGCACACTCCCCGAAATGTAACCGATAAAAAACCGACTCAACCTAGACTCAGCCTCCGTCAATCAAATTGGCAGATTTTAGCGTATTAGTGAATTGAACATCCTTGACTCGAGTGTTTTTTCGTTGATCGATTGAGTCGAGTGGAGTTGAAAAAGTTTTTCTTCAATACTTAGCTTATGGGCGATAAACTGCTAAGACAATTTGATACGTGAACTCAATTTCAAGTGATAATATTATACCACTACAATGATGATGGTATACGGATTGATGATGGTACGAGTATGATGAGCAAACTTAGGGAGCTGCTTATCGTTCTAATAAAACTTGTTTCTTTCGTAATATCACATCATCAGCCTATTAATGTTCCCACTGCAGGGACACAGGCCTCCTCTCTGTGAGAGAGAATGGACCGTAATCCACCACGCGGACCCAGTGCGGGTTGGTGGATGTCACATGTCTTCGAGTTTTTGGTTCTAGGACATGCCGGTTTCCTCACGATGTTTTCCTTCACCGTTTTGTGAGCAGTGGTGATGAAATAATTTACACAAAGTAAAGCGCCTGCCTGGGCTCGAACCCACGACCTACAACTTGTAAGTCGCGGCCGACACCACTGGGCCACCACTGCTTTCGTAATATATCAATCACCAATCATCATAATCTTCCTGTTCTTGTGCCTTGTCAATTGGCGTCGGCGCAGCGTGCTTACCTCTTCCAGTTCGTCTTGTTTACCGTGCTATCATCTGTAATTGACTAACTTATCTTTCCTTCGCCATCAAAATATGTCGTCTGCATAGATGTCATGTATGGGCTTACTATAAAATGTTTAAAGAATAATGTTCAATCATTCTGTTCAATAAAAACAGAAAGGACTCTCGTTCAACATCATTCCTATATCATCAACAATAAGAATTATATTTTTTTTTTTGCTGAGTCGTGCGACTTTTGCGCAAGTATTTCAATGCCGTATGCAATCCCCTTGTCGCTGACGATTTCACTCCGAGGAAATGAACGGAACAAAATAAAAAGGCAAGTCGTTACCCATTCGAGAATTTTATATAATATAAGAATCTTATTTCGCTTTATATAATATTTTTCTTTGTAGAACAGTTATTACTTCGCGTAGGTTCATACATATTACTCTGCACGTTATACGTTATGCGAATACTAATTTGGAATTACATACTTTTACAAGGGCACGAGTTATGATGTTTGTATCATTCTACGGCAAAAGGATAGGCATCTATGTCTTACTTTGGGTTTTATTACTGTAACAGCTAGTTCTTCTATGGTGCCAATACAATCAAAAGATAAATAAATTTTCGCTATTAAAGTTTACTCGTCAGTAATCTTGTTAATAGCACTATCTACATTAAACTCACCTATTTTCTATTTGATTTTATTACGGTCAATCCATAGGTCTTTTGTAAGACCCCCATTCGGCAGTGGAACTAAAATGTCCCAAAAATTAAGTGTTGGATCTAAATTTTTGCATTACACCATACTAAGGAGTGGAATTCCCTGCCGGAGTCTGTGTTTCCAGATAGCTACAACCTCGGAGTCTTTAAGTCAAGAGTGAATAGGTTACTTCTAGGCAAGCATGTTACACCGTCGACCACATCATCGCTTACCATCAGGTGAGATAGTGGTCAAGCGCGAGCCTAACTATAATAAAAAAAAAAAAAAAAAAACTTGCCACCTCATAAACACACCATACGTGTAAATTATTTGGTTCATATTAACTTTGCGTGCAATATAGCTACCAGTTACTAAGAGCAGTTTCCCACCGCTGTTGTGACTGCGCCTTAACAAGGAGCATACACTAGTGATGGTCGTTAGTGAATATCGAATGGAAATCGGTAAGGTAACATCAGGCCTGTGACTAAGCGGTAAACCGAAGACGCTGACAGGCGACCAATCATTAAGTCTTGCCATGCATCCTGGTCGGAAATCTTGGAACGTGCAAGAACCTGTCACAAGCGTTTATTAATTTAATCGTCTTACCAGGAGTAGTAATTTTCTGTGGTGGCCTTGTGAAAATGGAAGAATTAATTCTGATTCTCTTGTATGAGTTTTCCTGTTTACTGTTTCAGCACCGAAAATATGATGAGGATAGACGACGAACTTAATGTCTTACATAGTTACCATTAAAAAGAACAAGTTTTGTGTTTAGTTTCCTTGGGCCAGATTGTCTTAACGAGAGATGTCAAATATAAAGTGTAAAAGCCTATATAAACTCTTCAAGGCCGTTTTAAAAATAACATAGATACCAGTTTATCGATGTCATTAATACTTCGATTAACTTCATTGTTTCCTTTTGTGACGATAACTTCTTGCAATTACCAAGCAAGTTGATGCTTCAATAAGCGAAACTTAATCACGATGATAAAAACCAAATGACACGCTTTACTAGTGCTGCGAACAATGGATATTGAACATTTTATCGATACATAACACAGCTTTGTTTAGCATACGGTAATAGATTGCAATGCCTATCAAATTAAATGTTAATTATGCGTCTATTGAATTTTGAAATATGAATCATGTTTACTTAATCCAGCTAATGCCTGATTGTTTGAACAAAACAGATTGTTCAGGTTTCAGTATTCACGTTTTATGATTATGGAAAATTATATACGCTTGTTTAAAACATTGCACATTGATTACGCTAGTTTCGAGTTTGACCAAAATTATTTATCCTGTAGGTTGTATATTTCTTTTGCGTTGAGATTCCTCAACATCGCCACTAAATACATAGTTTCATAGCTAGTAATGTCGTGTTCGCTCATAAACTCACGTCGCCCATAAAAATACATACACGTTGCGGCAAACCGTTTAAATTGTATCGATATGGCTCATATACGTGTTGGCAACACTACATAATCCGCCCGCGGCCTGTACTCCAGCAAATTATACACTGCATCGCTCACTCTTACAGTTTGCACCTCTCGGTCGTTTCGCAAATTTATATGAATCATTATTGGGTTGAATTATAGCATCGCGTCGTGCCGAGGGACCGCCGCTCATGGACGTGAGAAGACGTTATTCCCGGAGATGCGTGATTGCTGAATTGTTACTATTAGCCTTTCACCTTGGTGCAGAGTTGTGTGTATGGCACCCAATTTGCACTTTTGACGTGAAAGGATATAATTATGTCGTGAGTGTTTGCAATCTGCACTTGAAGGTGCGTGTTCACTAAGCTCATTTTATTTTGAAATTTAGCAGCTAGGGAGGATTTATTTAATTTACAAGCTATTGGTATTTGCCAGGTGCACATTGCCAGTTGGCAAAATATTTTAACTGTAAGCCAAAATAGATCCCTTTTGACTCAAATTGAAGCAGCCTCGTTTAAAGTACCATTTTGATGACTCGACACGATATATCTACCGGAGTAGTGTTATTTTTATAAATCTAAACTGGTTGATATGACAATAATACTTCCTTTTCTAGGCTGGAATCAGGTGAACCTGTATCAAGCTTGCTAAGGCTCGTGCTTTATTTGCTTCTCAAAGCTAAATAATTAAAATAATTGTTTGATGCAATCCAAGGAAATTATTGCCGTATCTAGAATTTCCTAGCTGAGAGCGCATCAATAACGCATAGAGGTGTTATCAAGTTTCCTTTAACGCTGGTTAGTCCTTACATATCGTGCTTGACCGTGCATTGTAACAGTTACGAACATTTGCGTTCCCATACGGATTATAGTACCTACATACCTATGCATCATTTAGTCAATAAATGCGTATATACTGGTTCATACACCAAGTGCCGTTTTTGGAATTGAGTATTTTGAGTTTAAATCGTGTCAAACCTTTATTTTATGGGTTAAGGCCAAAGTACCTAAAGGTTGACAAAAACACAACTTAAAAAAAAATCAAAAAACCCGACTGCTTGAAAAGCAAACTAAAAAGACGTAAACAAGGAGAAAATCATGCTGTGCTGTAAAAAGTTAATTAAAAAAATCAAAAAACCCGACTGCTTGAAAAGCGAACTAAAAAGACGTAAACAAGGAGAAAATCATGCTGTGCTGTCGGAGGATACATCTTCGCGAGCTGGCTGACCAAAACCAGACGACATTAGCCAGTGACACTCGCGGGGTTAAGACGAATCGATTGACGTAAGAACCATCAAAATCGGCCCACGCGTTTGGTCTCTAGAACGCCACATAGGAACAAACATACATACATACATACATACTTACATACATACATACATACATACATACATACTTACATACATACTTTCATACATACATACATACATACATACTTACATACATACATAGACTGATAAACACATTATCCTCCTTCGGCAGTCGGGTAAAAAAGAAATCGGGTTAAATTTTAAGATATATTAAAATTTAATCAAGTATGGGATAAATAAATGTCAAAGTTCAAAGTAGGCCTTTGCCGTATAGGCTAATATGAAAAGTACAAAGTATTGATGGCCGTTTGTGGTTTTATTTGACTGCTAAACCTTTTGTTTGTGAAAAAATATCTGGTGTTTTAATATTTCTTGAAATATTATTTCACATCTCAAAAGCTCCCAAAGTGAGACCAATTTACTTAATTTTTGTATATTCAGAATTTTAATGAAACAAGTGTAGTAAAGTGTAAAATTGTTGGCCGGAGCTGTGGCCCGAAGAAATTTAGCAATTTACTTAATAGTCCGTTCTGCTGCTTATTGTTTTATGGTCTCGAACTTACAACATATAATTTCCTTGAGCAATTTTCGGACTGCTTCATTCCTGAGTCTGCCGTGTTTAGCAATTTTATTGCTTCCTTTGACTACACCTACACCTACAGATATCGTTTATTTAGGAAACCATAATCTGTAAATTATATTTTCAGTCCGTGAAATATAAACTTAAAAAAACTGTCTAGTATTTTCCCAACTATATTGGGGTTGGGTTTAACCAGATGCAGCCAAGTACCAGTATTTTACATGAAGAGACTGCCTATCTGACCTCTACAACCTAGAAACCTGGGAACACGAAACCTCTAGGGCAGACTGGTTTCAGATTACCTGTCTTCTGATCTACAAATGACAGCCGAGACCAACAGCTTAACGTGCTTTCCGAGGCATAGCGGAATCTCGCTAAATACAAACTTTTCCAAAATCAAAAGCAAATACTCTCCGATATTCTACCATGAGAATTAAAAACAAAGATTAAAAATACTAATGACATTCAATGAATGACGTCAAGTTACCCAATAACATACAAAACTATGATACAAAATACATTCAAAATGTCGTACGTAAATGTTCAATATCTTTTTAGTTTCCTTATATTATTTTCATTATTTCAGACAGTCAAAACAGATAGCTATGATGTTGTAGAAGTGACACTCAAAAATGTTATTGTAGAAAATGTATGTATAGAAGTAAATACAACGGATTCTAAATCTACAGTGGACGAAAGTGAAGTAAAGAAAGGCATTTTAGGAAATTTTAATTACAAAGAAAGTGAGATGCGAAGAAAGCCAAGGACTGTGGCAAATGGTTCTGTAACATATGGAATGGTATGCCTCTCGTGCTACGCAAATGCTTCTACATATAGCTGGAGCTGTTACTCGGGCCAATCGTAAGTTTTGCTTAAATTAAGTCTTCATTAAGTACAAGTCTACATATAATTAGTAGGGATAGTATTTTATGAACTTATGATGGTAAAATCAATAAGGTACCAGGACCATTCATAAAAAAACATTTTCCCAATTTCTACAACTCTTTATAGATTATTCGACAACTCCAGAATTGTTGTTGTCAGTATTGCCGTTTTGGGTGATTCAAATTTTTTTTTCTGTTTGTTGCAAAATAATAGCAGTTTCTTAAATTAATTCATTTTGAAAGTTAAGAGTTCTATTCACAATATACCAATGATAATAATTGTAGTATACTAGCAGGCAGAACTGCGGCTTCACCGCTTGAAAATTGTTTTGTTATCCCGAGAGAATACTACACTGAGATAAAAAGCCTATATGCTATTCCAGAATATAATCTATCTCTGTGCCAAATTTCATTGAGATCTGATCAGCGGTGTGAATCAAGAAGATATTTGTATTCCTGGAATTTGGATCTCTAAATCCGTGTAGCTATCGCACCGGAGGACAATTAGTAAATCTGGCGTGATTGAGTAACAAACATAGTTTACATCCATCCATACAAACTTTCGCAATTATGATATTAGCTATACTTTATTTATTATATTTCTGTTTATTATAATATATTTATAATATTAGTATGATTTTGAAAAAAAGTTATTTTTATTTTTTGTTTGTTGAATAATAACTGATGAACGACACAGCCCAAAGAAATGCTAACAATTTTACGGCACTAAGGTGGAAGGCCCTTATTCCACCGCTCGCACCGCTTATGCCGTAAAATGGATACTCTAAAGCATACTCCTTATTAATGCCTAGGTTTAAAGGTTTGAAAAAAATATGTATTTATTATTGATTTGTGTACATTATTTGTGAAACATGGTTTTATCGTATAATTAACAACATGGTATTTTTTTGCTACTTTAGCCTACTCCCCTTAAACGACTTGGATGATTAAAAATATTATTGCACAAGAAAAATATGGTTAGAATTTCTTCATAGCCTACATAGAATATGTAAAGGAAATTTTGCAAACGAAACTGTCCAAAAGGTGGTCTAATATTGATATTCTGGTGCTGAGCGGGCGCACGTCAAGTACTGCGTTAGCATTGAGGAATATATACGCCTTAAGCAGTGTACGTTTTTCGGCTGCAATGATGATGATTATGATAATGATTCCTACTTAATTTGATAAAACTACCTATATTTTTAAATTTTCAGTGTTGCCACTACAAAATGTGCTGACGCTGAGCAATGTTACATAGAAATTAATCCTCAATACATAAAAAGGGGTTGTGTATTACCTGGGAGGGTAAATAGAACATTTGTATGCAAATGTCCCCTCTGTAACGACAAACCTTCCTTCGATCTCAGCCATTACGAATATAAGCAACTCAAAGATTGGGAATATGATAACGCCCGACTTCGAGCACCTTTGATAGGAATGGATCTAATGTGTAAAGTTTGTGAAACTAAAGGGACAAATCCAGAATCGGACAAAAATTGTAGATCTGGTAAAAAGTAGGCATTTTTTTAATGCTTGGTTTGTGTAAAGGTAATACCTCAACTTATTAATAATATCACATTTACCGTTTTACAGTGCCGATTACATGGTATGCGGAAATAACCAGCTTTGTTACACAAATATTGATGATGAGACCGATTTTGTATCAAGAGGATGTACAGATAAACTAATGTTAAATTCAATGTATTTCTTTTGTAATGACGCCAAATGTAATACGGCGGAATTCCCAAACCCCAAACAAAAAATAATGATACGTGCACGCCAAGTACAATTAAAGGATGACAATTTTGTGTCAAGAAAAGCGTTGATGAGCCTTGGTTCAAAAATATACACTTCCGATTGCAATTCAATGCTCATGTTCATATCGACATTAATACATTGTATTTGATTTAATATTACATACATATTTTTTTACATATTACGATTTATAAATACTTATGAAATGAAGTTTGGCAGAAAGAATAACAATGCAAACTATATAGTAAACATCTTCTTTCAAAAGAGTCCGTCTATGAGTTATCTTTATTTGAAGTCTCATAAAATATATTGATTGTTATGTGGATACGTCAAAGTTTTGTTTTTGTAGCACAGCAATGAAAGGAAAAATAGTTTTATATTCATTGTTTTTTATATTTATATTATATGTTAAATGCGAAAAAAAAGAAGAAAAAAACAGTAAGAACCTCCCCTCTCTACCATATTTTAGACGAAAAGTAGAAGAACTTGGCGATGCAGATTTTTTCGAGACGACTGAAACTGATGATCCCCATAATTTAGTGTCATTTCTTGTTGAGAATGTGAGAGAAATCTTTGACGACATAGTAGATACTACAGAAGCAATAGATAAAGGAAATTCTGATAAAAAGACTTCACCGATTGTATTTATATCTAATACGAGTATACCGCCACGTTTATCCTCATCTACTGTACAAATTACACCAGTACTTGATTTTTTTACTACCGATGATATTATGAGTAGTAGTAGTAGTCTTCCTACTTCTACGCATAGAAAAGATTTGAAGCTAAATGAAAACTTAACTCTTACTACTTTGCTAGATAAAAATCAAACAAGTACCGAAAACAATGTAAGTCCAAGGACCGGAATTAGTCAGCTTGCAAAAGATTTAAAATTATATACTAAAGCTGATAAAAAGGAAGGGGATTTTACTATAGGCCGTAGTAATATGACGGATGCTGACGGAGAGTTGAGTGATCCGAGAAGATCATGCATAATGTGCGACAATGTCGCAAATGAAGAATGTAATGACCCCAGGAATAAATTGTAAGCATGTAAATGGTTTCTAAAATGGTTTTGGAATGGTCGAAGACACATCCACACTAAAACTAAATCACAGAATTTTTAGCTTGAAAATAAACACAAACGAAATTATTCCTACTACTTAGTATACTCTCAAGTTTACTCTTTTTATTTGCAATTTGCTTTCTCTTGTCATTATTGAATTTTCAGAATAACATCGATGATGTGCGAACGTGACGATGATTTGTGTTATTCGCTGCACACACCTTTCGGAATAGTAGAGCGTGGATGCTTCAACATAAATCACAATCTCACAACCTTCGTTTGTTCCTGCAATCTGTGCAACTACATATCCATTTCTGAGATGCCGTTTATGTTCGCTAAGAAGGGAGTTTGGGTCGGTAATGTTATTGAGCTCTCACGTACAAAGCATTTTAGACAATCCGTGTTTAAAGATATGTCTTGCTTGAGATGCGAAGTTAACACGACAACAAAAACAGGAGATATGCTTGATAGTGCAAACTGTTTAGAGGGAAACATGTAAGTTTAAATGTTTAATAAATAGCTCGTTCTATTTCGTTTCCAATCTACATTCTTCTTTTTAAATTAGCTTGTCGTTGACATTCCAACTAATATTTTAATAAATATTCAGAGCAAAGCCAAGGCAATATAAAACTAGCAGATTCCATTTTGTGATACCAACCGAAATTTGTTTTTACATGTCTAAAAATCTAAATATTTTAATATTTCTGTATATCAAGAGGCCTTTATGCCGTGGCGTAACATAAGTCTGATACAATCTGATCTTATTTTCAGAGGTAATTTACCAGTGGAAGACTGTAACGTTGATGAGGTTTGTGCAGTAAAAGCGCTAAGAGCAGACGGTTACATCTGGCGAGGTTGTGTCAAAGTCCCGCTATACAACTATTGGTGGGCAGTCTGCGACTATGATCTCTGCAACTATGATACCCTGGTTAGCCTCTACGATTTCATTGTTTAAGAATATCAGCAATACTTTTGTTTTTCTACCATCATTTATTTTTTAATTTTATTTTAGCAGAATATAATTTTAATTAATATATACTTTTGCTTGTTTTTTTCGTAGATGTTTATACGCTGATTTACGTAGGTCTATCTTTAGTCTCGAAAGAGGTAGTAGATTTACGCATTAGTTCTGTTTAGGTCCCATTTAATAAGATGTGAAAATAATGCCATCAAGCATAAATTAAGACTCCGGCAAAATCCTAACGAAAAAGCCGTGACACATTTTGCCAATTCTGGGCATCGAAACCTTAGACGAACAAGGCTGTCATTAACAGTGTTTTGTAAAATGAAAATTATTTTCATCGGTATCTACCTTAAGAGTAAACAAACTTTCTTACAATAAGACATCAAATCACATTTATTCTAGTACTTCTGCCATATTTTTAAACGAGACATTTCTACTGATGAAACATCCATATTTATTCCGTTCAATATAAAAAGCAGACGGCGACTTGGGAATACTTTGAAGAAAGCAGTCGAGATCACAGCAGCAAGCCCTAGAGTCCGTAGGTACCCATAATCTAATTGAATTTCACGGTTGTGGATGCATCCCTTTGAAGGATTTCATCCTGTGGAAACATTTGTGGGCTCGCCGGTACTAAAACTCTGAACCGCTGATCTGGATATTTGTATCGGAGTTCAATTTTACATTCGGGTGCATTCCGGGCCTGCATGGAATAGTTGATTTGAAAAGTTTAGTTTCGATTACCAGTGTGCTAGTCAGTTAGTCAGTAGTATCAACATTTATTTGAATACTCGCATACTTTAGATGTAAGTATGCGAGTATTCAAATAAATTTTATATTGATTATAATAGTTAGATTGATAAAACTTTATTTTCAAGTACAATGACATGTGTAGTACATCTATATGAAATTGTTGATCATACAGTAAAGTATCAAATGCTATGACTTTTGTTATACCTTACTTCAATGAAGAATACCTTACCTACATACCGTTGATTATATTAAAAGGAGAGATTATGTTGTTGAACCTACGTGATATTTTACGAGAAGAATGTCTGGAATGGCTTTGATGTGTGTGTGATGGGATATTTGATCATAGTGTAGGTATATATATATATATCTGGTACGACGACCCCAAATGAATTGGGATAAGAGCAGGAGAGCGGTGATTAGCGGTGTATGTACCTCTAATCACCGCTCTCCTGCTCTAGTTAATAGCAGCTTAACCAAATCAAAGTAGGTGTTTGAATTGTAAAATCCTTAGTGAATGGTGTATGTGTGTCAGTAATGGTGGAAAAATACAACGAAAAACATAAGAACAAACACATTTTGAAGAAATTTTATAACACAGTTTATTTACATAATTTTACATACACTTAGAATAAGATGCGGGTGAATCTTGAGAGCTCTTTTAAAAATAACGTATCAACTCAAAGCACTGTAAAAACTCAAGTGGCTTGCAGTTTTCTTTCTTACACTCCCTCAAGGAATACTTGGTACAGTCGCTGAAGTCTGCACGACGTTGTTTTTAAATATTTTATCATAAAAAGAACGCTACATCGGAAAAATTTTGTATGCAAATAAGGCTGGAGGAAAATTTTACACTAATATTTTTCTAGCAACTATGGTTAATATTATTATGTTATAACATAATAATGTTTGAAATGTTCAGCTTCAGATAAAAGTTTTCATAACCAAATAAAAAGGTTTTTAATAAAACCAATATTTTTATTAATAAAATATTTATTTCTTTTTATTCTTTTTCTTTTCATTCGATTCAAATTTTGTCCGACCATAATGCGGCCACCTAGGTAGGTAGCTTTGTCATTGATTTTGTTCAAGACTGGAAGGTGCAGATGGTACACAATCATCAAGGCTGCAGGGCTGAGCAGGAAAGGAGGTGGTATGACTCAAACTGACTGACTACAGCGAAGCCAAAAGGAAGAGTTGTGATTTTAGCAGTATTTGTATGTATTTACGTATGTTCCTCCGTAACGCCTAAATTATTCATCTGATTTTGCTGAATAAGGTTTCAATCGATTCGTTATTATGGCCCGGGTAAAATAGGCTAAAAAAATAGCATAGTCAGGTTACAGTTTTTAAACTTTTTGCTTGTTATTTTAAGCCATGTCATTATGCACTACTGCTATTAAGAGTAGCAGGTCATTATTGTCCAATTTAAAAACACTCATCTAAATGGTACATTTAAGGTACGATGTAACTTTAAATCAAACTTCCTAGCCACGTAAGATTCACGACATATACTCCCCACAATTGGAAAATACATCCGAGTTGGTTACGTTCAAAAGATTTAATGATATTACTTCAGAACGAAGAGAGGTGCCATAAGACCATTCTCTATTGCTTGGAATTTTCCACAAACTTACCTTGATATTTGAAAAATGCTGATGTTAAAACGTACCTCCTATTACCTGGCTCCTTGCCTAGATCTAAAGGACTTTGGCTTAAGTCCAAAATAAATAGTTGATTTTAAGCCTTGACCTTAAAGAGAATTCAAGTGTTTTTAAATTAGCTACCTTTTATTAAGGCTGCCGTATTTTTGTCTTCTGAGAGCAGTGGTGGCCCAATGGTATCGGCCGCGACTTACAAGTTGTGGGTCGTGACTCGTGGGTTCGAACCCAGGCAGGCGCTTTACTTTGTGTAAATTATTTCAATACCATTGCTCTCAAAACGGTGAAGAAAAACATCGTGAGCAAATGTCTTAGAAACAAAAGTTCGAAGACATGTGACATCCACCAAACCGCACTGGGCTCGCGTGGTAGATTATGGCCCATTCTCTCTCACAGAGAGGAGGCCTGTATCCCAGCATTGGGAACATTAATAGGCTGATGATTATGATGATGATTTTTTCTTTATATGCCTACAATTTCCTCTCCGTAATGTGGTTTATTTTTAATTCTATTATCCATTTAAAGAGGTGAAGACGTTTTATTGTTTGTTTTGAAGTAAGCAATTTCTCTAATGTTATCATGTTTCATGTTAAAGATTTTTTCTCATGTTTATTTAATAAACCAGTATCAAAATACTACGTAATCCCTTCTAAAATGATCTAAAAGCATCGTGGATATATAATAATCCGATAAGTTACCACGAGCCGGGTATTAGCATGATACGCAGTCGGTACGTTCCGATAATGACCACATTTATCTTTTTAATGAACTACTAGCCTGCTTTCGCTATGCGACTACGAGCTTCCCTGACAATTCGCCAGAATATATAGTTAGTTCTACAAATACCGGATACTGCTTTAATACTTACGGTAAGTATGTTTTGCCATTATAATGGCCCAATAAAATTATTTGTTGAGTATGTCAATGGCGGAATAATATTTTGGTGTAACATACCAAAAGATGGCCGTAATGTGGATAATAAATGGGTTATTGGACGACTCGCCCGAATTTAATTCGCCCGAATCGGGCAAATTGTCCACTATTAAAAATATTTATTTTTCTGTGTCGATTCGCCCGAAATTATTTTATCGCTACAAATAAAATGAAAGAGAAAGCTTTATACGCTATCAGGTCATTTCGATACCGGTAAAGACTAACTTAAGTACCAGGAGATTATAATCATGAGGAAGCTAGGCTGGAATCATGAGCGGTAAAAAGAGTACCGGGCAATTTTCGATTCTGAAGCCTTAGTACTCCGTTAGTCTCATCCGCTAATGATTCTCCCTCTGCAAATACTTCTTCATGATTCTGGCCTGTGGCCTCCTGGTAGTTTGAATTGCTTTCCTAGTTTCTAGTACAATATCTATTAACTTCGATTAATTCTTCATATTATTACCGAGACGGGTGAGCACGACTGTACTTTTATATTGTTTATTCTCTAAATTAAAATTCGGGCGAATCGTCCACTAAATAATATTGGAGTGGTCGTTTCGCCCATCGATAAAATAACTTCGGGCGAATCGACACAGAAAAATGAATATTTTTAATAGTGGACAATTCGCCCGATTCGGGCGAGTTAAATTCGGGCGAGTCGTCCAATAACCCAATAAAATGGAGTTTGAAGACCTTTGGAATTTGATTTGGAATCTTTATGTCCATTTACAAATCATGGGCGTCACTAAAGAATCTTCACGTGACCAAAAATGTTATCCTAATAAGTTAAGTTCTTCCAAATGAAGATCATTACCATTGTAGATCCAAAGAAAAATATTTGAACTCGTCAACACAAATTACAAGTTGTAGCAGCAATCCGTCGGTTTGTTCAACACCAGTCGAAACTGAACAAAAAACATGATAATCACATCTCGAAGACGCGATCATTGCTCGCCTTGCCTGTTTATAATAACAGTGTTTCGACTTGGAACGGATAAAATGGTAATGAGTGGTGTAGAACGTACGCTAGTTTGAGATGCCTCGCGGCTTTCTACGCGTTTCTTTCAACACGTAGCGCACTGTGTGTTTAATGCCGAACGTCCCGATCAAAGGCCTCACTGCGTCTAAAAGGATTCAAGACTGGCAATCACCTTGCCGTAAACGAGATACCATTTAGCCAAGGGCAAATACACTGACGGTAATATTGTTTGGCGGATAAACTGCATCTATGAAGCTTTTGGTAAGAGAAAATTATTGCTCCGCATTTTGCAAAGCCAGCCTTTTGAGTTACTAAAGTGTTTTGCACAATCGCATTCTCTTTGCTGGAAAGGAAGTGGTTGTCCGATTTACGTTTTGTTCCGAGCAAAGTTTATTTTAACTTTGCTGGTAGGGATAACAATAAAAAAGCAACGGATATCAGGGGTGTATCCTGTCCTGCAAGGTGCTAGAGTCAATTGTAAAAAAAATATAGCCTTACATTTTTTAATGCTATTAGCAAATGATGATTGCTGCTCTTCTAGACACTAATGAAGCTATCATGCGTGGAGATATACTAGTGTCAGCTGCGACATTGTATAGTCTATCCTTTATCTTTATTTTGTAGGATTTTATTCTAGCCTCTGACCATAGTTTCAAATTCAGTACCTAAGCTTCAAAATGATTTAATTAATTATAAGATCTCTAATAAAGATATCACTTTCAAACAAAAACACGTACTCGTCCAAGCACAGAAATACTTACACAAGTCCACAACTTTAATTATACGTAAAAGGCATAAAAATAAAACTAAAATGTTAACGTTATTTATTCGTTTTTAACATTCAAAACACCACAGAAGCTCGTGTAGCCGAGTACGATGATAAAAAATTGTCCCACTAATGAGAGAACCAGCAACCCTTACTGGGCACCAATAAATAACAGTTCACCGAGCGATTTAACTTCACAAATGAAAAATTAAACGATGTATCTTCGCAATTCGTATTGCGTTTATTTGTAGCGGGCACTAAAAATAGCAGTTTGCTTACGTATTACGCATTTATTTAAAAATGACTGTTTTATTTGTGGTAGGGAAATATCAGCTTGTTGGTGTTAAAGTGAGTTATATGGCCAAAGGGTTTGCAACTTTCTGTGAGTTGCAAACCCTTTCCAAAGGTGGGTACTGACCGCTGTGATCGGGCGTAATGTACCATTCGCAGCGAGCATGATCCGTGTGCTAAAAGCCGAGTAACACGCTCGTTTCGATCTGTTTGCTCGCATTGCTCCAGATTCTTTGCCACTTGCAATCAAGATGTCGTGTGACGAAGTTGTGTTGAGATCTTTGAGTTTACTCAATTATTGAATAATCCAAATTAAGAAGAAAAAATAAACTTTATTGGGTATCAAACTTGTTTAAAAACTGAAACGTATCTGGTGGTTTGTCATTAATATATGAAATACAGAGTTTTCTCTTCGAGAGTTATCTTTTTAACAACAAATAATATTAAAGTAAAGATTGTGACAAACAATAAAGGAATTGTAAACACCCAAAGTACCTAGAATCGACGCTTGTGCCACGTGCACTCGTGATGACTCGCTGCAATGTACTGACTGAAGCGCGTTAAACTTAAAGGATTCGCCAAAAAACCGACAGCGGGGTGGAGCACTAGCAGCGAGCAACGAGCCACTCGTTGCTCGTTGCGAGCGCCTTGTTTCCCCATACTGACTGCACGAACGCTCGTTGTGTAACATTACATTACGCCCCGTAACGCAGGTCAGAACCCGCCTTTATATATCGTGGACGCTTTTATATGCATAGATGAAACGCATAGAAAGCCGCAAGGCATCTCAAACTACATACGTACAACCTTGTTCCTGGTAAACCTTGCGCCAAAGTTGCGAGCTTGGTCACTTCGAGTTTTGTCTTTGCGTTGTCTTTGGAATCACTCAAATACACCATTTAAAATAAATAATTATGATATTTTTTGAAGTAAAAATACGTCGTTTTCTCATGAGTGCTGAAGTGTGAATGGCCAGTTATATAATACTACTAAAAATTAAGATTTCCTTTGCGTAGTTACCTAGGATAGCACAAACTATACAATTTAAAAGTTACCTTGGCAATTAAGTTACTAGATTTTACACGTCAAGCTGAAAGGGCGAAATAATGACTGCTGTTTATACGCAATTGATTTATGTATTTGAAGTCGCCAATTTGCAAATGTTAGTACTTCAATTAAGTGGAGTTATGAAGTCTGGGAAGACCCTGTAATTTATTACTTTCGTTTTATTACGACAGACGCGGTTTGTTTCACTCAATTTGCGGCCTTTCTGTTGATACGAATAAATATTTGTCGGGTATAAATTACAATTCGGGTACCCGTGTGCAGTTTCTTGTTAATTTCTGTATAGGTTTGTGGCAATTAATCAATGTTTTGTTATTATAAGTTTGTGGTGATTTCAGGGTATATTAATTGGAGGTGAGTAATATGAGTGCGGCCACGTGGAGGAGTGTTCAATAAGTAAATTCAACTGGAATGCAAAATGATTACTCATTGTTTAGTTGCTGCTTCTTTTCAAGTGAGGGCAAACATTGTAGTCGCGCGTTCGCGGTCCGTCTGTCTGTCTGTCTGTCTGTCTGTCTGTCTGTCTGTCTGTCTGTCTGTCTGTCTGTCTGTCTGTCTGTCTGTCTGTCTGTCTGTCTGTCTGTCTGTCTGTCTGTCTGTCTGTCTGTCTGTCTGTCTGTCTGTCTGTCTGTCTGTCTGTCTGTCTGTCTGTCTGTCTGTCTGTCTGTCTGTCTGTCTGTCTGTCTGTCTGTCTGTCTGTCTGTCTGTCTGTCTGTCTGTCTGTCTGTCTGTCTGTCTGTCTGTCTGTCTGTCTGTCTGTCTGTCTGTCTGTCTGTCTGTCTGTCTGTCTGTCTGTCTGTCTGTCTGTCTGTCTGTCTGTCTGTCTGTCTGTCTGTCTGTCTGTCTGTCTGTCTGTCTGTCTGTCTGTCTGTCTGTCTGTCTGTCTGTCTGTCTG
The DNA here is from genome assembly GCA_945859665.1 of Anorthoa munda. Taxonomy (NCBI): domain Eukaryota; kingdom Metazoa; phylum Arthropoda; class Insecta; order Lepidoptera; family Noctuidae; genus Anorthoa; species Anorthoa munda. The sequence goes on along the minus strand of OX243911.1, from coordinate 12,861,894 downwards.
TCTGTCTGTCTGTCTGTCTGTCTGTCTGTCTGTCTGTCTGTCTGTCTGTCTGTCTGTCTGTCTGTCTGTCTGTCTGTCTGTCTGTCTGTCTGTCTGTCTGTCTGTCTGTCTGTCTGTCTGTCTGTCTGTCTGTCTGTCTGTCTGTCTGTCTGTCTGTCTGTCTGTCTGTCTGTCTGTCTGTCTGTCTGTCTGTCTGTCTGTCTGTCTGTCTGTCTGTCTGTCTGTCTGTCTGTCTGTCTGTCTGTCTGTCTGTCTGTCTGTCTGTCTGTCTGTCTGTCTGTCTGTCTGTCTGTCTGTCTGTCTGTCTGTCTGTCTGTCTGTCTGTCTGTCTGTCTGTCTGTCTGTCTGTCTGTCTGTCTGTCTGTCTGTCTGTCTGTCTGTCTGTCTGTCTGTCTGTCTGTCTGTCTGTCTGTCTGTCTGTCTGTCTGTCTGTCTGTCTGTCTGTCTGTCTGTCTGTCTGTCTGTCTGTCACCAGGCTGTATCTCATGAACCGTGATAGCTACACAGTTGAAATTTTCACAGATGATGTATTTCTGTTGCCGCTATAACAAAAAATACTAAAAACAGAATAAAATAAATATTAAAGTAGGGCTCCCATACAACAAACGTGTTTTATTGCCGTTTTTTGCGATAATGGTACGGAACCCTTCGTGCGCGAGTCCGACTCGCACTTGGCGGGTTTTTTAGTTGATTAGCCTGAAAATAATACACCTATAATATTTTATTTCTACCTTCTCAATCCAAACTACATAAAATGCCGTCTCATAACGATCACGTTCAACACTATCCCGTGTGACCATTACGCGGTCAGGGAATCTCATAATTGTGGCAACTTGACACGAAATTCAATAGCGTACGTCCAAACCGAAATTTTAGGAAATTCTATGTTAACGTTCGAAATATTTCAATAGTATCCGACGAGTACAAGATAAAGGAATGACGGAGCGAACGCTGATCGATATCACTCGTAATTAAGGTAATATTTAAGAAATCTCACCATATTATCAGGAATGCGGTTCCGTCAGTGAAGACAGTAATATATTGCTGACATAAAGTCTCGAGATTTGGGTAGATAGTACCTGAATAGTTGGTTTCCGCCGTCACCGATCCTTCTAGCTGGGGTTCACAAATATGTGAAAAATTGTACAGATAGCGTCTTCATGAGATCCATCAATGTCGAATTAAAAGACCTCTTTTGTTATTCTATTATATTTTACTATTGTTTTACATTGAGAATACAAAATGTAAAAATGCATAAAAGAAAGAACGCTGTTTAAATCCCACCGACGCGAACGATCACTTTAGCTAAGTATACGACAGCTAAAATTTTAAAATTAAAAAAAACTCCCGACATATTTTTAATTCGTACTACATAATTTATCTAGTAGTCTACACGTGTCTACACTCGCTTCGATCGACAATCTATTGAACACGTAATTATGACACGATATCTTGCGGGAGCAGCCCGAATCAAACAGTATATCGCCAATAACTTTTGAAAGGCTGAAACGATTTTCATCAAAACATAGCAAATAACACTCTCGATAAAGTCACCTTTAAGACAAAAAGAAATAAAATCAAAATCGGTTCATCGGTTTAGGAGCTATGATGCCACACAAACGCAAAAGTACACACATCAAACTTACACGAGTAAATCTTTTTCCGTCGGGGGTTGATAAAACAAGTGTGAAAGTTTAGTCTTCCATTGCACCAAGTGCGTCAGTTTTCAAAGTTTAGTTCGAAACTGTCGGTAACGTCGTTCAAAGCATACGTTATCCAAACATCATCACAGCCAACGAGATAAGATTGAAGATTGGTAGGTTTTATGATCGCATCAGGGAAAATAACATGTGTCAATAAGCTATAGAAGATGGAATTCTCTGGTACCATTTTATGCTCTCTCATATATTCCATCAAAATTTTATTACAAGCGGTGGCTTATTGTTGTGTACGGAATCTGTGTGTCTGAAAACAAAGACTTTTTTGGATAAACAATACGTTTACGATGCATTTCGCCGAAAATAGACTGGCGGTGTTGATAATGTGGAAACATAAGTATGATTCGAGCTTTTGGTGTTATCTACGTCACATTTTGTTTATGCGAACACGTACGAAGTATACTTACTTGAGATTTCATAATGACAGTATCTAGTGTTCAAAACCCTAGTAGATCTTCCTTTGTATATTACGGTAATTTCGCCCAAAAACAAGGGCATGACATAATAGGACTAAAGTCATACTTCTTGTTACTGGTCCATCCAGCTACTTCTTGTGTCCATCCGACCATACCCTTTTACAGGTCGACCAAATGAGATACAACCTTTACATACAATCTACATAATAGTTACTACATAGGTCTGTCGGATCCTTAAACCACGTTACATCAACATTTTCCAAGCTCCTGCGGTATCATGATCCGAGGAACGTTCAAGTTTTTGCCTTCGAACATTTTTACATCCCGTGCCATGTTCAAATAAACGCAAATATCTTGTTCAGCTCCGTTTTTACGAGAATTCGCCGCGAACGGCTGCCATGCACAAATGCATCCCGTTTTTGCGAAAGGATTAAAAAATATGGGTTTTGAATAACGAACTTTTGTTCTACGAAGCTGTTATCGGTTTAAAGTAAAATGTTGCTGTAATAAAAGTCAACGATTTTATAGGTGTTACAATATTCTAATCTATGTTGCGATTTGACAAAACCTACTTCGATTTAAAAGATTCGCGTCAGTTATCACTGATGGTACAAACAACCTACTTACTCACGAAAGCGCCACTTCTCTCTAGAATCAATTTAAAAATTGTGCATTCCGTATCAATTTTACAACTTTCGACACTAACTGTACAAGATAAATTACATATAAATTACACTAGACAGTACAACGTGTTTCGATTCTCAATTGAAGTTCGGAAAACTGGTCGAGACAAGTAGGTGTTAATTGATTGCCCCAAAGCGCGAGGCTAACGGTTATTGGCTCTTTCTCATTATATTCAATGAGCTATCATCAAAATGTTGTGACTTACCCGCTATCATACAATCTGGGGGTCATATCGGTCGATGTATTGATGTTTTCTTCATTGTTTCGAATGTCAAGAGGACCATCAATCAGTGAATACAGTTAGGTAGCACGGTTGTCAGTGCTCTCATTGTATTCGTAAGCTTATTAGAATATTCAGGTTATAGCATTGTGAGACGTGGTAAAATGAAAGGGTTAGAGGCTTTTGTGGAATTGCATATTGTTGAGCAGTATTCATTAGGATTAGTATAATGTTATGTATGATATTTTTTCTCACGTTGTGTTGTAATAAGATCGCAAAGATGAAGCTTGCGATTTGGACTCGTTATTTTATAATCGTTTGGTGCTCTAACTTAGGTCTTAATGTCATAACTATGTATCATAATCTTCTTCGAATTATACATGTTACGTATAATTTTATGGTAGAACCCTGTCTCATAAATACCGGCCGTGTTGTTAGGCAAATGATTCGAATTTTCAAAATCGATATTCAAAAATGCTCGAGTAGTCAGGGTTAAATATATGCATGTAAAAGATTTGTTTTCTGAACGTGTATGATATTTTTTTTCACACTTTTACTGTTTTTATCTAATGGAGGTTGACAGAGGATAAATCTAGTTTGGTTAAAATGTTAACCACTCTTCCACGTTGCATATGTAAAATAGGAAGTCTAGAATGTCGAATAGAAAAATTCTGCTGAAATGAAAGAAAATCACTATTCACTCTAGATGTTTTCACCTGTTAAAGAATATAAGAATGCATCGGTATTGCTAATGGCATACTTCAATTCAGTAGCAATACTCCCACATCTATCAACAAACACAACGACACGCTTATTAAGTCACGACCACTAATATTTACATACGAGCCCTTGAAGTACAACTACTGCGTCCACTCACACTTTCTCAGCACCATTTATATGCCAATTACTTTCACCGCCAAGTAATCGATGTCCCATTGTATGTAGAGGACACTTCACCGCATAGTGTCCGACGGTTTTGTTTAGGGCCAGTTTACACTTGCACTGAATCCTTCATTGGCCACAATACGAAGACAGGCGAGTTATTAATGCCTCCGGCTGTGCCTCTTGTCGCTACTAACTCGAAATGTAGAACCGTTGACGCGCATCCATTGGGAGGCTTTAGAAACATTCTGGAGCTTACGGTAAGATTAGGTACACGGTAAGTAGAATGTTGTGATTTTGTGGTACTTCAAATAAATAAATCGAATCAAAAGTTTATTTAAAATCACAAGATAAAACAATTAGTACAATTTTTGCTTAAAACTTTTTTCATAACAGTAAAAAAAGTAAATTAATTATTATTAATACAGTGCGAAGAAGTGCCAAAACCCTTTAATTATTACCAAAATTTTTCAATTTTGAGTTTTCTTTTCTATTATGGAAGGAAACATTTATCAATCAAAAAGTGCATCGTATTTTTATTTCCACTTTTGAGCAGTGGACTGTATTTTTACGATAACAATGCACATTTTCCGTTCACCCCTTTTTTATTCTCGACATTTTTCTTTTGTATGTACGTGTACCTGGAAGAACCAATTCTGTGATTTTTAATTTCGTAGACTAAACTTATAGCTGCCAATGACCTTATTTTTTTGAAATGTTGCAAGCGCGGAGTATAGTGTTGTAGGTAAGGCTCAATCATAAGTGATTCATCGAATCGATGTGAAATGACTTCTCAATTAATTTTTACTAATTGGTATAAATAAATGTTTTATGAAGATAAACGTAATAATATTTAAATATAACAGTATTCATACACATAGTAAATTAACTTTTATTGTGTTAAATATAAAGTCAACAATAAAATAAATGCGATCGATAAAATTAAGTCTGACATAAATGAGTAGAAACAAAATAAGGGCCGCTAGTTTTTAAACAAATTTTTTTTTTTGCCTTGAAATAGTGTCATTTTCAATCTATTTCGATTTTCGATTAATTTTCGATCACTGAGGATAGTTAGGGTACGACACTATTTTTATGTAACGATAAAGTAACAACCCCCCAAATGTCAGTTTAGTCTACGAAATTAAAAATCACATTATAGTTTTAATGAACTGAAATTAAAAATAAAATGACTCTTTGTATTTAAAGTCATACCGCCAAAATATGAATATAAAGAAGGCCTCACATATCAATAATGCGATTATATCGTCTCACAGCTGCTGGTCTAACGATCAGCGTCCATTGGGCAACAACAATCACTCGGACACCACGCGTCGGATGCAACACGAACAAGACACGAGACAATTATGTACGTCGCCGTCGCCGCGGGTTCGCAATCCTTTTATTTGTTTCCAGTGTGCGTCGCCCTTTACGAAACTGTGTAGCTTTTTGTGGGTGATTTAATACGAGTGTAGACAATGTAAACTAAAATTTCGGGCTTTTTATACAATGTTTTTATGGAACAGGCAGTTGGAAAACAATTAGAAGTGGCTGCTGTTGCGCCGTTTATTCGGGTATTTTTTATTTCGAATAACTTGGAAAAAGGAAAATAAGATGAATGAAATTGCTTATAATCACAAATAATGTTAGACGGGCACATACAAGTATTGTCCAATCTTCATAGACCACGCTTTTCAGTACTAGATCAACATTATCCTTTAATAAATTGCTCCCCTCTATCCATACGATAAAAGTAAACCCACTCTAGATAAATCAAGGCGAAAGCATATGCTCGACTGCATAGAATTTAACAAGCTGTTGTGTTCATATATGAAGGACTAACGTATGTGCATCTACAACAGCAGTTGTTTGTGGGTTTAAGAGATTTATATACGAACCCAAAACAAAACACAGAGCAACAGCTAGAAACTACGAGCGTAAATACTTGAGCTTTAAAACCGCATACACAACACTTTGCTGTCCCATTTGCATGCATTTTGGTATAAAGCTAAACAAAAATAGAATCTACAAACGCTTTTAGCCTATAAAAACAAAAGACATCGCTCACGAGTTACATAGCGCGACTTAACACATTGTCCCGGCGTTCGTTTTGTCACTATAGCAATGAAACCCGAAGTGTGACTGTTTCGATGCGCATCGGCGGCTTTTATTAAAATTCTCCTTATTTGTTGGCGGGCGGTTTTTTGCAGGAAACGTCAAGCTAACGACGGGCCATGTCTGCGAGCTTCTAGGGTTCCGCAACTTAAATGGCAGCGTTTTTTACTCGCCGTATCGTACCTTGTTTTTCCTTTGAAAATAACTTCAAAGAAAATTTTATCTTTATAAGTAATGTTTCTAATAGCTTATCTGAGACGAAAAAACTTTGTTAACTAAAATTATGAATAACAAAGAAAAATACGCTTTAGTAACCAACAAGGGCAGAATAAAAAGCAATACTTTACAAGAACAGAACTTCAATAAATTTAAAAAGATTTCCTTTAGCGTTCATAAAAATAAATATGGCAGGAAGTAAATATACTTCCCGTACTTATACAATATTAACTTTTGAAAAATACGTTTCGTCTCCACCCACCCCATCTTAGACACTTATATTTCGTCGTCGTTTTAGAATATGCTTTTACCGTCTCGTTAGAGATCCCTGCACGTCTGAAGGGGTATTCACGATGCATGTACTGCCGCAAAATATTCGCAGACATCTCTGGAAACCACTAGAACGCTGTTAAAGCTTTTTGTTGCTATCACAAGCATGCCGCTATCGTGTTAACAAACGCTTTTAGCGAATATCTTAGTAAGACATTCCTCACTGGCTTCAGAATTGGGCTACAAGTTCTAACAAAATTTTAAGTCGCTATCGACATTTTTACCTTTTGGCTTTTAATTATACCGAAACGTGCTTTCTGTCTTGTCGAACTGAAATGTGCTGATTCTATAATGCCACTCATACATCGTAAGTGACTTAAACGTGTCAAGGCGTGAATAACTCACGTGTACTTTTCTGGAAATCCCGCTTTAAGATTCCTGTTGGAGAGAATTTCTGTTTTAACAGCCAATTTGCCCTGAAGAAAGTCCCATTAAAAGAACTTTGAACGTCAGTACCTTCCGGATTGTAAGCTTATGTCTCCCAATTTGTGGATCTTCACGTGGATTCAAGTTCGCCGTCATTTGTAAAACTTTCGGTTTTCCTTTTATTAGCCAACACGTTTCTTTTGTTTGTTTTTTCGGCTTCGGTACTTTCTGCTAACTCTATTACCTTTGATATTGTATTGCGAAGGATCCAAAAGTTTACTTTCTCTTCAAGTTCTTGTAATGTAGCAATTGCCGTCGCAGCAATATTGACTTTACCATTTTCAAATATTTCTACTTGCGTCACTTTATTGAATACAATAAAGCCAGTTCCGCCAACACTTGAAACGAATATGGCTTTTTGATATTCAAGCTGTTCTTGATGAAATAAATCACAGAAACATTCGTTATTTCAAAACATCACTTTGTTAACGCAATGTTTGTGTTGTTTCTATTCGTGTCTATCCAAACGGGATTAATGGCGAATCCTCAAGCGCTAAATCATCGGGTGGTCGTAAAAAACACCTGTCGCTACTGTGAATTCCAAGTATCAAACTTGATCGGGGGGAAACACTATTGTTTTGTGCCGGATATTTTTATTGCTAAAGGTCGAAGTTTCTGATCAATGTTTCGACTTTTGATTCGTGATTACTCTCCGCTTGCAACAGTTGCTTAATGTCTAGAAGTAATTATTCTTGGAGTTTTCAGTTGTTGATTGCTATTTTTATTGCAGAACTTTTAGTTTGTAATTGCTTTTTGATTCGAGTTTTCCCTTGGGATTGAGTTGGGATTTTAGTTGGAGAAAAATACAATGTATTTGCTAATCGGGTTCTGAATATTCAATCGGGTTTTATAAACAACGTTTAATAGCTTTTGTTTTATAGTTAACAAGTTTTGTAGCTTTAAAATACACTTCTAAATATTTACATATAAAACACGATGTACTTTCAGATTCATTGGAATAATAATACAAAATCTCCTTCAGATCGAGTAAAACTCGAGCAACCTTACAGCAACACACAACATAATTCTGGAAAACACTCAAATCTATCTCAATAATGTCAGCCATAGCGTACACTATAATATCATTATCCGACAAAGCGCAATCATTTTCATTCTTCATCACACAAATCCCCACCCTTTATAGGGTGTAAAAGACGTTTATTTTCTGCAAAGCTGCAATCTGTGTATATTTTCCCGCAGGAAACAGTTTGTTTATTGTTTAGATTTCATGGTCCACTCACGGCGAATGCTTGCCAAAAGTCGTTAACACTACACAGACACACTTCGTAAATATCTGCCTTGTGTTTGTGATATAACTGTTCGGTTGTCGAATGGTTGATATTTTAGAGGAAGTTTCGATAAGTTTTCCGATATGTAGGTGTATTTTGTTTTATACGTTATTACGTTATACGTACTTTTAAAAATTACATACGTTACTTACTGGACCGAGTTTCATAGACATCAGTCAATCTAATAAACTTTTGCTACTAAACGTGAACTTTTAAAGACTATTTCTCACTATTAAACTATATATCTGTAAGCCATGAACCGGTTTCTGAATTGAGCATTTGGAATTCAGAACGTGTCAAACGCTACTTTGATGCCAAAGTTTAACGGGTTTTCAGGCTTACGTAGAGTTTAACATATAATATATTCAACGCAAATAAAAAATCGGAAACCGTGGGTAACGTAACATAACCGTATATTATGTTTAAACAAAAACAATGTAGCTCTCAATACCAAGTCAACCCATATCAGGAAAAACGATTACCTAGTTTCATGTACAGAATATAATTTCTTACTGAAACCTCAAGGCATCAAAGACAAATTCCCTAAACTCAAAGCGCCATTCACTACCTAGAAGCTCCAAATAATATGTGTACAATAATCTAAGACACGCCAAATATTTGGGTCAAAATTAATTATTTTAATATACTGCGTGTTGTAATGTGCAATTTACTGTGCGGTCCAGAGGCCACACATCATAACGGCCAAAGATATTTATATGGAGGATATAAATTAAACTCATGTACATCGCGGACTACCGAATACAAGACGTTGGAAGCTAGCCCGACCTTAATACCACCCAGAAGCCTACAACCGATGTGCTAAAACTGATGGTTCAGTGATAAGAGGTAGCGAAAGCGATAAAAGTGAATTGATATGAGTCTGGTGCAAATCAAATTAAACTGTTTTAACCCCCGACGGAAAAAGATGTTATAAGTTTGACGTGTGTACCTGTGTGTTTGTGCGTTTCTGTATTTGTGTAGGTATCTGTCTGTGGCATCAATAGCTCCTAAATGGATCAATCGATTTTGAATAATTTTGTTTTTGTTTGAAAGGTGTCTTTATTGAGAGTGTTCTGAGCTATGTGTGATGAAAAACGATTCAGCCGTTCAAAAGTTGTGCACGTTTTACTGTTTGAATCGGGGTATTTTTGCAATATATCGTGGCATAAGAACTAATACACGTACTTATGTGTTCAATACATTGTCGATTGAAGCGTGTCTACTGCTAGATACTAGATAGATACATTATGTAGCATGAAATAAAAATGTGTCGGGGTTTTTTTTACTTTTACTTGTTCTACCTACGTATGACTTTTTTACCCGGCTGCAAGGAAAGGGTTATGTGTTTCGCGCGTATCTTTTATATATGTATGTATGTTTGTATGTACATATGTAATATTGTTTATTACCTCGTATCTTCCAAACCACTTGACGGATTTTTATAATTAAGACATCGTTAAATAAGTCTTTACCGCCCAAGTTTTCTTAGATAGTTGAAGTTAAAAAAAAACAAACATTGCGGATTTTGGGCGCCATATTGTGCGGGCCCCAATTTTTTTTTTCTTCCAATCCTATCGAGTGGGGTATCAAAATGAAGCTAACTATAAAAAAACTAAAAAGCTGTAAACAAGAAAAAATCATGCTGTGCAGTCGGAGGATACATATTCGTGAACTGACCACCTGATTTTTTCTTGTTTACAGCTTTTTAGTTCGCTTCTTAACCACTCTGCTCGACAAGATTTTGACACATGACACATCAGCTGAGTCGACAGGTTGTTGCAAATTACGTCATGAAATTCAGGAATTTACTTGAACTTTCAACATTCGAATTTATTCAGAAAAATAAGTTTACGCAGCTATCTTACACAGTAAATTTGAAAAAATATCTTTATTTACATGTTGCGCTCGGTTAAACCGCGTCAGTCTACTGCAAAATGTGTACAAAATACGAATTACTACACCTTTCCAAATGGTAGACAATTTAGATTTGCTCAAAATATGTACATAAACAACCTTTTCCCTTGCTGAAAAGATGCAAAAGGACAACACAAAGATATACTTATTTTATTTGCGTCCTTATGTTCCTAATTTGTCATACGAAAATTCATAAAAAAACAAGCCAAAATCTGTAAAAAAATTGCTTAAAATTTTGATGCAACCTTGCAACATGACATTTCTTTGGTGTTGTTTTTTTTTTGCTGTCCATTCACGCGTCTCATAATCGATTAAAACTGCATTCAGCCTAATCGATTAAGTGTATTTCGATTATTTAAAATTATTCATTTAAATAAAAAAGTGATTTTCAAAAATGTATTGTTTTAAAATTAAAATTAGTTTATAGGCACAAAATAAAATAACAACTTATAGTAATATTATATAGTAATAACTATACATAAATGCTTTCATAATGTTATCAGAACAGTAAATTGAAAAAAAATAGGATTCGTGGCTAAATTCGCGCCGAATTCGCCGAACGTAAAAGAATTCAAAATTCAAATTTGGAATGCAGTCGGTATTCAAAATATTTTATCGGGCACATTTTAATATAAAAGAGAGTTTTACATTGATCATTTCAGACGGTTTTATACAGAATGACCAGTATAAATATGAGTATGTTTATGTATGACTAGCACTCCGCCCGCGACTATGTTCGCGTGATTTCGTTTATCCTATAACTGATTTTCTTATATGCAGTTAGTAAAGGCAATTAAAACTATTAAAAACTGGGTGTCTTGGATTTGGGTTTGGGGTTGGTGGGTTTATTGGATTGGGACGATTCGTTATTTGACTTAAACAATAATACATTTTAGGTTATCGCCACAAAGTAAAATCCTCCCCTAAAAACTTATCAACCCTTTTTGCGCCGTTGAGGGTCTAGTTTTGAACAACCTAAATATACTATTCACTCCTTTCTTCTCTTTTTACTCGACTGCCGAAGGAGGGTAATGTGTTTATCAGTCTATGTATGTATGTATGTTTGTTCCTATGTGGCGTTCTAGAGACCAAACGTGTTGGCCGATTTTGATGATTCATAAGTCAATCGATTCGTCTTAACCCCGCGAGTGTCACTGGCTACATTAAAATTGGAAAACAGAAAAATGGCAGATTTTGGGCGCCATATTGCGGAGGATAATTTTTTTTTGTTCCAAACCCATCGTGTGGGGTATCAAAATAAAGGGCTTTAAGAGGTGATTTCGAAAATATAAAACACATATGTTTAAATGTACCTAAATCTTAAAAAAAGATAACTAAAAAGTTATAAATAAAAAAGTTAATTCAAAAAATCTAAAAACCCGACTGCTTTAAAAGCGAAATAAAAAGACTTAAACAAGGAGAAAATCTTGCTGTGCAGTCGGAGGATACATATTCGCGGGCTAGCTGACGAAAACCAGATGTATGCTCCGACTGCAAAGCAGTCGGGTTTTTAGATTTTTTGAATTAATTTTTTTTATTTATCATTTTATGTTAGTCAGATTGCGCAGTGAGTTGCCTCAAAAAAAACTTTAACACCCCTAAACCCAATCTGGGAGGGAGTTTTCAAAATGTTTTATGTAAATTTTGATCATCAACTTTTTCCCCAAAGAATTTGATTTTACATACAAACTAATTTTTACCCTTTTCACTTCCTTAAAGGTTGAATTGCCGCAAAATCGTGCCTTAGTGCTTCCCAAGAAAACCACGTCAAAAACGAAACCCTGTCCAGTAAGATTCTTAGCTTGAGTTAGTTTCGAAAAATGTATAATGACCACCTTTATTGTTTCCTTAGGTTGGTATTTGTGCCAAATTTCAAATTTATTAACCCGGGAAATAAAATTCTTCAAAGCACTTTAACTTCCCAAAAATCGTATTTTGGGACTAGATAAGTAAAACTAATAATGAAAACCTTTATGGTTCACTTAGGATGGGTATTCATGTAAATTTTCAAATTTATTAACCAAAGAAATATTTAATATGTGTATTATGGGGTGTTAAATTATTTTTTAAATATACGATATTTCAAAAATAATTTAACACCCCCTAAATCATCTTTTGGGGGTAGTTTCGAAAAACTAATAATGAAATCCTTTATTGTTTATTTAGGTTGATATTTGTGCCAAGTTTCATGTTGATTGACCCAAGAAATCAGATTCTTCCATACAAACTTCAACATCCCCTAAATCGTCATTTGGGAGTTTCGAAAAACTAATAATGGCAACCTATATTGTTTACTTAGAATAAGAATAATATCGGCCATAATTCTTGAAACTTAGCAAAAGCTAAGTTTCAAGAATTATGGCCGAAGGAATTAGATTTTTCATACAAACTTTCAAACCCCTTTTTACCCCCTTAGGGATGCAATTTCCAAAAATCCTTTCTTACTACACAATTACGTCACTTGAGGAACCTTTCTGCCAAATTTCATGCTTCTAGATGATTTTCAGCTTAGTTGGTTGACAACCATGCCATAAGTTATGGCATGGTTGGTTATGGCCCATAACTCGCATGGAAAGGAACCGCGCAAGAAGATACGCACAAGGTTATTGATATTAATAGTTTTCGGGGAATGCAGATGTAAATACAAAGCAAACTTATGTTCTTAAAATGAATAAAAATAAAATTTTAAAAGTATGTATAGAATAACCAATTTTCATAACATTACAACAAACTCGACCGAATTCAAAACCTAACCATACCATACTCTCAACTCATTATTCAATATATAATTATAATAATAATACCAGCCTATAATTGTCCCACTGCAAGGCAAAGGCCTCTTCTCATACAGAGAAGGCACGAACATTCATCACTACGCTTGCTCAATGCGGGTTGGCGATTTGAGACTATATTTGATTTTAGATTTTATAGATGTTTTCATTCACCGTTGTCAACGATTTCTAAAATATACTTAGAAAGTACATTAATGAATTTGAAAATGGAAATCATTGGTATTTGTCCAGATTTGAACCCATGACCTCAGGCAAGGCGAGGCCTTTAGCCACTGCGCCAGTACGACACTCATTGCAATATAACGAATAATCACAAAATCGTTGGTTCCCCGAAACTAAATTTATCTACACTTGCGTTACAAACTTACATAAAAATATACTATGCACTCTGTATACTTCTGAGACTATCAAACATAAAGACTCAATCATTATTATTTTTATACAAAATAGTTTTGAATAGCGAACGCATTCCGAATTTGAATTTTGAATCGGATAGATAATTCGGCGCGAAATTATCCACGGTTCGATGAAATTGTTTAGTTGGTTGTAGTCAAATAATGTCCAAAAATCTATTAAGATTACTTTAAGAAATAATTAATAGTAATAATTTAAGTACTAATTGTATTTTATGCCTAAAACAGGATTTTTCTATTTTTAAGAATCGATTTTGGATAATCGCTCATTAATCGAGTGGATAGCATAAATAAAATCGATTGCTAAAATCGTTTTGCCACACAACTATTACATTAAAAAAAAACAATCTACTTGACGAATTGGAAATTTAACAAAAATAATGTAGTGGTAATGAATTTTACGTATTATTGGACTGGTGTTTGTTAATTACGTTAAAATCAGGGCTTCTTCTTGTTGTTTATTATATTTAGAGACATAATTGTCATATTTGTAATCAATTTTACATGTGGAAGGGTGACCTTTGTGTAAAATAAAAATGTAAACAAACACGATTGGCGCCTAACTTCGACTTTGAATAACAAATAACTTCATTACCACTAATTATTTATTTTGAAATATGGATGAATTCGACCAATAATTAAACAATTAGCAAACCTTTACCCCTGTCGTGGAGTTAGGGTGTCCAAAATCTGCATTTTTATGTTTTTTAGCTTCGACCACCACTGTCATCAAAATGGCGATTATCGTATTATTACACTTGTTTTTAACAAATGTAAATTAATAAACTTGCGCACTTAATCTAAAAAAAATATTTGCGATAACATGTAAGGTTTTTATCCAACTATTTTAATTAAAGCCCCCACATAAGATTCGTTAGGTATCTTAATCAATAATTAAGTTATTAATTAGGATGTCGTATGACGTAAATCTGGGGTCCAAAATGAACCGCGGCTGAGCCAGCGGAGGTATGCTTGTCAAGCCCCAAAATGTACCCCGTCCGAACTATACGGTTAAGCAGTCGGGTTTTTGTTTTTTAAATTAACTTTTTTTAACTTTAGTGGTCGATGCTATCATCATCTAAAGCCCTTGTTAACTCATAGGAGTTTCTGATTATCCTTATCTTTTTCACGCCATCCCTTCTATTTTTTGTCTATTTTGACGTCGATACTTTTTGCTACCAATGTTCTTATCAATCCGTTCGTGATTCCGTTCGTGGCTGAAATCTTATACGAAGAACCAGCGGAACAGCATAAACATCATTCTGTCTATTTCAAATAATGTTTCAGCCACAAAATCGCTGTCCGTTCTAGTATCTCCCCCACAATGGATAGCAGCCTTAATCATGTTATGGAGTTTGGTGCCAAAGTCGCAGGAATAATAGTGGTTAAGTTTCAACCACGCTCTAATTCACGCTTGTTCGCTCCTTACACTAGTGTTATTAATGAAAATAGTAGCAGATTGTTTGGACTCCATTGTTATTTGCGTTCCAACGTTATGAACTCTGTTATTAAGTTAAAATATGAAAAATGGTATTTTTTTTTGGTCATTTTAGGAGGGTTAAAAAAACAGTGTTTTTTTGTCTTGGTGAGTAAATGGATGTTTCAATCTGAAAACGTTTTGTCAGAAAATTGCTCCAGGAAATACTCCTAAGGCTCCATCTGTAAATAAAATTACCAGTGTTAAAGTAAATAACTACAATTACGAACATTAATAAAACTGCCAAATTGTTGATTTCTTATAAATAAATAACAAGTCCTGAATACTCTCGAACTCTACTATTCGACTCTCGATCTAAAAACCAAATAATAAGAGATTCATGAATCTGTCAGCACTAAAAGTTTACCCAACGAACCAAAACCAGGTCGTTTAAAGAAAATTTTGCTGGTGAGCTCAAGATAATGATAGTTGAGAGGTTGGGAACTTAACATCCTACCTATAAAAGCTTTTCAGGAAAATGAGCTGTAATGACAGAGAAAACCACTTTCTGGTCTGATGTTTCTTTTTGCTCAATGTGTTTTAGGTGAATGTGGAATTTGGACTGAAGGGAAAGTGTTTACGGTATGAAAATTCGTTAGCTGATCATGGAAATTTTATTAATTCTGCAAGGTCTTTTTATGTGTACTGTGGATGTGGAAGTTGGACTGAAACGAAAGTGTCTTCATCATCTGCCTAGCCTTTTTCCCAACTATATTGGGGTCGGCTTCCAGTCTTACCGGATTCAGCTGAGTACCAGTGTTTTACATGGAGCAACTGCCTATCTGACCTCCACAACCCAGTAACTGGGTAACACGGTACCCCTTGGCAAGATTGGTGTCAGATCTCAAGCTTCTGACTACCCGTAAGGACTGTCAAAGATCTTTAAATGACAGCCGGGACCAACGGCTTAACTTGCTTTCCGAGGCACGGAGGTAACTCGGTATGTTGAAATCGTCACCCATCCACGGACCGACCTCGTCAAGCGTTGCTTAACCTTGATGATCGACCCGTGCGGCTGTTATTATTTATACACGACCTCTTCGGAGTGTGTCTTACGGTATGAAAATTCGTTAGCTGTTTATGGAAATTTTATTAATTCTACAAGGTATTTTTGTGTGTACTGTGGATATGGAATTTGTACTGAAAGGAAATTGTCTTACGGTAAGAAAATTCGTTAGCTGTACATGGGATTTTTATTAATTCTGCAAGGTCTTTTTGTATGTACTGTGGATGTAGAAATTAGACTGAAAGGTAAGTGTTTTACGGTAAGAAAAGTCGTTAGCTGTTCATGGAAATTTTATTAATTCTGCAAAGTCTTTTTGTATGTACTGTGGATGTGGAAATTAGACTGAAAGGAAAGTGTTTACGGTAAGAAAATTCGTTAGCTGTTCATGGAAATTTTATAAATTCTGCAAGATCTTTAGTGAGTTTTGCTATCTTATTATATTTTGCTCAGATATTGGTGTAAAACACTGAAATTTCAAGTTTAGCCCACGTCTTGAAATACGCATCGTCATTTCAGTCAAAAGACGTCCACTGGTCCTGGTCCTGTATGTAAGGATCGCAGCAGGTGGCGTTCTGTAGTTTCTGCCTACCCCCATGGGAAAAAGTTTATTTTTTTCTTGTTTATTATGGTGTACAATAAAGTGTATATAAATAAATAAATAAATAAAAAGGCGTGAGTTTATGTATGTATGTATGGTCCTGCGCATCCCGCATTCAGCGGATTCCGGTAGTTTTCACCAGGTCGTTGGTCCACCTTAAGGTATGCACACCAGAACTTTTTGGCTCTACCATACACTTTCAAGGAAAAAAATAATTTTCTACAGGAGTAACATAAACACATCAAACTCTTAAAACATTGAAGGAAAACATAGTGAGGGAACCGGCATGTCCTAGAACCAAAAATTCGAAGACGTGTGATATTCACCAACCCGCACTGAGCCCACGTGGTGGATTAAGGCGTATTCCCTTTCTCAAAGAGAGAATGCATGTGTCCCAGCAGTGGGAACATTGTAAGGATGATGATGATGATGACATCAAACTCAATACAACTAATCTAATCTCAAGACTACAAGCTTCCACTTTAATAAGACAAAATAAATCCTATTTTTGCCGCAGCTTAGTGGCCTTATCGACGAAAAGCCATCATTCTTAGCTACAAACTTAAAGTTTCTTGCCTCGCCCGCTTGAACATAGAAACTTGGTGTCTGTTTAGTTTAAGAGAGCCAGTTTATGTCAGATGACTTTGAAAAGTACGTATTTCTTGTACAAGCCACTGTAAGGTTGAAATAAAATTGTTCTCGAAGCAGCGGAGTTGAGACATTTTGGCAGCATCTTGAAAACTACTGTTATGATAGTAGGTAATATATCTACTTCAACGAGTTTCTGGATTAATTCTAGACTGTTCTGATTTCTTTGGTATGATGGAGTTGGATATTGAAAAATAGGATTTATGTATAAAAATTCAAACAGTTTAGATTTCAATTCAAAGTCCAAATAAAAATATAAAACAAATAGTGAAATATTTCGTCACTGGATTGCATAATAAAATCTCATGTCAAATTAAGGTTTACAAAATATGAGTATTTTATTTTATTTGAGATGTTTGAGTATTTTCACTCATTTCTAGATTTCACCTTACCATTTTTACTAACCAATCTATAATAAGTAGGTAGGTATCTAAATACCTAGGTACTACATATCGCTTAAAACATCGAGCTACATCTGCACTCCACTGAATAAAGACCACCTTATTCAGTGAATTGCAAGATGTGCTCTCAGTCGAAGATCAAAAGAAACAACAAAGTATTCCAGAATATTTTGTTGAAAAGAGCTGATCGATCAAAGTCGCCAAATGGCTGACCTTTCTACAATCTTTAGGTCATCTTCGGCCAAGTTTGCATTGTTAGTATTTTCTACTGTTTTTTGAATCTTGAAAACCTTATAAATCTTCTCATTTCTAAAAAACAAGATTCTGATTTAAATGTTTAAAATCTACATGCCAAAGATCATTAAATTTTTCTGTCACCCTATCTATATCAATTATAATAAAAATCCCATTTACTTGATAGCGGATCTGTAATGGAATATAAAAGGACGTTATTTTAGAGAAAAAAAACTAAAAGCCAAGGAGAGGAAAGAACCGGGGATCTTAAAAAAGAGCTTTCCGAAGTGCTCATTACGACACTCTAGAACGTCTTGAAGGAGTCATAAAGGCAATTACTTCACATTTTTCCCTCTTTGAACTTTGAAAAATGATACCTATATTTTTCTGTCTTATTTAGTGCTTTATTTTTGTTCTTGTCTTGAACATCTTCAAGTAGTAGATAAATGAATTCTACTGCTTCTTTATAAACAATATTTGAATTTGGAATATCCGTGCCACAATTTTCCCTGTTATGGCAGTGTTGAAATTTAAAAATATTTTCTCTTTCTTTCAATAATGAGATATTTTTCCTCTCCAATGCGAAATTGTTATAATAGCTAAGAGTCTACACGCTCGGATGGCGTATTAAGATGAGTTTTAATTTTTACGCTTCAATTAGTCTAGCTACTTTCATAAAAATCGCCAATTTATTATCATATCTTTTGTACATTCTTATCATGACTCGAATACAACGGCTAAAAATAAGAGGTTTTTAAAATAAAATAATGATGTGTACGTTTTCTTTTCACGATTTTTCTCTTAGGTATAGAGTAAACCGATTATACGAAAACGAAGAGTGTGTCACTTGTAGCACAACCGAAGTCGACATGAAAAGTTAATGCTTTTTAACCAACTTCACAAAAAGGAGGAGGTTATCAATTCGACTATATTTTTTTTTTATGTGTGTTACCTCAGAACTTTTTATTGGGTGTACCGATTTTGATGATTCTTTTTTTATTTGAACGTTGGTGCTTGTTATGTGTCCTATTTAATTTTCATCAAGATCTGAGGAAGAACTTCGGATATATACAGCAGAACTCTTCAATAAATGACGGCAAGTCACTCGGGATAGCTGCAATCGCACATACACTGGTACGCTCTAAAGGGGTACGCAGGTGTGAACAGTTCACCCTGGTATACTCTCATTCCAAAGTTTTAATTTCATGTTATTGGGTTAATCTATTCTGGCTTCACTTTGGGCATTATAGGTAGCTAGCCTGTAGAACGGGTCCATTATGTACCACAACTAAAAAGTGAAAAATTAAAAACTTTTTTACAAAAATTACAACCGACTTCCAAACAAAAACACTACAAAGTGAAAAATAACTTCAATTTCGGAAGTTGGTGTCAAAAAACGAAGAAACGAAAACAGGAACACCGACTTCCGAAATTGAAGTTATTTTTTACTTTGTAGTGTTTTTGTTTGGAAGTCGGATGTAATTTTTGTAAAAAGGTTTTTCGATATTCACAGTATTAACAAAGACTTTTAGAAGTTCATTATTCTATCTCTAAAACAAATGTCACCGTGGAATAGATTTTTACCATTAGACTGAAATATAAATGAATAATGAAAAACCGTTGAACATAATGCAACTGCATTATTTTCAATGGTTTTTCATTATTAATATTACTCTTTCAATATTAAAACCACTTTACGTTCCATTTCTATAATTCCAAAAGCATCTTTGTGCTATATTTTATTCACGTCATGTGTCATATTCGAAGTGCTTTTTTTTTCAAAAGTTACTACAAAAATGGTAATAGTCTCCTCACGTCTTCATCATATCAGGATCATGCTCCCCACTTACCATTATGGGGCTTAGCTTCACTTAAGGGTCTTGCAACATTAAAAAGTTGCGAAAATATCTCGCAAAGTATGTTTTATCACTGTTTGAAGTTGGAAGTTTTCCACACGTAAGCTTGTGGTTGTCTGTGAACTCGCTAACGACGTAAAATACCTCTTGGCTAACAAAATGTGTCTTGTTGCCTTAGGGTCTACGCACGATGGTACATCATGATTGAATATAAAACTTTACAGCCTTGTAATAAAGCTCATTGTTCTATAAATAAAACCAACACACATTTCAGCAAAGTTGAAGAAGTTAATTACAGTCTATCTCAAAAATATTTGGATTAGGTTTGTTCTGTTTATAAATTTAATTTTCCTTTACATAAATTCTACTTCACATTTATCACAAGAGACTTCTTTCTTATTTCTTTTATTTTACGCAAAAGTAGAGAAAATATTCTGTTTCAGGTAAAATGAAAAACCTAGTTTTTCTTCATAACTTTTAACAAGTATTAACATAAAACAGTAGCTAATTGCAAGACTTGGGCATCTTGGTGAAGTAAGTACTATAGTTCCAGTTTCTGAAGTTCTATTTTTGTATCGCACTGGGCAGGTGTATTAAGGATGGCTTACCATTGCAGTTTTCTTAATGTTGTGTTAGGAAGAAAAGAATATTCGCATAATACTTAGGTAGTGATCTAGCACTGTGTTTGTTTAGCAGCTTTGAAAAATTAGTTTAAGTATTTTTTACTATTTTAAGAAGCGTTTTAGTTTCCTCTTTATTTTCTTCAGCAACTGAAATCAGAAAGATACAAATAATATTTTATTTATCATAGTAACATACATACATGTTTATATATGTATAACATTTACAATTTGCGATGATTAAGTCTGATACTCTGGGTATCATAAGAACCTGCTACTATAAAATACACCTCGAAATAAAAATAATTTAAAAAGTTATAAACGCAACAAAATTAAACGAACGCAGCACCGACTTAGAATATTAAAGAGTTGAAGCAAATTAAAAGTATTAAAACAGTCTGTTATAAGTCGTTTCATTACAAATGTACAGACGGACAGACACTGACGTGGAAATAACTTTTCCCCGAGTTAAGTCTCATGAATATTTATCTCACTTCCTGCGGGAAAGTATAAACTTCTGAACGCTTCCCACTTGATCAAACTTCAGTCTTAAGACAGCTCTGGGAGACGGCGTGATCCCAAACTCTTTAAAATCGCACTAAAAATATACACAAGAAAACGCATTAAAATGTTTTAGGTTTATTTTCAGAGCGCAACTTTTGCTGTAAACGCTAGCTTTGTTTAATTCATGTTTTTTAAGTGGTCGAATTTCAAATTGTGTCTGGTTTGTTTGTGCTAACTAGCCAGCTCTATTTTGCGGTATAGAATTCATTGTTTTTTTTATTATTGAGGCGGTAGGCGTTTCGGCCGATGAGTTTCGCCCGATCCGGCCGAAACAGGAATTTCATTATTATTAATATTTTTGAGTGGTGTTTCTGTTGAAGATATATCACCTTCATGTACTAACACTAGCCACTGGCTAGATAGAGAACTGTCTAGTTTGAACGAGCTATAGAATATAGCTTTGTACTGTCTTTTTGTACGGTTGTCCATGTTTTTCTTTTTTCTTTTTTACGTGGCGTCTCGCAACTCAGTCATAGTGACTGGTTAGCTGCTTAACCGGGCTTTCCTACGGAGACTAAACTATTAGCCTCCAGCTAGGCAAAAATTTACTAAACCTAAGCGACAACGCTGAGGGCTACCCCAGTTGGGGTCGAACCTCGGCTCAGGGCGTCGCTGGGGGGACAACTAAGGCTGTGTAACGTGATATTTTCTTGGGAACAATAAAGCACCATACACAGAGAACGATGTTTATTATATTTAACCCTTGAACACGTTACCAAAATTAATAAATTTAAATAAAGGGTCGCTGGTTGCAGTTGGCTGGTCAACTTTTCCTCGTACTAAAATATTACCCAACTAATTTAGAGTTGAGGGTGGAAGAACAAAAAAATAAAAATAATAATATAACGGAAGGGCCAGAAAGCCCGTCCCCGGAACCGTCGCGTAGCCAGCCAACTCCACACTGCGACAGCCTGCCTCGAGCAGATAGCCTCCGCCAGGCAATCAGCCCCAACCAGACACCTCCTGAAGTTACAGAATAAAAACTTCTTAGCACAAAAACTCAAATTAAACACAAAGGGCTCCGAGTATATAGAACAGACAGGTCGCTAAAACACGGTAAGTAACATCCTATACACCGGGCTTTACATAGGCGAACACAATGGGTGAGCCGTCCGGCACTCTTCATGATTAAACACACAGAATTTAGGGTTAGACGGAGCAGACAATTCGCTACACATGGAAGGTATTATCTTACACACAGGCTTTACATAAGTGAACACAATGGATGAGCTGTCCCGCACTCTTCATGATTAAACACACAGATTTTATTGTTATACAGATCAGACAAATCGTTGGGATACGGGGAATATTATCTTAAATACCGGGCTTTACATAGGCTAACATAATGGATGGCCCTCCTGAGTATATGGAAATCATGCCTAAGGTGTATGTAAATAGGTATAATTGTATGGAGCCTGTCAACAAACACCCACAAAGGATAGGCCAGCCCAAATAATATAAATGTAACGGCCGCCCTAAGAAACCGAATACCAACTGACAGAGCCTTTAGGAAGTCAAACACGTACCTTTCGGAGGAAGTAAACCCGTAGGGTAGATAGGTCGGCCCAATTTCGACCCCACGCCACGTTGTTCTGAAAGAAACCAGCAAGTCAGCACACAGAACTCACAACGAAATACGATGGGGTCAATCCCCTGAGCAAAGCGACTTACCGTGAGGGATTATGAGCCCGACGTGGGAACACGTGGACAACGGGGCCAGTACCTGACCGAATCCCCGCTGCCACAGGAAGAAGCCCACGTTAAGATAACTCAGCAACACTATCAGTCAGGTCGCGGTCGCACGGACCTCACGGTTCCACGTGGACCAAAGCGACCTGATCAAAGCACAGCCAGGAGCAGCTTTTTCGGTCGCCGGGACGCACTCACGCGTCCCAATGCGGATCAGGCTACTCACACACACCAACTTCAGCACAACAGATTATTGGTTAGGGCTTCGGCCCAACCAGCACGTTAGCAGGCGGGTGACCGAAGATCCGGTCGCCACGCCGCCTCGCAGAAAAAGCAAAAAAGATCACCGCACGCACAAATCAAAACGTCAAATCACCCAGTGCCGTTCGGCTACAAATCGCACAAAAATCAAATCACTTTGATTTTAACTACCCCACGAAACAATTTCAATCCTTGAAGAAATGACAAGGAAAAATCACCCTTCCGTAAAATACACCATCCCGTGTTCAAATCACATCCGTCAAATTATTCAAGTTCAATTTATAACTATTCTATAAAAACACAATCACTGACTAATAAAAATTATTTTAAACATGCACTGCGTCTAACTAACGATTTGCGCGTTTCCAAACGCAAATGCGGCACTCACAAATGACAGCTGGCAGTCTGTCAAAACAAACAAATAGAATTAAGTAAATATAAATTTCGGAGGACGAATATCAAGTGATTTTAAGTTATTTTAGTGAAATTAGAGTGTTTATAGGGAACTCGACGTCCCAGGGTGCGGTTCCAAAGTGGTTCCACCACCCAGCGGCAGTTTTAAGGCGAATGAGCCATACAAATACGGCGGAAAGAGGTAACTAATCTTCTTTTGACAAAACTTTTATCTACCACAAAAAAAAGTGTTACAGTATCCCCTCACCCGCCAGAATTTCGCGAGGTAACAAGCGAAATTCGAGCTGGTCCCCAGCTCTATGACCCGGTGGAGGCATAAGGCATGGCACAGTATGCGCCTGCTAATTTGCGGGACTGTTTCTTCAGCCCGTCTTTGGATACACACATACAAACACATGAAACTAAGGGTAGCCACCATGCCAGCTACTCTGCAACACATATCAAAAAAAATAATCAACACCCCTTGAGGCCCACAGTACTGGACATGATGACGCCAAATGCAAAAAAATAAAAAAAAACGCCCAAATGGAGGATCAATCGGCACTCTTTATGTCTTTCACATGGCAATCACTCCTTCTACCATTCTCATCTTCCAACAAGTAAACCAGATTAGACAACTTCCGCACAACCTTACATTTCTCAAACCGTGGAGCCAGCTTGTAGGAAAAATGTTTCGAGGCATCACTCCGAACATGAGTGCGCCGCCACACAAAATCATCCTTCTCAAAAACAGCGTCCCTTCTACGTTGATTGTAATACTTGGCATTACGCCAATGAGATTTTCTCAACTCTTGGTCAACTTTCAAGAACACTTCTTTCAGGGTGCCCAACTTGTCAACGTAGGCTTCACGGGAAGTAGTATCAATCTCATTGTTGGATTCAACAGAAACATCCTCAAACATGTTGCAACCATCACTAGCTAACTTTTTCTGCCCTTCAGTCAACGCATCAAAAGGGTGCAACCGACTCACTTGGGACACTATAACTTCACTGGGTTTCCGATAAGATAAATCGGCCCGACCCGTCAGACTCAATACGCCAGGTGCAAGATTAAAGGCCCTCCAAAAATTTATTCCGAATAGCAGAGGATTGGACACCTCTGGAATCACAAAAAACTTTATCACCCGCAAGACATGGTTCACCGTCACCGGCAAATACATATACCCAAGAACAGGGGAAGTTGAACCATTCGCGGTTCTCACAACATCTACATCATTCGACTTATGGATCTGGGCCATACCCGAAAAATGATCCACAACAGAACCACCAACAATCGAAATTTCCGAACCCGAATCTAAAAGGCCGGAAACAGACAAACCACAAATATCTACGTTTAAATAAGGACGGGTATCATCACCAGAGGAACGGACCGTCGCTACTTGTATTTTTGCATCCGGAGTCACCTTGTTTTTAGGAGAACACTTCGGACAATTCTTGGTTTTTACACCCTTCTCCCCACAGCGATAACAGATCATGACGCGGGGCGCCTTACACTCAAGGAGGTTATGATCCTTCACCCGACACCGTACACAAAACTTCTCCACCGCAGTCTCAACAGTCTCACAAACAGGGCGATTACCCTTACTAGCCTTGTACGCAAGATCGGGGGCGACAGCGTGTTGAACATTGCGTGGGGGTTCGGTAAAAAATTCCGACCTGACCTTCGCCGCTTCCAACTGCCGGCAGCGCCTTTTCAGTTCCGACCACGAATCAATATCAACCAAGGCCAGTTGGAGGGTATATGCTGGTCGGATATTAAACTTCGCGATGCTCAGCTTTTCTCTCTCACTCAGGGGACACCTCAAACGGGAAAAGTAGTTTTGTAGGATGCTGAGGTAATGGACTATGGACTCATCCGGACCCTGCGTCCGGGATCGGATCTCCTGCAGCAAGCGGTGGTCATAATCCGAAGGCAAATATTCCTCCAACAGCAAATTCCTTAACTGTTCCCAATTCTCAACCTCATCCCTGATACCTCGGTACCAGTACAATGCATCATCAACAAACAGCTCAACAGCAGACCTAAATAATCGATCCGAAGAGATACCACGCGACAAACAAAGCTCCTCAACTCTTTCCAGAAACTCATGGACGCCAACCTTACCATTGAATTTAACGTTCAGGGAATGGATATTAGCCGTACGATCACACGTGACACAACGTTTCTCCACGTCAGCACCCCTAGCGGCTTCCACGGGGTAGGTCGGCTCAGATCCGTCTACTTGTGGTTTAAACTCAAAGGTACTGGAAAAAGTATGAGACATTTTGTCCGTTTGCTGGAGAATAACCAGGAGGCTTGCATCCAGCTCCGTCTTCAGCTCCATGTCCCCCTTCTCCACCGGCTCAACACGGGTTAACCTATGAAACAAGTGGTTCCCTAAACCTTGGATGCGGTATAATCGCTTTAGCAAAAGTGGCTTTTTATCTAACAGTTCCTGCAGCTCTGCCAGTTTAGTTTTAATAGTTTGTAATTCCGAATGCACATCGCCTTCAAACATGTTAACCTCATCAGTGGGTATCTCTTTGGACAGAGCCCTGATTTGAGTACGCAATCGACCAACCGTGGCCTCAGGTACACCATCACGGATGGCAACCTCATACATCAGCTCATCCTTGTTTAGGATATGAAAACGAATGGGGCGTTCCTCCATTTCAATAAATAACTACCAGTATAAATTATGAAGTTACACAATTCAACTTATAGACTAACACAAACACACATCAAAAATTGACCAGCCAATTCGTCCCTGAGCATAAGACCAGGGCCGAGGACCTGCACCAACAATGTCCCTGTTCGGGCGCCAATGTAACGTGATATTTTCTTGGGAACAATAAAGCACCATACACAGAGAACGATGTTTATTATATTTAACCCTTGAACACGTTACCAAAATTAATAAATTTAAATAAAGGGTCGCTGGTTGCAGTTGGCTGGTCAACTTTTCCTCGTACTAAAATATTACCCAACTAATTTAGAGTTGAGGGTGGAAGAACAAAAAAATAAAAATAATAATATAACGGAAGGGCCAGAAAGCCCGTCCCCGGAACCGTCGCGTAGCCAGCCAACTCCACACTGCGACAGCCTGCCTCGAGCAGATAGCCTCCGCCAGGCAATCAGCCCCAACCAGACACCTCCTGAAGTTACAGAATAAAAACTTCTTAGCACAAAAACTCAAATTAAACACAAAGGGCTCCGAGTATATAGAACAGACAGGTCGCTAAAACACGGTAAGTAACATCCTATACACCGGGCTTTACATAGGCGAACACAATGGGTGAGCCGTCCGGCACTCTTCATGATTAAACACACAGAATTTAGGGTTAGACGGAGCAGACAATTCGCTACACATGGAAGGTATTATCTTACACACAGGCTTTACATAAGTGAACACAATGGATGAGCTGTCCCGCACTCTTCATGATTAAACACACAGATTTTATTGTTATACAGATCAGACAAATCGTTGGGATACGGGGAATATTATCTTAAATACCGGGCTTTACATAGGCTAACATAATGGATGGCCCTCCTGAGTATATGGAAATCATGCCTAAGGTGTATGTAAATAGGTATAATTGTATGGAGCCTGTCAACAAACACCCACAAAGGATAGGCCAGCCCAAATAATATAAATGTAACGGCCGCCCTAAGAAACCGAATACCAACTGACAGAGCCTTTAGGAAGTCAAACACGTACCTTTCGGAGGAAGTAAACCCGTAGGGTAGATAGGTCGGCCCAATTTCGACCCCACGCCACGTTGTTCTGAAAGAAACCAGCAAGTCAGCACACAGAACTCACAACGAAATACGATGGGGTCAATCCCCTGAGCAAAGCGACTTACCGTGAGGGATTATGAGCCCGACGTGGGAACACGTGGACAACGGGGCCAGTACCTGACCGAATCCCCGCTGCCACAGGAAGAAGCCCACGTTAAGATAACTCAGCAACACTATCAGTCAGGTCGCGGTCGCACGGACCTCACGGTTCCACGTGGACCAAAGCGACCTGATCAAAGCACAGCCAGGAGCAGCTTTTTCGGTCGCCGGGACGCACTCACGCGTCCCAATGCGGATCAGGCTACTCACACACACCAACTTCAGCACAACAGATTATTGGTTAGGGCTTCGGCCCAACCAGCACGTTAGCAGGCGGGTGACCGAAGATCCGGTCGCCACGCCGCCTCGCAGAAAAAGCAAAAAAGATCACCGCACGCACAAATCAAAACGTCAAATCACCCAGTGCCGTTCGGCTACAAATCGCACAAAAATCAAATCACTTTGATTTTAACTACCCCACGAAACAATTTCAATCCTTGAAGAAATGACAAGGAAAAATCACCCTTCCGTAAAATACACCATCCCGTGTTCAAATCACATCCGTCAAATTATTCAAGTTCAATTTATAACTATTCTATAAAAACACAATCACTGACTAATAAAAATTATTTTAAACATGCACTGCGTCTAACTAACGATTTGCGCGTTTCCAAACGCAAATGCGGCACTCACAAATGACAGCTGGCAGTCTGTCAAAACAAACAAATAGAATTAAGTAAATATAAATTTCGGAGGACGAATATCAAGTGATTTTAAGTTATTTTAGTGAAATTAGAGTGTTTATAGGGAACTCGACGTCCCAGGGTGCGGTTCCAAAGTGGTTCCACCACCCAGCGGCAGTTTTAAGGCGAATGAGCCATACAAATACGGCGGAAAGAGGTAACTAATCTTCTTTTGACAAAACTTTTATCTACCACAAAAAAAAGTGTTACAGCTGGATCTTGACAAGTGATTCTACCATCCGTTCGGAATAAGCCTACGTGGAGAAGAACGGACAAGAAACTCCAATTAACTAATTAGAATTAACTATGGCACAGCTATTCGCGGGCTGGCTACATAAATAATGACTGTGACTTCGCGGCGGGGCCTCGGCGGCGAGGGCGGACCAATCGGTATGTATGCTACGTTTGACTAGGTGTTCGTACTATTTACGAACCCATTGACCGTCCTTGTAGACAAGGCTGTCAAGTTCCCTGGTAATGCACTCGTACCTCGAGAAGAGGGCACTGCATGAAGCGGGGGTGAGAGGGCCTGCATTCCGGATTTCTGCATCCAGAGCACGGGCCTGAGGGGTCATCCATATGGAATACGCGCTGATTATATTCTCAGCGACGCTCAAATATGGCTTGTGCCCGGAGGGGGCTACAGGGGGCGGGCACATGGCGGCGGTGGTGGTGGAAGCCACCTTCCGGTTTTGTGCGGGCATGGGGGCAGCTGGGGCCACTGGGTCGGGGATTGGAATTGGAGCTGCAATGGGGTGGGCCATCAGCGCTGGGATAGGCTGGGAGTAAGTCTGAGGGGCCACACTTTGGTGGTTCAGCTTACCCCATGGTGAAGTCCTCTGAGGGGCTAGACGGGGGGGTGGTTGGGAAGAGGGAGCCATGCGCATTATGTGCGCATTGTATCGCTTGGCCATTTTAGGCGCAAGCTTGGGGGCTTTTGGGCAACCCCGGTAATTAGCCGGGTGCCCGACTTGGCCACAGAGCACGCAGCTGGGAGGCTCCGTGCACTGTGTGCGGTCTTTGGGACGGGGACAATCCTTAGTGCCATGATCACCCATGCACTTAACGCACCTGGGTGTTGCATAGCAATGGGCCTGAGAATGGCCATAAAGTTGACAGTTGTGACACTGTCCTACAAGATGGGGGCGGTAGGGTTTTTCGATCGAAATGCCCGACAGGGAGCACACGGTCTTTATATTGAAGATCGGGTTGTAACCCTCAGTAGGGCTACAGACAACTAATACAATATCGTACTGTTGTCCGCCTCTCGCTTTATGCAAGCGGTGGACTTCAGTGACGGGGACATTCTGGTCAAGAAGGTCCTTACGGATTTCCTCCGTAGGGATCTCTTTTGGGATTCGCCTAATGACTACACGGACGGGCTTTTCCTCAGGGAGGGAGTAAGTATGGAACGAGATGTTCCTATCTTTGAGGTACCGGGTTAGATTCCGGAAATCAGTGGGAGAGGGGAGTTGGATTCTGATGCCTTGTTGGCATGCAGTGGCTTTCGTGTAGTTGATTTTCCGCTCAACACAAGCGTTTGAAACATCGTTCCACTTGACTTTATCCTGAAGATAAACAGGTGGAGGGGGACGGAGCTTCTTGTTGGTAACTATTACCATGGGACTGGGGCTGCGGTTGGACCGCTGAGAAGAAGCAATGTCAGGGGTGGGGGTGATTTGCCTTACGGGCGAGGCCGGTGGCAGAACAGACTGAGGAGAGGTTTTTGGTACCGCCTTTTTGGCCTTGGTAGCATTTATGGGACTACTCCTCTTTTTCCTCTTTCCTCCAGAGCAAACTACGGAGTCACCGTCGGAGGAGACGGTGTCGTAGTCGTCTGACCTATCGGGGACATTTGGGTCTAATGGGTCGTCAGCGACTGAGTTAGCTTGGTCAGCCAAAGCTTCCCATTCCTCGTCAGTGCTGAGGGTTGCTCCCTCTTCCATGGGGGAGTCATCATCGTCCGCCCAGATGGTCTTGGACTTGGACTTGGGTCTGGATTTATGGAGGGCGGCTATGCGCTCTTTATAGCTTTTATAAGCTTTAACTTGAGTAGCTATGGGAGAAGGAGGATCTCTCCATGATCGGGTTTTCTTAGGCTCGACGGCCGGTTGAGAAGAAGTTTTAGGAGAAGGAGGATCTCTCCATGAACGGACAGTAGCTTTAGGCTCGACGGCCGGAGCTGGGGGCTTAGGTAGAGTCGGCTCACCAGTCCCAGAAGTGGGCCTGGCTGCCGGGGAGGGCGACCTGGGCGAGACCTGGGCTTCGCTCGGCACAGGTGCCTGGCTAGGCCCAGGGGCCCCGGTCGGGCCCGAAGCGGGCACATAAGAGGCTAAAGCCTGACTTACAGCATGGCTGTATTTTTTGGAGAGTTTCTCCTTCTCGAGAATCTCGTGAAGGAGTTCAATTACTGCCGCGAGCGACATAATTGAGAATAATAGATCCGGTGAAGCCGGGAGAGGGTATCTTCCCCGGGTGGAGGGGCCCGGGGATGTGTGCAATCCTACCCTCCCAGTCGGGTTAGACTGGGAGGTGAGTATCTGGTGAGCCCTAAGCTTGTCTACCTGCCACCAATCTTATTGGGTGACAGGGCCCTAAGGTACCGGTAAACCCACCGAAGGTGGGCCACCCACCAATGTGTACCGAAGAAGTCTGGCACGTCGGGGTAGACACACCCGACCGTGCCAGGTGAATGCTGTGGGACGAAGCGGGGGTTGACTAGGCTATCTACCAAGGCCAACTGATCCAGCTCCCGACTCCAATGACTGCCGTGTCCTTAAGGGACTTGGCGGGTGCTTGGGGCACACCCCACTGGCTTGTTAACACCGCTAGGTTTCCCGCCAGGGACCACAAAGAGTGGATTTGCCCGGAAGGGCCAAAATAGCTGCCACTACTAGTAACCAAAGTTACTAGTAGCGACACCTTTGGAGCGGCGTGCGGAGACGCGACGGCCGCAGTGACGTCACGCAGAGGGGCGCGACGAGGCGGAGAGTGGGGGCGCCGGAGAGCGCGGTGGGGCGACGAGCAGCGAGACGTCCGCACGGAGCGACGGCTGGCGAGCTACCAGGGGTTGTCCATGTTTTACTATACTTGATATTATACCTTCCTATTACAATATGCTTAACGATATTCCATGTGTTTTCGCTCTGTAAACCTTCCCCAACAAAGGTTATGGGCCCAGAGCAGTAAAGTGTATTGTGTACGTTGTGAAAATAATTCGAAATTGTAAAAATATAAAGTACATGTCGGAAGAAAAATGAATGTACGAATAGAATTATTGACGAAGGAAAACTACGACAGTTGGAAGGTACAGGTAGAAGCATTGTTGATAAAAAATGACTTCTGGGAGTATGTGAGTGGCGAAAAGCCAAAACCTACTACGGATGCTGCTATATTGGCATGGGAGAAGGCTGACAGAAAAGCGAAGTCTGAGTTGATATTAGCATTAGATCCAAGTGTGGTTCGTCATGTAAAAAGGATGGAGACTGCACGAGAGGTATGGTTAAAATTAGAGAGCTTGTTTGCATCAAGAGGACCTGCAAAGAAAGCGAATTTAATGAAAAGGCTCATGTTACAAAGGATGAGTGAAAACCAAAAGGTATGTGAGCACCTTGATTCCTTTTTCGAAGCCGTCGACAAACTGGAAGAAATGAATATTAAAATCCATGATGACTTGTTAACGATTATGCTGCTGTATAGTCTGCCGGGAAGCTATGAAAATTTTAGATGTGCTATAGAGTCTAGAGATGAGCTCCCAAATCCAGAGCAACTAAGAGTTAAAATCATCGAAGAGGATAGTTCAAGAGGAAACGCTCAAGTTGACAAAATAGAAGGCGCCATGTATTTGGACAAACATTCGAAGAAAATTACTGGAAAAACATTTAAGTTCAAATGTTTTAAGTGTCACAATTTTGGCCATAAGGCATCGGAATGCACAAAAAAAAGGGAGAAGACTCAAGAAACCCGATGTGCGGGGTCATGCACTAGTCATGAAAGTTGTGAAGCCTTAACCATATATCATGTTTCAGATGACTGTCGCATCGCTGTTGGTGCGAAGCACCGTCAGGAATGGATCTTTGATAGTGGTTGCACTTCTCACATGTGCAATGACGCGGAAAGGTTTGCTGAGGTACTCCCTGCGAGTCAAAAATTAAAATTAGCCACAGATTCTTTGACAACCGTGCAAGGTAAAGGTACAGTTAAGTTATTAGCATGCAATGATGATCGAACGCGTAAAATTCAATTTGAAAATACCCTATTAGTTCCCGATTTACGTAGTAATTTAATTTCTATCGCCCAGCTTACTGAACGAGGTTGTGAAGTCACATTCAAGCGTGATGTAGCCTATGCAGTAAAAAAAGGTGAGATAAAACTGACCGCTGATCGGCGAGGCGATTTATATTACTTGAGGGAGCAGGACGCATCAGCGTCTGTGGTATGTAATGAAAGTGTTGATTTGTATAGATGGCATGAGCGTATGGGACATCTGAATGCTAGGGATCTTATGAAATTACTAAAGAAATCAGATATTGATCCGATAAAGATCGATAGTAACTTGCATGATTGTGATGTGTGTGCTAAAGGAAAAATGGTGTCGTTGCCTTTTGTGAAATCCAATTCACGTTGCAATGAGAAGTTGCAAATAATATATTCTGATGTGGTCGGTCCAATGAGAGTTCAATCGAATGGCGGAAATAAATACTTTATCACTTTTATTGACGATTGTACTCGTTGGTGTGAAGTTTTTATGCTGAAAAATAAAAGTGACGTTTTGTCAAAATTCAAGATTTTAAATGTCATGTCGAAAATTTGACAGGAAGAAAAATTAAATATTTACATACGGATAACGGAACTGAATACAAAAATAAATTTTTCGATGAATATTTAGAAAATGAAGGCATTAAGAGACGTTTTACGACGCCATACTCACCTCAAAGTAACGGCATCGCTGAACGGATGAACCGTACGTTAATTGAGATGGCAAGGTGCATGATCTTATCGTCAGGTATATCACCAAGTTTTTGGGCAGAAGCTGTAGCTACTGCATGCTATTTGCGTAATAGGTGTCCAACGAGCAGTCTCAAAGGTGAAATTCCATACGAAAAATGGTTTGAGAGACCTGTGAATGTCAAATATTTAAAAACGTTTGGCACCAAAGTACATGTCTTGGAAAAGGAACCAGGTAAGGATAAGTTTGCAGCACGTAGTTCACTTGGCATTTTTGTGGGTTATCCAGCTGATGCTAAAGGCTATAAAATATGGATACCTGATAGTAGAAGAATCGTAGTGTCGAGAGATGTAAAATTTCAGGAAGGAAAGCTAACTGAAATTGAGTGTAAGGTCTCAAATGAATCACTAATTGAACTACAATGTGAAAAAAGTATTGTGAGGAAGACTGTGGATATAGAAATCCAAACTAAAGAACAGTCGGATGTGTCATTTAATGATGAGCCTTCAAGAGAAGAAATTCCTTTAAATATTCAACCGAATGTGCCAGTGATTAATGAAGAAAGTACAGAAAATACGGAATCTACTGAAATTAGTCATAGAAACATTATATTTAAAAGAGGTCTTGGAAGGCCAAGGATTCAGAGAGGACAAGTTGGCCGCCCTCGTAAAATCTATAATATGATTTAGATAAGAGAGAATAGCGACAATGATTCATCGGCGGAAGAATACGTCGACACTGATGATTTTGCTGGAGCTATTGAAATCACGTTAAAGGAAGCTTTGTCATCTGACAAAAAGGTCAAATGGGAAGAAGCGATTCTTTCAGAAATAAGAAGTCTAGTAACAATTTCCACATAGAGAACTAATTGGAGCGCTCATGTATTTAAGTGTAGCAAGAGGACCTGATGTCGCTAACGCTACTGCAAAACTTGCGCAGTTTGCGGAAAACCAGCAGGAAACTCATTGGAGGGCTGCGAAGCGAGTTTTTCGATACTTTAAAGGTACGATAACTCACGTTTTGGCTTTTAAGCCGACAGGGTTATGCATACAAGGGTTTTGCGGATGCAGATTGGGGTAACTGCGTTATCGATAGACGATCATTTACGGGTTATTTATTCGTTCTAGGTGGAGCAAGCATATCATGGTCTTCACACAAGCAACGCATCGTTGCGACTTCTACTTGTGAGGCTGAGTTTGTAAGTTTGGCAGAAGCTATGAAAGAAGCTATGTATTTGAATAGCCTGTTGAAAGAACTAGGTTTACATCAACTCTGTAAGGTAAGAATGCATGCTGATAATTTAAGTGCTATTTGCCTTGCTGAGGATCACGGTGTACATCATGCGAAAAGTAAGCACATTGACATTAGACATTTCTTTATAAGGGATGTGCTACGTGACAATAAAAACATAACGTTGGAATATTTGTCAACTGATAAGATGTTGGCAGATGTCCTCACCAAACCTTTACCTCGCGTAAGACACGAATTACTAACAAGTGCTTTAGGATTGTGTGTGCGAAAGTAAAGACACGTTTATTTTTATAGATTGTATCGTACATAAGTTGAAGGGGGTGTGTTGAAGATATATCACCTTCATGTACTAACACTAGCCACTGGCTAGATAGAGAACTGTCTAGTTTGAACGAGCTATAGAATATAGCTTTGTACTGTCTTTTTGTACGGTTGTCCATGTTTTACTATACTTGATATTATACCTTCCTATTACAATATGCTTAACGATATTCCATGTGTTTTCGCTCTGTAAACCTTCCCCAACAGTTTCGAACGAATCCTTTTTTAGAGACAAAGTAACGTCAGAAACAAAATCGGTAGAGAGTTTAATAACATGATAAAAATATAACTTTTTCTTTTGCTTTTTAGTTAGATGTTGAACATTATAAGCATTTATAACCAAACTACCAGGAGGCCAGAATCATGAAGAAGTCTTAATATTTACGGGGCTG
This sequence comes from Anorthoa munda, assembly GCA_945859665.1. Classification (NCBI taxonomy): domain Eukaryota; kingdom Metazoa; phylum Arthropoda; class Insecta; order Lepidoptera; family Noctuidae; genus Anorthoa; species Anorthoa munda. Next base: position 12,827,239 of record OX243911.1, on the reverse strand, counting down.
GAATCGTTACCGGTAAAGACTAACTTAAGTACCAGGAGATTATAATCATGAGAAAGTATTACCGAGGCTGGAATCATGAGATGTAAAAAGAGTACCGGGAGATTTTAGATTCTGATCTTCTGGTACTCCGTTGGTCTCTACCGTTAGATCCGTGGTCCGTGCTAGTGATTCTAGGCTTGCAAATACTTCTTTATGATTCTGGCCTCCTGGTAGTTTGTGTATAAATGTTCAACATGTAACTAAAAAGCAAAAGAGGAAGTTGTATTTTTATCATGTTATTAAACTCTAAACTGATTTTAATCGAATTCTTGATTTTGCTGTCCTAAAACAATAAACGTCCCAACACTAGTACCTAATGATCCGTAGGTGCCAAATGTGAAATGCCACTTATGGCACTGCGAAAAATATCGATAGGTGCCGTACGTCAACCTCTGGTGCCATTTTGTACGCTTTTAAAGCTGTTGTAATGATTTTAAGCTTTATTTTTATTTCAAAAATTGCCTGACTTTTACTTAAATAATAAAACCTTACCTAAGGTTTTTCATTCTGACTGTACAAAATTTGCTTTAAAAAGTATAGGCTGAAACACCACTCAAAAATATTAATAATAATGAAATGCCTGTTTCGGCCGGATCGGGCGAAACGCATCGGCCGAAACGCCTACTAAGCCCTCGCGCTTGACCACTATCTCACCTGATATTTTGTTACCATCCTCACCACTTTAAAGTCATCGATTCATTTTGAAGCATAGATATTGCGTTAGGTTGTACCTCTGCGTGAGTACGTAATCACCGTAGCTCCAGACCAGACCATCAGGTATAGTATGACGATAGGTACCATTTTTACCAAATAATAAAATGAAGAGTGGAGTCTTTCCGCCATTCTGTGGATCAAAAATAGTAGAAAAATATGAAACTATCAAAATAATAATTCAAGATTCAGAAGACAAGGTTGAAAAAATGTTTCAATACATTAATGATATATTTACAGATAACAAAATAATTATATTATAACGTAAGAAAATCTTATGACACAGAACGAATATTGGCTTAACAGCGTCACTCTATCAAACTTTCAATACAAATAAATCAATTATCTAAGTATCTCTGTAAGCCTTGTTAAAGTCGAATATCGAGACTGAAACCACTTTATGACACAAAGTAATATAGTAATAGCACAAAGTACGTAAGCGGCGGCACGCCGTAGAATAGGTAACAAAAGAATATGTACTAGTAGCTGTTATGAATGTTAAATTAATGTCTTATTGCGAAAGTATAATTATAAAAAGCTCTTGATGGCGATAATTGAAATGCCAAAATGTGAGGTATTCCCATATATTTTTGAATTTTTTGGTTAATATAATGTCACTAGAGCTTAAGGTACTTGTAACAGATATTATGATCGAGTAAAAGATTTGTGGCTACATCTACTAATTTTTCGTAATGTGATACTAAATTGATACCTAGATTCCCCTCATCTTTAGATTATTTGGGTCATATTTTTCTTAACGCGTCGATGGCAAATACAAAAAGTTAAATATTGTGTTTGGCCCAGAATTCAGTCACGGCATAGCTTTGGGTCATAAAATAGCATTAGACCAAATTAGTTTGTTTAAAATTTTTGGCCAACCTAAACGAAAACAAATTAACGAAACTTCACACAAGAGAACACACGAGTATTTCTTGAATACGTAGGTACGATGAATAAATACCGACTCCGGTTTCTTTGGCTACTCTTATACGCTCCAAAGAATATTTCATTGGTTTTTCTTATAACAGTACAATAACTAGTGGAACCTAAATCTCTTAGGCAGAGAAAGGTGAACAAATCTCACAGGCGGAAAAACAGCAAATCTCCCAATAAATATACCCTAAAATGTGGGCCAAGTACGGTCAGTACTTGTTTCATGCTTGTATGAACTACGAGAAATCCTTACAAGGGTCTAATAAGCTTCGCTTCATTTTTTGTGCCGAAGAACTTGGCTCGGTTCAGTACAAATCCGTCAGTAAAAACGACTACAGCAAAAGACAAAGTGTACTCAAACACTGTCGGGCCGTTCGCACAACTTTTGTTTGGAATTAGAGGTAAACACATTAGGTAGTATGTTTGTGTAGGCGCCAGCATTACTCGGCCCAACTTGTTTGATCTGAGACAAAACATTCCCGGACTAATCAGGGACAAGTTTGGCGATTCACATTTTTGAACTGTTGTTTTGTCGAACGCATTTGTTGCGGTGTTCCAGAATTAACCGGTGTCGGACTGAAAATGGGATCACAATGTGTTTGATACGATCTGAGAAGACAAGTCGATCAAAGCAACATTTTAAATTCAACACATTTTCTCTGACCTGTTTTATGTTTTCTTCCTTTCCTGGTATCTTTAAAAAAACATTATCTATATCCGAACACGGCTAACAAATTACGTCAGGTTTTATATCAGCGTCATTATTCACAACGTTGTTTACAACTCAATCATTAATAACTCATTCGCACAAAATACGCGCGTATTGCACTGAGCAAGCAACGTGACATGCAAAATGGACAACGCAGCCGGATCGCTATCACCGCCGTAAATTATTTGACAAGAATACATTAATCTTTATCTCGCAATACCTGACTTATGCCCCACCGGCCCAGCCTTTGTAAAGGGTTTTAATTAGTGGTGAATACGATAAATGTGTGGTCCCGGCGTGTTATCGCTTGACAAGAGTTAAGTAATCTCGGACGCGTTCGAAATGCCCAAAGGATTAAGTACGCAGATTAAGATGAGTTTAAACCAAACCCTGGTTCAGTGTTTTGATGTTTTCAAATGTAAATTTTATTTTCACCTCTATACGGTTCGACCCCGCAATATTCTGATGCGTCCCCACATTACCATATGAATTCGTGCATTGTTATTTTTGTATCATGCATCATTTATTAAGTACGGTGGGCGGAATTTTGTCTAGTGTAGTAGTATTTTATGGAAATTCTACTAAAATTGGATTTTGTTGTTTAGATAAATCATTATTTACAGTGATAGAAAAACTGAGTAGATAAAATGTGTTTATTAAATAAAGATGAATCTATTTTGAAAGCCACTATTTAGTGCTCTGAGGTATAAGAATATTTATTTAAACATTTATCCATGTGAGTGGTTGCCCTTACTTGAAAAACATATTTAAAAAAAAACCGGCCAAGTGCGAGTCGGACTCGCGCACGAAGGATTCCGTACCATTATCGCAAAAAACGGCAATACGTTTGTTGTATGGGAGCACCACTTAAATATTTATTTTATTCTGTTTTTAGTATATTTTTTTTTTTTGCTATGTATTGGCCTGTGTTTGACCACAATCTCACCGTGGTCAGTGATGATGTGGCCGATGGTGGTAAGCACACAAAGCCTAGAAGGGAACTGGCTCTCAAGTGCTGCTGTCGGAACACACCGGAAGGTGCTTGGCGACAGATTTTCAACTTGAGGGTGGTTGCCAGCCAGGCGGGTACTACAATGTACCCTACCATCGTGCTATGGTTTCCTCACGATGTTTTCCTTCACCGAAAGCTCAAGCTCATTGTAGGATTCGAACCCGATTTGTTGTTATAGCGGAAACAGAAATACATCATCTGTGAATATTTCAACAGTCTAACTATCACAGTTCATGAGATACAGCTCTGTGACAGACAGACAGACAGACAGACAGACAGACGGACCGCGAAGTCTCAGTAATAGGGTCCCGTTTTTACCCTTTCGGTACGGAACCCTAAAAAACATATTTACTTTGATCATGTTCTGTAAAGTTGATTTACTCTTCAGTGTTTTCTTTTAAAATTTATTCCAACTTGCATAATTTCAAAGAAAACTGTGTTTGATGTTCAACCAACTATATTTTCAATATTAATAAAAATACATAGTATCTGTTTTATGGTAATGAACGAACAAAATTCTTTTCGCGTCAGTTGTAAAAGCAAAAGTTCGTATTGTTGTTTCGTAACTAATTTATTAAATTAATTTCCTAAGGAATTTCGCTGAAAACTCTTTGGAATTATACTTGTTTCTGAAATAAGATCCACATGAGCAAACAATACTTGAGCAAACTGTCTTTATTTAAATTATATTTAATATCTGAGACGTGTTTTCTGAAACTTCTATACGCGTCAAGCGGTAAAGTTGGATCAAGTTTAGAATTTGAAATTGCTTTCGTTACGAATTTGTTTAAATTTATTTCCATATCGTGGAAATATAATGCTCGCGCCGTTTAGTTTTATTTAATGCCAAGATGTCGCTAAGGATTGCCGTAGAAGGGTGCATATTATAAATCTCAATAACTTTTTTGGCTAGACAGAATAAATTAGACTTTAGGCAGAAGGGTTAGGAAACATCTACCTGACCTCCAGTTTGCATAGTCTTTTATCAAATACAGCCCCAAACAGTTTTTGTAATTTTTGTTTTAAAGTCTGTTTTGGCGATGTCAGAGTGACGAAGGTCACATCAGGCGTTCAATGAGTTATTTTGCTTTCGTTGTGTCTGAAATGCCGTACGTAGCCCGGTATATTTATAAATAGGCCCATGTGTAATATAGGACTCCCTCTCTCGTCTCTTGTCTTGGTTTCTCTAGACCCAAACCACACAGTGGCTGTCACCGTATTCAGAACACTAACTAAAGGAAAAGTAACAATGCCTTCTCTACAACATCTTCAGCAAAGCACAGACGAAACAAAACTGTAACGTTAAACTAGTCGAAATAAGCAAGATGCAAACAATAAATATCAGATTGGCGTCATTAAATAAACGCTCACGATCTCTTCAGGGTATCTAATTTCAGTACTGCCCAATTAATAGCATAATTCCGTAAACAGCTCGAAAGACACACAAATATCTATAACCGTGTCTCAATTGGGAGGCATCCCACGCGCAAATATCCAAATCCGTGGTGAAATTAAACGTTTACACCATCGTAAATTATTCACAGAGTTTATCGCTAGTGAATATTTATTACAGACGTAATTAGGTTCGTGCCTTCAGGTTTGCGCAACGGGAGACTATCTAAATAAATTAAACATTCCTTCAGAGCATAGAGCGTATGCATGAGGGAACGTCGTTCGGGATTGTCGACTAATGTCAAAGAGAAATGGGAAAACACTTAGAGCTGTTTACACGAATCTTGTGAGGACTTGAAGTTAGGAACGCTTCGAGTGTTTGTCGTGCGAGTAGTTACAGAGATACTGTTTAGTGGTGGCCCTGATTCTGTGTGGACTGCTTTTGGTTGTCACTGTGTTCTGTGTACTGTTAGCTCAGACCTTTGGGTTACGGGGAATTTATAGCACTTTGATGTGTTATTACCTCCAAAATAAAGCTATAATTATAGGACTGGGGAGTCTGTAGACTATTAAATCAATGCAATAATTGAACTGAATTATCTATACTTATTTTAATAGCTCCCTAACTAGGACTACCTATTGCTTCTGAAACTAATAAGCCGTATATTCATTTAGATACCCGACGTGTTTGTCGGAGCATTAGTGTTGCTACTAAATTATTTTATTATTATTGTGTACGAATAAAATTAAGCTCCTGATATTCAAAGGAGTTTCGTATCTAGCTTACAATGTCGTTTCTTAAGGAATACTCAGTCTTGTTTAACTATAATGAGAAAGCTTAAGGTCTAAACACAAATATTAGTTTGAAAAATAAAGCCTTTCAAATGTTTTTGAAGCATAAAACTAGGTCTTTATCAAAAATAATCTAACTAGTCCAAATATTTACAAAAATGTGTTCTTACTTACATCAAAGGTACAAAGTAATCCTAGAATTTTCTATTACTTTGAAATTCGAGGGTAATTTTTATTTAGAAACTGTACTGACGTGGAAAGTGCGTAGTTTGTTATTTTCGTCGCCTAGAGACCAGTCAATACGGCGTAAATCTTATTTTATTATGATTTATAAGTTTTATATTAGTTAGGTGAAATATTGGGCGAAAAATTTGTAATATTGATTTATTTGTACCTAATTTTACGTCCAATTACTGTTATAAAATTTAAAGTGCCAGTTTATTACTGCAAAATAAAATAATTCTAAAAATAGTTCAAAGAGGTTGCCGCTTATCTGGTAAAGAAATTGAAACATAATATTCCGATTAGCGGGATCATGGTTGTACGGATAAATTGAAAGGAACGGACCAGCCCGAGGCAATATTCTTCATTAACTCTCTCAATCTAAAAAATCCTCTCCGATACCGTCCACTAAAAACCTTTTTCATCCCTAATTACTTACTCTTCGTGTTAAATCTTTAAAGAGAATTCCAGATAGAAAAACAGTGTTAACATTTTGTGCTTCTAATTTTGGACATCAAAACCCTTAAATCCCGTTATCTTGAATATGTTAACAATTGTGTACCTAAAAATTATCTTTCAGAGCCTAAGCAATGAATATAATAATCTATTTTAGTAAAAGAGCCTTTCCTCAGTAAGAAAATGCCCGGGGACATTTTGAATACTTACTTAGGAATTTAGCAAATCACCTTAAGCCAAGTGATCATTTGGACAAATTTTATGAAATTGTTTGTTTATTATTGTAAAAGCTAATATTTGATCCGATTGCTATTACATTATGTCACTTATAGAAAGCTACATTATTATTGAATTTATAGGATACGTTTTATTCCATAAAATTTTACAGTTTCTATATAATTGGCCACAGGAGCCACGGGTAAAACCAGTTAAGTATATCAGATTGATGTTATATGTTTGCATGTAATTAATGTTGTTATTAATGTAGAGGTCAATATAAACAATTGCGAAGATATATATGTGTCACGGTGATGATGGCTTTATGGCATAACTTCGACATTAATATAATTGTTTGCAACAACGGGATTGAGTATTATATTATTGTATATGAATGTGATTAGAACACTGAAAGCAGATTCTAGAGAAGTGAACATTCTATTAAATATGAATAATTTGTGTCATACACAGCTAAAAGCTAGTAGATAGGTAGGCAGATTCATATTGTGTTGGATCATTCGGTTCTCTTCATGATGGTTGAGCTGAATGGTGCCAATCCATGCGTCTTGTTCGTGAACAGGCGCCATCAGTTGGGATTGGTCATAACTTAGCAGCCTTCACCTGTTTTTAATTACTTGTTGTATGTTTGAATTGTTGGTTTTACTCTAAGATGCTTTTACGTGCACGTCTTTTTACATCGTTCTCATATAATGTAATTTTCCAACAAGAACGATGTTTTTATTTTTATATACTGAGGAAGGCTCGCGCTTGACCGCTTTCTCACCTGATGTTAAGCGATGTTGTAACCAAATACTTGTAATTAAAACTGATGGAAAAGAGTGTCCGTGGAGTTTCTTGCACATTCTTCTCCATAGATATCTACTGACGCTTGCGATTGTGCAACTAATTCATTTTTTGTTTGACAATTCAAAAGTTCCTTTAAATTGTTTAGTTGAAATAAAATAATATATTCAAATGACAAGAGGTTATTTTAAAAAACCGGCCAAGTGCGAGTCGGACTCGCGCACCGAGGGTTCCTTACAAACAGCTACATTCACCAACATAAGAAAGGTTAAAATACTGAAGTTCATAAACAATGAAATCACCGAACATTGTTCTTATGAAAATATAGTTTTTCATCACGAAATATCGAAAACCGCTTGACGTATAAATATGAAATTTGACAGGGAGGTTCCTCAAGAGACATAAAGGCGCACTAAGAAAGGATTTTTGGAAATGCCCTAAGGGGGTAAAAGGGGGGTAGGAAGTTTGTATGAAATTTCTAAAGTTTGTAAATTGGACACGTGAAATTTTACATTGACACTCTTGATTGATAAAAATAATTCATATGTTTATTGGTTTTTGGAAATTCCACCCTTAAGGAAGTAAAAAGGGGGTTGAAAGTTTGTGTAAAATTTCTACGCTTTTAAGTGTGATACGTGAAATTAAAGATTTAGGTACGCTTTTGGTTGATAAAATGAATTCATGTATTTATTGGTTTTTGGAGTTGTAAAGGTGGAAATTTGTTGGGCTTATATATTTGGAACTTGGCAAAAATACTAACTCAAATAAATAGTAATGGTTATCATTATTAGTTTTTCAAAACTACTCCTAAAAGATAATTTATGTTAAAGATTTTTGGAGAATTTTACTGTACAGCTTCTTTTTATGATATAAGGGAGAGCACTAAGAAGGGATTTTTGGAAATTCATCCTTTCAGGCGGTGAACTAAAAAGTCGTTTGTAGGATAAAATACGGATCACGCAAACGAAGTCGAGGGGGAAGTGCTAGTTTTGTTATAAATATATACTACTGCCGTGAATTTTTACACTTAATTTCAAAATAAATAATTTAGCTGTCAGGGGGACTCATCACCTTGTCCCATTACCTCTCTCACAGAGAGGATGTGTCCTGTGTCCCAGCAGTGAGAATATTATAAGGCTGATGATGTTGATTATTATAGTATGGATGTATTATATCATAATAGTAGTTTATGCAATGGCCATATAATAGGGGTTATTAAAACACGAGCGTAGGTTTATCAAATGAGGCGAAGCCGAATTTGATAATAATATTACGCGAGTGTTTTAATACCTAATTATATGCAGTTGCATACACTACTTTATCTTCACTCATACAGTTGAAATAAAACAAAAGTGGAAAGGGAAAAATATTTGGTATGGCGGGCAATTTAGATTCTCATTGCGCAGCGCGCGCATCCACAGACAATGAAACTTCTTTACTACAGCCCATACGCGCCAAAAAATTAAAAAGTAAAAGTGTGCTATAAAAATCAAAAAGTTATTTTAAGATGCAGTTGTTTGAAAATCGAAGAAAAATGTTGAACTGCAATGGTTTTTTTTTTAAATTTTACCTATTCACGAATATAAAGTACGTGTTTATACAATATTTTTTGAATTCGTATTTGGAACATTACGTTGTGAGTGTAGATAAATTATATTTTCATCAACTATTCACGTACTGACCACGTTTACATAACCAAGAAGATCATATTACTTACATTTAGATGATATTACTTAGCCACAATCCCTTTATTCAACCGAGATGCAGATATAATTATTTTAAAATTAAATAAATTATATTCGCATCTCAACAATAGCTGCCAAAACATTAAAAGTACTCTTGAAGAAGTTTCAATTGGATGAACAAAACAATTTTTTCGATGCGATAATTACCGCCGTAATCTTGAAGCCAACTGTCACTGATATTATCGCGTTTTATAGTCTCTGGTCGGCCATATGGTGACATTCTTTTAAAAACACATTATGTCGCTGGGTATTTGTCTATTGTTTTTGAGTTTCTTGTTTCACGTTGCCGATAAAAAGTTTAATGGGGGAATTAAATGGAATCCTTTTTTTAAGTAATGTGATTTGCCGTATGTTGCAGTCTGCTGTAGATATTATGGTGACATAGCTCCTTGAAACTGTTTTTGTTTCGTTGTTCATAAAGATTGTCCTCCAATTTGCATGAACTTCATTTGTTTTGTCATTAATTCATTAAATATCTGCGGGGTGATGATAAAGCTTATCAGCTTAGCTCTGAGCTCAGAGTTAGGTTATTTTGAGTGTGGGTAAGAGACAGATGTATAATAATAATAATTTATTTATTTACCCAAAAAAGATTGTACAAAACCAACTTAAAAACTAGCAATCTATTAAAGTTCAATACAATGTAGGAGCATCTGCAACCGAACTAGGTATAAACCTGTATCTCGGACTCTCGGTATACAGCGCCAAACCTCTCAGATCGTCATTTGCATTCAAAAATTGAGCTAACGAGTACAGCATTATTTCGATTAACAACTATAATAAAATAAAGTAAAATAAGCTAAAAAACTAAAACTAAGTGAATTGGTGAAGTATGAAGATGTTGAGTAATATTGTAATGGGAGGTGTGTGTGTGCGTGTGATGACATATGAAGTGATGTACTTATGTATGTAGAGTAAGCACGTGTGAGAGTTTGAGTGTATATCTAGATATTCTCTTATTTCACAAAGGACTCTGTTCACTCTGGTACGGTAAATAATCTTTCTGTGTATATGACTATATACGTATATGACTTGTATACATCTGTCCCTTACGCACACTTAAAATAACCTTACTCTAAGAGCTTATGGTTACCCCCCTGACGACGTCTCCATATCCAACTAGCAAAACAAAAGATCATCGGAACAAATAAATGACCGTGTCCCCAAAATTATAAGAATAAGAATCATCTGCCGTTGACAGCTAATAATATTAATTACGGCCTGTTATGTCATAGCGGGGACCTTTGTTCCATGACAATCGGTACGGACCGACTGCCCTTACAGTTTTTATATGAGTACCAAGTTAAGGCATCTGTTTTTGTGGTCACGCGCGACGGACCGACGGAATGACTGATGTCATGTGTCAGCTACTTTCGTCGGACGTAGATTAAATAAATAGGACAGAATGTCTGCCTATTGGGACTTATTTATGGTTTAGGGGAAACTGTAAGATGGTTTTTAAATTGATTGAAGGAAACGACGTTTATTTCTTTTAGATTGTGAAAGATATAGACCCACTTAATGTTTTTTCAACTTTTTATATACCTGATGCTTTTTTCGTTATCAAGAAAAACTGACTGTGCAATTAGATCTCCGTTTTTAGAAGCATCAAAATAGACTTCGAAATATTTATTAAAATTACTTCCTAAATTAAAAATTTTCATACTTAAAGTAAATATGCCGCAATTTCTTGTGGAACGGCGGTATGCTCGTTTCGAAATTCTCCACTCTGTCACAAAGTGTCAGTTGGTCTTTGTATACTAAATAGGCCGACAAAGGCAATGTCAGAGGCGTGCGAAACTCCTCACACATTGCGACAGCCACACGTGGTCGGGTAAGAACTGGAGCGAATCATATTTCCTACTGTGATTATGGGTGTTTGTTGTTTGCCGTCTACGTTTGAGATGAACAGGATCTGGCCGGCGTTTAATTAAACTTAATTTATTTTATCTTTATTTTAGATGAAAGTCCATACATTTTTACAGATATAGCATTAGTAGGGTTGTTAGTATTTTTTTAGTAATAAAACAAGTTATACAATAATAATAATTACCGAAGTTTATTACCTATTTCTGAGCAGGTGTACACTTGCCCAGTACACAGTAAAAGGACTGTTTATTTTGCTCGCTAACGTATCGAGAACAGTGTTGGTGCTACCCCGGACCCTGCTCATCATCGATGCAGTTCTTTTCCTAATGATGGCAAATGATGGAAATCATCGACAGAAGCATCCGCAAACATTGCGGCAGCACTGCAGTACCTGGGTTTTCTTAAGACTGCCCTCAGAGCGTCATTGTACTGAACACGCAAGGCGTTGTAAGCCCGCCTCGTAAAGCTGATCCACAGACAGCAAGTGTAAAAAGACTGACAGAAGGTTCTGAAAAACAACCAACAAACAACTCTACTTATTTTCGTCGGTTTCGTGAAAAGTGACCTTTGACGAGTATGGGCTTTAACCAAGGGTGTGGGTGGCATCAACTCCACATGATCTCATGTTTTAGATTTTAGGTTCGGCCATCGGCTTGTCATGTAGGTATAGCTACTGATGGAATTATAAAGCCCAGCCTTCAACATTTTTTGTAACTTGTGAGATTCTAAGTAATTTACTTAACAAGAGAAAATTACAAATTTAAAGACCCCCGATTTTAATTTTTATTTCATGCTTTTGATACTACATATAATAAACCTAGTAGCAGACACGTTTCAATCGACAATCTATCGAAACACGTAATAATGACACGATATCTTGCGAATAAATCCAGATTCAAAGAGTAAAATGCGAATAACTTTTGAACGACTAAACCGATTATATATATATTTTTTTTTTTATATTTTTTTTTATACTTTGCCCCACACTAGGAATTTCTTTCTGTATCGTGGGTGCGTTTACAAACATATAAACTCACATACACAAACACCCAGAGCCGAAACAACTATCTGTAGGTCATACAAATATTTGTTCCGTGCGGGAATCGAACCCGCGACACGCAGCGCAACAGTCAATCGCTCAACCACTGCGCCAACCGTGCGCCCAAAATTCAAACATAGCTAAGGATACTCTCGATAAAGTCACCTTTCAAGTAAAAATAATTAAATCAAAATCGATTCATCCGTTTAGGCGCTATAATGCCACAGACAGACACACAGATACACGGATACACAGAAACACAGCAACACACGTCAAACTTATAACACCCCTCTTTTTTCGTGGGGGATTAAAAAGTCAAGAAAATTAACAGTATCTACTAACTTAAAACACCCATTGCTCTGTAAAGAAGTCTCCTCAACCGTAAGCGTCACTGACGTTATTGCATTTTCTTGTCCTCACACGCTGAGAAGTGGTCCATCTCAATAAAGGATATTTCAAGCTCGTTTCTTTTTCAAGCGAACTTAGAAAGATACTTGAACTGCTACGGCTGGTTTTATTTTAAGATAGACTGTAACAAACAAAAGTACCATCAAATGTCAGCCGAAGTCTTATCTTAATAAGAATATTGGTATACAAAAGCACGCTCGACATATTATACAAAATAAAAATCCCCTCCCAACCCCAAACAAGTCTAATACAAAATTAACAACAATAACATAATTTACTTTAAAATTCAATTAATTCTTAATTAACTATTCATACTAAACAAAGTGGAAACTCCTTAGAGCATGCTGAATACTTTCCTCTAACATTGTTAAAGGATTAAGGGGGTAACAGGCAACTTGTGAAGACTTTGCTACGCGGCTAACTTAAAATATACATGAAAATGTGAAGCGTCTTGAACAATAAGGGTTCTTCGAGAGTCGGCGGCGATATACCGACTACGAAAGTATGTCGGCTTGTTCCGAACGGGGAACTAATTAATCCAATGAGCGGCGTCTTTGCACTAACGAGGTTCGTCGTTTGTGCTCCTTCCATACTGTGCCACTGAGAAATTGTGTTTCGGAAATCGATCCCGACAAGCTTCACGCTTCTATAAAATCATTATCTTAGTGATAAACAAAATCTTTGAGATGAGGGAGTTATCTTTCAACGTAATTTGTTTCGTGGGATCAGAGTAATTTTGTGATCTTAATTATTAATCATGATTTAGAATTTGATTGAGATTTCGTAAAATTGTTTTGATAGTAATTTAGGAAGCGGCACCCATAATGATCGGCTTACATACAATTAAATTCGAGGGAAGACGGTCTGAATTGAAAATGTTTTTGAAATCTTTGACCTTCTTTTCAAAAAAAATATAAAAAAATATATAATAAGATCTCTATCCACTTTCACAAAAAATCAAGTACAAAAATCCCAAAACCAATTAATAAAACATGGAACGAAAATAGTCTATAAATAAAACGAGATTGATTTTTGATGAATGACCCACAGCAATATGATTTATTTATTTGGCAACTCCCTTACAAATATACAGCGATAACGGCTACAATTGATATAGACGAGCTTTTGCCGTCACTTAAACTCAGTTGATTGATTGCTGCACAAGGGTGGTATACTCTATCTTACATTCACCACTTATTTTTAGAAAGAAAACAAAAAAAAAATACACGTAATAATTTCGGGTATTTATCAATATTTCCTGTTCTTATAGTGACAAGTTACGCTTAAATTTTTTATTCCACTTTAAGCTATACAGCAGTTTGATGATACCATCATGACCATCTTCCTGCCCTTGTCCTATGTTACTTGGGGTCGGCGCAACACGTTTTCTTCTTCCATACCGTCCTGTCCCCTGTCATGCTATCAATGACTCCCTTTTCTTTCATATCACTCCTCACACAGTCCATCCACCTTTTCTATGGCCGTCTCCTTCCTCTCCATCCATCCACATTTATATCCATAATTCTTTTAGTTATATGCGTTTCATCGCTCCTCATCAAATGACCATACCAGAACAAACGGTTTCCTTTCTGCTGTATAAAAGAGGAATAAAAGAATTCTAAAAGAAGTTATGTCCATCAACAACAAATTCAACAGCAGCAAGTTACTCCAACATTTTTTTCCGACAATTTCTTTTCAAAATCAGGTCTAACCAAGGTGAAAACTTTCAGCACGTACCAGTATTCACAAAAGAAGCGTTGATCGCGAGTGGTCCAATTCGTCCAATTCGTTTAAATTAGACTCATTTGGGCGCCACTTCAGGTTCGAGCAAAATCGCAGCAAGTGAAAAGCATGGTCCGACCCGTTCTCGTGATATTGTCGGATAATGGCCGTCGTTAGTCGGACCACGATCGTCGTTTTGGGGCGTTACTTTTTCAAGTCATTGAGTCAATCGTTTATCACAGGCCTGTTGTGTTAACTTTTGCATCGCAAGGGGATTAGGGTGGCGTGGAGTGAGTTTTTAGGAATTTCTGTATTTTTTTGTAGCGTAAAATTAAAGTTAAACTTTTACCCTTGTTACTTGTTGCCCTTTCTCTTTTAGAAGACTAGACATCACTCTGAACTCCAACCTTGTAAAAGGAAAAATATGTATTTATTTTGTTTCTGTGGATCACAGCCATTTTCACAGCACTAGAAAAAATATACTTAATATTAATAATAATAGCAAATAATACATGTAGTAAAATAAATTTGACCTCTGAAAAGATTATTTCTACAGGAAACACCACTCCACATCATTACTGTTCTTGTTTAGGGTAAGTCATGGTGGACGTCAGCCTCATTAGTTGAGGTAACTGGCCCAAATTTTACCAAAGTCATTTCCCGCCTATTTTCCTGAAAGATTTCTACAGAATTCGCAGTAATAACGTATTGATAGATTAACTTTGCGATGTCAATCGCTAGAGAAAATTGCGAAAAACATGGCCCTGTTTTGTAGGATTATGTGTATGGAACCGTATCCCCAATTAGTGGACTTATATAGACTGGTAGATTAATGGACTGATAGCGTCACTGTCATGCGACGAAAGATCGATAGTTGGAAATTGCATTTCGATGTCGAACAGGTAAATATCAGTAGTATAAAGGAATCATAAAATGCTTTTTATCAACAATTATTATCGGTTTATTTGTAAACAAACTGCCTGAAAGGCTTGCTAATGAAGTCATTATTTTAAGGGAAATTATTAATCGAGCGAAAAATGTACTAAATGTGCACCTATTATACTAAGTAATTAACCATCTATCCGGTTTGTGTAATATATTTTTGGGTTTTTTTTGAACTGCGTTAATAATATTGATACATACTTTAATTGTATATGGGGTTCTATTTTTTTATTTTAGCATATTATTCTTTCAACAATAGCAGAATAACCGACGAGGCGACATCGCTGTGCAGCGCGGGCGTTCAGGTGTACTCGTGTTCTTAACGAATTGGTCCAAGAGCGAGCGAAGCGAGCTCGGGAACTTAAGGCACCCCGACTCGGACACGATAGGTTCGAAGAGGTTGATGGAAGCTGAAGTAAGCGAGCAAAGCGAGCCAACCCATTTAGTATTTCAGTTAGCCATATTCAGTATTTTCTATACCTTTAATTTGAATTTATTTTCGCTCGTTTAAATACTATCGTTATTTTAATGAACGTTAATTATGTATGATTTTCATAACAATCAGTGAAACCGATTAAGGGTTAATTCATTCGAACTAAATAATTCTGAAACATCAGTAGTCGGTAATGAAATTATTGGGTCGTATTTTAAACAACGTTAATTAAATTAAAGGAATATTATTCTATTTGTGCCGCAAAATACGTCACAGAGGCGCTCACCAAAACTTCTCATGATTTCTCAAGTAAAGACACATTAAGATGATATAAAACAAGCCTAATATGACGAAATTATAACTCAGAAATTAATTAACGTTAGATCCTTTTCATAATTTAATTTTCATCCCTCTGAAGTCCTCTTTTGATACAAATTGTAAAGGAATGTAAGTTGAGGTACTAATCTCAAACAAATTGTACCTATTAATGTATTAAAACTTTTAAGAACTTTATTTGGATGTCCCTCACTTTCAAACATTCTTTAACTTCAGTTTTATTTAATACCGTTGCTTCATTAATTAATGTTGCCTCCATCTACAAAAAGGCGTCCATCACAAAACAAAATACACTTTACCACTTGATCTTAGAGTATATTTTTAGTTGAATGTAAAAAGTGAGAGATATGTAACGAATTTGTATTTCCAAGATGTTTCAAAGAGACTACTTTATAAAAATAAACAAGATGCTACCGATATATTTTCATTTGATGAGTTTGAAGTGTTTATTAGTACCTCATTATCGGAGAACAAAATATCTCAGAAGCTGCTTTCGACTTTTTTATTGAACTGAGTTATAAGTGTCTTCAGATTCGAGAGCTGAGAGTATGTAGTACCTACCTGTATCTACTTGGCTTCGGCCAAGTTTTTTTATCCCTAGTTAACTCAACCAATGTTTAAATGTGCTAACCAACGGTGGTGGCGGTGGTGGTGGTTTCCTACGTCACGTCCTAGGTGACCACACAAAATCAGCGACGAGCTGGGGGTCCGCCATTTTTTTTATTTTTTTTATTTATTTATTTAATGTAATTTTAATACAGAGGTGTTACTTAATTCTAAACTCGCCAAACTTTTACGTTTGATGGCATGGCACAGCATTATGCTGAGTGGAAGCCTTTTTGCCACAACCACGACATGCATCTGCTTTTATTTTACACGTTTAAGGGTTTAGTTTTCAAACTCTACTACCAAGATTCTTGTTCTTGTAATATTTGTATGTCGTCTTGTGGCAATTAAATACTTTTTATTTATTTCCAAATTTCGGTAAAACGCGTATATTCATCAAATTTTATTCTAACAAATGGTCTAATAATTAATTCTTTAACTTATTTGATAATTTATGATGCCAACAATGGATGAATAAACGCGTTTTACCGAAATTTTAAACCATTGGTTAGCATATTTTACCATTGGTTGAATTAACTACGGATCATTAAACTGAGTTTTATCTAGCTAGTAGAAGACATAATAATCCTAGGAGCAAAACAAAATAAAAACACGATAATCGGATTCGATCGTTGTTTTGTCGATTTACCAACGAACAAGCATAAAAACGATGTTCTATTTTAAAATTTGTAAAAATATTCATGTAAAAAAAATTACAGAATCCTTTGTTCTTTGAACAAAATTAAATTCTTTTACCTTTGCTTCACAAAACGGAACGGCACAGATGAAACGGAAAACTGACTGAGTACGTCATTAATCTTTATTATTTAAAAATTCATTAAAAACTAAAGGTATCCAACTAAATAATATTCTCATACCACAAATAAGTCTAAATTTAAAGAACCCTTCACACACGCCCCGCGCCAAAAATCATTAAACCGGCAAGTTACCTGATACCCAACTACTGTTCGGTATTAGCTTACGTCATAATTGGGTAAAAGTCGTCGGGAGGCGAAAAAAGGCGGGGTTCATATCCATCAGCAACTTAAATATCATAATAGTGGATGAAAAAGGGGAAAGAAAAAAGTGACGGGTACTTGAAGAATTAAAAATATTCCTTTGGGGTTTTCTGGTAAATAATATAAATTGCCGTTAAATACTTAGGTTTTCAGAAGTAGGCAATTTGTTTTCCCTTTGGATGGTTTTATTTTCATTTGCTGTATCCTTTGTGGAGCAAAGTAGTGGTGAGGTAGTTAAATATTAATAAAACTTGACCAAAAAAGTATTTTTATATCGTTTTACCAGCAAAAAAGTCCGAAATTACCAGCAAAAAATAAATGAGATTCTATAGGCACCTGCAACGTCAATGAGCTTCAAAATGTATTTGTTCCCGGGTGCGTTATTCCAGTCTGAACCCCAATTCGGTATAATCATTAATTGAAGAAGACAGACAGTTTTTGTACAAGAAGACCTACCACAACAAAATGTAAAGATACCTAGGTAACAACCGTATTGTTCCCTTAATGAAAACGTCCATAACGACTGAGCAGAACATGGTTACATTTGACTGACAGGCTTAATTACTGCAATGCCGAACTAATAAAGAGTGACAGTTTGTTGTCCCTACGTATATGACCGAACAGTATTTACTCCAGTTCAATACTCCCGGTAACTTGGATATCAAAATTAACATCTACCAGCCTTTTCCTAAATATGTTTGAGTCCGCTCTCAGTCTAACAGGACACAGCAGAATACCAGCATTTTACTGGAGTGACACCCAATCAGTTTTTGTCAATTGAATATTTAGACAAAATCCATGTATTTTCGACAGCGTGGGTAGTAGGTTCTAGTAGCTACCTACCAGGGTCCCAGTCAGGGCGACACGTAGACAGTCCCAATGATTAATGGCCCAAGGGGCAGCGGGGCGGGACGTCCCGAATCAGATGCACGTGACGTCACAGAATAACGTTCAAATAATATTTCGCTACAGCCAAGCGCAAAATGGGTTAAAAATTACTGGAGACAAGTACTAATGTTGAAAATCTGTATTCGAAATTCAAAAGTTTAAAATGTAAATGTTTTTTGTTCGGCTTTTTCTGCTGTGAATTTTCGTTTATATTTTGTTCGCAAAAATGTTTTGATAAAAAGGGAAACAGCTAGCAGTTTAAAAACTTCATAAGCAAAAAAAGGTGAGTATATTTTTTAAATTTCAGCGTGCAGTTGACACTTCAATTAACTAATGAACAAAACTAGATTTTCTCAAATGAAACCCTGCTATAAAACCGCAAAATCACAGTTTACCCTTCAATATCCGGTCAAAGACGCCACTTCCGCCACCGTTGCAACATTTCTATGAGTTTTAAAAGGAAAATTCAACATTCTTTAGAATTGACCGCAGCGTCTACCCGTGAATTCGACTGAATGTGAATACTCTTTGAACGTTGAAATTTATTCGGTAGAATTATTTTTCTTTGTAAAAAGGTGAGGCGTATTTCACTTTATGTTAAGTAATTAATTCATGCAATGTTTTAAAAAAATATATTATGTAGATCATCTCTTGGAAAACTAATACGAAGGTAACACTAAAAACAAAAAGTAAAAAAATCAACACTTCAATAAAATGGACCTTTAGAATAGAAAAACATTACCTCGTCAGTCATAATAAATAGTACTTTTTATACAATTTAGAGATTTCAATTTAGCTAGGTAGGTATAGTAAGTATACCTTTTGTACATATTCATATGCTCAAGTGTAAAAAAATTACTGTATCATTATTTGCTGTAATAAAATTGTAAGCATATATCTCGTCATATATCTATCGTCAACCTGTGTAAAAATAACTAAGCATTGCACGTTACTCCACATAGTACCAGGGGCCCAGAAATTCAGAGGAATAATTTATTGTATAACTAATAATATTATTGGTACCAACTTAAGTGAGACACGCGTCAGTAGCTAATCAAAACGCATAAATCAAGATTTGTTATAAAAATATGTGACAAACCTTTCACCTGCATAAAATTGAATTACCAAGTAAGCCCTGGGGCTTCAGAAATTCAACAGAGTAATGTTATTGTATAATAAAATCTATAATATTGGTAAGTGCAACACGCGACAGATGGCAGGGACGGCTCGGTGGCCGGAAACTACGACTCTGCCGGATATTGGACAGTAACTGCTGCTGTATCAGTTTGAATGTTTAGCTGCGCTTGCAAGCTTGCAGCGAACAGATAGATATGTTTACAGCGCTTTAGATAAGCGATGGAGTAGCTGAATAACATTATCTACGCTGGATTAGAACTGCGGAGTGTGACTGTCGTTTAGATTGTGAACTAGCTTCTGTATGCGTGGTAGTAGCGGAATTTTAAACGTGGTGACAATGTAGAGAGCCAGAGAGGACGCCTATGTCCCAGCAGTGGGAACATTAATAGTCTGATGATGATGACAATGTAAATCTAAAGGTTACGTTTTATAAAAGAGAAAATACAATTAAATATTACAGAAATATATTATAACTGTGAAGTTATCATATATTTGTGGGTTGACCATAAGCTCTTAGTGTAAGGTTATTTTGAGTGTGCGGAAGGGACAGATGTATATGACTTGTATACATCCGTTCCTTTTTTACAGTCGAACTATGATAGTTTTGACACGTCAGAGTACGGGGGTTGGAATAAAAATAATTACAAAGATAATAGTAACACTGATGTAGCATAGAACGCCACTATCCCATTAAATTATTATAATGTCTCTATTATAATCACTTCGCAGGTAAGAGATTCTGTAACAAATCTTCAATATTATAATATCACCGTCAATGATCACACATTTAAAATGTATAAGCTTGCACAGTGGTCCGAATAATTCAAAAGGCGTTACCTAAAATAAACACAAAATCGCGACTATTTCCCGCCTCGGGGCTGTGGAAATGTGGACGGCACAGCCTGTCCGCTTGGTGACATGTCCGGGCAACCAGGAATATCTGTGCTATCCGCAACAAACAGCTTTCATAAAAGTAACATTCGCTCCAATTGTCCATTTGTTCGAAAATTAAGTTGAAATATTTTGATCGTTCGTGTAATATTATTTTCTATGCGGCTTATTTTATTCGGATTATGGCTTGAGGTCGAACTTTAATAAAGTTATGGACAGATAAGTCTGAAAACTTTAAAAGCAGGCTTAAGTAATTTATTGCGTTGACCTTAGATAAAAGTTTCGACAGAATAGTTATTAAAGTAAGGTCTAAAGCTTACCACATTTATATCTAAAACAAAATCTAGTAGTTAGTCATTACGAAATTAAAAACTGCAATAATAATCAAGTCTATTGATCTTAAACGAGCATATGTCAAAGCAAACCATACCTAAAATAAAAACCAATGCAAATACTTGACACAAACAAAATCACAACATAAAAACGAAATGAAGTTTAAATCTGGAACGCTAATCTCAGCAACAACAGAGCTGGGATTTATGATCTAATTCTGCTTTCCGAGCAACTTACCGTTTGGACACGGTTTTGTCAGATACGCTACGGATTTGGCACACTGTGCAAGTGTTGTGCTACAGTGGTTGCGGCGACACACTGTATAATATATAAATTCGTATTCAGATATTATTTTAGGAATGCGGTTTTGCATTTTCTGATTTTGTTTATATATCATTATTTGGTAGCATCCATGTGTTGTTATGAAGTTGTAATACGCTTGTAATTAGGTTATTAAACTGTATTGAATTATTTGATGTGCAGTGCAGGTGGAACAGTACTGCTCAGCGTGTGCACAAGTCCTCAGCATTCGCAATTGATGTTCAAGAATACGCGCGCTCTCAGGCAGTTTTGCGGATGCTCGCGCAGAATTATAATATCTTGCATGATATTTGCAATTATTTTCTGTTGCATATAATAAACTAGCTGTTCCTCGCGGCTTCGCTCCCGTGGGCCATCCCACAGGACCTGTTCTCGGGATTAAAAACCCGAGAACAGGTCCTGTGGGATGGCCTATGTTACTCAGGAATAACGTAGCTTTCTATTGGTGAAATATTTTTTTAAATCGGTCCAGTAGTTTCGGAGTCTATTCGGTACAAACAAACAAACAAACAAAAAAATCTTTCCTCTTTATAATATTAGTATAGATAATATAACAATTAATAAAAACTGCTCGAGAGCGTCTTGCTGATATGCTCTGTCTCTATTGAATATTATGGATATAAAAATTCGTCTTGAAGCTAATGAAACACAGTGAGTTAAAGGAAGAAAAATTAAATTTAAAAATAAAATATTTAAATTATTTAATTTTAATTATTTTATTATATATTTTTTTTTTTATAATTTTTATTTTTAGTTATTCATATACTAACTTTTATTTTATTTTCAGGCATAGAGACGTACAGGGTTTTATTCACAGCCTTATGTTAGATTTATGTCTGTGGTTTTAACAAAATAGACCTTACAAAGTTATATGCACTAATAGATAAAAATAGAATTACAATAGATTGCGCTACTTTTTATGTTAGAGTGTTTTGATACTAATACTAGTAAAAGCTGATTCTTGTTCCAGTTATCTTAATTTGACCTATCAATAGTTTCCCATTCAATCTACCGCATAACTCTGTGTTATGGTTTCCAAAAATCTAATGAATCAACATCGATCGACTCTTTTATAGCTAAATATATATTTTAATAGGATTTATTTTTATGGCTATTGGTGACTAAAGTTTCGCAATTTTTCGTCTCGTTCGATGCTATATTTTAATAAAACTACTGACGCTGCATAAAATATTCTAGTCTTAAATAAAAAGGTAGATATAAAATTCTTAGAATTCCACTATTCTTTGCAGTATTTTAACGGGACGACTCGCCCGATTTTAACTCCTACTAAATAATTTTGGTCAATTTGCACGTCGATAAATAAACTACGGGCGAATCGACACAGAAAAATGAATATTTTTAATAGTGGACAATTCGCCCGATCCGGGCGAGTTAAATTCGGGCGAGTCGTCCAATAACCCATTATATCAGATGGATGGCTGGATGGATGGCTTTGTCTCTGTCACCTTTGACCTAGACTAGAGTCAAGAGCAAACCCATCACAAATAAAAAAATAAAAAATGATGGGAAACCATAAAGCTAGTTTTTTTTACTCAAGTCGGTGTATGTGATTCTTGTTGTGAACTAAATTAAATCAGAATAATTATTTAATACTTAACTAAGCTACTGTCAAAGCAAAGGTTAAGTACAATTTACTTCGTAAATAAAGATAAAGTGGGGTATTTTACTGAAATTAAAGCTTGAGACATAAGCTTGGCAATCTATTAATTTGTACCTAGGTATAATTAACTAACTTTGGTGATACTAATCCAAGTAATTTAATTTAAAACAAGATTGTTATTTTGGACAACGAAATTTACATAAAAGAATAAGATGGAACCAAAAAAGCTATAAAATTAAAGCTTGCTTAACATGGAGAGGAAGGCAAAGTAACGTAAAAAACCATAAAGTTAACAAACAAAATGACTGCCGGAAGACACAACATCTGACTTTGATTATAAAAATGAATAAATAAAGGAAAAGAAGTTAAAAGTACAATACAGATCTTAGCATCTAAAGTTAAAATTTAATGCGTCCCATAGCTGCAATGCGAATGTTTTCAGCTAAAACTGGGCCCCAGGGCCGTACTCCGGGGCCATTATAAGAATAATGTCGTAAATAAACTCGATCCCCAGAACAACGTCTATTTGTAAAAAAAGCAATTGCCAAGCTGAAGTTGAAGTGCTTATTACCGGGAGTTATATTTCCATTTATATGAAAACTAATGTGCCCGTTATTTTCCTGTTTACCTTTTATTGCGAAGTTCCTGGCGATGGTGGTGCGTTTAGAAAAATATTTTTCAGGCATTGTGTGCGAACGTTTATAGAACATGGAATGTGTGTCGTATAGTAGATGTTATGAGGGAGAATCTTTTATTATAGAATGGTATAGCAGAAATAGTTGTGAACGAAATGACAACCATTATGTATTTTGCAAGAAAGACTTTATAGGAGAAAATTACTTCTTTAGAGATTTTTCTGGAATACAATATTGTTGCCTTGTTTAGATCACAGTTATATATTTTTTTGCAGTATCCGTTGCAATCCAATAACATTGACGTTGACACAGATGAATTTGAAGATTACTCAATATTAATTTACTCTTATAAACTGTTTGTATATAGTAGTTTATGCAATGGTCATATTATAATAGGGGTTATTAAAACACGAGCGTGGGTTTATTTTTGATAATAAAAACAAGCGAGTGTTTTAATACCTAATTATATGCCGTTGCATACACTATTTTATCTTCACTCATATACTTGAAATAAAACAAAAGTGGAAACGGAAATAATATGTGGTATGGCGGGCAATTTAGATTCTCATTGCGCATGACTAGGCGTGCATCCATAGACAATGACACTACTTTGCTACATTAAGTCAATGAGACCATAAGCGCCAATAAATTAAAAAGTAAAAGTGCTATAAAAATTAAAAAGTTATTTTATGATGCAGTTGTTTGAAAATCGAAGGAAAATGTTGCATTGTAAAGGTTATTTTTTTTTAATTTTACCTATCCACGAATATAAAGTACGTATTTATACAAAAGTAAAGTACGTGTTTATAGCAAAACCAAAGTAATGGTGGTGGATCGTACCAACAGCCTTGAACTATCGGGAACGCTGAACCTTGACATCGTAAGCGACTTCGTCTACCTAGGGTCTAACATTAGTAACACAGGATCATGCGAAAAAGAGATAAGGAGACGTATAGGGATGGCCAAAAACGCAATGTCCCAGTTGCATAGGATATGGAGAGACCGTAACATCACGCGAAAAACTAAAACCAAATTGGTGACTTCGCTAGTTTTCTCCATATTCAGTTATGGAGCGGATACTTGGACGCTGAAAAAGGCCGACAGAGACCGAAAAGACGCCTTTGAAATGTGGAGCTGGAGGAAAATGCTACAGATTCCATGGACCGCCTTTCGCACCAACGTGTCTATTCTGAGAGAGCTTAATGTCAAAACTAGACTTTCCACTATATGCCTTCGCAGGGTGCTGGAATTCTTCGGACATATTGCTCGTAAAGAGGGTCACAATCTTGAACAGCTGATGGTGACAGGCAAGGTAGATGGCAAACGTCCCAGAGGACGCAGTCCCACGAGAAGGTCGGACCAAATACGATCTTCTCTCAACATCAACTTTCACCATGCCCTTCATGAAGCTAAGGATCGCAGCAGATGGAGGGAAATCGTACGGGAGAAACTGCTGCAGCGGGGGAGTCACGACCCTCAGTAATGAGGAAAACGACGCGCGGAGGAGGATTTATACAATATTTTTGGAATTCATATTTGGAACATTACGTTGTGAGTGTAGATAAAATAAATTATGACTAAACTTAAGTCTCTAAGAAAGAATTCGTTTTGAGAAAATCGGTAACACAAAAACTTGTTTCGTCCATAAATATGTTTTATATTAAATTGCTAACGTATCATAAAGAAAAGTCGCTCCCTATCTACTTTTATACGGTTAAAAGTTACAAAATATTAAGAATTTATTGGGAACAACGCTCAAGTTATTCAGCTTATCCTTTATTAAAGGTCCCGTTATGGGTTTTCCAATATCTTACATTCTTTAGAGGGAACCCGTTGTCTGGGGGCTGTGAATATTTGAAATGTTCTGCGGAATCTTACAGTGTATTATGATAATTTACTTCCGATCCTTAAAACTTGACCAAGTTTAGGAGGAACTATTTCGTTCACATACCAACACGTAATGGGTGTTTCGTATTAAAACACTTTCACTGTGGACTGCTATTTTAGCGCGTGGTTCAAGTTATTTTATTTTATACTAGCTGTTTCCCGCAGCTTCGCTCCCGTGGGTCACCCCACCCGTGGGACCCATTTTCGGGATAAAAAAATAGCCTATGTTACTCAGGAATAACGTAGCTTTCTATTGGTGAAAGATTTTTTTAAATCGGTCCAGTAGTTTCGAAGCCTATCCGGTACAAACAAACAAACAAAAAAATCTTTCCTCTTTATAATATTAGTATAGATTATAGTATAGATTATTAGTATAGATGAATGAACTTTGGCTGACTTTATCACAAATTCTGTTATTAATTTCTATGTCATACTATATTTTTTTAAATATATTTTTATTTTATTTTAAGCTACACTATACCACTGCTTGTAAAAGGCCTTTAAAACTAAAAAAAAAGACTGATTATATTACTTAAGATAATCTCAATAAGTTACCTATCATAATATTCAGAGATGATAGGTAGGTGGTATTGAGAGGTGGTTAGGTGGTCGTATATTCTATTCTATCTCACTTTCAACATCAAACGTTATGCAAATTAAACTAAAAACACATAAAACAATTTTAATAAACGGCCTTTTCCACCAAAGCTTTGAGTAACTAATTTTAATTAACCATTAAAGTAAGATTATAAACCCTTACAAAATTAATTAAAGCTTAAAGAAGTTTGGTCAAGCTTATTGCAACTATGAGTGGAGAAATAACGAAGTTTGAGCTTTCAAGTAACCGACTAGAAGTTTCAAAACCGGAGCCGGGATAAAGAAAAAAGAGGTTTTAATTGAAACTGTAAACTTTCTTGCTTAATTTATACGATAAGGAAAATATTAAAAGTAAGTAAATTTGCGTGGAGAGAAAAGTATCTTTTTATATAATGAACTTTCAAAAGTATGACGTTTGCCTTTTTTGTATCATTTATGACATAAATAAAACTACAAAGATCGGTACTACTGAACATTAGGCCTGCCCAAGATTGCGCAACGTTGGCCAATTCATGGTCCTTCATTTTTTGTTGCCTGGCCAAGATTACGCAACGTGAGCCAAGTCTTGGTCCTTGAGCTTTTGCTGCCTTCCCATGATTGCGCAACGTGTGCCTTGGCAAGACTTGTCTTGGTCGTTCATCTTTTGCTGCCTGGCTACTGCTGGCTAGTTCCTGATTGTCTTTATTTTAAAGTGAAATTTTCATGTTTATGAGATAACGATTAATATCGGTTTTAACATATACACATTAACTCCTTCATCATCTTCATCTTCCGGTCATTATTCTAATTTATTTGAGATCATAAGTCTCTTTCGGTTATTTACTCCACAAAGGCACCAACTAGTATTAAGGCACTATTTCCAAACAACATCCACATGGTATTCAAATCCCAAGTGATATATTCTCCAAGTAACAGACACTTGAAATAAACGTCACAGCGCAAGTTGAACCGACATAAAATCATAAAATATAGAGGATTGTAACTCAGTCGTGTTCGAGCAATTCATTCGATGACCGCGGTTAAGCTGTGGTTAGTTCACCCACAGATTGCACACGGCCTTAGATTTGATTGCCTTGTTAAGGCACTAGCTTGTTAGGTCACACTTGGATTCAAAGTCGTTCGACCCTGTTGAACCTAGTAATGGTAGGAACATACTTAGCAGAGTGTTAACTTGGGAACGTTTGGTTTATGAACTACATTTTCAGTAAAAAGGTATGCTATGTTATGTAGTTCGAATTGAATTGCAGTTTTTTATTATCTCATATTATCGAGTGTAAGAGTGATCTTGGTATTAAGCGTAATGGCTGACAGGGGGGAATAGAAGAAGAAAACGTGTTATGCTGAAGCCAAAGGCATTGGGACAAAAGCTCAAAAAGAGTAACTACAGATGCTGCTGGGTGGACTTTGGAGTTATGGTTTGGCCATCAGTTTAGGATCTATGCAGGCTGGCACAAATCATCTGCCTGCCCTCGTCTTAGTTACTTAAAAATAATGTCCCTTCTTCTTAGCGTGTCGATGGCAAATATAAAAAGTTAAATATTGTGTTTGGCCCAGAATTCAGCCACAGCAACACCATTCGGTGACGCAGTCATAAGGTCTTCGTACGCACAGGTGACAGGGCATGCTGCGCACTCCGTGAGATGGGCCATGGTCTGCGGAGAGATGCTGCAGAGGCACTGAAGACTAGTGCCATCAGAGAACCCCCACCTGTGGAGGTTGTCCTTGCTGCGGCCAACCTGAGTGTGGAGCCTATTTAGGGTTTTCCAGGTCGACCACGGCAGAGTGTGTCCAGGCGGAAGGCTCTCCGATGGCCCAATGAAATTTTCAGGAGGCTTGAGTTTCTCTCGCCAAAGGTCGCATCTCGCCGAAGAGGAGTTTCCATCACATAGACCCACGCATCCTAGAAATCTTTGAAATTAATGTCCCTTATAAATAGTAATAAGTTTGTGAAAAAAAGACGAAATTATTTCATTGCTACCTTACCCAACAATTTCTTTATTAGGTACTCACCACCAGTCTCTTCGTTATAAACCATAGCTTTCATCCTTTTGAAAATTATAAAATCAACAAACTCGTTAATAGGTTCAGAATTTATTTGACCTAGATTTGCAGAGTTCCAATACTAAAATTATAGTTTCCAATTTCATCAAACTTGTGTAAGCTCCAACTGGCATTAATGAGTAATATTGAGCTTAGCAACTTTATTAACTAAGGGTGAAGCTATTTAAAATTTGTTTCAGCTTAAGTTTACTGGAAATTAATTGACGATTATGCTAATTCTGGTTCGGCAATTTGGGTTATTACGAGAAAAGAGAATAAGGTCACAAAGGTCTATCTTTAGAATTAACTTTAGGGAATAAGTCTTTATGGGATTCTGTCGACTAAACAGAGGTAGTCTGACCGGTCAAATAACAAAAAGTGTCATTATATATTCTACAAAACAGCATGTTATAGCAACCTTTAAATGGATACCTTGAAAAGTACCAGATTTTGTATATTTCATCTGTTTTCTGCGGTTCGTAAATTCTATCTATTTTTATACGCTTTGCTATCTTTATATTTTACTACCCGACCCTACCTCCCCTACCCTACCTACCCTACCCTACCTACCCTACCCTACCTACCCTACCCTACCTACCCTACCCTACCTACCCTACCCTACCTACCCTACCCTACCTACCCTACCCTACCTACCCTACCCTACCTACCCTACCCTACCTACCCTACCCTACCTACCCTACCCTACCTACCCTACCCTACCTACCCTACCTACCCTACCCTACCTACCCTACCCTACCTACCCTACCCTACCTACCCTACCCTACCTACCCTACCTACCCTACCTACCCTACCTACCCTACCCTACCT
The DNA here is from genome assembly GCA_945859665.1 of Anorthoa munda. Taxonomy (NCBI): domain Eukaryota; kingdom Metazoa; phylum Arthropoda; class Insecta; order Lepidoptera; family Noctuidae; genus Anorthoa; species Anorthoa munda. Next base: position 12,798,656 of record OX243911.1, on the reverse strand, counting down.
ACCCTACCCTACCTACCCTACTCTACCTATCCTACCCTACCTACCCCAGCCTATTTACCCTACCCTACCTACCCTACCTATCCTACCATACCCTACCTACCCTACCTACCCTACCTACCCTACCTACCCTACCTACCTACCTTACCTACCCTACCCTACCCTACATACTCTACCCTATCCTACCTACCCTACCTACTCTACCCTATCGTACCTACCCTACCCTACCTACCCTACCCTACCTACCCTACCCTACCTACCCTACCCTACCTACCCTACCTACCCTACCTACCCTACCCTACCTACCCTACTCTACCTATCCTACCCTACCTACCCCAGCCTATTTACCCTACCCTACCTACCCTACCTATCCTACCATACCCTACCTACCCTACCTACCCTACCTACCCTACCTACCCTACCTACCTACCTTACCTACCCTACCCTACCCTACATACTCTACCCTATCCTACCTACCCTACCTACTCTACCCTATCGTACCTACCCAACCCTACCTAACCTACCCTACCTAACCTACCCTACCTACCCTACCCTACGGTACCTACATACCTACCCTATCTATGTAAGGTCTAGGTAAGGTACCTTTCTTATTTTCTTTTTTTTTTTTCATAAGAACCTTCTCCTAACAATAACAAACACAACAAAAAAAGAATTAGCGAAATCGGTCCAGCCGTTCACGCGTGATGCCGTGACCAAGAGAAATAGGGATTCATTTATATATTAATAATATATATAATAATATAGATATATATTACTCTTTTTAGGGCTATATATACAATCTCTTTTGCTCTTGGGCTCTTAGTCACTTTTTAATGAATTTGATGTTGCTAATGTTATATATTAAAAATTACCTATCTGACTATTCTAATCTTGCAATAACAGTCTACAATTTTAAAATACAAAACCTACCTAGCCGGGCAAAATTCTCATTCCACAAAGCCCCGGTTCCACTAATCAAACACAATTACACTGAGCCAAATGAAAACTGTCATCAAAGATCCACTTATTTAGTGTCTCTTCATTTAACAGGAGTGTTTGCTTAAATTAAGATACAGACTGATGGAATCGAACTCTAAGGCCCGAATACCATCAAAGCGGTAATGTGCGAAGCGGAGAGGAGAGGAGATGATTAGCAGGTAGGGTATATTCACCAACGTAGAGCGATGATGTCTATTGTTTAGACAAGAGTAGAGACATGCACTGCACAGTGGCTAGAACGGAGTTGAAGTCTGTGACCGGCATTCGGAGAGCGTTGAATGTTGAGATATATTGCCACTCGCCGAACCCCGCTCACCGCACATATTTCTTATCGCCACTACCGTGTTGCCTTCCTGGCGCTGGTGAGGCAAGCTCCCATCTTAACTTCGATCGTGCTTTAAATATGAGACGCACACTCTCCTCTCAGCTCAACCGTATCCACAGAAGCTAACAGGAGAAGAGATGTGCAAAATACGAATTTTTATTTGTCGTATACAACACTTCTTTTTTCATCTTCGGTTTTGTGAAGTCTGGGCTTAAAGGTTACTACGACGTTTTAATTATTATGTGTCGAGAGTTCGGAGTGTTTGAGGTAATTAATATTAACATTGTTTCGACTGGGTCGTTCTGAACGATGTTTTTCAGTTTAAACTCATAATTTTTTTAGGTTACTTTGAAAGATAAGCTTGCCAACTACTTCTATAAAATTATTCACCGATCATAAGTTTAACTTCTGAAATAATTGGAATAATAATTTTGTTTAGACTGCTGTCTGCTGATACCGTTTAAAAAAACAGTGTCGACCGCTGTGTCTCCTAATTAATTTCATTATAAAAACATGAAGTCATTCAAAAAATAGCCGTAACTCGTAACGGTTGTCACATCGAAATAACGAATCTATCTACAACCTTTTTTAAGTAAACATAAAAATCTCATACCTTCTAGCCATACAAAATGAATATTTTACCAATAATAATTTAACAAAATGAATTGTTTTTGAGAACTTCCCTATCACGCAAGCTATTTGTTCCACTCTTGCGCAGTAGGGCACTGGCACTTTCTATTAAAATTATCATATCCATAAATAAGCATCTTGTTTTTAATATCACGACAAAACCTTGAGAGAATGGGGTAGCCATAATTTTGGTCACGCTAGGAAAGACTTGAGAATTGATTTCAAATAAATTAAATTTTAATGTAGACAAGACTGAATATATTTTTGGGTAAAATCTTTTGAGGTATTACCTACATATTGATTATTACAACAAAAAAGTACAATGTTGCGAAATGGAATACATTACTTGTTTATGACTGAATACTCATTCTTAGCAGTTGTCGTTTACCGCATGTATCGACTCGAATCGATAAAAGCACTTTTACATTTTTATTCACTCTCCTGTTTATATTTCTGTGTTCTAAATTCGGAAATCCAATTTATATAAGCACGAAGGTCGCCCTACAGTCATTTTGCACCTGTAACCACCTCTGGGTGCCGTTGACGTGAAAAACTAAACCGAAAAGGACAGGTGCGAAATCCTGTCGCTGCGGGGGTCTACCCAAGGGCTCGTTGACTCGACCCATAACCTTAATTGATAGGAATCGTTAACCTTTAAACGCGCGCCTTCATCGTTTCCTTAACATAAATACTTCGATTCTAATCTCCAAACTTTTTTCTCCGTTATTTTATACGTCTGGTTGGCGATCGTTTTATTTTCGGGTGCCTTCGTCTACAGCCGCCGATAGATCGTTATTTCGTAATAAACAGTCCATTCTTTGTCATTCGATATTTTCGAGATTGTTGGTAACAGATAATATGATATCGTCTTGGCGCCGTCATTTCAGTTATAGGTTATAATGTCCAGTGTCAAATTAGGGAAGGCCGAGTAGCGTTGGAATTATTGCTCGTTTAATGTTAATTATTTTCTCCTGAGGGAGTTAGACGTGTGTAATTAATTCGGTGGTCAAGCACTTTTATTTGGGAAGACAAGATCAGATCTACTGTATATTCAGATGACTGTCTTATTTGTTTGCGTCTATTTTCATCAGCAGGAATATAGTCCTCAAAGATTAATAATTTGTTTTCGTACACTGAACTGAATTCAATTAATTTGTGCACTAAAGCCCGATCGAAAAGACTAAGATGCAAACAAAGAAGATTCTGAAAACAAAAACAAAGATATAAATTAACAGTAATTTTGCTTGCTCTTGAATCAAGATGAAGAAGCAGTAAAAAAATCTCTGCAGTTTCAAAATCAGATAATGAACGAGCTACAGAAAAAAAATTAACATAAACGCCATCATTAATTTGCCGCAAATGAACCTGGTGTTGATATATCTCGCCATTAAATCAATTAAATTTATAACTTACGACTTTGGAAATCTCAAAAGTGTAATCAATATCTCGTGCCGGGTGACATAAATTTGGTAGGACCCACATCACTAACTCTGTCCGGATTGTCATCAAATCAGTGATCAGCTAAAGTTTTCGAATTCGAAATGTATTTCCCAAAAATACATTTCGAATTCAAAAACTTTAGCGTTGTTGTGATGAAAGGAAAATGGGAGTTGTTTATTTATTTACTTTGTTTTTCTTTATTTTTCTACTGGCGTGAATAATTAAATTGTTGGAAATGGTCTGACCTTGGCAGTTTCTAGTGACTATTGTTTTAACCACAAGAAATTTTCATTCGAGATTTCCCACAACTTTAAATAATGTGTACACCCTGATTTGAATGGTGTTTTTAATGAATACTCAAATGTAACATCTATCTACTTTTTATTTACTAGACTAACACTGGGTGAGAGGGATTGTGAGAGAAATCGGTAATGAAGTCGTCTTGGAGGCAACCACCTCGACGACGCCTAAAACGCCGTAACCCCGTCGGTATCATAGGTAGGTGGGACTCCGGGGTTACGGGGGGCCAGATTGGGGACTCTGTTCGCCTGGCATGTGACTCCAGAAAAGACGGTGGCACAGTGTTCACGTGCTTCCCTGCACATCGAGGCTCAGGGGAGACGCCTCGCATTCTCCCCAGGAATGTGCCCTAACAGGCGTTGCACAGAGGAGGTCCCGGAGTGGTTTTTTAAGAGGGGGCCCTTACATGTGCTGATGGTGATCACCGAGGTGGTTTAGTGAGGTAAAAATTCCACACTCCCTGATCTTTTCCCCCTGAACTCCAGGCGCCTTTTGAAGGTTTCCCACCGTCAACAAAAAATAATGCCAACACTAGGTGCAAAAATCATAACATACCAAAAATATTAGCAGGCCGTCAGACCGTTCCTTACAACGTCCGCAATAAACACATTTTTCTCAACCGGCTCTCATAACCCTGAGCTGGAAGTTATGTATTCTAATCTTTATTAATTTTGCTGAGTTACCTAACCTTGTTAAGCTTACAAGCCTCGAGAATAAACCGGCTATGTTTTCCGCACACACAATCCCTGGAGCCCTTAGAAAAGCATATTATAATTAGGAGCGCTCGCATATTCATGAGTTTATGGCATCATCTGGAGAATATAGGCCTCCAAACGATTCCTAGAAGTCAACTATTTAAGCGGTGGAAGAAAAAATCAGCTAGTTATTAGATCTATATTCGTTGGAACAAATAGATATATAAGTTAATAAAAAAATAAAAAATCCTGACTGCTTAAGAGACGTAAACAAGGAGAAAATCAAGCTGTGCAGTCGGAGGATATAAATTCGCGAGCTGGCTGACCAAAACCTGATGTATCCTCCAACTGCACGGTAAGATTTTCTTCTTGTTAACGTCTTCTTAGTTCACTTCTTATCCAGTCGCGTATTTTGATTTTTTGAAAAAACTTTTTTTATTTATAACCTTGTTTTTTTTAAATTATGTTCATTTAAACATATTATTATAAGTGGTATATATTTGTGAAATCACCTCTTAAAACTCTTGATATTGGGTTTGGAAGTAAAAATAATTGGGCCCCCAGAATATGGTGCCCAAAACCCGCCATTTTTCCATTTTCCAATTTTAATGTAGCCAGTGACACTCGCAAGGTTAAGACAAATCGATTGACGTAAGAATCATCAAAATCAGCCAAAGTTACGGTATTTATAACGCCACATGGGAACAAACATACATACTTAGAATGATAAACACATTACCCTCCTTCGGCAGTCGGGTAAAAAGAGAAAAATTGAAATAAATCGAAAATTCCAGAATTTTATACAGTGTGGATACGTTTATTTTTTCATGGCACTCAAACTCGGTCACCTCCGCTAAATGGACCGAACAGGTGCATTAAAGTTTTTATAAAGTCCTCCCGATCGTAAATCGCCTTAAGTAACAAGGGTGAGCTTTAAGTTTTTTAGAGTACTTTTAATAAAGAATGAACTAACTAAAGTTGTCGAAAACTTTGTTGGAGTGGCTTTGGTAATACTGTCTTTAGTTTGAAAAGGGTTTGATACCTATTAAGAGCGATAAATCATTACTTAATCAAGAAGTTTTTATCAATAACTTTTCGGGAGGTTGCGGTGGAGTTAATTGAGGTTTTAAAGGCTTTAATCTTTTGTAAATTGGTTTAAGGATTGTTGCCTTGAATGTGTTTTGACAGGTAATTCACGCCGTATCTGGATTACAAATTGTTTTTGCCAAACCTTTTTGTTTGACAAAATTCACAAAATACTTACTATATAATATATTTAATGATTACAAAACGGGTGTCCTTGTCTCCTTATCACAAAAAAATCAAAGAAATCTCTAAACCACTGACTCATCGAAATAAGAGCATGGGTCCACAACACAATAAGGTTTAATACACGCGTGTGTTGTCGGTAGTCCTTTAATGTCGTGTTGTGCCTTGTAGATGTCTAGATAAAGGCAAAGGACATTGTGTGACGCAATCAGGAGGGTCGCTCTCCTTCTATTTATTGCTACATATAAAGAGAATCGTATGTCCGTGGGTAAAGATGAAAAGATTAGGAGGGCTTTAGAAAATTTTAATTTTAATGACCATTAACGAGAGAAAGGAATTTACTCTAACGAAGTATGTGAAGGAAAAAGAGCTAAACAGGATGGATTTACGTAGAATAATTTTTTGATTATCATGGTTCACCTGCTTAAAAATCTGTATCAATAGAAGTTTTTTGACACAACAGAACCACATAAATCCGTCACTGTAGATATCCGATAGATATCCGTGTTCGTCACATTACTTTAAGTATCTCATAAATTAAACTTTGTATCCTGAAGTCGGGGTGCGTCCCTAGTCAACGATCATTCCCCATACCAATCGATGAGGTGGCATCGATAAGGATTTTGATTCATTTGCTCTAAGTGCATCTGCTATTGTCGTTTTGTTAGTCCTTTTAATGTTTCTAAGAGTTTCGGTTTGAAGGGATGTAAGAATATATTGTGTGTTTATCTTGTACCTTTCCCTTTTTGGTCGGCCGATTTGATTTTACTTTTAATCAGACAGATGAATTGAAGCCTCATGGTGTCGTTAGACCGGTTACTTGCAATTAGGTATATTGACGGGCTTTATTCTACAAAAAAATCTTTATTAAAAGCATGTTTTCCCGGTGAACTTCGTACTACCTCATACTTTATGGGAAAATGGTTTAACTAACCCGACTTTGTTTTGAATTTCAGAATAATTGACAACGCCATCTACTGGCATTACCGGAACCAGTATACAACGGTATATTCATTTTAGTCCGTGTTTTGCTTCTGTCATGTTCCAGAGATGGCGCTGTGTTCTGTTAATGAGTTTTGTTCATAATTTTGTTTTTCTTTAATATTGCCGATATTTTAATAGATAATCTGTTATTTGGGGTGGAGATAAATCCAAAAAAATCAAAATTGTGGAAATCGATCCAACCGTTCTCGTGTTATAAATGGTATAACTAACACGACTTTGTTTTATATTAAAAAAAAAGATATATTATTAATAGTTTCACTTAAAATAGACCGACCGACAGCTTTTAAAAGAAGGGTGATCAAGCATCTTCTTCGCATGCTAGATCGTAGACCTAATCCATACAGTTGGGCTAAAAGAACTGGCTTGAAAATAAGGGCACCTGTTCCAATGTCACTTTTCAAATCCAGCGTACATATATAATTTTCTACGTTAACACTATCTCCAAAGTGAAATGCCACAACGAAGCTACACTGTACTCATTACAATAACTCAGTACATGCATGACGTTCACTAACTGCCTCTTAAATAGATTTTGGACTGACATTGATGTACCGATAAGATCATAGTGTCCGATTCATTAAACGTAATGCCATGCTTCGTTAATCTAGAACAATCGTCGATTCCACAGGACCTATGGTTATTTGCTCCTAAATAGATTTATAGACCCAACGTCCGGTTGAATTGATAAAAATTGCCTTGAGAAAGTATTTGATAATGGTCTGATGGTCATTGAGTTCAAGTTTATTGCCTTTAATTACAATTGCTTTTAGTTTAAATTCTACTGGAATTACGTTGGGTATGTTGAGTTGTGTGGGATTGTATCGATTGTTTTGGATACCGTTTCAATTAGGTAGAAATTGATTTTTGTCAATAAATCATATGTTTATTGATATTTTTATTTTCAATTAGAAGTCATCTATACACTTTTATGGTTCCTTTTTCAAATAAGTTAAGGTTCTAAATATTTTGTATTGCTGTTTTCTAAAAGGCTTTGTATCAGACATTCTCTTGAGAGAACTTTTTCTATTAAAATTACTTCTATAAGAGCAGTACTGCTACCATTTTTTACTTTAACAGCACTGTCAAACCCACTTAGTTCATTCAAGCATAAACTTTTTAATCTTCTTGAAGCAATTGCCGAACAAATCAATTAAGTGTACCTACATCAATCAAACGTATCACACTTAGACGACCCGCTTAACTGAAGATTGAACTCAATTGAAACGACATTGAACTTGAACATTATTAGCAAGAACACTACCAAATAATATTGATCCTTCAACTTGTCATATCCTAAAAGATGAATGTTCGAAAGTATCGGATGGGAATAGATCTTCTTAAGATGGTACTGTTAATCGTGACTCACGGACGATTGTTTGCTACAATTTTGTATGTTCGATACTTCGGACCGTCAAGTATGACGAGTCATATTAATCTTTATGAAATAATCAATTAAATAGTGGGGGAAATCTGGATTAGATGGTATCAGTGCTCTGTCGGCACATGCGTACAGTCGTGAGGTCCGTAACAAGATTATTTGTGGAGCAAACGGTTTTGATATTTTAAGATAGATAATTTAAATAGGTTTTCCTTATATTAATTCGATACCTAACTATATTATTTTGAATTAAAAAGTTTTGTGTTGTAGGGGATCTTAAAATACGAGAGTTTCATAAAAAAAAGGAAGAAGAAGATTATCATTGAAGAAGAGATTCGAGTGATGCAAATAAGGTAGGTGCAGACGTTTGTGATGCAGAACGTCTTGAAGATAATTATTATAAAAGCGACAACCGTTTAAATTTTAAGAAACTGTACATCTACAGCACCTTATCATCTATGAGTACTATACGGGGTAGCCAGAGGCCTTAAAATTAAAGATATAAATTACTTTGATATGTTATTTTTTATCATAGTATTCACGCTATTTTACCGAAGTGACAAGAAAAGCTAAACAAAAAATATCTTTACATATTTTCTTTCCTCGACTATTTAGAGGCAAGGAGGTTGCCTCTAAATAGGCGAGGAGCCCTCACAGTACACACAGAGAAGCCAATTTGAAAACACAGTACACAATATTATTTCGAAAACAAAATCCGTTTAAAACCTATGCCTCAAAACCCCAAACGATCAAAACCACCACATCGCACCACAGTGACGACCAAAAGCGGTATGTTTTGGTATCGACTGGTCAGGCATCCGAAGTATTGTCAGTGATTTAATTGAAACAGTATGGGGCCGAACCGACCGCGGTACAACACTATGAGTGGCCACAGGAAACAATGTTTTGTATGAAAAACTTCATCTAGTACATTTTAATTGCCTCCATATAGTTTAATTAGAGAGTTAGAGACGTACCATGTTGCCCATGATTAATGATGTAAAGTAAATGGGATATGTTTGATGACTATAAAATATATGCGTCTAGTCTATGCTCTACTTTGAGAATGGTATACGTTAATTTCGTTTCTGTTTTGATAAATGAGTTTTGTATGGATAAATTGTTGGATTACAATCTTTTTTTTTTGGTAAAGCTTGTAAAACATGTCTTGTTTGTATTTTAATTTGAGTTGGGTGTAGCTGAATAATTTAAAAATTTTACTTGTCATACTACTAATAAGGTTGTTTTATTCAATAACACGGTCAAACTATGTTTAGATATTTTGATAAAAGCTGACTTTGATAACGAGTCTGTTAATAAATCATCACAATCCATATAAACGAGTAACTAACTTTAGGCCTCGCATCAGCAATATAAGTAGAATTAAGTAGAATCAAGTAAATTAATTACAAGACTAAAAGCCAACATTAACTAGACTAGAAAACATAACCCAACAATAGAGAAACAGGACGAAATGCAAATAACAAGCAATTCTCCATCAGCCACGCCGTTCTTATGAAACACGCTACAAACGATCAAGTCTTTGATGAATGGGAATACTCTCAAACTAATCTCAACATCTGTAACTTTGACAACGGAGGATTATGGGGTACAAAATGTTCTTAAATACTTCAGTTTAATATTGATGTCTAGGAACTTCAGCGGCTAGTTATCCAAGTCTCTGAACAATAGTCAGTTTCCTGATTTAAGTTGCCTCTTAGCAGTTTGATGGGACGAGACAATGCAAGATATTTATAGGGGCTTTGTAGTGATATCAAATAATTACATCAAGAAATTAATGATTGTATTCCCGAATCTTTTGTGTTGTAAGTATATAGGTGCTTGAGGAAATTGGAAATTGATATCAGACTGAAAATAAATAAGGCTGAAGATGAAGAAAAAATGTTTGCAGAGGTTCCAAATTTTTCAGGCAATACAAGGTTAAGGACTTGCTGGTGTTAAGTCGACATATTAAGTAAGAAAACCGAGGCAGCTTAAAAAGATGTTGAAAGTTTAAGAAGTAACAAAAAAAATCATATGAGTTGAACTGAGTTCGAACCATCATTCCCAAGTATCTTTTACGCGCTTCCACCATTAAATTCACATTCTTCACAAACGAACTACGTACTAATGAAGACCAAACCATAATTATTCTGATCTCTCACAGATTTACACAATACTCCTGGCTGACATCCTGGCTGTCGGTTTACTGCCCTCTCCTCGACAACTTTATTACCGCATCTTACAGCGGTCATTGGGTTTAAAATTTTAATTAGCTCCCTTGTTGCCTTGTTAAGGATATTGGCCCGATTTTATTATGGTACGCCTGTTGTTACTTCTTGGTAAACATCTTTGTTTTATCTCTGATCGTAATTATGAGGATTTTTCTCGTAATCACCAATAAATATGAGTGTATTTTGATGATTTAATTAATGTTTGGTCTTTGGATTAAAACGTTATTGGTTTTATACAAAATTGGAAAAAAGCTGTAAGAGAAAACCAAAATTAAAAACATACTCGACAGTAGAACATACTGAACGATATGATCGAACGTGAAATAAAAGAAGTCTACATAACGATCCACAAAATCACAAAATCCCACGACCCTACCTAAAGCAAACATTTTAAATAACAGCATAAATAACCTTTTCGAAGTACGAGTGGAATGGAAGCATCTAATTTGGTAATTCACTTCCTGAATTATGTGCAAGCTATTACCGTAGAGAAAATTTCAAAAAAAATGTGCAGGCAGATGCGCCTTCAGTCTCCCCTGCGATAAAACTTTACGGCATAAAAAATATAATTATTAAGGTTTAGCAGATGCTGCTGATAGCGGTGGTAATTATGCTTCAAAAGCGAGAGATTCATGGCGGTATAACAAAGAAATTGTCACAAAATAAACGGGTCCTTCAAAAAACAAGGGCCAACAAATAAAACAATAAAAAGGACACACACAAAACAAAGAGAAATACTATAAATCAGGTGTTGTGGAAGTGTCTCGCTTTATAAAAGTATGGATAGAGGCAGACGGTTGACGGCGGGCTGTTAACTGGGAATTTATTGTTAATCACGGCCGAAGAAGTCTCATTCTCGTAAATTTTTGTGTAATACGAGTGGATTGATGCAAGATGCGACCCGATAACTAGGGAGCGGAAATAATTGGAAGGTTTTATGGAGAGGATTCCCTCAGAAAGTAGCTGGGATGGCGTTCGAGAAGTATATTTAGCTTCCAGTATCCTAATTTTACTTTGTAAGGTTCAAATTTGAATGGGAATTTAATTCGAAGCATGTAACTCTTGCTGGTAATGGCGGACTCAGTTCTGGTCGTTGAACATGTTTTAAAATTTGAATTTGTTTGAGCATGAGACCCAGTGTGGGATTATATGGACATCATTGCAATGTATCTGCTTAATTAATTGCTTTTGTTTGTTAATTGACTTGCCTAATTCCGTTGAATTTATTGTTGCTGACGCAATTTAGGGAACAATTAGCCTTATTTTATTACTCTTGTCTTGAATTTTTGGTGTCATGATTTCAATTTTGATAAAGTGAATGAACCTGAGTTTTAGAGCTCTGTCTTCTCCTGTTGTTTGGTAAGACAATAAATAGTTCCGATACGCTGTCAAGGTAAACAATGCCACAACCAAATGTCTCCATGAAGCTAAAACCACGACTATCTGAAAAGCAACCAAACAAGCAATCAAATTGGGAATGTTTCCCGTAATAAAATTCTTTTACTATCTCAATATGCTTCTCATCAGCGTAGCGACCTAAACTAACTTGTACATCTAATTTATTAGGACATTTATTGTTTAATTTTAATGATCAATAATGTACATGAACGAACGTGGTTTGTGGAATGTCCAGATAATAAACTTATAGCTTCCTAAGTTACAAAGTCTTAATACAAAATTGAGCAAAAAATCAATGTATCGATATCAGAAAATAAATGATTTCGCTTTAAAATCAATTTAGAGTGCCAGTGGCTATTGCTTATAAGAGGAGCATAATGTACGCATTAAGGCTAATAAACCAGAATTAAAAGAGGGTTTTTGGAAGTATCAATAATTGATTACATGTTTTTCTTTAGTTATAGTTACTAAATTTTTATAGATGTATTACATACTTTTCATAAATCCTTGTAATTTAACGTATTCAAAGTTACTATGTTTGTTTTGAAAACTATCTTATCTCCATTCTTATTAAACTACCCTGTTCGCCCTATTTTCTTTCAATTCTGCATGCGAAATATAGCCAATAATCTTGCTTGTAATATTTAAATCGCGCTCCTGTTACGACAGCTCCCCCTTGTTATTGCATTATTTAAATTTGCCATGACTCTTTTGAAATAAAAATATTCTTTTCTTAAGCCTTAACAAGCTAACAGTGAAATTTCATTTGCACAACCTTACTGTTGCAGTTGCAAATAAGTATCCCAGTTATTATTCACACTCTTCCGAGTTCAATACAAAATAGTCTCACGTCATCTGCTTTTGAATTTAAATTCAACTTAAAATGCTGGGCGTTTGGTCACAAAGTTGAATGAAGGAAGTTCACATTTGCAAAGCACGCGCATCCGTTGTTCGATATAAGGACTCCTTTGACGTTCAAAGAGCAAAAAATTAATAAAAGTGCATCGGGCGTTGTGACGAGCCAGCTCGCCGTTTATAAATATTTATTACCTAAGTATATCGAAGGCTGGTTTAACACCTCCAATGACTTTTTAGCCAGCGGCGAGCATCCAACTTCGAGACAACACCAATTTGTATTTTTAATCCCGAATAGCAGAACCGATATTTTTATTTTTTCAAACTTGTTAACACTGTAATAAAGTTGTCCATTACCTATCATTCTGTCAAGTCAAACGAGATGTTCGCTTTGCAAAAGTTCTTCTTTTAATGAAGTGTTAAAAAACTCATTTAAAAGTGTTATAGAGTTGTTGTATAATCAGATTGTCGAAATAATCGTAACTTGTGATTTACATTATTTATTATTTGGACGTGCGACAGTTACTCTACATGAACTTTTGGTTGTTTCTGTTATCATTGTATCGCATCAATAATCTAACTTCCATCTGAATTTACCATAACGATTTTCTTTCCTAAAACAGTTCAAAACCAAACTTTTACATTTTCCCCAAAATTCAAGGTTCAAATTTGAGTCGATTCCTTCTATCCATCCGTAAACCAACGCTTGTATTTTTGTGTAAATTTCTGTGGGACGTCGATACCAAACTGGTTTCCCGGTCGCATCTCCTGCTAAATAATCGAAATGTGACGTTTTATCAGAAAAGAACAGCAGTTTACACTTAAACAAGTGTCGGGGACAGTATCGCGCTCAAGTTATGCGTTTAGTCACCTTATTAAATAAGGGTTTATCAACGGAGCGACCACGCGGGTCTTGGTGCGGAGATAATAGGAAAGAATTAAGTGGATGTTCCGATGTTCGACTAGGAAAATTGGGGCCAGAGTAAATGTATGGTGGACCATCAGAAATTTCAGACCAAGTAAATATGTTTCATATTTATTAAAAAAAACTTGTTTACAATTAAATACAACTGACTTCCAAATAAAAACACTACTAAGTGAGAAATAACTTCAATTTTGGAAGGCAGTGTCAAAAAACGAAGAAACGAAAACAGGAACGTGGACTGCCGAAATTGAAGTTATTTTTCACTTTGTAGTGTTTTTATTTGGAAGTCGGTTGTATTTAATTGTAAACAAGTTTCTTATTTTTCCCTTTTTAGTAGTACATAATTGATAAGCTCTATAGTAAGTTACCTATAATGCCCACAGTGATGCCAGAAGAGATTACCTGAATAACATGTAACTTGAACATAACCAGTGGGATGAGAGTGTACCAGGGTGAACTATATATATGCGTACCCGTTTAGAGCAAACTGGCGTGATGGCATGTTATAAAATGGTTTAAACAATAAACAGACATGCGATTGCAGCAATCCCAAGAGATTTGCCGTCATTTATTGAAGAGTTCTCTGTTCTCTCCGAAATTCTTCATCAGATCATTACCAAGAAAATCAGAAAAGAATTTTGCAAATCCGTTTATAGTATATGACGGAGTTATGCCCGAACATACACACAATTAAAAATAATGAAAAAATATATAAACATCGGCATTGAGAACTTCCTCCTTTTTGGGAATTCGGTTAAAAACACGCAAACAACAATAAATAGTATTAAGTCATAAAGTCGCTATTTTGGTATCTTTGTACATATTTGCGTGTCTTCCAATCAACCGATTTTGACAAGGTTTTCACTATCATTTGGATAATGCCATACGGAAAGTATATTACTATGTACATATTATAATACCCACATATATACCCTGGCCAATGCTTGTATAGTACTTTTCTCAAATAATACGCGAAAATTAAAACGAAGTATTACCTAGAACCATAGATATAATAATCAAGGTTCCTAGAACTCATTTTGTCAAATACAATTATTACTTTTCAAAATCAATGACTAACAACGAGTAACAATAATTTTGCCCGCGTTAAAATGTTAATTTGTTTTTTTTTTCAATAAACGGCTTTCTATTTGCAAACCAGTTTGAAATTTTAATAAAACCTTTGATAAGTTACCTCCTTGGTTGCCATGTTTCGGAGTAAGAGATCGTTCCATTTTTAAATTACATGACAGATATGAGTTTACTATGTAATTTATTTGGCCGCTAAACACGACAGATATGGATTTTCATACAACTTTTGCCGGCTGCTGCGCGCATGTATTTGGCCAGTACAGCAATGTCAATTTATCTCAAAGATGGTTGTCAAAATAATGCTCACATTTCCAATCATGTTTGAGAAAAAGCTATTTATATAATAAATCATATCTTAGTTACCTAGACGAATTTTGATTAACTAAGTCTGAATCCTGTTCTATAAAGATTTAATAAAAAAAATATTTAATAATTTTTTTAACAAATGTTTCAAAATGGTCTCGATTAAATAGTTAAATTGCTAGGAATATCCATCCTTTGCAACATATTCTAATGGTAGATAAAGCACTTTACACCCATAGATTAATTGTTTATTCACAAATTTGCATAGAAATAACGACTAAGTAAAGAGACCAAAACAACGCATCGCTGATACGGTATTTAAATTTTATTTTCATTAAAATTTTAAATATGTATTTAATTTAAAAATCATTTATTTAAATTGATGATACTGTATCAGTTTTGATTGTAATTTATGTCTTAATCTACACCTAAGAGCCTTCCTACTCAATTATAATTACATAAATTCAAGAATTTAGATTTTCTTATCTATGTAAATTGTTTATTTGAATTAGAGCGTTAGGATACGTATTTAAATGTCATTTATTTAATTAAATTAAGTTGATAATGATAATTTTTGACTAGAAAAGGTTTTCTTAAAGATTTCCATAATGGTCGCCAACGTTTAACTTTTTCTTCTAATACTGATCTACTTATTTAGCACGACCATCGTCAACGTCCATACAATGTCGAAAACAGCGGTTCTCACCGAAGTAAAGCAACATCGGGCGCAGTCAGTACTTAGATGGGCGACCGCCTGAGAACACCGCGTGAAGATGACCTTTTGTATTTTTACTGAACTTAATCCAAATATTTTTTATTTTATTTTATATTTATAGGGTCTTACACCTACCTAATAGTCTAGGCGCCTAGTTTGAGGCTTTATAATAAATACCCTTATTAATTAGGAAGTACTTTGTCTGTGAACAGATAATATCAATCTTTATGAACCATAATTAGATACCTCATTAATTAACATTCACCAAATTATCCAACTTAATCCAAATAAACAAACACCAGTAATTTCTTACAAAACAAACATACTTCTACAATTTTAGCCTAAGGCTTGCGCTCGCGTCGTCCACAACACTAGGAACAATCAATCAAACAGACAGGATAAACATTAGTTTTGATTTAACAGTCATTAAAATAAACAAACATTTTTCTTGCGCACGCACACCGCTATGTGTAATTAGCGTCACGACTTCATAATTCTTATTCGAGTGACGACGTGTATTTTGAGAGACACGCGACGATTTTTCATAAATTTTGACAAGTTTCTCGTAAATTTTTTGGTCGTTTTTTGATGAAATAATTTTAGCCGGAGGTGTTTTGGTACGAAACAGTGGCTGCGATTCAAAACTACCTTGGAAAGAAAAACTCACTTAATCAAAGAGCATACTAAACCCCTTTCGTCGTATTGTGTGTGATATTTAGATGTAAGCACGAAAAGCAGCAAAGACACGGTTTCATGTTAGTACCTAAGTTTATAGACTTTTTTGATAACTGTGCTTTTGTGTTTATCACTAATTCTATATTATATTTGTACCTATTCTGCTGTCATAAACCGCTCACTGTATATCTGTGATAAACAGCACTTCCGCTCAACTTGTGATAAATAGCACCTTTTGCTCAGTTGTAATTATAGCACACTGTATTATAGTATTTTTAACTATTTTTATAAGAAATTAATCATGCCCATAGATTAGACTAATAAAAGTGGGAGTCTTACCCACAGAATGCAAGATGATAAATGCAAGAAAGAAGTAGTATGAGGAATGAATGTACGAGAGGCATAAAAGATTGACTGGACCGACTGAGGTTAAGCACCTAAGGCGCCAATTTCGTTGGTGGGGATTATTGTTATGAAAATAAAACCCCTTTCGTAAAATTCATTTATTGTTATACATGTTTTGAAACTTGGCATCTGTAAATGAATGACATAGTTGTAGGCCGTGTTAAAAATGCAGATAAATTTTAAACATCCTAGTTTTATTGAATGCATTCAATTTCAATACGAGCTGAGAACCCAGGACCCGATTAGGTTATCTGAAAAATGGTTTGGTTCGATAAAATATCATTTCTACTACCTATATTATAAATATCTAAAATAATGAAAAAGATTACAAGTAGTAGTAGTAGGTAGTAAGAAGGTGAGAACCATTTACAGCAAATAAAAACTTGACACCAGGCCTAATAAAATCGTATAACGCTTAAATTCATTCTATTAGATTTTTATAGCATTTCACTTGATCACTAAAACTTAAAACTCCATTTTGATATCGGATTAAATAATCAAAACCTGAGATTTAGTTCAGATTTAATTGTACCGACGATATTTCATAAACCAGAATTTTATTTCTAGAATATTGTTTCATTTTCTCACACTTGACTGACTTACTAGCTGCAGGTGTAGTAAAAAGTTAATGGAATAAGTCTTTTTAATTAATTATACGAGATTGCATGACTGTTATCGTATGAGAATGTATGTGAAGTTCTGTGCAAAGAAAGCACTGCGGTGAATTGCTGCGGTAAAATAACTTACTATTTTAAAGGACAGTTTCGTTATTACTATAAAAATCCCTCTTGAATTTTCTGGTAATCATGACTTGCAGTATTTTGATAACGATATGAAAAACTGTTGTGACACAGTTTGAGAACTAGGTAAATTTTGGAACGCTATTCTCAATTGGCATAATTATTCACGTAAAATATACCTAAATTAGAACATACACAAATACAGACATACTTATAAAACAAGGCTAGTTGAGTCATTTTCCATGTTCAAAGAAGACACACTAACACGTATAATAGAACAATATTTTAACTCGGACCACACGAACTCACCAAACAAAGCAAATAAACGATTAATGAAAACAGGAAAACGTAACAGAAAGACAATTCATAATAGTAACACGTGCCATAAGAGGATAGAGCACAAACATCAAACTAATGATGCTCAAAAATATTTCCCGTGTAGCTTTATAACCATCGATTAATCAGGACATACGGTTTTTTACTCTGTTTTAAAAGCATCGGCAAACGCGTTCCTGTTTGAACACTCTGACCACACATCGTCCATTAGGCTTTATTAAGAGTTTAGTCAATATTGATAAATGTTTGATGGAATGACGGCGACGTAACGATGCAATTAAATTTTGCCTCCCGTGATGGAGCGTTTGCGTTTATATACTAAATGCACCGGACGCATCAAAATTGATTGTGTTAATAATTGATTTAATTGGCGAGCTCGTTCTTATCAATTAGTGTGGGATTTTTGGCAAATGTAGCGAATATATCTGGTTCATCTCTTGGCTTGTTTGCTTTTGATTGACATCGGGCCAATGTACACGTGTGTGGTCACTTTGATCATTCTCTGGTTTAACAAAATTATTTTGACTAACTACATCATCTAATTTATCAAATTTATCATTATTCAAAGCGATGACAGCTATACAATCAGATTAATTTTCACAGTAGCCAACTATATCAACGTAATCAGCAAACACAATCACAATCATCTTAACTTGAGCTACGAAGACATTCATTAACCACATATTTATGACTAAGTTCGCACACGCATTCGAGTAGGACGAATTCACTTGAAGATATATTAGTAGCCAGTGGAGTAATACAGCACGCGTTATGAACATACGCCCCAGGACTAATAACACCATTACTCAAAACGAATTTGGCACAGCCATCCAGGTTAATATAGAGAATTTCGTGAGAGACCATGGTAAGTAATTCTCCCTGTGTAATAAGTTCGCAACAATTTTGTAAGACAAATTCATTTAATCTGATTAAACTGTTGATATTCTCAGAGACTGTATGGGTGAGGCTACTTTTAATTCATCAAATTGAATATTTTGAAAAATCAACAGTATTGTTCGTTTCGTATTGGGAATTGCTGCCGAAAACGGTAGCAAGCCTCAATTAGCAGCTTCAGTAAGATTTAAAATAAAAACATGTACCACTGATTGCCAATGTGAAAATCCAATCCATTTCTTGCAGAACAATGCAAAAATGCTCGAATATATGTAATCCCAAATGTAAATTTAATTTATCGTTCAATCAAATGAGACCGGACATAAAGAGTAATATCGTTTTGTAAGTAGAGAGAAAACAAAAACAAAGTTTCAAAACAGTGTCGTCACTTCCATCGGATTTGATTCCACCATCGATATTAAACTCACAAACTCGAACGTTAACAATATAGCCACCGCTATTGATTCGTTATAAAATTGTCATGAAGTTACGTCCCGAAAATAGTTCTCGTTGAAATTCTGCGGTGCATACTACATTCCAGTTGACTGTGTAACCAAACTCGGTCATCGTCCAATTTTGGGCTTCGAACTAGGCAAAAAGTTGGTGTGTGGACAGGTAACTCGTTCATTGTGACGATGGAGGCGAATTTGCATTGTAATGGATATTCCAGGCCTGAAAATTCGTTGTTTATACGTTCATCTTCACATATGCAGCAGCACTCGTTTATAGCCTCGGTAAATTCACGAGTCAACAGGACAATAATACGATTTTTAGTTTTGGATGCAATGCGGATATTTTATTGCGCATTAAATACAAAGTAAAACATGTGAAAAGTTTGGCACATTATCATGTCTTCTATTTACATTTTATCTTTAAAATGTCCCACATATCCATGGTTCAACAAAAGAGGTAACCGTAAACACTATTCAAAGTCATTCATAAAATCCTCTGCCACTATAAACGACACTGCTATTGTCCCAAATAAACATTTTTCGTTACCACAAAACTGTCAAAATACATAAATTATGCGGTCAAAAATCGCATTAAAGTTGTCATTCAAGAAGCTGAATGTACTCCTGACCTAAGGCTGGCATTGAAGAGAAACGTGAATTGAGTTTTGTGCAAAATCAAGACCTCAGAAGTCAATATGTCATATCGTCAACATCGTCGGTCGGCCAGACAATACGGTTCTACGGCCGAGCTCCCATTATTTGCGGGTGGCCCGCGAACAAGACAAGGTCTTTGTATCATTTGCGAAATAGATTCATCAGTTCTGTTACCTTACGGGGTGCCACAACCAAGTTCATTGTATTACTTAAAGTTAAACGTTAAATTGTAACGATTTATGTACCTAGACATAAATTGTTTTCTGATTGAATAATAGAACGCACTGTAGTTGCATCACTATCACATTTATGGTCCTGGTTAACTCACGGTATTATAGAAGTAATACTTTATAATGACACAAAATATTTTTCGGAATAATATTTATTAATTCGATACTGTTAATAAAACAAATTCTTATCAACCAAAACCTTAAATTAAAAATATGGATCAATCAAAATTAATTTCATCAACCTGCACGTCCTTTTCATATCGCACCTGCATTGATATCGCGAACAAACGTGAAACGGTGAAAGCGACGTGTCTGAATGGCGCTGATATTTAAAAAATAAAACTAGCGCAGACCAATGCTCGTTTGGTCTCACATGGACATGGGCTGTCCACAATCGAAATGAAGCAAAGGCATCTCCCGTCGACCGCATTGTTCCTTTGTTGCGCGCATCTGACCAGAACCTTTGTCCGAGAATTGTTTTATACAGAATGTAAGTCACGAATACCATGTACTGTCTAACTGAATAAGGCCTGGTCTTTCTATGCCCTCTACCGTAGGTAGCCTATGTTCAATCTCACATACAACTCTATTGAATACGCCCCCTTGAGTGATCGACGCTAAGACGTTCCGTACGCATCAATAAGTTTTGTTCTGAATAAAAAACGGTTTTGAAAGCTGATTTTAATTGATATTAATGCACTTCGTCTTCGATAAGTTTAATAAATGAAGCAGTTTGAAGTCTAATTAACCAAATTAAGGGATTAAAATTCGGTAAAACTTGAAACTCATGCAAATTCATCTTTTCTATAATAAGTTTTTAGCGAAAGGAATTTTACAAATTCAATTCATCTTTGCTGAATAATGGAAATTTTCTGATGAAATTCCAATGATAGGGCCCGAATATGATCCATACATTCCCAAAGACTTATGCTGTCCAGACACGGTGCGATATAGAAAGAAAAGTGCAGCCGATGCAGTTTTATTACGCTACGTGGAATAGTAACGTATTTCTTACAGCATTTGAAGAATATTGGAACGAAAATGTGCTCAACTACAACGGACGGCCCGGAATTGCTTGTGTATTCATGTCAGTTAAAAGTCGAATATGTTGCGAAAGAACACTTCAGTTCTTGGAAACACAAAGCCAATTCCATATTTCCGGGTACAATATAACATCTCACTGACACAGCCTGTATTACTTAGAAGATATGTTTGAGGGAAACTTTCCTTAAATACATTAATATGATTTTGTATAAAGAACTCAACCCGATTTGTTAGTAAACTATCTCAAATGCTACAATAACTACACGCATCCTCTAAGATCTAACTTTTAACGATAAAATCATAACAACAGCCATGAACTTTACAACTGCTAGTCAAACAGACTTCAATTAAGCCACCCATCACAAAAGCCGTCTCCCAAAAGTGCTGCAGTACCTCCCATACCATATTCGTCAACTAGCATAACTCGCTCGTATTTGCTCGCGTGCCGAACTTGACCTCAGTGCTATCTCAATCTGATGTAGAGATAACCGCCAACATTGTTCCCAGCGGGGCGCTGAGAATTTAGGATTTTCTTTGGCGAATACCTTAGCTTCTATTCCAGAAGGTTCAGTATTCTTTGGCAGGTCTTTTAAGATAGATTCGTCATAGAGGGCTACATGACTGGGTAACACGTTCTTTGTCGTGATTCTGCGTATAGTTGTATGAAGAGGTAAAGTGTGTGTCCATGTTGGTGTACTCATACTAGCAAGCGATTTATGTGAGCACGCAAGACTTAAGGATCTGTGGGTAGATTGGTTGAAAGATTGTGTTGTGTCTGAGATAAACTGGGTACATTAGCAATAAAATACAATCGACTTCCAAATAAAAACACTACAAAAGGAAAAATAACTTCAATATCGGAAGTCGGTGTTCCTGTTTTTGTTTCTTCGTTTTTTTACACTGACTTCCTCTATTTAGGTCGGGGTGTGCCGAGCTTGGGGCGTAGACCTGTATGACCTTCAGCGAATATCTTGCGGATATTCTGAGTATCAGGTACGCCACCCTGGTCGACACACTCTCGATCTTCACCACGTTGTTCACAAGGGACTTGTGGACGATAAACCCGACACCACCCTGGGACTGCCGGTCACCCTCTCGGAAATAGAGCAGGTTGCCGGATTTGAGGATTATCGAGTCCTACCCCTCTCTTCGGACTTCAGATAACCCTATAATACTCCATCGCAACCTGCTCAATTCCTCTTCGAGTTCGGTGATCTTTTCGTCGGTCTGAAGTGTGCGCGTGTTGTATGTTGCCAGGTCCAATCGTCGGCGGTGTTTGTTGGGGTAGCCGGATCCCGTCCGGAGATTCTTGGCACGCTTTGCCATGCCGTAACCTCGACCGCTACCGTAGTCGAGGGTAGGCAGGCTGCCGGCACTAGGGGCCATTTTTTATTTGTGCTATTCATGGGGGGGGTTTTGCCATAATCGCCACGCTTGGCAGGCGGGTTGGCGATCGCAGTATGGTTGTTATAGAAGCAGAGAGAACGCTGCTGCCCATTCTCTGGTTTGTCCCTTAGTCGCCTCTTACGACACCCACAGGAAGACATGGGATGGTGAAATTCTTTACGTCCGGCACCATACGGAACTAGTTCTAGAGTAAGGTACCTAAAATGCACAAAGTTATGCCAGAATAGAATGCCGAATAACATAAAACGTGATCATAACCGTTGAAATGAAAGTGTACCAGGATCTGCATACCCCTTTTGAGCGTACCGGCTTGATATTATGTTATGAAATGGCGAAAACAATAAACATACATGCGATTGCTGCAATCCCGAGAGATTTGCCGTTGTTTATTGAAGAGTTATGTTGTATATCGCCGAAGTTCATCATCAGATCTTCACCAAATTTAAATGGCACCATACGAGAAGCACTAGATTCCAAAAAAAAAGAGAGATTATCAAAATCGATTCTCCTAGTCAAAAGTTTTGAGGCGACACATATTTAAAAAAATCTGACGACTTGATAACCTTCTCCTTTTTACCCGACTGCCGAAGGAGGGTAATGTGTTTATCAGTCTATGTATGTATGTAAGTTTGTATGTATTTATGTATGTATGTATGTATGTATGTATGTAAGTATATATGTATGTATATATGTATGTATGTATGTAAGTATATATGTATGTATGTATGTATGTTTGTTCCTATGTGGCGTTCTAGAGACCAAACGCGTTGGCCGATTTTGATGATTCTTACGTCAATCGATTCATCTTAATCCTGCGAGTGTCACTGGCTACATTAAAATTGGGTAAAAAAAAATGGCGGATTTTGGGCGCCATTTTGTGGGGAAAAAATTTTTCTTCCATACCCATCGTGTGGGGTATCAAAATAAAGGATTTTAAGAGGCGATTTCAAAAATATATAACACTTATATGTTTAAATGTACCTAATTCTAAAAAAAAATAACTAAAAAGATGTAAATAAATAAATCATGCTGTGCAGTCGGAGGATACATATTCGCGAGCTGGCGGACCAAAACCAAATGTATCCTCCGACTGCACAACATGATTTTCTTCTTGTTTACGTCTTTTTAGTTTGCTTTTAAGCAGTCGGGTTTTTTGATTTTTTTAATAAACTTTATTTGAAGGTTAATAACGTTCATTATTCTACGACCAGGGCATAATTATTAAACCTACTTATTAAACGACAGTTGGAGTTTCCAACTGTGTATTTTCTGAAGATGGTAATAAAAAATCTTTTTTACAAAAAAATACTACCGACTTCCAAATAAGAAAACTACAAAGTGAAAAATAACTTTATTTTTGGAAGTCGGTGTCTTTGGTAGTTACCAATTGCCTGCGTTATGGACACCGACTTCCAAAAATTAAGTTATTTTTAACTTTGTAGTTTTCTTATAAATTGGAAGTGGGTCTATTTTTTTGTAAAAATGTTTTTTTACTTTTTAGTTGTAGGCTACCTAATAGGCAAGTTGTTTAGTAAGGTACTCGTCGTTTCATGATATTCGGGTAATCTATTCTGGCATTGTACTGGAAACTGAACATAACCGGTGAAATGAGAGTGTACCAAAGTGAACTATACACATCTGCGTACCCCTTTAGAGCGTACTGGCGTAAAGTTATGTTATGAAATGGTACAAACAGTAAACAGACATGCGATTGCAGCAATCCTGAGATATTTGCCGTTATTTATTAAAGAGTTCTGTTGTACATCTTCGAAGTTCTTCATCAGATCTTCATAAAATTAAAATGGGACCAATTTCGGAACATATTCTTTCATACATAAAAATAATTTCCAAAATCGTTCCACAATTGACGGAGATACTCGTATCGGTGAACATACACAAAAACATAAAGTTGAACATAGAACCTCCTCCTCTTTGGTAAGTCGGTTAAAAATGGCTTCCTTGCCATTAATAAGCCATCAATAAAGATATTATCCTTAATATCCTTATCATCATATCAGCCGAAAGACGTCCACTGCTGGACATAGGCCTCCCCCAAGCGTCGCCACATTGACCGGTCCCGTGCGTCCCGCAACCAACGGATCCCCGCAATCTTCACCAGGTCATCGGTCCACCTGGTGGGAGGCCTTCCAACGCAACGTCTTCCGGTTTGCGGTCGCCACTCCAGAACCTTTCCGCCCCATCGGCCATCCGTTCTGCGTGCAATGTGCCCTGCCCACTGCCACTTAAGTTTGGCAATCCTTCGGGCTATGTCAGTAACCCTGGTTCTCTTACGGATCTCTACATTTTTGATTCGATCACGCAAGGAAACTCCGAGCATAGCCCTCTCCATTGCCCTTTGAGTGACTGTAAGCTTCCTGATGAGGCCCATTGTAAGCGACCACGTCTCAGAGCCATATGTTATCACTGGCAACACACACTGGTCATAGACTTTCGTCTTGAGACACTGTGGTAAGTTGGACGAGAAGACACCGCGCAACCTCCCGAACGCCGCCCAGCCGAGCCGGATTCGACGGTTGACCTCTTTCTCGAAGTTGGCCTTACCCAACTGGATCGTTTGTCCCAGGTAGACATAGTCGTCCACAACTTCGAGTGTAGAGTCTCCAACCTTAATAGGAGTGGGTGTAACATGGGCATTCAACATCACCTTGGTTTTGTCCATATTCATTTTCAGACCCACTCTTTCGGAAGCTCTACTGAGGTCATCGAGCATTGTACTGAGGCTCTCCATGGTCTCAGCCATGACCACTATGTCGTCGGCAAACCGAAGGTGAGTGATGTACTCGCCATTAACGTTGATGCCTAGGCCCTTCCAGTCCAGAACCTTGAATACATCCTCCAGCGCAGCAGTGAACAGTTTCGGAGAAATGACGTCTCCCTGTCTCACGCCACGCTGGAGAAGAATTGGTTTCGAGGTCTGATCCTGAAGACGGACTGACATGGTGGCGTTTTTGTACAAACACTTCAACACCTCAATGTACCGGTAGTCGATCTGGCACCGTTGGAGAGACTGCAGTACAGCCCAAGTCTCGATCGAATCGAAGGCTTTCTCGTAGTCCACAAACGCTAAACAGAGAGGCAGGTTGTACTCTTCGGTCTTCTGTATAACCTGCCGCAGCGTATGTATGTGGTCTACGGTGCTAAAGCCTTTTCGGAATCCGGCTTGTTCGGGAGGCTGGAAATCGTCAAACCTGCGCGCGAGACGATTCGTGATGACTCTTGAAAACAACTTGTAGACATGGCTGAGAAGTGAGATGGGCCTATAGTTCTTCAGCCGGGCATTGTCGCCCTTTTTGAAGAAGAGTACCACCACACCCTTTTTTTTTTTTTTTTTTTTTTTTTTTTTTTGGGTGGGAAATCATCCAATGACTTCTCCCGCTCTGGGTGAAGCGGGAGGGCGTGTCAGACTTTTACTGACTAAAACCCACCCGTGTTCCTCCAGTTGCTTGTGCCAGGGCCGCGGTAACTCTCTTTCAAATTTATCCGCGACCCAGACAGGCATCGGCCCTACCGGACCCCGTCCCTTTTGCTGACATCTCTTTGAGGCGCGCGTGGAACACTACGCGCCGTAAACTCGGGCTTGGTCCTTATCGGACGGCGAGCTACCCATTACTTTCCGTCCGCAAGCCCGCGCCTACGGTGGCCGGGAATCGGCTTGCGACTCCCGACGCCCGGGGCGTCTCCTGCGGTGGCTAGGGGCGTGAGGGCGTCTCCTTTGCGTCTCCCTCACGCGTTCCGCCTCCTCCTTTGCGAGCATTACTGTTTCACAGAAGGAGGAGACAGCTTCCCATGCCCTCTCGCTCCGTACCATGGCCTGAACCAGGGCCGGACGCGAGAGGTCGCCACCGCCGATCGCCTCCATGAGAACACGGCGGTGCTCCGCCCAAGCGGGGCAGATTTCCACCGTATGCTCCACCGTGTCCTCCAGGCGGTCCACACAATGGTGACACCCGGGCGTTTCCTCCCGCCTTATCCGGAACAGGAACCTCCCGAAACAGCCATGTCCGGTGAGGACCTGCGTCAGGCGGAAGGTGAGGACGCCGTGACGCCTCTTAAGCCACTCCTCAAAGAGGGGCCTTACCGCCGCAATTGTGGCGTGCCCAGCGCTGGGTTGCGACAATCGCCCTCTCCATGTCGCCATGAGATCTTGTCGGAGCTCTGTCCGCCGAGCCGCGATTTGTCGCGGCATCGGGGTTTCGCCCCGGCATTTTGCCTCCTCGCGCCACTCCCATATTTGCGCGAGGACTTTTGCTTCCAGATCCCATGGCGGCAATCCGGCAAGGAGGCTCGCCGCCTCACCGGAGACCGTGCGGTATCCCCGGACTAGCCGGATGGCCATGACCCTTTGGGACGCGTTCAACCGGCGGGCTGGTCGCCGCCTCAGGGAACACGCCCAAACCGGTGCCCCGTAAAGGGCCATGGACCGCAAGACCCCCGCGTAGAGCCTCCGGCAGGAGGCGTTTGGACCCCCTAGATTGGGTAGCAGCCGCTTGAGGGCAGCCCCCGCCCGCTCCAGTCTAGGAGCCAAACGTCGGAAATGCTCCACGAAATTCCACCGGCTGTCGAGGACGAGTCCCAGGTACTTCATCGTCGACCCGACGCCGATGTGAACCCCTCCTACCGTTATTTGGGATCCCGGCGGTGGCGCGTTCCGAGGACCGTGAAAACACACGGCCTCGGACTTGTGCAGGGCCACCTCGAGTCCCAATTGCCGGATCCTCTCGACGATTGTCGCAACCCCGCGTGTCGCTATTTCAGCCGCCGCCTGGAGCGACCTCCCTTGTGCCAGGACCAGCGTGTCGTCAGCGTAACAAACTACGCTGACGCCTCTAGGGAGATCAGCGCGCAGCACCCAGTCGTACCCGATGTCCCACAGATGCGGCCCCACGACCGATCCCTGTGGGACACCGCACGACATCTCTCGCCGGTTCCACTCTCCCTGGTGACCGGGGTAGATGACGGCCCTGTCCGCCAGATAGGCCTCGACCACGCGACAGAGGTAGGGCGGCATCCGGTGATACTGGAGTGCCTCCCTGATGCAGCTCCATGGCATGGTGTTGAAGGCATTGGCGATGTCTAGAGACACCGCCAAGACGACTCCACCCCGGGCCACTGCATCCCCCGTCGTGAGAGCTCTCACGCGCATGATGGCGTCCACCGTAGAACGACCCCTGCGGAAACCAAACTGGCTCTCCGCCAGATCCGGCCCCACCCGCACCAGCTGCTCGACGAGGCGGTCTGCAATGACTCTTTCAAAGAGCTTGCCCACCTCATCGAGCAGCACGATGGGCAGGTAAGCGGACGGAGAGTCCGCAGGGCGCCCCGGCTTCTTAATGAGGACCAGTTTCCCCGTCTTCCAACGAAGTGGGTACTGGCCCCTCTCCAAGCATGCGCTAAAGAGCCCCCTAAGTCGAGGCCCGAGAGCCTCCAAAGCCAGGACCCAGGCTTTTCCAGGTAAGCCATCGGGTCCTGGGGCGGTATTTTTGGCATTCAGCCTGCGTACCGCCACTCTCAGCTCTACCTCAGTCACCTCCAAAACTTCGTCGTCGCCGGCGGTGTGGTCCGCATTGGGCACCGCAGGAGGCGGAGCCATGGGCGGGGGAGTATGTTCCCCTCGCAAAGGGAAAAGAGCGCTCACCACGTCCTCTACGAGCTGCGGCCGGAGACTTTGCGTCAGCGGGGGAGCCCATGGGCGGAGTTTATCCCGCACCATTTTGTAGGGGCGTCCCCACGGGTCCCTATTCAAGGTCCCCAGCGACTCCTCGCGAGCCAATCCTTTGGCCCGCTTGATCTCCACTCGGAGGGCGGTCCTCGCCGCTCTGTACCTCTCGTATAGCTCCGCCTCAATGGCTTCCGTATCCGGGGGGCGGTTACGGAGCCTGCGGTGCCTGGTATACCGGCGTCGCGCAGCAACGCACGCCTGGCGCAGAGCCGTAAGTTCCGGCGACCACCAGTACACCTGGCGCCGGGCGTGTCCTGGCTGGACTCGGGGCATTGCCACGTCACATATCTCGGACATGGCGTCCCGGAACCACTCCGCCTCGTCGTTGATATCAGCAGGCCTGTCCGGTGATGGCACCCAGGCCTGCACGATCGAGGCTTCCAGGAGTAGCTCCCGGTCCAGCTGCTTCAGCGCCCACCGCGGACCACTCGGGGTCTGTCGGACCGGCACGCTCGAGGTCTGGGCGGAGACGTCGAACCGGATATACCGGTGGTCGGAATAGGTCTCCACCTCCTCCATGACGCGCCAGTCGATGACACGTGGTGACAGAGCGGTGCTGGCGAACGAAATGTCCACCACCGATTCGCCCTGCATCCGCACACACGTGGGGACAGAACCCCGGTTTAGGACGACCAGGCCTGTCTCCAGAGCCCAGTCCTCCACCATCCTGCCCCGTGTGTCCGTATACCGGGAACCCCAAGCCAAATTCTTGGCATTGAAGTCCTCGAGGACGAGCACAGGGAGGGAGCGGTACCCGACGACGACGGTTTTCAACTCCACAAGGGAGTTGTGGAACTCGGCGAGAGTTCGGTTCGGGGAGAAGTATACCCCCACAACGGCAATCTCCCCGAACCGTGCTGCCACGCAACCCTGTCCCCTCTTGACACTCTCGAGGGACGGGGTGCCAGCGGCGGCCGTCGAAATTAGGGTCACTGAGCCGCTCAGGTCCTCCACCCAGTCATCCCTGGGCGGGACAAAGTACGGCTCAGCGACTACGGCGATGTTAATCGACCACTGCGCCAAGCTCTGGAGCAATAGATCCTGAGCAGCGGCACAGTGGTTGATGTTCGCCTGGAGGAGGCGTAATGGGGCCATTATTGGCACTCCATTTCAGTCCCCTCCCCATCCCCTAGTGAGGGTCCCGCCGCGGTAGTTTCGGCGACGACGACGGCTGTGGGGGCAGCAGCAGCGGCGGAAGTGGCTGTGGCTGCGGCTATGACGGCGGTGGTGGGGGACTTGCCCCTGCCCCTGGCCTTGGCAGGTGGAGCGCAGGTCTTGCTCCCAGCCCGGTGATCGGCCGGCTTGCCAACTGCCGCACATACGACGCAGTGCGGTGTGGCATTGCACGAGCCAGCCTTGTGACCGGGCTGACCACACCGGAAGCAGTGGTCGCTGCGGTCCACCTCCGAGGTGCATTTAGCTCCCACATGGTTGCCCACGTGGCAGCGGAAGCACCTCAGAGGTCTGGGTTTCAGCAGTTTCACCTGCGCGGAAACCCAGCCCACCAAGAGCCTTTGGCCCTCTCCGGCTATTTTAAGGGCCGCCGGGACGGGGCAGCTCACTGTAACGGCTCGCATCCCCGTAACATCAGGACGTATAGTGCCTGACCTCACCTGCTCTTCAGAGCACCCTCCGGTCCTAGCGACGGCGGCCACCACCTCTCCCTCCGTCACAGAGTCGTCCAGTCCCAGAATGCGCATATCAGCGCACTTGGTGGGCCTGGACACTCGGGCCTCGTCCACATTTAGGAACGCCCTGAGCCTTGCGGCTAGGGCGTCAGCAGTCGGGCCGCTGGCGGCACCGGGGATCTCCAGCATCCGGGCCCCAGTTGCGGTGACCCTCACCCGGATGCCCTCGGTGACGCCGAGCTCCTCCAGGTTCACCGCCGCCCTCGCTTTGGCGAGCACGTCGCGGTAGGACACGCCCTTTTTTTCCGCTTCCGGCTGTAGCGTAATCACTACAGCTGCGGACTTCGGGGCGCGTAGCCTAGCCGCGACGCTTCGCTCCTTGTGCCGCTTCCGTCTCTACCACCACACCCCTGCACCATGCCTGTGGCGTTTTTCCCTCGAGTATGACGGAATCAAACAACTTCTGAAGGGCCTTAAGGACCGGTTTCCCACCCGCCTTCAGGAGTTCAGCCGTGATTCCGTCGTCACCCGGCGCCTTGTTGTTTTTTAGCTGTTTCAGAGCAATCCTAATCTCGTACAGGATAACGTCCGGGATATCTTCGGTATAGTGTCGGGTCAATCTAGCTCTTGGGTCGTTTGCTAGATTCGCAACGGGTTTGCATGTTGACGTGTACAACTGCCCATAGAATCTCTCGATCTCCCTCAGAAGCTCTGGTTTGGCGGATACGATCCTGCCATCATCGGTCTTCAGTTTCGTGAACTGGCTCTGCCCAATAGACAGATCTCTTGCAAAAACCTTGGAGCCCTTATTTCGTTCAATCGCATCTTTAATACTTTCCGTATTAAAGCGGCGGAGGTCGCTTTTCAAGGACTTTGAGATCCGTCTATTTAGCAATTTCACCGCATCGTCTGAAGACTGCAGGATCATCTCACGCCTCTCCTTCATTAGCTTGAGAGTAGGATCAGAGAGCTTTTTGTTTCTATCTGTACGGCGGGTCTTGAAAAACTTAGACCCAACCGTATGGACAGCTTCCACGAACTCATCGCTGTATTCGTCCACGGAGCTCCCTAGGCACTCGAAACGGTTCTGGAGTTCGAGCTGAAAGGTTTCGGGGTTCTGGATCTGGATCTGTGCTGGACGGAGCGTGGACTTCACGACATCAGTCGAGACGTTTCAAGCTTGATATTAATGTTAAATGTGCCTCTTACCATGCGGTGATCGCTCCCGGTTTTCACCGAATTGATCACAGAGACATCATTGAACATATGCTTCTTGGTTGACATGATGAAGTCGATCTCGTTTTTAGTTGCACCATCGGGGCTTTGTCATGTCCACTTCCTGTGCTCACGCTTTCTGAAGAAGGAATTCATCATATAGAGGCTTTCCTTCTCCATAAAACTGGCCAGTAGGTGACCCCGGTGGTTCCGACGTCCAACTCCAAATTTCCCCACTTTTGCGTTGAAGTCCCCCATGACAACGGTGAAGTGAGTTTTGAAACTATGCATGGCTCTAGAAATATCCTCATACATGGTCTCTACCTCGTCGTCGGGGTGTGCCGAGGTTGGGGCGTAGACCTGTATGACCTTCAGCGAATATCTTGAGGATATTCTGAGTATAAGGTACGCCACCCTGGTCGACACACTCTCGATCTTCACCACATTGTTCACAAGGGACTTGTGAACGATAAACCCGACACCACCCTGGGACTGCCGGTCACCCTCTCGGAAATAGAGCAGGTTACCGGATTTGAGGATTATCGAGTCCTCTCCCTCTCTTCGGACTTCAGATAACCCTATAATACTCCATCGTAACCTGCTCAATTCCGCCTCGAGTTCGGTTATCTTCTCGTCGGTCCGGAGTGTTCGCGTGTTATAAGTTGCCAGGTCCAGTCGTCGGTATTTATTGGGGTAGCCGGGTCCACTCCGGGGATTCTTTGCACCCCTTGCCACGCCATCGCCTCGACCGCTACCGTAGTCGAGGGTAGACGGGCTGCCGGGCACTCGGGGCCGTTTTTTAATTGTGCTTTTCATGTTTTGGGGGGGTTTTGCCTTAATCGCCACGCTTGGCAAGCGGGTTGGCGATCGCAGTTTGTTCTTAAAGTGCACAGAGAACGCTGCTGCCCATTCTCTGGTGTTTCCCTTAGTCGCCTCTTACGACACCCACGGGAAGATATGGGATGGTGAAATTCTTTAAGTCCGTCACCATACGGTACGGTATCCTTATATTATGTTTTAAAAGGTGAGATGCAAAAGACCTAATCTTATCACAGAAAGAAGCCAATTCGTTGCTGACGGAGTCTGCACCATGCAAAATCTATTCAATCAAGCACATTAAATGTCAAGAATAAAACAATAAGCGACCCGTATGATAACACAATACCAAGTCGATAACAAAGTATAAGCAGAACTAAACAAGCATAACAGAAGCGCATTCTGGCTGCCATACAATACTTCAACTACTTATGAAAAGCCAGTGTGACTATGGAATAAAAATGTGTCACCAAACACAAAATCTAACGCAAAACATACCCTATGTGCTTATGATAGAATTGATTTTTGAAATGCGACATACCAACAATAATATTCTGTATTGGATAATACACAAGCTGAGTTCGTAGTGTGTACGAACGAAGGGTAAGTTTTCCTTAACAAAAAAGGCATAAATAAAATGGATGCCTACTCAAGTAAAGCGGGCTGATCGTTGCGGCGCGGGCGCCACAACGCGCTCGAAACGCTATCAAACTTTCGCTTTCCTAATGAAACTTGAGATCGTGGAAATTGCATGGAAATAAATACGAACGCAGTAGTTCGCTAAGCAACTTTTAAATGCACCCGCTGTTGAACAGAATGCCTTTGTTAATTTAAAAGCTTGCTCCGATCCGACTGCCAGCACTAAAAAATAAACTCAACTGAGCTCCCGAACACAAATTAGAGTTTCATATTGACTTTTCTTCGCTGTCCTGACTTCATTGTATGGAAGTGAAACTTTGATTAAATACCGTTGAAATTCATAGTACAAGTTCTATATAGTATGACGTCATTGTCAAAACAGTTTTGAGTTTCGAGCGTTGAAGAATAGTTTCGCAAATTGCAACAACGTTTGCGTTAAGGAAGAGCGATAAAAGCCTGAACACTTTAGTATCCAATGGTCATCCCAAAGCAAAATACAATGGCGGAAAAAATTTAACAATCGGCACTCTACAAGGAGCGAAGTACATGCACGAATGAAATATTAAAGTTATAAAGGACCCTGCTTCAGAGAAAAGTAATAAAGTAGTCAAGGGTGAACTCAGTGAGAATGAGAAATCATGTGCCGACTTTATTGCAAATTATATTTCGGAGACTTCCTTCACACTTTCAATGGGTTATTCGCGTTATTCACAATGGAACTAATTTTGGTGGTCACGAATTTCATTACCATCTACTTTCATATTCAATTTGTTTGTAAAAATAAAAAGGTACGAATAAACACACCCACGGGTCAGGTTGCTTTGGGACTCTGTTTAATATATTAACTTTTTTCCTAAGTCAATTAGGTCACTCGATTTGGTACCTAACATATAGTCTGGGGTTGCAATACATCAGGATAATTGCCAGTTATGTGATTCAATACATTAAATTGATTCTGTTTAATCCAAGATAAGTGGTTTTGTATATCAAAGTATCTATACAAAACCACAAATTGTCTTGTTTTTGTCTCGCATTTGCTAACTAAGGTCGTTGAAGCCGCAAATTGCAGTGATATATCGAATTCCAAGATGGATATCAACTGAAATTAACTTGATTGATGCAGCTTGTAGTTTAAACAACCATATAAGTAGTTCTATAAGTAGTTCTTCTAGTTGAAAGAAAACATCTTAAATAATATAATATATAGTCTTTACTTAAAATTCGTTGCATCTTTTTTTCTTCTTTCATATTTAAAAATAAAAAAAACGTTGCTCCACACTAGGAATTTCTGCCTGTGACACATTTAAACTCAAATACACCAGACATCTAGATCCGGAACAACTATCTGTAGGCCATGCAGATATTTGTGCCGTGCGGGAATCGAACCCACGACACGCAACGCACCAGCCGATCACTCAACCACCACGCCAGCCGTGTCGTCAAAACATTCGCATCACATTCGAAATTTAATTAATTTGAAAAGAAATAAGATAGACCGTTTTCAAGCTCTTTTGTTGCTGATGTCATTCGCGAAGGCATTCGAAATTTAAAATAGCGTATATGATAATTTGTGTCATACTCATAGTGCAGGATTTTTATTACCAGCCAGTATCTTCAGTAGCTGCAAATGTAGTTGGTAAAAAGTGTTCAGGTTTTTCTTCTTTTGCTTGTACATTTTTGTTGGATTTAAAATCAAGTTCCAATGTAAGGTTTTAATAATATTTTATTTTGTTTTTATTTATGGAATCTAATTTAATATTGACGGCAAACGCGGTAAGTATCTGTATAAAAATTAAGAGAAAAGTTCTAATTCCCACACTTTTGTAAACCAACCAAGAAAGTGCGCAATCACACAAATACTTGAATACTTTGCACACATAAGCTCATTAACTTATTAAAAATAAACAAATACCTCTTTAATGATGTTAGCTCTTTTGCCAAATACTGACTACTGCTTATTTTCTTAAATATTAAAATGTAATAATTTATGCAGTTGCTGACCTGTTTACATACTGGTGTCACGATCAACCAACTATTTTATGAACAACGGACGATAAATAGCTTTTTATATATTGTGCATTGGCCATTACACATTTATTTTGTTTAGAAATATTAAATTTTTGTTGCTCCTCCGTCGCTTATTTATGAAAAGGAGAAAAGTAAAGGAACTAACTGTTCCTGAAGCATAAAATGAATTTTCCAAATTTAAATTGTCAATAGTCAATCACATCAACCTCATCTTCCTTCTAGAAACCCGATAAAAGTTATCTATGCTAAAACTCTTATAATATCAATGAAAACGGCTTGATAAACTACATAACAGTATGTCACACAGTAGTTGCGATTTCTAAATAAACATATTATTTTGTGATTGAAGAGCTTAAATATTTATTCCAAACATTTTAAATATTGATTTATATTAACTATTTTCTCTATAGTAAACAATTTCACTAATGAATTAAGATTCAGATTGTGTAATATTGTAAAAATATGATCTTTGTTTGTTTTATTTGTACATACTTTCACTTATTTACTTAAAGCGTATTTGATTACTAATCACATAAGTAGCATTACCCAGTTGTCAATCTTAGAATTCAAAAAGATATCCCAGTTATTTGCTATTTCATAAACTCCAACTACAATGTCAGCTCATGAAAGCGGCTGAAAACCCCTTTCAGAGGTATAATTAAATTGGTGTTCGGTTCCGTACTAAAAATAGAATCCACCCTTACTACTCCCGCGGGTGTTCTAAGGATCAGTTTCAGGGAGATTGTTGGTTAGCAAACATCCGTCCCACACTGATAATATCCTATTTCGAAAACTTGGTTATCTAAGGAGGTCAGTTGCTCAGCATAAAATTGGAAGCTCGTGATATTATGGACAAAGGAACTGATAACACGAAACTCGGCAATGATCTCTTAGCAAACTACGGACACGGGTCATCTAGTTCCTTCGCTCAATCTGTGAACCCTAAAATGCGGGCTGGTAAAAGGAATATAGGCATGAAGCCATATTTATGAGGCACATAAACAATGAAATCCTGGGTTTATAAGCGCCTAAGCTGCTTTATCGCTCGCTAAAAAAATCTTAAAAAACAATAACGATATTTCATGAATATCGAAATAAAATCACGATCAAAAAGCTAAAGTATAGCCATAAAATCAAATGAATAACACCTCCAAGCTTCGAGCCGTTTCAACCAATTTTAGTTTGATTTCACATTTTTCATACGCCGAACGTTCCTACGGTTTAGCTCATACGAAAACGTTTTTAATAGAAACCTATCGATTTTCCGTGAAACTAGCTTCAGTAGCGAAGTTATATTATTATAGTGGATTCACGCCTGGGTAAGCTCGGATAACCGGGGCAATCGATTTTTAAGTAAAAAGTGGGACTGGCTTTGGAACTTTAAAGTATAGTTACTCAGGGACTTTACGCTAGAGTTCCTTTACTTTAGTGAAGTTAAAGTCTTTGTTTTTATGGTCCGTAATAAAAGCTCGTCTTAGGGTCTATGTTTATGGAAATTTTGTCGTTCGTTTCATAATTTTTCCCAATAAATTAGCGTGAAACTTGGACTTTCCTATATTTAATCATGATTAAAAATAATTGTATCTTTTCAAAACGATGAATTTAGAAATCGGTAGTATTTTTTTGTAAAAAAGTTTTTTTATATTTCACTTTTTAGTTGTACCTACCTAATAGGCAAGTAGTTACGTAAGGTACCTATAATGCCAGAATAGATTACCCGAATATCATGAAACTGAACATAACCGGTGAAATGAGAGTGTACCGAGGCACAGACCGAGGTGATCTATACACATCTGCGTACCCCTTTAGAGCGTACTGGCGTGATGTTATGTTATGAAATGGTATACACAATAAACAGACATGCGATTGCAGCAATCCCGAGAGATTTCCCGTTATTTATTGAAGAGTTCTGTTGTATATCTCCGAAGTTCTTCTTCAGATCTTCACCAAATTAAAATGGGACCAATTTCGGAACATACAAGCATAAAATTTTTTTTCAAAATCGGTCCACAATTGACGGAGATATCAGTAAGAAAAAATAATAAAAAAAATTAAAAAACACACTTGATGTTGAACATAGAACCTCCTCCTTTTTGGTAAGTCCGCTAAAAAGTAAACCGACTTCTTAAGAAAAACCCAAAAAAGTGAGAAGAGAAGAGGTACCAAAGACATCGACTTTCGAAACGAAAGTTAGCGTTTCGGCAGTCGATGTCTTTGGTACCTCTTCTTTTTATAATTTTTCAACACCGACTTCCGAAACGAAAGTTATTTTAGAACTTTTCGTTAGAAGTTAATTTTGAAGTTTGTTTTCGTTAGAAGTTAATTTATTTTTTGTAAAATGTTTTTATTTCTGTTTAGTTGTTTCGTTACATACGTATCGAATTGAATATCTCCTTTTTTAAATCGAAAATTGTATTCATTTTATTCTTAAGACCTAGCTTTGAAATATTATTTTCATTAATTCTCAGAATTTCTTAAAGCTTAGTAGTTATTCCAATAACGCATATTAGTTAAACGTGAAACCTTCTCAAAAGCTAGGACACTGGCGTTAAATAAGGATAGCACAGATCATGAATATACCAGAGGTCAAAATAGGTAAGACATCCATGACAGTCCTGCGGTCGAAGTAAACGAGAGAACCTGATAAGGCGACGTCACAGTTTCGAGCGCACAACCGATGTGGTTTCCAAAAATTTGTATGAGCTTTAAACGATTTAGTTTAAATGGAAAACGTTTGAAATTTTCCTCGTGCTCGTTTTGGAGTTGTAATTGAGGTTTAGTTCTAACATACTGCGAAACAAAATATAAATCGGGGCGAATATTCGGTGAAAATTGACAGTTCAACAAATTCTTAATAGCAAAATTTTGTTGAAAATGAATTTTGCTTTTTTTTCTACAGAATAAAAATGTAAATCTGGTTTAATATTCGGTGAAAAATGACAGCAATACTAAATTCTATTGATAAATTTTAATAAACTAAAATGAAATCTTGACTAAAATAGATTCTGGAAAAGCAAGTAGGTACAGTAAAAGTATATATAATAAAAACCGGCCAAGTGCGAGTCGGACTTCACACATTTAGGGTTCCGTACCAAACCGCAACATTTGTTATAGAAAAAATGAGGGAATTTCCAAGAAAAAAACAGATTTATCAGTATATTAGTATTTGTTGGTAAAATATACATTATCACCAAATTTCATGTTTATAGATCAATGGGAAGTAAAAAAAAATTTTGCAGCTAATTTGTGTAAAAAATGCTGAATTTGATTCGCATTCCTTTATTTCCCAATATTTTTTAAAACCACTAGATGGGGTAGGTCATTTTTATCCCATACAGATAAAAGTTTTATCTATATGTATAGGAAAAATATTATATGACCATTTGTATCGCTTTGGGTCAACAAGATGAATATACTGTGAAAATTTGAAGACTTTAGCTCTAACCGTTTGGCTGTAAAATCTGTGTCACAGACGACGGACAGACAGACACGCGAGTGGACAGCAATAGGGCTCCGGAACGGTACAGTACTATAAAAATAAAAAAATCATGAAGATTCTGTTGATAATGACAGAAATACCAAATTCTTTCTAGCGAAATTTTGCTGAAGATGAATTCTTTGCTAAGACAGATGCAGGAAAAGCAAACGTATAGTGAAAGTAAGCTTGTAGTAAACTAAAATGAACAAGATTTACCACCAGCAAAACCGATCCTGAACAAACTACAAAAGACTCATAATGCCCCCGGTTGTTTAAAGAAGCAGCCTCCTTACCTACCTATATTAGAAATCTGATCCCTTGCCAAGTTTCTGTTGTTGTCAAAGATATCCCACATCTATCGAGATGATATTTACTGTACCGGGGGCTTCATATTTGTGGCTAAGGATAGCAATATTCTCAAAGTAAGTAGACAACTAGTCGACTCACGAATACAGAGTGGTTTTGATAGAGGTCTAAGGATCTATTCGGTGTTCTGATGGACTTCGTTTGAGAATTTGAATATATGGAACAATTTTTGAGAACTTTACAAAAGATTTTTTTTTGACCTATGTATTTTCTTATTAAAATCTTAATACTATCACATCACACACATCATCAGCCTATTAATGTTCCCACTGCTGGGACACAGGCCTCCTCTCTGTTAGAGGGAATGGGCCGTCATCCACCACGCGGGCCCAGTGCGGGTTGGTGGATGTCACATGTCTTCGAATTTTTGGTTCTAGGACATGCCGGTTTCCTCACGATGTTTTCCTTCGCCGTTTTGAGAGCAGTGGTGATGAAATAATTTACACAAAGTAAAGCGCCTGCCTGGGCTCGAACCCACGAACTACAACTTGTAAGCCGCGGCCGAGAGCACTGGGCCACCACTGCTCCATAATACTATATAATTATAAAAACAATATAATAGTACAGATACACAAGGTAATTTTAGTTATTAAGTTTGCTTGTCTCCAACAAATAACAGCTCGAATTGCAAAGACAAAATACCGAGAAATGTTCGAATGAAATGCGTTAATTATAACACTATGTAATTATTCAACTACATCACAGAGTCTATTGACACAAAGTTCAAGAAACTCACACGTCACCAAACTTGGCAAACTTAAAATTAATACAAGTTGTTGCACTCAAATTTACCATAATATTCATATTCAAGAACGCACAACTATGTTTGCAGTAGGCGTCAAATCCAAGAAAACTATTCATAAAGTGCTACATTGTTCATAAAAGTCTAATCTAAAACAATCGTGGATACAAGTGGGCGTAATCTCTTCTATGATAGCATTCATAGCCATAGCAAGTAATCGTCATCATTACACGTAATAAAGCTAATATCAGATGTTATTTATGTCGCCTGAGCTCGCTTATGAATGCTAATTTCTGTGAGAGATATCTTTCATTTAGCCGCGTCAGTCAGCAGTGGTCAAGTTAATTAAGTTATA
Organism: Anorthoa munda; assembly: GCA_945859665.1. Taxonomy (NCBI): domain Eukaryota; kingdom Metazoa; phylum Arthropoda; class Insecta; order Lepidoptera; family Noctuidae; genus Anorthoa; species Anorthoa munda. The sequence goes on along the minus strand of OX243911.1, from coordinate 12,759,255 downwards.
TGGTAAGTTGATGTACAGATCCTATTAAGTAGAGAGTTCCTTTTAAATTAGATTAGGTGGCTCGTGAAATTTTATATCTTTGTTTTGTTTGGTGTGGGAGTTTTGGATTTTAATGTGGAATAAAATTCCGAGTTAGATTTAAGTAGTTTCAAATTTACTTAAATAGAGGGAGTATGAGTCTTTAACTCGTTTGGAAATATAATTTCTTTAGTCAAATACTTATAAGAACTTAACTAACAGCATATTTAGGAATTTTAACTTGACAGTAGATTGAGTATTACGGATGAGAACTTGATAGAGTATTACGTAGCAACAAAAACAACTCTTCGGCTGTGACACGACAGATTGCCAACTGTGACGTAGTTCATTTCTACATACTAAGAGGGATCAAAAAGTAGTGAGAACGACATATTCCTTGGTAAGAAAAAAAAATACTGGCAGGCATAGCTCAGATGCATATTTGTAATATTAATAAAGAAAAAAATCTTCGATTCTCTTTTGTTTTTTCTGAATGTAGTCATTTGTTTGCTTCGTGTCGGAACGTGTTCTCGAAAATGGAGAAAAACGAAGTGCGAGCAATTATTAAATACCTCTGTTTAAAAAAGTTAACGACGCAAGAGATTCATTGCGATTTGGAGGCAATATTAGGAGAGTCTGCTCCGCTGTATTCCACTGTCGCAAGGTGGGCTTCTCAATTACGAGTAGGGAGAACGAACACGGAAGACGAACATCGTTGCGGCCGTCCATCGACGTCAGTCACCCAAGAAAATGTTGCGAAAGTCGAGAAAATTGTATTGAGCGATCGAAGAGTTACCATCCGATACTTAATTCAAGAAACGGGCATTTCATATGGAAGTATTCAATCCATATTGAAACAATCACAGAACAGATAAAAGAGGTAACAATCTTTGAATATGAGAAAAGTCTCCGCAAGATGGGTGCCGTGAATGTTAACCGACAGTTAGAAACAAAATCGACTTGACATTTCGAAGATATTGTTGGCCAAGTTTCAAGAAGATTCTGAAAACTTTTTGTCTCGTTTCGTAATAATGGACGAAACATGGGTCCATCATTTTGATCCCGAGACAAAACAGCAATCTTCGCAATGGAAACGGCCATCATCACCGACCCCGAAGAAGTTTCGTGTCGTGGCATCGGCTGGCATGGTTATGGCCTCAATATTTTGGGACTCAGAAGGGATATTGTTGATTGATTACCTGGAGCGTAGAACCACTATTACAGGCCAATATTCACCTCAGCCGAAAGACGCCCACAGCTGGACATAGGCCTCCCCCAGGCGTCGCCACATTAACCGATCCCGTGCGTTTCGCATCCAGCGCCTTCCCGCAACCTTAACCAGGTCATCGGTCCATCTAGTGGGAGGCCTTCCAACATATCGTCTTCCGGTTTGCGGTCGCTAGCGGTCGCCATTCCAGAACTTTTCAGCCCCATTGGCCATCCGTTCTGCGAGCAATGTGCCCTGCCCCCTGCCACATAAGTTTGGCAATTCTTCGGGCTATGTCAGTAACTTTGGTTCTCCTGCGGATGTCATCATTTCTGACGTGATCACGTAAGTAAATTCCGAGCATAGCCCTCTCCATTGCCCTTTGGGTGACTTTAAGCTTTCTGATAAGGCCCAATGTGAGCGACCACGTCTCGGTCCCATAGGTGATCAATATATTGCCAATATTATACAGCTTTAATTCCCAAGTTGAGGAATGCCATTAAAGAGAAAAGGAGAGGGAAACTTCGAAGGGGCGTGCTGTTTCATCACGACAACGCACCCGCGCACAGATCGGCAGTTGCCATTCAGCAAGCTGGCTTCGAATTGGTTGACCACTTCCATTATTCATCAGATCTGGTGGCTAGCGATTTTTATCTGTTCCCCAAATTGAAAAAATACATAAGGGGAAAAAGGTACAAAGACGATAACAAGATGCCGTGGAGAGCTTTTTGCAGGACCAAGACAAAACTTTTTGTCTGAAAGAGATGGAAGCCTTGGAAAAGCGCTGGACTCCTCGTATATCTTATCTTGTGTATCTTGGTGCTATGATTGCAAGCAATGGCAGTCTAGAGGGGCAAAAGAAAAGAAATTTATGGAGGAATCGCAATATAACGAAAGCCACTAAGATCAGGCTCGTCCGTGCGCTCATATCCCCATATTCCCCATTGTCCCCATATTTCTGTTTGCAGCTGAGACGTGGACACTACGAGAACTGGAAAGGAAAAAGAAGAGCATCTAGCTCTAGAAATATGGTGTTGGAGAAGAATGCTTGGCATTTCATGGATAGAATTCCACACTAACGTCTCCATACTCCAAGAACTCGGCAGCAAGCAGTGTCTATCAGCAATAGTAAAGTCTCGCATACTGAAATTCTTTGGCCATGTCTCAAGGCAAAATAACGACTCCATTGAGCGCCTGGTGGTGCAAGGCAGAGTGGACGGTAACAGGCCACGCGGGAGGTCACTGATGCGGTGGACCGACCACATTAAATCTGCGATAGGAGGTCCAGTAAATGAATGCGCCAAACTTTTATCTAACAGAGCCAAATGGAGAGAGATCGTGACGCGAGTGACAAGAACACCAGCGATCGGACAAAATTCATTGTGACCACTACCAAGATCTATATATCAAGAGCGAAACGAATAAGAAGAAGAGAGTATGAAAATACAATGACACGAATTTCTTTCCGCAGCGACAAAACGTCGTAAAAAGACTCAAAAGTGCTACTCGGCAACCGACCATTCCGCATACTAAAACACTTTAAAACAGTCAACATAACATATCGCCCATTTATATCAGAGGCAAGGCCTAATCTCCATACAAAAGTACTGAAAATATATTTCTGTAATACTCCCGGTTGTATATTAAAGAAACACTAGGGATGGTGCTAAGATATTTTTATTAAATTCCACCGGAGGCCGTTTCGTCGCATTTAGTTCGGATGCAAATGGTCTGCACTCAGTACGGCTGAGACAGATATTGCACCGCCTTCTTTATTTATTGTTTAAACGATCCTTGGGCGTTGTTATTAGAAACTTAAACAACGCTTATTTGTGTTCTATGAAAACCTTAGCTGCTATAAATTTTTGTTTATGTTCTCGAGTGTTTGTTGTGATTTTGCTGTTCATATGAATAGTTTTGATGTATCAATGCACTGAAATAAAAAGGATAACCAAAAAGTTTTGTAACTTAAAGTTTATGCAAAGTTTAGTCTGTTTTGTTGTCTTTTTTGTCTGTGTTGTTAAGACAAAGATCGCAACTCCCAATAATTTCGTATCCAGCAACCAAAATATTGGTGATTTTAAATAAAAAAATTAAACAGTTGGCTTTGGAAGCATTGGTCACTCTAGAAAATATATACCTATCAAGTCTCGGGTGACCAATAGGAAAATACCTGAAAAGTTTAAGCATGGGCTTAGTAAGAAAAAAATTCTAATCAATTTTTGGAATCTAGGTATGTCTTTAGCTGATTCGTATCTTCCAAAACTATCCAGATGCGCAAATTGTTAGATATTGTTTGCTTATTATTATCTTTAATGAGATCTTTATGTTTCTGCATACTTAATCTATTCATAAGTGCTTGAGTGCTATTTCACGCATATCCAAACAAGTTAAGAGTGGTTAAAGTATTACATCAAATGTGCAATGTGCAACCATACCAAATGCCATTATCCAAACAAATCATTTACCACCTTTACAAAAACACAATGGCTCCCGATTTTCTGGCTAGTTGAACAAATATCTATTTCAAGTTCGCCAGGTATTGTCTCAGAAAAAAAGGGCAGATGTTGTCACCGGGATGAGTCGCGGAACAAAACGGCCGATTGCCCCATCTTTTGTTAAGTAAACTAAGCATTCAAGATGTTCTTCGAATTACAAAATGTTTAGCTATTTGTTAAAGTCCTATTAAGTTCTGTCACTTCGGCACTGTCCTTACAAACTTATCCAACTCTCAATTTACGACGTTTTGAACTTTATTTCTTTTTCAGTAAGGTTTGTAATAAGTGTAACAGCAGTTGGTAAATGTGTAATTGTTGTTAGACGCAACTGAGACGTCTTTGAATGAGATGTCGATAAATTAAATTCGCTTCCGCCGTGTGAATTCCAAAGTTGTCTCAATTTGTTCTCTCTTACACAAGGGGACGTTTTTATAGAAATTCTTCTTAATGGTCTTGGTATTATTTTCTAATGACGCGTGCACGACAAGTCAAATTCATATTAATTTCAAATCTTTGTTAAGAATGTCGTTAAATGAAGCGACATCATAAGGTTATTATATTCGTAGGTATTTATGATATTACATTTTCAAGAATTCAAATATCATTCGCATCATTTGTGAACTACAAAGCAGTGTTGAAGTGCCTTTAAGGGCTGATTCTGAGGAATTGGATTCGATTTTTTTTTACTGCTAAAGTTATGTTTACTAGAAATTAATGGGGTCACCATTGTAGTTCAAATATTGAAACAAACATTGAACTTTAAATAAAATTAAAATGCGCCAGATGACACTCATTTGAATATTGATTTTGTGAACTCTCAAGACCTGTAAACGGCCAGAGCCAACAGCTTCCAGTTCTTGACCTACCACCAGGTCAACGGCAGCAAACATGACAGATCTTTCTAACGTAAACTTGACTATCAAGGGTCTTAGAACTATGAAAAAAGAAATAGCTCTCGAGACTCCAAGTAAAAGAAGCACGCATCATTACGCGTACTCAAAGCCTTCTTAAGACAATAACGAATATTTTCTTATTTGTTAAGAGCCACCGAGATAAAAAAACACTCAATGAGCATTCGGTAGACGGCAACTGAACACTGTGTAAATAATGATAAAAGTATTTGCTTTGTCGAGACATACAAAGATCAGAGTAAACACTTAGATACGCCCACTAAGATGCGTGCTGCAGTGATACGCCAATAGTTATGTATTTGTGTTGTGATTCTGATTGTTAGAAGATACCACGCCCTGGGTCGATTTTTAAAGTGGATTATATTTGTTACTTCTTTTTAGAAGTATATTCCTATCTTTTGGTTTATATTGTTTGGTTAGTGAAGAGACAACTCGCCAACCCTCCTTCTATACTGGTAGGTTTGTAGATCGCAGATAAGAATGAAAAAGAATGGACATTACATACAATTTAACATCCTGATATTAGCAGCATCTATCTAAAATGTTGTGGTAGATTATCTTCTTCTGCTGTTTTATTCATGGTTAGGAAAGCCTTCTTTTATTCGTTCAACGATTGAAAAATTTCTTAAAAGTGATGTACGGTCCACCCGTACAATTCATATCTTTTTACGTTAAATAAGCAGTTTTGTACCGCGTGCGCAATTTACTTTAGTTCGCGTTCGATCTTCGCCGCGTGTACTCATTATCATAACATCGTAGCAGTTCGATATTCTAAAATCATGCTATCATAAGTGATCACTGTATCAAGGAGCTACAGCATTATATCAATAAATCTAACAGTATATCTTATTATCACATCTTATCATTTATAGTTGTCCCACAACACACACACATCATCACCCTATTAATGTTCCCACTGCTGGGACACAGGCCTCCTCTCTGTGAGAGGGAATGGGCCGTTATCCACCACGCGGGCCCAGTGCGGGTTGGTGGATGTCACAAATGTCTTCGAATATTTGGTTCTAGGACATGCCGGTTTCCTCATGATGTTTTTCTTCACCGTTTTGAGAGCAGTGGTGTAAAATAATTTACACAAAGTAAAGCGCCTGCGTGGGCTCGAACCCACGACCTACAACTTGTAAGTCACGGCCGATACCACTGGGCCACCACTGCTCTAGTAGTCCCGTAGTTATAGTTATCCCGTACAAGTGAAATCTGGAAGATTTCCGTAGCTTGTCTTCAAGACTTGAGTAAGAGTAAAGATGTCGGCTTTTCCACTTTTGTAAACACATCATGATTAGTACCACATTAGCGTAATGAGGCTTTAAGCCACCGGTTGTATGCCAGTAAACTCCATTAAGACTCTCTTTATAAGTTGTGTATTGTGCACAAGGGATATCTGTAATGGATAAAGTGCTTTTAAGAACAAGATGAGGTTTATTTCCAGAGTCTCAATTTGCCAATGATATCCTTACTATTGACAATCTAAGAAGTCGGATTTGACAGCTATAAAAATACTTAATAATAATCAAACTTGGTGCTTACGAATGATACTCGTTGTTATAGTGTATGGGTCTCAAAGTAATTAATTAGGATTATGAATTTAATTTTTCAATTTCTTACGTATAAAGTTATCGCGGCAAGTGAAATGAGAAACGTCATCGGACTTCTTAGATTGGCACGATTATTTATTTCACGATTAGTTTTCCTTGTATTATGCATCCTATTAAAAAGCAAATCGCTCCTTCTTTTTTCATTTCTTCATCTTCATCATACTTAACCTCTTTTTTAATTCCCCAAAATGATGAATGCACATAACTTAACTTATATATAATTATGTACTATCATTTCCTTTCCATTTCTTTCATTTCTAAGAAAATGCAACTTCAATCCTCTCTGTAGCACTCACTCTTTGAGAGTTTATACTACCTCTTATCAAAGCTAAATTGTTTTATACAATTGTCTAATTACATTTTCCAATATTAGTCTTTTTTTACATTATATTTTGCAATAGACTGTTCTACTTCATTTGGGATCCGAGTTGTGACCACAATAGTTCTATTGTTGCTCTTTACATAGTCACCGATACCCCAAGCCTCTCTCTCGGGGAGATAGTCTATTCATAGCACCCAGCGAGTAGTGGACACAACACAGCCAACATCAGTGGTCCGAAATAATGTATGCTACAGGGAATTACAATTGTGCTGTGTCTAAAAATATATAATCTGAAGCTATTTCAGTAATTGTCCCTATTAGGCTTTATGAGGCAATCTGCCTTTTGTTCCCAACTATGTTGCCATCTATTTGTTGTATGACCTTCCAGTTATGGATTCTGAAAATAAACTTGCAATATAGACTTTCAAAGTTCAAACCAGATCTAAGCCAGATATAATGATCCGTTTATATATTTGTCACGAGACCCTCTTATGTAAGTTATATTTATTATGTGACCCAAATCGTCCCAGAACCTCGAAATAAACAAAATTCAAAGAACTATTCCGAGGATAATACCCGTGTTAGGACATTCACAAACGGGACACTTAGGCTCAACCCAAACAAAGCCCCATAAAATAACATGGATCGCATAAAGTAAATGCCTGAATACATTTAGCAAACACTGGTAGCATCCTCGATAATATTCAACTATCGAGGAACTAATCCATACTAAGCACGATATCAGGGCTGATTTTCGTGACCCAAAAACGGGATGTCGAATTTCACGTACAATTTGCGTTTGCAAGCCTATGAGCCGTAGCTAATGTTTTCGCTAAGCGATTCGCTTAAAATGTGGAACGTTGTGCGTTTGTTTTTAGTAAATTGTTGTTTCTGTAGTACCTATTAATGTTACTAGATACAGCAAATATATTTTGGACTTATTTACTGTCCTAGTTTCATCGTCTTTAAAATAATATTTGATCTTGTTTATCTATACTCTCATTTACTTCATTGGGGCATGTTCTAGATCTGATGAATTAGAAGTAAACAAATTGTTTATATCAACCAACAAATCGCTATAAGAAATATGAAAGATAAAATCCCTTATATACCAAGAAATCAAATAATACAACATTCCAAACAATTCTATCAAAGCAAAATGGACATAATATAAAAAAGCGACAAATATCGTTTTACTCAACGACAATAAATTGAGAAGTATCAAGTTGCGTTATAAATAGAATATTGTGTCTTTTCCGCTACGTCACTCCCCAGTACTTTATTCTTCTGGGATTTGATTGACTGACTCACGGTGGTGGATTAACGTCTAAGCGCGGCTAGCACGTGCTTGGGGCTACAAATCTCTAGGGACACTACAAAGGTTTTAAAAGATGTGGAAAACAAGGAAACGCTGAAAAATTTAGCGAGTAAAGACAGCTTGAAGTTTATTTACCAGCAAGATCGTATTTTAAAAGTAAAAATACGAAAATATTAGCTATGTACCATTAACTTGATAACTTATATTTTAATGATTGGCGTCGAATAACATACCTAATGTACTCGTATATCACAACACATACTTCTGATAAACTGATGTCTTAAACACACTATTTAATGAAAATAGAAACCATTGTACCAAATTTAACGACAGACACAAAGGAATTACTATACAATCAACCCACGACTCGAATTCAATATGAGTTCTAATTTAACATTATCTAGATTAATTTGGTTAACAAAACATCCAATTATAGATAGATGTACAAATTGGAAATAAATTACTAATCTATCAACTCTCTAACTCGACCAACAGATGTAAGACTGCATCGTCATGTTCTTTATCCCTTCGATCTCTCCTGATGGAACATGAGATAAAGAAAAAAATATATAGCCAAATAGTTCATGAGACGTAACATTAGTAAAATTATTGTCAGGGTAAGAAACAAACTTATGTGAAAAATTTAAAACCGCAGAAATTAAAGGTGACAACAGATTGATACACTTTCACAATTAACAACTAACTTACTCTGGATCACTTCTTAAATGCAACAGAATTGATCGAAATCCGAGCAAACCTATTCTCTACAGAAGCCGTCAGAAATTTACAAATTTCAAACCAGTATGGGATATACGAGATGAAATTCGAAATGCATTGACTTGAACTCACAGCAATAAGCTGTCGGGTGTAAATTGCTATAGTTTGTAAGTGACTATTAGTTTGGCAGACTTACTTACGTCATAGGAAATTCAGGCTCTCAGTTGGCTCCTATAACTTATTCGATATTATATGCAACTAAGATGCTGCTTGATGATTTGTAGAAATTAAGATAAAATAATTTTATCATCTTTGTTATTGTCTAACAAGACAGATACACTTACTTAAACTGACAAGATCATACTTGAAAAGACTTTCAGTTAAGAAATAGTAGTCAAGCAAGATTAAATAAAGGGCGATCATATCGCCAACAGCGATTTCAGACCGACTAATAAGTTAGTCCGTCTGAAATCGCTGTTGGCGATATGATCGCCCTTTATTTAATCTTGCTGTAATATTTACCTCTGGTTTACTAAGGTAAACAAGAGGTAAATATGAAGAGAAGAGAATAATACATATTAAAAGAGATATTTATTATACTGAGTAATATCTAGAATTCTAGAATCAAATTCTCATTCCCGCAAGTATTGAAAGCTAACGATGAAAATATAGCTTTCATGTTGTAGATATTTGCCCCACTTTTACCAGGATTGTATTACTATTCAATCAGCACGTCTTTGTTCGATTGATGGTAAGGGTGGGGTTTCGGGGCTAAAACAAATTACCGAGCCTCACCGTATTTACTTACACAGATCAGTTTCAGGCTATACATCAGACAATGTATCGCTTACCGACAAATTAACGGATACAAAATATTTGCCATATTGTGTAACTTTATTTTGTTGGCACGTTACTTTGTACCTCCCTTGTTTCTAGACTATTAGCTTTTGCTCGGAGCTGGATTTTCGTGGAATAGATGTTGTTATAGGAGAGCTACGTAACTTTTAGAAGTTAGTACAGTTGGCTAAAAGTTTGGGTTTGCAGGCAAATAAAAAAAAACAGCCAAGTGCGAGTCGGATGCGCGCACCGAGGGACACAATCAACTTTGCCTTTGGAAAACCGTTGTCCCCATACATCGATATAAGACCCGGTCAGTTTACCCACTGTAAATAACTTAATAATCTTTTCTTTTTTATCACAATATCATACATCACAATGTTTCCACTGCTGGGACACAGGCCTCCTCTCTGTGAGAGGGAATGGGCCGTAATCCATCACGCGGGCCCAGTACGGGTTGGTGGATGTCACATTTCTTCGAATTTTTGGTTCTAGGACATGCCGGTTTCCTCACGATGTATTTATTCACCGTTTCGAGAGTAGTGGTGATAAAATAATTTACACAAAGTAAAGCGCCTGCCTGGGCTCAAACCCACGACCTGCAATTTGTAAGTCGTGGCCGATACCACTGGTGCACCACTGCTGCTTCTTTTTTATGTTGGTACAAAGGAGAATGACCAAAAGTGGTACCAAAAAGTCTCACGCATCAAGACCAAAATTTTTGATTAAGATTAGATTATCATTATGTTATATATGGTTAATTGGCCGTTCAAAACCGGTCATAATCTTTGAGATGTAGTATGCAATAGAACCAATTTTTTAAGAATCGACAAACCATTAATCGTTTCCTTTGTTTAATAAATAACTATAACGTCCGTGTATAACGCGTCTATAATAAAATACGTCGTTGGTAGCGTCGAACAAAATAGACCTAGTTTTAGGTAATTTTCGATTTTATAAAATAACGCCGAAACCCGGGTTTTGTTTTCAAAAAGAAGTTTTGTAGGAGTTAAAATGGTCAGTGTAGTGTATAAAAAACAAAGTTTGATTTTGATGCAGCATGGTACGGGATTCCATACATCGATGAGCATTCTCCTTTACGGTTTTTCGGTTTTTTCCCTTTATTTGTACTGTAAGACAATGCACTAAAAGATAACCTTTCGATTCCATCGATCTAGAAGTTTGATTTTTTCACAGCTCCAAGAGGTTGCAGTCTTGAGTATAAGATATTAATTTCAAATTGATACCCCTAGGCGTTCCAGAGAAAAAGGTCTTGGACGGAAAGACAGATAGACAAACAGAGAACGAAGTGATCCTTTATGGGTTCCTTTTTTCTTTTTGAGGAACGGAACCCTAAAAACATATGTATTTACAAAGGCAGCCTGTTTTATAAATTTATAAAGTTGCAGGTACTTGAAACTATACGCACGCACTAACGAAGTGAGCTCGGGAGCTTAGGAGTTAGGTTATTTTAAACCCTGCAGACAAAAATAGGAGCCCCGCCGAGCGATTAAAATACAACATTATAATACTTTTTATCGTATTGGGCATTTAACAGAATTTAAATTTTGAGCATTAGTTAATTCTAGTATTAACAAAGGCATTAAGTAAAAACTAGTTCTAACTAGGGAAAATGCGTTCTATCTAAAAGCTCTTTTTAACTGTAATATAATTAAAATAAGGTTTAACAAAGGCAGTGAAAGATCTTTGCAGAAATGCAGACAGTGTATGAAAGAAAACCGATGCGCGAAAATGCGCTGGATGCTTCGATCAATAATGCACTAGCTATATACACAATCCCTCAAAACTTCTCTTAAAAACTGTCGCCTATCGTGTTCAAAACAAATAAGTTCCAGAAAAGTCGATGTTTGTTAGAATAGTTGGCGCGTTATCTACGCAAATGTTTGTCAAACAATCATAATATTTGGTAATTGATTCACATTTACTATTTCATTGGGTTTTTACTTGAATAACATTTAATGATATAAACTTACCGAAAAAAGATATTCCTTCAAAAAATAAAAACCAAAATAAGACCACAATCGTATTCTTGGTCTTATTTTGAGCCCGTTTTAAAGCGCTTACTGGGCATCTAATGATTGATAGAAGGCTGGTTCCGAGAAGCACAGGACGGTTCATTGTGGCGAAACTTAGGAAAAAGCTTTTCTTTTCGGCTGAAATTATGACCATTATGATGATGAAGTATCTGCCTGCACACTTAACTCATTCGCTGACAATACCACACCTATAACAGATTCTATTCCAATATTCCTCCTTGGAAAATTTCCTTTCGACCTATTACATAGTTCAAGTGTTTGCGTTACAAACAAAAACAATCATACAATTTAGGGTGATTTTATTGATAAAGAGAACTTGGGATAATTCGACAAGACTCTTGTTGAAGGCCTTTAAGTTTTCTTCAAATTATGTGAATTACGGCTATACCTATAAAGTTTTGTTATATTTTTTCTATTTTATATATATGTTAAAAATGTTAAGCTTTAAGTTTTAATAATAATAGTGAGAAAGTTTGTTTCATTTTTTTTTCTTTTTGTTCTTTGCTTATCTTGCAATCAGTTTAAAACTATGAGCAGATGAGTTGAAGGAGGATTTAGCAGGTAAGAGCCATTCCCTATTAGGAGCAACTCTCTTATTAGTAATACAACTGTCTACATATCTAGTTGTAGGATGTTGCGTCTTTTTAGTCTGCTAACACAATCTGGTACTGTGAGTTGAGCGGAAAAAGTTTTTGATTTGGTGGGAATCGATCCGGTGACCACGGCGTGCGATGAAGTGTAGCTACTTAAACCACTACGCCAAAGTTACTTTAAAAATATTTTTTTTGTGTGAACAGAAAAGTTTTTTTTAACCAACTTCAAAAAAGGAGGAGGTTTCTCAATTCGACCGTATATTTTTTTATGTTTTCGCGAATAACTTCGTCGTTTATGAAATGATTTTGATGGTTCCTTTTTTTTGGAAAGTAGATGTTCCAAGGGTGGTACCATGATAAGGAAACCAGGATCTGATGATGGGATCCTACAGAAAATGAGGGAACTCCTCAAATATTATAGGCATACATAAAGCGATTTTGGTATTTTCATAAAAAATCCAATCATTTGCACTCAGAAAGTATCACTTAGTGAAGTGGAATTGATGAAGAAGACCACAATGGCCACTGGCATTCCGAAATAAAACAATGTATCCTAGTCGTGTTTGTGCTTATTAGAATCGTCATGAGATGTACTTTGGCTATAAATGATGTTCATGTTAATTGGAAAAAAAAAACTTTTTGACAAAATATCAAACCGACTTCCAAAACAAAACACTACAAAGCGAAAAATAACTTTCTTTTCGGATTTTCGGAAAAGAAACTTATTTTTCGCTTTGTAGTGTTTTGTTTTGAAAGTCGGTTTTAATGGTGTCATCAAAATTGATGGATTAACAATAATCTTTGAATGCCAATTTAATTTAACGCTGAAAACAGCGTAATAACATTTAATGTAGAATCATTGTAACAAACAAATAAATACAACCCAAGTACCTAAAGTAAAGGTATGTATGTAGGTAAGGGTAACTTCCCTTTTACGCGTGCTCGTACATTCCAAATTTTACTTAACTCCGTGCGCTACACGAGAATGTAATAAATATTTAAAAAACCCTGTTTCATTGTGCCGTACTGGAATCTTATTTTTCGACGGCGTTGTGCAGCTGTACGAATCATAAGGGTGTCACGTCTCCTGATTTACGACATCTCTTGCTGAGACCTTACTTACTTCATACCAACAAATCATACACTGGATTGGAATAACGCTCCGCGCAATGATTCACGAGAAAGCCCACTAAAACGCCTCTTTATGACTCAAAAAGAAATTGATTTCCAATTTTACTGCATATTAAAATAACCTTTATATTTGATTGCCACTTATTTTTTAAGAAAGAATTTTAGAGGTAGCGTTCAAGTTTGGTACACAAGTGCGAAGCGGGAGGCCCCCCGCTGTTCCTCGATCATGAATCAACATAAACATCAATTCGTTTAATTGAAAATAACTCGAGCCGTTAGTGATAATACGAATTTGCCGAATACAAATTACGGTTTATTTTGTATGCGATGTTGCAACAGAAATTAATATTGATTTGTGGCCGCATTAAGTTATATCATCATTATAAATTCATCGGGAATGCTCGTAGAATTCTTAACGACGTACACAATGTCGATGATAAATAATTGAATTAATACGAAGTTATTTTAAAGCACTTCACGCTTATTTGGAATATAAAAACGTCGTGTAAAAAAACCAAACAAAATGAAAAATAACTTTATTTATGGAAGTCGGTGTCTTTCGTAGGTACAATTAATAGCGTTATGGACACCGACTTCCAAAAATAAAGTTATTTTCATTTTGTAGTTTGGAAGTCGGTAGTATTTTTTTGTAAAAAAGTTTTTTATTTTTCATTTTTTAGTTTTACCTACCTATATACATAGGCAATAATGCCAGAATAGATTACGTGAATATCATGAAACTGAACATAACCGGTGAAATGAGAGTGTACCAAGGTGAATTGTACACATCTGCGTACCCCTTTAGAGCGTACTGGCGTGATGTTATGTTATGAAATGGTATTAACAATAAACAGACATGCGATTGCAGCAATCCCGAGAGATATGCCGTTATTTATTGATGAGTTCTGTTGTATATCTCCGAAGTTCTTCATCAGATCTTCACCCAATTAAAATAGGACCAATTTCGAAACATACTTCTTCAAACAAAAAAAGAATTTACAAGATCGGTCAAAAATTGACGGAGATATGCGGGAACATAAACAAAAAAAAAAAACTCTCCTTTTTTGGTAAGTCGGTTAAAAATCAATCATAGATGAACCATAAATGGATAAAGACACTAAGCTTGCAATTAAAAAATACGCGGCTCAATTTGAAACCAATTAAAATAGCTACTATTTATCGTCATGTGCGATCTTGATTGCAACTGAAGCTAAGCAAGCATTCAATGGGTATCAAGCGGCATCTAATTCATTTGTGCTACAAATAGTGTCGATACAGTGACCAGCCTTCAATCAAAATTGAAGGTGATTCAATTTAAGCCTATCAGATACTCGATGCTTAATTTAGGTGGGGCTTCAAAGATTAAACCAGTTACTATGACTGTATATTCTAGAGCTAGACGGTGGGTGGACCATAACTTTACAACTCAAGAGTAGTGTCAGTCAGTACCTACATTATATTCTTTTTCTGAGATAATTGGCTTATATTTTGTCATATTTGTCAACAATTAATATATTGCAATAAATTGCTGTTTCATATTATTGTACTTGCACATTTATTATATTCTTAAACTGTGATTTTAAAATAACCCAAAATTTTATTTGAATGATCTTGTTAAGTTAAATCCTATTCTACTATTCCTACTTAGTATTACTTATTTGTTATTTAATTCTTATTTTATTTATAATTCAATTGTAATTTAATTCTTATTTTATTTGTTATTCAATTGTTATTTAATTTAATTTAAATACTTTTAAATTTTAATTCAATTCTAAAATAACACAATATTCAATTATGATATATTTTTTCAAGACATTCAGTAAATCAGTACTAAAGACTTACACTTTATCCATTTCACGATTTCTAGATAGTGGAACCATATTGGCCGTCTGCCGTTCTCTACTCTGTGGTAATACCATTAGCTCTAAATACAGTCCATTAAAAGCTCCGATTGATTGGGCGGATCGCAAGGAACTTTTTATCGTACATAAATATCTAACATCCCAAATATTATTGGAGGTTTGATGAGGATTGGCAGCTTTGGCAAAAAACTGAGACTCATAAATAAGATGACGAACATATTCTGGATATTATTAGTTCTGGCTGAAAGACATTTCTGACATATCATTTTGCGTGTATACAAGGTGTTTTTTTTTCAATGTCAAATATATTTATTTCAACTAGGCCATTAAGCGGCACTTTTGAACGACAACAATAAAAATTTACAAGTAATAAAAATTGATTCAAATCAAATCAAATAATATTTATTACACAAATATATTACACACATAATTAGAGAAAAAAATTAAATGATGACACAAAATAGGACTTTCTGCATCCGAACCTGGCGGCAGCCCGTATCTCGGATTGCAGTTTATACCCTTCTTTAAATAGTGGACCCTTAGTAGCCTTCCATTATAAAATAATCCTATTTGAATGCCATTTATGTGTAGGTGTGTGTGTTGTGTGTGTGTTTGTGTGTGTAGTAAATGTTTGGGGTATTTTGTATTAATATGAGCGATATTATGAATGATTAAGGAAAGTGTTTATGTAGCTTATGTATCTATTTGGGAATGTTTAAAAGCGCATCTGCTTCATCATAAAAGGATGAAGATGAATGTTTATCTACGCATATTTGAGACCACTTTTTACTGTGAAGCAATTATGTAGAAATAAACGAGAGTTTACTTTGTTGCATTGTATAGAAACATTTTTGATGTGCGTACTACTCAATATCAAGCAGAATAGTTTGCCAAATCTCTTGAATTTCTTATGACGAAATCTTGGTAGATTCGTGAGTTAAATTATGGTTTTATATTATGATACAAAGTTAAAATATATCTTCAGTTTTTCTTGTGTAGTATCTACCTAACTAGTGCATTATTTGGAGTTCAGATACCTCATACTAAAAAAGAAACAAAATTGCATAAGAACAAAATTATACTTCTAAGTTTAGAACAATGAGTGGATAATAAATTCAAGTCAAAACGACTGTCCTACCGTTATTAAAAACGTCATCCAACATTGTTCCAGGAATGCAATTTGCAATGATTTGCACCCATTAAGCCACTGCGTCTAGACTGAAAATTCCTTTTGCATTGCACAATCCATAGGGATTACAATTGTTTGTTTAATCATAAGCATACTAATAGCAATTTGATTTATGATTGTCTATAATAACATTAACAACACACAATGTAATCAATCAAAATCTTTTTGTCTAACATTGTTTTTGTGTCTTTTTTATCCAATTTTATGATGATAAAAATTCTGGTATTTTACTTACCCTTTTGTATTTTATGTGAGATTTTTAACTGCTTTGTAGTAGATACCACTGTAATACTTCACAGTAACAAGAGGTTGCTAAGGAAAAAACTTTAAATCGGCTTCCTTTATCATATTTATTACTATTTCTGGAAAATAAGACACGACAAGGTAAAAGAAACATTATGCCACAATTCTCCTAAAAGAATACACTACACTACACTAGGTTCTGCCAGCGGCTTCACCCGCTTGTAAAGTGGTTTAGCATCTCAAGGGAACCGGGATAGAAAGTAACATATGTGTATTCCGTACTATAATCTATCTATAATCTACGTGCCAAATTTCATCCAGATCTGTTTAGTAATTCTGGCGCCATTGAGTAACAAATATACATCCATACTCAAACTTTCGCATTTATAATATTAGTAAGATAAGATGTTTGGTATATTTTGTTGGAATTCTTAATAAATAAATAGTTAAAATAAAAGATTGCAAGCTAAAGCTAATATCAGCCGACTCCATGACGCGTAAACCTGAAGTACTTAAATATAAAATAAAGCCAATATAAAAATCAACATTTTACTTATTTATATTGCGTGTTAATGTCTCAAGTTTCAGTCTCTAAACTGTTTTCACTTAGCTAAAGTAAAGACTTTAATGGCTCTTAAACGATGGCTTATCTTTATTTAAATAATTATATAGCTGCATTAGTCCTTCTTTAATCAACATTTAAGTTCAATTCTACCCTCCAGTCTGTTAAAAAGAAAAATAATCTGTAAAAATTTAGACAAAATGAAAAGCTTAAAAATTTGCACTGTTAACGGGTCTGTAGCCGAAAAACGTTTTTCATTCACAAGGGGTTGAATACTTGATGGATTATAAAAACGTTCTTGTTGACGTTAATAGATTTCTTGTGTAGGGTGCACATTGACGACGTTATTAAATACGTGAAATGCAGTTTTTCTAATGACCGTCAGACGACAGCGAAGTCGAATGGATTCGGCAGGGGACTGGGTGCTAATGTGTACCAAATGACTTGAATTATCGCCACGCGTCTTTTGTAAACGGTGGATTTTTTGCGATGACTATTCATTTTGCGGTTCGATATCTGAAGATAGATATCTGTTTGTGGATAACGTCATTCATGTCTTTATGGATTAGTTTTTGCGCAATTTGCTGTCTCACTGGCGATTTGCCTCTTACTTATCCTTCAATTGTACTTTATCTTGTTAATCGTTGTAGATCTGATTGTTAATAGACTTATCTGCAGCATGTCTTAATTTATTTAACATGTCAACATCTGTTGAGACGTTGACTTAAAAAAATTGTTTTTGCCTTCAATACGCAATTATTAATTAAATATTTTATCAAGCAATCCATCAAAGAATGTTTAGGTATATAACTCTGGTCTGACTACCGTAACTAATCATACCGAAAGTATCTAACATTCAAAACTTGTTTTTTCCTAACACCTCGGTAGCCGAGAAACAAAAAACAAAAGACAGCAGTAATTTGAAGACCAGTTGCAGTGAGTTGTTATAAGCATTCTAGTTCGCATTAAAGGCCCCGGCACTTTTAGTTATCTCGTAGATCAATCCACCCACAGCTGTCAAACGAACAAAATAAATATGTTATTACTAATGCGCGCTCTACTCCGAATCAGATAACTGCTAATCTCCATTACAATTAAAAATTCGAGTTCAACCACCGACGGAATATTCAGTAAAGTACTTAAGGCGTGATTCGGCAAAATTACTTTGTTCGATGATAAATAAATGTTACAGAAGGCCTCGTTTTGCGGAAGTATTGGGTATTATATGAATGGATGATCGTAGCTTGTCAATAATGCTTACACACCCATAGTAGACAGGGTCGACAGCGGGATATAATTTGATGTTTTGGGAATATATCGACTATATTGGTTTTCGTGGAACAGTTGCTTCGACAACTCTGATTGCCTCTTTCCAACTCAAAAAATATACGTAACGTAAACAAACCGCAAAATTATTCGATACAATTACGCCCAAGACTACGTTTACTCTTAAAAATAATAAATTTCAAAAGCACCGACGCAAATTTTCACTTTCTCGCTTCATAAACAGGACAATAGACAAACAATAATGGAGAAAATTTGCATTCACTGCGAGCATTTTTCTACCATCTTCCGCCGGAGACGACGCAGCAGACTCGCTTCATTAAGCTCCAAATTATCAACATACTTCACCCTCCACGTGCAAGCAAAATTCACCATTAAATAAACAAAACAAAAGCCTAAAATTCCCTGCCAAGTGAGCGACTATTACGAACACATAAGGCATATTTTCGCATGAAAGTATCAGAGTGCAAGCGATTTCAGCTGTGAAGTCCGTCAGATCATAACTCACGGGGTCTGTGGAAAACGGATCACACCTTCTCGCAGTCATTAACACTTTATGGAATATTATGCCTTAACGCTAAGAGAATAAGGGTTGGACTAAGATGAGTAGAGACAAGAAATAATATTTTGCGCATTTCAAGTAAAGAACCCTCCGGATGGCACCTAACCCTCATTCAGTGTATTTAATTGTTTTGATTTTAAATTGCGGAATGAGAAATGCAAAACCGGGGTGCATTTTAAATCCCCGTCGGTTTTGTATTCGGATTTGCTACCGTGTTCGTTTTCCTGCTATTATTGTTTATTGTTTTGATAAAAAATTTCATCACGCCAGTTTTAAAGATTCATACAAACGGGTTTCAATAAATATGCAGATATTCGACTAACATATTGTGTGAACTAATTGCGACGTCCGTTTTACTGAAGCGTCGCATAGATTGCAGAGAGCCGTGCAATTTATAACATAAAAAAGCACGCGTGAAAAATCGAAGCTTTGTTCAACATAAAAGTAAAATGGTTTGAGGATTATCAAATAACATTTTATACTCTTGTTGTTCATATATTACCTAGAACTTGAATATAATAAACAGTAAAAGATGAATAAAATCTAAGCTCATAATATATGATATATCATGATAGTGGTCGTTTATTATTTTTAGTTGAATGTGGCACAGATTTATTTTAAAAATCCGCCGGAGTTTTAATATAAATAAAAAATCAAAAACCATTCGAATAACACGAAATGGATGCAAAATTGGACGCGTGCACAGAAAGATACGCGATATTTTTTTCAAAACTAAGCCACGTATTTATCTCGTCACGTTATTCGAACGAATAAGCACGTGGAAACTCAGGACAAAGGATGAAAACAGGCATCGGTTAAAACTAAAAACGTTGTGCGAATCTGCGTTGCGTGACGGCCGCGATAGCCTGCGGCACCGCAGCGGCATTCTTTCAGGTCCCCTCCCCTTAACAGTTTTAATATTTTTTGCCCGTATACCCACCACCCGTAATACAATATTCACTGAAAGCGCGTCTGGGTGTAGATTCCGAACGAGAACTACCCGCAACGGCACGAGAAAACGCAAATATTCTGACACATTTTGACAAATTGAAGTATGATAGAGGCCTCTCGTTTTTGTTTCATGTATTTTTATTCGTAACTCAAATTCAATGTTTGAACAACGTTCGTTAGTGATTGTCTGTGTTTGATTTATGATTTATGTCCCCGTGTGGGCCGCGTTGCGAATCAATCGAAGTGTGTGGGACGAAGCATACGTACCCGCATCATGAAAATGTGCATAATTTTATCTACTTAAGTGCGCATTAAGACATAATCTATGGGCTTATAACAATTTGTCTCGACGCTCGTAATAATGTTAGAGTTACAATGCAATTTATTTTGAAATCACGAGGATCGTTTCTTCCTTGTTTATGGTTTGGTAACGTGCTACAGCGTTGTAATACGATGGTTTAGTATCCCTCTCTTTTCCAAGCTTTGCACGTTCTGAGAATAAAATTCAATTATAAACACAAAATAAACAAAAAAGTATCATAATATCGAACCCAGAATCAACACAACCGTGCAGTACTGTAAACTCTAACTTAATTATTTCATCCGCATATATACTTATTCAAACATACTGAAAGCCGAAACGGTTATAAAGATTAAAACGCAGCGCGTACGGCGTGTCCCTTTCAAATTAAATGGGGGTGGTTTAACCGCGTAAATCAGACGAGGGCAAAAACGTTCTAATTACTCAAAAATCATATTTACAAGCATACAAAGCTGTGGACAGGTAGCGCTCATTAAACCTTTGCATAACCTCTAGCCTGGACTGTGCTGCCAGGGTTTAAATTTTGCCTTTAAGTTTGGAGTTTCTGCTTCTTCTTTTGGTGTAGATTATCTCAAATTTTCTCTCAACTATTAAAATTATGGCGTATCATAGACCCATCCCAAACACAGTGCCAGTGTCTCCACACTGTCTCCCCTTCGCAGGAGATGGCTCAATTCCTTTTTTGCTCTTCATGCTCTTACCAATGATGAATCAGAACGTAGTGAATGACAAAGCTATATCTAGCCTAATATTATATTGGTCGGCGTTAGGACTTAGAACAAAACGCAAAAATGTGTCATCAAGAGATTTTCATCCTAACCCTAATATCGCATGTTACCAGTAATTGAAGGATTGCAAAGGGATCAAAGAACGCAGTCGCTGCAGATCTCATCCTTCCTATAAATTATAACATGAAGTTGACCATCTAAATTACTGTTGTCAACAAGCGGTCCGTAAGACTCTTTCAGATTGTTTAATTGAGTGCAAAATTAGGGTGTCGCAGACCACTGCAACATGTTCTGCTAAACCAGATAGGAATCGTAAATTTGAAGACCCTTCAGTTCCCTTAAAATATTTTCTTTCCATTGTTTCTTAACGATGACACTAATATCAGTTTTCTGTTGAGGAAAATGAAATCATTTTACCCCATAATCACTAAACTCACAGTAGAAAATCGTAAACACCAGATCCCACCCTCCAGTTATTGTTATTACTCCAGTATCATGCAAAAATACTGGCAATATTTTTTTTTTGTTTCCGAATTACGCAAATGTGGGGTGCTTTTAAATTGAGCCTGGAACGCCTAAATGAGGGAGATCCAACGCAAATTGTGAAAGCCAACTCCATCGCTAGCTTTCATTTACGCATTAAAATTCACGTGTTGGTAAAAAATATGAAGCAAAGCTGAAATTCGTTGGCAATTAAAATTAATTTCATTCAAGTTGACGATAAACACAGGAAAGGAACAGGATGATTGCTTTATATTGGTTGATGATTTGGATAAGAATAATGATCCTAAGTAATAAGGTACACAGTCGGTTGGTGACTTTACTGGAATGCCAGATCCAGATGATAATAATAAGGTGCATCTGCATCTGGTTAATATTGAAAGTGACTAACCGCAGACGGAAATGATTGTTAAACGCTATGGCAAAGTTTACCATATATTATGAACAGTGCCAAGTAATTAAGTTTGAAAATTCAAATTTCGTAACAAATATATTAACATATAAACAATTGAATATTCTAAAAGAAAACAAGCCTATATAAAAGTACAAAGGGGAGAGGGAAAAGAGCTCATTGTGCATCAAAAATTCCTCCACATCGATATCAATGGAAAACGTGCCCAGAACGCTGGCAGCGTTGCCACGTTGGTCATGTGAAGAGTCGACGAGCTTTGTACTAATGTCTCGAAAAACTCGATGGGCACTCGGACCCCATGGACCTAATGTTTCAACCCCAAACGGCTCAAACATATAACTTCCAGTAAGGTTGTTATATTTGCGCCGTTTGATTAGCTTAATTCCAACTTTAACATTTTACAACTATTAATTGAAGTGCAGGTATTAGAATTAATATTTGTTTCGGGATATTTACCATGTATATTTTGTATTATGTTGAGAGCTCGATATAATATATATATATTTTTTTTAATTTTATTATATTAATTCTAATGATTGTGACCATGTCAGCTTAAAAACTTAGATTTTTGCAGGTGTTCAATATGAACTATTAAAATCAAAGGAAAAATCTTATGCCAATGTATAAACAAACTTGCTGACTGGAATGACAACCTAATCTTTTTACGACACAGGGCTATTCCCATATCTATGAGACAGATTACTTTCGCAAGCGACATCCATCTACCCAATAAGTTAGGCCGTCTATTTTCGTTTTCCAATAAGCGGTTGCCAGTTTTTTATCCTAGAACCTTAGAGGTTCAGAGCCCGATAACCAGCCTATAAATCTTTAAGGTTACATTCACCTTTCGAAGGACCACTTTCTTGTTTATTTTTACGTAGACTACTAAAACTGAAACTTCAGTCTTCATCGTCATAATAAATTATGTCTGCAGAAATCGTGCTGATACTCATTTTTAGTCGGTTTACCTTTGAGTTCAACACGAAAGAAGAAGTTTGTTCACCTCTGCATGAAGTGATAAAAATTTGTTTATTGTGGCTAAAAGTCATATTGCTACAACAGTTTCCCCAAAAGTCAGCAAGCATTTGATAAAGATACACAACTTAGCAGTGCCATCAATAACGTTTTAATAAAGCCACGGTTATCGTTGCTTTACACGCAAGGTACCAGTTAATGGCGACAACTACCACAATATGCAAATCATTTTTGACTAACATACACGGGAATTTATAATACTAACGGAGCTTTACGGTTCCTTGCCGTGACATATGACAATAAAATGGTCCGGAATTCGGAACAACGTGTTTATTGTGCATAAAAATATCTGTCTTATCAGAATATTCAGAATGCACGTAGAATAAGAAATGTTTTGAATATTATTACAGTATATCATTTTTATATACACTTTTATTAAATTTTTATTATGTATGAACATGGTTTCTGTAATGTTTTTATCGTAGAAATGGTTAACAAGTAGATTTTAGTGGAAATAAATGGATCGGCTCACGAATATTTTTATCAGTATTTATTGCAGCTATTCATTATTCAGATTATAAAAAGCGTATAATATTGTAAGTGTGACTCGTTATGAATAAATCACAGCTGGAGAAAATAAACTGTTTCTCTATTTTCTCGAGTTCATAGACTTCTTTATATTCAAGTGTTTTCCCAATATGAATGTTGACAATGGAGGTATTAATGTTTGCAATACAAACACTAGTTTAAGATCGTTGACCCGGATTTCCTGCAGTAGCACTTTAGTGTTCATCTGGCGTCGATTATTATATTGTTTGATTTGTTTGCTGATTTAGACCACCTGCAAGTACCACCACCTTCCATCTTAAAGATTGATTGCGATTTCCGTCTTCATAGTGCTCGCCTTGATCTAGTTCGTTTAGTGATTGCGTATACTCTTTGGCAATTTTGTTACCTAGTATAATGACATGCACAATACCTTTCTAACGTTTCCTGTGCTTATGATATGTAACTTTAGTGGTAACAAAGAACCTGGAATAGATGATAAAATAATTATTATTCCAATAAATCCCGTAAGGCGTAAATGCGTTTATCTTTTCAAAGGCATTCTCAAAAGAACCAATAAGAAAAAGATTGAATCTAGTAAGAAATGACCGCTAAGATAAACATCGCGACACACCCGCTACACAAAGGCGTATTAGTATTAGTGGCAAATAGCTATTACCGGAGTAATAGCCCCAGTGTATCGAGCCTTAATGCCTTGATTTAGATATATTATTGTTGTCTGCGCTGTAGAAGATAGGGCTGGCATTAATACATCGTGAGTATATATAAAACAAACGAAAGAAAACAAAAGAATTCTAGCTACGAGACTTGAAATTATTTTTCTTCGTAAAATAATTGTTCAGAAGAAATTAATTGGTTGTCTCAATCAAAATATGGCTTCAAATGCATAGCAGTAAATAAGAAAACAAAAGCTCGTGTTATTCAAATGCACTCGACTATGAATAATTTAAGAACTTCAGTCGTTAAAACAGCTGATAGAGCAAAAGCGACATTTAATTATAATTTGTGTTCTTAATGGTTGAAACTGGAATGCTAAAATAAACATTGGAATTTATAAACAGCGCTGCAATTATGTTTCGTAAATCAAAATGAGCGAACGATTTTACTTATGGTCATTAATATATAATGATCAAGATTTAAGCGATCACCACTGAATGTGCATGTATTTTTAAAAGATACGAGTATGTGTATTTTACAATCTATCTATTCACTGTTATATCCTTCACGTTTTCGTCTTTGCTAGCTCCATGTCCATCTTCTTTACGACAAATAAATTTGATTCACCTGAGACCACTTCAATAAAGCACTCTTCAAATAAAGTCGTATCTATCGCAATGTTCAAAGCAGATACTTTACTTAAAATAAAAATACACATCACAAGACAAAATAAATTACCCATCCTTAAATTAAATGAAGGAAGATTTCAATCCCTTCAGTATAATAGAGGCTACATTTCATATCGATAGATATTTCATCGATAAATTCAATGCTTGGGAATGAGATAAGACATGATATTCAAATTAAATACCTTTGACATTTTAAGATTACAAACATCACGGGTACAATGTTGAGAAGTGGTTGTGAAGGCCAAACGAAAGAATAGTATAGATTTACTTGGGGTTTAAGATACATCTTTGTTGTTACCTGAAATAAGAAAATGGTCAGGTATTAATACTATTGTAAAACCTTTGTCTCCTATAAAGACGTAACTAACGTAACGTCATCAACATCATTTCAGCCGAAAGACGTCCACTGCTGGACATACTCTTCCCCCAAGCATCACCACACTGATCGGTCCTGTGCGTTTCGCATCCACCGGATTCCCAAAGCCTTGATCAGTTCATCGCTCCACCTAGAGGGGGACCTTCCAACGCTGCGTCTTCTGATACGCGATCGCCACTCCAGAACTTTTCGGCCCCATCGACCATCCGTTTTGCGAGCAATGTGGGCAATGGGCAGGGGCCCACTGCCACTTAAGTTTGGGAAGTCTTCGATAATCTAGTACGTGAAACCTGATAAATTCGATTGCATCAGTTTACTAAATATACTTTCAATCGCATCAAACACTGCGGTTTTGTTATTTTCTGATGTATTATGAAAGTAAAATAATTAATAATTCATAAAAATTACATATTGAGTTGGTCAAAGCATTTTAGCACGCGGTCAACGTTTATTACTAAACGTGTGGGTTTAACCGCGATAATTATATAATTATTTCGTCGGTTCAACCATTTAAATTGATGATTATTTTAATGACCGTACTGAAATTTCAGCATAATTATAAATTCACAGGGTTGAGGTATTACGAGTATTATATCATCGCATTGCCAAATTACTGTATGACTATTAAAATTAATAAGTTAATTCTGGTACCAAATAATCTGAATTCACTATAGAATGGGTTTATTTTACTTGAATGAATAAAATACTTGCTAACTCAAAAATACAATATGATTTAAAATACCGAATTGTAATGTCAAAATCAGAGCAATAATTAGTTTTGGTTTACAAAAGCATCAAAATAAAGACTCCGTATCAAAAGGTCTTCTACAAAGCACGATATAAATTTAAAAAGACTTTTATGCATAAAAAATGGAACGTCACTCCTGTCGACAGCAAACACAAAATTTTTAGCAAAAATATATTTTATTTATCGAAAAAACGTCCACACAAATCTGTCACCATCACACATGAGTTATCACGGCAATGCACTTACGATCTCTCTGTCTGCGACGGTCGTGCTATCTTTATCCAATTTGTTACCCTTATCAAGAATTAAATGCGTTTTAGGGCCATCGCTCGACAGTTTTTATTTTTTATTAATTACGAGCCGTATACAGCGCCGGCACTGTATCGGCCAGACAGGTGATAGGCTTTTATGATCCACCATTTATCGGATATTCATTTGTTACTCAATGAATTTCGGATATTCGATTTTGTTTGAAAAGTTTTTGTTTAAGGTCGAATATGAAAGGTGAGGGTTGAGATAAAAAAAAGTTATTAATTTATTGTTTCATTCGTATCGTGGAATATTGATAGAAAGAGTAATTTGTTATGCTTTTCAAAAAAACGGCTGTGTTTTTAAACATGATTCTTTATTGTTTTGTTTTAAGAAATTGATTTTTGCCAAAAGAAACCTGAATGCGGAAAACTGCGTCTGAGAAAGCAACTTACAACACAAAAAACGGTAGTCTATTATGTAATTCAAGAGAGGAAATTCATACATAATTCATCAGATGATTTATCCCAAGACTAGATTCAAATATTCTTTTAATTTAGTTTTAATTTATCGCCCATGTTTAAAATTATCATGGTTTATGTTTTCTCCAACGACCGTGCATAATCAGACCAGTATCTTGACCAAACGATAAAAATCTTCAAACAACTGCCCCGAAATTTACACTGACAGTTGTTTTCTGTTTTCCTCCAAATTATACTTGCTTTTCCTTAACATTGCTCAACCGGAATAAATATTTCTTTTAATCAAGCCGCTGAAACTAACTGAACCGAAAGAATTCAAAACAAACATCGTAAAAATAAACGTCTGATGAGATGAAGTTGTGTGTCAAACTGTCTGCAAAACTGTGGATATGATCGCTGGAACGCAACTTTTGTTGTGTGTTTCGACTTTCGAACTCGTAGGTACGAAATGAAAGAAGTTATTTTTGGGTGAATTATTTTGGTCGGAAGTTTTGTAGATGGCAAAACAACTGTTGGATAAGAAAATACATAGAGTGTTATTAATCGTCTTCCACTGATACTGGCAAGTCTTTATTAGAAAATAATATCCTACCTAACTATTATTGACTTATATTGTGACCTACACTCCTCCGTGTCTCGGAAAACACATTAAGCCGTTGGTCTAGGCTATCATTCGGCGATCTTTGACAATTACGGTAGTCAATTACCATAAAATGTACACTATTCTGGCCAAGAACCAGTACTACTCAGTGACTGTTCAGAGAGACAGTTGCTCCATGTAATATAATGATAGCTGAATACTCGGCTGAATTCGGTAAGACGGATGAATTGTTGTTGGAAAACCATCTGTAAAATTCCAGTCATTTAGGTTTAAGTTTCTTTGCTGCTTAACTTTCAGCTTCTGCCCATTCCCGACGAAAACTGGGCTCAAATTATAACGTAGAAAATGTGCTGCTGCAATTTGGAACTCAAACTACCTAACCATAATAAATTAATTTTAATCATTGTTTGTTAATTTTCTTCTTAACTTAATTTGCCTTGGGCTCTGCGCACATAATGCTGTTTCCGGCTAACAGAAATTCGTCGTACAAAAAACGTCCTCGTTTCATTTTCGCAGTTCCCAGAGTAATTTCTAAGCAGTAAAACTTTTGAGATTGCTACTTTATGACCGGCTCTAAATTTTTCATTGAAGTTTGATACTTTAACCAAGTTTATTATTATATTAAGTCGGTCGACTGCATGATTTAACAAGTCGAAAATTTTAGCTACAGCTTTTTTTTTTCGGTGCGGAATTAACATATTTATGATGTTCTGACCAATATTTTATAAATATTTATGGACATACATATGTTCGTTATGCCTTTTGTTGTATTTTTACTATTTAGGTCGAATGCAAATTGTATTGATAGGCCCACACGTACACAAATTCGGATCAATATTCAGGAATTCCGAATAATATTGCTTTGACATGAGAATTGATAATATTGGAGAGGTATTCAATTGTGAAATTGCAAATAAGATGAATTTATAATAAAATTTTGTTTGTAAGCTAGAAAACAAAATGTCATGTCATTAATATAACAGAAATTTTAAAACAATCTCTACGTGATTAATTATACGTAATTGAAATAATTCGATATATCCGCAGGAGAACAAAGTTACCGACATAGCCCGAAGAATTGCAAAACATAAGTGGCAGTGGGTAGGGCACATTGCTCGCAGGCCGAAAAGTTCTGGAATGGCGACCGCGAACCGGAAGACGATGCGTTGGAAGCTCTCCCACCAGATAGAATGAAGATCTGGTTAAGGTTGTGGGAACTCAATGGATGCGAGACGCACGGGATCGGTCAATGTGGAGACGCCTGGGGGAGGCCTATGTCCAGAAGTGGATGTCTTTGGGCTGAAATGATGATGATGATGAATTGAAATATTAATTACAGCAAAAGTTCAACTGATTATCAACAGAAAAAAGGTAAAGACAGAGAAAACAACACAATAATTAAAGCTCAAATACACCGCTGAATAATGAATTGAAATATTAATTGCAGTAAAAGTTTAACTAATTATCAATAGAAAATAAGGTAAACACAGAAAATAGCACAATAATTAAAGCTCAAATACACCGCTAAATAATATGCAGCAATTATCCACGATTTTAAATTGCATACCTAATCAAATATCGCTTCTGACATCCGCAACTAACTAGCGCTTTATAGGCACGATAATTTACTAGCACGCATGGCTATAAAACATCACTTTCTTCAATAATAACTTAGGTACAGTAAATTTTAATGACGTTTATAAAATACAGGTATAAAATCTAAACGATGTCCCTATATTCGTAGTAAAAAGACCACAGTATAACATTTATTAGGGTCTTTGAGTACATCCATATAATAATATCTGTTTATGTCCCGGTAGTTATGGATATACTATAAATTGCACGTTATTTTAAAAGTACATGACCACTTATTATGGCATAGGTATGTACAGTCAGGGATCAAAAGACACTCTAACAAAGCTAAAATGTCTATTTATTGGTCAAATCAGCAGTGGACCGTAGAACTTCTACAAATTGATATTAGGCACTAGCTTGCTTAAGGAGAGTGGGATTTCACTTTTTACTCCAGTATGCATAAGCAATATCAATCTGCCTAGCCTTTTCCCAACTATATTGGGGTCGGCTTCCAGTCTTACCAGAAATAGCTGAGTACCAGTGTTTTACATGGAGCGACTACCTATCTGACCTCCACAACCCAGTAACTGGGTAACACGGTACCCCTTGGCAAGACTGGTGTCAGATATCAAGCTTCTGACTACCTATAACGACTGTCAAAGATCTTCAAATGATAGCCGGGACCAACGGCTTATCGTGCTTTCCGAGGCACGGAGGAAACTCGGTATGTTGAAATGGTCACCCTTCCACCGACCGACCTCGTCAAGCGTTGCTTAACCTTGAAGATCGACCAGTGCGGCTGTTATTATTTAGCCACGAGCTCCTTCTCTTATATTAATCATTGATTTTTCACCGTAAATAATTAATTCATTCATTCTAGCCAAAGCACCTCCACTGCTGGACATAGGCCTCACCTAAGCTACAGATAATATAATACTAGTATACAGATGCCTCATCCCATATAAAGAAACCGTGCCGATGTAACTAGCGTTTTTCGTCCGATTAAGCTGATTATTTTTCTAAGAAAATTGATCGCGTTCGGTTCCGTTCCATGGTTATAGATGATGTTAGCAGCGACTTGCAAGTAAAAGGATTTACTCGGTTCGTGTTTCTTTTTTTTTAATACAACGTCAATTTCTTTTATAGTATTTTTTTTAAAGCTTTTACAGTTTCGTTGTACCAAAATGTTTTACAAAACAAATTAAAAATACGAGGATGCCTTAGAAATATAAAACCGCGTCATCTATCGGAATCAGTTATTATGATCCATTCAAATAATCTTTAAATGTGAATTAAGAGCCCAATATACCTTAATTTTATGTTGAGGAGAGTTAATTAAACAAAAACATATTTTTTTTATGATTGTGTCCAGAAAATCTTAATATTTTACAAAACTCTAAAACAAACCGAAGCATATCACGCCATCTAGTGCAATTTATTTGCACAAAATTTTCAGTATTCGCGTTAGGTGCCCATGTCCAAGCATCGTAACGTCGACCATCCAACAGACTACCGCGGCTATCACAAGGACATTGATTTACCTTGTAAATAAAACAGCCTCAAAATTAACATTTATAGCACCTCCGATAATCCACTTAAAAATGCATAAAAATAACGTAATCTCATAAATTTATATTAAACAAAATGGCCTCCACTCCCCCACATAGGCTAACGACATGTCTATCATACATTACTTCGCTAATTATGAAACATGTAACAACTGAATTAACAAAACAGCACATTTTGTAAACGATATTAGGTAATACTCGTAAAGATAAGCCCTCGGAAATCAAACACTCCCTGTATCAAAAAATGTCCTACTTTACAACGTCAATTATCCTATTATGAATAATATATTCATTATTCACCCTCTTTATTAAATTGCATACGAATATAGTATAATATAGATAAAGAAATGACAGGTATGTCGCCATAATAGTTATTAACTTATTAAGTCATATTGAATTTGTTTCTCGGTGAAACCCTGCGGTTGGCATTTTTATTGGATAGGTGCTGACGTGAATATAATGCTATAACTTGTTTTCGCGTTTTTTATTGCTTTGAATAAGTGTTGGAAAAAACATATACGAAACACATGGTAAAACTTAACATCTGCAGCAACTTTGCATAGTTTTATATCTGGTCGAACATGTTCTGACAATCCAGGAAATTAGAGTTTTTAAATGAAATCAAGATTAGCGGGATTAGATTCAGCGGGCATTCAATTTTCAGGTTGCTGTATCAAATATTGTTCTTTAATGTCTAAATTTTCTGTATAGAGTGCTACTAGTACTAGTGCTTGGCAGGATTATTACCTGCGATCAAAATGTTTATTTAATAAAAGTCGGAATTACCTACAATGTAGGTATGGTAGGTCCTTCTCCTCTCTCCCTTTGCCAAATGCACTTATTTAAAAAAAAACTCTAAAACTGTATTGAAAAGCAATTAGTGCGCAATAATCGCTATCGTTTTGCTCTTGCAAGGTACTATAATAAGCCTGCGGGACTGCTGAGAAATAAAGAGAAAAAAGATTTTTCTTGGTTTTTTTATTCAAGAAGACAAGGAGTGACGGTGGTTTTGTATTAAGAATGGGAGGCCTTTACCCTGCCGTGAACAATTCAGGCTGACAATAATAATGATATAGGTTTTAACCACCATGAAAAGCTTGGCTGTCCGCCATCTGTCAGCAACGTCGTCAGTTATCTGTAGTGTGCAGGTGGAGCTAACGTTTGGGGATGCCTGATGTAAGGGCGAACACCCTTCATTATTTTCTGCTTGAATGGGATTCCCTTCAAGCGGGGAAATAAATAAGAAGCAGTAACCATTTCGTAAACTACAAGCCTTTTGCCTGATAGGATTTTTCAACGACAAAAATTACAAAATTTAATACAAATTGTGTAACGTCTTCAGGAAAATTAATTACCAAAAATCCTTTCTTAGTTATTCCCTCCGATAAATAAAGACTCTTGAGCAAAATTTCATGCTTCTGCACCTAAAGAGTAAGGCTGTGCATTTTCTAACAGTTAGTGAATGAACGAATTAAAGATTGAGTGGTTTCTGCCTCCTCTCATGGGAAAAAGGCGTGAGTTTATGTTTGTGCTCGTATGAATTAAAGTTTTTGTTAAGTCAATCAATCTGCCTAGCCTTTTCCCAACTCCCTTCCCTCCTCCTCTTCTTTCTTCTCCTTTGGCGGCTTCCAGTTTTACCGGATTCAGCTGAGTACCAGTGTTTTACATGGAGCGACTGCCTATCTGACCTCCACAACCCAGTAACCGGGTAACACGGTACCCCTTGGCAAGACTGGTGTCAGATCTAAAGCTTTTGACCATCCGTAACGATTGTCAAAGATCTTCAAATGACAACTGGTCCAAAAATATATATAATTATCTTTTTTACTCAACAAAATCTTTTTTTTTTTTCACCCGTTTGATTGACACTGCAAAAACACACTTTCTCAATGATCTATTTACATAAATCTATGACACGTCACTCACCAAATATTTTTGAAGCATACAAAAAACCCGCTGGCGGGATATAACCGTCATCACGTCACACCGAGTCACTTTACACCTTAATGGATTTCGTTCAGTCGCCAAAAGACACTTTCCGCATCACTTAACTCTACTTCCGACGTAATTGATATCATTCCACCTAAAAATCAAGAAAGGTGTCATTTGAAACGCGGTATCAATGTGCTAGATGATCGTTTTACGAAACCTTATAGGTGTTATGTATGAAGCTCAATTGTATTTAAAAGTGTTGGGTTACTAGAAAAACTGTCACACTTTCATTTTTAGGGGCGTTCTATATTTATGTACGAGTAGGTTTTTGGTTATGGAACCAAGTAGGTACATAAGAAAAGGTCTTATAGGGCTTGCAAGGTTCCGGGCCGAATAAGTTTTTGAAGTTAAGAACATGTGTAATGTAGTGTCAAATTTTGACAGGTTTTCAGGCTAAAGTATAGTTTGACAAATAATCAATCATTCTTAACTTCAAATACTTCATTCAGAAATCGGCCCTGAGTCTGGACGACTCACTGTTTTGTATAGTATTGCAGTTGTCCATAGGCGACGCGTCGGTGACCATCTGGGTCAAACAGGTTCTAATATATTTTGAACTGTTTTCTACCTCAAAAACGACTGATTTAGTCCGTTTGCAAATCCTTAACCAAATGAAAACTATCCTTCACCAGTAAAATACAAAGAAGTACATCAAATGCGAGGATAAATCGCCTTTTTTGCTACACGCGCAGATTTAGGCTATGTTTTTGTGCTTGTCTAGGCATTTCGCTCAAAGTAATTTATCTTATACTCCCGTGACATATAGGGGCTCGGATAGCCGTACGTACGCCTACGAATTATGTGGGCACTGAAAAATTATTATTCGTTACTCATTTGATGTAGTCTAGAGCTTTTGCAGCCCGAAAAGTTAAGTCGATTAGGTCGTTGCATTATCATTAATTATCAACTGGAACAATTGAAATATTAATACCTTATCTTTTAGTAGTACAGGAAGCAATTGTTATTAAACAAATAAATACCGTAATTAGTCAACTCCAGGTAAGTTCTGAAAATAAAACACCGTAGGTTTTCTTAAAGAAAACGCTGTCATTTTTAACTTAGATTAATATAATTATCTTATATGTTTGTGAAAAGTCATGTCTATCAGGTGCCTCTATTTCTGTAGATCAACAATTAAATACGAGTAAGTTTATACCTAAGCCGAGTGAATCAAGTGTAAATAGAGACTTCTTATGCTTCTCATTAAGAAGAAACATGTTCTTAATGTGAAAAGCATTAGAACTCTCTATTTACACTAGACTATTAATTCACTTGAATATTGTGGCAGCAAACCTAATAACACTCCTAAATGCCGATACAAAATCTAGCACAGATTCAGTGTCGCTCATAGTTGTCAATACCATACACTTAATCTCAAATTAATTTAACTGCAATACCACTGAAATTATTGAGACAAGCACCCTTCAGATTTCAGATATATATAACTGGCAATATAATTTCTGAAATTCAGTTTGATCGTTTAGGTCGTTTTGAATCTATCTAACCGTTTTGATTGGTTCATAAGTGCGTGCCAATTTTAAGGTTATACTTTGGATTTTCAGGTTTATTAAAACATCTTATAATAGTAGTTTATGCAATGGTCATATAATAGGGGTTATTATAACACGTGTTTTAATACCTAATTATATGCCGTTGCATACACTACTTTATCTTCACTCATACAGTTGAAATAAAACAAAAGTGGGAAGAGAAAAAATATGTGGGGCAATTTAGATTCTCATTGCGCAGCGCGCGCATCCACAGACAATGACACTTATTTTCTACATTAAATCAATGAGCCCATACGCACCAGAAAATTAAAAAGTAAAAGTGTGCTATAAAAATTAAAATAGTTTTTTATGCTACAAGTGCGGAAGGTAGGTGATTTCCGATGAGTGGATAAATCGACACGAGTCGGAAATCATCTTACGTACGTGTATCATACAACATTTTACTATGCATTGTGCGAGGAAATAAAAAAATATATTTGAACCAAGCAAAAATTAATAAAATGGCGGGCTTATTCAAGCGCGCTCAGCATAACCACAGATTAACTAAAAGTTCCTCGGGCATATCTACTGCGCATGTGCAAATAGCTGTCACGTCGTAACGCAAAAAGGCACGGGTAAAATATACGTTCTGCCAAACATATTTAATGATTATTTAAAATTAATAATTTATTGATCAATATCTAAATCTAGATTAATTAAAAACGTCATTAATGAAGTATTAGTTTTATTTTAACTTTTATATGAATTATAATCTGTACTTAACTAATTTGTAAAACATTTCTCATATACGAGTAATAAAAGCTCTATGTGTCGGGCTGACGTTGGCGTTAAAAATAAAAAAAAGAACAGAAAAGTAAAAAGCACTAGTGAAAAAAGTGACATTTTCCGCACAGTTTGGCTGCTTGGAAAACGCGTTTTTCGAGGACATGCATTGTAAAGTTATTTTATGATGCAGTTGTTTGAAAATCGAAAGAAAATGTTGAACTGTAATGGTTTTTTTTTTAATTGTACCTATCCACGAATATAAAGTACGTGTTTATACAATATTTTTTTAATTCGAATTTGGAACATTACGTTGTGAGTGTAGATAAAATACCTTAACGGGTTCTTTTTGTGAATTTAATTGTGAAAGCCTTTTGTGAATAATTTTCATTTTTGTGACTAATAAATAACTTCAAATACCGGAGTTTGCGAATAGTGATTGCATAACGGGACAACTTTACTTATGGCTTCAAACATGTGAAGATGTGAAGGTTCTCTATACAATTTGTTTTATAATACAGCTTTATGTTACAAAATAAAATACGTGCCTTTCATATTCATCAGCATAATGACTTAGAAAATATAATTACACGTCTCGTCTTCACAATTTTATCCCATGAAAGAAGCTAAAACAAAAATTACCCTAGCTTGAATAACACAAATTGTAAGCGCTCTATTAAGAATTCTACACCATCTTTAGAACCGTAACTAAATTATTAAAGTAGCCCCGTAGACACAAAGTTGAAATTTCAAAGGAAAATTGCCTAGAAAATTTCTTAGTCAAAATTCTGACTTTAGTTTCTTATAGCTAATGTACTTAGTTTAGTTATTGTGCTATGTAATGATGATGTTAGCATTCTAATTACTGAGGCTGAACTGAAGGCTTGAAAACAGTTTATGATATAAAAATGATTACCGTCCTATTAATAAAAATGTGAAAGTTTGTGAGTATGTATGGATGGACGTTTGTTAATCTTTCATGCAAAAACAACTGATTGAAATTAGATGGATTGTTACACAGATAGTTTGTAATCTGGATTAAGACATAGCACGCATTTTAACTTTTAACTGGGTAGTAGTAGACCTTTAAGATAATTTCGATATACACGCGGTTATGGGTTTACAACTGGGCTTATCCCAGTTGTAAAGGACCCTTTGTGCCTATTGGCCTTGTTTGTTCTGTCTCCTGCTTGATATGGAGGGAAGTGGAATTTTTTATTTTTTCCTACTCCTCCATTATTATTTTCTGATTAATTTCGTTGCGGGATCCAAGACAGTTAAATTCATCTCCGGGACTTCATTGAGCTTCATTGACTCGGCGCTTTTCTGGTGGTCGCCACTGTTGATTCTGACTTTCAGGAGTTGCAGTGGTTTGGGATTAGTGCGGTGGGATTGTCACTAAAATACACGCGGGTGGAGTCGCGAACGGCAGCTAGTTAATAAATTAATTGTGCTTATTTTTTTATTGTTCTTTAAGAATCAATTAAACAATGAGAAAGTATTTATAAAGTCATATCACAAGATGATGAAAATATTATTATAGCTATTAACTACACTTGCATAAGTGAATGTAAAAGTGATGACAATTTTTAATAACTATTGCGACGCGTGATGCAATGTTTTATAGCATTTCACAGTTACAAACAATAGCTGCATGTAACCACCGTGACTGATTGGTATTGTTTGAAGAGTAATTATACTCGTAGTAAGCGTAAACGTTAACTTAAACGCGTAACAGTACGTAACAACATGCGTTTGGTTTAAGGTATTGACAAAGTAATGGAGATGTAAGGAGGTTGGAAGCTGGTTGAGGAAAAAAAATTAATGTACTCTGAAATACAATTTGTGTCTTCTTTCGTAGTCAACTACTTTGTTGGTTGAGTGTTCACCAGCGCTATTGATGAATCTAAGGGCCTGGATTCGATACCTGGGTCTGGCAAAATATTTCAAATTATTTTTCCATCTGAAATTACTACTTATTACAAAAACAGTGAAATTTCCGTATACTAAAGCTCTCTCTCTATCTCTCACCCTCGTTGTGCCTAAACAGCCTATCCCTTCGGAATATAGGCCCAACGTTATAATAATGTTCTAAGGGCAAGTTTTTTGGTCCGTAGTTAACTCAACCAATGGTTAAAATATGCCTACCAATGGTTTAAAATTACGGTAAAACACGTTTATTCATCAATTATAGATATTAGTCTAACAAATGGTCAAATAAGTAACTCTTCAATTTATTTGACCATGTGTGATGCCAACAATTGATTATTAAATAATTGTCTAACAAATGATCGAATAATTAACTATTCAATTTATTTCAACAATAAATTGATGAATAAACGCTTTGTATGCGTTTATTAACTTCGGATCAAAAAACTAGACCTTTGTCAGTATTTTTCTTTGAAAACACTGGATCATGATGAAAACGACTTCTAGAAAATCTTGCTGAGATATGTTCGTTCTTCGTCTTTACGCAGCAGTGTTTCAATTACCTTTAGATTGGTGTTGTGATATTGACAATCTATCATAATATTTGTTATGTTGGTATGAGCCATTCACGTCTCTCGTTGAGCACGGGTCGATGCAATAAACGATCAAGATGGATTAGGTTATAATCTCAAAGCTTAGCAAATGGATTGGTGAACGCATTCCATTAACTGCCTTAATCGTGATGGGTTCAGATATAGCGCACTGTTTATTCGAAAAGCAAATTCCTTCAAAACCAACTCCAAATTTTTGCTTTCTATTATCCATTGTTGTTTAAATAAATATTATTGACGAACTTCAACTATTATGATTATTATGTATCTAATAAATAAGAGGTACAGATTGATTCAAAATTAACACCTTAACTGCCAGGTGACCGACAAACAATACATTTTCAATTGTGTCTCATTGTCTGGCAGTTAAGGTGTGGCGGCTTGGCAGACTCTGTGAATTGCTGCGCATAAAGTTTGAATCGACCTTTAGTGTTTGTTTGTAAATCTTCTTTTTGTTTATTACAAGCTTTTAATTAACTTGCAATGTATGTATGTATGTTTTTATGGTATGTATGTATTTTAAAGCAGTTATTCTCCACCGATTAAGATGTTTTGCATACACGTTTAGTTTGGATGACAATGCATGTTTAGCTAAGGGGCGTCATTCTAAATCCAATATGACGGACGGCCCAAGATGGTGGACCAGTTATTTTTTGTGCACTGCCATGATATGGGTATCAAATCAAAGGGGTTGCTAAGAAGAATACGAAAAAAGCATGAAATTAAAAAAAAAAAAAATGTATATATTATAATCGTTCTCTTCGTATTGAAAATGTTTTCAAAGTATGAACTCTAATTTACACGGTTTAGTTTAATGTTTCACCGTACAAAATGTACCTATGTTTTGCAAACTTGAAGCAACAATAAATATGGTACCGTCTACCGGTGTTTGGACAATGCAAGTCATATTTTGATACTAGAATTTTA
Organism: Anorthoa munda; assembly: GCA_945859665.1. Classification (NCBI taxonomy): domain Eukaryota; kingdom Metazoa; phylum Arthropoda; class Insecta; order Lepidoptera; family Noctuidae; genus Anorthoa; species Anorthoa munda. The sequence continues at coordinate 12,721,198 of OX243911.1, read as the reverse complement.
TTACCTTGCTGTGGTATACTACTTAGGCAAGAAGCTTGAATAGTGAAAGAAATAAAGAAAAATTTATGTATTGGTGAAAATGGGGACAGTTTTTAGCCGCAAAAGATATCTTTTGCCGATGCCATTAAGTCCATCTCTGCATGTTTGTGTGCATAAAGTATCAAATAAATAAATAATTTTTACAACCAAACCTAGATTGAAATCCATTTCATATGCAAATAGTTTTGGATATTTTTTTTATTTTTGAATTGAGTTCTATTTAGCATAGTAGGATAAAAATGGAAAGCTATTGTAATGCCAATCCAATTTATTCGATCAGTTTGATTAATCAAAATAAACCATACTACTGTTCGTTTTTTCACATGACGTTTAAAATTTGAATTTGTTAAATTTTTATAACCAGTCAACTACAATATTATACGGCTGGATATTTTAACTCTTTCATGTGAACTTCGACATGAATGGGTGACTTTTAAAACATTCCTACATACATTAAGTCGGACAATTCAATGTGAACAATTCCGCTGTCCTTTTAATGGGCGTTTACTATTGTGGCATACAGGTGGAGTCCAAATAGCCACACCTTATATTTATTATACCCACACATAAATTATTCAAAAGCGTAACGATATTATGCGATGCGAAGCACGATAGAAACTAATTTGAATTAATTTGATGCGTTCCATTTTTTTGAAAGGAAGCATAAAAAGTTTTTATGTGAAAATTGTGTGAGACAAGTTTGCCCATATATTCTGTCTTATTGTGTAACTGTTTATGAAACACGCAAACACAGAACAGATGTTTCCTTCACGCCTTTGATTTATAATTTATATAGAATTATCATACGATTTCTTTTGATAGAACGTAAGAAGTGGGCAATTACTAGAACATGTAATAAATCATAAGAATTATGGAGTAGACGTTAACAATAAAATATGTTTTCCTTTCCTGGCTTAATTTATTTTAGTGTTATGGATTTAGAGGAATGACGCTGTATGTTTCTTCATTCAGTTTTTTAGGGTTCCGTACCCAAAGGCTAAAAACGGGAACCAATTACTGAGACTCCTCGGTCCGTCTTTCTGTCTGTCTGCCCGTTAGTCACCAGGCTGTATCTCATGAACCGTGATAGCTAGACAGTTGAAATTTTTACAGATGATGTATTTCTGTTGCCGCTATAACAACAAATATTTATTTTGGTTTTTTTGCGATAATGGTACGGAACCCTTCGTGCGCGAGTCCGATTCGCTTTTGGCCGGTTTTTTTTACAGTGCATTGCTTAGAATCATAAAATATTTTGATATAATATATTCTAGCCAAAATATGACTTAATTTAAATTCACTAACTTTGGTTCGTTAATTTTTTTTATATTTTATGACAATAACGCTTATTAAAAAACGCGTAAAAACAATCAACTTTTCTTCATTAACGCATAAAGCCATTCCCGACCACTACTGTCGCCTCAGCCTTAAACGAAACACCTACAAACATACATAAAGATACACTAGCAATTAGCTAGTATGTATCTTAAGGCAATTGGCAAGGCACTCGGTTACGGCACTTATCTAGAGGATAACGATTATTGGCCAACATTAGCTACTGTTGTTAGTCTGTTTCCCTTGAATTCTAGGTGATGTTGTTCTGAATACTAAGTGCTCTGGCATTTTCTCTTTGAGCTTTTGAACTTTATATTGCGGACTGTAAGAGGGTCCTAAAATGTTACAGAAATGTTAAGTTTTATTACAAGAGTTCTTGGGGAAGTAGAAACTGAAAATTCTAAATAATTTTAGGCGTTTTGTGCGTTTTGTTTAAAGAAATAAACGAAAACGCAGGATCGTTTAGTGTTTATATTTTGAAGGTAGTAAAAGAAAAGTCTACAAAACGAAAGTTCCTTGATACTGATGAAGTTTCAAAGAATGAAAAACATATACACCTACAATGTCAGAGCTAAAACTAGACCGACAGTAAAAGTTGTACACTACTAAAAACGACTGCCAAAAGTTTAGGGTCTGTAGAAGACAATTTGGCAGGTTGACATCTGGAACTAAAACGAGTGACCCTTTTCAATTCAAATAAATAAAAAGAGAATTTTGTACCAATACAAATTCTAGAAATCCTGAAAGCTGACTTAAGATAAAGAACTACCCACATACATCAGTAAACAAACAAAAAACTACATACATAAAAACTGACAAAGAAAATATAGCCATTAAAATTTAAATTCGATTACCATAAACTTATTAACATTATACAGTGTCACTGCCTCCGTATTACAAGTAAGTGTCGCCTGTCCATTGTAAGTGATTGAATCACACTTAAACTTAACTGTCATGGGTACAGCTGATAACGAAATGTACTACCATGTCTTAGAGTCGTGTCTCATTAACAAAGAATGAGAAGAAATGTTTTATGGAACTAAGAATGAAGTTGGAGATAAAAGTGATAATGTACATGAAGCTTTTATGTTTTCAAAGAGGAGTAAATGAAAGATAAGTTTTTGCAAAAGAGCGTGATAATCTTAAACTGCTTACTAGAATACAAGTAGAAGAAATGGGATCAAAACACACAGATTTTAAAACTTTTGTTTCAGAGACTTAATAATTGGAATGCATAGAATAAATTTCAGTAATGATAGCAATATCATTCAATAGAACTGAATAATTTTAATACATTTAAGAATCTATAGTTGAAAGACCTCGCATTAAAGATCTGTCTCAAAATGAAAATAAAACAGTAAACAGACGGGCCCCAATAAAAGCAATATCCTGTGTTTTTATTGTCTGTGGCAATATCCCTCACCTACAATAATTTCCATCATATGAGACTGAGAAGGAATTCTAATAAGCGTGAGCATGCGATGATCGATTCTGCTTGGATCTCGTCTCATTACCTGCAACTGTTTCATCGGCCTATGCGACATATAAAACTGGGATAACTTTGCAGCCGTAATTGCTCTATCTATCACGAATTAAGGTTGTAAATGGAATAGCATCTCAGCTATTGTAAAAATGTCTTCGGAGACGAATAATTTATGAGTATTATAACCAAACACAGCAATAGATACAGTAACAGTCATTTGTTTTCTGAGTCCACCTAGCTTGTTAAACAAAATTTTGACATGTTCCAGAGTGTGGGCGTCTTTCAAGTGTGGGTTTTAGACCCACGTGTTCATAATTCTTTTGTTCCGCTTTCTAGTATGTTCGTCAATGAGTTGGATGGTTTGTATGCAAAAATCTATTTGTTTCTGGACGGCAATTGGGATTCAGTTTGACTGTCGTGACATGTCCATATTAAATGAAGATAACTGTTCTGACGAAATCTTTTTGAAGTTAAGCTCATTATCTTCTGTTCCATTTTGGTTTCGGTATGCTTTCAATGCCACAAGTACCCACTTAAAATGCAAAAGTCAGTCATTTGGATCACTCAATACTCGTATATTCCAGGTAATCACAAAATTGACAAGAGATCTCTGTATCTATTGAAAGAAAATTCAGTATTGCATTTACCGTACACGTTTACCGTACCTTTCAATTTAACGACAATAGTTGAAAATTCAACAAGAATTTTCTAGTTACTGTTTTTTACATGCTTATATTTATCTTGCAATGTTTGTTTGTATGTAAGTGTGTTCGGGTTAAATCTTGTAACTGAATTTCAAAGCAGTTATCCTCCACCGATTAAGATGAATTTTTGCATACACCTTTAGTTTGGATGCATGGTCTGTCATCTAAGTGACGTAATTCTAAATCCAATTGGCGAGCAGCCCAAGATAACGGACTAGTAATTTTGTGTGCACTGCCATCAAATGAAAGGGTTTGCTGAGAAGAATACGAAGAAAGCTTGTTTAAAAAAAAGATTTTTAATGTATAATTTATTTTATAGTAAGATTGTGATCGATCATCAATAACTTGATGTCATTTGTGTGCCTTTATTATGATATGCCTTTATTATATACACGAAGAGTTACTGTGTGAAATCTTCTATATCAAATATGCAAACCAATTGCTTCTGTTGATTTTCATCGTCCGGAATCAGGTGTAGAGAGCGATTGTTGACCCAATACCCAATACGAACTCGTACAATACCGTTTACAGTATTTAAATTCAATTCAAGTAACGACTTTTTTCAAAGATTCAATTCGAATGCCTGCATAAAAAGCTAGTACGGACGAAATGAGTCACCAGTGATTTGAAAAGGAATAAGATACGACTGCCAATTTATTTTTACCGTGTATTTATAGAAGAATGAGTATTATTCTTTTTATAGAAAGGTCTAAAATCGATTGGGAAGTGAGTTCTAAACGTAAATCTTTTCGGTTCTTCTATTGAGGGTCGGGTGACCTTTTTCTTAGTGATCGGTATCGGACGCACTCATCGATGGTTCATCGCGACAGCATCGATGCTTGAACATCGATATGCTAATGTACTGATGCATTCCATACCTTTGTGTACTTATGTCGACGAGGTGGGCGAAACTACACTGATATTCATTCGAAGTCATTGTTAATATTATAGGGTGGACCCGATTTTAAAAGGCAATTTATTCTGTCTCTCGATGGGACATTAGATAATGCTTAGTCACATCGATTTATTATTATTTTTTCGTCGGCATTGTTGGGCGTTTCGACGTCGAATTTGTATACGATCCTTCATGAAGTTAATGTGGTTTCTCTAAAAAATATCTAAGCATAAAATTGAGTAATGTTGCGAAGGTAAATTCAATAGTCAAAGTAATTTAAATAAAAATAGATAAAGCTACTAAAACGCGTTTGTGGAATGAAATCAATAAATTCTAATCAAAAGGTCATAATATTGTAGCGTTAATTTAAAGCCGGGCTATTAAATTTCAAAAACCCTTTGGAACCCTTTGCCGTGGACTCGAACCACAATAATCTTCAATGCCCATAAAATTGGTATTTACCTAAATTAAACGTTGGTCGTAATTGATACAAATGGTTGTTTCTAGTTAAATGTAATTGAAGCAGACAGGAGCAAGTGCAACAAACCTTGGACAAGCTTTGAACTATTGTTTTTTGAGAGAGTCCAATTAGAATTTTATTGGATTAATCTTATGTTAGAAATGTACAATTGCTTCTGTAATTTTGTTTCGAGGTATTAGATATATTTCAGAGCTATATTTACTGAAGTTAGTTTGTTTAAATGTTTCGGCTTTGTCATTTTCTCGGCTCTCATCTCTGGATTTAGCGAGATGAGAGCTTTATTTCAAACAACGAAAATTATTATTCCAAAGACATAGTCAACATCATCATCATCATCAGCCTATTAATGTTCCCACTGCTGGGACACAGACCGTCTCTCTGTGAGAGGGAATGGGCCGTAATCCACCATGCGGGCCCAGTGTGGATTAGTGGATGTCACATGTCTTTGAATTTATGGTTCTAGGACATACCGGTTTCCTCACGATGTTTTCTTTCACCGTTTAGTGAGCAGTGGTGATGAAATAATTTACACAAAATAAAGCGCCTGCCTGGACTCGAACCCACGACCTACAACTTGTAAGTCACGGCCGATACCACTGGGCCACCACTGCTAATACATATCTAATACACAGATTTACCTAATCACAAACATATTATATTTAACCATTATATTTTCACGTAATTAACTGTACATTATTTGAAATTTATAACTACCGATAAAATCTTAATAACCAAAATTAATTTCTAGTCGAAACATAAATTGATGCATTGGCACATAAAATTTTTAATTAACGCGAATTACACGCATAAACATAAAAAGCATGTATTACATTCGTCCATCACAGCCTTTACGACTTTTCAATTGATATTTGTTATGCAGATATAAAAATCGTATAAAGTGCTGTAATAACAAAATTTAAAAGCAAACCTCATTGTTTTGTGTCATCAAAAATGTTGTAAATTTTATTAAATTGACCATCAGTTCAATCTTTGATCGATATTGGATTTAAACTTTCGAGATTCCCGCTGTGTAATGTTGCTTAGCTATTGCCGTGTGGTGCATACGACTGTAACTTTTGTCACATTAAATAACTATTACGTAGTTAATGTGTGCTTTTCCTTGTAATAAAATACCCATTGGGGTTAATTTATTGTCCGATTTTAAGATGCTATTTCAATTCCAGAATGTAGGATGTATTGATTATGTCAGAAGTTGTCGTGTAATTGAAACCAAATCTTTATGTTCTAAGCTTATGTGGTGGGATGTATCGTCAGCGCTTCCATCGCTGAAGGTAAACAGTTCTAAATGATATGAACACGAGCGAGTAAGTGCAGCATGAGTCTGCATACTAATATGAGGGAAACGGGGTTTAAAGATTGCATTATGTGGGTAAAATATTGATAGGGTGCTTCGAACGTTCGGTTTTGTTATCGCTAACAGCGTGAAACCATATACGCATTTAAATACATTTTCTCAAGCTGATATCTGATATTATTATGCAGTTGGAGATATAATTTTATTCCTTTCTTGGTATCTATCTATTTCACTGCCTAGCATATTTTGCGTACATATTCGATATTGCGTTAATTGTGATGCAATATATCAATAGTTTATATTTTGTGTTTTATAATTTCACTTTGTCAGTGAAGCTATAAACCCACTTGCAATAAATTTTCAGACCCCCATAACTTCCTTAATTGATAACAGCACCAACATTTGTCGGTTAGTTCATTAATATTCATACAATACCATCCTATGTAAACTCTTCCAGTCCTTTCGCGGGCCAGTGAATATTCGCAACACAATCCATCTAACTTTTTATCATATTAATGTCAAACAAAATTGTGAACAAATATTATCATTCCTGTGTCACAGATATCCCCATTCACAGTTCTGTGATCATATTAGTTGTCCTTTTCTGGACATGTTGTTGATTTACTGTTTCCAGTTAGAAACTTTCCTAATAAATAAACCTTATTCGCTCCGATGTCAAACTCTCTGGTTCACAAGTATCTCTGGCAGTGGCCGGTTGGTTTTTGTGTCGGTGCTACATAAATTTGTCCCTTGTTCCGCATACATATACTAGAACCTTTATGAGTAGGGTTAGTCCTAGTGGAGAGTAAATTCAACGATTTATCTCTTTTAATCGCGGTTTAATTTAGTTTGTTAGTGAACAGTGTGGCCGCGTTTACGACTACTTTTTTTTGCCACTGTGTGTAGTGTGAGTTGAGCTTTAGTTTAGGGGTCATGATTTGGATATAACCAGTTGGCATATCTAGAATTAACCATTTTTACTACACAGGCACAGGTTTTTCTTTGGATTGCGTATTGTTAAAAATTAATTTTAGGATCTTTGTAGAGCAATGTTCCAGTCTCATAATGATTGAAAAAGCACTAGTGGTGTAATTTATAAGCACTAGTGCTGCTAGATGCCACTGAAAAACGACATTATATGAAGTTTTCTCGATTAAATCGTAGCCCTGAAGATACTTCAACATTTCACAATAACGGTTCCAATCTAAAATCACATCACAATTCTTCTCACAAACAGCAATATCGCTCACATACAAACATATTTACGTTGTTCAAAATGACTTCCGCAGTATTCTGGACAGTTATTCTTTTTTAGATGAGAACTAATGTTTTTTGTGCCAAGTGCCAACTGTGCCAATAACTTTAGACCTAGTTGTAGCTTCTAGAGTCCACCATCCTCCCCGATAATGCGGTAGTGGAAATTTTATTACATTAATTTGCTATTTCATTGATACTGCCAACATTCTGATAAAAAGACATAGAAAAATTGGATTCCTACAGCCGAAAACCTGAAAAACTGCTTTAGTTTTGTTGTCTCTGTTGCAATTTAGCCTATGTGTTGGATACAGTCCAATTCAAAAGCACTTGTGATAAATTATAATGGAAGATAATGGTCGTTATTTTTCTGGGCATTGCGGCAAGGCACATAAAACGGTGAATTAATTAAAAAATATTTGACAGACACAGCTCATGTTGATGCAATTTCTGAAATTAACGACGCATTTAATAGGTAAGTGGGGCAAGCTTTTGCGTATGATTTTAATTAAATGTCACATATATTTTTGTAGATGGACCACGTTAAATGGACCTATACATTGCTGATGAACACATAAACTGCTTCAAAGTACCCGGATAACTCTTAAACAAAAATAATATTACCTTTTCGAGGTTAAAATCACTTATTTTAGCGTTCACTTATTTACAAACTAGCTTCTACCTGCGGCTTCGCCTGCATAAAAAGTATTTTAACATCTCAATGGAACATACTACAAGGATAAAAACTGTCTATCTATATCTTACTAATAATATACTGCCAAGCAATGAAAAAGTTCCACCCACCAAATGCCGACAAACACCTAAATATCTCCTAAGACATAAAACCCAGCTTCATAAATTAAAAAGTATAATGAAATCTATTTTATTATACAAACTTAAACTCTTTTAAATACTAGTCATTTTGAAGCCATGGATAAAAAAAGTAGAAAAACAAAATTTTGGAGTTTGAAATATATTATTTTTGCTTTTGATTTCATCCTTGTTTTCGCCGCTGTGAAAGAATTCTTAAATTGTAAAGTCTTACGGCTCTCGTACCCATAAATCATGCCTCTATCACCCGAGGATTGTACGAGAATCATCACTATGGTGGAATTGGGGACCAGCCAAAGAAATACGGCCAAAATAATGGGCGTGACACATAGTACTGTCCGACGAGTGATCCAAAGGTTTAGGGAGACTGGATTAAACCAGAGAAGACCAGGTACTGGCAAGCCAAGGTGCACAACAGTCCGAGAAGATCGTTTCATTGCGGCAGCCATGTTAAGAAATCGACATCAGACGGGAGTTGCGGTTCAACAACAACTTCTGCAAGTTCGAAGGGAGCCAATAAGCGAGTGGACAATCAGGAGGCGTCTTGCCGAGGATTGAAGACTTACAGGTCAACAAATGGCCCAAAACTGGAATGGCATCATAAAGTTGCCTGATTGCGATACGCCCGCGAGCATACAGAATGAGGTGAGGACGAATGGGGCAGAGTGATGTTCTCTGATGAGTCAAGATTTATGCTGTACCATCATGATGGGAGGAAAAGAGTATACCGACGACCAGGAAAACATTTTGCACAAGCATGTTTTGAAGAAAAAGTGTCACACGGCGGAGGTACTGTTCACGTGTGGGCTGGTATCTCTGCAGAGGGTCGAACAGCGTTAGTTCCAATCGAGAACGGGAACCTAACTGCTGTTAGATATGTCGCAGGGATATGATGAAAACAGGGAATTGATCAAATCTCTAAGCAAAATTGGTTCAGTGAAATGACAAAAATAACTTTTCTGTAGTAATTTAAAGGTTTATTTTGTACGTTGAATTAGTATTTGTGTGGCAGAGCCGACGGAGCCCCGCTGCGCGGGGCTCCTATTTCTGTATGCAGGGTCTAAAGTAACCTAACACGAAGGAGATGACGGGAGCTGAGTTCGCTCGCTTTGCTCGCTCACTTCAGCTTCCGTCATCCCCTTCGAACCTAACCTGTCCGTGTCGGGGTGCCCTAAGCTCCCGAGCTCGCTACGCTCGCTCTTAGAGAGATTTGATCAATTCCCTGTTTTCATCATATCCCTGCGATAGATACATCAATGAGATTCTCAATGAACATGCTGGTTCGTTATTGGCTAATATGGGCGACAATGCAGTGTTCATGCACGATAATGCACGGGCCCACACTGCTCAAATTGTAAATGAGTATCTTCAGGACGTAGGAATCCACAAAATGGAGTGGTCAGCAAGGAGCCCCGATTTGAATCCTATTGAGCATGCTTGGGACAAGCTTGACAGACGTGTGAGAAAACGAGTTCCACCTCCAATTACTCTTGGTGACTTGAATTACGCGCTCATCGAAGAATGGGAGAACATTCCTCAGCATATGCTGAGGAATCTGGTATTCAGCATGCCTAATCGCGTAGAAGCTGTATTGAGAGCACATGGAGGAAACACCAAGTACTGAATTATCAAAACCTACACTAATAAAACCCCTACTAAGAGATTTGGTTTTATTTGCCAAATGGCCCCAATTTTTTAAAACATTTTATTTAAAATATGAACATAATATTTACGTTTTTAGTTGGTATTATTCTGATGCGCTGTTAAATGTACTTCAATATTGCAGACGGAGTCATTAAGCTAGCCTTTCCCGTTTAGGAGTAATTTGGTGCTATGTCACTGGAACTTTTTCCTTGCTCGCGAGTGTATAATTAGCTATAGCTTGTCGGTTTTTTTATCGGTTACATTTCGGGGAGTGTGCGATGGAAATGCATGATCTAATGCCGCCTAGTCCGTTTCATCATCGAACTACCAGACGTATAACTATTATACGGCGATGCGCCATCGGTACATGGTGGACATCCCACCCATACGCACTAAACGTTTTGAGAATACTTTTACTAAGCGTACAGCTAAGGAGTGGAATTCCCTACCGTAGTCTGTGTTTCCCAATTGCTACACAATCTAGCGTTCTTTAAGTAAAGAGTTAATAGGTTACTTCTAGGCAAGCGTGCTTCACCGTCGACCACATCATCGCTTACCATCAGGTGAGATAGTGGTCAAGCGCGAGCCTATTTTAAAATAAATAAATAATAATACTTTATGTTTTTATAGTGTGCTTACCCGGGCGATGAGATTATTGTGCTTGTTGCTTATTTGTGTTGTAAAGCTTTTTTTATATTATGTTTTAACACACAACTGGCGGGTGGATATAAATTGCCCACCATTTTTATTTTTATTTTTTAGTAATTTTAGTTTACATATTTTTGCTATTCTATCATATTATATATATTTTATTTATTTATTTATGTCTCCCATCCACATCCTTTCCGGGGTTTCCACTGATAAGAAATGACCGTGCGCGTGGCGGTGGAGGTGGTGTTGTTATTTACCTTCGCCCACACATTCCTTTTTACCCGACTGCCGAAGGAGGGTAATGTGTTTATCAGTCTATATATGTATGTATGTATGTAGGTATGTTTGTTCCTATGTGGCGTTCTAGAGACCAAACGCCTTGGCCGATTTTGATGATTCTTTCGTCAATCGATTCGTCTTAACCCCGCGAGTGTCACTGGCTACATTAAAATTGGAAAATAATGGGCATGGCCATTTTGTGGGGGCAAAAATTTATTTTTTCTTCCAAACCCATCGTGTGGGGTATCAAAATAAAGGATTTTAAGAGTTGATTTCAAAAATATATAACACTTATATGTTTGAATGTACGGAATTCTAAAAAAAAAATAACTAAAAAGTTGTAAATAAAAAAAGTTAATTAAAAAACATCTGGTTTTGGTCCGCCAGCTCGCGAATATGTATCCTCCGACTGCACAGCATGATTTTCTTCTTGTTTAAGTATTTTTAGTTCGCTTTTAAAGCAGTCAGGTTTTTAGATTTTTTGAATTAACTTTTTTTATTCAATTATTGATATGTCAGCACAACCTCCTCCGTCAAACGCGGGCGAGCATCTCTTTTTAGAAGTCACCCTAAACCTTACAAAAATCCTTCTTGGCGTTTATTACAGCCCTTCATCTCGAATAAACTTCTTCTCTTCTTTTAAAACCATCCTGGAAAACCTGTTGCCTTCTTACAGTCATACAATCACTATGGGGGACTTCAATACTTGCTTATTAAAGAATGATTCCCGCTCCTCTTCTCTTCAATCAGTCCTTCAATATTTGAACCTATCCTTACTTCCCTTAAGTGCCACACACCATTTTCCAAATTGTAACCCATCTCTCTTAGACCTTGTTATTGTTTCCTCTTTACAACATGTCGGCAAGCACGGCCAGTGTCCTGCTGACATGTTTTCCTATCATGACCTCATTTTCCTCTCATACAAAGTTCGACCTCCTAAGCCAAAACCTAAAATTCTCCTGCACCGCAATTTTAGTGGAATGAATACAGATGATCGCCGAAGGGATACCAGCAAAATTTACTGGGAACCCCTGGTCAGCCTTGAGTCAATTGATGACAAAGTGAACGTGTTGACGGACAACTTTTTGCAGCTGCATGATGTTCACGCTCCCATACGTGCAATAAAAATTTAACATCTTCCGGCGCCATGGCTAACAGGCAACATTAAAGAGTAGATCCACAGAAAAGCTTGTACTAAAACCAAATTTAAATATCGTCCCTCGTCGCTGAACCGGGAGAAACTTTTGGACGCACGAAAACGCTGCAATAAGGTGTGTAGAGACGGCTAACGACGCCATATCCATACTTCGGTTGAAAATGGACACCCAGCTTAAGTCTGGAAATTTCTTAAATCCATAGGAGTTGGGAAATCTCGCCAAGAATCGATTCCAAAAGACCTTCCAAAAGATCTTGATCAACTAAATCAGCACTTCTCGTCTTCGTCTTCATATAATGGAACCTTGAAAGCAACTACTTTATCTATCTTTCAAACCTTCCGACCCCGGATCTTTCCTCATTTATTTTTAGTAAATTCTCTGATTGTGATGTTAAGAAGAGCATAGTGTCAATTACCTCTAACGCAGTTGGCAGTGATTGTGCCAGTCGAAATGATACTCTCTGTCCTCGACGACCCTATGCTGTCCTATGCTATATCCTTAACTACTCAATATCCCATGGGGTCTATCCATCAGCTTGGAAAGAGGCCAAAATCACTCCTTTACCCAAAAATACGAATCCTACTTCCTTCTCCAAATACCGTCCTAACTCCACATCAGCTTAGTGCTTTTCTTTGTAATAATAGTCTGCTGAATCCTTTTCAATCCAGATTTCGTCCCGGTCACAGCACAGCTACTGTCTTATGAACGTTACGGATGACATGCGGCTAGGCATGGTACGAGGACATCTGCCGGTTTTTTGCTTGCAAGATTTTAGTAATGCATTTAATACTGTCGATTTCGATATCCTGCTTGGCATACTTCGCTCGCTTAACATATCTCCAACAGTGATTGACTGGTTTTGTCAGTTACCTCTATGGCCGCCGGCAACGTATATGCATAAGAGAATCTAACTATTCTTGGTGTTATACAACTGCCGGTATACCTCAGGGTGGCGTTTTATCTCCTTTACTCTTCGCAATATTTATAAACGCTATCTCCAAAAAACTTCTCTCCTCCTACCACCTTTATGCAGTCGATTTACAAATCTACTATATAAATAAGGATTTGGCTACAATTTGTGATTGGAGTGAGGCAAATGAGCTTCTGGTAAATCCGTCGAAGACCCAGGTCTTAGTTGTGGGCAGCTCTAGAATGATTCCAAAAGTAAATTGGACACAACTTCCTCTGGTACAATTTAACGGAACTACTATTCCAGTATATGAGAAGGTTAAGAACCGTGGGGTTTGGATCGACAGATATCTGTCTTGGGGTCCGCAGCTTCAGGAGGTAAGCCGCAAAATTTTTGCATCTGCCAGGTCCCTTAGATGATTGCGAAACTTTCTTCCCACTGCCACTAAAATTGCGCTTACACAGACCCTTCTGCTTCCTAACCTTGACGATGCTGATATCAGTTATCTCGATCTCACCCAGGCACAACTAGATAAACTTGAGCGTCTTCAAAGCCTTTGCATAAGATTTATATTTGGCCTGCGCGAATATGATCAAATGTACGTCTTCGCCGGGATTCTCATATTTTATTTCTGCTTTACAGTATTCTATACAATCCTTCAACCCCCTCTTATCTCAAAGAACGTTCCAAGTTCCTTCAAGACACACATAATAGATATCTGAGATCATCGGAAAACTTGAGACTAGAGATGCATTCCACCAGCTTTTACGACAAATCTTTTACGGTTCAAGCGGTGCGGTTGTGGAATGCTTTGCCTGTGTCAATAAGTCGTGTTCAATCTCTGCCCATATTTAAAACTATGGTGAAGAATCACCAGCTCTCTCTTTAATAGTTGTTTTTCTTGATTTCTATGTTTTTTCATACTTGTTACTGTATATATTTGTCTATATAATATATGTGTATTTATTTTATATATAAATAGTACACCAGAGACTACCTACAGTACTGTCTTTCCTTTCATTTTTAAACTCCATCCAAAGGTTGTCTTGAAAAGATCGCTTTTAGCGATAAGGCCGCCCATTGTGTCACCCAGTGTAATGTTTTCTTCGTCTATACTTTCTGTAACTTATATGGTGTACATAATAAAGATTATTCTATTCTATAATAATATAATATCATACTAATATTATAAAGGCAAAAATTTGTGAGTGTGTTTGTTACTTCTTCGGATCTAGAAGAAATTGGCACAGAGATAGATTATATTCTGTAATAAATAGCACATAGATTAGTTTTCATCCCAGTATAATGTTCCCTTGGTATAGGAAAACACTGTTGGCAGAAGCTAGTTCTAGCTTCTGCCACTACCGACTACCTTGCTATTACTATTAGACAGCACGGCGCCTAAACCTAGTTTTGATGCGTCAGTTTGTAACGTAAAAGTATTATTATCGCTGAAGTCTGGATAGTCAAGTATAGTTGGACTAACAAGGATCTGTTTTAGCTTGTAAAATGCTCGCTCGCATTCATCACTCCATACGAACGCTACATCTTTCTTACATAACGCATTCAACAGCTTATCATCATGAAACTCTGGGAGGTTTGGAAAATACTCATAAAGTTCTAGGAGCTTATCTTAGAATTCAGTGTGACAATAACAAAACAGATTGGAGCAGTTGGCTTCCATTCTGGTGCTTTTCTTTTAATACTACAATGCACTCTGAGACAAAATACACTCCATTTGAGTTAGTATTTGGCAAAAATTGTAAATTACCATCTAATATAGCACAAAATGTATATGTTGATCCGTTATATAATCCAGATTCTTACCCTTTGGAGCTAAAATACAGACTACAAAGAGCACAAGCAGAAGCTAGAAATAACTTATTATTCAGTAAGGAATTAAGAAAAAATCATTTTGATAAAAATGTAAATCGGTTAATATATAAGAGTGGAGATTTAGTTTTAATCAAAAATCAAGTAGGAAATAAGTTAGATAAAATTTACTTAGGACCATACAGAGTCATTGAAGATGTATCACCAAATGTGAAAATTATAAAAGATGATAAGGAATATGTAATTCATAAAAATAATACAAAACTGTTTGTAACTTAAAATACTTTGGTTAATTAAGATAAGATGTTTTTTTGTATAATGTTATGTTAAAAAGTAAACAAAAAGTAGTGATGTAAGCATAGTTTAAGTAAAAAAAAAAAAAAAAGCATTATGTACTTAGTAATAACAACATTTTTTTTTTTAAAAATGGGAGGTGTAGTGTGCAGCTCGCCCAACCTTATATTTGTAACTGCACACACCTTTTATGGGCATTATTACACGAATCGTTGAATCGAACACTTCTCTTTTATTTCGATTACATCACTCTAATACAACCTTTAGGTAGTTCCGACCACTGTCTGGTGAAGTCTGTATCCGTCTACTCCCCGCCCGATCCCAGCCCAAGAGGCACCCGGCGGGTATGGCGGTATAAGTCAGCAGATTGGGATGGGATGCGATCTTTTTTCGCATGCTATCCTTGGCAGCCCACTTGCTTCTCTTCGGACGATCCATCGTCGTGCGCTGACGCCGTGACTGATGTGTTGCGTCGGAGGATGGAGTACTATATTCCATTTTCTGACGTAGCAATGTCTAACGTCGACAGACCATGGTTTGGAGCCGAGTGTAACCACGCCAACGCGGTCAAACACAAGGCCTACCAGGAATGGGTTGGCGCTCGAACGCGCAAGGCAAATGACGTGAGTCAGAAGAAGAGAGCCTTCAACAGGGCTGCCAAGTCCTGCAAAAAGGTGATGCGAAGAGCACGGTTTGACCACATTAGCAGAATCGGGAACAAACTTGCTTCATACCCAGCGGGTAGCAAAGCGTTTTGGTCCCTGGCTAAGTCGGTCGAATCAAATTTCTGTCGCCCCCTTACTACCACCACTGCTGAAACCTGACGGGTCATTAGCCCACTCCGCTGAGGAGAAGGCAAACTTGTTTGCCTCCCTCTTTGCGGAATCTTCGCATCTGAATTCTGATGGCGCGCAGCCTCCTCCTTCTTCTGATGGATATGTGACGAGTATGTCGAACATTCGCATCCATCAAAAGAACGTCCGCAGGGTGCTGCGTAGCCTTGATGTGAACAAAGCGAGTGGCCCCGATGGTATACTACTGGTACTTACTGGTACTTAAAACCTGTGCGCCTGAATTGTCTCCGATCTTGACACGCCTGTATCGCCTATCGATAGAGACTGGAAAAGTGCCGAAGGCTTGGAAGCAAGCCAACGTACAGCCCGTGCCCAAGAAGGGCAGTCGAGCTGACCCTGCCAACTACAGACCCATATCTGTAACGTCCATCCTCTGTAAGAGTATGGAACGTGTGCTCAACGGGAAGCTCCTGGCATACCTAGAAGCAAACGACATCCTCAGTGACCGCCAATACGGCTTCCGCCGAAATCGGTCCACTGGGGATCTTCTAGCGTATGCCATTCACATCTGGAGTGAGGCCATCGAGAGACACGGGGAAGCACTAGCCGTCTCCCTCGACATCTCGAAGGCTTTCGACAGGGTCTGGCACGAAAGCCTTATTGGTAAGCTTCCTTCCTTCGGTCTGCCTAGTGGTCTGTGTGATTGGATTGCGGACTTCCTGAGGAATCGATCCATCCGAGTGGTTATCGACGGCTGCTCGTCCGGTCAGTTAGATATCAACGCTGGAGTCCCTCAGGGGTCAGTGCTCTCGGCAACATTATTCTTGCTGCACATTAATGATCTGCTAAAACCCGGCTACTTTGGGTACGCAGACGACAGCACTGTTGCTGAGAGATACGTGTCCGACGCGCGGGCTACTGGGCCTCAGATTCGGTCTCTCCGGGAGGCCATGGTTGAACGCTTGAACTTGTCCTTGGAGGCAGTCTCCGAATGGGGCGATGCCAATCTGGTCAAGTTCAATGCCGCAAAAACACAGGCGTGTCTCTTCTCCGCGAAAAAGAGCCAATTTCACCCGGCTCCTTCTTTCCGAGGTGTAACCATACCGTTAACGGACCATCTTGAGCTTCTTGGCGTAACGTTGACATCGACACTTAATTTTGGCCCATACATTGAGGCAAAGGCTCAACTGGCTGCCAAAAAGTTGGGGATCCTTGCGAAGGTGAGACGATACTTCACGCCGGAACAGCTGCTTAAGTTGTATCAAGCGCAAGTTCGATCTTGCATGGAGTACTGCTCTCACCTCTGGGATGGATCTGCCAAATACCAGCTTGATGCACTTGAGTCGATTGACAGACGGGCCAAAAGGCTTATTGGCAACGATGCACTGGTCGCCTCAAAGCTCCAGAGCCTCGAACATCGTCGCCGAGTTGCCAGCCTGTCGGTTTTTTATCGGTTACACTTCGGGGAGTGTGCGACGGAACTGCACAATTTGATTCCACCTAGCCCTTTCCATCATCGGACTACAAGACGTACGGCCATGCGCCATCGGTATATGGTGGACATCCCTCCCATACGCACAAAGCGTTTTGCTAATACTTTCATTGTGCGCACAGCTAAGGAGTGGAACTCCCTTCCGGGGTCTTTGTTCCCTGACAGCTACAACCTTGGGGTCTTTAAGTCAAGAGTGAATAGGTTTCTTCTAGGCAAGCGTGCTTCACCGTAGACCACATCATCGCTTAACATCAGGCGAGATAGTGGTCAAACGCGAGCCTATAAATTATAAAAAAAAAAAAAAAAAAAAAAAAAAAAAATTAGTATGGTTTTGTATTTTTTTAAGAATATGAACCCAATTTTATTTATTTGATATTTTTTTTGATATTATAACATACCCAATGCGTTAAAATTCCAAAAATCAAGATAGGTTTTTGGGGTTCCGTACCCAAAGGGTAAAAACGGGACCCTATTACTAAGACTCCACGATCCGTCGTTCTGTCTGTCTGTCCGTTTGTCACAAGGCTGTATCTCATGAAACGTGATAGCTAGACAGTTGAAATTTTCACAGATGATGTATTTCTGTTGCCGCTATAACAAAAAATACTAAAAACAGAATAAAATAAATATTTAAGTGGGGCTCCCATTCAACAAACGTTTTTTTTGCCGTTTTTTGCGGTAATGGTACGGAACCATTCGTGCGCGAGTCCGACTCGCACTTGGTCTGCTCGCACTTTTTTTTACTGCATCACAGACCAACCATAAAAAAATACAGTAGACAGTAGTAGTGGTAGTGTAGTATTCTGCAGTTTGTGTGTTAGTCAGTGCAGCTGTAGTCGATCTTCAAAATAAATATTAAGACTGAGCCAACTTTCATATTATTTTTAAATGATTTAATCTATAAAAACCTATATATATATATAAAACTTTTGAAAGGTTTTACCCTAAAACATTATTTCTAAACACATACATAACAACTTAAAACGAAGCGACGTGCTTCTAAATCCACTTTCGTATCGCTCGAAGGTGTCGCAAGTTAAGGAATCGTCCAGATATGACGTTTTTGCTTTAGTCTTAAAGTAAACATAACTTATCTCGACGTGGAAAAACATATTTTTTATGGTATTGAATTTATAAAAGCCTTGATGAAATTCTTGTGAAAAATACTAATTAAATATTCCATTACATAGTCGTAAAGTTATAGTAGTAAAAATTTATTTGTCAGATTTGAATTATGATAATATTTTTTAATCCAAATTCCAAAAACCAATAATTATATTACTTTGATGTTACCAAGAATTTTAATTATACACTTAGTAAGACTTCTCTCTTATAACACCAACACAACTGATACAAATCACAGCACCATGCATACGCTCTCCTTTACCTATTTTTAAGATTTTTTGTTGTTGTGCCTTTTATAAAAATTGTTAACGGAACGAAGGAGCCTGGATCTCACGACACAGGGAATGCTAGTGTGAGATCTAGGAATTCAATCCACTTGAATGTAATCTTATCAAATAAATTTATTATTATTCTTACTTCCCAAATATTATCAGATATCCTAATTTCCCACTCCAAATATAAATTATGTTATTTTTTCCATAATTCATACAAATTTCGGATATAATGAAATGAAATTTCCAAAAAGAGTCGGCGTTATTACCCATTTTCATATTATTATATAGCCACATTTGTTTAAGAGAGATTTCCTATATTTATATCGTAAAAAACATAACAGTTCTGAAATAATAAAATAAAATACTGTGGTAGAATATTATAGAAACGCAATTTTAAACTAATAAACAAACTCTCTTTTAAACTGTTACCGACGTATCCCTCGGGTTTGAGATTACAACAGATTGCTTGTTATCATTGTTATTTCGAATTTCTTGAAATACATATTTTGGGGGAAAATCCGAAAACTCGTCAGCGAATAACCGCATCATACGTTCCCACCCTTACACGGAAAGCCGCGAGCGTTTTCGCAAATCTTGCAAGTCGAAAGTTTGTATCTCGGAGTTTCGTGCGACGCTACTTTATTCAGTTAGTTAGGCTCGTATGTGTTCGTACATGAACAAGTTGCGAGTACTCTCGAAATGGGTGTTCAAGTTGCAAACTGACGGTTAGGTGTTTATAAAACATTGGGCGCTTTCAAACATTTTAATGTTAAAGAAGCAATAATTAATTTCGGGAATGTGTTGAGAATATTCTGGTGTTTGGTTCAGCTTGTTTCCAGAAAGTAGGGCGAAGGATAATATTTTCCTCTGTAGATTAAATTAATTTTCTCGTAGATTCAACGAATTTTGTTCTGTCTGAAATTTTTGAGTTGTGTTGATTATCTTACTAATATTATAAATGTGAAAGTTGGGATGGATGTGTGTGTGGATGTATCTTTGTTACTTAATCATGCCAGAACGGCAGAACAGATCTGCATTAAATTTGGCACAGAGATAGATTATA
The DNA here is from genome assembly GCA_945859665.1 of Anorthoa munda. Taxonomy (NCBI): domain Eukaryota; kingdom Metazoa; phylum Arthropoda; class Insecta; order Lepidoptera; family Noctuidae; genus Anorthoa; species Anorthoa munda. Next base: position 12,701,344 of record OX243911.1, on the reverse strand, counting down.
GTCTGGAATAACACTAATTCATAATAATTAAATTAAAATAATTCCCGTGGGTTGATAAAACAATTTTCACGCGGGCGAAGCCGCTGTATAAAGTTTGTGAGAGTCTACTAAGAATTATTTAAATAAATTTCATGCACAAAGGTACAGGTATTAATGTCTTGCGCATTCTCTACCAGTCATCCAAGACATAACAGGTGCTAATGAAATTAAAATAAAAGAAATTAAACCTAATCAACCAAACGACAATTCTTCCCACGCTCAGCAGCGTAGATTAGCACTAGGTACTAAGACAGAATTTAATGAAAATCATAAGTTTGTATCAAGGAAAGTTTAGCTTTGCGCTCAGAAGTTGTGTCTCCACGGCCGCGCTCAACTTAGACTATAATTTGCTGACGAGCCACTTGCAAACTCCGCTCACCCCTATTTTAACGTCATTCGCCTTTTTAATTCACTTCTAGTTATAAAGGCCTTTTTTTTATTTTTTATAATTAACTTTCTATTGGTATTACTTTTCTTCAGCCAGACATCTTTATTAGGTGTTAACTTCTTGAGAGCGAAGATGAGCAAGTCATTGGGCAAGACCTCTGCTAGTTTTTTAAAGGTAACATTTTGAATATTCATGAAAAATAAATTGAATTAAATTAAATTGAACAGTAAAATAAATTAAATTAAAGTTTGCCCTCTCGTTCAAGTACTACTTGTATTTTTTCTTATTATTTTTCTTTCATTTTATTCGCTTGAATTTTTGCGAATTGCATTTTTTTAATTAATTTTCAATTACTTGATTGCGTATTCTAATTTATTTTTCCTCTACATTTACCTACAGGTGCAAAATTGACAGACAGGATCAAAAAATATATTCAAAGCAAATCGTTTTTAAACTGTTTGCAACCGCAATAATGAAAGATATTGCGTGTCATCATTTATATTTTTTAAGATTTGCAATAAGCCTCGCGACCGTTTGGATCGCACGCACTCAGCCGTAGGCACGATCCTCAAACAGTCAATTGTTTGCAAATTTTATTTGCACTGCACTGATAACGGTGTTACAGAGATAAAAATAAGCGATTTTATACTGAATATTTATTTGCGAAACACTGATACATTTACTCATGAAACAAACAAAAATATTACTCGTATTTGCTAGTACTTACAATTGTTTTTCACAATTTCTCCCTCGCCTATAAAAATAATTTGTCTGGCCTCAAACTTTTGGGTTACATAAAGACATATCATTCAGCCTTAATAGGTAAACATTTATCTAAACAAAAGTATTATGAGAAATTACAAAACTACATAGCACTATTTATTATAAGGAGCAAATCGAAGGAAAGTTCCCTAACACAAATAATTGATTCGGTGCCCCGTCGTCAAGGAAGTCTCAGTTCTATTTAAGTTTCCTAAAAGGAAATGAAAGGAAATCAGAACCCGCGTCTTCGTAGCCTTTATCGAAACTTATCGGAATATTTCTTAGAAGAAAACGGTAGTAGAGCATTTTATTAAAACGACTTCAAGATAAAAATCTTCAGTATCTTTTTTTGATTTATTTAAGGTTCTGTTTTTTTTTTGTTGGAGATCCCTTAGTGGGTGAGATTAATTATTTATAGCGTTAAGTAAGTGACCATGACATTTAGGAAGGTACACGAGTTTCAAAACAGTTCTGGTAACTTTTGAGTTTACGCAGCCAGTGTTATTAATATTCAGGCTTATTTCTATAAAAAAGCTTTCTTACCTTTTAATTGGTTTATGATTTAGCAGCCTTTTTATTAAAATTTTCTATATTGAGAATTTCAAGGGAAGTTTTTACTCTGCTAATATATTTTTATTTAAATAACGTTTTCAGTATTTTATGAAATAAAATGTGATTGTCTACACATAATTGAACCCAAGCCCTAATAATCAAATTAGCGCTGGAGAGTTCCCTGAACATAAGCTGTTCAGGGAACCCAAAGAGATAAAAAAAAGTTAATTAAAAACTTAAAGAACCCGACTGCTTAAAAAGCGAACTAAAACGACGTAAACAAGAAGAAAATCATGCTGTGCAGTTGGAGGATAGATATTCGTGAGCTGGCTGACCAAAACCAGATGTATCCTCCTATAAAGATATAAGTATTATATATTTTTGAAATCAACTTTTAAAATCCTTTATTTTTATACCCCACACGATGGCACATTTGGATGAAAATAAAAATTGGGCCCCCACAATATGCCACCTAAAAGCCGCCATTTTTCTATTCTAAAATTTTTAATGTAGCCAGTGACACTCGCAAGGTTAAGACGAATCGATTGACGTAAGAATCATTAAAATCGGCCCACGCGTTTGGTCTCTGGAACGCCACATAGGAACAAACATACATACGACATACATAGACTGATAAACACATTACCTTCCTTCGGCAGTCGGGTAAAAAACACCAATTTTAAAACTGATTGTGGCTGGGTCTTGTTATCCTACTACTATACTAATTCATTATATATCTAGCTACTAAACAATGAAGACAAATAAAAAGTTTAGTCTTATCAGAACAACCACCCACACCCCTGCCTCTACCGCGCCTTTTCAAAACTATATTGGAGTCGCCTTGCAGTCTAACTAGATTCACCTGGATAGTATTTTATATTGGGCAATTTTTATACCAATGCAATATTTGGAATGATTTTAGTACGCACATTTTCATTTGGTCAAATTTTAACTTGGCAGAATATTATTAAGGATAGTGTCATTATGGCATTTAGTCCTTAATCAAATGATTTAGTACAGCAAACAATCTTTAGACAATAAACGTTAGGTCAAATGATTTGTTATAACAAAAAATATAAAGGCAAAAATAAGATTTTTTGGGAATTATATAATACTAGCTGTTCCCCGCGGCTTCGCTCCCTGGGACCACCCCACCGGTGGTTATCGGGATTAAAAAATAACCTATGTCCCTCAGGAATAATGTAGCTTTCTATTGGTGAAAGAAAGAAAATCAAACAAACAAAAAAAATCTTTTCTCTTTATAATATTAGTATAGAAAAAAATGCAATTTCATTTTAATATAATCATTTATTTAATAACAAAATATTTGTAACTTATAATTTTAAATTTTTTATAATAGACATTAGCAATTTTGTTGCGACAGCGGCCGCCAAGCGCCAGATTTCCTCTTTTGCAAAGCAAGCATGCATGGTAGATTAATGGCAATTCGATAATTATGGTCAATGAATAAGTCCAAGAACGAGCGAAGCGAACTCGGGAGCTTAGGGCACCCCGACACGGATAAATTAGGTTAATTTTGACCCTGTAGACAGAAATAGGAGCCCCGCGGAGCGGGTTTCTGTTGACTTTGTTGCTTAAATAGTAATCTTAGTAATAATTGGCAAATGAAATTATGCGGAAAATTGTTTGAGAAGTGATAATTTGTCAATTTATTTTCGATTAAACAAGGGTAACACGCACCACACAAACGACTAAGACCAACCCACTGTCGTGAGATAGAACAACTGTAACAAACTGGTAAACAAAACGTTAGAATAATTGACCGTTTCTGGAATATTATGTTTTATTTCAAATACCAACACCACCCATTTGTATGAAATATTGGCCAAATATTTTAGAAATTAATTGATAGCATACGAAAATAAAATAACCGCTACAAACCCTCGCTCAAACCAAAACAAAAGCGGTTTTGTTTTTATAAAACTTTCGTTTCACTAAAATACACAGAGATATTACCAATTTTCGTTCGGTGAGGGTGTGAGCTATTATCCTGTCATACACACGCACGGTGTCTTGCACAGTAGTGCTAATGTGAAGTGTGTAGGGTACACCGTACGACAGGGTTTTGGGTACAATTGCAGTGTCACAATGAGCTTATCAACGATTAGGGGAAACTGGGGAAATCATTCCATTGTCAAAAACGTGACGCGTTGAAATTGGAGTCTTTTGTTTTGTAATACGATAATATTTGCAGTTATGGCTATTTTAGGAGAGGGTGAAATATTTTTGTGGGACATCTGCTAGTTATTATGTCATTATATGACATCGCTTTGACGTAAAAGCTCCCAGCAAACGAATCAATGGTCAAGTAAAAGTGACATAAAATATCACCCATGACGAGATCATCATTAAACAAAATCTTGATAATGTTTAATTTAAGCTGGTGTTTGCAAATCTACGTACAAACGGTCGGCGCCCACTCGACCCACTTAGACTCGACCCGAAGAATAATACCAGATGTTTTACAACCAATTCAGAGACAAATGGCTCTGGACAGTCTAGACAAAGTTATATTTTAGAAGTTAGTACCTACTTATTATCTTAATAATAATAAGCACGCATAAAAATGCTTTAGTATATAACACCGTGCCACTAGCTATAATTTAAATGATAATTAACAATAATCTGTGATTTTTACTACAACAAATACAAAGCGTATACTAAATTAAAAAAGGATAAGTACTTTGAACTAATATTTGTTTCTGGATATTTACCATGTATATTTTGTTTTTTTTTGTGGGCTCGATATATCGGCACCGTTACAAGCGCCATGATCACGAGAACTGAAGCCATGATCTCAACAAAAAAACAAAATATACATGGTAAATATCCCGAAACAAATATTAATTCAAATGATTGTGACCATGTCAGCTTAAAAACTGATAAGTACTTTTTTTAGTTATTGACTTAATTTAAGCAAAAGTTACTTAAACTTTACACTCTATTTGGTGCAACCGTTAAATCGACAATTTCCTATCTGACTATACATCGACATTTTTACGCCTATCAAAAAAGAAATATTCAGGTATTTATTCTTCGAGTAAAGTCTTAGCGGGTCGAGTGCCCACTCGACCCGCTTAGACTTTTTTGCGAACGGTCTGAATACGTCAGTAAAATCCACGAATGCAAATATTAAACAAGAAAAACCTTGATCTTTCCAAGTTATTTTCTTCATTTTACACTAGTCAAATTGCAGGTACCCAAATATACATCTATAAATATATGTATAAGGTAGAGGTAGGTGCCATTTAACCAATCTACCAACTCCTTAAAACTAGAACCTTAAACGACAACTTAAAGGGCAACAGTAGACATAATTGCAGTAAACCCCCTAATTAATTAATCACCATTGTCTGAGGCAACTGCCGGCGACGACATAATTGATATTTGAAAGGACCTCCTGGACAGTTCCTCGGTGACATAAGTAGAGTATCCATTAGTATCGGTTTCGGCTTCGTGTTTGGCCGAATGTAGTTTCGGCTTTTTTCGATAACATGAATTACGAAAACCGCTCTTACTTTTACTAAATAAAGGCACTCTCAAATTGAAATTAGAAGCGACCATAGACATACGTTGTACGTTACGTATGCGTTTTTTGAAAATTATTCATTGTTATTTTACAGTTATCTTACTTTTATACATAAACTGTAGCCATAGGTCTCATAACCAAGCGTTTTATAAAATCCTTTTTCATAAAATTCTCAAGTAAAACAATTCGGCCTTCGGCCTATAAATCGATTTTGGTCCCTCTATAGACGGTAATTTGAGTGATGCCATCCAGCCGTAAGGTTCTCAAAAAAATCTATTAAGAGCTGACCCGACACTTCGTTTTCCTTTTATATTACGGGGAGATTTAGTTTTTATATATTTAAACTATACCTAAGGAGTCAAGTGGTAGGTAGGTGTGACGTAATTGTGGAGCAAGTTTATCCTCAATAACAACATTGATAACCCCGAGTTATTGTCAAAATTGTATTTCAATGTGCCTTGTAAAACATTTCGGTTTAACCCACCCATAAGTGTACCTCATACTTCTTCGAATTATAGGCAGAACAGTTACATTGTGCGTGCAAGCAGTTTCATTGATATTTGCAAGGAATATGATTTAGATCCATTCACAAAAAGTGTAAATTCAGCTAGAAGGTGCTTAAGGTTACACTAGTCGAAAATTCTTCCATATAAACATAGTCTAGCGATTACTCCACTGTTCGACGATGTACGTTCAAAATAAAAAGTAATATCAATTTGTCTCATCAATATCTAGCTCTGTATGGAAACAAAAAAGTAAAAAAAATATATATTTGAAAGTTATGAGGGTCGAAAGTTCCATATTTCAACACTAATTTTAACGCATCTTTGGGCGGAAATAAATACCATATGAAAAAGGAAATTTGGAAAACGGCCTCCATACAGGGATAGATTAGTAATTCAACAATGCAAATATTTTTAAAGTATACATTTAGTCGTTTTTTCATGATATTTAGACTCCTAAAGTTCTATTTATAAAATTTCGCGCGCTCGTTTTCGTTCTAAATCATCATCCATTTCGATACAAATTTGCAAAAGTGCTAATTCGTACGCAAACTAGCTTCTTACTGCTTATCACAGTATTTATCTCTTTCGCACGTGATGTCGGATGAGATAGCATGCATTTTAACCTCGCGCACAAAACGAACAAAACAAAACGGAACCTTAAGCCTCAAATTTTTCAAGTAGCTGTAGGTTATAATGTTTGTTTCTGTTTTTATTAATTTATTATATTCTTTCTCATCAGTCATATAATTGCAAACCAAGTAGGTATTTAAGTTGCTTCTTACTTTAATTAAAGCGGTGAGATTTTAGTTTTTGTGCTCACACCATAAATTATTATTATAAGTCTATACGTGAGAATTTGTAATTGGCTTTCTGTTGACTATGGTTTCCTTTTTTGTCTGTATTTATTAGCTGTAAGTCCTCCATGTACTACAATAAATAAATAAATATTAAAAAATCACTGTTACAGTAAAAGCGTAATATTTCGTAACTTCTTTCATCTTCTTTGTTATTAACCCTCGAGTGTGTGATTTCACGCAATTTAATAATGTATACCATCACAAAAAGATTTATTTTAGTACGATAATCAAAAAAAGAATCCAAAAAATATGGAACATGGATTCTCCTCTATTCAACAATATTTGAATTACCTACTGATTAAAACAAACAATTTCACCGCGCTTACATTTAATTAATAATGCAAAAAAAATATAGCAAATAAACAGACCACAGTCCAAAATAATACAGTGTATCAGTACAATAATTACTCAGTACAGAACGGTACGGGTTTTCGCAGTACGGAACTCAAACATCCATTTTGGCTGATTCGACCCTATTTGCCCAGACAAGTCTTGATTTATTAATTAGTACTATCGGTAATGTCACCCTTTGTCTACGCTTTTGACGGTCGGCTAGCCATGGGGATGCCAAACTGATTTTAATTGATGCTTTTATTACTATGTTATTGGATAACCGTTGATGGTTTGTTTTGATTGCAAAGTTATTGTTTTAAGGGTAGCTATTACAGTTTGGCGGGTAATGATACATGCTGAAAATGCAAGAAAGTAGTAAAAAAATTAAAAAATTGTCAATTTGGTGGACCACATCATCGCTTACCATCAGGTGAGATAGTGGTCAAGCTCAAGCCTAGCCCTTTCCATCATCAGACTTCTAGACGTACAGCAATGAATCATTGGTATATGGTGGACATCCCACCCATACGCACCAAACGTTTTGGGAATACTTTTATTATGTGTACAGCTAAAGAGTGGAATATCCTGCTGGAGTCTGTATTCGCTGATAGCTACAACCTAGGAGTCTGGGCTACTTCTAGGCAATCGTGCTGCATCGTCGACCACATCTTCGCTTACCATCTGATGAGATAGTGGTCAAGCGCGAGCCTATCAATAATAAAAAATAAGATCTAGATAAAAAGTATAAATGTGGATAGCTGTAAAAGTAGGTGCAAAACAAAAAAAACAAAAAAGTGTGAGTTCGACTCGAGCGCCGAGGGTTCTGTACAAACCTCAGCTTAAAGGTATTATAGACATGAGCGTTTGATATGAATTTCAATTTAATACCTCTACGCGTTCATGAGGAAAGGGGTAGTAAGTTTAAATTTATTAAAAATATTTTTATTATAAGATGTAACTAAACATTTACGGTTTTCGCAATATTTCCTTTATCTGTGCTATAAGACGTTGCTTCGTACCAAATTTCAAGATTCTGAGTTCACGGGAAGTATCCTGTAGGTTTTGATTCGCTTGCGAGTGTAGAAAATTTGCGGCATAAACGGCTGTATCTTTTGATTGCGTTGGCTTAGAAGTTTGATTTTTCACAGCTTTAAGGGACAGTAGACCTGAGTATTTGATATAAATTTCATTGATAGATACCTTTACGCGTTCCTGAGAAAAAGGGTCTTGACAGACAGATGGACGGACGGACGGACAACAAAGTGATCCTATAAGGGTTCCGTTTTTTCCTTTCGAGGTAGGGCACCCTAAAAAGGAAAAAAATCTGAGTGAAATGATCATTGAAAAATATGAAAATAAAATTTTCAAATTTTTTGTATCAACTATAAAACAGACTATATACATTTTTCATGTAAAATGAAAGATTTTTCGTGTTTATAGTCTAAGCAACGTTTATATAAGTAGTCAGAAGCTTACATCGACCAAGACTTTTACGTTGTAGTGTCAGACAGCCATAAAAACTTTTATTTTATGTCTAGTCGAAAATGTCAGTGCTTTTCACATAAGTATATGATTTTTTAGTATTCGCTATAAAATATGACAATGACCAACTTTTACCCGACTGCTCCAGAAGGAGAGTAAATATTTTCTATTCAATAGCTGAACATTATCAATTTCTTTTTATTTTCAAAGTTAAGTACGAGTATCATTATACTTATTTCATATATCAATAAAGTCCATGGGTTGTCCGTTTTATTTAACGAAATGTGTATTTTTCGTTGGCAATAGAAATCCATCCAACAAATTTGAAATAGGGGTCGGTAATCCTGCTATCCTACTAGAAAATTCACGTTCACGCACATACATTGTGTGTTCATAGATACCGACAGTACTTAGATAGGTATAGGTGTCTATCGGTCTAGCCTATCGGTAAACAATCTCCCTTCACCCTCAGGTTTCACTAATTGAGTCCACGAGCTATAGGTAAAATGAGCAATTGTAGTTTGAGAGTTTGCGCGGTCGACCGTTTTGGTGCGGCATTTTTTTACACCTTCAGTTTAAATTCTACTGCTTCTTCTAACTAGCTTATATTAATAGTCCCACAGCAAAGCAAATTTTGTTTTCTGATAGTTTGGACCCAGGTCCGAAAAAGGACTACCTTTCAGTAGGAGTCAAGCTCGTCCCGCTAACTACGCCTAAGTCTAAAGCGATGTCTTCTGGTGTTTGATGGGACTTATTCGGTGGTTCTTTTAGTATATTTCTCTGAATGATAAACCAATACATGAATCTGGATAGACGAAGAGGGGGTTGGACGCCAAAGAAAAGATACAAGGATCTGTGAGAGATGATATGAAAGAAAGGGAGTCGTGATAGCGTGATGGTTAACTGAGTGGAATGGAAGAAGAAAACCTGTTGCACCAATCCCAAGTATACGACAAAGAAATGGTGATGATAGCTGGATAGAACCCGCTCGTTTTTAAAAGATTTTTCCAGATATTCTTTTATATTTTCAATGTCAAATAAAATTATATTAAGTTCTATTTTTAGATATAGCTGTGGGCGTGGGATTCACTTCAAAGAATATCTCGTTCATTCATACTTTTCCTTGTAAGTAATTTTATTTTTTGACAGCTTTGATATTTCTATGGATTTATACCCCTTTGCAAAATTATGATAAATTACAAGTATATTGAAGATATATTTTTTATTTAGAATGATACACGTGAATTTTTTGATAAAACTCATTTCCCGTTTTTGGTACAGATCACCACAACCAAACAGGATTGAAGATTTATCAGTTTCATAATTTTTTTAGAATATTGGTACTGGCTGCTTTCGGACGCGATTTAGACGTGTGCTGATTGCACTCAGTTTCATTGGTTTCCCCTAAATTCCTACTTAATAATGAGAAACTATGCATATTTGTGGTTCAACCATGATTGTGAATTAGATAATGTATAGATGATGCAATTGTTAATTAATAAGTAATTTATAATGTCATATTATATAAATTTACTTATTATTTGCGAGTTTCCTCCGTGCCTCGGCAAGCACGTTAAGCCGTTGGTCCCGGCTGTCATTTGAAGATCTTTGACAGTCGTTACGGGTAGTCAGAAGCTTGAGATCTGACACCAGTCTTACCAAGGGGTACCGTGTTACCCAGTTACTGGGTTGTGGAGGTCAGATAGGCAGTCGCTCCATGTAAAACACTGGTACTAAGCTGAATCTGGTAAGACTAATCCGACCCCAACATAATTGGGAAAAAGGCTAGGCAGATTGTTTGATATCATATTAATTTAATTGTAATATTTTGCACACCTTCCATGGTAGGATATGGTCTAAAGATCTTTTATAAAAATGTCACAAAGAAAACTACTCATATTTCGTAAATAAATGATTTTATTTGAACCACGCTAAAACGGCTGAACAGATTTGGATTTAATTTTGCTCACAGATAGTTTTTAACCTAGAATAACACAAAAAGACTTTTTATCCCGATGAAGTCGATATAATGATCCTTTGAGATACTAAAATACATTTCATTTCTTTTTGTTTCAGTCACGATATGGAGCTCAAGGAACATTGACTAAAAACGCCCATCATTAATATTTAGTAGAAACATTATTACCGCCTAGTTGTTCCAACAAATTTCACGTCCTCATATTCCCGACGCATCCATTTACAATCTATTCCGTACTCATCACATCATTGGTGGCTTTAGTGGACTGTATACGTAATGGATTAGCCATTTGTCTGATTAGCAACATCAATAAATAACAAACCAACATACAGGAGGGTCAAACCAAATCATTGATTCATTAAACTTTAGGGGTAGACTACAAATAGTATGCCGTTTGTACTGCAGACTCTGGGTACACTAATTAACCTGAGTAAATATTTGAAAGCGCAATTGTCGTGTTGTACAAATGTTGGTGGAGTTATAAGCCAACATTGTGTTACGGGGATAATGTGTAATGTATGTTGTGTGGTAATAATAATTTTGTCTGTAAATATGGTCAAGATTTCGACCACTTTAACTTTATATCAAACTCAGTTTTAATTATTACCTTAAAAGGAGTTGAAAGAATAAAAAAAGTTAATTCAAAAATTCAAAAAACCCGACTGCTTAAAAAGCGAACTAAAAAGATGTAAACAAGAAGAAAATCATGCTGTGCAGTCGGAGGATACATGTTCGCGAGCTGGCTGACCAAAACCAGATTAAGACGAATCGATTGACGTAAGAACCATCAAAATCGGCCGACGCGTTTGGTCTCTAGAACGCCACATAGGAACAAACATACATACTTACATACATACATACATACATATATACATACATACATACATACATAGACTGATAAACACATTACCCTCCTTCGGCAGTCGGGTAAAAAGTGATCATTGTCGCAGAAGCTGACATGCGAAGTAACATTTTTAAATTAATCAAGAAAACCTAATAAGGACGATTGCAGTAAGTTGTTCTTAAAATATACAAGAGAATAGTAATACTGCTCATCCACTTTTCGTAATCTCTTCGTCGCATTTTAAGAACGTAAAGAGAAAGCTAGATTAAGGTTTGGGTAGGAGAGCTATTTACTTACTTAGTGTTCACGCAATTATTCTTTAGCATAAAAAAATAAGAACCCAGAATTACAATTTAGGATTTACCTAATCCTAATAGCGCGACTTGAACGCGTCTTTATTTAAATTCTTTATGACAGTGCTAATGTACAGCTACTTTAGTATTTACATAGTCCTTAAGACAGACACGGAATACGCAACTAAGTTTCATATGTCTAAGTAAAAGGCTAATTTGACCTTGACCTTCAAGATTGAGAAGTGCTTGTCTCAATCTTGAAGGTCAAGGTCATTTTTTTATGAAAATGTAACCAAATAAAAATGTTTGAAGACTCAAAAGGCTTTCGAAGTTACGCGGGTAGACTTCGAGTGTAACCCCAAAACGTTTCAACTTAATCAAAATTTCAAACCCTCTTTGTAAGTTGACGGCACTTAATTAGGCCAACAAGAAAACGTTCTGAAGACGAAATTAAAGTTCAAAGGAGAGGCATGTGTTCTTGTTGAGCAGCAAATGTGAACTGACAAAATGTTAACTCGGCATGAATTATGAGCTCCACTCCCAACTACCCTAGGGAAATTAAAGTGTCTTGCTGCAACTTTAAGACGAGCAGGTACAGAAAGTGCTTCCGTGGATACTAGAATAATAAATTTAATTCCTTCCCGTTTTGAGATTGGCTCCAAGTCAATTGTTTCTTTCGATATTCGCGTTCCCGATATTGAAATTTGAGATGGTAACCGTTACAGCTTTTTTAATCTTTTTCAAGCTAATAAAGTTTTTTGCTTCGGGCAGATTGTTGTCTTATCTTGTTTTAATATCGAGGAAAAGCTCAGTCTGTTCCTTCGCAATAAAGAACAAGATGTATCAGCACTAAGCCAATATAAGTTTCGCCTTCATGTTAAAATAACAAATTCTACAAACCATAGAACAAGTCAAGAATAAAATAGCAGTAGAACCTATATTATAGTAAAATACTGGCTTAAAACTTACTTATCTTGTAAGCAGAAAACACACAAACAAGTTCAACTTTAGGAAATTCCAACTTTCAGTGATTAAACAAGAAGTCAAGAAACTAAATGCGCACAACACAGCTTCAAGAAAGGCTTAACAAACAGCAACGACAAACACAGAAAGACATTATTAAATGCTAATACAAAATGCACTCTCTTTAGAAACAGTTGAAATAATTGAAGCGGTTCTTTTCTTGTTTATTTTTAAAGCGGACCCGCCGAGGAGTGCAAGTAGATGCACCAGCATTGTTCTGGAAAATAACCTCGTCTTGAAAAGCAACGACCATAAAAATTCAGAGCGGAGACTCGAAATCGGGTCAAATGTAGACCAAGAGTAAATTTGGTAAAATAAATGGCAAGAAATAAAAAGAATTAAATACCTAGTTGGAGGATGTCCAAAGTGATTCAGATAAGGTGTGTTGAAGTTTGACCACCGAAGGAAAACAAACGAAAATAGAGCAGAGTGGAGCGTTTATTTACTTGGCAGATTCTTATCGAGGTGATATATTTTTGACGGAGATTTGGTATCTAAAAAGTACCAGCGAATAACTTCGGCATCGCATGGGTTTGGGTTACGGGACTCTAAAAACATCAATTGTATGTTGGAAAATGGAATGGAATCCGTTCAGTTTTTTGGTTTGTTTGGTCCTGACTGCCTGTCAATCTTTCAAGACTGGGCTTTAAGTAATGCATAGTGTTGGACATATTCTGGGGCATCCTTTATTATTTGTCGGCATTAATGTGGACTTTCACAACATCCTGCCAGCTCTCATTAAGCCTCCCGCGTGGATTACCTCCGGGTGTCGTTAGCCCAAGGAATACGTTTTCGACGTGCTTCCCTAAATCGAACTAACTCAGGCAATCCTGCAGCTTCTGCAATGTCACGTACACCGAAGCTGTCGTATTTATACTAGTCGCATCTAAATAGGTCAGGCTGTATAAAGCCGTTTAAAAAGTTACAAAAAAAAGAGTTTGAAAGATGACCGTAAACTGAAAACAAACCCCAACATTTTGTTTTGACTGTTCTGTATCTGACGTGAAGATAAATTAATTTTTGAAACAAAAGCTTAAGAATATCAAGTCAATCAAACAAGGACGGGGTAAAAATCTTTTGTAAAATAATATCTCGAATATCGTAAACAGTATTCTGAAACATTGTCCATGTTATTCTGAAGATCTTGCGTCACAAATACGTTGTATTCCGAAAATAGTTTAGCTAAAGGTACTAGGAACACAGAACACAGTCTGCATATGTGTTTGCTCGGCTACCTCATGGATTAGTCCAGGGGCTCATCAGCCGAACAAATAGGGCGTGTCTAGATCCGGAGTCAGCACATATGTACCGACACTCCAGGGAAATAAATTGTTCGCGCCCCGCCTTATTGCAGCCTTACAAGATTTTTTCGTGAACTCTATTCAAACATTGGCTGTGAAAAAAAAACTAGCAAGTATGTAGGTAATACTCGTATTGTAAATATTTTGGAAACAAATTTTTATATAACTTATTTCGAGATATTAAAAAGGTTCTCTTTGATCGATGTAATATTGAAGATTAGAGTAAACATGTACTCTACTAGTACGACTTCGACATTATTACATTATTTAAATAACTATAAAATATTCAATATGAAATTGAAAAGATTCGATAGCGAAAAACATCCTACCGGAAAATGCTGCAAAAAAAAAATTATATTCAAAACGGCAACTCTAACTGAATCTATTTCCAAGTATCGCAAAAAACACACTGACCCAAATGCCCATGTTTCTTATCTCATTATAGTGTCTGATGCAGAAATGGAGTGAGTCAGTCGGTTGTGCAAGAAATAACTTCCTATTATACGTGTCCAACTGTCCGGCACACGGTAGAGCGGTTTAAGTTGTGGACGTAAGGCGTTTTAAGCTGAGCTTTGTTATTTATAGAATTAGGTGATTGTTAAAAACAAGTTAAAATATATATTATACGTCTGTAGTCAGGAAACATTGTTGATGAGCAGTTGTTGTTTTTAATTGTCCGTGCGATATCCATTTCATACGACACTGAGATAGAACGACGGTTGTGAGTGTTGTTACTTGATTTTACAGATAATCTAAATGACTATTTACTTAACAAGTTCCTTATCATTCAAGTTCCCTATTATGAATTTGTAAGTGTCAGCCTTAACCAGCCTAAATTATGAACTCTTAGCAAATATAAGACGGTAAAATATGATTTGGTCATTTACTTTTCTGATTTTATTTTGGACTTAGAAATATACAATTTTCTTTCACAAAGGCTTATGATCAAAATATTTTGAATTGCATGAGTGCGAGTCAAACCTCTGAATTGTAAATTGAGAACATGAATTTGAGTATTTGTCAATTTCCAGTATACACACACACATACACACATTAAACACGTTCTCAACTCCAAATACTCAATTCAGGAACCGTCTTCTACAAACTATGTAATGGTTTGTAAACATAATCCCAGATTTGCTTTGACTTGCACCATAGGCTAAACGTCCAGTGATCGGAACTCTAATCTGTGTACACGTCAATTTTCATTACGGACTGTCCGCTTTTTGTGGGACGCAAAGCGCTCTGCAAGCTCAATTTGTATTTAAATCTCTAATTATTCTATGTATAAAAAGTTTTCTATCTAAAAATAATACTACAAAAAAATCATGAGTGTTTCCATCCATAAAATGGCTCTATAAAATTACCATTTTCATAAATGAAAATTACCATTATTCATACAAACTGTTGCTTGAGAACTACTTTCGCGAAAATGTTTGAAATGCAGTTGCATCTGGCATAAAATTTTAATCTACTCAAAGTGCCGAGCGCCGAGCACGGATCCAATATTCAAATTAAAGAAACACAACTACAGACAACTCGTCGGCAACATTAATATGATTTAGTTTCATTTTTGCCGAATAGTCCTCGCGAAGTTTCGCCACGGCCTCTCCCACGCGGGCCTAAAAACTTCGTTCAAAGTTATTACTCAGGTAAATACAGTTAGGGAAAAATTGCGAGGCCGCCCGACTTTTTCCTACCGCGCCTTTTGTATAACTTCCAAACTCGGCCGCTTATCAATTTCCGTAAATGAAAGGATTTCTGTGTTCGTGTCCAAAGAAACGAACCAGTAATGAAGTTAATACATTTATCAGATTTCAAAGTTACTGCAGACCAATATTTTGTTGTGCTAACGTGAGAACAGCAATATAATAATGTTAAAATAATGTTATTATTGACATGCTAAGCCGCAAAGTTGCGTGTGCCACGAAAAATAATATGAACAAAAACTAGTAAATTAATGGTTTCATGGAAATTTTAATGTAATCGTATGTGTTTAGTCACGTAACCAACGAATTCCAACAGGCATAGTACATTACATTCCACAATTAAAACACGGCAAGCAATACATTTGATTCAGAATTACTGTTAGCTTTTAAACCGAATGAGGAAAATTTTGTAAATCATTCAAGGAAACCTAAGAACTATTATGCTGCAACTTAAAAAGTTGAAGCTGCACTCAAGCCGTCTAGAAAGCGTTTTCTATAAATAATTTCACATATGTATTAAGATTCTTCACTTCAATGTACAGCTTCAATAATGCAAGCTTCAAGCTTGGGCCGTAAAACGTACCGAGCCGCGTAGTACGACGGGAGTCCGCTAAATGGCCCACGGTAGAATTTAGTGTTAAAACGTGCTTCAATATGGCAACGATGTGATAAAAAGGCACCGCAGTATTGCAATGTATAAAATCGTACTGACGCTTTTGGAAATCTGTAGCGATTATATGGCGTGAAATCGTTATTAATGATGAAAAAAAACTCGCTGATGAAACGTGTTGAAATAGAGAGCTTTTATATAAAACGGATTCAGAATTTATTTTATGTTTCATCGCGTATGTGTTTTATGAGCTTTATCGTGTAAATTTGATTGGAATAGATGGTTAAATATTGTTGAATCTTTTAAACTTTATATAAGTATGAAGTACCTGGAATAAGTCTAAATGTCCATCCATCATTATAGCTTTTGCTTCTAGAGCATTTGTATCATCCGTTCCAACAACAATGCGCATCACCTCTGAACGTAAAAGTACCAGATATATCCATGGCCTATTCCCCAAACAACATACTAGCCTGAAATTGCATATAGCACATACGTAGTTGATTCTCTGAAGTTGATCGATGAACTTCCACTCTCGCGGGACTAAGTTCAAGTGCATAATACGAACACATTACAAATAGTATATTCAAATTCAAATTTTGATCAATATTTGGAGATCGCTTGGAGAATATATACATCAATAAAACGAAAACTATTAAGTATGCTTTTATATCTGAGTGTGTAATTTCCCGGGAGACAATAATACTATAGTCCCTTTGAAAAACGAGTGTTTTACGTTGATAGTAAGTAGCCAAATTGTTTTGTACTGCTGTAGTATGATTACCCAGAGGAAAACTGTTGATAGACACGATATATATAAAAAAAACCTTTATCTACCGATCAATATATTCGTTCAGAAAGAAGAAAGTATTGTTCACAATATAAACATTGTGCAAACATGAATCTTTGTTTGAATATCGAAAATATTTTGTTATAAAATTGAATTGTCAATAGCAAGGATGCCATGATATCCGTTCGGTGCATTGGATGTTACAGCACCGCTTTACAAAACTTCCATTGAGACAATACAAGAAATGCATTTAGGATAAACAATGCTGCTGAGTGCTGTATCAAAATCTTATCGACTTCTATTCTGATTCGGAGATAAAATAAAAGCCCAAGTCATTTTCGTAATTTGAATATTACAAACAGATATTGTGTTAAATAGATTAGATTCCTAACTATATTTCTACTACTCAATTATTAAGACCATTGCCTCACCTTAACAATAACTATTTTATAGTAACAGTAGCCCACTTGATAGACAAATTAGGATTTATTCGCGAATAATTTATTCATATGACGTCAGAAGTGTATTTGGAGAAATAAAGAAGTTCAATGTATGATACCCTTCACTCAACTACAAGGGAAGGAAGGAAACTTTGATTATACGAGTATACGAGGAGGGATCAAAAAGTAGTGAGAATGAGATAGAATATAATGAGTAATGATAACTTAATAATTTATTTTTCTACATAGTTTCCGAGTCTCTCTACACACCGAGTCCAGCGCTTTTCCATGGCTTTAATCCCTTTCAGAAAAAAAGTTTTGTCTTGGTCCTGCAAAAAGCTCTCCACGGCATCCATCACCTCGTTATCGTCTTCCTACCTGTTTCCCCTTAAGTATTTATTCAATTTGGGGAACAGATAAAAATCGCTAGCCGCCGGATCTGGTGAATAAGGGGGGTGGTCAACCAATTCGAAGCCAGCTTGCTGAATGGCAGCCATCGCAACTGCCGACCTGTGCACGGGTGCGTTGTCGTTATGAAACAGCACGCCCCTTCGAAGTTTCCTTCTCCTTTTCTCTTTGATGGCATTCCTCAAATTGGGAATTAAAGCTGCATAATATTGGCCTGTAATAGTGGTTCCACGCTCCAGGTAATCAATCAACACTATCCCTTCTGGGTCCCAAAATATTGAGGCCATAACCTTGCCAGCCGATGCCACGACACGAAACTTCTTCGGGGTCGGTGATGATGGCCATTTCCATTGCGAAGATTGCTGTTTTGTCTCGGGATCAAAATGATGGACCCATGTTTCGGCCATTGTTACGAAATGAGACAAAAAGTTTTCAGAATCTTTTTAAAACTTGTCCAACAATATCTTCGAAATATCAAGTCGATTTTGTTTCTGACTGTTGGTTAACATTCTCGGCACCCATCTTGCGGAGACTTTTCTCATATTCAAAGATTGTTTCAATATGGATTGAATACTTCCATATGAAATGCCCGTTTCTTGAATTAAGTAACGGATGGTAACTCTTCAATCGCTCAATACAATTTTCTCGACTTTCGCAACATTTTCCTGGGTGACTGACGTCGATGGACGGCCGCAACGATTTTCGTCTTCCGTGCTCGAAATTTAGAAGCCCATCTTGCGACAGTGGAATACGGCGGAGCAGACTCTCCTAATGTTGCCTCCAAATCGCAATGAATCTCTTGCGTCGTTAACTTTTTTAAACAGAGGTATTTAATAACGGTTCGCACTTCGTTTTTCTCCATTTTCGAGAACACGTTCCGACACGAAGCAAACAAATGACTACATTCAGAAAAAAAACAAAAGAGAATCGAAGATTTTTTTCTTTATTAATATTACAAAAATGTATCTGAGCTATGCCTGCCAGTATTTTTTTTCTTACCAAGGAGTATGTCATTCTCACTACTTTTAGATACCTCCTAGTAATATTATAATGTAATTTTGTATGAATCCTTCCTTTGTTCCAAACCAAAACAGTTGCAAAGCTAATTCCTGTTAACAATTCGAAAGGCAGAAAACCTCAAAGTCCAATAACGTAAATGGCCAATAAATAGAAAAAGAAAAATAGAGAGGTAGGTAATAACAAAATGGGCAATCCATTAAAGTTAATGTATGATATTAAATGTACCGATATCGCGATAGGGGAGATGCATTACCAGTCCGATGCTAGCCAACGGTGCATGAAGAGCTATGCGATTTGTGCATTTGCTGTATTAGTTAGTTTTCAAGTGAAGAGTGTATTGCGATTTCTCTTTGGTAAGGCTAATTGATGAGTTGGATAGGATGGGGAGAGTTATTAATATTGGAGCAAACAGACTATAACTAATAAAGCTACATCATTTATTTTTAAGAAGCTTTTATTATATTATTTTGATAGACGTTTCGTAAAGAAATTTCATAGTGGGACCTTTTTCAAATCAAATCACTATACTTGCAATTAAATCACCTATCAGTATGATATAAATCGTATCGCGTCGAGAAATCAGGAAAGTCACTAAAACTGGATTTAATTTGTGTCCTTCATCAAGTAAAAAAAATCAAAATGTTATTTAAAAATCTTCGTAAAATTATAAATGCGAAATTACGATGTGTCTATGTTTGTTACTCAATCACGCTAAAATGGCTAAACGGATCTGGATGAAATAGCACAGACATAGATTGTAGACTGAAATAGCACATAGGCCACTTTTCACCGCGGTATTATGTTTCCTCGGGATAAAAAAACACTTTTTGCTCGAGATGTTATTTAGAATTCAAAACCCCAACCAAAATATAAATAAATGTACAACATAGTTACATTTATACCTAACATAGCACCGTAAAACCAACAATTTACGATTACAAAAAGATTTTCATAACGAAACTCTGCACAATATCAAAGAATATTGGCAGAAAGTATAAAACTTTGTATATTATGTTACCTGCAGTTCATTACACAGTGAAAACTTTGTATGAGAAGACATGAGTCGGCAAAATTAAAATTAACTGAGATCAACTTGAAGATAACTTGTTTTGAACAAGTTATCTTTCGTTAGCTTTCGTTTTAGCTGTTTCACCTTATATTGATTAAGTAAGCTGGGTTGATAAGCGGGGTTATTAATATTAATGTTGGGTACTTTTATAACAGGCTTTTAAATACTTAAACTTACCAAAGTTATTAGCTCTTTCTTACCTCCGCTACACTTATAGTATGAGAAGGGTTTATTACTCGGGCCATTTTACTTGGTGGCGGACAAAAACTTGTCCCTATGTGTAAGTAACAATCAACTCATCATCTTTCTGCCCTTATCCCATGTTACTTGGGATCGGACAACACGTTTTCTTCTTCCATACCATCCTGTCCCCTGTCACGCTATCATTGACTCCCTTTTCTTTCAAAACATCCCTTTTGTTTCACTACCTAAGTAACAATAATATAAATCCTATATTTTTTCCAAAATTAAGAGTATATTAAACTTAACAGTAATGCAAAATAAGCAGTGCGGTGAACAGTAGTGGCCCATAGGTAACGGCCTCAACTTACGTGTTCTAGTTCGTGGGTTCAAACCCAGGCAGGCGCTTTACTTTGTGTGAATTATTTCATCACCACTGCTCTAAAAACGGTGAAGGAAAACATCGTGAGGAAACCGGCATGTCCTAGAACCAAAAATTCGAAAACATGCGACATCCATCTATCCGCTCTGTGCCCGCGTGGTGGATTAAGGCCCATTCCCTCTCTCACAGAGAGAAGACCTGTGTCCCAGCAGTGGGGTCATTAAAAGGCTCATGATTAATGCAAAATTACTAAAGCCATTTATTTAATGAACCTGTTTTCGTGTGGATTACGAGCTATATTTTTTTTCATGATATTTTGCCCCACACTAGGAATTTCTTCATGTAACGTGGGTGCATTTACAAACATTTAAACTCACATACATAAGACAACCAGATCCGGAACAACTATCTGTAGGCCATACAAAATTATATCCGTGAGGGAATCGAAACCCGGGACACGCAGTGCAGTAGCCGATCGCTCAACCACTACGCCAACCATGTCGTCAAATATTCATTAATTTATTATTATTATTAATTTATTTTATAAGTAAAAACAAAAGAGTGACAAGAAGAAAGTTGTTCTCCTTTGGCAACGCAGTCGTTTTCAGTACTTGCAAAAAATGTGCGTTTTGACTGCAGGTATTTTTTTAATTATTTGGCAGGTATGTCCAAATTAAAAGGTTCTAGGAAAAAATCATATTGGTTTTCAAAATTCCCCTGAAAAGAGTTTACTGTGAAATTAAGTCGACAAGCATCAAAAAGTAGTTTTTTATTCAAGCACAAAATTCATTCAACTCGCTGCAATCTCAGTGCAGGATAATGTTACACGTTACAGTATGTGGTTTTATTGCGCACTGGTACAGTAAACATGGAACTTTGTGCATCTGAAACTTAATTATTAACACCCTGCGGCCGAATGGAAATGTGAAAATTCTTATTTCCTTGAAAAACTTTAATTTAAAGTTTGTTGCCAGTCGGCATTTCTAGGCGGTATTCGTGCAAGCAAACTGCACTTCCTTATAAGCTTATTTTCTTCACAGGGACTCGAAAATTTTCTTTAGATTAGTTCCTCTTGTTGAGAAAAATAGGATGGAATAAGGAATAATAAGTTCCCGTCTCCTCTTAAATTGGACTTCGCTTCTTTTGTACGACAATTTTTGTTGGTTTACCCGGACTGAGAAAATAGCATTGCTTTAGTTATTAAGAACTTATTTGTGTAGTTAAAACTTGGAATAAAATAAATTCCAACTTCGTTTGCTAACAGTTTCAACTGTTATGTTTTAAAATATTATTCTCATACGTTTTTAAATAGAAGGTTAGACAAAAGGCTTTTGCATTAATTCTGCGGCACAGGTGAAGCTGCTGCACGAATTAATTTCCCTAGATGTTTTCTATGCATCCCAGGCATTAATTCGATGGCAAATGGAAAACTTTCCCCATTCCCTTACTTTATTTTATTTAGTACAGCTTAATTCAAAAACGGTGCTGATAAAACGGCTTAAAATTGAGTAAGTATGAAATTATTATAGTGTAAGGTTTAGTTTAAAACTAGCGTCAGTCAAGTAGTAAAAGTAGCGTCCGTCTAAATCAAAATCAAAATCATTTTTTTTTATTTTACATAGGCCTACTTGGGCACTTATAAAACGTGGACAAAAGGCGCACGGTTCGGGTTGGTCGTTTCCTATGTAGAAGAACCGGCAAGAAGTTTCACTAATGTTTAACCTTATCATGAAGTAGCCATGCGTTTAGCTGTTCATAAAATATCGTCAAACGCTGATTGTTCATTGATCTGGACCTGTTCAGACCTGTCATGATGTGGGCAGCGGCTATTTCCTATTTCATGAAATACAACCATTTCATGAAATGGATGGCCACATCATGAAGTAATCAATTCTAAGATCTGGCCACGACATATGTACGTTATCTCTTATGGATCTTACTGATGGGGCGACGCCAAATAAATTGCGTCGGTAGGCGGTGTCATACACGTATTCTCTAAGACAATTTCAAGTACAATTCGGTCGAATTGTATCGCCTTGCGTTCATATGAACGCACTTGAAATTTCGCTTATAACGGCTTTGGAGTTTAGGGTAAAAACCATTTACATCTTATTCTTTTGTTTATAGCTTCATGGAACCGTCAAGTTCTTACTTACCTATCATGTGTATATTTATCACAGTAATTGGAAAATACCACAAAATTCCTCATTATGAAAAGCCGTGTTTAAATAGCGTGTAAAGCCGCGGCCATAATTACGGGGTCAGTTCGGTTCAGGTCAGTAGAAATAATGATTCCATCAAAAAGATAAGTATACAAAATTACAAACACATTACATTAGACAGAAATATTACTATTGCTATTACTATGTTGCTACACTATCGCATGCATTTAATCGTGCACAGTTTAATACTCGTACATGACTTTAATTTTCACATAAACTACAGCCTGCTAACTCTATTTAAATGTGGCTGCAGTTAAATAAATGCTGCCTTATCTAGGCATATGAAGATATATCTGTGGCATGAACTTAGGTGACTCTTCAAGTCTTGACTGATAACATGTATTTGCATCTAGAAAGAGCAATTCTAGAAAATATCGTCTCGAGGTTTGACAAATATTTCATCATATAAATTTGTATTTGACCTCAGTACTCTTTAATAAAATATCCAAGCAAAAGTTTCTACATTATAGTAGGATTTATTTGATGAAATGTAGGTTTAAAGCTTTAATAAAATTAGTTTCCGCAGACCACCGTCGAGTTTTGTTCAAGGATTGTTGAATTTAGGTCCTTTTCTGTGTTTCGATTTTTAAAATGTATATAGAATTAGGTTTTGTTTAAATTATGAGAAGAGTAAAAGAAATATTCTGACCTGGGACTGTTTGAAGAGGATTCAGAATTTTAGAAATCTGAATTTCTATTTGCCTTATATGGTTTAATTTTTTCATTGAAAGATTTAACCAGGCCAAACAAATATTAGGTCGTACATGATTTTTATTCTGCTAATAGTTCATTTTGAGAATATTATGCTCATAGGTCGTATTGCGAATTGGACGTTTTAATACAGAGTCGTATTAAAGTATTGTAAATCCAGTAGCATAAATATGTAGTATTCAAATAAAAGTATACAAGAGGTAGAGGAGTTATTTAGTACCCACCCAATGTAAAAGCATTTGACTACAAAGGGAAAGGCAAAAAGTGATTTCTATTTTGAGCTTTTAACACAATAAATATAATATTTTTGTAAATCGGATTATTTATTCTTTGCTCCGTTTTTACTGACATTCTTTGATGGTTTAGGGTACCTTTATAAAAGTAAAGTTTATGCTATTATTAAAAAAAATGTGAGTATGGACTTCGAAGTCTTAACGAAATATTCGTCTTTAACTCAAGAGTGAAAAGGTTACTATGGGCAGCGATGCTCCATCGTCGATCACATCGTCGTTTACCATCAGGTGTGATAGTGGTCAAATAATGATAAAGCTACATCGATGACAAAAGCTCATCTCAAAGTGAATTATTTTCCAGCAGACAAAGTAGACAAGGAAAAGAAGGATGGTAAGACAGCTTCTTTGAGCAATGCCTACTGATCTAGGATTTTCTTAAAAGTTTTATTACTGCAGGTTGATGGTTAGCAGGCAGATCGTTGGCCTTTTTCTTTAAACAGGTGCATGATTTAGTAAATAGAAAGAAATGCTTCAAAACATAAATTGTTTTGAGTTATACTAGCACAAAACTCGGCATCAAGCAGCCTCTATCTGCTGTAGTCCAGGCTCGGATTTTTCAGTTCTTTGGTCACGTGTCCCGACGAGGCAACGACTCTATTGAGCGGCTTGTGATCCAGGAGAATGTGGAAGGAACCAGAGCGCGCGGCAGATCACTCATGCGATGGACCGACCAGATCAAGTCTGCAGTAGGTGATCCACTACTGCATGAGTGCACAGGAGTCGCAGCCGATAGGGAGGGATGGCGTCGCATCGTGAGGTGAATCATGGCGGCACGGTGTCTCACTGCGACAAGCTGACGACGACCACTCTGTCAAGAGGGTATTTATTTATTTATTTAATACTTTATGCACACAAACGTGCAGAGGCGGATTTAATGCCTTGGGCATTTTCTACCAGTCGACCTTTGGGTGATGCAGAGACAAATAGTGGTAGGTGCAATATTTTGAGTTAAGCAAATCGCTTTTATTTAAATACATATACCTAAACTAAAAATACAATATATACTCAAAGAATAAACTAAATACACAAATATACATAAGCAATTAGTAGTTATTGATAATTTTACGTAGTACCAATAACTGTTTTTCGACGGGAGGTGCGCGCACCTCGACTATTCTACACTGCGCGATGTAGAACGAATACTGGGGTGCGGGCCCCTATCCGCCGACTATTAGAAACATATAACTCACAATTTACTGATTTTGACATTTTTGCGCTGTCGCTATCTAAATTTAAAAGAATAGTTTCTCAATTCCTTGCAAGTCGCCCTTAAGATGTAGGCTCTTGTCATCCGCTTCCTTCAATTCATATATGCAGTGTTTTCTCTGCTAAATATCATTATTTTATTTTATTTTTCTCATTTAACACGCGTTCGTTTTCATACTCCGATGTCACTTCGTGGACAATAGTGTGGGTTATACGTTTTCTCGACTGTAATGTAACTACTTTTTCTATATGCTGTATTGTATAACTGTTTTTTGTCCCAAATAAATAAAATAAAATTATGGAAAAGCTTTAGCACTGTGACGATACTACTGCCATCTTCTTACGAATATGCTCGCGAAGGTTAATCGGTTGGTTGCCATCCTGATTTCCTGGAGGAGCGCATACCACAGAGAAATAGACTGAACAAAAAAAGAACAGTGAATGAAGTCAGTGTGGTGAGTGGGACATTGAAGGTGGTTCTGTGATGACCGTAGATTTTTATTGTGGTTGTCGCAAATGTATTGAAAGTTAGGGGCCAGATAACAAGGGGATTTAGAAGAGGCGAGAAATGAGAACAAGGTAGTTAGTACCCTTTGCTCTCTGCGCTGGTGTATGGGCAACCACTTTAGAAGCGATCATATTTACGCAAATTGAAAACGAATCGAATGCAGTAATTTAGAAGACGGTCAAATTTGTTGAGGAGATCTGCATTCAGGTCATAGTAGCACACGTCACCATAATCGATGATAGGAAAAATAAGGGTCTGAAGAAGCATTGCCTTCGTTTCAAGGGATATACAGCCCGCAGCGTTCCAGTGACTCTCTGACTCACACTTGCGACTTGAGTACGCCAGTACCGTCAAACAGTCCGACAGGGTACCGCTGAAGAATTGGAACAAAACAGGGGTCCTGAGTCAGCGAGACGGGGTCATGGCAGGCCATTAAAATTATGGCGGGGTGAACTAGATAGATTCTATTACATTATACGTTTGTAGTAAATGAAAGAAAGAATTGATGGAAGGCCTTTTCCCAAGCGAAAAACACAAGCTGAAAAATTCAAAAACAATTGAGCAATTTAACGAACTCATTAAAAACGAGCCAATACCTGCGTACAGAACCCGCATCTATACGACTTAACATTTTTTATTGAAGTTTAGGCTGTGATCGGCTCGCTAACTCGCAGCATCCACACCCGCCCGCACTTTCACGGTTCATTTGATATAAAAAGAAAATAGCGTTTTAAAGGGGATGGAGTGGAGTCCTTTAGACGTTTTTTGTCTGTTTCCCTACAAAACTGTTCATGCCTGTGCACTTATCAACAAACAGTGATTTGATGTTGGTTTGTTGGATTTAAAAGGGGTTGAATGTGGTAACCTAACAAATTAACGGCCAGTTTGAGTATATCTAAAGTCTGAAATAAACTCATTGCTCTCATCGTATTATAACAGTAGCTGTGCCCGCGACTTCACACCCGTCAACTGCCTACCTACTTGCCTACCATTTTTTTTCCAAAAGTCATTCTTTCGCGGAGAATCTTAACACTCATCTTATTCTTTTATCTTGTGTTAAGATTGCACAACGCCATCTCTATCAAATATGTAGTTCAACTATCCGAGTATCTGAATTGCGTGTGTTGTGATATTTTACTTCTTGAACACTTTAAATTCATATATCTTTTGATAGAGTGTACCGATTGCGATGAAACAAAAACTAAGTAATACTTCAAGTTAAGCACAACTTTTATGTATAAAAGTTATCTACATTGGTTTCGTACAGTTTACTGTATAATATACAAGTACAGTCAAGGGTCAAAAGTGCAGTCATACTATCCCTAAACTCAAATAGCTAGATTTTGTAGAAGAAGTTAAATTATCCACAACTGATTTAATATTTTGCATAGAAAAAGAAATTAAAGTATAGATTATTCCTACTAACCGCGAAAGGTTGAAATTCTGCTGCCTACAAAAAAAAATGCCTTTTCTATTTTGGTAGAGTGTGACTGCACTTTTGACCCTTATAGTACAAATACAACTAAACAGACCAAAATTCTAAAACTGTTGGTTATCCTTTGACATCCTGGCTTTTTTTTTCGGAAATATTTTCGATGTACAAGTACAAATACGACTTTTCTACAGGTTTATAATAGGTATTTTTTATATTGTGTAGGCTCGCACTTGATCACTATCTCACCTGATGGTAATCGATGATGTGATCTACAGTGAAACACGCTTGCCTAGAAATAACCTAGTCACTATTGACTTAATGACTCCTAGATTGTAGCTATTGGGAAACACAGAATCCGGCAGGGAATTCCACTCCTTAGCTGTACGCATAATAAAAGTGTTTCCAAAACGTTTTATACGTATGGGTGGGATGTCCACCATGTACCGATGGCGCATCGCCGTACGTCTGGTAGTCCGATGAAGAAACGGGCTAGGTGGAATTCGGCGTCATCGGTACATGGTGGACATCCCACCCATACGCACCAAACGTTTTGGGAATACTTTCATTATGCGTACAGCTAAGGAGTGGAATTCCCTGCCGGAGTCTGTATTTCCTGATAGCTACAACCTGGGAGTCTTTAAGTCAAGAGTGAATAGGTTTCTTCTAGGTAAGCGTGCTACATCGTCGACCACATCATCACTTACCATCAGGTGAGATAGTGGTCAAGCGCAAGCCTATCAATAATTAAAAAAAAAAAAAAAAAGTTATATAAATTAAAACATAAAAAATTAGCAAAAGGAGGTCACGAAAGTGTGTAAGTGTGAGTGGGAAATCGTTGTTCAGAGCTCTTTGAGTAGATAAATACAATTTTATTTTGTTTAAAAAAAATTTGTAATACAAAGGAATGAGAAGCCACCAAAGTCACCTTTTTTACAAAATTATGTGCCATAGATTTTTTAACTTACCATTGACCTAGAAACTTGAAACCTGGTGATAATGTTTATTTTTACGTGTATTTTACTAACAATATATTGATATATCAGATTTTTATTTGAAATGCTCTCATTTTTCCTATTAAAACCAACTTTATTGTGCGGTTTAGTACGAAACCCTAAATTTGCGAAGTCCAACACGCACTTGGCCGGTTTTATTTTATTTGGTGCCTCGTTTACACAATACCATAATCTGAGACTCAGATAAATCTTAGCATTTTATTGTTATAAACTTCACAAAATCCATGTTTAAAATAAAAATAAGTAAAATGTTTTTAAAATTGGGTTCAATTAATTACAGTGCGTGTCAGATAAAAGAATAACACTTAAAAAATTCATTCTATTTATTTTTGAAAAATCTAGTGTCACTCAAGATTTTACTTTAGATAATATTTAATGCGTTTTGTGTACCTAATCGGTGTAAGGGAGCTTTTTAATGATCTTCTATTTAAAACGCTATTCATATATTTTGAAACAGATTATTATTAATTAAAACCGTCAATATTTTGTGACAGCAGCTTAGAATTTGCAATAATTTGATTGATGAATATTTTTTGAGTATAAAATATTTTTTAAGTACGTAGGTACCTATTACTTTTAGTGTCTTGATAAAATTATATCATGCTTAGCAATTTTAGGCATGAAAAAACATTGATCAACTTTCAGTGGTTGCTATTTGAAGCAATCTTACTGATATTATTTATAAATGTGAAAGTTTGGATGGATGTGTGTGTGGATGTATGTTTGTTACTCAATCGAACGACAGAACGGCTGAACAGATCTGGATGAAATTTTGCACAGAGATAGATTATAGTCTGGAATAGCTATAGATAAAAATAACACTTTTCACGCGGGCGAAGCCGCTGGCAGAAGCTAGTATATAATTCAAGATTTACTCATGAAATGGCATTATAATAGTATCAAGTTTTCAAAATTGGAAACCAAGATAAAAGTACATTATGTTTAAAATTTTCTAAATAAATAAAAAAAAAAATACCATTTTTTTTTTTTAAATACCTAACTAGGTTTTACTTGCCAAATTATTTTTTCCTTCTGAGAATAGTGACTTGCTGAGATAGATAACCTAATTTTATAAACTCATGATATACTTACTTAAATTCTTGAACAGTGACTCCGCAGGTTCAGTGCTATGTCATCGCTTTTGACATTTAGATTATACTTATATTTTTTAGTTAGCATGATTCAGAACAGGGCCACGACGCGATGGAAGAAAAATATGGTTCTACATTGTGACTGAATTTACTTACTCGTAAAAACAATGGAATTTTTAATCGATATATAGGTAACCTTCATCATTTGATCCAACAACATATACCCAGTTTCAGAATGTTTCCAAGAAGAATAAAATACGTGCGATATATACCCCCCAATGTTAACGCAGTACTGGCCGTGCGCCCGCTCGATGCCAAAATATCAATATTGAACCTCCTTTTGAACAGTTTTGTTTGCAATATATTATTTGATTTACATATGCTATTTTAGTTATGAAGAAATTTCAGCCATAATTTTTTCTGTGTAAAAATATTTTTAAACATCCAAGTCGTTTTGGAGGAGTTTCCAAAAGTTGCGGAAAAATATCGTCTTGTTAATTATTATTTTAAAGCAAAACTATTAGTTACACGAAAAAACCTGATTCAAAAATTTTGTACATGAATCAATAATAAATATCTATATTTATTTTTTGAAACCTTTTAACCTAGACGGTACTAAGGAGTATGCTTTAGACCGGTACCGGTAGTAACCGGCACTAAAGCGGTTAAAGTCTCGGCAATCTTTCAATGAAGAATACGCAATGAGTCTACTACACTATAAATACATTTATGTAATTTTGTACTGAACCCAACTGCACAATGGTGTAGCTATTATAAAGGCGGCATTACACCGATAGATCTCACAATGATCTTGCAAAACTCCAATTCGATTGATAAAGTACGTTAGCACTTTATTCTGCAGGCGTGGTTGAAAGTGTTCACCGAAATGACGCGACGTTTTGGCCTCAAATTTCTGGTAATGTGATTTGGGTGGAGACGCCTTTATTTCAAATGCAAATTTCTTAAAGACACGCTTAATGCCTTTAGTCACGATCTGGGGCCCGACTGTATATTTTTTTAGAGCTTCAGAACTATACGCAATGCAGTGTGATTAATTGTTGATCAATGTTTGTATGATCAATAACTGAAAGAATTCAAGACTGCTTAACTGGTAAAATGTCATATTATATATATTCAGATATATCATAATATATTCAGATCACGTAGGTTTCATATAGGAATATCGTCAAAAATAAATAAAGCAATTTTCCATAAAACTTTTTATAAAACAAAGCAAATATGAGTTTATTATATAAATAGAATAGAATCATAGCAATTTTTTTATTTGTATATTTAAATGATAAGTAAGACAACTATCGAAATAAAAATCGTGGCATTTAGCACGATCTGCACCAAAAATATTCACAGACAATGGATGTTTTAAAATAAATAAAAGCGTTCCATTTTAACGAAACGAAAAAAGTTTCATCCGTGCGAATAAACAAGTGGAATTTAATTGAAACAACTTTTGTTTTTGATTGTTGTTACGATTCAATCAAATCTGTGCAGATATTTCAAGAATGTTTTCATTGTTCAATATCGTAGAACATTGTCAATCGAGTGATCTGTAAAACAGCGTTATTTTTTTACATAAAACAATTAGAAGCATTCATGGAAAAGACCTTTTTGAGCTGGTTCAATGCCGCAATTTGAATCTTTCCTTTTTATTGTACTAAGTACTAGTTTCTGACTGCGACTTCATCCGCGTGAAAACTTTTTTATCAACTGTTTACTAGATACGATGAAAAAAGCCGGCCAAGTGCGAGTCGGACTCGCGCACGAAGGTTTCCGTACCATTATCGCAAAAAACGGCAAAAAAAATCACGTTTGTTGTATGGGAGCCCCACTTAAATCATTCATTTCGTTTTTAGTGATAAATGATAATGATAAATGATTTTATTTCTGTAAGTTGGTTTGTACAAACACTTTCACATGTCGATCATATTTTATAAAACTAGATGAGGTCGGCGTTTCTTATCTGACTACTCTGAGAAGAAAGGCTGAAATAAACTCAGAGGTCACAGTCTCTTTTAAAGTCCAGACAAAATCTTGGTTAGATCATGTGAAGGCCATGTAGACTGATGTCCAAAATGGTCTATTGAGGAAAGAACTAGCCAGACTGAGTGGACCTGTCTAGTCAGTGCATGCATTTGTCAATAACCGTGCAGTTCAACTCAGAAATTAAGGAGCTCAACGATTCGACGAACAATACCAAAGAAAAGACATTCGGATAGGCCGCATAAATTACTCAAACTGCCAGACCATGATTAAAAACTAACTATGAATTAAAATTAAAAACAAAAAAAGGAATGATCCACATAGTCTTCACATTCACAATAATTAAAATAAAATAATATAATACTTTAAAAAGTAAATATTCTTGTCATTGCAAGAAAACAAAAAAAAAACAAAATTCACGGTGCAAAATATAAAAAATCTAAATTAATTGGAGCAATCTCAATCCCAAGCCTGTTTGTCCTCAACGTAATCTTTAATGGTATAAAAGGCTTTCTGGCACAACTTACGTTTAATGAATGATTTGAATTTATTAAGACTTAGATCTTGTACGTGGCTTAGAAGCTTATTATAATAGCTTACACATTGACATCTAAACGAGCCACCTATTTTCTTGAGCCTTGTTGTAGGTAGTACAAATTTGTGTTAGTTCCTAGTATTTATGTTATGGATATCACTGTATTTTTTATTACAGCGGCAACAGAAATATATCATCTGAAAATTTCAACTGACTTGCTATCACCTTTTATGAGATACAGACTGGTCACAGACGGACAGACAGACAGACAAACAGACGGACCGCGGAGTCTTATTAATAGGGTCCCGTTTTTACCCTTTGGGTACGGAACCCTAAAAAGTTCCATAGAAATCTGTTCAGGGGTTTAGACTTTTAGACTTATGAACGTGACAGACAGACACTCCTTCGCATTTATAATATTAATTCGGAAATATAATCTGTATAAGTCTATTTGGAGGTACTACGTAGAAACCCTTTTCTGCTTTGAAAACAAAATATTATTTTTTAAGAAAATAAAATTGAAATAAGTAAAACAGTACAAGTTACTAACATATTCTTGGCACCGCCTTAAGGTTTATCTTTGAACATACTTTTAATACCCAAGAGCATTTAAACTGTTTGTTAAGCATAAAAAGTCACCGAAAACAAACTATAAAACTATTAATAATATCTTTGATAAGTCAAGTCTTTGCTAAAACGAAACACTAACAAGATTTTCCAAGCACTTTGAAATCGTGTATTTGAAGTCTGAAAACTATTTGCAAGATAAGTGAAATTAAAGCTTCTAAGATAAATATTTGTTCGTTGAAGATTCATTGCGCCATCTACATTTTATAACTTCTGCTAAATGAGTGTCAATCAACTGCGTGAATAAATTTTTAATTTCGGATAATTTGATTCCAGCCTAAGAAACTTAATGGCAAACGACTTTGTGGAATAAAAGTGTCACGTAGAGAATAGGTGCGATTTTCGCAAATGAGCTGCTCAATATTCAAGAGGCAAACGCCTTACCGTAACAACAGAACAAATTCGAAAGACGAAGTATCGGCAACGGACGGCCCTTAATGTAATTATCATAATGGCGACCAATAAAAGAGAGGTTCGGAATTCGTGACACAGCTTTAAAAAGTACTATCAAAGGTGCCCGAGGCGGAAAACGTCGCATCTTATTTAGCGCCCTCCCGAAAGAGGGTACCCGATTGGGGCCTTTCCTAATCACATTACGACAATGAAAGAGCTCCAGATAAAAAGGACCGAAACAGATTTGCATGAAACGTCAGAGTTGATTACGACTAGTCAATCGTCTATAAAATATGCAGATGCCAATAAATCATTATCGACACTTGTTCTAGACATTTTGATGAAATTATGTCAAAATCTGAGTCTGTTTTTAATCTGGAAACTGGTGCATCTGCCCTTGATATTTGATGTACGGAATCACCCTCCTAATATTACACAATAAAGGCAATTCCATTCACATCTATATCGTTGAGTTGATCAGGCGTGAAGTCTTTTATGTTTGGAGTCACGTGTCGGCCAACGTCCAGGAAACCGACAGTGCCGAATGTGTTTGAGCGAATCTAATGCACTCAAAACCATGCGACGTGAGTTCGTAGGGGAACTGGGGTGACATTGGAAACAATGAAGACTGAGACGAAATTTGGAGACTGTATTATTTGCGGAAAAATCAATGGTGAAACGTTTCCGATGGTAGCAGCCGGAGCGGCGACAGGAACTCTGATCATTATTATTACTGTCCATACTATGAATAGGAGCGTGCCCTGCCTGCTTCCGTGTATAACGTTTCCTTTATTGCGACTGATGGCTTTATAAAGGCGGTTATTTCGTCGTTAGTCGGTCAGCCCCCTTATTTTCTGTTGTTCGTGTAAATTACTAATCATTATAGAAAAGCATTTCCATTATAAGAAGGTTCATCACTTACATTTGGCGCTTCTCTTTGGTTTTGTCTATTATTTTCTGTTGCCATGTGATACTAATCTTTAAAAAAAAACTTACTCGTAGTTTTTAGTCTATTTGTAATCATATTTAGTAACTCTTTTGTTATTTTAATGCATTCTATTTTTCCAAGCGATAATTATTCACATTTTCAACACAACACTTCCAAGTATTGAGTGATGAAAGTATTCCAAACATGTAAAGATACTTAACGATATTAAATTGACGGGGATGGATGAACAAAAGTTTTTGCATTTAGTTTCTTAGTTTTAAGCACCGTTGAATTCACAACATGGAATTTCAATTTCATTTCATTGTAGATTAATACTTAGCTCTTCTCGAATCTTGTGACTGAATTTTTTTCAATGAGGTTTTCATTAAGATCTCTAATGCATATTTTATTTATTTCATTGTTGAATTGAAAAAATAAAGTAACAATAAATAAAATCAAATGTTAAAAGTAAAACCTTTTTGTGGTATAACTGCAATCAAACAACTTTTTCACAGATGAGCAACTTTAAGTGATTTTAGGCAAAAGTTTCTTCAAGTTTTAATTATTCTATTTATCTGCCACACGTATTCTACTATCAACTTTCCAGTCTAGCACTAATGAATTTAACCTGTGTCAGTTAAAAGTGAAAAGTTAGAAATCTTGAACAATGTAAAGCAATCTCTTCAAGTGGAAGATTAAATGAAAAACGTTTGACGAAGTATTGAGTGTAAAAACATTGCATTAAAAATATATTTTAAACGAGAATTAGAATCACCATTAACCTTGATGAAGCCTTGATTAATAGTCAAATTCAATAAAAACCCGAAAACGTATTTTTTACATTATTCATCATCATCATCATTTCAGCCAAAAGACGTCCACTGCTGGACATATGCCTCCCCCAAGAGTTGCCACACTGATCGACCCTATGCTTCTCGCATCCACCGGACTCCCCACTGTCTTGACTAGGTCGTCGCTCCACCTAGAAGGAGGCCTTCCAACGCTGCGTCTTCCGGAGCGCAGTCGCCGCTACAGAAATTTTCGGCCCCAACAGCCATCCGTTCTGCGAGCAATGTGCCCTGCCCACTGCCATTTAAGTTTGGCAATTCTTCGGGCTATGTTGGTAACCTTGGTTCTCTTGCGGATGTTTTCCATTATTGGAATACTTATTTATTTGGCCAATGCAATGTTTCCTATCCCTATATGAAATGAATTGTCAACTATTGAAACAGCAATGGCACAAACTTTCGCCCCGTCACTCCCAATCACAAATTACCCATATGCACTTGAATCAAATCAAAGAGTTTTATAGTAATAAATTCAAAGAAGAAAACGCTCAAGTTTTTGATCGAATATACTCTCAATGGGGAAAACAAAGATCAGGTCCCCTCTTTATATTATTGACGCGTCGCGATCTAAATTGTTGCTCTAGGGGAGAAAAAATCTTGTTCCATTTGACATATTAGGGGTATTTCGTAAGGCACGCACCTTATGTATAGGGGACAGGTGTGTTGTTTGGTTTAAACTCCCCAGTTTAGTTCATAGTCTTCTGTATATTGACAGGGG
This sequence comes from Anorthoa munda, assembly GCA_945859665.1. Lineage (NCBI taxonomy): Eukaryota > Metazoa > Arthropoda > Insecta > Lepidoptera > Noctuidae > Anorthoa > Anorthoa munda. Next base: position 12,666,302 of record OX243911.1, on the reverse strand, counting down.
AAGATGCAGGAGTAAAAGGCTATTTATTACTGTGCAGTCTTGGCTTCAAATAATTGGCTGCTCGAGAATCAATAAGAACAGCTTTTGGAATTCTTTTGGAGTGTTTGTTGCACATTCAAATTATGAACAATTTGACAGAATATCAATATCTTAAAAGAAACATCCTAAGTATATTATGGTTCTTAAGTATGAAAACAGTTTCAAAACTCCACATCAGTTCAATTTGAATTGATAATTGTTCCGAAATGAATGTTTTGTGAACATACAGACTGGAACGAAACTCTAGTGTGAATGGGAGAAAGTTTCTGAAACATAAGAGAAATTCGCAGACAGACACCTTAGTCTGATGTTCTAAAACTTGTTAAAGACAATGTGCCAACAATAAAGTAGATACCTTAACTGAGACAATGGAAGAACTTTGTAGCAACACTGTTACTGAATATATTACCAACGTTTGTCGCTCTACTCAACTGCCATACACAAACACACACACGTGCTTTATGTACCATGTACCAATAATCTTAACCGCGCTAATAATTTTAGCTATATACATAACTGCCTTTGACATCCATTCCGCGGATCGTTAGCCCTTTGACAAACCCCATTAATTCCTGCATATAATCATGGAATTATTACTTTGGTTTAATCACTCCGTGTAGTTTATTCCCCTTTAAGCCGGTTGAGCCAATATGGCGTAACGATAATAGCTGATGGTGGAAAATTATGGCTTGAGATAACGTGCTGGTATTGTGAATTGGTCAGTTCCAGTGTCAGATTTGTTAATACGTGATTGGATGAAAAGTCTGGTTATAAACCCATCGGCGATCTTTATAAAGAATTGAAAAGCTTCTTCATTCTAGATTATATCAAGATCATTAAGTTCATCATTTGTTGAATATTCATGCTTTGGCTCCTCAAATACTGATGCAATAAACAGCTCTGAGGAAATGTCTTATGGATCCAAATCGGTAGAGTCATTTTAAGTAACAATAATGTTCTCATTAACAAACCACAAAGTGTCTGGCTTTACTTCTAAAATAATCTCTTGGTCATCGTTTATGTCAACTGTCACCACAGAGATAGTGGGTAGTCCATGGCTATTTTTGCCTTCATAACAAAGTCTATTGCCAATAGGATACATAATAAGAACTGTCAATACGTCCCCTGAATGTTTGATAGCGACTGCAGATACTGTTTGAGTGGACCCGCATGTCGCTACCCCGCTTAATTTCCTACAATATCTCGGCGAACTTCATAAATATTTTGATTATTTCTTTGTCGAATATCATTTGGTGCTCTGAAATGAAGTATGCTATCAGTGTTGTGATAATATGAATGGATTAAGCAATGCATGTTGACTATGATAGAGGCGTTAAGTTATAGTTCGGGTATTAATTATTCACTCTATGCCCAACCTCATAATTTTAAGGGCTCTGTACAGAAATGATTATGTAGGGTTAATATCCCATAAAATTATAATTGTAAAGATAAATTCGTATGGGGCGGTTTAATTCACAAATATGTTTGGAATGGAATAATAAATAATTCAACACTAGCTTCTTCCAGCGGCTTCGCCCGCGTGAATGTCAAAAATCTGCCCAAGGGAGCATATTCCCGGAATAAAAAGAATCCTATGTGTTATTCCAGACTATAATCGATCTCTGTGCTTAAATTCATCCAGATCCGTCCAGTCGTTTGAGCTTGAAGAAGTAACAAACATACAAACACACACACACACTCACAAACTTTCACCTTTATAATATTAGTGTGATGTGATAATTTACTAACCTAATTTATAAATTGTATTTTATCATCGATTTTTTTTTCGACGGTGCACTCATTACTTTTGTTTTAATATCGACATATTTATTTTCTTCTACAAGAATTGGATTTAATCTTTATTTTTATATTAACCTACAAGCCCTTACCGATCACATAGGTGGGTAGTTTCCTTTTTCTATAATGGTCCAATTACCTTCTCGAACGTAAACAAATCTAATTCAATTCTTCTTCCCCACATACAAAGTCACGTAGCCAAAATTAGCAACGCTAAAAGCATCACGCTAAGCAGTACAAATCTGTTCAATCGATCCGTCACTGCCCCACCCCTACGTTAAAACCCCATTACTATATAAATATATGCAATTTATTACATTTACCAATTTACATATACTTTGAGAAGACATGTCTCTAGAGTTAAATGTCGTTAGGGATGGCAAGGGTGACAGGAAGAATGAAGATGTGACAATTTCTTAAGCATACGAAGGATAATGGTGGAGGAAATGTGTTGTGGTGGGGAGCTTTTTTAAAGTGAAAAACTTGGCACTTGACGTAAACGTTTTGAAAGTACGTAACAACGAAGGGGTAAAAGTTTTTGCGTAATATATGTCAAAATACTGAAATTAATACGAATCATACAAAGTCCAATAGAGACAACAGTTTCAGTACATATATTAAACCACACCTTAGGGGAAGGCACAAACTACAGTACGCCAAACTACAGTACGCCAAACTACAGTACGCCACCTGACACGATCCTCACATACTCCTCTTGCACCAGTTTCAGTGCCCATGTTATTTTTATTCTACAAAGCTTTGAGTTTTCGTTCTTGAAGATTAGTAAATTCCAAAAAGATAACAATTCCGACCTTAAAAAGTCTTCTTAATTAGTTTATTATTAGCATAGATATTAGACATCGCGGCAGTCCCAAAACTTTACAAAAATGAAATATAACTGAGAAAGCCGTAGTCGCCTGAATTCAATTAGAACTTTCGTCGTCCGTTTCATAATTAGTCAAAAAGATAATGAAGCTGCTTTCTGATGTGTATAGTTAGACCGGTATTTTTATTAAATTATTTTGCTTCTTTCATTAGCAGTCTGTTCCTGTGCAAAATTTCGTCCCGAGGGAACGGAAGAAAATAATTTTCTCGTTAACGAAGAAAAATTAAATTGGTATTATTTATTCTTTTTTATTAAGTATTTGTAGTCTAATACTACGATCCTATATTATTTATGACTTGGGAATAATTAGTTTCAGCAAATCTTAGTAATAATAATTTATCGTGTTTATGATAGGTTAATAAAGCTACAAAAATATGGGTCCCAGAGAACGTACTGCGACATCGCGGCGGAACCAGGTAAAGATTGCGGGATGAAAGATACTAGATACTTACAAAAAGGACTGGTCTACACTAGACCAAAACCAGGAGAAATAGAAAGATTAAAGGGAGGCATTTGTCCTCCAGTGGAACAATTCAGGCTGAAAATAAATAAAATAGTAATATGATAATTGACAATAGTTAATAACAGGAACGTGAGAGATACCAGTCCAACGCACGGGCTATCAGTCTCTCTGTGAGGCCATGGTGGAGCATTTGAACCTGTCCTTGCAGGCAGTCTCCGAATGAGGCTATGCCAATCTGGTTAAGTTTAATACTGATAAGGTTTAATGGTGTCTTTTTTTCGCTAGAAAGTGCCAATTTCTAATGCCAATAGCCATCTTGAGCTTTTTGGCTTTACGTTGACATCGACATTTTTGGGCCATACATTGTGGCAATGGCTCAGCTGACAGCCATAAAGTTGGAGATCCTTGCAAATGTGAGAAGGTACTTCACGCCGAAAAAGCTGCTCAACTTGTATCAAGCGCAAGTTCGATCATCAAAGTGGCCCAAGTAGCTCATCGGCAATAAAGCACTGGTCAAGTCAAAGCTCCAGATTGAATTTTTTTTTTAATTGAAAACTCCAGAGCTTTGAACATCGTCGCCGAGTTTCCAGCTTGTCGGTTTTTTATCGGTTACATTTCGGGGTGTGTGCGATGGAATTGCATGATCTAATTCCGCCCAGCCCGTTTCATCATCGGACTATCCGACGTACAGTGATGCGCCATCGATACATGGTGGACATTCCACCCATACGCACTAAATATTTTGGGAATTCTATTACTACGTGTACAGCTAAGGAGTGGAATGCACTGGCGGAGTCTGTTTTTCAATATAGCTACAATCTTTAAGTAAAGAGTGAATAGGTTATTTCTAGGCTAGGCGTGTTTCACCGTCGACCACATGATCGCTTACCATCAGGTGAGATAGGGTCAAGAGTGCACCTATTTTAAATTAAAAAAGAAACAGGAACGTAAAGTCGCTTGATTGATATTATTAATACCTTTAAAAAAAATTACGATATCGACAGAGTGCTTTTTAAAGTAACAACGTACCGCGTGACCAATCAACTTCCATCCCTAAGACCAAACAATTCCCACATAAACTGAATTGGAAACATTAAAAATGTACAATAAACTCACTCCCCCGGGGCATAAAACGTAAGTTTTTAAATGGAATTTCTCTATTAGTTGGGACGTTCGACAAATGGACAGACTGGAGTGCATTAAAGGACTTTCGGAGTATCGCCTGAGGCCGCGCTTGGCACAGGCAGAACGAATCCAATGCCGTTGCCGTTATTGATCGAAATAAAAAATAATTCGACTGTGGAACGAGTGTCTGACTTTTCGGCTATACCCTAAGGCTAACTCGTTACAGATGTTCGTGAAGAATGAATGCGGAATTTTGGATTATTCTTGTTTAGAAATGAAGTTATCACGTTTTTGGATGTGCCGTGCATACCATGTAGGACAAGATCATTTTTGGGCCAAAAATATACTATAATAATCGAGCAGCTTCTAATATAGAATGTTGTTTTTTTTACGAAATTATTATATTTCATCATCCTAAAATCTTCCACACGTTTACAGGACATACCTAGGAATCTTCCCTTCTTTTTGTCATATTTTCTTGTTTTACGTCAAGAGACTAAAACGTCGTAGTAAATAAAATAAAAGTATTTTCTTTAATTTATAAGGAAATCAATCTGTCGTTTACCATGCATATTTTCTCTATAAATAAGAAGTCAATCTTCTAATTTTCTCCGATAAGAATGATTTCTGCTGATTTATGCTTGATGACCTCAATAGAGCTTACGATAGAGTGGGACTTAAATTGAACCAAGGTCATGATGAATGCCCATGTAACACCCACTCCTATCAAGATCGGAGACTCTATACTCGAAGTTGTAGATGATTATGTCTTCCTGGGACAAACGGTCCAGTTGGGTAGGTCCAACTTCAAGAAAGAGGTCAACCGTCGAGTCTGGGGGAGGCCTATGTCCAGCAGTGGACATCTTTTGACTGCAATGATGATGATGATGATGTATGGTTTCTTAAATATCACCTTGACCACAAAACTATTATTTATCGAAAATAGCACAAGAAAAGATGTGCATCATTGAATAAGTAACACCATTTCAACCATTAAACGTCGGAACACAAAAACAGACTCACCAATTAAAGTCCTAAAAATCCTAAAAATAAAAGTTGGCTAGCTTCGGAGGAACAAGTTGATAAATTAAATGGCTCTCATGTTCCACTTACTAAGGCTTCTAATACGGTTAGGGTCACAGCATCGACTACAGAATCAGTCGTGCAATCTTTATAACCAGAATCGCTACCAGGAAGAAAGATAGTTAACTGTTTAATCGAGATAAACTTTGCCTTTGTTGTCGTGAGCAAATGATATTGTTTATTAGAAAAAATGGGTGGCATCTATACAAATAAATAAAATAGAATTGTGTGAATGCACGTGAAAGTATATACGGTACTAACAACAAATAAGCAATTTTTAAGATTTTTGTCTGTCTATCTGTCTGTCTGTTTGTTCCGGGTAATCTCCGAAACGGCTGGACCGATTTTGACGGGACTTTCACTGGTAGATAGCTGATGTAACATAGGCTACGTTTGATCACGAGAAAATTCATAGTTCCGGCGGGAAACTAAAAAAATAAAAATATATTTTTTACGAGTTTGACGCGGACGAAGTCGCGGGCAACAGCTAGTATTATATAAATCCTAGAAGGTTTATGTATAAAAGATACAAGTGGAGTTCTACCGTAATCATTTGCGGAGCTAGTCAAGGTGACAGATGACTACTTTCAATTTTCGCTTTGACTTACCGCACTGTTTGGTTCAATATCGCTCATTAAATGTTTGTGTAATGACCAGCACCCCAATGAGCCATTTTTGTGCCCACTAGTTGGCACCACTGGCGAGTAAGGTCCTTTAATATATTTGATAAACGTTGTTATAACGCACACGGAAGGAAAGTTTGATTTACATCATTTCTAATACCGCCGAAGTGCTATCTATACTCCTTATACTAATATTTTTGAGATTTGAGGAAGGCGGCGGTGTCTGTAACACAGTTTATACTAGTACAGACATCGTCGTTCACTCTATCTTTAAAAACAAACAAACCTTATTATTTTAGTGTTTTTGTCTAGGATAGATTAATTGTACCCATTAATGTGTGTAATGTACCCATTAATAAACCCTTTTTTCCTCTGTGGGTAGACGCAGGGTAAACACGCCTTTTATACAGCTCCCAGTTTAAATTTATTTTAAATAATTTTTAATAGTATTTTTAATGTTTTAATTATTTAGTATTTATACTTACCACCCTATACTCATTATACAATATTTCCAAATCATTCTGATACCTCATACTTCTTTCTACCTACTTACTTTTCTTCAACCACATCATGGACTCTAAATTGGCGACTAGTTTGGAAGATCTGGAGGTCCTGTTCAATTCGCGAATGTCAGAATACGAGAAGAAGCTCAAGAATGCATCATCTGAAACTCGGCCTACCGTGGAGATAACAGCACTTGCAAGTGAGTTTGCAGATTTTAAACTATTTGTATGGCAAGCACTCTCCAAATTTAAATGCCAAATAGAGATGTTGTCTCTTGGCTTTGATAGGCATGAGACCCTGATGCGGAGGAAGGTACTCCTGTTCCACGGTGTAACTGAGCATCCCGGAGAGAAGTTGCCAGAAGTAGTTCACAAGGTGTTGTCGGATAGAATGTTATTGCCTGAGATTAGTAAGGACAACATTCATGTCTGTCATAGATTGGGTTCGACGCGGGGCAAAGCTCGGCCTATACTGGTCAGACTATACACCACTGAGCACCGTCACATGATCTGGGAGAGCAAAAAGTCTCTGAAGGGTACAGGTATCACAATCTCCGAATTTCTCACGCACACAAGACACCGCACCTTTATGGACGCGCGCAAGCACTTTGGAATGCAGAGTTGCTGGTCGGTGGAGGGGCGGATAGTAATCATCACACCGGATACCAAGCGCCACAAAATTGAAACTCCGGGCGAACTTCAAGCTCTGGTGTTGCGGTTCCCCAAGGCTTCTAGTGGATGTGGCAACTCTGCGCAGTCTGTGGATCATCCTTCAAAGAACGTGAGTGCGACTGAGTCGACTGCTACACCCTCAAGGGATCAAAGGAGGGCGCGCAGGCGTAATTAATGTTATTGTTGTCTTGTCCGTTTGCCAATCTACTCTTCATTATGTCGGTCGGAGTGTAGTATATACTTATCACTTTAGTTATGTCTGTGCCGGTACCTTAATATTTGTTACTTTCCGCTTCACCTTCATTATTTCACTGTGTTGTTAATTACGATGTCGGTATCATTATTTTATTTATAATAGGTTTACTGCACTTGAAACAAGTCATCCGAACAACATATTCATATCGTCTGGACTGTCATTGTCAATTTGACTGTTGACAGCAGTCTGACAGTTGTCAGTTTGCTAATGCGTTTCGTTTTACGCAGTTCTTGAAATTCATGTTTATGATGTTTTTTTTTTTTTGGTTACTTGTTTTTGGTTGATGACTTGTATGATAATCAACACACCAGTGAGTTGGGGTGGTTATTTTAAAATCAACCAGCCTATACGTTTAGATTTAATTAATTTTGTTTTGTATAAAAATTGTTGTATTCTTTTCTTTTTATTGTATTTATTGTATATACGTATTTATATTTATTTATGGATGTCCCTGTCGACCTAAATGACAGTTTTTTCTCATGTTCGTCTTCGACTTGTAGTTTTATTAGTGCGGGAAGTGAGTCCCCGCTTCAAACTTTGCATGAAAACATATCCACTGTCTTCTCAAAGTATCCTAAAAATTTCCACATAGCCCATATTAATGCTCAGAGTGTTCCTGGTCACCACTCCGATCTTCTGGCATCCTTTAGCAGTGCTCATCTTGATGCACTCCTAATATCTGAAACTTTTCTCAAGCCTTCTCTCCTTTCCGCGCACTATGCACTTCCTGGCTTTGTTCTGGTCAGAAATGACAGGACCGGCAAGGGTGGTGGTGGTGTCGCTATATATATACGTGCTGATATACCGCACAAAGTTGTTAGTGCATCCCCTTCTCAGTTCTCTGAGTCGGCTGAATTCTTGTTCCTAGAGATTATCCTAAATCATGCCAAAATATTACTTGCAGTATTCTATTCTCCTAATCTTCACATCAACTATTTTGACTCTTTAGAATCGTCACTAAATAATTTTTGCCCATTGTACGATCATGTTATTTTGATGGGTGACTTTAATACATGCCTAATTAAAAATGACTCACGTTCACTAAAACTCCGGTCCCTCTTATCTTCTTTTAATCTTGAAATTCTACCTCTCTCTGCGACTCATAACTTTCCCAACTGCACGCCTTCTCTTCTTGACCTTATGATTGTTTCTTCCCCTCACAATGTTGCTGAGTTTGGGCAACTTACTGCAACCTTTTCTTACCATGACCTCATCTATCTCTCTTATCGTATCCGGCCTCCTAAACGCAAACCTCAAGTCATTTTTTTGCGTAACTATAATGGTATTGATCTGGTGGCGTTGAAGCGTGATGCAGGTGATGTCGACTGGTCTCTCGTCTTCGAAAGCGCCAGTGTCGATGAAAAAGTGAATTATTTTAATTCTAAACTGCTGGGATTATTCGACAAGCATGCACCGCGTCGGCGAGTTAAAGTTAGGCGTGATCCTGCTCCATGGATGAGTGCTCTCATTAAAGACGCTATTGCTCATAAGGACAAGGCGAAGAGCAGGTACAAGCGTAGACCCACGGATCAGAATCTTGCTCATTTCAAAGCTCTACGTAATCACTGCAATCGTCTGTGTCGAGATGCTAAGAGACGCTATTTCCATGAATCTCTAGTCGATCGGAAGCCTTCTGATGTCTGGAGATTTCTAAGGTCTGTCGGTATCGGCAAAGCTCCCACTAATACCTGTAAAGATGTCGACTTGTCGGCTCTTAATAGGCACTTTTCTCTTCCACCTGTCTCTCTGGACCCTAGTGTCAAAACTTCCACTTTGATTGAACTCTCCGAATTGCCTTTACCGAATTGCCCACTGTTTAGTTTAAATGCTGTCTCGGATGACGATGTCAAAAAATCTCTTCTTGCTATTTCCTCCTCTGCTGTTGGCCATGATAATTTGTGCTCGAGAATGATAATACCTATTCTCCCGGAACTCCTACACGTTATCACTCACATTATTAATTATTCTCTATTCTCTGGCACATTTCCATCAGCTTGGAAACAGGCACACATAATACCCCTTCCCAAAATAAACAATCCTTCTTCTTTATCTCACTTCAGACCCATATCCATACTTCCTTTCCTCTCTAAAGTTCTCGAGCACATTGTTCATGGTCAAATTTACAGATTCCTCTCGTCTAATTCTCTTATCTGTCCTTTTCAATCTGGCTTCCGTAGAGGTCACAGTACTGTAACTGCACTTCTGAAGGTCACTGACGACATCCGCTGGGCTATGGAGAATAAATCTCTCACCGTGTTAGTCCTGCTTGACTTCAGTTGTGCGTTTAACTCAGTGGACTTCGACATTCTGCTTGGGGTCCTTCAGTCTATTAACTTCTCTTCCTCTGCATTAGCCTGGTTTGACTCTTATCTTCGGGGTCGCTCGCAGTGTGTTCGCCTTGAAGAGATGTTCTCTGATTGGTGTGATCTCACTGTTGGTGTTCCTCAGGGTGGCGTTCTCTCTCCTCTTCTTTTCTCTATCTTCATAAACACTGTTACCAAAGTTATCACTTCCAACTTCCATCTTTACGCAGACGATTTGCAGCTTTACCGACACTTCTTGCTTGCAGATGTGGACTTAGCGATCGACGCCATGAATCGTGACCTGGAGAGTATAAGTAAATGGGCTAAGTCCTACGGATTACAAATCAACCCATCCAAGTCCCAGGCTATGATCATAGGCAGTCGGTACTATCGCACTGCGCTTGACATATCCAAAATGACGCCTTTATCTCTTGACGGTTCGACCATCGCTTACACTGAAACTGCTAAGAACCTTGGTGTCTTAATAGACAGTAATCTTTCTTGGCGAGCTCAAGTAAATGAGGTAAGTCGTAAGGTGCACTTTTCCTTTCACTCGTTAAAATCCCTTCAAAGCCTCTTGCCCTTTAAAACTAAAATCTATCTAGCTCAAACTCTAATTCAGCCGATTATCGATTACGCTGATGCCTGCTATCTGGATGCCACGGAGGAGCTCTTAAATAAGCTTGAGCGCTTGCAAAACCTGTGCATCCGTTTTGTATTTGGTCTGAGGAAATACGACCATGTCTCTCAGTTCCGCAAGGATCTCAAGTGGCTCCCTATCCGCCTTCGCAGGAACACTCGAGTATTATGTCTCCTCTTCAACATCCTGTTTAACCCTACTTACCCTAAATATCTACGCGATCACTTCTCCTTCACTCGCCCTGCCGATGTCCCATGTAGATCACACCTTAAGTATCACCTAAACTTCCCATCCCATAGTACTAATTTCTATTCCCACTCCTTCTCTGTTCATGCAGTACGACTGTGGAACTCACTTCCACCTAATATTCGTGATTCCCAAAATGTACATCAATTCAAGAAACAAGTCAAAGATCATTACCTCTCCACCATATTGTAATTATTATATATTATTTAATTGTAATTATTATATATTATATATATTATTAATTAGTTAAGATAAATAGTTATATAGTTGTTAGTCTATTTTAAATTTCCTTATTTCCTTCTACACACTGTGTCTTCGTATATCATCCAACTTTCCTGTCGCAGGTCTGCTGGAAGAAATTTCTATTTGAAATAAGCAGTACCTTTGTGCTCTTCTATATGTATTATTTCTTTTCTCTGTTAAGTGTTTTGTGTGTACATAAATAAATAAATAAATAAATAAATAAATAAATAATGATGAATAAATTTTATTTTATTTATTTTATTTTAAAGAGGAAAGATCTTTTTTTTTCTTTGTTTGTTTGTACCGAATAGTCTCTGAAACTACTAGATCGATTTAAAAAAATCTTTCACCAATACCAAGCTACATTATTTCTGAGTGACATAGGCTATTTTTTAATCCCGAATATGGGTCCTGTGAGGTGGTCCACGGGAGCGAAGCCGCGGGGAACAGCTAGTTAAATATAAAATCGAGTTTGCCGTAGTATTGTGCAGTATTTTTATTCGAAAAAAGGAGGATACAATTTTCTGAAACATAAAGCTCTATTAAAGCAGTGGTCGGGTACCATCCTATCTTAATCTGGCATATTTGTAAAATATTCACAATAATAGTTATTTGTTATACAAGAGTGCAAAGTTGCTTTTTAACCGCGTACTCAGTTTTGATGACCGAGCAAGCGAAGGATTCTAAAATTGAATCACTCGCAGCGCTCGTGAAGAATTTTTATATTGGGACAAACCCACCGCACTATTCACCTAAACCACTGCAACTCCTGAAAGCCAGAATCAACAGTGGCAACCACCAGAAAAGCGCCAAGGCAATGAAGCTCGACGAAGTCCCGGAGAATGAATTTAACTGTCTTGGATCCCGCAACGAAATTAATCAGAAAAGTAAAATGGAGGAGTAGGAAAAAAATAAAATACGAATTTCCACTTCCCTCCATATCAAGCAGGAGACAGAACAAACAAACAAGACCAATAGGCACAAAGGGTTGTTTACAACAGGGATAAGCCCAGTTGCCTAGCACCACGGATAAAAATTAGCATTAATATTAATGGGTCCTAACATTGTGAGCTGTTATATTGATTCCAATAATAGGTATGGCAAAAACGCTTGAACGCACGGAAATTTGTTCTAGTTTCCACAAGGTCCGTATAGTAAACAACTCCTGATACAGCCTGTACATTATTCAACATAGTATTAGGTTCATTCTGCCAAAGAATACACTCCCATAAGATATGATGTGCAGATTGTACATATTCGCAGTCAGATGTAGAACACTGACATAAAGGCTAGGCAACAAGCTTGAAGGAAAATACTTTACTTTTAAAGTTACCATGCCCTGTGAGAAATTGGGCAACACAGTGATCTACCTCCAGCCACGTCCTGGCCAGCCGCACGCGAACGGATGGAAAGAATTGGTGGAGATGTCGGACCTTGATGGAATTATCCCACCTACATTGCCATTCGGCTAAAACTTTTAGCCGAATTGCAATGCTTCCCAGACGTCAATATGTGGTTTAAATAATCTAGAGATTTTCTCACGGTCACTCCGCGTTAGAAAGTCCGCGTCCATGGTCTCTTGTGCGGAATACTACATTGCAGCACGTCGCTGCACTTCAAGGTCGACTGGAAGTACGCCAGCAAGTACCGGTAAGGCCTCAGTACTAACCGTTCTGTATGCTTTGCATAAGAATATCAAAGCCAAACGCTAACTCTGAAGTAATTTACATCGTACCGCCCCTATTGTGGCCCTATCAGCCCAAACAGGCGCCCCACAGCAGATACAACCCAAGTAAGTAGCCCCATAAATAGTCCCTAAAGTCAAAAAAGACAGACCCCACGTAGATTTAGATATTCTCGTTAAGGCATAGAAGTTCCTTTTTGCTTTTTCACCATTTTAATATGATCTATAAATGCAAAATTCCTCTCTAATAATAGACCAAGATAACACATGGACTACTTCCTTTTTACCGAAACGTTATTAAATTTAATAGTAGGACACGATTTAAGATTACCTTTCAAAATGAGTTGATAAATTTTGTGCGGAGCAAAGGACAGGCGGTTTCGATCGCCCCACTGAGATATTAATCGTAGGCAAGTGTCAGCCAAGTTCTCGAGTCCAGCTCGAGTACTTGATTGAATGAGCAGAATACCGTCGTCCGCGTAACCAGTTAATGAACAGCCGCTTGGAAGCGGAATCGCGAGGAAATCATCAAAGCCTAAATTCCATAAAGGCGGACCAATAACCGAACCCTGAGGACATCGCATGGTGAGAGACTTCGACATGGAATGATGGCCGAGTTTGAGTTTCGCGGAACCATTTAAATAGTAAGAATAAACTAAATTTTATACACGTATTTCTATAGCAGCCTCGAGTTTTCAATTTGAGTAATAGTATTGGCCACCATGTGTTATCGCCCGAGAAATATCTAGAAGAATTCCAATTACGTACTTATGTTCGTTTCGTATTAACAATTTTCCTATCAGTAAGGGCCGCGTCTACTGTAGATTTTCCAATAGTGAAACCGAATTGATTATTATGAAATTTTGGTCCGTCCGGTAGCAAACGTGGAACGATAAGGCGCTCCAGGAGTTTTTCCAAAGATGGAAGTAATGCTATGGGCCGGTACGACTTAGAGTCGTCCGGGGGTTTGTCGTCACTTCTCGTGAAGAATCTAGAATCCTGAGCGGTATCGAGAGTATCAAAAGAGCACGAAGTGAAAGATCTTTGCACTCGAGTGCAACACATAACTTTTCATCCCACCTCAGTGAGGAAATGACTAAATGCAAAAAATAACATTTACAATCACAAGATACTTTTGTTTCAGTTTAGGTATTAACTATTACATTATGATAGGTAATACAGAATAATAATTATTAAGGTAGGTATTACAGAATCCCCCCCGGTGGGTTCCCGCATTGTCGAGGCGGGGGGGCTCAGTAACCGTGGCTTGGTCACCCACGGTGAAGCGAAAAGGAACCCGAGGAGGGGCCGCTCGTCAGGGCTTTTGCCGATAAGCCGACGACGTAGCGACCAACATGTAGGTTGCGGTGCTGCCTGGGCAACATCGCAACTGAGGCGGGCCGTGATGTCGTATGGTGTCTCCCAAACCCATACGATATCACGGCTGAGGGTTGGAGGCCGCGGTGGGAGAGGAGTCGCAGTATTGCGGTGCGCCGCTCTCCCTACCTTCCGCGGCCTGGACGGGGTCGCCACCGTCTGATGGCGGACGCGGTGGGGCCGCAGGGGAAGAGGAGTGTCGATATAGCGTTGGCCGCTCTCCCTATCCCCTGCGGCCGAAACATGGTAGGTGGCGGGGCCATTGACCTTGACCCGTCACAAGGGGACCAAGGGTGCCATACACGGGGTCGTCTGGCACCCATGTACTGGTTTGGTCCCTGGGGTGGTCACGGTGCACAGTGTGTTCTGGTGCGCCGGTGATGGGGGGTAATCCCCAGAGGAGGGTCCGGTGACGGACAGCCGCGGCGGGTTCGCGGTGAGTGCTAACGCGTACCCGTGTTCCCGCCATAAGCGGCACAGGAGGGCACCGTGGAGTTTTAGTGGGTTAGAGTCCCACATAACTGCGCTATCTCCCCGTGGTAGCGCAGTATGCATGAGCATTTCTCGAGGCTAAAAAAAAAAAAAAACAAAGAAAAACAAAAAAAAAAAATGGTTTTACAGAATAATCTTTAAATTATAACAAATAATACTTATATATAATTAAGAAAAATTGAAAGTAACGTTGCTACAGTTACTTAAGTTGAGTGTAATATTTTTGTTAGGTACTCTATGTAATGTTGGTGTTAGTGACTTGTGTACTTCGGTAAACTATCTGTCATACTTAATAGTTGTACCGATTCATCGGATTTTCTTGGCGATAATGTTGGCGAGAGAGGGCGATAGTTAGGTGATTCATAACGGCTCATTTTTGATGTAGAAAGGCCAGTCCAAGGATCTGACTGAGGCTCTTTCAGTGTAATGGCTCCTACGATGCCTTTACATATTGTAGACTTATTTTGGATGGAATCCTATGTATATCCCTCTACATCCGCATTGGACTTCTAGCCTCCATGGCGCTTAAGGGACAGGAGATCAGCTCCTGAATCGGCCAAAAGTGTGGCTGAAGTTCGTCGGAAACAATGACCCGTGTACAACAGGGGTTCTGGAAGTTCAAGAAATGTTGCTATTTCACCCATAGGCTGTCTAACACACTTTCCGTTGCGATATTGTAGAAAAAATCGATTGATTGGAGTGTTAGGCGGGCGTAAGGCATGATATTTCTCAACAATTGTTACGTATTCCTTGCAGATAACGTAGTTGCGGGCTCTTTTTACCCGGCTGCAAGGAAGGGTTATTATCTTTGTATTAGGTAAAATAACTCTCGCTCCGTTTATACCAATAATAAGAATAGCCTGTAAAGTAAAGAGTATTATAGTAGATAAATTAATAAAATTGATATGCATGCCTATCAATATCTACTAAGATTATATAATGTAATTGATTAATATACTTAAGTAGATACTGAATGTGCAACTGATTTACTTTTGCCGCCAAATATACGGAATCAGGTGATTCGTTAAGAAACTTTTCAATTTCAGATGCTGTGAAAACCTTCGATTTTTTTGGTTGATGACTATATGAGGCTCTTTTTAAAAATGCCACTAAGTTAGGATAGTTGTCGATATGTATGTCTTTTTTTCATCATTATTGTTGCTTTTGGCATTGAATACGTACTCCATAGATTGCTTGATTTCTTCATCATTTCAGCCGAAAGACGTCCACTGCTGGACATAGGCCTCCCCCAGGCGTCGCCACATTGACCGATCCCGTGCGTCTCGCATCCAGCGCCTTCCCGCAACCTTAACCAGGTCATCGGTCCACCTAGTGGGAGGCCTTCCAACACATCGTCTTCCGGTTCGCGGTCGCCATTCCAGAACTTTTCGGCCCAAACGGCCATCCGTTCTGCGAGCAATGTGCCCTGCCCACTGCCACTTAAGTTTGGCAATTCTTCGGGCTATATCGGTAACTTTGGTTCTCCTGCGGATATCATCATTTCTGACGTGATCACGCAAGGAAATTCCGAGCATAGCCCTCTCCATTGCCCTTTGGGTGACTTTAAGCTTTCTGATAAGGCCCATTGTGAGCGACCACGTCTCGGTCCCATAGGTGATCACTGGCAACACACACTGGTCATAAACTTTTGTCTTGAGACATTGCGGTAAATTGGACGAGAAGATACCACGCAACTTCCCGAACGCCGCCCAGCCGAGTCGGATTCGACGGTTGACCTCTTTCTCGAAGTTGGATCTACCCAACTGGATCGTTTGTCCCAGGTAGACATAATCATCTACAACTTCAAGTAAACAGTCTCCGATCTTGATAGGAGTGGGTTTTACATGGGCATTCATCATGACCTTGGTTTTCTCCATGTTCATTTTAAGACCCACTCTTTCGGAAGCTCTATTGAGGTCATCGAGCATTATACTGAGGCTCTCCATGGTCTCAGCCATGACCACTATGTCGTCGGCAAACCGAAGGTGAGTGATGTACTCGCCATTAACGTTGATGCCAAGCGACTTCCAATCCAGAACCTTGAAGACATCCTCCAGCGCAGCAGTGAACAGTTTCGGAGAAATGACGTCTCCCTGTCTCACGCCGCGCTGGAGAAGGATTGGTTTCGAGGTCTGATCCTGAAGACGGACTGACATGGTGGCGTTTTTGTACAAACACTTCAACACCTCAATGTACCGGTAGTCGATCTGGCACCGTTGGAGAGATTGCAGTACTGCCCAGGTCTCGATCGAATCGAAGGCTTTTTCGTAGTCCACAAACGCTAAACAGAGAGGCAGGTTATACTCTTCGGTCTTCTGTATGACCTGCCGCAGCGTATGTATGTGGTCTACGGTGCTAAAGCCTTTTCGGAATCCGGCTTGTTCGGGAGGCTGGAAATCGTCAAACCTGCGCGCGAGACGATTCGTGATGACTCTTGAAAACAACTTGTAGACATGGCTAAGAAGTGAGATGGGCCTATAGTTCTTCAGTCGGGCATTGTCGCCCTTCTTGAAGAAGAGTACTCACGCCTTCAGGAGTTCAGCCGTGATTCCGTCATCACCCGGCGCCTTGTTGTTTTTAAGCTGTTTCAGAGCCATCCTAATCTCGTACAGGCTGACGTCCGGGATATCTTCGGTATAGTGCCGGGTCAATCTAGCTCTTGGGTCGTTTGCTAGACTCGCAACGGGCTTGCTGATTGATGTGTACAACTGCCCATAGAATGTCTCGATCTCCCTCAGAAGCTCCGGTTTGGCGGATACGATCCTGCCATCATCGGTCTTCAGTCTCGTGAGCTGGCTCTGCCCAATAGCCAGATCCCTTGCAAATACCTTGGAGCCTTTATTTCGCTCAATCGCGTCTTTAATACGCTCGGTGTTAAAGCGGCGGAGGTCTCTTTTCAAGGATTTAGAGATCTGTCTATTGAGCTGCCGATATTTGCACGCCTCATCTGAAGACTGCAGGATCATCTCACGCCTCTCCTTCATAAGCTTGAGAGTAGGATCAGAGAGCTTTTTGTTTCTATCTGTACGACGGGTCTTGAAAAACTTAGACCCGACCGTATGGACAGCTTCCACGAACCCGTCATTGTATACGTCCACTGAGCTCCCTAGGCACTCGAAACGATTCTGGAGTTCGAGCTGAAAGCTCTCGGGGTTTTGGACCTGAATCTGTGCTGGACGGAGCGTGGACTTCATCAGTCGAGACCTTTCAAGCTTAATATTAATGTTCAATGTGCCTCTTACCATGCGGTGATCGCTCCCGGTTTTTACCGAATTGATCACAGAGACATCATTGAACATTTGCTTCCTGGTTGACATGATGAAGTCGATCTCATTTTTTGTTGCACCATCGGGGCTCTGCCAGGTCCACTTCCTATGTTCACGCTTTTTGAAGAAGGAGTTCATCATATAGAGGCCCTCCTTCTCCATAAAACTGGCCAGTAGGTGACCCCGGTGGTTCCGACGTCCAACTCCAAATTGCCCCACTTGCAGCTCATCCTCGTCTCGTTTGCCCAGTTTCGCGTTGAAGTCCCCCATGACAACGGTGAAGTGAGTTTTGAAACCATGCATGGCTCTGGAGATATCCTCATACATGGTCTCTACCTCGTCGTCGGGGTGTGCCGAGGTTGGGGCGTAGACCTGTATGACCTTCAGCGAATATCTTGCGGATATTCTGAGTATCAGGTACGCCACCCTGGTCGACACACTCTCGATCTTCACCACGTTGTTCACAAGGGACTTGTGGACGATAAACCCGACACCACCCTGGGACTGCCGGTCACCCTCTCGGAAATAGAGCAGGTTGCCGGATTTGAGGATTATCGAGTCCTCCCCCTCTCTTCGGACTTCAGATAACCCTATAATACTCCATCGCAACCTGCTCAATTCCTCTTCGAGTTCGGTGATCTTTTCGTCGGTCCGAAGTGTGCGCGTGTTGTATGTTGCCAGGTCCAGTCGTCGGTGTTTGTTAGGGTAGCCGGATCCCGTCCGGAGATTCTTGGCACCCCTTGCCATGCCGTAACCTCGACCGCTACCGTAGTCGAGGGTAGGCAGGCTGCCGGGCACTAGGGGCCATTTTTTATTTGTGCTATTCATGGGGGGGGTTTTGCCATAATCGCCACGCTTGGCAGGCGGGTTGGCGATCGCAGTATGGTTGTTATAGAAGCACAGAGAACGCTGCTGCCCATTCTCTGGTTTGTCCCTTAGTCGCCTCTTACGACACCCACGGGAAGACATGGGATGGTGAAATTCTTTACGGCCGGCACCATACGGCACCATACTTGATTTCTTGGTCTCGGATAATTCAATAAAATATTATAAATATAATAATTAAATAAATAAAACGTTTTCTGAGAATGTTTTGGCTCCTTTACCTAGTCGCCACGTGGTAAACATATCGTACTGTTTCAAATACTTCCCGAGTGATTGTTGAGGGAGAAAGCTCTATTGTGCATTATTAACAGTTTCAGTCAATTCTGTTGGCGTCAAATTAACTTACTCGTCGCTAGAATCACTCTTTTTAGGTTTTTCACTTGTTTTCAAGTTTCTTGTTTTTAACCTAAGGTTTTAACAATATGACGTGAAAAGAAAATGGCGCGCACAAAGCAAATAAAAAATAAGTACTTCAAGACGGTTCCGAGTCTGAGTTTTAAACAAATAAAAAAATGTTGTATGATAAATTCGGCACCATGGAGGTAGAAGTAAATAGGTTTAATGATGTTTTGAATTCACAAACTTAGTGCACACGATGTGTGAATTTAGTTTAAAATTTTTGGGCGCACGGTTGGCGCAGTGGTTGAGCGATTGACTGCTGCGCTGCGTGTCGCGGGTTCGATTCCCGCACGGAACAAATTTGTATGACCTACAGATAGTTGTTTCGGCTCTGGGCGTTTGTGTATGTGAGTTTATATGTTTGTAAACGCACCCACGATACAGGAAGAAATTCATAGTGTGGGGCAACGTTTTTATAAAAAAAAAAAAAAAAAAACAATATAATTTTATCCTCTAGCGGATAAAAATGATTTTTGCACTCGATATCGAAGAGCAATAATACTTTTTCCGAGATGAGGGGATAAAAAATATTTTCTACTTTGGTTTTCGAGCGTCTTTTTAGGGTTCCGTATCCAAACGGTAAAATCGGGACCCTATTACCTACTAAGACTCCACTGTCCGTCTGTCTATCTGTCTGTCACCAGGCTGTATCTCATGAATCATTATAGTTAGACAGTTGAAATTTTCACAGATGATGTATTTCTGTTGCCGCTATAACAAAAAATACTAAAAACAGTATAAAATAAATATTTAAGTGGGGCTCCCATCCTCCTAATAATACGTTTTACTGATATATAAATACTTCTTTCAACTAAGGCGATCAAACGAAAGCCTGTTATAATTTCAAAGGACAAACTCCTTTTTTATAAGAACTTCGAAATTGCCTCCTATTTTGTATCACGAACACGTAAGTGGCTTATATATTTCAGAAAATTCAATTACAAAGAAGTTATTACCACAATCATAAGGAAGAAACCTATTTTTCTGGCGCACTCTTTTATTCTGAATTTATTAAGGGTCACACTCGCGCCCTACCTAGCCACTGTAAGTAACCGTTAGGAAAGCGGGACGTTTAAATTCCGGGAGAAGTGTCGTCATATATCACCCGACCATAATTTCTCATTCCCCTATAAAAAGTGAACTTTCAGTGTTCTTAGTGCAACGCGTCTGTTTCTTATTTCGAAAACTGATTGTTTTTATAGCACAAGGGGTGGCCTTAGAACTTTGAATCCACGAAACATGTGTAGGAAACAACTTAGGTAGTGGACGGGACGGCTTCCCCGGGGGGGAACGCTGTTTAGTTTGGTCATCTAATAATAGAAGCAATATTTGTTTTATTTTTCATATGTATTTTGTTGACTTCGCACTTTGTACAAGGAAAAACAGCGTAATAGGAAAAAGAAGTATATAGTTATTGAAAAGTCAACGAAAAATAAATGTTTTCTGTACCCACCTTGAAAATAAACTACTTACATTTTGCTTTTCCCAGAACATAACCAAGGTATTTTTAAGCTTCTTAATTCCAATTTTTCAGTAGTCTGATGATTTTAAAATGTGTAATAAAAATGGTGGTTTGACAGATTTTGTATCCATACTAATATTATAAAACCTGTATTGACCAAAGTCTTCAATTAAATAAGTAAATCGTTTTTACGTTAATGCTGCCTGTACCTATACAGGCTTAGTTTTCCAAGTGGGCGTGGATGGCCAAATCATCACTATGAAGAATAGCGCAAAACAATCAAAGGAGTCACGGGGCCGAGCATGGGATTTTTCTCACCCTGTACGTTGACAACCAGAATTAATTGAAATAATATACATATATTAACGCGGGCGAAGCTGCGGATAACAGCTAGTATTATATGTCAAACGGCCATTTTTATAAGAAAGTTAAAAGTTAAGTTAAGAAAGAGAGTTATCAGACTTTTGAAATATCTGGCCTTAGTTACGTGTTATCTAAGAGAGAGTGACTTGAATAGTGGATTTCTTCACTGCATTTCAGTCGTCGTACATTGAAATGAGAATGTGTCAGACTAAATTGGATCCTTACAATTGCTTCGATTCACCCTTTCCATCAAAGATCTCGAATAAAACGTGAATGCTCCATCAAACAATTTGCCAAATCTATAAGAACCGATCCACAATTGGGGGTCAACACTCTCAAAATATTGATGAAACCTGATACCACTCGAATTTCTGACAGCGACTGTAATATAAATCCCAGAGTAATCTCGACCACAATTCGTCGCAGAACCCCTCTCATTTCACCCTAAATCAAAGTGTTCGCGTCACAACTCAACAATAAAAAAGGGAATATTTATTCGTTATTTGTTGTCGGTTCGTATTAAAATAAAGCGACTATCTAGGCCTCAGCACCCTCCTCTTGCGTTATCTAAGATCAGGATTGCATAAAATTCACATCTCTCTTTCGAATGTGACAGGAGCCGGCCGGGGACTGCGCATCTCATTTTGGCGACCTCCCGTTATATCTAGCAAGCTATATTTATGTAATGAACCACATTAGACCACGTATTAGTTCGCTATTAGGCGGCTATTGTAGGAAATAATGAAGAGTTTTATGACAACAAACAAAAAGAAGCAACGATCACAATATTATACGTGATATTAGTTTCGGATAAAGATTTTGGTATTGCTTCATCTAGAGATGGAAATTTATTTTGGTTTCAATAGTGTTGTTTCTTGGGTAGAAAATGATAATTCCGTGAGTAAGATTATCAAATAATATTGGACCGGTGTTTTTTGCTTTATCAAATAAATAAAAATTGACAAAGATAAAACGCATCAAAGTTCAGGCTTGTGACGTCACTTTGCCAGTTTAAAGTGTAACACACCGTGACGTCACACGATATTTCAACGCATTGTATCGTCGTTCGAATATTTTTAGTTTATCTAACTGATGGGCCAAATATATATTTTTTTCAGCTACCCTATTGACCATTAAAGGATCTAAGAAATATCGAACAGACAATGGATATCAATGAAACAAAAAAGCGACCAATCAAAAAAAATATCCACACAACGGAAGCTCTTCTTCCACCACAATAACTTCAACTTGCAAAACCAATATCCCAATTCCAAAATAATATTACACTACCCACAAATTCTGAAGTAATTTCCGCCAAGCTGTCAAGGTATCACATTCGTATACTATGGTCGGCAGTTAGCTCAGCCTCCCTTATTAATTGGTCTATTGCTGTAAGTAATTGCTCGCCGAAGACTAACTGGGACCATTACTGTGTAGTGTAGATGCACCAAATTGCAGCATAACCGTGGCATAACTTTATTAATTGCTAAGTTAGGAAACCTACATAGTTAATAGTTGTGGAATTATGTGTTTCGGTTAATGTTCAAGTTGTTAGTTAGCCTGAAGGGTTATTTACTTAGAGTTGGCAATAATTGTGTAATGAAAGCTAACTCCCGATTTCTGAATGAAGAATTTGAAGTTAAATGTGTAAACTCTAGCATAAAAACCTATCAGACTATGGTATTAAAGGGGAGTCTCTTTATTCTAATTCTCATATCAGAAACTGGCCCTAATTTATCCAAAATACTTGCATAAAAGCTGAAACTGAGAAAATATCATAGCTTTATCCATGTCCATCAGTCATCATCATCTTCATGCCCTTGTCTCTTGCTACTTTCTTGTTTTCTGCCTCCATACCGTCCTGTCCCTCGCCAAGCCATCACTGACTCCCTTTTCTTTCATATCACTCCTCACACAGTCCATAAGTACGAGTTGTTAAACAAGTCAAAACAAGATTGATGATAATGTCTGTTTTCCCTATTTACTGATAAACTACTAAACAGATCTTGATAGCTGATATGTATCTATTCTCAAGTCAGATAATACAAAATACCTGAAGGATCATACATTGTTAGGTACTCTTCATTCTCCAGAGAAAACAACTTGAAGATTTGCACCGTTACTGAACATTAAATATTAATAAAACAGCTTATATTATTATTAATCGCAATGTTTAAAAGATCATTAGGCCTCTAATATATGAAATCAAATTAACAATAGCGCACAAGTAGCTATAAATTCTCCATCAATATGCTCAATGAGCTCTATAAAATTATTCGCTCTATGATAGCTCTTAAACGTAGAACCATAGGTGCTCATTTCATAGGATCTGCACTAAACATGGCCTTAAAATATAATGCTGATTGGTTACGGACTGTAATATGGAATAATTCAGAATCTTCATAGGAGAGTTTAAATGTGTGAATAAACACAAGGTAGGTAGTAGTTTTATGATATTTTAGTGATGCCTATTAGTTATGTAATGGTACATTTATCAATACATTTAATAAATCTGTAGAAAAGTCGTGTTTGTACATCGAAAATATTCCCAAAATAAAAATAGCCAGTCTGTTAAAGGATAACCAACAGAACCCATTGCCAGCATTTTTGGAATTTTTGTCTGTTTTTAAGATAAAGACAAGACTAATGTAGATAGATAACTTTTATAAATAAAAAATTGTGCGTAACTTGAAGTATTACATCACAACACACGCAAGTCAGATACTCGGACAGTTGAACTCCATATTCGCTAAATAGCGTAGTGCATTTGACGTCATTTTTTGAATGGCTGTGTTAAGATTCTGAGCAAGATAAGTAGGATAGGAAGTAGGTAGGGTAGGTAGGTGGGTAAGTAGAGTAAGTACCCTAGTAGGAAGTTGACGGGAGCGAAGCCGCGGGCACAGCTAGTAGCTAATAATAATAATACCAGGCTGTAATGTAAAAAGGCCTCTTCTCATACAGAGAAGCCACCACGCTTGCTCAAGGCGGGTTGCTGATACCTGCCTTTTATTACAACGCTCACAACAATAAGGCCTCTGCCTCGAATCTTGCGGGCAGCGGGGCGGCGGCGGTGTCAGCGCGGGAGCGGCAGGATCTAATGCGTAAAATCAAATGGATCGGCCCTCGAAAACAGCGGCGCGGCGACGGGCAACGAGCGGTGCACTCCAGTCAAGCGGTGACCGCCCGCGCGACTCCATTGCAGTGTTGTGCAATTTATTTTTGTGACATGTCGGAATGTCCTCGGACGTGCTAGAGCAAATTATTTCAGCAATTTTTGAGATGACAGCAAAGATGCGTGAACCATAAAATTAGAAGAGTTATTAACCAGTTTAATTAACAAATCGCCCTTGATAGCTTCAAGAATATAGTCAAAAGTTTCTACACTTATTCTGGAATAGTCGTAGAATTTGTCAGGATATTGTCTCTGTTCTTCATAATTTGGATAAAACTCGCCTTTTCTTTCCCTTGGCCTATAGTAGGGATTCACTTCTTCTTTTGCCCACAATAATTCGAGCGTTAGGAATAAATTTGAATCAAAAAAATATTGTCGCCATTGTTCAGACATTTCGTTCGCGAATAAAAACAAATATCTCGACGACATCGACACAACCACGAACACAACACTACGCCGCTATAGTGCCGCGCGATCTGCCCGCTGGTTTCGAGAACGTTGCCCGCCCCGATCCCGCGCCGCCGCCGCCGCCGCCGCCCCGCTGCCCGCAAGATTCGAGGCAGAGGCCTAAAACCTCAAAGCTCAATAATATTAAGATCACCAATCACCATGATTGGAAGACTAATTGGTGATCGTCACTTATCTCTATACGCCTTATTGGCTACTTAGACAGACTAACTACAGACCCATCAAATTTGGATTGTTTATCAGAAATGCACAGTGGAACCGGGCCTACGGAAGAATTCGTGTCGAACATGAACAATTCATCATGACAAAAATTTTATCGGATCTAGACACGAATCTTATCTTGGGCACGCCACAATTGCGTTAAGGCCCCTTTTTGAGGAGTGGCTTGAGAGGCGCTTGACGGCTTCCTCACCTTCCGTCTGACGTAGGTCTTCACCGGTCACGGCTGTTTCGGGAGGTTCTTGTGCAGGACGGCGAGTAATGGGTAGCTCAACGTCCGATAAGAACCAGGCCAGAGTCGACGGCACGTAGTGTTCCACGCGCGTCTCAGCAAAAACTGACGGGGCCCGGTAAGGCCGATGCCTGTCTGGGTCGCGCATAAATTTTAAAGAGAGTTACCGCGGCCCTGGGACAAGCAACTGAAGGAACACGGGTGGGTTTTAGTCAGTAAAAGTCTGACACGCCCTTCCGCTTTACCCAGAGTGGGAGAAGTTATTGGATGATTGTCCACCAAAAAAAAAGGCATGAATCATAACTAGCGCAGAAAACATTTTTCTTGTTCAGCACACAGTTCATGTGTAGAAATTACACGATTTCTTGTAGGCCCGGTGACGTTTCTTAACGTGTACAAGAACTAAGAAACAACGTAATTTACTAAATATGTTCTTAAATTTAAAACGGTTTTAGAATTATCCTACAACCCAATGCCAATTATCACCACTTCCATCCAATCCTTAATTTAATCTCCAGAAAACCAATTCACACGCACGAAACCCTCAATTTTTAAGCCTGCCACCAACACTCCCGCCCCAGGAAATGTCACAACCGTTACTAACATTTGAAATTTAATTGTATTGGTAATTCGCAAGCAGTCGTTGCGTACTATGCATTAACTCGGTGACGAGGCCTGAGGCTAGCACGTGGCCAAAACAAGGACCCCTGCTTTAATTACGTTTATTTGACGTTAAAAGTGTTTTTAGATTTAATGCACTTTCATTTTAGTACCTATTCTTGGTTGTGTTTTGTTTTTCCTTTTTTAAACTACAGAGGGAAAAAACAACCAAGATATTAAAGTTGCAAAATGAAACGAACAGGCAAATAATATATTTTGTGGATTGTTGATAACTTGTAGTGACGAATGGACATTATATATGGAGGCTAGCTTAAATACCTGCTATAGTTTTCACAGTCTGAGCTTTGTCCAATTTTTTTATTTTTTTTATTTTATTTATTCAAAATTATGTAAGTAACACCTTAACAGCTACAACGCCAATGCGATGCTACTACCACAAAGATACAATAGAAATACAATTTAAAATACCATTAAATACAATTAAAATTACAATTAAAATAACAATCAAAATATAATCAATCATATTATTATAAATTCAATCAAAATCCAATTATAATTCAAATAAACACAATAAAATACAATTAAAATACCATTACAATCCAATAAAAAATTCAATTGAAATTATTTTTCAACATTTTCAATGCACTTCAGTGCTACTCTTGTGAACTTCATCAGGCTACAGTGAAATATATCTATCTCATTCGATAAAATATTTAATAATATTATTTAAATATCTAGCGGTAGTGGCATTGACGCCCGTTTCCGCACTTAGACGCCCGTCTGGTCCGTTGCGCGTGGGGGCACTGGCTAACATAGCCAGCCTAGCTCCATTCAAAAGCACAGAAGCTTCCTAGGGGCTTCACGAAGTGACCTCACTGTTCCGAAGATTTCTTCGCGTTGAGATGCCACAGCCTCGCATTTTAGAATTATTTGGGCGGCTGGCTGTTCGGCGTTAAAACAGCCCCTGCAAAGTAGGCTCTCTGTGGCACCTATGTTGAAAAGATGTTTGTTAAGGAGGGTGTGGCCCGTTATCATCCCTATAATTATTTTTAGGTTATTTCTACTTAGGCAGAGAAGTTTTTTTAGTTAGACGCGGATAGACATTTGGCAAAGCCATTTTTAACTGTCTAAAATCTCATCTGTTATTATGATGTTCTGTTGATTTTTAACGAATCCACGCACGAAATTACGAGAAAGACAGGGGGAGAAGTGGGTAAGGGCCTAGCACTAACATCTCGGAGCATCTTCGAAAGTTCATATGCGGCATCATTGCCTACGGCTCCACTATAACTCTTGATCCACTGGAAGGTAATTCGATTGGATTTCGATATACTCTCCAGGGCGAGGTGCCACTCAAAAATTAGTTTGTTGTTAGTTTGTTTTCTAAAACTTTGAGCACAGCCAGACTTTCAGATAAGATTCCGATACCGTAGTTGTGGATGCCTAAACGCTTGTGATAAGGTGATACATTCACATTAAAAGATCGAACTGTGTGTACCTAGCGGTATGTGAAAGTTAATGTTGAGGTCAAGGGAGTGTACGCCAGCAACTGAACCGTTTTGTGTACCAGTGATAGTTGAACAGGCCTGTCATTGGAACCATTGGAGTCTGATGATGGTGGTTGAGAGTACTGTCCTCGTCCATCAAACCAGTGTGCCATAAGCCAAAATTGGCCTGATTACCGCTGAGTATAGCCACAGAGTAATCTTTGGAGCCCCCATGTTTTTCCTAACGTTTTTTTACATTTCCTTTCTTCTCAGAGTAGTCAGACAGGAAACACCGACCTCATCTAGTTTTAAAAAATATGATCGACATGTAAAAGTGTTTGTACAAACCAACTGACAGAAATAAAATAATTTATCATTTATTGGTAGTGTGTGCTTGTGCATTTGTTGAGTTTGTAGTCAAGATGCTTGTTCTAGAGCAATTTTCCATCAAGGATCACCCCCAAGTACTTAACTTTTTCTTTAAGAGTTATTTCTATGATGAAAAGTTTTGGAAGCCTATGCCGTCTAAGACTTCATCCTTTCGTCCAAATATCTATTACTAGTCTTATGCCACATGGCATATCCTACCTTGCGCTTTGTTGGGATCAAAAGTAGCTTAGAACCTTTTCCTTTTATGGCTTCTATTTGACGTCAAAAGTGTTTTTGGGTAAGATGCACTTCCATTTTGTGTTATAGCGATTTTATTTTCTTTTTCTATCTTGTGTTTAAGACAAAGTTTCAATCCACCAGTAACAACGTTAATCCGTTACGTTTTGGACTATTTGACAATCACTGTCGCGCATAAAATGTGACTTTGTCTAGTGCCCTTTGTTTTTCAAAAAAGTAACGAACTGGTAAATCTATATCGCATTGGTTTTGTGGATAACTTGTATTGAGGAACACTAAGGGAAGAGGCCTGCTTATATACTTCTTTGGTTTTCCCAGATATCTTTGACTAGCTTCTTCTCACGGTTACGTTCCCGTGTTCCATCGTACAGAAATCATGCCTTTTCCAGGGAAAATGTAGCCTACGATACTTTCGTTTTATTGCGTCTATTCGACGTTAAAAGTGTTTTCAGATAAAATGCTCTTTCATTTAGTATTCTTGGTTGTGTTTTGTTTTTCCCCTCTCTAGTTTGTACTTGGTACGACGAGTAGTTGAGCATTTTGAGTGTTTGAGTGTTGTCACTCAAACAGACTGTCAAACTTGGTCGTAGTTTTAAGGATAACTTTTTTGATGATGTCAAAAGGAAACTTCACGTTGAAATTGTGCCTACAGAATAGCAATTCGGAAGTTCTTTTACTCCATACGTAACGAACTTTTAATTGTCTGACAACATGCAATTAAGTGCATGCAATGTTGGCTGCAACACGCAGCTTTGGTTCATGAAAAAAGTTTTTAAAGTTGTTATGATTAAAAAGAGCGTTCTTTAAAGACATGGAAGCATAATAAAATATTTTAAAAACTTACAAGAAAGCTATTATTATTGTTGAAGTTATATATAGTAATTAATGATGACGAATTGATATTTGTACAGTTTCTAATATATAATTTATGAAATCTGGCCAGTTGGTAATATCGAGTAAGTGACTTGAATGTTTACTACCAAATTCTTTGATTTTGTTTATATTCCCTTTATATATAATATACATACATACATAAACTCACGCCTTTTTCCCATGGGGGTAGGCAGAAACTACAGAACGCCACCTGCTGCGATCCTTACATACTTCTTTTGCTTCACTCACATTCATACATCTAGTCATACACACACGCCGGTTATGAGTACTGCGCACCTGGCCTTTCTGAAGAACATCACCTAAAAGGTCCATATACCTGAATGGAAACGCGGAAGGAGGGGACGCCCTAGAAAGACATACATATATGTCTTTCTAGGGCGTCCACTCCCAGCGTTTCCATTCACGTCTACCTTGGCCAAACCATAATATATATTTTGAATAATGTCATAGGACACTACTTTTTTCTCATATACTGTGTTAAATAAATGTTAAGAATAAGCCTTAATTGTCGAACTTCAGTATGACACTTGCCAGTAACATCAGTACTAGTCAAAACATAGAACGTAAACAATTCGTGTACAGTCATAGAGTGGGGTCCGAATCATTGACTTGGGGCAAGTTTCATTAACTTTTCCAATGAATACAGGCATTTGCCTCCAATTTGCTCGCATTGGTTGCAAACATTTGGCACACACTCCAATAAATGAACGAATAGTTTGAATGTTTGTTTGTTGGTTACTGATAACATCTCATATGTAGTTTACATTCATAAAATCTTGTATGTTTTTCAATTTAGTTTTTATACTTCTATTAGCCCAGGGTTTGTTGAAAAATTCCTGTAGGATTACGCTTAAGATGACACAATTGCATGATAAGTACGTATTTGGACTTACCATGATGCAGCTGATTACCAATATTTAACCCCGACGGAAAAAGAGGGGTGTTATAATAGATAAGTTTGACGTGTGTTGCTGTGTATCTGTGTGTCGGTCTGTGGCATTATAGCGCCTAAACGGATGAACCGATTTCATTTTTTTTTGTTTGAAAGGTGAGTTTGTCGAGAGTGTTCTTAGCTATGTTTAAATAAAATCAGTTTAGCCATTCAAAAGTTATTCGCATTTTACTTTTTGAATCTGGCTTTTTTCGCAAGATATCATGTGATTATTACGTGTTTCGATAGATTGTCGATTGAAGCGTTTCTGCTACTAAATTAGTTTAAAAAGCATGAAATAAAAATTTAATTCGGGGGGTTTTTTTTAATTTGTAATTATATCTTGTTTAGATGCAGTACTAGAAAAACGTAGACTAGAAAATTTTACAAGCAATCCAATGGGGCAACACTTTTGGGCTTCTCTACGTCCAGACAAAAATAAAAACGCATTATTATGGCTAAAATCTGCCTGTTCAAAATGTTCTGTATCCCTGAGTGGAGACAATCTCTAATCGCAACAAGTCGAGCCCGTTTACGTTACGGCCTCATAATTACATTAACTACGCAATGCATGTGTTACATCGTTGATATACAGAGTGTGCTCAATTTATACCGATAAAATGTGTTTTCTTCTTCAGGAGCTTCCTCACTGGGAGCATTCGTTCGTGAGCATTTGTAAACATGCAATCTTAAGCGAACAACAAATGCTTCCCAGTGAGCCCAGCATTCGCGTTCGAGCAAAACTTTGAACGTTCGAGTCGAACATTCCCTTACGAGCTTGGAGCATTCGAATACGATCTCGTTAAATGTCATTCATTTTAAAATGTCGGATAGAGCGGTTGTGGCTGCAGCATTTTTTTTTTTTTTTCATTGACCTCGAAGGTCACAAACACTTAAGATCAAGAAACTGTTAATTGCTTTACAAGTGGCCAGAAATATCCCTACATACATACTCATTCATTTCATCATCTGAGTACTCGCTTTCGAGCGTTTTATTTGCGTGAACATTCGAATGCGAGCCGTTTCCGCGAAAATCGTTGCGACGTCCACACCGGCCAAAGTTTGCGCTTGCGTGTAAGCTTTGTAACGCGGCTCAACGTCCACACCACTCGAATATTCGACGTCGAATGCTTATTACAATTACAAGTGAATGCTCTCAGTGAGGACGCTCCTTTCTGAAAATGATTGTACATAGTTCAGTAGTGGTCTACAATTCTGTACGAAATATTTATAAAACAAACAGCTCAGTAGTGGTCTACGATTCTGTACGAAATATTTATAAAACAAACAGCGATTATTTTGTATCTTTTGGTCGTATTCTGGTTACCTACACCACAGATAATATAATACTACCATACAGATGCCTCATCCCATACAAAGAAACCGTGCCGACGTAGCTAGCGTTTTTCATCTGATTATACCGATTATTTTCTGTAAATCGATCGCGTTCGGTTCCGTACCACGGCGGTAGATAGATCACCATCTATATCCTTGGAACGGAGCCGAACGCGATCGATGTACAAAAATAATCAGTATAATCAGTACAGTACGTCGGGACAGTTTCTTTGTATGGGATGAGACACCTTTGCCTTCACTATACTCTTCAGTGAAAACCATCACAAAATGATCCTATCATACGATATTCAGGGGTAACCAGAGAAAACAAAACATAAGATA
Source organism: Anorthoa munda (assembly GCA_945859665.1). Lineage (NCBI taxonomy): Eukaryota > Metazoa > Arthropoda > Insecta > Lepidoptera > Noctuidae > Anorthoa > Anorthoa munda. The sequence goes on along the minus strand of OX243911.1, from coordinate 12,635,167 downwards.
TGCCTGTATTCTCAGAAAGCATTATAAGTAAGGCAGGCAGACGCACTGGTTCACTCACATTTCACACTATAGAAGTTTTTATCGCTTTGTTTTTAGGGTTCCGTAACCAAATGGCAAGATACGGAACCCAAATGGATTCGTCATGTCTGTCTGTCTGTCCGTCCGTATATCACAGCCACTTTTTTTCGAAACTATAAGAACTATGCTGTTGAAACTTGGTAAGTAGATGCATGTATTCTGTGAACCGCATTAAGATTTTCACACAAACATAGAAAAAATACAATAAATTTTGGGGGTTCCCCATACTTAGAACTGAAACTCAATTTTTTTTTTCGTTATACCCATTCGTGTGGGGTATCTATGGATAGGTTTCAAAAATGATATTGGATAGATTTCTAATATATTTTTTTTCTGAACTGAATAGTTTGCGCGAGAGACACTTCCAAAGTGGTAAAAAATTGTGTCTCCCCCCCTGTAACTTCTAAAATAAGAGAATGATAAAACTAAAAAAAATATATGATATACATTACCATGTAAACTGCCACCGAAAATTGGTCTGAACGAGATCTAGTAAGTAGTTTTTTTAATACGTCATAAATCGTAAACCGCAATTTACCAAGTACGGAACCCTTTGTGCGCGAGTCCGACTCGCACTTGGCTGGTTTTTTTAAACTTAGGATTAACTTCAAAATTGTGGCTTTCACACATCGTCTGATTTTATGTATTTAACTATAAAGTTTACAAATTTTAATAAATAGACAAGAAGAAGAAAAATGGGTCTGGTCATGGTTCACTTCATATGTCCACATAGTCCTTGAAAATATTTATTTTCAAACACACTGTACACAACAAGCTACCCTTGCTAGCCGGTCCAGACAAATTGTCGCACCCCACGTTCGCATTATTGCCGATATTTAATTGTTTGCGTAATTTATTTCTCTAAAGCAGGGAACGTTTTGTTATGTTCAGAATAGGAGACCGGTTATGTTTTGTTGTGTTGAATGTTCAGGAGAATTGCACGTGGATAAATATGATGGAGTTGCTTGCGTAATTTATAGATCGTATATTTAAATGTCAAGGTGAATGTTCAAAGGTTAAGAGGAAATGCAGCCGCAGATATCCGACTGATTTTCCTAAGTAAAATGTCATAATCTTTATGAGAAGCCCTCTCGCTATACATGATTTTCGTGATAAAATGGGGTAGGTACCAAAAAAACCGGCCAATTGCGAGTCGGACTCGCAAACGAAGGGTTTCGTACCATTATCGCAAAAACGGCAAAAAAATCACGTTCATTGTATTGGAGCCACACTTAAATATTTATTTTATTCTGTTTTTAGTATTTGTTATAGCGGCAAAAGAAATACATTAACTGTGTAATTCAACTGTCTAGCTATCACGGTTCATGAGATACAGTCTGGTGACAGACGGACAGACAGACAGACGGACCGAGGAGTCTTAGTAATAGGTTCCTGTTTTTAGCCTTTGGGTACGGAACCCTAAAAAACTGAATGAAGAAACATACAGCGTCATTCCTCTAAATCGAGTTTCGAGTATCGAGTAAAAGTTTTATTTTTATTGACTGTCGTTAAGGGTAGTCAGAAGCCAGGAAATCTAACACTAGTCATGTCTTAGGGTACCGTGTTACCCAGTTACTGGGTTGTGGAGGTCAGATAGGCAGCCGCTCCTTGTAAAATACTGTTATTCAGCTACATCCGATTAGACTGGAAGCCGACTCGAACATAGTTTGGAAAAGGCTAGGCAGATTGATTGTATAAACGTGAAATATTTTATACGATGTCAAAAAAAATGTTTTATAAAATTGTTTTCACATTTATATACAAAATGCTTTATCCATTTAACCCGTAAGTAATTTTAACAGTAACGAACAAAACAATCATTTTACATTTAAAATCATCGCTAAATAAACGAACTACAAAAGTAATTTTTAAAAGACGCATTTTCAAATAATCACGTTTTGTACATTATTCTAAAATTACCGCAATAAAATATAAATAAACAAATGCAAATATATTGTATTCATAAATAGTTCACAAAAGGTTATACTCGCGTTTTCTGTTGATAATAAACACAAATAAGTACGACAATACACATAACCAGAGGGTACAAGCAGCACTAAACGGCTGCAACAATTTAGCCTGCCATCACATTCGCTGCACATCGTGACAGTTGCATATTTCAATGTTAGTCACGCGCGCTCGCAGGGTTAGATTTTAATTGTTAACACTTAATTTTATGTGTATAGTTTAGATCCCTGATGTGGAACTGTGAAGGATTGTTGATTATGTTAGTGTGTGTTCCGTTTTTGTAAGTTTAATTTTGGAAACTTTCCTGAAGACGCAGAATTGGTAGCCCACATATAGTAGATCGATGAACTGGTAAGGGTCACGGAAGCGGGCTGCACGGGATCATCGTTATGGTGACTCTTAAGGCCTACGTTCTATATTTGTGTAAATCCCAAACTCGGCGAGGGGGGCCAGGAGTCCATAGCACAGCGTATCCTAGTTTGTATTTCTGCTCCCACAAACCTTTATACCTCCAATATTTGTAACATAATATAGAAACAAGAATGTAGTTTGTGGGAGATAAATAAATATTACTATTACTAAGGAGACTAAGTCCTACAGTGGACTCTTTTGAATATTATAATTTTTTTTTTTTTTTTTTTTTTTTTTTTATTATTGATAGGCTCGCGCTTGACCACTATCTCACCTGATGGTAAGCGATGATGTGGTCGACGGTGTAACACGCTTGCCTAGAAGTAACCTATTCACTCTTGACTTAAAGACTCCGAGGTTGTAGCTATCTGGAAACACAGACTCCGGTAGGGAATTCCACTCCTTAGCTGTACGCATAATGAAAGTATTTCCAAAACGTTTAGTGCGTATGGGTGGGATGTCCACCATGTACCGATGGCGCATCGCCGTACGTCTTGTAGTCCGAAGATGAAACGGGCTAGGCGGAATTAGATCATGCAATTCCATCGCACACTCTCCGAAATGCAACCGATAAAAAACCGACAAGCTGGCAACTCGACGACGATGTTCAAGGCTCTGGAGCTTTGACTCGACCAGTGCCTCATTGCCGATGAGCCTCTTGGCCCGTTTTTCGATCGACTCTAGAGCATCAAGCTGGTACTTGGCAGATCCATCCCAGAGATGAGAACAGTACTCCATGCAAGATCGAACTTGCGCTTGATACAACTTAAGCAGCTGTTCTGGCGTGAAGTACCGTCTCACCTTCGCAAGGATCCCCAACTTTTTGGCAGCCAGTTGAGCCTTTGCCTCAATGTATGGGCCAAAATTAAGTGTCGATGTCAACGTTACGCCAAGAAGCTCAAGATGGTCTGTTATCGGTACGGTTACACCTCGGAAAGATGGAGCCGGGTGAAATTGGCTCTTTTTCGCGGAGAAGAGACACGCCTGTGTTTTTGCGGCATTGAACTTGACCAGATTGGCATCGCCCCATTCGGAGACTGCCTGCAAGGACAGGTTCAAGCGCTCCACCATGGCCTCCCGGAGAGACTGGATCTGAGGCCCGGTAGCACGAGCATTGGACAAGTATCTCTCAGCAACAGTGCTGTCATCTGCATACCCAAAGGTGCCGGGTTTCAGCAGTTCATTTATGTGCAGCAAGAACAATGTCGCTGAGAGTACCGACCCCTGAGGGACCCCATCATTAATATCCAATAGGTCCGAAGAGCAGCCATCGATTACTACTCGAATGGACCGACCCCTCAGGAAGTCTGCAATCCAGTCACACAGACCACCGGGCAGACCGAATGAAGGAAGCTTACCAATAAGGCTTTCGTGCCAGACCCTATCAAAAGCCTTCGAGATGTCGAGGGAGACGATGTCGAGATAATATAATATATTATATTATATTATTATTATATTATTCTTTTTAATATTTTTTAATATTATATTATTATTATATTATTATCTCCTTTATTTAATTGTCTTTCTTATTATCTACATTTTTAAATATTTTTATAAAATAAATTTAAAATCAAAAACATTTAAAAATATAAAAAATAGAGGCCCACCGGTATCGGGAACAGGGTCCAAGCTACCGGCGGTCAGGGCTCCAGAGAGAGGAACCTCCTAACAATGCGAGCCGTGTCCAGCAGTACTGCTTTCTGGATCAGGCCCTTGACCCAGCCGCCCAACGAGAGCCTCCTAAGGTGTTGGTCGAGGCTCGTGGCTATTAAGCCATTGGCCGACACGACTATCGGTACAATGATCGCTGTGTCCACATCCCACATGTCGACAACCTCGCGAGCCAAGTCAAGATACTTGATTTGCTTATCTTTCTCGGCTTTCACGAGGTTCCCGTCATGCGGGACGGTAATGTCAACAATCATTGTACGCCTCTCGATTCGGTCCACCACCACAATATCAGGCTTATTGGCTACAATAGTCCTGTCAGTGATGATGGACCGATCCCAGTACAATGTGATATTGCCATTTTCGAGAACTGGGTCGGGCACATACCTGTAGTACGGTACCTCCGATGCCACAAGAGTGTATTTCAGAGCGAGTTGCTGATGGATAATCCTGGCTACAAGGTTGTGCCTATGCAAGTACTCTTCGTTAACTAGCCGAGAACAACCAGAGATAATGTGGCGGATCGATTCACCCGGGCGGTGACATGCCCGACAGATGTCAACCGTGCCATCCTTCACAATAAATCTCCGGTAGTTATTCGTCATGATAACTTCGTCCATAATTGCACAGACAAAACCTTCGGTTTCCCCAAAGAGGTCACCGAAACGCAGCCAGGCTACGGACGCTGACTGATCTACATCGGACCCATGTAGGGCCCGGAAAAAGCGTCCGTGGAGCTCCTTACTCTGCCATACCTCCCTGCGGTCGTTAGTCTCAAGCACTACAGGCTTGCGCCAGTTCTCATTTGCCAAGGAGAGCGGGGTGAGTCCCTTGTCCACTGCCACTACATCTCGATGCATACCCACGTCGGCGTGTAGAAAATATTCTCTGAGATTGCATATCTCGCGGTTGTGGAGGTTTTTGGCATTTAAAAAGCCTCGGCCTCCACACTTCCGATGATCATGGGTGATGCATTCGATATGCAGTCAGCAATGTTCGGACCCGCCTATCCAGGGCGTCGAGTTCGGTTTGAGTCCATTTGAGTATGCCGAAAGAGTACATCAATACCGGCATGACCCAACCGTTGAAGGCGCGCACCTTGTTTCCGCCCGAAAGAAGGCTATTGAATACTTTCTTCAGGCGGCCAAAGAAGCGTTCCCTCAACGATTGCTTCATGTTAGTAGTACTGATACCTAATGCTTCCGACATACCCAAATACTTATAGGTTTCGTTTGGAGAGAGGGATCTCAGGTTTATGGAATCCGCGAGTTGAATTCCCACGGATTCCACAATCTCCCCTCGCTTTACATGCATGACCGCACATTTGTCCACACCAAACTCCATCCTGATGGCGCTACTAAAAGTTTCAGTTACCTTCAGTAGCTCCATTAGCTGAAGATTGCTGGGGGCAAAGAGCTTCAGGTCATCCATATAAAGGAGGTGAGATATAACCTGACCACCTCTCCTCAACCGATAGCCAAGCCCTGAATTCTCCAGCATCATGCTTAGAGGATTCAAGGCTAGACAAAACCAAAGTGGACTCAAACTATCGCCCTGGAATATACCATTATTATTATTATTCTAATATTATTTTATTATTATAATTTAATTATTATATTATACTAGCTGTGCCCGCGACTTCGTCCGCGTGGAATAGTTATTTTGGGCATCATATTTATTTTTGCAAACAACCTCCTCAGCATTATAAATTATAGCTGTTACCCACGACTTTGTCCGCATCAATTTCTGTTATTATTTTAGACAATTTAGTTTTTAAGTTTTTAAAACAACATAATTATTTTAAAGTACTTCTGCGTAAATTATATTTTTAGTTTTATTTTCTTGTGGCAGAAGAACATATTGGTTTTCTCCGCAACCCGATCTTGACAACGCGACATATAGTTGGCCGTGTGAAAAGCAGTCTTGACGTAAATCGATTCCTACGTGTTTAAATGTTTGCCCCTGTGATTTATTAATTGTAACGGCGAAAGATAGCTTAACGGGAAATTGAATTCTTTTAAAATTAAAAGGTAAATCATTTGGAATCATTGGGATGCGAGGTATAAGCACTGTTTGACCAACTGCTGGACCAGTCAAAACTATTGCAACGATCACGTTATTGCGAAGAAATTTGATTTGAAGTCGGGTCCCGTTACATAAATTTGGTGGTTTAAGATTTCTAAGTAAAATTATTGGGGCACCTATTTTTAACTTGAGGGAATATGGGGGCAGGCCACTTGGGTTCAAAGAATTAAGAAACTCCTGTGGGTAATGGACCGCATCTTCTTGATCCATTACATTATCAATAGATGTGTAGGTAACTATGTCTCCTGGAAGTTTACTTAAAATTAGGTCGTTAATTTCGTCCACGCTACTGTTTCTCGCCGCCAATATTGCCCTTTGACACATCCATTGATGATCTTTATTTTCTATTTCGCTGATTTCAGGGTAAACTTTCGATGTCAAGTCCTCAATGTTACTCATTCTTTCTCCTAAATCGCGATCAATTTCAATTTTATTTTCAAAATGAGGTACTTTCCCGTCTCCTATTAAAAGTAACTTTGAAGGAAAAGTTATACTACCTCCCCCCAAATGTGCTCTCATATTTGTAGTTAATTTTAAGATGTTAACAAACTTCCATAATGGGGAACTTTTAAGGCAAGACTTTACAATGTCTGCTCTAGTTCCCCTTACTATTACTGGTAAAGTTTGTCGAAAGTCCCCAGCAAACATAACAGTAATCCCACCCATGATATTATCACAGCTTCTAATATCTCTAAGAGTCCTATCTAGAGCCTCTACATGAGCTCTATGGATCATGGTACATTCGTCCCAGACAATTAAACTGACATCTTGTAAAACTTTTCCCAAAGGGCCATTTTTACGTATAGAGCACACGCTATCTTTTTGTAAAGAAACAGTGAGGGGCAGTTTAAAAGTGGAATGAGCTGTGCGTCCACCTGCTAATAAAGTTGCAGCGATACCTGACGACGCTACTGCCAAAGCTAGCTTTCCCTGAGACCTTACTTTTGCTAATATAAGATTAGTAATAAAGGTCTTGCCGGTTCCACCGGGAGCATCCAAAAAAAATACTTTTCCTTCACTAAAATGAACACTTTGCATAACACAATTATAAGCGGTTACCTGGTCATTAACTAATTTTGGTTCATTTTGAGTAATATACTCATTTAATTCATTTAGATCATACGGTTTTCGCAACGCTACTTCTAACGGATCCAGATGATTAAGTAAATTAAACCTTTTTGATACAGGAAGCCCAAAATCGGTTAGTGATTTATCGCAAATCTCATGAATTTTATCTTCAATTATGATTAGTCCATCATTGTATATATCATCATTATATGCTAATGTCACATCCTGATTCTCATTACGCATTCTGTTTAATATATCTTCACATAAAGCATTACGAAATTTATTCCATAACTCTAAGGGGTCAGATGGTTGGCAAAATATAAGGATGATGGTAAATAATTCTCTTAATTTTGTGGCTGGCTCGGACATGACAGCATCTGACATTGTATTTTGCCAATGTTCATCTCCCTCCAGTAAACCTAATTTCTTGCAAGCGCCTTGATAAGTTTGGCAAATAACACCATTCACGGTCCTTAGATGTTCAAATGACATTGGACCGCGAACATGTTGCAGTAACATTCTTAAATAAAAGCATTCAATTTGAGTTGGATGAATGTTGTAGACACGGCCTAAAATTGTGTCTTTTTTTACACCGGGATATCCTTCAACATTTTGCCCACGTCTTCTTCTAGAAAATGAATTTCTTTGCCATACGTAATACTGGGGTACTTCGTGATATAAAAGGGTTTTTGCAAAATCGTCACTTTTGCAAAGATCAAAGAACGCTGTAAGTGTCGTTGATGAAGGATTATTAACGCGATCTTGAAGGTTTGCATTATTATAAAAATAAACTCTTTGTCCATTTTCCAAATGAACTGCTAAATGAACTACTGCCGGAAAACGTTCATGAATCGGAAATTGGAAAATTCGCCAGAGCGCTTCCGAGGAACTTATATAGCGACCATTTAGATATTTTTCTACCTCATCGTTATTACTTTGTAACGAAAATGTGACTTGATCAGAACCTTTATGAATATACTTAAAGATGTACTTAATAGCTTTGACCGATTGACAAAACTCTACGTTAATGTGTGCATTGAAAATTCGTGATAGCACTGGATTATAGGGAACAACCCACCGATTATCTACGCTCACTTCTGTACCTTTGACACGAATTATTGCTGTGTTTCCACCATTATCTGGAGACCTGCGCCTGTAGGTTGGGTAACCGTCATCCCCGGTTTGTGTTTCAGAAATAAAATGCCTAGGGTACTTTTTAGAACAAATGTTTTCTTTCATACATGGTGACGCAGGATTATGAAATCCGCAAGGACCATGTATCATATTTTTTATGACAATATTATGAAGAATTGGATCTTGTTGTTTGTCAGGTATTTCAGCCGATATTATTGCATCTATAGAATCTGGTTGTACTTTGTTAGTCAGCCACAATAAAATGTGGGCGTGAGGTAAACCTCTTTTTTGCCATTCTACGCTGTAAACAAAGGCTTTTGATGGTCCAAAAATATTTTTCTTCGTTAGTAGGTCTATCATTTTTTTGAGTTTTAAATGAAATACTCTAGAAACCAAATCATGTCTGTCGTAAGAATGTTGATCGGGTAATAACTGAATTTTTATTTCCGGCCATTCGGAGTTACATGTAAATGTAATGAAGAGATCTGGTCTTCCAAATTTCCTGACATATGTCATGGCATCTTGACTTTTTTCGTTCATGTATCTGGGGGATCCTGTAAATGACGACGGCAATATAACATGCTGGCCAATATTAGAAGCGTTTATATTCGCATCATTAACCACGGCATCTCTTAAATGAATGTACTCTTCTGCTCTCAATTTTTTTTGATTTCTTTTGATGAAGTCAAGCCTCTCAGAAATCATTTTTGCCGCCATATCAACACAATATTGGTTGAATAATCCTTTGAAATAATGTATGCTGTTAAAGTCATTTATTCTTACCATGAGTCTAAATGCATAGAACTGCATACATGATACAGTTTTAGATCTAGCAGCAGTATTCTGCTGTGGAATATTTATACAGTATCCGTCATTACCAAAGGGAAACAGTAAAGGATACTGAAGTGGGTCATAAGATCTATGAATTTCAGAAACTCGTTGAAGTCCACCATCTCTCGCAGTCAACACAATATCTCGGGGACCTTTGTCTTCATCTATCAAAAGAACAGCTACTTCATCTACTATTGGCGCATTATACCGACCTCGATGCTCGTTAGGAGGTTTCACATCAGCATGAATAATAAGTTTTAAGTCATTCGGTGGTCTATTTTCCAGATTGTATTTAAAACTTTGAATATACGTATTATGATCATGAAGATATGTTTGGAGAACGTCGATAAGATCGATTTGCAAGCTTGGATTTAAATTTGAGCGCAAGGATACCTGTTCTGCATGGGAAACAAAATATATTTACAAAAACTCGGGTTGTGCCCCTTCAGCTGGAAGTAAGTTACCGATCAAGTGATAAACTTGCCCTTGGACTTTAAAAGTGGGCATAAAGTTTCCCTCACGAATTTCTTTGGCACCAAATGAAGTCATCTGAAATAGTGTATTATATTGTCTTGAGTGATTTAAGAAATGCTTTGATGATGGATGTGAGCCTGACATCAGTTCTTTTAAAACTGTAGTTGGTTCCTGAATTATAGGTATATTTACTTTGCCGCCACTACAACACAGTCCAGGAGCTTCAGTCGCCCATTTTTTTGCTTGGCATAAGTTGCATATTTTATCCATTCTGCCAATATCAATATCATTTAGCTCAGTATAGTCAAGAGTACAATCATAAGCAAACGCAGCATTTAATAAATTAAGTTGCCTGCGAGTTCTATTTCTTGCTGATCGTACATTTTGCTGTGCTAATCGATGGGATCGTTCAGTGCTTGATTCCCGATCGCGGTTAGCCAAAGTTCGGGAATTCTGTGAGGCTAAACGTTGAGAACGTTCAGCGCTTGATTCCTGTAGTCGGTTCACCAAAGTTCGAGAACTCTGTGAAGCTAAACGTTGAGAACGTTCAGCGCTTGATTCCCGCAGTCGGTTCAACAAAGTTCGAGAACTCTGTGAGGCTAAACGTTGAGAACGTTCAGCGCTTGATTCCCGTTCTCGGTTTATCAAAGTTCGGGAATTTTGTAAAGATAAACGTTGAGAACGTTCAGCACTTTGTTCCCGTTGTCGGTTTGCCGAAGTTCGGAAATTTTGTGAGGCTAGACGCTGCGAACGTTCAACGATCGATTCATTAGCACGGTTTTGTTCACTGATTGCTCGTTGAGTAGCCAACCTATGCATATTTTCATCCTCTGTTTCATTGCTGCGCAAAACTCGCAGCCGCTTTGCAGTAGCAGTCTGCCGAGAAAGCTGAGTTCTTTTTCTAGGCATTATAGTGACGAAGAAAGAACGTAGGAAATGAAAACTTAACCAAACCGTAACTCGTAATCAAGAAAAAAACAAACGTAAGGTTAATAATTAGGAATCTAATTATTTTTACCTGTATTTAATCGGATATAATATATGTCAAAATAATTACCGTAAAACGAAAAGTAAACTAACTGTATGCTTAAACTAAAACCTAACCTTATAAGAATAATTATGTAGATGACACCTATTTACAGGTATTATCTACAACAAAACAAAAAAAAGTGTTAATTTTTGTTAAATTATTAGAAACAAAATACTATCCTTAAAACAAACAATACTATAAAGAAAACTATGACACCTACTTATAATTAATTATCTACAACAAAACAAAAAAAAAGTGTTAATTTTTGTTAAATTATTAGAAACAAAATACTATCCTTAAAACAAACAATACTATAAAGAAAACTATGACACCTACTTATAATTAATTATCTACATCAAAACTAAAAAAAAAGTGTTAATAATTGTGAAATTATTAGAACCAAAATATTATTCCTTAAAACAAAATATAATAGTATTGAAAAAGTATTATTATACGACGATATTATATCGCAAAAACAAATAACGCTGCATACAACCGTTCAGAAGCTACACCCCCCCTCCGCGTCGCCCGCAAGCAACGCCTCTCCTCGCCCGCCGGCCAGGCGCAGCGTCAGGTTTTGCACATGATGCGGCGCGTGTGAATTTTATATCGGAGTTATTTTTAAATTGTAATATCTTCTAAGATGTTCATTGAAATTAAGTAATGTCAAAGACAATTTTGTTTACAATTAAATACTCTTAATCAACAACACATTTATTTGGATAAAGATTAATATTATTATGTTGATACAACTCTAACAAATAATTGGTAATAATGCATTGATTTCGACCAAATTTGATTACCATAAAAACGGTTCTAGTGAGTTAATCTTAAAAGATAGACATATACTGTCGCGGACATTTTTTTAGATCATTTCAAGAGGAATAATTCTTACATACATATTTTTTTGGTATCTTGAACCGTTTTCGCAGCGCACGCAACGGAAGCCCTCAAATATGAATAATTTCCCCCGTTTTTTCCACATTTTTCATTGTTTCTTCGCTCCTGTTAGTTGCAGCGTGATGTTATATAGCCTAAAGCCTTCTTCGATAAATGGTCTATTCAACACAAAAATAATTTTTCAATTCGAGCCAGTAGTTCCTGAGATTAGCGCGTTCAAACAAACAAACAAACAAACTCTTCAGCTTTATAATATTAGTATAGATTCTACTATTTCTTATTTAGGTAATTTTGAAAAACTATTATCTTGTTGAATAACGCCGTTCACTGTAAATCTTAAAAGGAAAACATTTTGACAAATATTGTATGTTCATAGCGTATGTATCTATGGCTATGTTAGAACCCCTGGGCATTTTCAGATGGATGAAATTACATTCTAAGTAAATTCAGCGGAACAGAATGTTCCTTTAATTGAAACTGTAGTCACATTTAGATGCATATTTCAATGTTAGTCATGCGCGTAACTGTAGGGTTAGATTTTATTGTCCTTTCTAACATTTCATTAAATCCATTGTACGATGGGGCTGATTGAAAGTACTAAAAACACCCCCTAATTTGTAGTGTTTTTTCACGGCTACCATACAACCCTTAGTGTGGGCTTTGCCTACCGTAACGCACTATTTATTTACGATTCTATTTTATGTTATTCGTACTGCAAATAGAGAAAAGGTACCAGGGTACAAGAAATGGTCAGCACTATTCCCTTAGGAGCCAATAACATCATAGCGCGAACGCCAATCTGCGTGATTATGGAAATATCCCCTCTGGGCTTTTTATTGTAGATGTCCATGGGGAACTGAATACGTGCATGTCATCATAAAATGGTATGGGGTTGGTAGTATAAAAGTAAAAGACGCTTGTTACAATTTGTGCCTACACTACAATATTGCCTATTAAAAATCTCCCGAAAAGACGTGCTGACATACTTTACTACTGATGGAGTGCCACTGACAGAGTGGGAGGAGGAGGATATTTAATCAGAATTACAAACAAAAAGAAATAGTAATGCATTAGTCAGGATTACCAACTACCTATTTTATGTATTTTTTTTTTTTTCTTGGTGGAAAACCTCATTGGATGTCCTCCGCCCTGGGGGGGCGGGGAGGGGGGGGAACTGACTAAAACACCACCCCGGTGTTCCATCTCACACCTACGCCGGGGGTCGCGGGAACAACGATACTTCCCGCCTCTGCGGGCCTCATTCTCGGGTTAGACTCCCCGAGTCGCGCGCCGGATTTATAATAAACTACCGGATCATGTAAAAAATTACATTATACGGATCTTGTAAAAAAATAAAATTACATTACACAAATACATATCAATTTTTCAAAAACTATTTTTACTGGAGAAATGTTATTATTCGATTAATGACTTTTTAAATGACCGTCTATAGATAAAAAAGCAAATATAAAATAAAATAAAATTGTATTTTGATATTTTGACTGTTCTAATTGTTATCAACGGATGTATTGTTTTTTTTTTTTTTTTTTACTATTTATAGGCCTGTGTTTGACCACAATCTCACCGTGGTCAGTGATGATGTGGCCGATGGTGGTAAGCACACAAAGCCTAGAAGGGAACTGGCTCTCAAGTGCTGCTGTCGGAACACACCGGAAGGTGCTTGGCGACAGATTTTCAACTTGAGGGTGGTTGCCAGCCAGGCGGTTGTTTTGATTTTATTTACAGTTTTGTAAATTTTAACTGTTTTAACTTATTTTTCACTATTATTTTATTAATCGCAACTTTTTTTTACCCGACTACCGAAGGAGGGTAATGTATTTATCAGTCTTTATCGATTGACTTGACTATATTTTGAAATTGTATTGTTTTGTCAAATTTAACTGTTTGACATTATTTATTTTATTAAATGTTTCTTTTGCCTTGCTTTTAATTAATTCTATTTTTACCCGACTGCTGAAGGAGGGTAATGTGTTTATCAGTCTATGTATGTATGTATTTATGTAAGTATGTATGTTCCTATGTGGCGTTCTAGAGACCATACGCGTTGGCCGATTTTAATAATTCATACGTCAATCGATTTGTCTTAACTTTGCAAGTGTCACCGACTGCATTAAAATTGTAAAATAGAAAAATGGCGGATTTTGGGCGCCATATTGTGGGGGACAAAAATATTTTTTTCTTCCAAACCCATCGCGTGGGGTATCAAAATGAAGGTTTTTAGGAGAAGACTCGACTGTTTAAAAAGTGAACTAAAA